>CM057346.1:116130550-117543435 GCA_030015575.1 Agapanthus africanus | reverse complement strand
GGATCTCGGTCCTTTCCTCATCGAATAAGGTGCAGGATGTTCTATAATTGAACACCGCGATGCAAAGCAAGAACTGTAGCTACCTGTTTTTATTTTGAAATTCGATTCCACAACATCAATTAGGTTTATTTTCTTTCATTAATCTCATTAATGAATATCCCATCATTTAATTCCACCTAAACATCACAGATAATTATAACGTAACGCTTATGCCATCCGCATTCGCCTTGATGTCCTGTCTGCACCGTTAGGTTAGGTAACTAATGGCAGAGCGGGGCAGGGCTAGCGCGGGTGTAAAACATAAGCAACGTTTATATAATATATTATATATAATATATAAAATATCTGTCACAGAACATCACATGATCACATTACAGATAACGCAGCAGAAAATATCATATGAAATATTGGAGTATACTAGGACGTCCGTGTTTTCAATACGAGCCAGTAAAAAACACGGATTCCACGGTCATGATGAATAGCCAATCCCACACCCCTAGACCCCTACGAGAGCGGCAAGCAACCCTACCAATTCTAGGGTTAGGAGACCCGGACTCGACTCCTCGAGATGGTCTCCCTCTGGACCCCAGAACCCGGTTACTTATGCTCCCCTCCTTGGGTCTATCCAAATGCGGAAAAGTAAATAATATACAAATGGTGACAACATCCGCAACCTGGAAGTGCCCCAATAAAAGAATATTACATACAAGTATTTTACATGAATGAAAATGAAAAACACTCATCTCACATAAAAACCCCCGGCTATTCGAACATGACGATCCAATATAACATATCCAGCAACACATAATATCACATGTCATCAACGTAAGTAAATATGTGCATCCCAATTGTCGTTGACATATAGCAACGAAACCGGCGATATCACATATTACACTTACGGTCGCAGAAAAGAAAGTGTAAAACTACAACAGTTGGAATCCGCAACCTCTTTAGACATCACATGCCTAATCAAATGAATTACATAGACATCGCATGCCTAACAATTATAAACCCCGCATTTTAGTCTCAAAATCGAAAACACTTTTCAATATCAAGTCGGGCAATTCAACAAGATTCCCGACATCCTGATCGAATGCTCGTCGCAAACTTCAGTAGGCGGCCGCACCCCCGACGCCGTCGACGAAGTGCACCAAGGCGGAACACCGTTACTGCGAGCACCAAAACGGATGCTTTCGGCGACGGGGTTCTCCTATAGTCACTTGGTCGGGGCTATGGAGTGAGGCTGTCTATTAAGTTTACCCGGCGAGTATCCGCGTACGCTACGTGATTGCGACGGACTTTTGATCACATCAAAATTCCGTGGCAACCGATCAAGTGAGACTAAAGTGCTATGTTTATAACATTCATTCAGTTATCACATAACTTTTGTGAATTCCAATTATTGTATCACATTCCGGATAAACAGAAAATGTTAAACTTTCCGATTGAACATTCGAACACCAAAGTTTTCCCGAAACAGCTCAACACATGAAATAAGTCTAACAACATTCAGTTCGTGCCTCGGTACCAACGGTCCAGCCGTAGAAGGGTCAAGCCAACGCCTCACATGTGGCACGCCGTACTGCCCCAAACCCGAAGGTTCAAAGGGCAGTTCAAGACGGTCACATAATCGAGTTAAGGTTTGTTGTCTTCTAGAGGGTCCATCGAGTTACTTGCACTACTTAGAACGTCTTTAAACTACGGAAAGATCCAACACTTGGAAATTTCCCGACAGGGGAAAAATTGGGTATTTATATTCGGTCGAACTTTTTAACATATTCAAAAATTACCCGGAAAAACACATAGACAAAGTTTGATAATCCGATCGAATATACGAATCCCCAAAACAACCCCAGAAAATTCAACTCTTGAATAAAAATTAAAAATTCCCAGAAAATCCAGCATAATAAAATAGGAGTTACTGTGCAAACAGGGGATGACGATGTCATCTTTTGGCCGCGGAACCGCCGCAGAAGGCATGCTTCTGCCGCGGTTCCGCCGCACATTTAACAGATCATGGGAAAAAATTTGCACCGTAATTCTTAGAATTCCCTGCTGAATTTTTTAAGCATTTTTAATCTGGAAAAAACCCAGTTTTTAGAAAAAGTCCAGAGAGCACTAAAATTTTAGGGTTTCGTGTTCGTTTGGGTTTCAAACTTCGTCTAAGCATCGCCTAAGGCTCTAGCTAGGCTCTGATACCACTGTAGGGTTCCTAGGCACACTAAAGAAGTCTCACAAGTGATCAAACATGCACATATCAAAAATTTCCTTGTGCCTACAAACCCTAATACGGATCGTTAACTAGAAAACAAGGCGATGCAATGCAAATAAACGAATTTAATGCTAAAGGAAAGGGGCTACAACCTTTGTAGATCCGGTCCACCACTTCCTAAGCTCCGCGATGATCTCCCTCCGCTGTCCAAAATGAACCCATTACTCTAGCATCGGCTTCATCGAAGAATGGGCGGGCTTGATCGTCGGCTTCGATGCCGAAGATGATCTACGTCGAGGCATCACAAGATCAAACTCCGACTTCACCAAGTCATGAAACTTGTGAATAAAACACCCTATACTACTTGGCAAGAGGTAGAGGATGAAGAAATAGGAAGTGGGTTCACTTTAGAATTGGATTTCTCACTTGTTTTGGCTAGTTGCCATTGAAGCTATCAACATTTTTCTTCTTGAAGAAGAAGAAGAAGAAGAAGAAGAAGAAGATAATATATATGATAAGTGTTTTATAATTTGATAAATAAATCAATACTTATCATGACTTCAACCATGGTTTAGTGTAGAGATTTAACTAAGGTTAGATGAGTGGTTAGGGTTAGAGAAGAGACAAGAATGGTGGACTTGTTCAAAGCTTCAAGAAGCTTCAAATAAAAACAAAAATAGCAACCATTCTTTTCTCTTTATCTTTTCTAAATGAAATAAATAAATAGATAAATGAATAAGTAAAAGAAATGATACCCTAACCACTAACTAACCATGGTTTAATACTTTACACAAAACCAAGCTAGAATGTATCATCAAACATGATACAATCATGTGCACAAAAAAATATATCACATATACAATGTGCAATACAAGTGAGTAAATCCATTTAAAGTGAACCAATACTAGTTAATGCAAAGTAATATATCAAATATATAATTATACATTAAATCATTAAATCAACACTTGATTCAATGATCCGGTCATGTCGCATATAACCGGCTAGTATCCAACGTATCGGCTTATTGAATCAATCCTTGATTCGATAACTAGGTTATATCGCATACAACCATTCGACACATACATCGCGAGAATGAAATACGGTATCACATACACGCATTATTCTCGGTCCCGCACAT
The DNA here is from genome assembly GCA_030015575.1 of Agapanthus africanus. Lineage (NCBI taxonomy): Eukaryota > Viridiplantae > Streptophyta > Magnoliopsida > Asparagales > Amaryllidaceae > Agapanthus > Agapanthus africanus. Next base: position 117,540,085 of record CM057346.1, on the reverse strand, counting down.
ATCCCATATGTGCTCCTATTTCGTTTCGCTTGAGCCAGGAAACCTCTGTGTAGGACTCTAAAGACTCGTCAATACGCCGGCAGCAGATGATGATCATATCAAACACCCACAAGCCGCAAGCGGTCTGGTAAACGTAACGGCCATCCGGGTATTGAGCGATCAAAAGATCGACGAGCAAGCCCGCTCACACTCCTGTGAATCCAACCAGTAACACTTACCGTACAGTCCGGTCTGTTCGTCTGATATGTCGCATATCTCGCCTAGGGGTGGTAAACGTCAGACCCCAATAGCTCGATAAGTCATGCCGACGTAAGGTCCATAACTTTCGTGAAACTACTGATAACTCTTACCAGTATATCACAGCAACCCTGGCCAGGGATTTCCTGTTATGGCCAGTCGTGCATTGCGCAACATCAACCCCCAATACCGGGAGAGACGAATCCCCTCCTATCGCTCATTGCCTCCATGTGAATCGAGACTGTACCCAAAAACCACCTGTTTGCACGACTCAGTAGAGCCGTGGTAGGGTGGAAATCAAAGCACAGTGGGAGACACACAAGACTCTATGACGATCTCGGGTCAACAGACTAAGCTGTACCAGTGTCACCAGAGAACTGCCATCTGACGTGAGGTATAATACCATCTGGGAGTTCTTGGCGAGTCCGTTCAGTGTACCCAGTTCCACTGAGCACCCGCATACCATCTCCGATGTCAAACACCAATGGATATGGGATCATCCATCGCCCATCATATGGGTCGAGAAGATATACGCTAGTCTACTCTGGAATATCGATGCCCCGTCTCGATATTCCCACGACTAGGAATAATGAAGGATGTACTCATTGACTACCCAGGCCCCACTAGTATGATCTGCATCATAGTCCTGGAAGTCGAGTACACATCCTAAGGGCTTTATCAACATGTAATCAGAGAGACAGAAAGTATACATGTTAAGATAAAGAGCAACCAGATAGCGTACTATCATGTCGAGCAAGAAAGTCCTACCTATATATGTCCCAACATCCACTACAATATACATCCAATGTACAGTAATGGCCTCTAGGGCATACATATAACTAACAATAGTTCGGCTCGAATTTCCCCCGCTTGGTGCGATTGGGGATCATAGGTCTTTTAACCACTAGCACGAGTTCGCCTTGACGGAATGTTCTTGGCCTAGTCAACCTTTCATATGAGCGCGTCATCTTTGCTTTATAAGCCTCCAGACTCTGTTGCGCTGTGAGGCGGGTTTCATTAAGGGCGTCGAGCTCCTCAAGCCGAATGTGAGCATTCTCTTCGTCCGTTAGCTCGTAACGAACTGCCACTCGTAGAGAGGGTAACTCTATCTCGAGGGGGAGTACCGCTTCTATGCCGAATACCAATGTGTACGACATTGTGTTCGTGGCCATTTTGAACGTAGTTCGATACGCCCAGAGAGCTTCATGCAGTCTCTCGTGCCAGTCTTTCTTATTTCGAGACACCGTCTTTTTCACGATCTTCGTCAAGGTCTTATTGAAAGCCTCAGCTAGACTGTTAGCTCGAGGATTATAGACTAAAGAGTATCTCCAGTCTATGTTATACTGTTGTGCGAAGTGGCTGATCTTGTGGCTTCTATAGGCTGGCCCGTTATCGGAGATAATCCGTCGCGGAGTGCAAAACCGATAAATGACGTGTGTCTTGAAGAAATGGAGGATATTCTCCATCTTCACTTCCCTTGGCGGTACTGCTTGTGCCCATTTAGAGAAATAATCAGTTGTCGCTAAGATGAATTGATGTCCTCGGGACGATGCTGGTTCGATGGGCCCGATTATGTCGGTTCCCCACATTTCGAACGACCAGCTAGCCACCGTTGGATGTAGTGGATTTGGATGCTGGTGGATAAAGTCCACATGAATCTGGCATGAGTGGCATTGCTTTGCATATTCGAGGCAGTCCTGGATCATCGTGGGCCAATAGTAGCCCATCCGTTTGATCTTCAGCTTCATCTTCGGCCCGGCTTGGCAAGAACCGCAGAGTCCGTCATGAGTTTCTTGGACGACTCTCTTTGCCTCTTCAGGTCCCAGGCATCTTAACCATAAAGAGTCAAATGATCTCTTATACAGGGTATCATTGACGAAGGTAAAAGACAGAGCTCGTTTCATGAGCTGATGACTTGAGGACGCATCTTCAGGTGTTCGACGGGATTTGAAGTAGTTTATAAAGACTTCTCTCCAATTCTCATCCTTTTCCTGGTCTTTTATTTGTAGGGCCGTTTGCTCGGTCGCTCTTTTTTCTTTGAACGACTCCGGAGATATTTCTGCCGGTGCGAGAACCCGACGGCTTTGGACAACGATCCTCACGTCATCGAGGTTCTCGTCGGCCTGTTCTTTAGCGAGCTTGGCTAATGCATCCGCCTTGCTATTTTCCGTGCGGTATGTTTTCCAGGGCATAGGCAGGGATTTGAGTCAGTAGTTGTTGCACTCTCTCGCCGTATTTCACTAGCTCTAGCTTGCACATTTGATAGTTGCCATTTACTTGACTAACGACCAGCTGGGAGTCTCCGTATATAAGAAGGTTCTCGATTCCCATATCGACAGAGATCTCAAGACCTGCTATCAAAACTTCATATTCGGCTTCATTATTCGTCTTCGGCTCTGTTAAGGAGAAGGCAAAGCGCATTATCCCTCCTTGTGGAGTCACGAAGATGAGGCCTACCCCTGATTTGATTATGGGGGTGCTTTGTTTGCGCTTCTTCATGGAAGATGCTCCATCGAAGTAGAGTTCCCATTGGGTATCATTCTCTCTTCTCTCCCCGTCGATTGTGTCAAACGCGTGTTCGTCCGGCAATTCGCAGTTCAAGCGAGAGTCGGCAGGTATCGGATGCTCAGCGAGGAAGTCGGCGATGGCCTGGCCTTTCATTGCCTTAAGAGGCCGATAAGTTATCGAGAACTCCATCAAGAGCAGGGCCCATTTAGCGAGCCGCCCTGTTAATATGGCTTTCGACATTAAGTATTTGAGAGGATCCACTTTTGATATGAGATGGACCTCATGTGCTAACGCATAGTGTCTGAGCTTCGTATTGCGAATATCAACGCCTGGCAGTGTTTTTCAATGGGAGAGTAATTGCTTTCTGCCCCCAGGAGACTCGACTCAAATAGTAGAGGGCTCTCTCCTTCCCTTGATTGTTCTCTTATGCCCATAATGCGCCTAGAGAACCTTCGAGGGCTGTTGTATACAGAACGAGAGGCTTTCCTTTAACCGGAGCGGTTAGTACTGGCGAATTCTGCAGGTATTGCTTGATTTCGTCTAGCGCGCTTTGACATTTGCGATCCCAGACGAAGGGAGTCCCTTTCTTCATTAGGTGACTGTAAGGGCGGCACTTTCTTGAGAGCTTGGCTATGAATCGCCGGATATACGCGAGCTTTCCTTGGAGAGACCGCAGTTGCTTGAGAGTCTTTGGCGGGGGCATTTCCATAATCGCCTTGATCTTCGACGGATCTATCTCTATGCTTCGGTGTCGTATGATAATCCTAGGAATTTGCCCGAGGAAACTCCGAACGCGCATTTGAGAGGGTTCATCTTCAAGTTGTATTTCCGAAGGCGCTGAAACACGATCTTCAGATGTTCTAAATGTTCCTCGTACGATTTGCTTTTAACTACGAGGTCGTCGATATAGCATTCGGCAATTTCATGTATGAGGTCGTCGAAAATATTTGTCATGGCCCTCTGATAGGTGGCACCGACGTTCTTTAGACCGAATGGCATCACCTTGTAGCAGAATATGCCCAAAGGGGTCCGGAAAGCGGTATGCTTCTGGTCCTCGGGATGCATCTTTATCTGATTGTATCCTGACGAGCCGTCCATGAAGGAGAAAACTTCATGAGTGGACGTATTATCTATCATTAGCTCAGTGAACGGTACTGGAAAGTCGTCCTTTGGACAAGCTTTGTTGAGATCTCGAAAATCTACGCATATGCGCACCGTCCCATTTTTCTTCATCATCGGGATGATGTTGGCGATCCAATCAGGATATTGAACCTCTTGGATGAAGCCAGAGTCGATTAGTTTCTTGACCTCGGCGTTGATGCTCATCTCGAGCTCGAGCCGCATTCTCCTCGGTGCTTGTTTGATTGGCTTGACGTCCGGGGATATTGCCAATTTGTGGACAACAATCTCTGGATCTAGTTCTGGCATCTCGGAATAGTTCCATGCGAAGCAGTTTTATGCTACATGAGCACGTCCTTTAGCGTAGCCACCCTTTCTTCAGGCAATAGCTCACTGACGAATGTCGGTCGCGGGTCACTTGCCGTCCCCAAATCAATTTTCTTGAGGTTATCTACAGTAGTATGTATTCCATCTTCCAGCCCTTTTGGCACTGGTGGGAATTCTGAGATCACCTCGCCATCATTGTATTCGAAGCACCAGGGGAGGTCATCCATATTCTCGGGCTCTTCTTCTGACAGCGTTATCACGTGGCAGGTATGAGATCGCTTCCAAGACCGATGTTGATCTGGTTCTGCTCTCGTGGTTTTTGGTTCATGTCTCTGCGGCGGGGTTACCCTCCAACTGCTGGATAGAGCGAACCTGCCTTGCTGATACTGGTCTTCTACCCAGTCTTTGAATGTGAAGCAGTCTTCGAGAGGATGTCCTATTGACCTGTGATAGGAGTAATAGTCCGGGTGAGAGACTTCGCCTACTTGCTCGGAGTGCTTGGACTCCGGGAGTGTCATCATCTGGTGTTTCATGACAAGATCGAATATCTTCTTTGTCTTGTCTTGAGGAAAAGAATATTCTCAACCCATCTTCTTTATAAGAGACGAATCTTGGTTGCTCGATTCTCGACCGCGTGGCTTCTTTGTCCCGCTTTGTCGCTGTCGAACGCTTTTCCCGTTCTTTGGTTTATTTTTGCCTCTTCGTCGGGTCTTTTGTATGACGGGCTGGCAACGAAGGGCATCGTCACTTTCTGCAGTCTGCTGAAGGAGGCTTTCTGTGTCTTGGCTTTCTTGTAGATGGCCATTTCGTGATTATGATCGTCTCGAACCTTTTGACCCGCTTCCCTTATAAGCTTGTCCATCTGTTCTTCAAACGACGGACTTGGCATTTTCACGACGGGAGTTCGTTTTGGTTCAGGGTTGGCATCTTCCCACAGAGCGTCTCCTTCTTCGTCGAAGTCATGTATGATGTAGCAGCCGCGGAATCACTCTCTTTCCTTGGATTGAACATATCCAAGTCTGATCGTTTCCATTCCCCCGTTGGGCAACTTTCGTCGAGTTTCGGGGACGCTCCAGATCCTGTTGTAGAATTGAGCTTGTCGAGCAGTCTGTTTGAAAGGTGTGCCCTGGCGCCTCAACAGTCTTTTTAATCCGTCTGTGTAGTATCTGGGCAAACGGATGGGCTGGAGCCTGTCAAGTGTAGAATCCGCACCATACCAAATTTCTTTCTCCACTTTGGTTTCCCTGGATCGGTAGAATAGGATCTCCTTTTCACCTTTTCGCCTGGGAGGGACGTAGAATGTCTGCAGTTCTTCCACACTGTAGGAATCAAGCGCGTCTAGCTCTTTATGATTCTTTTGCGGAACCATGGCAACTTGCAAACTTTGATCTTCATCAGCGAAGGCTTGTATTGATGGCCGAGCAGAGAATACGGCATTGACCTCATCTTCCGAGTCGCTGCCGAAGATCAACATAGGAATGGACGGTCCCGGCTTGTTGCACTAGGGCGGACCTGAATAAACTATTTCTTCTTCCTCCTCGGTGTCACTCCCGAAGACCGGAATAGTAGTGATAACTTTGTTCTTCGGTTTACAGTATCTTTCCGTGTCTTCAAAGTCCGGCAAGAAGTACTTTGCATCCTCATATTTGCGAACTTCGTTTACGGAGAACGGATTTAGTTCCCCTGTCACAGTATACTCGAGACCATCCTTGAAATATTTCATACACTGGTGTTGTGTAGAAGGGATGATGTTGTACTCGTGTAAGCAAGGTCGGCCGAGCAAAGCATTGTAACAAGTCTTGACGTCAATGACTTGAAATTTAATATCCGTGATGAGTAGCCCGAAGCGCAGCGTCAGTGTCACAGACCCGAGCGTCCGTGATGACTGGGAGTCAAAACCGGAGATGGTGATTTTATCACGAGCGAGGTGCTGAACGCTTATGCAGATTTCCTTCAACACTCTTACATTGAGGAGGTTAACAGAAGACCCATTGTCAACCAGGATTTTGCCTATCTTCATGACAGTACCCGGAGACATACAGGGGACGGATATGCTCACACGTCCCGAGGAGGAGGTCTTCATCGCCGAAAGTGATATCGGCCGTGTGTACTTCTTCTAGCTCGTCCTTCATCTTTTCTTCGGCGAGGAAAGCTTGGAATTGCTCGGTCTCTTGCAGTGCCTTGATCAAAGAATCTCGTGCTTCTTTTGATAGCAGAAGGGCGTCGAGAATGCTGAGCTGCGAGGGTATTTTCCTCAAGTGTGCCAGAACGTTGTAGTCCACCTTGTTTTTCTTTGGCGGGTCCTTGGTTATCAGCTCTTCGACGACTTGATCTTCTAGGGCGATGTCCTCAGGGACCTTTTCTTTTCCCTTATTCTTTTTGTTTGAAGCCTGGTTGGTGGGTCCGAGATTCTTTTCAGGCAGCGTGCGATTACGTAGCTGAATGTTCTCGCAGTTCTTCGGTTCTTCCTCTTTTCCCGAAGTGGATTCTTTGAAGAGAGGGTCAAAAGTAATTTCTTCGTCAGAGTCGCTCCCGAAGGTGAGAACTTGCGATTCCCCAGCGTCGACCATATGACAGTTGCCGGTAGTTCTTTTACGTTCCTCGGTCGTATTTCTTTGCTCCCGATGAGTTTTGCGTTTCATCCGCTTGAAATGTTGTCGATGAGCAACATACCCCTATCACCAACTTTTAAAAGCGTTACACTCTTCGGTGGGGTGCACAATCTTTCGATGATATAAGCAGTAGCTAGGATGTATTTCCGCTTCACCAAGAGTATTTTCTTTGGAGGGTGACAGCTTCATTCCCATCGATATGGCTTTGGTGAACCTCTTCCTCGTCTTGAACCTGCTTTTATTTGCGATGGATGTACTTTGATCTGGCGGGAGTGTTTCAACCCTTTCGTCCAGTCGCCGGCGTTTGGCTTTTTCAAATATGGCCATCTCACGCTCTCGAGCAGCTTTGCTTTTAAGAAGAGCTTCGTCCAGGAATGTATCAATCATTTCGTCTGATGGCCCTAGAAGTTCCGGCTCAGGATCTACCCCCAGTTTCTCTGTGTAATGAGCTTCTTCATCATCTATCGACGAGTGAGAGATCACATGGCAGCTTGCTACATAATCTTCAGATTCATCCGACGAGTCTTCTCCATTGTCATCATCTCCGTCCTCAAGGACGTGGCTGAGAAATTCTTGGAGTGTGACTGGAGTCCGCGCTTTTTGATTGTATTCTTCCAACGCGTCAATCTGTTTTTGCAGGTCCGTGCGCTTGTCACCAGGCTTCACGGGCATCTTGGCTTTCTTCTTCTTCTTTGAAGACTTTGACGGCTGGGTGTGAGCACTTTGACTATCACCACCAATTTTCGGAGTTGGGCGCGGCTTCAGCATTCCTTCGATGATCTCGGGTTTCAGCGGACTTTTCCATCTAATCGCCGGACATGTTTGAAGATCCTTCAACATTCCTTTAGTTTTGGCTGAAAGAGCGACCTCCCATGAAGCTTCTTCTATGAAAGAGCATGATGCCCCCGGTGTGTCCGTCTTCTTGGGAGCGTGTGGCTGTGTCGGGTTTACCTTCCAATTCTCGGACAGGGCAAATTTGCCCTGTTGGTATTGATCTTCGATCCAGCCTTTAAAGACGAAGCAATCTTCAATTGGATGGCTTACCGTTTGATGGTAGGGGCAATAATTGAGACTATTAGCCTCGCCAGGTTGCAACGGTCGTTTTGGATTCGGCAGATTGATGATCCTGTTGCGCACCGCCAGTTCGAACAATCTCTTCGTTTTGTCCCGGGGAAATGAATAAGGGCGCTTCATTTTCTCATTATAGTATCGCCGCCTCTCGTCTAGGCGATCCGTTAGTTTAGGGCCACTGGGCTGCTGTTGAGTATTCGCGACGAAGGTCGCCTACCCTTTACCCTTTTCGTTCCGTGGCTCCGGCTTTGAAGGAGACGGCCTATGACCCATCTGGTACATTTGGGCCAGTTTGTCGATCAAGGCCTGGAATGTGGTCGGCTTGAAAAACATCATAAATTGCGAGATGGTCTCTTGAGGGTCAAGAGTGCCCACGAACATGCCTATTGCCGGCGCTTCCTCGATGCGCTGCTCATATTTTGACCATAAATTTCGCCATCGTATTGCGTATTGCACCCACGTTTCACCTAGCTTCACCCTGGCATTGATCAATGCCGTTATTGGGGTGCGTTCAATAGCACTCGCGAAATGCTGGGTGAATAATAGCTCCATCTCTACAAAAGTCTTGACGTAGTCGTTTAGAAGTTTAGAATACCACTCGAATGTCGTCTCCGACAAGCTACCAACAAATTGGCGGAGCAGAAGTTTATCATCACCCTCGATGTTGCCGCATAAGGCTCTGAATTGAGCGGCATGCTGATGTGGATTCCCCGTCCCTTTATATACATGAAATTTAGGGATCGTATATCCCGGCGGGTACCTTATTTGGTCATACTAGCCTGGATAAGGTCGTCCAGTCTTAACAATTTGTCCAGCCGCTTCGTTTGCCTGGTGAGCTCGTTTTTGTTGAGCAATGTAATCATCCAGAGTGGCCTTGGAGATGGTATCCTCCTTGGCTACTTAAAGAGCCTGAGGAGGGTTCGATGTCTCCCCTCTGTTGTTTTCAATGATGATCGGGGGGTCTTCAGCTGGAGGTTCCGGCTGTAACATCATCCCAGCCATGTCTTGGACTTTCCTCTTGAGCATTCTTCGGAGGAACTCGGTATCAGTTTCTTGTTCTCGACGTTGCTCCGAGGTCTCTAGATTTTCTTTTGGCCCAGTGAGTGCGGCCATTGTAGTCAGCATCTCCTGCAGTTTCTGCTGTTGTCACGCCCCGCTTCCCAGAGTGCGCTACGATCGGCATGTGACAGAGCTAACCATGCTACCTGTGGCTAGGAAACATCCATCCACAGTCACATTACGGCTGTCTATATGATATCATGAACAGTAAAATAAAATAAACTATCTAGTACATGTCCATATGCCAGAATAAACGAGTCAAGACATAATATGCGGAAGCAATAGATCCAATAAACAATAACATCTGGAAATACGTCCCAAATACAGGCTCACATCAGGAAATGGAAGTACGGAAAGAAAACTAAACTAAACTAAACACTAACAAGATCCTCACTTCTCGGCCTGGCAGCTGAAATACTCCTAATCACCCTGCGAAAGAGATAAAGGATCCGGGCCATGCAAAACCCAGACGTCAGTGCGTCATAATATCAAATAATAGAATATAACCAGTAGGTAACAAGATATGCAGGCATGAATTATAAACAGTAACATGAATGTAATAATTAAACACGGATATAGAACAGTGAAGTGTATCAGTGTGTACGAAGTGCAGTGATCAATCTAATCTGTGCTACTGGGTTATCTATTCTAAAGTCTGTTTGAAATCAATTAGTGTACTCCTCCATGTAACTCAAAAAAATATATCCCGTTATCCTCCGGGACCACGGATCAGGTAGTGGGAGTCACGAATGACTCTGTCCCATCATCCCCCGGGACCACGGATCAAGTAAGAATCACGAATGATTCTGTCCCGTTATCCCCCGGGACCACGGATCAAGTAATACCCTTTTAAACTACACTTCAGTTACACTTTTGATTTTCCCATACCCCCAAGGTTATGTGTTCAAGTCAGGTATTGATAATCTGGAGCTAATGCCAACACAGAATCAAGCAGGTACACATTTTGTCTGAATAGACAACAGGATATGTCCGTCGAGACAACAAGTCAGGATTGTCGGCATTAGTAACAGGATCAAGTCACAGGTCAAGCAATGGTGTATCAGGTCATGTCCTGTAGTGCATATATATCACACGGATGCTCAAATTAAACTGTAGTATGTGTCGAATCACGGTAAAAACACGGATACACGAGTAATAAGCAGTGATATCATAACATGAGTCAATGAGTCATGATGTACATTATCAAGAAAAGGGTACTAATATAACGGTAACATGATATAATATGACATGGCATGTAACTAGACATATAATATGTGATACGAATACGAACGACTATCGGAAAACGGTAAAATTGTGACAGGGATGCATGATACAGTAACCATGTGATATTTTATTCATAGGAATATACATGTATTAGAATAGCATGTAGCAAGGTAAACTTGCCTGATCGGATCTCCAGACGGGATGCGTACGCTGCGTACGATGTCGATAAATGTCGTGACGCACACGCGGGCGTACAGAACTAAACCAAGCAAAGCGGGAATGTGACCACACTGGCTGGGGACGTCAACTGGGTTACTCGGATCGTCAGCAGCGGCACGGCTCCGGCGTTGACCGGAAAATGATTAAGGGAAGAAAGAGAAGATAGGAAAAGAAGATAGGAGAAGGAAGGGTCTGTAGTGATGAGGCTGTGGGGTCCAAGGTGCTTTGGGGTCAGAGAAGGCGACGAGAGGATGACGACGACGACGGGTCATCGACGACGAGGCGGGGTGTGAGGCGACAGTGAAGAGATGGGAGTGGGTTGCATGGGAGTGGAGAGGAGGTCGTGGTGATGAAGAGAAGGTCGACGACGAGGGGCCGGTGGTGGCGGCGATGGCGACGAGCGCGACGCGCTGGCGTGTGCGCGGCGCAGGTTCGAGTTCGGGAGAGACAGGAAAGAAATGAAAAGAAGAGGAGAAGATGAGGGGACGTGGGGAAATAGTGAATAGGGTTTTAATAAGGAAGAGAGAGAGAGAGAAGAGAGAGAAAGATCTGTGTGTGGGGTTAATTAATATATATAAATTGAGAGAGAGAGGGAGACTGATGTATGTTAGGTTAGGATTAATATATATATATTATATTATTATTAATTATTATTATAAACTTACGTTATAATATAATATATATTTAAGAGAAACGTGTGTGAACAGTAATTGTGAACAGTAAAATCAGTTTAGAAATATAATAATATATAAACTTGTGTTTTTAAGCTAAAACAAAAGTACTCCGAAAAATACCCGGGCTGTGTCTAAAATCTAGTTTTAAAATATAAAGAATATGCGGATAAGTTAAAACCATAATGCGATTTCCGGTTGATAAAAATGTATACCCCCAAGAACGGATGCACGTAAAATGCACGTAGCGAACCAGACGAGTCCGTTTCAATAAACGAAACGAGAACACGATGTACTGGGTATGATACAGGTCATGCTAGGTATTTTTAAAATATATTATTTGATTATATTTGTATTATTAAAACAATGTAGATGCCCAATATATGATACGGGTAAACAGAATATAGAACAAGAAAGTGCACGGATTCTTATAACTAGCCGGGATAAATTATAAACAGGAATCAAGATGGGTTTCTAGTAAGCGGGTCGGGTCGGATGCAAATATAGATACCAATTACGCTATTCACACCCATAACAACAATAAATCAAGAAATAGCCATCCAATATATTAATTAATCAAATCAAGTTATGGTATAACGAACTAGGGTGTTACAGCTGTTGTTGTTCCTGAGCCTTCGTTATCGATTGGGTAAGCGGTCGATGACCCGTAGAAGCACGGCTTTCTTCTTTTCCGGAAGCCACATAAACGGTATGTATTACCATGCCCCCAGACTTGGGGCGTTTAGATTCAGCATACTTGCGGTTCGCTGCGGTCACAGGGGCTTTCTCCGGCCTCCCTCTCTTGTGAGCGGTTGATGTTGAGGGAGCCGTTGCAGCGGGCACCCAGACGGATGACATCTTCTGTGGTACCACGGGATGGCTCTTTTCTTGCTGAGCTTTAAGCTTCTTTGGCCGGCGAGAGTAGTCCTGGTTAATCACCAATTCCTGGACCTGTCGCCAGACTTTGTAAATTTTGGAAGAAAGCCGCTGAGGGGGCTGCTCCAGCTTCTTTTCTGTAGTAATCTCCATAGGTGGAGGAGATCTCTTCAACAAGGCGGTCGGAGAGTTCTTGTGAACCCTCCTAAGCGGTTCAAAGCTGTTCCCAGTTGGAACAACAGTATTAATTTCCACCCTGCGAGCTGCCGGAGTTAGCCCAGAAGGGGAGCTGCTCCCAGCCTTCCTTACTCGGCGCTAGTGACGACGACGAGCATGTCGTGCGGATGAAGTTGGTTCAGCTATAGGGCTGACTTCTTCTTGCCCCATGTTTTGGCGAAGGGTTGTCGCCGGTGTCATCCTCTTGAAGACCGATTTCCGTTGAGAAGCAATGTCCAATCTGTCAAAGACAGACCTCTGGGCGGGGGAAGTAGCTTTGATGACTTCGCCTGGAGCGGGAGCCGAAATGGCCAGCCTTGTGAAGACTGACTTCTTGGTAGAAGAAGCCTCTCCGATGATTTCGTCCGCTTAAGCCGGGATGGCTATCCGCTTAAGGATGACTGCTTCAGGTATCGCGGGCTTGTTAGCGTTCTGGCCCAGTCTGTTGAAAATTGAGGCAGTGGAGTTGGTCGACCCATTGAGAGGGGTCGCGGCAGTGGTAAGTCAATCAAAGACCGACTTCTTCTGAGCTTCTTGTGTTGGTACAGGAGCGCTGAAGCTCGTTGGCGGAAGTATGGTCCCGAAGAACAATCCAGTGGTGCCCTGAGTGACTTGTTCCACCGGCATAGCGAAAATGGAGGCCGCTTGGGGCCCGTATGTCACTCCTCCGGACGGGGCGGAGCGAGAGTTGCAGTTGCAGTTAGTGCGGGTTGAAGCCATTGATCTTCTGTTTTCTGCACGGAGCAAGACACCAAATCTTAGTACCTCGAACCCAAGGGCAACCATATCAAACCGTGATTCATTCACAAACACGACACACGAAGTGTGGAGTGGAAAGAGGAAAAGGTCCTACAGGGCATGCCAGAATCTGTTCCCCACCGAAACACAGAGACGAGACCACACAGGTCCGTCTTGCCTGAATTTCGGGATAGATGCTAATTGGTGATATCCGTCCACCTCTCCGAAGATGCCAAGTTAATTTATGGCACCATGTATCGAAAGTTTAAACAGATACGGCCGATGTAGCAGACTTCGTCAGATTCCCCCTCGTTGAGGGGTTTTTGATTGTGGGGACGCTCTTCCCTGCAGGCGCAAGCCCCTGCAGTTAATTACGCTACCGCATTGCGGTAGCCACTTTCTCCTTCTCCAGATGGTCACTTCGTGTCGTGGGTGTTTGTTTTGTTTTTGGTTGCCCGTGGATTGTGTACGGAGGCTAATTTATGTTGTCGCCCGTAGGACGTGGATTAGTCCAAATCCGTATCTTCTTAAATTTGGGCAATGTTTAAAATAACTCGCTACGTAGCTCGCTATTTTGCGCTACGTAGCATACCTTAGTATATTCGCTACGTAACTTGGGAAAAAAACTCAAATACAAAGTAGCTTACATTTTTTCTTCAAATAGATTACGTTTTTTAACAAATAGTATACGCTACGTTATGCGTACGCTATTTTCATATAAAATTTTCTATTGAACTTCTTAAGATTTCAATATCTAATCCTAAACTATACGAATACACGAATACAATTTCATTAAAGTTCTAACCTCTTAATTTGAAATCATATTTAGTTGACATGATTCTCAAAAAGAGATTATTTAATTGATTTTTGATAGGTTTAATCTAGTATGAATCATATATATGAACTCATGTATTGAAAATTTTGAAAATGATTTTTTTTTGGAATTTCGAGGAGCAGAGAAACTTCTACTGTAAAAAATATTGTTATATTACTTATTTTTTCATGTTCCCAAGCCAATTTTATATCTTTATAATAATATAATTTATTGTAAATGAGATGATTATAGTAATAATTAATAATTCATGTAGCTTACTCTATGCGCAACGCTTTTTGCGTTTTCGCTATTTAGTAATAGAACGCTACGCAACACGCTATCGCTATTTTGAACATTGAATTTGGGTTTGGGGGTTGGGGTTAAGGATACGTTAGTCTCATTTGAGACTAAGATAAACTTAAACGTTAGTTAAGGATACGTTAGTCTAATTTTAGACTAAGATCAACTTAACATGATCATTTTGATCCAACAAGAGAGCAATTGGGCTCTATTGTTTAGTTTAAGGACATTGCGGTCGATTACCAGTTTAAGGACATAGTGGTCCAATGTTAATTTAAGGACATCTCGGTCCAGGTTAAGGACATCATAGTCCGTGAGTTTAAAGACCTTACAGTCAAGGTTAAGGATATTATAGTCCATGAGTTTAAAGACATCACAGCCAAGGTTAAGGAAATCATAGTCCATGAGTTTAAAGACATCACAGTCGAGGTTAAGGATATCATAGTCCGTGAGTTTAAAGACATCACAGTCGAGGTTAAGGACCTCATAGTTCGTGAGTTTAAATACCTCATAGTCAAGGTTAAGGACATCATAGTCTGTGGGCTTAAGGATCCCACAGTCCATGAAATGTATGGTTGTCGGGACCCGTCACCTCTCTGAAGACGTTGAAGGATTACAACGACAAATATCAAAGGAGTTCAGAGATGTACCTTTAAACCGATGTGGGTTGAGAGACCTGTAGTCCAATTGGGACTAAGATCTGTGATTTATGAGCATGTGAACTCAATTAATCTGAATTGAGAACTTATGGCCAATTTGGGCTAAGTCCATTCAATTACAATGTTCAACATTTGTTTTCGAGTAGTTAGATGTTTATTTGAGCCCAATCATTGGTTTGGTCTCTGACAATGTTTTGTCTTTCGTTGAATGCTGTGCATTTATCATAGCTCCAGGCTTATTCAAAGAACAGTTTATGTTCTGTCCAAGTGCACATAAAAGAATGTGGCGCACTTGGTACTAGCGCCAGTCAATGAGGGCAGTGCGTTATGATTAAAGTGCCAATGAAGAGCGCTGATGCGCTTAGCGCTTTGCGCTAGATGCAGAGCGCTGATGCGCTATAATTGAAGCGTTGAGGCGTTTGGCGTGGTGCCATATAATGAGCGCAAAACGCTTTTAGTAATGCAGCTCACACGTGAGGAGCACGTGGCGTGCTTAGCGCTAGCCAACAAGCGCAGTGCGCTGTGTTTGAAGCACCATGGCACCGCAGCGCTTTGCGTTAGATGAAGAGCACTAACGCACTTTGAATTAGGAGCGCTAAGGCTCTTATTAGATTAGGAGCGCTAAGGCTCTTCTTAGGTTAACTTTGCGCTCTGAAGATCATCTTTTCTTTGATAAGAGACTTTGTCTCAAGATTCTAAGAACAAAGTTCTTAGTTATAGGAGATATTTCAATCTCTTTTTTTCTGAAAGGCTTTGCCTTTATGGTTCTGTGATCCTAAGAGAATTGAATAATTCTCCCATGTTTTTATAATGAGATGTTCATAATCTCTTTTGTGAAAGATAATTTGTCTTATAGATCTATGATCTGTGAAAGAAGTAAATACTTCTTTTTATATTGAGACGATTTCGTCTTTCTATTCTTTTTTTACCTTGAAAAGAATTGTCTTCTTTTTTCCGAGAGCTTCTTCTTCTTCCTGAGATTTTCTCAAAGTTTATGGGGGGGAGGGGGGTTCCTCCTCTTTTTGAGACTTGAAGTCTCGGGGCTTTTATATAGGGCAAGATGGTTTGTTCAATCAGTTAAGGAGATCTTTTCTCCAATTGATTTGGGGAATTTGCCATCGTTGGACCTTTGATCCAAGGGCTTCTGGTTGACAGAAGATAATCATCTTGTTTTTTTACCAAGATTAGGAAATATTTCCCCCTTACAGAATTTGTTCTGTATTTTAGTGATTTTTTAATCACCATTGGATCATTGATCCAACGGTGTTCCAAATTCAGGGCACAATCTTTTCTGTTTGGAAAGATTCAACAGAATTTCATTCTTGTTAATTGATGATTTAATCATATCCATTGGATATTTGATCCAACGGTGAGGAACATTTAGTTCCAGCGCTAGGGTTTATGCGCTCTGCCCATGGTGCCCTACTTGGAGCGTAGCGCTCTCAGCACTAGCGCACACGTGCTTTGCACGTGATGCACTACTTGGAGCGCAACGCATCCAGCGCTAGCGCCTATGCGCTTTGCACGGGGTGCGCTAATTGTAGCACAACGCTTTTATAAAAGCGCAGTTTTAATTCAAATTTTGAATTCTGAACAGAGCTTTGCTCTAATTGGGGAAACACCCAATGGGAGAATAGAAACGATCGGGCTTGGATATGCTCAATCCAAGAAGCGGGAGCGAGTCCATGGCAGCTACGTCATACATGACTTCGATGAAGAAGGAGACATTTTGTTAAAAGATGCTGACCGTGAACCAAAATAAGGTCCTGCCATCAAAATGCCGAGTCCGTCGTTTGAAGAACGGATGGACAAGCTAATAAGGGTAGCGGGTCAAAAGGTCCGGGATGACCATAAACGCGAAATGGCCATTTATGAGAAAGCCAGGACGCAGCGCCTCTTTAAATAGGCCGCTGAGAATGACAATGCTCCTCGTCGCCAACCCGTCATGCAAAAGACCCGGCGCGGAGGTAAAAATAAACCAAAGAACGGAAAAAACGTTCGACAGCAGCATAGCAGGTCTGAGAAGCCACGCGATCAAGAATCGAGCAGCCGAGATCCGTCTCTTATGAAGAAGATGGGTCGAGCATATTCTTTCCCCCAAGACAAGACAAGGAAGATATTCGACCTTGTCATACAACATCAGATGATGACACTCCCGGAGTCCAAGCACCCCGAGCAAGCAGACGAGGTCCCTCCCAGACTATTGCTCTTACCACCAAGCAATAGGACATCCTTTCGAAGACTGCTTCACCTTCAAGAACTGGTTTGAAGACCAGTATCAACTCGGCAGGTTCACTCTATCCAACAGTTGGAGGGTAATCCCACCGCAGAGACATGAACCGAAAGCCACGATGCAGCGAGAATGGAGCCAGATCAATATCGGTCTTGGAAGCGATCTCGTACCTGCCATGTGATAACGCTGTCAGAAGAAGAGCCCGAGAATATGGATGACCTCCCCTGGTGCTTCGAAAACAACGATGGCGAGGTGATCTCAGAGTTTCCACCGGCGCCAAAAGAGCTGGAAGATGGAATACATACTACTGCAGATAACCTCAAGAAAATTGATTTGGGGACGGCAAGTGACTCGCGGCCGACATTCGTCAGTGAGCTGTTGTCTGAAGAAAGGGTGGCTACGCTAAAGGACGTGCTCATGCAGCATAAAGATTGCTTCGCATGGAACTATTCCGAGATGCCAGGACTAGATCCAGAGATTGCTGTACACAAATTGGCAATATCCCCGGACGTCAAGCCGATAAAATAAGCACCGAGAAGAATGCGGCTCGAGCTTGAGTTGAGCATCAACGCCGAGGTCAAGAAGCTGATCGACTCCGGCTTCATCCAAGAAGTTCAGTATTCTGACTGGATATCCAACATCGTCCCAGTGATGAAGAAAAATGGGACGGTGCGCATATGTGTAGACTTTCGGGATCTCAATAAGGCCTTCTCGAAGGACGACTTCCCAATGCCAGTTATCGAGGTGATGATAGACAATACGTCCACTCATGAAGTTTTCTCCTTCATGGATGGCTCATCAGGATACAATCAGATAAAGATGCATCCCGAGGATTAGAAGCATACCGCTTTCCGGACCCCTTTGGGTATATTCTGCTACAAGGTGATGCCCTTCGGTCTAAAGAATGCCGGTGCCACCTATCAGAGGGCCATGACGAGGATTTTCGATGACCTCATACATGAAGTCGTCGAATGCTATATCGACGACCTCGTAGTTAAAATCAAATCATACGAGGAACATCTAGAGCATTTGAAGATCGTGTTTCAACGCCTTCGGAAATACAACTTGAAGATGAACCCTCTCAAATGTGCTTTCGGAGTTTCCTCGGGCAAATTCCTAGGATTCGTCGTCCGACACCGAGGTATCGAGATAGCCCCGTCAAAGATCAAGACAATTATAGAAATGCCCCAGCCAAGAACTCTCAAACAACTGCGGTCTCTCCAGAGAAAGCTCGCGTATATCCGGCGATTTATAGCCAATCTTTTTGGCAAGTGCCGCCCCTACAGTCACCTGATGAAGAAGGGAACCCCTTTCGTCTGGGATAGAAAATGCCAAAGCGTACTAAACGAAATCAAGCAATACCTGCAGAATCCTCCAGTGCTAACCATGCCGGTCAAGGGAAAGCCTATCATTCTGTATACAACCGCCCTTGAAGGTTCTTTAGACGCGCTATGGGCACAGGAGAACGATCAGGGAAAAAAGAGAGCCCTCTACTATTTAAGTCGAGTTCTCCTGGGGGCAGAAAATAATTACTCCCCTATTGAAAAACACTGCCTGGCATTGATCTTTGCGATAACGAAGCTCAGACACTACGCGTTGGCACATGAAGTCCATCTTATATCGAAGGTGGATCCTCTCAAATATTTAATGTCAAAGGCTATATTAACAGGATGACTCACTAAATGGGCCCTACTCTTGACGAAGTTCTCGATAACTTATCGACCCCTCAAGGCAGTGAAAGGCCAGGCCATCGCCGACTTCCTCGCTGAGCATCCGATACCTGCCGAATCTCTCTTGAACTGCGAATTGCCAGACAAGCACTCGTTTGACACGATCGACGAGGAAAGAAGAAAGAATGATACCCAGTGGGAACTCTATTTTGATAGGGCATCTTCCATGAAGAAGCGCAAACAAAGCACCCCCATAATCAAATCAGGGGTAGGCTTCATCTTCGTGACTCCACAAGGAGGGATAATGCGCTTTGCCTTCTCCTTAACAGAGCCGAGGACGAACAATGAAGCTGATTACGAAGCTTTGATAGCAGGTCTTGAGATCTCCGTCGACATGGGAATTGAGAACCTCCTCATATACGGAGACTCCCAACTGGTCGTTAGTCAAGTAAATGGCGACTATCAAACGTGCAAGCCAGAGTTGGTGAAATACGGCGAGAGAGTGCAGCAATTACTGACTCAAATCCCTGCCTATGCCCTGGAGAGCATACCGCGTACGGAAAATAGCAAGGCGGATGCACTATCCAAGCTCGCTAAAGAACTGGCCGACGAAAACCTCGATGACATGAGGATCGTTGTGCAAAGCCGTCTGGTTCTTGCACCGGCAGAATTATCTCCGGAGTCGTCCGAAGAAAAGGGAGCGACCGAGCAAATGGCTCTACAAATAAAAGACCAGGAAAAGGCTATTGATTGGAGAGAAGTCTTTATAGACTACTTCAAATCCCGTCGAACATCTGAAGATGCATCCTCAAGGCATTAGCTCATGAAATGAGCTCTATCCTTCGCCTTTGTTAATGATACTCTATATAAGAAATCATTTGATTCTCTATGGCTAAGATGTCTGGGATCCGAAGAGGCAAAGAGAGTCGTCCAAGAAACTCACGACGGACTCTGCGGTTCTCACCAAGCTGGCCCGAAGATGAAGCTGAAGATCAAAAGGATGGGCTACTATTGGACCACGATGATCCAGGACTGCCTCGATACGCGAAGCAGTGCCACTCATGCCAGGTTCACGGGGACTTTATCCTCCAGCATCTGAATCCGCTACACCCGACGGTGGCTAGCTGGCCATTCGAAATGTGGGGAACTGACATAATCGGGCCTATCGAACCGACATCGTCCCAAGGACATCGACTCATTTTGGCGACAACTGATTATTTCTCCAAATGGGCAGAAGCAGTACCGCTAAAGGAAGTGAAGATGAAGAATATCCTCCATTTCTTCAAGACACGCGTCATTTATCGATTTGGCACTCCGCGATGGATTATCTCCGATAACGGGCCAGCCTATAGAAGCTACAAGATCAGCCGCTTCGCACAACAGCATAACATAGACTGGAGATATTCATCGGTCTATAATCCCCGAGCTAACGGTCTAGCTGATGCTTTTAACAAGACCTTGACGAAGATCGTGAAAAAGATGGTGTCTCGAAATAAGAGGGACTGGCACGAGAGACTGCATGAAGCTCTTTGGGCGTATCGAACTACGTTCAAAACAGCCACAAACACAACGCCGTATGCATTAGTATTCGGCACAGAAGTGGTACTCCCCTTGAGATAGAGTTACCCTCTCTACGAGTGGCGGTTCACTACGAGCTAACAGACGAAGAAAATGCTCACCTTCAGCTTGAGGAGCTCGACGCCCTTGATGAAACCCGGCTCATGGCGCAACAAAATCCGGAGGCTTATAAAGCAAAGATGACGCGCTCATATGAAAGATTGACTAGGCCGAGAACATTTCACCAAGGTGAACTCGTGCTAGTGGTCAAAAGACTTATGATCCCCAATCGTGCCAAGCGGGGAAAATTCGAGCCGAACTATGAAGGCTCGTATATCATAGACAAAGTCTACCAGGATGGAGCTTATCTACTCATGGACATGCATAGTGAAAGACCTTTCAGACCAATAAACGGTCGCTTCCTGAAAAAATACTGTAGGGTTAGCATAGCACCTTGTGAAGGTTTTGGCAACTATCAATCATGCTACTTTAAAATTTTGGGGTGCTAAAGAAACCCTAACCAAGATCTTAACTAGAGACTTAGGGTTAACATGTATGTAAACAACTTTACGTCTAAGAGTTAGGGATTACAACCTTTGTAGTCCGTTCCTTCACTTCAAAAGCTCTGTGTTGAGGTCCCTTCGCTGCGATCATCAAGTACCCGGACTCTTAAGAGGCTCCATGAAGAGAAAAATGCAAGCTTTGTTTCCAATCTTCAACAACTAAGATGATCTACCTTGAAGAAACTCAAACCCAAGCTCTTGCTTCACTAATCAAGTATTAGCAAAACAAACACCCTAATCTAAGTGGCTAGAATAGATGAGGATGATGAAGTAGGAATTTAGCTCTCTTTTGTTTTCATATTCCCACTCAAAATCATCACAAACCCAAAAGCTAGTAAGCTTTTTCAAGAGGAAGAAGAAGAAGAAATCTATTTGTGATGAATAATGAAATCTTGTTGTGGTTACAAATCCAACCATGGGTTAAGAATGAAGGCTTAACCCTTGTAGAGAATAAACTAGGGTAAAAGGTTTTGGGTTGGGTTAAGAAATATCTTCACAAAATATCTTAGCTAAAAACAAAAGAAAGCTTCATGAAGCTTCATAAAAAAGCTAACCCAAATCAAAACCCTAACTTGTTTAAACTCTACAAAACATGTTGCATTTGTAACCCTGACATGTTACAATATTATATATCACATATATAATATATAATGTAACAAAATAAAATAATACATTTAACATATATCACATATATATCAATATATTATCCAAGTGAGAAAAAGAATCTTTAAGTGAGCTTATATTAGTTAATGTAATATAATATATCAAATATATAATTATACATTAAATTATCGAATCAACACTTGATCCGATAATCCGGCTATTTCACAAATAACCAACTAATATAATCTGTATCAGTTCATCGAATCAACACTTGATCCGATGATCCGGCTATATCACATATACCCGGCCGATATCACAAATCGCGAGAATCTAATACGGTATCACATACACTGTAACGTTTTAGAAATCGTTATGCTAATTTTTTCGTTTTAGGGTAAATTTGTCGGTATTTTCCGTTTTAAAACGACTGTGATCAAACGGCCATATAGACTTGCCAGCACCTAGTTTAGCTAAAATAAAGCTAGTGCGCAAGCTTTGGGGGTATATGGGACGTTTTGGTTCAATTTGATTTTTCCCAATTTTAATATTATTTTAATGTGGTATTTACATTTTAGGAAATTTCTCCAGAATTGGAATCTTTTCAAATAAATCAAGTTGAGTTAACCAAAACCCTTCTCATTTTATCTAGATCTTTTGTTGTGCAAAGGATTAAGATTTAAAGATAAAGAATGCAATAGGTGGCTTCTTGCATGTATGTGTGTGTGAATGCATTAAATTGCATTTATTGATGAATTTAGCCAGAACACTCCACACAACTCTCCCCACTTCCTCACTTGGCCGAAATCCCTCTTCCCCCTTCTGCCCTTGATCACTTCTTTCACTATTTGCATCAATCCTAGCTCAATAAATCCCCAAAATCCCAAAATATATCACAAAAATACCTCAAGTCTTGAGTTTTTGCCTCTTTGATCACTTGGAACTAGGAAAGCTTGGATCTTGTGAGCTAAAGTTGATAGGTATAATCCCTAATCTATTAATTATGAGTTTTTATATTGTGTAGCTCGTTGGTTGTAGCATTGAACACTTAAAGTAATCGATTTGTGAAATATCGTATTTTTAGTGTCTTTTTTAACCTCTGAGAACTGCTGTGACCTGGAAATTTTAGTGGGTGACCAAACAAAATTGTAGTGATGTACTAGTGACCCTGGAGCACCACCTGAGATACGAGACCCACCCCACCAGCACGGGCCGGCGACCCTTTGGCAAATTCCGGTGACGCCGGCTATGGGGGGAGGTGATGGAGTTTGGATTTTGTGGGTAGTTGTCTGCTGTTGGTTAGGGGTGTTTGGTACTGTTTACTTTTTTAGTATTTACTATATGTAAAATCTGGGATTATTTTCCTATAATCTAGTGTTTTATGTCCGCGCGATACGTTATACGACACGGATGGTGCACTTTGTGTGTTTTTGCTCTTAGGTTGTTTTCGTCGTGTCGCTACGCACGTTAGCCACAATACGAACACTTGGGAGTAGGTTTGGAATTGGTGTGTCGGTAAAAACGTAGTTTGTGCATGTTTTTGGTCGTTTATTAATATATATACTTGCGTTGTCGTTGTGTTGTTTTAAGTTCGCAGGCGGGGACTTCGGACACTGCTACCAGGGGAAAACAAGTGTTTGGCTTCACTTAGCCAGGAGCGTTGGTGAGTAGATTTAACATCTACAGGGGAATCGCCCGCATGGCGTTATGCGTCTGGGCTAGATATGTTAATTTTGTTGCATATTTTATGTCATATTTAGAATTACGTATTTACCCTACTTCTTACTTAATTGTTGTGCTTGGATTAGTATCCTTAGGACACTGCACTATTATTGACGGCTCATGTTGCACGAGCATTGATTGTATGCCACACACACCGTCAATAATTGCTATGTCACGCACAACCCATTTATAGAAATGATATTGTTTGGTTAGGGACATTGATTCATATTTCTTTATGCATATGACTTATAGCATACCTGTATACCTACATGCTTACACATATGCCCTGGCATGCTTACATGCTAGTTAACCATATACCTATAGGGTAGTGTACCATTAGTGATAGGTATATACACATATGATACATAGCTACATGTACATCTGGCATACATACATACATATACCTGGAGGGTATTATGGATAGGTATAGACACATACCTTGCTACAGCTACTTTGACATCATACATACTTACATATGGACACACATATCTTGCTAGACTGATATGGTTACGCATACCTTGTTATAGCTATATGTTCACTGTCTATGTTGTTGCATCTGATTTCGGGGAAATCAGGAACCGCGTGATATATTTAATAAATTGTTGCAGTTAAATAGCTGTTTTTCTTTATATGCTCATATTACTGTTTCGTGTTGCATATACTACATTCATGGATTTCATATGATGTTCTCTGATATTTTTACTTCTATGTATATATAACAGTGGAATGGGACGCTGTTATATATGCATATACACATATATTAGTGGAATGAGATGCTAATATGTGTGTGTTAATTCCTGCATTCATACGTATTCACTACTTGATGTTTTCTGGATTTGAGGACCGTGGTTGTTTCATGAAATTATGCATTATTTGAAAAACCCGGTTCCTCTTGATATGATATTTCTGCAGCCACCATGAGTTTTATCGGTTCTGATTATATACCCGATTCGAGGAGCGGTAGACACCATGGTGGGGCCCGGAGGTACCCCGGGGAAAGAAGATTGATGGACCATGCCGATTGAGCCTGGTAGGGGAGCCATACACTCCGGTGACATTACCAATGATTCGGCGGTTATCGTGGGGATACCGACGGGAGTCATGTACGTATGGATACGTCGAGAGACGAGGGTCAGAGCTGGGCACTCGGGCTTTTCGGTATAGCGTATGATACGTACCTATCAGGGGGCCAGTCGTGGTGACAGCACCTGATAGATCAGTATTTCTGTGTCGATGCTTGACACCTGTTTCATGATGTTTTGGGTGTCGATATTAGACACTCATCTTATATGAAACTTACTTGATACTGATATTGTACACACAGGATATGTGGGATATACTGATATTGTACACACAAGTTATGTGGGATATACTGATATTGTACATACATGATATGTGAAATCTACTTGATGTTGGACATTCAGGATATATGAGATTTACATGATATGAGAGCCAATTTGGGGGCTGATTTGTGGAAATTGGGAATTTGATTGTCTTGTTGGATTTTGGTCCTACCACGAGGTTAGGATTTCCGTGGAAATGACATGTTGTATTCCATACTCCACATTTATTATTTATGCACTGCTTCATGTATTATTTGTACCTGATAGAGTACTTTCCATGACTGTTGCATTTACATACTATTATTTGCATTGCTTCATGTATTATTGTACCTGATAGAGTACCTTACATGATTATTACATACCGATTGTCATATTATTACTTCATGTATTAGTAGTACCTGCTAGCGTACCTTTCATGACTGATGCATTACATATGACTATTCATTGCTATTAAATGTTTATGTTAGATTCGCGCTGTACGTGGATACTCGTGATTACCTGCATATGTTATTTACTATTCACGAGTTGGAAACTCACCCTCGTTGTGCCACAGTGTTTTGCAGGTGTTCCTCAGGATAGTCAGAGGTAGAGTTATTTCCATCCATCGTATCATCTTTTGCTGCGGATACCGCTTCGCCTGACAGTGTGCAGTTTTGCTTAGGTAGGTCTTGCGGTTACCCGATGTTGCTTGTTGTATATTCGTTGTATCCTGTACTCTCCATCTACCATTATATTGTATGATTTAGAGTCTTGATGAGAGGACGATATTGTATATTATTTTATAGCTTGGAGGTTTTTATGCAGTTTTATGTATATCGTCTCTTTCTTCGCTACGGCGTCGTATATCTGTTGTGGTGATTGTTTTCCGCCGTTGGGCGTGGATTTTTGCTCCCGTTTGGGATGCTTTTACTTATATATTATGTTGTACACATTTTTGGGGGCTTGTTTTACAAAGGGGGTGCTGCCAAAATTTTAAGGAATAAAAGTGAGACTTTAAAGAATTTGGGTTGTGATTTCAAAGGTTTTGAAAATACTATTATCACTTTCTTGCTACTTTTGATGGTTTAGATTGCTGGGTTTTGGCTTTCTTTTACTACGTTACGCCTATAGACGTTGCGTAGTATTAGGGCCGTCATGTGCCAATTTCGGGTCGTGACATACACGTATTGTTCTCGGTCCCGCACATATCACATATGTGCTCCTACTCCATTTTTCCTGAGCCAGGAAACCTCTGTGTAGGACTCTAAAGAATCGTCAATACGCCGGCAGTAGGTGATGATCTACAGACTAACCTGTACCAGTGTCACCAGAGAACTGCCATCTGACGTGAGGTATAATACCATCTGGGAGTTCTCGGCGAGTCCGTCCAGTGTACCCAGTCTCCACTGAGCACCCGTATACCTTCTCTGATGTCAAACACCAATAGATATAGGATCATCCATCGCCCATCATATGGGTCAAGAAGCGCATACGCTAGTCTACTCTGGAGTATCGATACCCTGTCTCGGTACTCCCACGACTAGGAACATTTGAAGAATGTACTTAGCGACTACACTGTCCCCATTGTATGATCTGCATCACAGTCCTGGTAGTCAAGTACTCATCCTAAGGGCTTTATCAAAATGTAACATAGAGACAATCAGAGCACATATTAAGATAAAGAGCAACCAGATAGCATACTATAATGTTGAGCAAGAAAGTCCTCCCTATATATGTCCAAGCATCCACTACAATATACATCGTATGTACAGTAATGGCCTCTAGGGCATACATATCACTAACAAATACTACGCCTAACGAGTCACGACCTAGGTCAATGATAGATGACGACGCCTATATCCGCTCGCTATCTTCCTAAGCCCAAACTCTGTAAGTAGTAGCCGACTACGGACCGAAATGTTCTAAAACTAACAACGGACCGAAACGTCCTTAAACTAACAACAGACCGAAATGTCCTAAAACTAACAACGGACTGAAACGTCCTTAAATTAACAACAGACCAAAATGTCCTAAAACTAACAACGGACCGAAACGTCCTAAAACTAACAACGGACCGAAACGTCCTTAAAATAACGATGGACCACTATGTCCTAAAACTGGCTGTAGACCGAGACGTCGATAAACCACTGTGGACTGCAGCATCCCAAGGCTTACACAAAAAAAATGGTATGTCCATAAGCAAAATGGGCACGGATGAAAACCCGAAAGGGCTCTGTGAGTAAAAACAGCAGGGCTGCCGGCGAGTTTTGTGAAAACCCGAAAGGGCGCAACCTCGTTAAAAAGGCACTTGCAAGGTCCTCTCGACCCTGTAAGGAGAAACCACTTGCGTGAGATCCTTACGACTCACAAGGGAGCAACACACTTAGGGATCCCCATGATTCCTAAGGAGAAATTACACTTACGAGATTCTCACGACTCGTAAGGAGAATTCCCTTTTGAGACCCTCACGGCTTATAGGATTCAAAAGCCTTAAGCTACAGGGATCTGAACATGTTCTTCAGCCATCACAACCTCCAATTTTGCCCTATAAGCGGTTCAATGCTGACCCTTGTATACAATCCACGGGGGCGAATAAACATTTCCCTAACAAAGTCCCATCCGTGACTAGGGATATGTTTACACAGTGAACAACCCTTGTATGTCCTCTCGACTTATAAGGAGAAAGCACTCTTGTAAGATCCTTACGACTTATAAGAGACCACACACTTAGGAATCCTCACGATTCCTAAGGAGAAAACGCACCTACGAGATCCTCACGACTCGTAGGGAGAAATACCTTTATGAGACCCTTATGGCTCATGAAGTCAAAAGCCTTAGTCGACAGGATCTTAACCCTGTTTGCTAAGCCACCTTTGTTCGACATCGACAGAGGCAAATAATGATTCACTCCCGGCAATATCCCAGTTGTTTGTAGTGTAACCGCAATCAGAACAAATTTTTCCTTAAGTCTGTGACTCCAGATCTCCTTGCAAAAATTCACGCACAAATCGTTAAATATGCAATTTGCAGTTTTGTTTTAATTATGATATGGATCGTATAAGAATTCAACACAAATAATAAGAATAAAAAAATTACGCACGTATCCCGGCAACGGCGCCATTTGATTTGTTCGAAAAATTGTTTGTAGTGTAACCGCAATCAGAACGGTGTCGCGTGTAGCTAGACCGAGATGAGTACGGGTCGTCCTCTGGGAAACGTTGAATCTTTTATTCTTACTTTAGATGTGTTGAGAGAGAGATGGGGAATAAAGAATGTTGAGGAATGGTTTCTAGATCTACGTTAAGCACTAATGCAAAATATAGATCTAGATTATTTATGGATGTAGTTAATATAAGAAGGGGCTTGTAAGGTTCGTTAGGATTTAGTAGTTATGAATGATTAATTAAAAATTACTCTTTTTATCCTTTAATAGATTTAAAACTAGAACGACAGTGATGCGTGTAGATTAGGGTTTCTGGAGGGAAAAGGAATCCCACTCTTAACCCCTATCTCGACACGGAACTCCGTTCATATCTAGCCTTTACCAAAATAATCATTAATCTAATCTCTAATCGCGGTCGAGACTAACAATGAATTGTTAGCGCGCCCGATTAGGATGTTAATGATTGTCTTGATAAAGTTTATAAACTTTATAGGACGTAAAAAGAGTTTAGGTATTTTCATCATCCATTAACCTACCATAATCCTACGAACCCTAACAAGTGGAGAATTATTCGCGCATGTTGGGAGAAAAAGAGATGGAGAGAAAATGCATAATTAAACTACGAAGAAAAAGAATAAGAAAAAGAAAAAGAAAGCTACCTTTATTAATCAACAATATTTATTACACTTTGATTCCTTAGAAAATGATTACAAAGACTAGTTGCTTCTCGATCTCTTCTAAGGAGGTAGATGAACCGTTGATGATCAGTCTGGATGCATGAGCCGTCTTGGACTTTGTGATCGCGTCGACTTGATAATTTTTCCAAGAGACTCTCGGTCCTTATTTATACTCCAAAAGCCAGAACCCTTGCTTCCAAATTTGGAAGAAAACAGTAAAGATTCACCAAGAAAAATCGCAGCTCCTAACTCTCCCTTCATGCGGCGGATTCGCGGTCAACAGGGGGGTTTGGCCGCGGATCCGCGGCCCTATGATCTGATCCGTTGATCATTTCTCTGTGGCTTCATCTGTGTGACATGTGACGATCTCTGGAACCTTTGGAACTTGGAAATCTTCTCGTAGTTGCTGCCAGACTTGATTTCTAAGTTTTGCTTTCTAAATTAGGTAGGTTTGCTTTAACAACTTGATTTCTTTGATTTTAGTCCTGAAAATTCTGCACAACAACTCAAATGATATTTAGTAGAGTTTGTTTTCTTAAGATTTGGTTAATGATATTTTTGCATACATTTTCCTACCAAATGTTAATTATAATATATCAACACATGAAAATTAGTCTTTTTACAGATAAACCCTCATATGTATTATATATTATAATAAACACCTTTTCTAATATAGAAATAGTAGGAAAAATGTAATAACAAATGTGCAGTTTTATCAACTGAACAAATACCCCCAAACTTATGTTTGATCGTCCCGAGCAAACTAGTTTATTCAAGAGAAGGAGAAAAAGAAAGGAGAAAACTAAGCACACTTTCGTAGGCAAACATGATTGCACTGAGCACGTGCAACAAGCTGTTAAACCTCTAGGTGTCCCTAGTAGAAGGAGTGTTGTCTCCTGAGGGTTTTCAGCGGATTACACCCACAAAATCCTATAATAAAAGAAAGATGGTGAAATTTACATATAAAGATAAGAACCATAAAAGAAATACTTTGAAAATTTAGAGTTTCCAACTCCACTAGCTTTTCAGTTGTCATGAGTCCTATCTTAATAGTCATGAAAAAATGTTAGAAATCACATCATCCCTCAATAAAACATCGTCTCTATTCTTCATTCCTACCTTTCATCCAAACATCGATCATATAACCCTACGTGTATGTAAAGAACATCCCTACACCAGGAGAATTCAATTCAAGCTATCATACTCTTGTCCATCTGCCTCAGTACTTTTTAATTTGATGAATATTTAGTTAAATCTGCTCACACAATTTTCATTCGACCGTTAATACTTCTTGAGGTACTAACCGATCGATTACTCATGTGCTAGCTGATTAGGTGATAGTATTTTCCTCGTCTTGCACCACCTAAAGTTTAGCAGTGACTCCCAAACCAGTTGGTCTAAGGCACTAGGTGATGAAGCACCCTCGCTATATTTTTTTATTGCTGCTTGGCGATAACGAAATCAGTGTTCATTTTTTTCTTCACCATTTTATATTTTATTCATTTTTTTTATTTCCTTCATACTTTGGCTTTTAGACAAGAGCATTTCAAGGTATCCTCTACTATCCCGAGTTTCAAGACGTGTGTAAGTGCATATAGTAGGGTATCAACATTCAAATGTTTGGCTTTCAGAATAGAAACTATTTTTCAGACTTATTCTTATCCTCAGATTAGTGACTTTCTTCATCTTACTAACCCTTGGGACAACGGCTCATAACTACTTATTACTAGTTCGTTTAAGAAAACTTCTAATTTTCTTGGTTTTCTTAAACTATTCCTATCTTTTGGATGCAATTTTTCACTTTCTACTCTTTTGTTATAAAAGAAAAATTTTAAAATTTTTGAAAATGTTGTGCTTTATGCAAAGTATGATGCAAATTGTTGTGTAAATAAGCACAAACCTCCCCCAAACCTGTTTACAGCAGTGTCCTCACTGATGTCATCCGTTAATCTCAAAAACCTTTAGACTTGGAAGGAAAAAGGGGACAAGAAATAATGCAAGTGAAATCCTCCCCCAAACTTATTTTTGGCTCACAATCTTATAAAAATTTCCTTTCAAGAGCCAAAATATACCCCCCCTCCCCCAAACTTGAGTTAAACAATATTAATCTTTTAAAATCACACGAGGGGGTCAAGGTTATTGGTCAATGCCAATCTTTGCAAAGACCGAAGGTCAACACCAACCATTCAAAAATTTTATCGATGAAGCACCGAGGTTGGTGGAAGAACATGTCACCTTTCGACATGAAGAAGTGGGGAGGTGATAAGAGGTGTAATGGAAAAGGATTGCGTCTCAATTTGGAGAGACGACACAGTGATAGTAATGATGGATTACTTGCATTATCGTGATTGTCCAGAAGAAGGGGTGGAGGTTCAATTTTTTTATCTTGGAGTTGATTCATCTCAACACCCGTGTCTTATAAAAATGCGAGTTCATCAGCGAAAATTTCCTCAAAGCTTTCATCGATACCCCGAAGAATAATGTCATCAGAAAAAATGGGGTGATCGTCAGACTCTATAAAAAGTTCCTCATCAGCGTTAGATGTTGACCCAGACAACTCGGTGGAAGAGCCCGTGTATGTATAATACATGGTTGGGTCAAGCAACAACATATGAAAAGAGTCAGTATCATGAGGTTGATCAAATTCGCTGCTGTCGACATCCATTAATTCGACAGAACATACATGAGCATAGGGTTCGGAGGGTTCACTTCCCAACTTGTAAATGTTAAGCTCAATTGACTTCTTTCCAAAGGATAGGGTCATAGAACCATTTCTACAATTGATTACTGCGTTGGAAGTTGCTAGGAAGGGTCAACCGAGTATCACCGGGATTTGATTGCGTGGGTTTGCCACATGCTGTGTATCTAAAACAATAAAGTTCACAGGAAATATAAATTCCCCGATTTTGATTAACACATCCTCTAGCTCACCCCTAGGTTGGGTGATAGATCGATCGGCCATCTGAAGAGTGCAATGCGCCGGTTTTAACTCTCCGATCCCTAATTGCTCATAAACAGAATACGGAAGCAAGTTAACACTAGCACCTAAATCGAGTAGAGCACGCTTGATATTTTTACCCCCAATGGAAATAGAAATTGTAGGACTTCCGGGGTCCTTTCGTTTCTTGGGTAGTTGTTGTATAAAAGCAGTACTCACATTACTCGCAAGGAAAACTTTTTTAGGTACTTGAACTTTTCTCTTCCTAGTGCACAAGTCCTTTAGGATTTTCGCATATGATGGAACTTGTTGAATAGCATCTAGGAGAGGAAAGTTTATGTTAACTTGCTTAAAAATTTCTACAATCTTCTCCATTTGTGGACTTGGTCTGTTGCCCCTTAACCTGTTTGGATAAGGTGCTTTATCAATAAGGGTTTGGTCCAACATTGGAGAGGATTGTGGGGATGGAGTGGATTCCAGAATTGGAGTGGGGATCGTTTTAGGTAGATTCGAGGAAATGGGTGAAGGGTTCGAGCCTTGGGGAAAACGGAGAATAGGCTCGGAAATAGGTGGGAGACTAGACGAATTAGGGGAAGAAGTAGAAGCTGGGGTATCATTGGTGTCACTAACATCATCACATTGCTCACCCACTCGGTTATTCAGCACTTTTCCCGATCTCAACGTAGTAACGGCGCTCACATTATAACTTTGTGAGTGGTCAGGATTAGGTATGGGTTGAGATGGGAGTTTCCTTTTCTCTCTCGCACTCATTGCGGTGTTCAACTGTGCAATTTGGTTTTCTATTGATTTAATACTCTCACTGTGGGAGGCGGAGTCTTTCGTTAGGGTATCAATAGAAGACTTCATATCAGCCGACATTTGCATGGAATGTTTCATAAACAAATCCAAAGTTTGTGCGAGTGAAGAGTTATCAGTACCGGCAATTGTGGTACAGAAGTGTTGGCCGGATTTTGAAAATTTTGTGATTGAAAGGGGTGCTGACTTTGTGGTTGTGGTTGCTGTGGAGGAGGTCTTTGATAATTTCTTTGGAACTGATTTTGATTTTGGGATTGGTTTTGGTTCCAAGCAAAGTTAGGATGATTCCTCTATCCTTGATTGTACGTGGAAGAACAAGGGTCGTTTCTAGGTCGCTGCTGAAAAGCAGCATTAATTTGAAATGATGCGTTCATAGGACATTCTTCTATTAAGTGTGAAGGATCTGAACAGCAACCACACACGGTTTTGGGAAGCGTGACCTGATTTAGGGAGACTGATGAGAATTTGTTCTCAATAGCGTCGAGTTTCTTCTACATCGCTGCCATTTCGGCTTTCACTACGATGGAAACATCGAGCTGGTGAATTCCTCCCCTAGATGAAGGTGGTCTTACGCTTTCCCACTGCAAAGTGTTAGCGAGATCTTCCAGATATTTCCACGCTTCTCCATCATCTTTAAACATGAAATTGCATTGACACATTGTTTCAAGCATCTGCTTTGTCACTGGATTAATGCCCTCATATATAATTTGGCATAAATCCCATCTTTGTATTCCATGATGAGGACATTGGACAAGCAGATCCTTGAAACGTTCAAAGCACTTCCAAAATGGTTTATTGGAAAACTGGGTGAACTGGTTGATCTCGCTCCTAATATGGGCAGTCTTATGGTTTGGGTAAAACTTCTTAAGAAATACTATTACGAATTCATCCCAGTTAGTGATAGAGTGTGCGGCAGTATTATAAAGCCATTTTTCTGCCAAGTCGCACAGAGTGAATGGGAGAAGACGCAAGCGCATAGCATCCACAGTCAATTGTGAAGTACCCATCATTGCGCATACGTTTTTGAATTTAGTGATGAAAACGTACGCGTCTTCCGACTCAAGCCCGTGAAATTTGGGCAGCAGATTGATGTAGTGGGGTTTAATTTCGAAATTATCCCCGTTAGCTGGTGGAATAGATAGACAAGTGGGAAGAGGACCACGGATAGGATAGCATCTCTCTTGGAGAGAAATGCACGGTGGATTCTGCGCACCTATGGGCGGTGGCAGCATGGTGTTATAATCTGATGGAGTACCGTCCATCTCGGTCGATGTGGTGGGTGGTGGGGGAAAAGAAGATGAAGAAGTACCGACTTCGGCGTCGATAGAAGGAACGCGGACAAGACGAGCACTAGAATCCCGTGTCCAGCCAAGCATGCACTAAGCGGGTTTAGTGCAAGTGGCAGTGTGCGTGTGATTTAAAATTGGTCTGTTTTGAAAAAGTGGGACTTTAAGACAAATCACCCTAAAATGCACAAACAACCCTAGAACTAAGGTTACCTAGGTCAGTCTCTAGACCGCTCCTAGACTTCCAAAGGACAAGCCGTAGGATCAATCCTCTACCACCTCTTTACTACTCTTGTGGCCAGGTAAGTGCCAGGTAAGTGGGAGGTATCCGCTATACGAATCACCGAAAATAGCGGGCCTTAATTAAGTAAACCACTTGCCTTAGACACACTTGCCTAGGCACCACAAAAGTAATGCGGATAAGCGATATATTACCCACGACCTTCCTCTGTCCTTAATGAGCGCGACAGTCCTTAGAGTCTGGTCTAGATATTTTTTAAATTAATGTAGGGTTGATGCGGATGCTTGGTTTGTGATTTGTGGGGTTTATGAAGGGTGATGAAATCCCCACCTAATCTGGATTTGGTCTTTGCCCCTTAAAGTCCGTATTAAAATATGCAAAACAAAACCAATCACAAAACTTTTGCAAAAAGATTTTTGAGCGGCGCTATTTTGCAAAGAATCCTGCAGAAAATAGATTTTATTGGATTTTAGAGGAGAGAGAAAGAGTTGAGAAAGATACCAGAGAAGTTTGGAACCCTAGATCTCCTAGCCCGCCGCGCTTCCGCCGCGGATATGCCTCCTTTGCCGCGGATCCGCCACAGGAAGGAAAGATCTGTTGATGAAATTTTCTCTGTTCCCTTCAGTGCTCCTCTGGATCTCTAAGAATGTCTCTGTTTCCTCAAGTTTGTGACTCCAGATCTCCTTACAAAAATTCACGCACAAATCGTTAAATATGCAATTTGCAGTTTTGTTTTAATTATGATATGGATCATATAAGAATTCAACACAAATAATAAGAATAAAAAAATTACGCACGTATCCCCGGCAACGGCGCCATTTGATTTGTTCGAAAAATTGTTTGTAGTGTAACCGCAATCAGAACGGTGTTGCGCGTAGCTAGACCGAGGTGAGTACGGGTCGTCCTCTAAGAAACGTTGAATCTTTTATTCTTACTTTAGATGTGTTGAGAGAGAGAGGGGGGGAATAAAGAATGTTGAGGAATGGTTTCTAGATCTACGTTAAGCACTAATGCAAAATATAGATCTAGATTATTTATGGATGTAGTTAATATAAGAAGGGGCTTGTAGGGTTCGTTAGGATTTAGTAGTTATGGATGATTAATTAAAAATTACTCTTTCTATCCTTTAATAGATTTAAAACTAGAACGACAGTGATGCGTGTAGATTAGGGTTTCTGGATGGAAAAAGAATCCCACTCTTAACCCCTATCTCGACACGGAACCGTTCATATCTAGCCTTTACCAAAATAATCATTAATCTAATCTCTAATCGCGGTCGAGACTAACAATGAATTGTTAGCGCGCCCGATTAGGATGTTAATGACTGTCTTGATAAAGTTTATAAACTTTATAGGACGTAAAAAGAGTTTAGGTATTTGCATCATCCATTAACCTATCCTAATCCTACGAACCCTAACAAGCGGAGAATTACTCGCGCATGTTGGGAGAAAAAGAGAAGGAGAGAAAATACATAATTAAACTACGAAGAAATAGAATAAGAAAAAGAAAGCTACCTTTATTAATCAACAATATTCATTACACTTTGATTCCTTAGAAAATGATTACAAAGACTAGTTGCTTCTCGATCTCTTCTAAGGAGGTAGATGAACCGTTGATGATCAGTTTGGATGCGTGAGCCGTCTTGGACTTCGTGATCGCGTCGACTTGATAATTTTTCCAAGAGGCTCTCGGTCCTTATTTATACTCCAAAAGCCAGAACCCTTGCTTCCAAATTTGGAAGAAAACAGTAAAGATTCACCCAGAAAAATCGCAGCTCCTAACTCTCCCTTCATGCGGCGGATCCGCGGTCAACAGGGGGGTTTGGCCGCGGATCCGCGGCCCTATGATCTGATCCGATCCGTTGATCATTTCTCTGTGGCTTCATCTGTGTGACATGTGGCGATCTCTGGAACCTTTGGAACTTGGAAATCTTCTCGTAGTTGCTGCCAGACTTGATTTCTAAGTTTTGCTTTCTTAATTAGGCAGGTTTGCTTTAACAACTTGATTTCCTTGATTTTAGTCCTGAAAATTCTGCACAACAATTCAAATGATATTTAGTAGAGTTTGTTTTCTTAAGATTTGGTCAATGATATTTTTGTATACATTTTCCTGCCAAATGTTAATTATAATATATCAACACATGAAAATTAGTCTTTTTACAGAATAACCCTCATATGTATCATATATTATAATAAACACATTTTCTAATATAGAAATAGTAGGAAAAATGTAATAACAAATGTGCTGATGCCGAAATCGGTGTCTAATTCC
The DNA here is from genome assembly GCA_030015575.1 of Agapanthus africanus. NCBI lineage: Eukaryota > Viridiplantae > Streptophyta > Magnoliopsida > Asparagales > Amaryllidaceae > Agapanthus > Agapanthus africanus. The sequence goes on along the minus strand of CM057346.1, from coordinate 117,504,376 downwards.
AAGCTTGCAGCGAAAAGCCAGCAAGCCACACATGCATACGAAATAGCCGAAATGATGAGGCAACTTGCAACAAAATCAGCAAGTAAAAATATATGCATGCGAAATAGCCGAAATGATTGGGCTACTCGCAATAAAAAGCAGCGAGTAAATAAAACAAATAGCCGAAATAATTGGGCACCGCGAAAAAATAGCCGAAATGATTGGGCAATTACGACTTTCGCGATATAAACGCTGAAATGATAGAGCATCGCGGAAAGAAAAATATATAAAATGAATTTTTGCCCTACAGGTGAGATCACATCGATCCCTGTATACAATCCAGGGGTACAAACAAAGAGGGAACCATACCTTCCCACCAGGCTCCATATGAAAGAGAGCCAAGTCTCAACGGTTCACAAAGCATCCTAGAGATCATCTCAACATTCGTCTCATTTCAATAGACACAACATCAACAAATCAGAGCTGCGGCGAAGTTCCCAGTTCCATGACTCGGCGGTCCACAGACAGCCCAGAGTCAACCCCCGACTCCATGAAATGCGGATAAAGTCAACCAATCCTGGTCACGTGGAACATAGCCTATGTCAATTCTGACCCCGTGGGAAACGTCCAGAGTGGATCCTGGTCCTCGCAGAACACGACCTTGTCAATCCTGACCCCATGGAAAGCATCCAGAGCAAATCCTGGTTTCGTGGAATATGGCCTATGTCAATCCTGACCCCGTGGGAAACGTCCAAAGCGGAGCCTGGTCCTCACAGAACACGGCTATGTTAATCTTACCCCGTGGGAAGCATCCAGAGCAAATCTTGGTCACGTGGAACACGGCCTATATCAATCCTGACCCCGTGGGAAACGTCCAGAGCGGATCCAGGTCCTCGCAGAACACGGCCTTGTCAATCCTGACCCCGTAGGAAGCATCCAGAGCAAATCCTGGTTTCGTGGAACACGGCCTATGTCAATCCTGACCCCGTGGGAAACGTCCAGAGCGGAGCCTGGTCCTCGCAGAACATGGCTATGTCAATCTGACCCCGTGGGAAGCATCCAGACCAAATCCTGGTCACGTGGAACACGACCTTGTCAATCCTAACCCCGTGGGAAGCGTCCAGAGCAAATCTTGGTTTCGTGGAACTCGGCCTATGTCAATCCTGACCCCATGGGAAATGTCCAGAGCGTAGCCTAGTCCTCGCAGAACACGGCTATGTCAATCTGACCCTGTGGGAAGCATCCAGGGCAAATCCTGGTCACGTGAAACATGGCCTATATCAATCCTGACCCCATGGGTAACGTCCAGAGCGGATGCTGGTCCTTACGGAATACAACCTATGTCAATCCTGACTCCGTGGGAAGCGTCCTGAGCAAATTCCTGGTTTCGTGGAACACGGCTTATGTCAATCCTGACCCCGTGGGAAACATCCAGAGCGGATCCTGGTCCTTGCGGAACACGGCTATGTCAATCTTGACCTCGTGGGAAGCATCCAGAGCAAATCCTGGTTACGTGGAACACGGCCTATGTCAATCCTGAACCCGTGGGAAACGTCCAGAGCGGATCCTGGTCCTTGCGGAACATGGCTTATGTCAATCTTGACCCTGTGTGAAGTATCCAGAGCAAGTCCTGGTCCCATAGAATACGGCTAAAGTCAATTTTGATCCCGTGAGAAATGGCCAGAGCAACCCCTGACCCTGTGAAATGCGGATAATGTCAACCTCATCCATCACTTACGGGTCCTCTCAACTCGTAAGGGAGAAAACTCTTTTGTGAGATCCTTATGACTCTCAAAAGAAAACACACTTAGGAATCCTCACGATGCCTAAGGAGAAATTAAACCTACGGGATCCTCTCAACCTGCAGGGAGAAAATTTCTTTACGAGACCCTCACGGCTCATAAAGTTGAAAAGCGTTAGGAGGCAGATCCTAACCCTGAATCCTAAGCCATCGATGTCCTACAAGGAAATAAAAATAGATTATCCACAAAATGCACTTACTAAAAGGGACACACCATCATGAAGCAAAATATGTCTTTTATTCATGAATCAAAATGAATACAAAGTACAATTTATGAAAGAATAAAAAAGGTACTCTCATTCAGGAGTATGTACAAAAGAAAAATAATATATATATATATACAATTCTTCAAGCCGGCGGACGATTCAGTAGATTTGTCAGTTCATCCCTTTTCCGCTGGGCCTCAGCTTCATGATTTATTATCATTAAGAGACGGGCCTCCGCTCGAGCTTGTTGAGCCTGGTATGAGGCAAGCCGACATTCAAGCTCTTTTTCGGTAACCTTATGAGCTTCGACCATTTCGCGAGTAAAAATGACGGCCTTATCAATAGGTACCACCTCCCTTATAGCCTCTTGAAGCACCCGCCAAAGTTCATATGCCCGAGTGGTCTTGGCCATAAGATTGGCTTGAAGCTCCCTCAGCGCTTTGGAATCCATCTCCCTCTCCGAAAACTTTCGGTTGAGCCTCTTCTCGCATGATATCATGTTCGTAGCGCACCGCTCAATCAGCCCCCGTAAGCTCGCCTTCGCGGCCACAACCTCTGAAGGAAGGCGTGTACATTCAAGAATATGCAAGCAAGCCTCCACTTGCCGACAAAACTCAACCCAGACTTGCACCAATGTTTCACTATGGTAAGTGGCAGAAAGGGAAGAGAACCGTTGGCTTCAGTGGCAAACACTTCGGCCGTGATCAGACTGCCGGCACGAAGGTCTTCAATCAGGGCTGATAGGGAGTGAAAGCTTAGCTTTGCCATCCGTTCCGAGGCACGTAGAGCATAGGGGCTGGGTGGCATGACGATGCGAGATTCCAGCGTGGTAAGAACCGGCAAAGCTGTTGAGATTTATAAACAATCAGCGAGACTTGTAAGCAAAGAGCAGATGGAACAACGTTGAGACTTTACTTACCCACAGTCATGCAAGAAGGCTCTGAAGGCTCCACAGGCCCGTCAAGAATCTCAACCTCGTCATCGGCTTCCAGAACTGTAGAAGACATCAATGTTATTATATGAAATAATAATAATGCCGTGAGGAGAGAGCAAATGACACTAGCCTTGCCCGGAAGAGAGGACGATGCGTTGAGGAGATATCGCCTGCGGAGCGGCCATCTCCAGCAGGCGCTGAAAAGACTTCCTGGGAGACAGATCAGCAATAGACGCCGCCAACCCGCGCAATTCTGAAAAGACAGAAAGGTTTAGATAATGGAGAGATTATCAAAATAAAATATAGAAGGATACCTTCGATGCTTCTCCCGCTTTGGACTGGAGGGATAGCAGCTTCGGCGGCCTCCTCCTTGCCCCCAGGCACGTCATCGGGGACGTGGGCCGGTATAATAACTTCCGATCGAGGAGCAGTGGCCGCCACTGCAGGCTCCAACGGAAGGACGGTAGCCTCGACTACCTGTTCCCTAGTCTCCGGGCCATCCCCAGAAAGATCCATTGAATTGGCGGCCAACGAAGATGCATCTTCCAGGGGAGCGAGCACTTGGGGAGCAGGAATCACCGAGGGAAGCTCCATCGCAGGAGCAACAGTTGCATCGACCCCCTCCACACTGATTAGTGTCTTTTTAGGGATATTTGCGGAGTCCGCAGTCAAAGCGCGACTCGAACTCAGATACTCCGCCATTTCCAAAGTCCCTGCAAAGTTTTCACGAGGATAAGGATATGCATATATATATATATATAAGAAGTGCAAAATACTACAAAAGGATATATAAGTGTACCAATGCGCAAAGGAGATTCTAGTATGGCTTGTTCAAGCCGACGCTCCTTTCTGAGGAGGTATACCCGCCGGGGTTCGAGGGTAGACTCATGGCTACCGGTCCACAACGAAAGCGTATCTTCGGCGTCGGCTGAGACAGGCTGCTTAAGGGCTCTCTTGCCCCCTTCTTCCAAAGGACTTGTGAATATCCTCCGTATCGATGGAGGGTCTTCGTAAAAGATGACAGCAGGATAAGACCTCTTCGGGATCCTTACATTCTCAGATTCATCTTATGAGCGTCTTATAGCCTCAGCCAATTGTGCGGCTTCATCGGCAGATGAACCTGGGAAAAGTAGACCACCATCCGATTCTTGCATGGCTAGTGGTTCATCTTGAAGAATAGGCTCGGATCCACTAAAGAGTCGAGCAGATTGGTGACCGTATTCCTTCGCCTCTTGGGCCTAAAACTAACCGCCGAAGACGATCGCTTCCTTCCCCTTGGTGATTTGGTACGGCGTTGATCCACTTCGCCTTCAATGTCCTCGCTCGGCGGTGCTACCGATGACGACACGGCCATTGCTGACGCAGCAGCTGATGATACTGCTACTGGCGCCCTATTGGCCCTTGATTGAGCTCTAGTACGCAGTGGCATACCAGCTGTGGGAGTTAAATCCACTTCCGCCGCCTCCGGAATAAGCACGACGGTAGTATCTCTCAAGGGAGGGTGAACCGCTGCACGCGGTCGCGGCGGAACTCCCGTGGCCTGGATCGGAGAGGGAGCCCTATATCCGAGGAGCATCCTCCTCTCCTCGGCAATAATAGGACTGACTCGGTGGAGGTACCAGCCCGTGAAAGACCCCACACATCGAGGAATATAATCAGCTTCAGGAATCACGAAGCGAGAGCCGGTGTTCAGCCGCATGAAGTGATGAGCGGCGTCACGAACAACTTCTGACGACGGGCTAGGCTCCACTATAAATGCCTCAAAGGGGACACCCTGTTCATATCCAAGTTGCCGAGCAAAGTGGTGTGGGTTGTACCGCATAAAAAGGGCCGCACCGTTCTGACGAAATATCAGATAACCCGGTCTGATCGCATATAAATGCATGGCTTCCCTGGGCTTCAGGGAAGGTACTCCCTCTTTCGACGAGTCACAGAGTTATTGAACAGGTCCTGAGGGAGCAGAGATGACTCGATCGTTGAATACCATCCCGCCCGTATTGCCATAAGGATTAATCAGCACACGAATAGCTCTGGACTGAGTCGGGTCAGGAGCAGAAGCGTCCACCAGCCGCATGAGTCGCGGAAAAGTGTAAGCGTCATAAAAGCTAGGTCTTCGGTGCGCAGCAAATGTCCCTAGCATGTGCATCTCAATCCAGGATGTAAAGTAATGAAGAGAGAAATTTACCACATCCACGCCTGGGGTAGAGGTATTGGCCGTGACGCTTAGCCCATGATACAGATGCGCTAGCCCCGCAATGCCCACAGCTAGCGTGTCCCTTCGGCAATGCGATGGGCAGGGTAGATAACTGAGGCTCTCATAAAACGACGGTGCATGGGAATGGAGAACCAACTGAGCCAAACACTGATGAAGCCCTCGAAGAAAGTCTCCTCATCCATACCAGGAGCTGCGATCGACTCGAAAGATACGGCCGACAAGATAGAAATGTAGAACTGCGGCAAGTCCTCTTCTTTAGCCGGTCGCTTATTTAAACAGAACCCAAAGGGGTCGTTGATATTTGCGAACTTCGGAGCCGTCTTTGATAGAACGTCTTCGCGAAGGAAGCAGGCAATAAAACTTTTAAAAGTGACGCCCTGCTCCTCTGACTCTGTGAATAGCTTCTCAAAAATGCTCAGAGTCTTGATTAAACTTGGGTGCTTGTGGTGGACGACATTTTCAGTCGATAGGCCGTCAAACATAGCAGGCTCAGTTTCGAAGACATACTCATCAGGAGGCAGCAGTTCTTCATAGAGCGTCCCCCTGACCGGCAACCTTGAGATCTCGCGAAACTCTTCCAGAGAAATTGAAATTTCGCGGTCCCCTAGAAAGAAGGTGTTGGAGGGAAGATTCCATTAGTTTAAGAATGCTTTAACCCACCAGACATGGGGGGACTAATAGTGGAAGAGAGACACGTATACCGCTTGATAGAGTCTGGCCCTCTGCAGTCGCGCACGATGGGCGGACAGGATATAACGGGCCCAGAGAAGGTAGCCCGTAGGATGTCGAGGGGTAAGCCATATTTTGTAAATCTGTCCCCATGGTTGGGCTTCACCTTGGCAGATGCGATGCCCTAAGATGTCTATAGCTGGCACAGGATGGTTCGGAATCCCAGTTGTAGATGGTTCAAGCCGTCCCGTAGGGGTCCAATTCGACATCTCCACAGCAAAGGCGGTCCGTGGACGATCCATCGGCAGAAATGGATAGGTAGGCTCTGTCGGTATCTCGTAAAGAAAGCTGCGGCGACTGCGGATAATATGACCGTACCAGGTCCCCCATAAAAGTAGATTGGTGCAATTCGGGTCATGAGCCATGATCATCGCCATCACTTCTTCGTCTGACGGTGATTGAGGAAAAGCCGCCTTCGAGCGAGTAAAGGGAAAGTATGGGAGAGAAGTCATTACTCCTGAAACAAAGGAAAGGAAGCTGTTAGTGAAGCCAACACATATATATGTATTTATAAATATATATGCATATATAAAAGACGGTAGAAGAAAACGACAAATAACTTATTTTATAGGACCATTGGTTACAAAACACAAGGGCCCCACAAAATCAAGATGGCGGCTCACTAATGATGAGGCAGGGTAATCATTATGAGAACAAAAGGAAGATTCTCAATAAATGAACAGTGGATTTCAAATGACTCTACACATTCCCCCAAAGAGAAACCCATCTCGGACTTTGCGAAAATCAAGCAGAACAGGGGAATTAAATTCCCAGAAAACTTTACTGAAATTCTTTTTCTGTAAAAACAACTCAGGAGGAAAAATCCCAAGAAGTCTTCTTTTAAAGAATTAAGTTCTTTAAAGGAATTAAATTCCTTTTGAACGGGGGAATTAAATTCCCAGAAAACATTTTCGGAGCTAAAACTCTTTGGAATGGAATTAAATTCCAGAAAGAAGAAAAGCATCACCATCGATCCCTGAAGGTCAAAGAAGCCCTAAGTGGTTTATTATTTAAAGATTGGACATTATTTTAACTTAGAAAGATGGGTTCTTGTTAAAGGGAAAAACCCTCGGTGTGGATTTAAAATCCAAATTCCTACAAGAAGTTCTTCAGCCGTTCAAGATCATTACCTGAAAAAGGGAATCTTTTGTTAACAGAGTTAAACTCTGGAAATTTTCGAAACAGAGAACTAAGCTCTGAGAGAGAGAATTAAATTCTCAAGGCAAGAACAAGCAAGGAAGAAGATCGAAAGTGGAGGCGCTTCTAAAGGGACTCCTGCATTTTTAGGATGTAATGGGGGACGGTTTATATTCCCTGTTCCCTAGACAGATCCAACGGTCACAAAGGTAACAGCGTTGCACTCACGTGCAAACACGTGAGAACAACGCTGTGGGGGCATTTGTTCCCTGATAAAATATCAGGAATTACCCCAATGGGGCATCATGTATTCACATGTGACCAAGGGTCACGTGCTGACACGTGATGGTTTACTGAGAACTCTGTTATAATAGAATTGAATTCTAATCAACAGGAGTCACGTGCCCATACGTGATGGGTCTTTAAATCCACTGAAAAGAATAAAAAATATAACAAAACAGTAAGGAAAAACCCTAATGAGGCATCACGTGCTCATACGTGACCAAGGGTCACGTACTGACACATGATGATTCCTTAGCTCCCTAAAAACAGAATTAAATTCTGGTTAAAATGTTAATCAAAGGGGTCACGTGTCAACACGTGATGGGCTCCTAAGCTCTTTAATTAAAAGAATTAAATTCTATTTAAATAATCGAATAATGGGATCACGTGCCAATACGTGATAGACTTTTAAAGCCTTCTGAACTAATAGAATTAAATTCTAATTAAGAAGGAATCAAGAACCCTGATTGGAAAAATATTTCCCTAGATCTTTCCAAATAAAAAGATTGTGCTTTGTAAAGTGGAGCACCGTTGGATTAAAAATCCAATGGTGGTTAAAAATCACCAATTTATCGAAGATATTATACAAGGAAAGATTTCCCTAAAATTCACCAAGAATAACAAACAGAATATCTTCTGGATTAAAAATCCAATGGTGAATAAAATTCACTGAGTGATCTAAAAGATCATGTTGGTTACAAAAACAACCAAAATTTTTCAATGAAAGATTGACTAAACAGATTGATTCTTTTCTTTCTCCTATAAATAGGAGCCAAGAAGAGAAGAGAAGGGATCTTTTGATTTTCTGGAGAAAAACAACAACAGAGAGAAAAAGAGAGGAGAATTTAATTCTCAAGAGAGAAAAGAAGATCTTTTCAGAGGAAAGAAACCCTAGGTGAGAAAGGGAAAGAGATCTAAGCTCCATAAAATAAAAGAGAATTTAATTCTCAAATTGAAGAGTTTAACTCTTCTGAATAAGAACTTAGTTCTTCATTTGGTTGAAGATCTGCAGAAGTAGATCTCCCCACAAGTTGAGAATTTAATTCTCACCGGGGAAATTCTGCCATGCAGATCCAAAACTTAGAAGGGAGAATTTGAGTTTAAGGAATTTAATTCCCCCAAATTCATAGGAATTCAATTCCTCCAAATAAAACTAGGGTTTAACTCTATATGAGAATTTAATTCCCCCAAATTCATAGGAATTTAATTCCTCCAAATAAAACTAGGGTTTAATCCTATATGAGAATTTAATTCTCCCAAATTCATAGGAATTTAATTCCTCTAAACAAAAATTAGGGTTTAACCCTACCAGAGAATTTAATTCTTAAAACAAGAGACTTGAAGCTCTCCATGCATGTAAAGAACTTGGTCACGTAGTGACACGTGGCTCCTATCCTCAATGATCATAAAAGAAAGAACAAGACTAGGTCACGTGCCCCTACGTGACCCCTAAAACAGATCCCTTAAAATGAGAAAGGAAAACTTGGAGGCAATGCCTCACGTGCTCCCACGTGACCCTCAAAATAAAAGGAATAAAGCCAAAGGCAGAATCAATTCTCAGGCTCCTTCGCGTGTCCCCACGTGACCCCTTAATAAACACTTTAATAATCAATACATGAATACTCATCACGTGCCCACACGTGATGGTCATGAAGACTTAAGTGTTTGACACATTTGGATATTCTTAGAACAAAACAAAGGAGGTTTGGCCCAATTCTCAGGCGCCTCACGTGACCCCACGTGACCACCCCACTTTTAGTGTTTAACATTATTTTGAGCATTTTGTTCCCAGTGTTTAACACTATTTTAAAGTGCATCACGTGGGAACACGTGATCGCCAAATATATGTTAGTGTTTAACACTATTCTCAAACCGGTCTTAGCCCAAATTGGCTAAGTCTTTCTGAGTCAAGACTCCCATTTGATTAAACCTCGATTACATTCTTTTAAACTTGATCATTTCATATGACAATCAAAGAAAACTCTAGAGCCATGATGAATGGTCAGTGCCCAATAAACGACAAAATGTTGTCAAAGCCTCCAAATCCCTGTTTAGCATTGCTAAATAATGGGGGGCTGAACCCAGACAAATGTTAAATAGTCTAATAAAGGACCAACATTTCAAACTTAATTGGACTTAGCCCAAATTGGCCATAAGTCCTCAATTCAGATTTAATTGAGCCAATGTGCTCATAATCTAATTAGTTGATCTTAGTTCCAAATTGGACTATAAATCTCCCAATCAACTTTGGTTCAAGGGTACATCTCTGAACTCCTCTGATATTTGTCGTTGTAATCCTTCAACGTCTTCAGAGAGGTGACGGGTCCCGACAACCATACATTTCATGGACTATGATGTCCTTAACCTCGGACTGTGGGGTCCCTTTAAACCCACGAACTATGATGTCCTTAACCTTGGACTGTGGGGTCTCTTTAAACCCACAGACTATGATGTCCTTAACCTTGGGCCGTAATGTCCTTAAACTAATTACCGACCGCAATGTCCCTAAACTAAACAATAGGGCCTAAATGCTCTTTTGTTGGATTTAAACGATCCCATTAAGTTGATCTTAGCCTAAAAATTAGACTAACGTATCCTTAACAAGCATTTGAGTTGATCTTAGTCTCAAATGAAACTAACGTATCCTTAAACCCAACCCCCAAACCAAAATCTAAGAAAATACGGATTTGGACTAATCCACGCCCTACGGGCGACGACATAAATTAGTCTCCGTATACAATCCACGGGCAACCAAAAACAAAACAAACACCCACGACACGAAGTGACCATCTGGAGAAGGAGAAAGTGGTTACCGCGATGCGGTAGCATAATTAACTGCAGGGGCTTGCGCCTGCAGGGAAGAGCGTCCCCACAATCAAAAAACCCCTCATCATGAGGGGGAATCTGACGAAGTCTGCTACATCGGCCGCATCTGTTTAAACCTCTGATATACGGTGTCATAAATCAACTTGGCATCTTCGGAGAGGTGGATGGATGGCACCAATTAGCATCTGCCCCGAAATTCAGGCAAGACGGACCTACGCGGTCTCGTCTCCGTGTTTTGGAGGGGAACACTCCTTCTAGGCTAAACTTCATGAGGTTCCAAGAACAGGGTTACCCTGCAGCAACAACTGAGTCGGCTGTAAAGCTCGCTAATTGTTTTGAACCACTGAAATTGGTCCAGAAGAATGCCGTGACTGCAAGAGTCAAGAAAACTGCGAGCCAGACAGCGCCACCCAAAAACCCAGTCAGGCCAACCGTCTTCAGCCGCCTATCCTTTCCAGAAGAGGAAGGGCCACGACGACGGTTCAAAAAGTCAGCCGCCAAAGATAAAGAGATGGCTAGATATGTGGTCCACACTGTCTACATGGCGGGCACGCGTCTCAGCGACAACCTTCGCAGCAAGAGCAAGGATGGGACCACCACATCTCAAATCCAATCTGGTGTTAATATGGCTGCCACTTTCCAAGACCAGCCTCCTCTGGAAGGTAATGAAAACCCTTCTAGTGAGGCTGATAAGCAGAGAGATCCCTCGATTCATGAGGAGCTGGGCTCGGAAAGCGAAGAGGAGCCAATCTTCCGTCCTAAGCCCGCGGACCAGCAACTTCTCTAAGAGCTCCAAAAGCAGCTCAGAAATAAAGACAAAGGGATGGCCAAGCTCTACTACAAATTTGACGACTTGACGAACGTCGTCTTACAGCTCACGGCCCACTTGCCTCTCAGCCGCCCAATCAAGCGCAGGGCTCTGCTCATGATCCGGGAAACGGTGTCCCGAGGCAGCCGACACCTATTCCCTCAAATTCAAAGGTGGGCAAGATGCATGAATGTCGGCTGCATCCATCTGAGGAAATGTCTTGACTACCGATGACAGAAACCCGCTAACTCAAGATCAAATCATGGATTTGGTTGCCAACAAAGTCAAAACATTGGTAGCCGAAGCCGAAGCGTAAAAAGATATCAGCAGTAGTGGGAGACCATATCCTGCTCGATATGATCTGGTGGAGTTTCCTGACGGCTATGTCATCCCCAAATTCGGAAGATTTGATGGGACGGGAAATACGAATCAGCACATCGCCCACTTTAAAGCCTCATGAGGGAATACTGGGCGCAATGATGCGCTTCTCCTCCGCCGGTTTGTTAATAGCTTAACCGATGTTGCTTTCGACTGGTACGCTAGCATACCGGATGGCACCATTACTATTTTCGTCCAAATGGAATCTTTGCTTCGACAAAGGTTCATGAGTGTCAGCGATAAGATCACCATCGCCGACTTCGTAAGGACCAAGCCAAAGAACAACGAAAGCAGCATGGATTTTATAACCCGATGGCGCAGTCTCTCTGTTAAATGTGAACCGCCAATAGAGCAGGACCAATCTGTCAGCCTCCCCGTCGGAAATCTCAACAATTGGATGACCCCGTTTCTATGCACCGCGGGTCTCAAAACATTCCAAGAGCTGACCAGGAAAGTCCAGATGTTGGAGCGCTCAAAGCAGGAGTCCTCCTCTGATTCCCAAAATAACAATAGGACCTGGAGAAACCGAAAGGACGATAATCGCAAAGGCGGAAATTCTGACGATGCTGAATCTTTTAACACTTCGGCTAACCGAAATAAGTGAGGGATGAGCGGGCCTAATGCCAACCAATCTTAGAAGCCAGTGTTCGGAGAGGGAGGAGAACCTCCACTGAAAGAGAAGCTAGATAAGGTCTATTCCTTTAGAAGGGACAAAGTCCATAAAATATTCAAAGACGCCCTAAGAAACGGTCTACAATTGCCAGAATCAAAAAGACCGCAAGAAGTGAATATGACCGACGACCCCAAATATTGCCCCTATCACAGAGTGATAAGTCATGCTATTGAGAACTGCTTCGTCTTCAAAGATTGTGTCACGCCCCGCTTCCTAGAGTACGCTAGATTGGGCACGCGACATAGCCAACCATGCTACCTGGGAGTAGGAAGTATCCATCCACAGTCACATTACGGCTATAAAGATATCAAGAACAAGATAAAACTATCTAAAACATGTCCATAATCCAGAATAACAGGAGTCAATAATAAATAAATGCGGAAGCAAATTATCCAATAAAAATAACTGAAAAGTGTGTCCCATAATGCGGGCTCACATCAGGAAATAAATGCAGGAAATAAAACTAACTACTACTGAACTCACAGCTCAGCCTGCTGGCTGAAGTACTCCTGCTCGGACTGCAACAGCGGTACGGAATCTGGGCCATGCAAAACCCAGACGTCAGCGCGTCATGTCATCAAGTAATATAATATGAACAGTGTAGCAGGCAATGTAATATAAACATGAATACAGCAAGAATAACAATAATATGAATCATACCAGTACAGGGTAGCGTGCAGTGGGTAAACTAAACTGTTCTATCAGGTTTTCTATTCTAAAGTCTTTGAAAACAATTGATGAATCATCGATGTAACTCAATAGTATCCCGTGCATGCCCGGGACCACGGTCAAGACCCTCGGGGCTGAATCCGAGACGTGCCGCTAGGCAGTAACAGGTAGCAGGATAGGCGAGTGATGTCAGCATCATCACTCCGGGGCTGGCCTAGCCCGTAAGACTGATCAGAACAGGTATCGAACTGTTGAGTTACAAGTCAGGTTTCACCTTTGATTTCCCCATGCCCCCAAGTTATGTATGTTGAGTCAGGTATTCAGTAATCAAGAACTAATGCCAGCACAGGATCAGGTAAAAGCAGGTTTGTCTGGATAGACAACAGGAACGGTCCATGAGGACTACATGTTATGTTTGTTGGCATTAGACACAAGATCAGGTAACAGGTAAAGCCATGGTACATCAGGTCAAGCCAGGTAATGTATAAAGGTGTCATGTCATGTTAAGAGTGTACGGTACCATGTCATGTCAAGTAGGAAGTGTAACAGGTCATGTCAGGAAGCACAAGATGTCATGTGGGTGCTCATAATCAAACTAACATAAGCATGTGTATAAATAAACAAGCATGAGTACTATCAGAACAATAAACTGGAACATGTAATATGATATGCAAATAGATATAATTTCAAGGATATGGATGCACAGTTATCGATTAGGGTTACATTTATAGTTCCAATATTAATTAAGATGCAATTTATTAAACATGGAGTGTTAATATCACATTATTATGTAGTAATGTGATCTATGAATGCAATTATATGTATCTTAAATGCGATGGATGCAAACGGGTATCCGAAAAGTTATAAAACTATAAAATGGTAATGTGGGATGTACAACTAAGCAATATGTGATATAAATATTGATATAATAATATTAATATGGATAGCATATTCAATGCGATTAATAACTATAAAAGTGGTATTGATTAACCATGCACAAGAAAGTTCCGTTCAGAAATTCAGCGTCACCCTAATTTGTAAAATAGCTTAAAAATAACTACGGTTCTCCAAAAGGGACGTGTATTATACCAAAACAAAGATAATTCAATAAGGTTTTCATTTTTATAAGGATAAGCATCTCAGGTTGTCCCTATAAAAAGTTATGAACATTCGAAGTTGAAATTTTGCTGCTGGAATTTCCCTGGACAGCAGTTTGGAGAAATTTTCATTTGCATTTTACGTTATTTAAACAATTTATTTTTACAAGTAAATATTTCATAGAGTTATAGTATTCTGAGTTAGCTTCGTAATGAACTAAAGAACGTATACTAATGATTTTTCTATGATTTATAATGAATTTTATACGGTAAGGTGTACAGTAAATTTCAGATTTGTCGTATCCGCTTTTTCAACGACGTTTCATGTGTAAACTATAATATTTTAAATATATAATACCATAAAATGCAGATTATAAACCAATTAAAGATAATAATAAGAAATATTACGACGATGTATATTTTAATTGATATGGATGCAGTATAATGTAATCTAGTATGTCACAAGATAAGTTTTCATGATCTAGATTTAATATGATATAAACGGATGCAAACGGAACATCGAAACATTATAAAATTAAACATGGGGCACTAGATTTAAACTATAGGTATGGTATTTATTTAAATAGGTATAAAATGAATTATATAGCATGTAGCAAGATTAACTTGCCTCGATGGGTCGCGAATCGGGAAAACGGAACGTTAACCGTCGGCGGGGAAAACTCGCGACGGGCGCACGGTTCACGGAATGAACCCAAACGACGAACAAAGGAACCACACAGGTCGGGGTACCTCGCTGGAACGTCGAGAAGCATCACCGGCACGACGGAATTCCGGCAACAAAAGAACAGTTAAAAAAATGAGAAACGAGACATGAAGTAAGAAGAGAAAGAATGATAAAGAGAAGTACGAGAGAATATATGAGGGAGAGAGAGAGAGAAAAAAGTGGAGAGAGAGAAAGTGGGCCCACGGGGTTAAAGGGGAGGTTGCGATTGGCTGAGAGAATAAATTGAGAAGGATATAAAAGATTGTAAAAATATTATATGGTTAACTTAAAGATTTAAAAGATAGGTAATGAACAGTAAGATATCAGGTTAGTTAGAAAAATATATGCGATGGTTTTAATAATATTAAAATTTGGAATTTTGGCGTTAAATAAAACATTTCCAAATCGCGCCCGGGTCGAGTCCAAAAATTTGAAATTGAAATAATCGGATTTTAAGCGGGATCCAAATTTTAAAATTAAGTGTTTTATGATTAAAAAGCTTACCCCCAAAACGGACACACGTACGTGCACGTAGCCATCTAAACTCGCCCGTTTCTCTGAACGGGACGAGAACACAATTCACGGACGCTACCACGAGGTTAGGGGTGTCAAGTAGGCCAAGATGAATATTTTCAATTTTATTTTAGATACCAAAATTTGTTATATGTAGAAATGACTTTGCCGGGTAAATTTTACAGTAAGCAACAAACAAGCAAGTTAAATGAAATGAGTACCATATTATGCTCAAACAGTAACAGAAAATAGTAGCATTGGGCTCGGGTGTTACAATATACCCAACTACAAAAAGAATTTCGTCCTCGAAATTCCAAGAATACAAAGATAGATAACTACAAGAAAAGGTGAGGAAACTTCTGCTGGATTTCATCTTCTCGTTCCCAAGTGGACTCTCCACGCGAGCGATTACCCCAAGAAACAAGCACAAGGGGGATAACCTTGTTCTTAAGAACTTTTTCCCTTCGATCCACGATTTCAATCGGTCGCTCCTCAAAAGTCAAGTCTTCTCGTACTGTTAGCTCCGAATGATCCAAAATGTGTGTTTCATCTCGAACATACTTACGGAGTTGAGATACGTGAAACACATCATGCACATTTGCCAAGGATTGCGGTAACGCCAAACGATACGCTACCTCACCAACACGCTCCACGATCTCAAGGGTCCAACGAATCGAGGACTAAGCTTTCCTCGACTTCCAAAACGAATCACCCCTCTAGTCGGTGATATCTTCAAGAATACCAAATCACCCACGGTGAACTCCAGAGGACTTCTTGACGTATCTGCCCAACTCTTCTGTCGGTCCTGTGCTGCCTTCATATGATTTCTGATAGGGTTAACCTTCTCAAATGTCTGCATAACCAAATCTGGTCCCAATAATCTTCGTTCACCGACATCGTCCCAACAAACAGGTGAACGGCATTTACGACCATACAAAGCTTCAAATGGAGCCATCTGAATAGTTTCTTGAAAACTGTTGTTGTAAGACAACTCCACCAAAAGTAGATGATCCTCCCAAGACCCTTTGAAGTCCAACCTGCATGCTCTCAACGTATCCTCAAAAGTTTGGATTGTTCTCTCCGACTGACCATCAGTTTATGGATGATAAGCTGTGTTAAACTTCAATCGAGTCCCCAAACTTTCCTGTAGACTCCTCCAAAAGTGTGATAAGAACCGAGTGTCCCGATCGGACACGATGCTCACCGGTACTCCATGCAATCTTACAATCTCTTACATGTACCGCTCTGCCAAAGTCTCTGTTGATTGACCAACCCGAAAAGGAATAAAGTGAGCTGCCTTGGTCAATCGGTCAACAATTACCCATACTGCATTGTTGCCTTTTGGACTCCGCGGTAAAGCCGTCACGAAATCCATGGTTATATGTTCCCACATCCACTGAGGAATCGGAAGTGGTTGCAATAAACCAGCAACCCTTTGATGTTCAGCCTTAACTTGCTGACACACCAAGCACTTTGCCACAAAGCGAGCAATCTCCCGCTTCATGCCCTCCCACCAGAAATGCTGTCGAATATCTCGGTACATCTTTGTGCCTCCTGGATGTACAGAATAAGCTGAACTGTGTGCCTCCTTCATAAGCTCTTCACGAATATCTCCCTTTGGCACACACAAACGGGTACCGTACCTTAACGAACCATCTTCGTGGATCAATAAATCTGTTCGTAGTCCGGCTTCAACCTGCTCCCGAAACTTTTGCAGTCTAGGATCCTGCGATTAAGCTGCTTTAATATTCTCGATCAATGACGAATGTACTTGCAGCTGCAACAACTGTCCCGTATAATGTGGTAGCACAACCTCCAAGTCAAATCTTCGAAAATCTGCGACGATCTCCTTCTGCGTAGTTAACACCTGAATTACTGGTAACCGACTAAGCGCATCCGGCACAACATTAACCTTCCCCGGATGGTACTTAAGATCAAGATCGTAGTCAGCCATCAGCTCCAACCATCTACGCTGCCTCATGTTAAGCTCCTTCTGTGTGAACACATACTTCAAGCTCTTATGATCTGTAAAAACTTCGACTCTTTCGCCCAAAAGGTAGTGTCTCCAAATCTTCAAAGCGAAAATCACAGCCGCAAGCTCCAAGTCATGAGTTGGATAATTCTTCTCATGGGTCTTCAACTGTCTCGATGCGTATGCTACAACCTTCCCATGCTGCATCAAAACACATCCCAATCCTTTCCCAGATGCGTCGCTGTGAATCACCAATCCTCCGGAATTGTCTAGCACGGTCAGAATAGGGGCGGTTATCAACTTCTGCTTCAACGTCTCGAAAGCTAACGCACACTTATCTGCCCATACAAAAGGTAGCTCCTTGCGCGTAAGCTTGGTCAACGGCTCTGCCAGACGGGCAAAGTTCTCCACAAATCTCCTGTAGTATCCGGCCAATCCAACGAAACTTCTTATCTCAGCAACATTCTTTGGAATTGGCAAATCACGAACTGCTGCAATCTTTTCGGGATCGACGGCAATTCCATCGCCCGACACAGCATGCCCCAAAAACTTCACTTCCTCCAGCCAAAACTCCCATTTACTTATCTTTGCGTATAACTTCTCCTGTCTCAATGTCTGCAGTGCGATCTTCAAATGCTCAGCATGCTCCTCAAAACTTTTCGAGTAAACCAGAATATCGTCAATGAATACCACAATGAACTGATCCAAGAACGGTGAAAAGATTCGGTTCCTCAAGTCCATGAATACTGCCGGCGCATTCGTTACTCCGAAGGGCATCACTAAGTACTCGTAATGTCCATACTGAGTTCGGAACGCCGTCTTGCAAATATCTTCTGTTTTCACTCGGACCTGATGATATCCGGATCGCAAATCCAGCTTCGAGAATACCCTCGCGCCACTAAGCTGCTCAAAAAGTTCTCCAATGCGAGGGATAGGGTACTTGTTCTTAATAGTCACCCGGTTTAATTCTCGATAGTCGATGCACATCCTTCTTGTGCCATCCTTCTTCTTTACTAGAAGAACTGGAGCTCCCCAAGGCGAGTTACTGCTTCGAATCCAACCCTTTTCAAGCAATTCAGCAACCAGTTTCTTTACTTCTTCCAACTCTACTGGCGCCATTGGATAATACGCTTTAGATACCGGCGCTGCACCAGGAATAAGATCAATTGCGAACTCCACGTCTCGCTTCGGTGGTAAACCCGATATATCTTCAAACACGTCCATAAAATCGCGAACAACCGCCGGCTCTTCACCACTATCAACTTCCATTGCTGCAAGAATATCATTTGTGGGCCTAGACCTAAACTCGACTGGTCCGACAGAACTGCTTCCTCCAGTGAAGGTAAACTCAGGATGTCCGCGTCCAAGCTGCGCATGAACCTCCGTGCCCTGTCTGCATCATTGGCAACTAAAGGTCCAGCGAATCTGCTGAGTCTCGTCCATTCTGCTGCATGCACATCCACGGGTGCTCCATTCTGCCTTAGCCTAATAAACTTCTCTTCCATTTCCTCCCGTGCAGTCCGCGGGAAGAACTTCTCCAGTAAACTCTTAGAAAAGTCCGTCCACTAAACCGGCTTGGGCAAACGGTTCTCTTCCACAAGCTACCATTCTCGGGCGTAGTCCACTAACTGAATGCGTACCACATCCACTCTTTTCTCAACTGGAATCTGTGCCGTAAAAAGCAAGTTCTCTGTGTCAACTAGCCACTGCTCCACTGGCAACGGCTCCTTTAAACCAGTAAATGTAGACGGACCCAACCGCCTGAAATCTGCTATGGTCCCTACTCGGTCAACTGGTCTAACTCCAACATTGTTCACAGACCGCTGAACGATCTGCAAACCTTCCCGAAACGAGTCCGCTTGCTGCTGGATCAGCTCGGTCTGTTTCTTTGATTCTCCAGCATTCCTCTTATCACTCCAAGCATGGCGGCTTCGTCCATACGCCTCTGGTATGTCTTCAATTTCTTACCGGCCATAATCCTGAACTCAAAATACCCAACATTAGAATGATGATAGATTTTGAATATAGATCAAGGCTAGAACTCCAAGATACTTAAATAGAGTACCGCATTGTAACTATGCCGCGGTATCATAGCCACAATTACATAACTCCATCCAAGTCGCCTAAGTCATAGAGATAACAAGGAATCAGGTTTTCGAATCGATATGCAAAGGAAGTTTGCACATCGTAAAAGATATAATCAGGAAGAATGTGATTCAAGAATGGTAAAACGGTCAAGGTGGCAGGACATGTTTCCTAAACACGGGTATTCTGATTCGTGTATTGGGTACAATACCCAACTACAAAAGAATCAACCCAACTATCCTATGGCTTTGATACCAAAAGAACCATGTCACGCCACGCTTCCCAGAGTACGCTAGATTGGGCACGCGACATAGCCAACCATACTACCTGTGGGTAGGAAGTATCCATCCACAGTCACATTACGGCTGTAGAGATATCAAGAACAAGATAAAACTATCTAAAACATGTCCATAATCTAGAATAACAGGAGTCAATAATAAATAAATGCGGAAGCAAATTATCCAATACAAATAACTGAAAAGTGTGTCCCATAATGTGGGCTCACATCAGGAAATAAATGCAGGAAATAAAACTAACTACTACTGAACTCACAGCTCAGCCTGCTGGCTGAAATACTCCTGCTCGGACTGCAACAGCGGTACGGAATCTGGGCCATGCAAAACCCAGACGTCAGCGCGTCATGTCATCAAGTAATATAATATGAACAGTGTAGCAGGCAATGTAATATAAACATGAATACAGCAAGAATAACAATAATATGAATCATACCAGTACAGGGTAGCGTGCAGTGGGTAAACTAAACTGTTCTATCAGGTTTTCTATTCTAAAGTCTTTGAAATCAATTGATGAATCATCGATGTAACTCAATAGTATCCCGTGTATGCCCGGGACCACGGTCAAGACCCTCGGGGCTGAATCCGAGACGTGCCGCTAGGCAGTAACAGGTAGCAGGATGGGCGAGTGATGTCAGCATCATCACTCCGGGGCTGGCCTAGCCCGTAAGACTGATCAGAACAGGTATCGAACTGTTGAGTTACAAGTCAGGTTTCACCTTTGATTTCCCCATACCCCTAAGTTATGTATGTCGAGTCAGGTATTCAGTAATCAAGAACTAATGCCAACACAGGATCAGGTAAAAGCAGGTTTGTCTGGATAGACAACAGGAACGGTCCATGAGGACTATATGTTATGTTTGTTGGCATTAGACACAAGATCAGGTAACAGGTAAAGCCATGGTACATCAGGTCAAGCCAGGTAATGTATAAAGGTGTCATGTCATGTCAAGAGTGTACGGTACCATGTCATGTCAAGTAGGAAGTGTAACAGGTCATGTCAGGAAGCACAAGATGTCATGTGGGTGATCATAATCAAACTAACATAAGCATGTGTATAAATAAACAAGCATGAGTACTATCAGAACAATAAACTGGAACATGTAATATGATATGCAAATAGATATAATTTCAAGGATATGGATTCACAGTTATCGATTAGGGTTACATTTATAGTTCCAATATTAATTAAGATGCAATTTATTAAACATGGAGTGTTAATATCACATTATTATGTAGTAATGTGATCTATGAATGCAATTATATGTATCTTAAATGCGATGGATGCAAACGGGTATCCGAAAAGTTATAAAACTATAAAATGGTAATGTGGGATGTACAACTAAGCAATATGTGATATAAATATTGATATAATAATATTAATATGGATAGCATATTCAAAACGATTAATAACTATAAATGTGGTATTGATTAACCATGCACAAGAAAGTTCCGTTCAGAAATTCAGCGTCACCCTAATTTGTAAAATAGTTTAAAAATAACAAACGTTCTCCAAAAGGGACGTGTATTATACCAAAACAAAGATAATTCAATAAGGTTTTCAGTTTTATAAGGATAAGCATCTCAGGTTATCCCTACAAAAAGTTATGAACATTCGAAGTTGAAATTTTGCTGCTGGAATTTCCCTGGACAGCAGTTTGGGGACATTTTCATTTGCATTTTACGTTATATAAAAATTTATTTTACAAGTAAATATTTCATAGAGTTATAGTATTCTGAGTTAGCTTCGTAACGAACTAAAGAACGTATACTAATGATTTTTCTATGATTTATAATGAATTTTATATGGTAAGGTGTACAGTAAATTTCAGATTTGTCGTATCCGCTTTTTCAACGACGTTTCATGTGTAAACTATAATATTTTAAATATATAATATCATAAAATGCAGATTATAAACCAATTAAAGATAATAATAAGTAATATTACGACGATGTATATTTTAATTGATATGGATGCAGTATAATGTAATCTAGTATGTCACAAGATAAGTTTTCATGATCTAGATTTAATATGATATAAACGGATGCAAACGGAACATCGAAACGTTATAAAATTAAACATGGGGCACTAGATTTAAACTATAGGTATGGTATTTATTTAAATAGGTATAAAATGAATTATATAGCATGTAGCAAGATTAACTTGCCTCGATGGGTCGCGAATCGGGAAAACGGAACGTTAACCGTCGGCGGGGAAAACTCGCGACGGGCGCACGGTTCACGGAATGAACCCAAACGACGAACAAAGGAACCACACGGGTCGGGGTACCTCGCTGGAACGTCGAGAAGTATCACCGGCACGACGGAATTCCGGCAACAAAAGAACAGTTAAAAAAATGAGAAACGAGATATGAAGCAAGAAGAGAAAGAATGATAAAGAGAAGTACGAGAGAATATATGAGGGGGTGAGAGAGAGAAAAAAGTGGAGAGAGAGAAGAGGGAGAGAGAGAAAGTGGGGCCCACGGGGATAAAGGAGAGGTTGCGATTGGCTGAGAGAATAAATTGAGAAGGATATAAAAGATTGTAAAAATATTATATGGTTAACTTAAAGATTTAAAAGATAGGTAATGAACAGTAAGATATCAGGTTAGTTAGAAAAATATATGCGATGGTTTTAATAATATTAAAATTTGGGATTTTGGCGTTAAATAAAACATTTCCAAATCGCGCCCGGGTCGTGTCCAAAAATTTGAAATTGAAATAATAGGATTTTAAGCGGGATCCAAATTTTAAAATTAAGTGTTTTATGATTAAAAAGCATACCCCCAAAACGGACACACGTACGTGCACGTAGCCATCTAAACTCGCCCGTTTCTCTGAACGGGACGAGAACACAATGCACGGACGCTACCACGATGCTAGGGGTGTCAAGTAGGCCAAGATGAATATTTTCAATTTTATTTAAAATACCAAAATTTGTTATATGTAGAAATGACTTTGCCGGGTAAATTTTACAGTAAGCAACAAACAAGCAAGTTAAATGAAATGAGTACCACATTATGCTCAAACAGTAACTGAAAATAGTAGCATTGGGCTCGGGTGTTACATTATACCCAACTACAAAAAGAATTTCGTCCTCGAAATTCCAAGAATACAAAGATAGATAACTACAAGAAAATGTGAGGAAACTTCTGCCGGATTTCATCTTCTCGTTCCCATATGGACTCTCCACGCGAGCGATTACCCCAAGAAACAAGCATAAGGGGGATAACCTTGTTCTTAAGAACCTTTTCCCTTCGATCCACGATTTCAATCGGTCGCTCCTCAAAAGTCAAGTCTTCTCGTACTGTTAGCTCCGAATGATCCAAAATGTGTGTTTCATCTCGAACATACTTACGGAGTTGAGATACGTGAAACACATCGTGCACATTTGCCAAGGACTGCGGTAACGCCAAACGATACGCTACCTCACCAACACGCTCCACGATCTCAAGGGTCCAACGAATCGAGGACTAAGCTTTCCTCGACTTCCAAAACGAATCACCCCTCTAGTCGGTGATATCTTCAAGAATACCAAATCACCCACGGTGAACTCCAGAGGACTTCTTGACGTATCTGCCCAACTCTTCTGTCGGTCCTGTGCTGCCTTCATATGATTTCTGATAGGGTTAACCTTCTCAATTGTCTGCACAACCAAATCTGGTCCCAATAATCTTCGTTCACCGACATCGTCCCAACAAACAGGTGAACGGCATTTACGATCATACAAAGCTCCAAATGGAGCCATCGGAATAGTTTCCTGAAAACTGTTGTTGTAAGACAACTCCACCAAAAGTAGATGATCCTCCCAAGACCCCTTGAAGTCCAACATGCATGCTCTCAACGTATCCTCAAGAGTTTGGATCGTTCTCTCCGACTGACCATCATTTTGAGGATGATAAGCTGTGTTAAACTTCAATCGAGTCCCCAAACTTTCCTGTAGACTCCGCCAAAAGTGTGATAAGAACCGAGTGTCCCGATCGGACAAGATGCTCACCGGTACTCCATGCAATCTTACAATCTCTTACATGTACCGCTCTGCCAAAGTCTCTGTTGATTGACCAACCCGAAAAGGAATAAAGTGAGCTGCCTTGGTCAATCGGTCAACAATTACCCATACTGCATTGTTGCCTTTTGGACTCCGCGGTAAAGCCGTCACGAAATCCATGGTTATATGTTCCCACATCCACTGAGGAATCGGAAGTGGTTGCAATAAACCAGCAACCCTTTGATGTTCAGCCTTAACTTGCTGACACACCAAGCACTTTGCCACAAAGCGAGCAATCTCCCGCTTCATGCCCTCCCACCAGAAATGCTGTCGAATATCTCGGTACATCTTTGTGCCTCCTGGATGTACAGAATAATCTGAACTGTGTGCCTCCTTCATAAGCTCTTCACGAATATCTCCCTTTGGCACACACTAACGGGTACCGTACCTCAACGAATCATCTTCGTGGATCAATAAATCTGTTCGTAGTCCGGCTTCAACCTGCTCCCAAAACTTTTGCAGTCTAGGATCCTGCGATTAAGCTGCTTTAATATTCTCGATCAATGACGAATGTACTTGCAGCTGCAACAACTGTCCCGTATAATGTGGTAGCACAACCTCCAAGTCAAATCTTCGAAAATCTGCGACGATCTCCTTCTGCGTAGTTAACACCTGAATTACTGGTAACCGACTAAGCGCATCCGGCACAACATTAACCTTCCCCGGATGGTACTTAAGATCAAGATCGTAGTCAGCCATCAGCTCCAACCATCTACGCTGCCTCATGTTAAGCTCCTTCTGTGTGAACACATACTTCAAGCTCTTATGATCTGTAAAAACTTCGACTCTTTCGCCCAAAAGGTAGTGTCTCCAAATCTTCAAAGCGAAAATCACAGCCGCAAGCTCCAAGTCATGAGTTGGATAATTCTTCTCATGGGTCTTCAACTGTCTCGATGCGTATGCTACAACCTTCCCATGCTGCATCAAAACACATCCCTATCCTTTCCCAGATGCGTCGCTGTGAATCACCAATCCTCCGGAATTGTCTGGCACGGTCAGAATAGGGGCGGTTATCAACTTCTGCTTCAACGTCTCGAAAGCTAACGCACACTTATCTGCCCATACAAAAGGTACCTCCTTGCGCGTAAGCTTGGTCAACGGCTCTGCCAGACGGGCAAAGTTCTCCACAAATCTCCTGTAGTATCCGGCCAATCCAAGGAAACTTCTTATCTCAGCAACATTCTTTGGAATTGGCCAATCACGAACTGCTGCAATCTTTTCGGGATCGACGGCAATTCCATCGCCCGACACAGCATGCCCCAAAAACTTCACTTCCTCGAGCCAAAACTCGCACTTACTCATCTTTGCGTATAACTTCTCCTGTTTCAATGTCTGCAGTGCGATCTTCAAATGCTCAGCATGCTCCTCAAAACTTTTCGAGTAAACCAGAATATCGTCAATGAATACCACAATGAATTGATCCAAGAACGGTGAAAAGATTCGATTCCTCAAGTCCATGAATACTGCCGGCGCATTCATTACTCCGAAGGGCATCACTAAGTACTCGTAATGTCCATACTGAGTTCGGAACGCCGTCTTGCAAATATCTTCTGTTTTCACTCGGACCTGATAATATCCGGATCGCAAATCCAGCTTCGAGAATACCCTCGCGCCTCTAAGCTGCTCAAAAAGTTCTCCAATGCGAGGGATAGGGTACTTGTTCTTAATAGTCACCCGGTTTAATTCTCGATAGTCGATGCACATCTTTCTTGTGCCATCGTTCTTCTTTACTAGAAGAACTGGAGCTCCCCAAGGCGAGTTACTGCTTCGAATCCAACCCTTTTCAAGCAATTCAGCAACATGTTTCTTTACTTCTTCCAACTCTACTGGCGCCATTGGAGAATACGCTTTAGATACTGGCGCTGCACCTGGAATAAGATCAATTGCGTACTCCACGTCTCGCTTCGGCGGTAAACCCGATATATCTTCAAACACGTCCATAAAATCGCGAACAACCGCCGGCTCTTCACCACTATCAACTTCCATTGCTGCAAGAATATCATTTGTGGGCCTAGCCCTAAACTCGACTGGTCCGACAGAACTGCTTCCTCCAGTGAAGGTAAACTCAGGATGTCCGCGTCCAAGCTGGGCATGAACCTCCGTGCCCTGTCTGCGTCATTGGCAACTAAAGGTCCAGCGAATCTGCTGAGTCTCGTCCATTCTGCTGCATGCACATCCACGGGTGCTCCATTCTGCCTTAGCCCAATAAACTTCTCTTCCATTTCCTCCCGTGCAGTCCGCGGGAAGAACTTCTCCAGGAAACTCTTAGAAAAGTCCGTCCACTAAACCGGCTTGGGCAAACGGTTCTCTTCCATAAGCTACCATTCTCGGGCGTAGTCCACTAACTGAATGCGTACCACATCCACTCTTTTCTCAACTGGAATCTGTGCCGCAAAAAGCAAGTTCTCTGTGTCAACTAGCCACTGCTCCACTGGCAACGGCTCCTTTAAACCAGTAAATGTAGACGGACCCAACCGCCTGAAATCTGCTACGGTCCCTACTCGGTCAACTGGTCTAGCTCCAACATTGTTCACAGACCGCTGAACGATCTGCAAACCTTCCCGAAACGAGTCCGCTTGCTGCTGGATCAGCTCGGTCTGTTTCTTTGATTCTCCACCATTCCTCTTATCACTCCAAGCATGGCGGCTTCGTCCACACGCCTCTGATATGTCTTCAATTTCTTACCGGCCATAATCCTGAACTCAAAATACCCAACATTAGAATGATGATAGATTTTGAATATAGATCAAGGCTAGAACTCCAAGATACTTAAATAGAGTACCGCATTGTAACTATGCCGCGGTATCATAGCCACAATTACATAACTCCATCCAAGTCGCCTAAGTCATAGAGATAACAAGGAATCAGGTTTTCGAATCGATATGCAAAGGAAGTTTGCACATCGTAAAAGATATAATCAGGAAGAATGTGATTCAAGAATGGTAAAACGGTCAAGGTGGCAGGACATGTTTCCTAAACACGGGTATTCTGATTCGTGTATTGGGTACAATACCCAACTACAAAAGAATCAACCCGACTATCCTATGGCTTTGATACCAAAAGAACCATGTTACGCCCCGCTTCCCAGAGTACGCTAGATTGGGCACGCGACATAGCCAACCATGCTACCTGTGGGTAGGAAGTATCCATCCACGGTCACATTACGGCTGTAGAGATATCAAGAACAAGATAAAACTATCTAAAACATGTCCATAATCCAGAATAACAGGAGTCAATAATAAATAAATGCGGAAGCAAATTATCCAATACAAATAACTGAAAAGTGTGTCCCATAATACGGGCTCACATCAGGAAATAAATGCAGGAAATAAAACTAACTACTACTGAACTCACAGCTCAGCCTGCTGGCTGAAGTACTCCTGCTCGGACTGCAACAGCGGTACGGAATCTGGGCCATGCAAAACACCGACATCAGCGCGTCATGTCATCAAGTAATATAATATGAATAGTGTAGCAGGCAAAGTAATATAAACATGAATACAGCAAGAATAACAATAATATGAATCATACCAGTACAGGGTAGCGTGCAGTGGGTAAACTAAACTGTTCTATCAGGTTTTCTATTCTAAAGTCTTTGAAATCAATTGATAAATCATCGATGTAACTCAATAGTATCCAGTGCATGCGCGGGACCACGGTAAAGACCCTCGGGGCTGAATCCGAGACGTGCCGCTAGGCAGTAACAGGTAGCAGGATGGGCGAGTGATATCAGCATCATCACTCCGGGGCTGGCCTAGCCCGTAAGACTGATCAGAACAGGTATCGAACTGTTGAGTTACAAGTCAGGTTTCACCTTTGATTTCCCCATACCCCCAAGTTATGTATGTCGAGTCAGGTATTCAGTAATCAAGAATTAATGCCAACACAGGATCAGGTAAAAGCAGGTTTGTCTGGATAGACAACAGGAACGGTCCATGAGGACTACATGTTATATTTGTTGGCATTAGACACAAGATCAGGTAACAGGTAAAGCCATGGTACATCAGGTCAAGCCAGGTAATGTATAAAGGTGTCATGTCATGTCAAGAGTGTACGATACCATGTCATGTCAAGTAGAAAGTGTAACAGGTCATGTCAGGAAGCACAAGATGTCATGTGGGTGCTCATAATCAAACTAACATAAGCATGTGTATAAATAAACAAGCATGAGTACTATCAGAACAATAAACTGGAACATGTAATATGATATGCAAATAGATATAATTTCAAGGATATGGATGCACAGTTATCGATTAGGGTTACATTTATAGTTCCAATATTAATTAAGATGCAATTTATTAAACATGGAGTGTTAATATCATATTATTATGTAGTAATGTGATCTATGAATGCAATTATATGTATCTTAAATGCGATGGATGCAAACGGGTATCCGAAAAGTTATAAAACTATAAAATGGTAATGTGGGATGTACAACTAAGCAATATGTGATATAAATATTGATATAATAATATTAATATGGATAGCATATTCAAAGCGATTAATAACTATAAAAGTGGTATTGATTAACCATGCACAAGAAAGTTCCGTTCAGAAATTCAGCGTCACCCTAATTTGTAAAATAGCTTAAAAATAACTACGGTTCTCCAAAAGGGACGTGTATTATACCAAAACAAAGATAATTTAATAAGGTTTTCAGTTTTATAAGGATAAGCATCTCAGGTTGTCCCTAAAAAAAGTTATGAACATTCGAAGTTGAAATTTTGCTGCTGGAATTTCCCTGGACAGCAGTTTGGAGAAATTTTCATTTGCATTTAACGTTATTTAAACAATTTATTTTTACAAGTAAATATTTCGTAGAGTTATAGTATTCTGAGTTAGCTTCGTAATGAACTAAAGAACGTATACTAATGATTTTTCTATGATTTATAATGAATTTTATACGGTAAGGTGTACAGTAAATTTCAGATTTGTCGTATCCGCTTTTTCAACGACGTTTCATGTGTAAACTATAATATTTTAAATATATAATACCATAAAATGCAGATTATAAACCAATTAAAGATAATAATATGAAATATTATGACGATGTATATTTTAATTGATATGGATGCAGTATAATGTAATCTAGTATGTCACAAGATAAGTTTTCATGATCTAAATTTAATATGATATAAACGGATGCAAACGGAACATCGAAACATTATAAAATTAAACATGGGGCACTAGATTTAAACTATAGGTATGGTATTTATTTAAATAGGTATAAAATGAATTATATAGCATGTAGCAAGATTAACTTGCCTCGATGGGTCGCGAATCGGGAAAACGGAACGTTAACCGTCGGCGGGGAAAACTCGCGACGGGCGCACGGTTCACGGAATGAACCCAAACGACGAACAAAGGAACCACACGGGTCGGGGTACCTCGCTGGAACGTCGAGAAGTATCACCGGCACGACGGAATTCCGGCAACAAAAGAACAGTTAAAAAAATGAGAAACGAGACATGAAGTAAGAAGAGAAAGAATGATAAAGAGAAGTACGAGAGAATATATGAGGGAGAGAGAGAGAGAAAAAAGTGGAGAGAGAGAAAGTGGGCCCACGGGGTTAAAGGGGAGGTTGCGATTGGCTGAGAGAATAAATTGAGAAGGATATAAAATATTGTAAAAATATTATATGGTTAACTTAAAGATTTAAAAGATAGGTAATGAACAGTAAGATATCAGGTTAGTTAGAAAAATATATGCGATGGTTTTAATAATATTAAAATTTGGAATTTTGGCGTTAAATAAAACATTTCCAAATCGCGCCCGGGTCGAGTCCAAAAATTTGAAATTGAAATAATCGGATTTTAAGCGGGATCCAAATTTTAAAATTAAGTGTTTTATGATTAAAAAGCTTACCCCCAAAACGGACACACGTACGTGCACGTAGCCATCTAAACTCGCCCGTTTCTCTGAACGGGACGAGAACACAATGCACGGATGCTACCACGAGGTTAGGGGTGTCAAGTAGGCCAAGATGAATATTTTCAATTTTATTTTAGATACCAAAATTTGTTATATGTAGAAATGACTTTGCCGGGTAAATTTTACAGTAAGCAACAAACAAGCAAGTTAAATGAAATGAGTACCACATTATGCTCAAACAGTAACAGAAAATAGTAGCATTGGGCTCGGGTGTTACAATATATCCAACTACAAAAATAATTTCGTCCTCGAAATTCCAAGAATACAAAGATAGATAACTACAAGAAAAGGTGAGGAAACTTCTGCCGGATTTCATCTTCTCGTTCCCAAGTGGACTCTCCACGCGAGCGATTACCCCAAGAAACAAGCACAAGGGGGATAACCTTGTTCTTAAGAACCTTTTCCCTTCGATCCACGATTTCAATCGGTCGCTCCTCAAAAGTCAAGTCTTCTCGTACTGTTAGCTCCGAATGATCCAAAATGTGTGTTTCATCTCGAAAATACTTACGGAGTTGAGATACGTGAAACACATCGTGCACATTTGCTAAGGACTGCGGTAACGCCAAACGATACGCTACCTCACCAACACGCTCCACGATCTCAAGGGTCCAACGAATCGAGGACTAAGCTTTCCTCGACTTCCAAAACGAATCACCCCTCTAGTCGGTGATATCTTCAAGAATACCAAATCACCCACGGTGAACTCCAGAGGACTTCTTGACGTATCTGCCCAACTCTTCTGTCGGTCCTGTGCTGCCTTCATATGATTTCTGATAGGGTTAACCTTCTCAAATGTCTGCATAACCAAATCTGGTCCCAATAATTTTCGTTCACCGACATCGTCCCAACAAACAGGTGAACGGCATTTACGACCATACAAAGCTTCAAATGGAGCCATCTGAATAGTTTCTTGAAAACTGTTGTTGTAAGACAACTCCACCAAAAGTAGATGATCCTCCCAAGACCCTTTGAAGTCCAACCTGCATGCTCTCAACGTATCCTCAAGAGTTTGGATCGTTCTCTCCTACTGACCATCAGTTTATGGATGATAAGCTGTGTTAAACTTCAATCGAGTCCCCAAACTTTCCTGTAGACTCCGCCAAAAGTGTGATAAGAACCGAGTGTCCCGATCGGACACGATGCTCACCGGTACTCCATGCAATCTTACAATCTCTTACATGTACCGCTCTGCCAAAGTCTCTGTTGATTGACCAACCCGAAAAGGAATAAAGTGAGCTGCCTTGGTCAATCGGTCAACAATTACCCATACTGCATTGTTGCCTTTTGGACTCCGCGGTAAAGCCGTCACGAAATCCATGGTTATATGTTCCCACATCCACTGAGGAATCGGAAGTGGTTGCAATAAACCAGCAACCCTTTGATGTTCAGTCTTAACTTGCTGACACACCAAGCACTTTGCCACAAAGCGAGCAATCTCCCGCTTCATGCCCTCCCACCAGAAATGCTGTCGAATATCTCGGTACATCTTTGTGCCTCCTGGATGTACAGAATAAGCTGAACTGTGTGCCTCCTTCATAAGCTCTTCACGAATATCTCCCTTTGGCACACACAAACGGGTACCGTACCTTAACGAACCATCTTCGTGGATCAATAAATCTGTACGTAGTCCGGCTTCAACCTGCTTCCGAAACTTTTGCAGTCTAGGATCCTGCGATTAAGCTGCTTTAATATTCTCGATCAATGACGAATGTACTTGCAGCTGCAACAACTGTCCCGTATAATGTGGTAGCACAACCTCCAAGTCAAATCTTCGAAAATCTGCGACGATCTCCTTCTGCGTAGTTAACACCTGAATTACTGGTAACCGACTAAGCGCATCCGGCACAACATTAACCTTCCCCGGATGGTACTTAAGATCAAGATCGTAGTCAGCCATCAGCTCCAACCATCTACGCTGCCTCATGTTAAGCTCCTTCTGTGTGAACACATACTTCAAGCTCTTATGATCTGTAAAAACTTCGACTCTTTCGCCCAAAAAGTAGTGTCTCCAAATCTTCAAAGCGAAAATCACAGCCGCAAGCTCCAAGTCATGAGTTGGATAATTCTTCTCATGGGTCTTCAACTGTCTCGATGCGTATTCTACAACCTTCCCATGCTGCATCAAAACACATACCAATCCTTTCCCAGATGCGTCGCTGTGAATCACCAATCCTCTGGAATTGTCTGGCACGGTCAGAATAGGGGCGGTTATCAACTTCTGCTTCAACGTCTCGAAAGCTAACGAACACTTATCTGCCCATACAAAAGGTAGCTCCTTGCGCGTAAGCTTGGTCAACGGCTCTGCCAGACGGGCAAAGTTCTCCACAAATCTCCTGTAGTATCCGGCCAATCCAACGAAACTTCTTATCTCAGCAACATTCTTTGGAATTGGCCAATCACGAACTGCTGCAATCTTTTCGGGATCGACGGCAATTCCATCGCCCGACACAGCATGCCCCAAAAACTTCACTTCCTCCAGCCAAAACTCGCACTTACTTATCTTTGCGTATAACTTCTCCTGTCTCAATGTCTGCAGTGCGATCTTCAAATGCTCAGCATGCTCCTCAAAACTTTTCGAGTAAACCAGAATATCGTCAATGAATACCACAATGAACTGATCCAAGAACGGTGAAAAGATTCGGTTCCTCAAGTCCATGAATACTGCCGGCGCATTCGTTACTCCGAAGGGCATCACTAAGTACTCGTAATGTCCATACTGAGTTCGGAACGCCGTCTTGCAAATATCTTCTGTTTTCACTCGGACCTGATGATATCCGGATCGCAAATCCAGCTTCGAGAATACCCTCGCGCCACTAAGCTGCTCAAAAAGTTCTCCAATGCGAGGGATAGGGTACTTGTTCTTAATAGTCACCCGGTTTAATTCTCGATAGTCGATGCACATCCTTCTTGTGCCATCCTTCTTCTTTACTAGAAGAACTGGAGCTCCCCAAGGCGAGTTACTGCTTCGAATCCAACCCTTTTCAAGCAATTCAGCAACCAGTTTCTTTACTTCTTCCAACTCTACTGGCGCCATTGGATAATACGCTTTAGATACCGGCGCTGCACCAGGAATAAGATCAATTGCGAACTCCACGTCTCGCTTCGGCGGTAAACCCGATATATCTTCAAACACGTCCATAAAATCGCGAATAACCGCCGGCTCTTCACCACTATCAACTTCCATTGCTGCAAGAATATCATTTGTGGGCCTAGACATAAACTCGACTGGTCCGACAGAACTGCTTCCTCCAGTGAAGGTAAACTCAGGATGTCCGCGTCCAAGCTGCGCATGAACCTCCATGCCCTGTCTGCATCATTGGCAACTAAAGGTCCAGTGAATCTGCTGAGTCTCGTCCATTCTGCTGCATGCACATCCACGGGTGCTCCATTCTGCCTTAGCCTAATAAACTTCTCTTCCATTTCCTCCCGTGCAGTCCGCGGGAAGAACTTCTCCAGGAAACTCTTAGAAAAGTCCGTCCACTAAACCGGCTTGGGCAAACGGTTCTCTTCCACAAGCTACCATTCTCGGGCGTAGTCCACTAACTGAATGCGTACCACATCCACTCTTTTCTCAACTGGAATCTGTGCCGCAAAAAGCAAGTTCTCTGTGTCAACTAGCCACTGCTCCACTGGCAACGGCTCCTTTAAACCAGTAAATGTAGACGGACCCAACCGCCTGAAATCTGCTACGGTCCCTACTCGGTCAACTGGTCTAGCTCCAACATTGTTCACAGACCGCTGAACGATCTGCAAACCTTCCCGAAACGAGTCCGCTTGCTGCTGGATCAGCTCGGTTTGTTTCTTTGATTCTCCAGCATTCCTCTTATCACTCCAAGCATGGCGGCTTCGTCCATACGCCTCTGGTATGTCTTCAATTTCTTACCGGCCATAATCCTGAACTCAAAATACCCAACATTAGAATGATGATAGATTTTGAATATAGATCAAGGCTAGAACTCCAAGATACTTAAATAGAGTACCGCATTGTAACTATGCCGCGGTATCATAGCCACAATTACATAACTCCATCCAAGTCGCCTAAGTCATAGAGATAACAAGGAATCAGGTTTTCGAATCGATATGCAAAGGAAGTTTGCACATCGTAAAAGATATAATCAGGAAGAATGTGATTCAAGAATGGTAAAACGGTCAAGGTGGCAGGACATGTTTCCTAAACACGGGTATTCTGATTCGTGTATTGGGTACAATACCCAACTACAAAAGAATCAACCCGACTATCCTATGGCTTTGATACCAAAAGAACCATGTTACGCCCCGCTTCCCAGAGTACGCTAGATTGGGCACGCGACATAGCCAACCATGCTACCTGTGGGTAGGAAGTATCCATCCACGGTCACATTACGGCTGTAGAGATATCAAGAACAAGATAAAACTATCTAAAACATGTCCATAATCCAGAATAACAGGAGTCAATAATAAATAATTGCGGAAGCAAATTATCCAATACAAATAACTGAAAAGTGTGTCCCATAATGTGGGCTCACATCAGGAAATAAATGCAGGAAATAAAACTAACTACTACTGAACTCACAGCTCAGCCTGCTGGCTGAAATACTCCTGCTCAGACTGCAACAGCGGTACGGAATCTGGGCCATGCAAAACCCAGACGTCAGCGCGTCATGTCATCAAGTAATATAATATGAACAGTGTAGCAGGCAATGCAATATAAACATGAATACAGCAAGAATAACAATAATATGAATCATACCAGTACAGGGTAGCGTGCAGTGGGTAAACTAAACTGTTCTATCAGGAATTGTCTGGCAGACGGGCAAAGTTCACCACAAATCTCCTGTAGTATCCGGCCAATCCAAGGAAACTTCTTATCTCAGCAACATTCTTTGGAATTGGCCAATCACGAACTGCTGCAATCTTTTCGGGATCGACGGCAATTCCATCGCCCGACACAGCATGCCCCAAAAACTTCACTTCCTCCAGCCAAAACTCGCACTTACTTATCTTTGCGTATAACTTCTCCTGTCTCAATGTCTGCAGTGCGATCTTCAAATGCTCAGCATGCTCCTCAAAACTTTTCGAGTAAACCAGAATATCGTCAATGAATACCACAATGAACTGATCCAAGAACGGTGAAAAGATTCGGTTCCTCAAGTCCATGAATACTGCCGGCGCATTCGTTACTCCGAAGGGCATCACTAAGTACTCGTAATGTCCATACCGAGTTCGGAACGCCGCCTTGCAAATATCTTCTGTTTTCACTCGGACCTGATGATATCCGGATCGTAAATCCTGCTTCGAGAATACCCTCGCGTCACTAAGCTGCTCAAAAAGTTCTCCAATGCGAGGGATAGGGTACTTGTTCTTAATAGTCACCCGGTTTAATTCTCGATAGTCGATGCACATCCTTCTTGTGCCATCCTTCTTCTTTACTAGAAGAACTGGAGCTCCCCAAGGCGAGTTACTGCTTCGAATCCAACCCTTTTCAAGCAATTCAGCAACCTGTTTCTTTACTTCTTCCAACTCTACTGGCGCCATTGGATAATACGCTTTAGATACCGGCGCTGCACCAGGAATAAGATCAATTGCGAACTCCACGTCTCGCTTCGGCGGTAAACCCGATATATCTTCAAACACGTCCATAAAATCGCGAACAACCGCAGGCTCTTCACAACTATCAACTTCCATTGCTGCAAGAATATCATTTGTGGGCCTAGCCCTAAACTCGACTGGTCCGACAGAACTGCTTCCTCCAGTGAAGGTAAACTCGGGATGTCCGCGTCCAAGCTGCGCATGAACCTCCGTGCCCTGTCTGCATCATTGGCAACTAAAGGTCCAGCGAATCTGCTGAGTCTCGTCCATTCTGCTGCATGCACATCCACGGGTGCTCCATTCTGCCTTAGCCCAATAAACTTCTCTTCCATTTCCTCCCGTGCAGTCCGCGGGAAGAACTTCTCCAGGAAACTCTTAGAAAAGTCCGTCCACTAAACCGGCTTGGGCAAACGGTTCTCTTCCACAAGCTACCATTCTCGGGCGTAGTCCACTAACTGAATGCGTACCACATCCACTCTTTTCTCAACTGGAATCTGTGCCGCAAAAAGCAAGTTCTCTATGTCAACTAGCCACTGCTCCACTGGCAACGGCTCCTTTAAACCAGTAAATATAGACGGACCCAACCGCCTGAAATCTGCTACGGTCCCTACTCGGTCAACTGGTCTACCTCCAACATTGTTCACAGACTGCTGAACGATCTGCAAACCTTCCCGAAACGAGTCCGCTTGCTGCTGGATCAGCTCGGTCTGTTTCTTTGATTCTCCAGCATTCATCTTATCACTCCAAGCATGGCGGCTTCATCCACACGCCTCTGGTATGTCTTCAATTTCTTACCGGCCATAATCCTGAACTCAAAATACCCAACATTAGAATGATGATAGATTTTGAATATAGATCAAGGCTAGAACTCCAAGATACTTAAATAGAGTACCGCATTGTAACTATGCCGCGGTATCATAGCCACAATTACATAACTCCATCCAAGTCGCCTAAGTCCTAGAGATAACAAGGAATCAGGTTTTCGAATCGATATGCAAAGGAAGTTTGCACATCGTAAAAGATATAATCAGGAAGAATGTGACTCAAGAATGGTAAAACGGTCAAGGTGGCAGGACATGTTTCCTAAACACGGGTATTCTGATTCGTGTATTGGGTACAATACCCAACTACAAAAGAATCAACCCGACTATCCTATGGCTTTGATACCAAAAGAATCATGTCACGCCCCGCTTCCAAGAGTACGCTAGATTGGGCACGCGACATAGCCAACCATGCTACATGTGGGTAGGAAGTATCCATCCACGGTCACATTACGGCTGTAGAGATATCAAGAACAAGATAAAACTATCTAAAACATGTCCATAATCCAGAATAACATGAGTCAATAATAAATAAATGTGGAAGCAAATTATCCAATACAAATAACTGAAAAGTGTGTCCCATAATGCGGGCTCACATCAGGAAATAAATGTAGGAAATAAAACTAACTACTACTGAACTCACAGCTCAGCCTGCTGGCTGAAGTACTCCTGCTCGGACTGCAACAGCGGTACGGAATCTGGGCCATGCAAAACCCAGACGTCAGCGCGTCATGTCATCAAGTAATATAATATGAACAGTGTAGCAGGCAATGTAATATAAACATGAATACAGCAAGAATAACAATAATATGAATCATACAAGTACAGGGTAGCGTGCAGTGGGTAAACTAAATTGTTCTATCAGGTTTTCTATTCTAAAGTCTTTGAAATCAATTGATGAATCATCGATATAACTCAATAGTATCCCGTGCATGCCCGGGACCACGGTCAAGACCCTCGGGGCTGAATCCGAGACGTGTCGCTAGGCAGTAACAGGTAGCAGGATGGGCGAGTGATGTCAGCATCATCACTCCGGGGCTGGCCTAGCCCGTAAGACTGATCAGAACAGGTATCGAACTGTTGAGTTACAAGTCAGGTTTCACCTTTGATTTCCCCATACCCCCAAGTTATGTATGTCGAGTCAGGTATTCAGTAATCAAGAACTAATACCAACACAAGATCAGGTAAAAGCAGGTTTGTCTGGATAGACAACAGGAACGGTCCATGAGGACTACATGTTATGTTTGTTGGCATTAGACACAAGATCAGGTAACAGGTAAAGCCATGGTACATCAGGTCAAGCCAGGTAATGTATAAAGGTGTCATGTCATGTCAAGAGTGTACGGTACCATGTCATGTCAAGTAGGAAGTGTAACAGGTCATGTCAGGAAGCACAAGATGTCATGTGGGTGCTCATAATCAAACTAACATAAGCATGTGTATAAATAAACAAGCATGAGTACTATCAGAACAATAAACTGGAACATGTAATATGATATGCAAATAGATATAATTTCAAGGATATGGATGCACAGTTATCGATTAGGGTTACATTTATAGTTCCAATATTAATTAAGATGCAATTTATTAAACATGGAGTGTTAATATCACATTATTATGTAGTAATGTGATCTATGAATGCAATTATATGTATCTTAAATGCGATGGATGCAAACGGGTATCCGAAAAGTTATAAAACTATAAAATGGTAATGTGGGATGTACAACTAAGCAATATGTGATATAAATATTGATATAATAATATTAATATGGATAGCATATTCAAAGCGATTAATAACTATAAAAGTGGTATTGATTAACCATGCACAAGAAAGTTCCGTTCAGAAATTCAGCGTCACCCTAATTTGTAAAATAGCTTAAAAATAACAAACGTTCTCCAAAAGGGACGTGTATTATACCAAAACAAAGATAATTCAATAAGGTTTTCATTTTTATAAGGATAAGCATCTCAGGTTGTCCCTACAAAAAGTTATGAACATTCGAAATTGAAATTTTGCTGCTGGAATTTCCCTTGACAGCAGTTTGGAGACATTTTCATTTGCATTTTACGTTATTTAAACAATTTATTTTACAAGTAAATATTTCATAGAGTTATAGTATTCTGAGTTAGCTTCGTAATGAACTAAAGAACGTATACTAATGATTTTTCTATGATTTATAATGAATTTTATACGGTAAGGTGTACAGTAAATTTCAGATTTGTCGTATCCGCTTTTTCAACGACGTTTCATGTGTAAACTATAATATTTTAAATATATAATACCATAAAATGCAGACTATAAACCAATTAAAGATAATAATAAGAAATATTACGACGATGTATATTTTAATTGATATGGATGCAGTATAATGTAATCTAGTATGTCACAAGATAAGTTTTCATGATCTAGATTTAATATGATATAAACGGATGCAAACGGAATATCGAAACGTTATAAAATTAAACATGGGGCACTAGATTTGAACTATAGGTATGGTATTTATTTAAATAGGTATAAAATGAATTATATAGCATGTAGCAAGATTAATTTGCCTCGATGGGTTGCGAACCGGGAAAACGGAACGTTAACCGTCGGCGGGGAAAACTCGCGACGGGCGCACGGTTCACGGAATGAACCCAAACGACGAACAAAGGAACCACACGGATCGGGGTACCTCGCTGGAACGTCGAGAAGCATCACCGGCACGACGGAATTCCGGCAACAAAAGAACAGTTAAAAAAATGAGAAACGAGACATAAAGCAAGAAGAGAAAGAATGATAAAGAGAAGTACGAGAGAATATATGAGGGGGAGAGAGAGAGAGAGAAAAAGTGGAGAGGGAGAAGAGGGAGGGAGAGAAAGTGGGGCCCACGGGGTTAAAGGGGAGGTTGCGATTGGCTGAGAGAATAAATTGAGAAAAATATAAAAGATTGTAAAAATATTATATGATTAACTTAAAGATTTAAAAGATAGGTAATGAACAGTAAGATATCAGGTTAGTTAGAAAAATATATGTGATGGTTTTAATAATATTAAAATTTGTGATTTTGGCGCTAAATAAAACATTTCCAAATCGTGCCCGGGTCGAGTCCAAAAATTCGAAATTGAAATAATTGGATTTTAAGCGGGATCCAAATTTTAAAATTAAGTGTTTTATGATTGAAAAGCATACCCCCAAAACGGACACACGTACGTGCACGTAGCCATCTAAACTCGCCCGTTTCTCTGAACGGGACGAGAACACAATGCACGGACGCTACCACGAGGCTAGGGGTGTCAAGTAGGCCAAGATGAATATTTTCAATTTTATTTTAGATACCAAAATTTGTTATATGTAGAAATGACTTTGCCGGGTAAATTTTACAGTAAGCAACAAACAAGCAAGTTAAATGAAATGAGTACCACATTATGCTCAAACAGTAACTGAAAATAGTAGCATTGGGCTCGGGTGTTACATTATACCCAACTACAAAAAGAATTTCGTCCTCGAAATTCCAAGAATACAAAGATAGATAACTACAAGAAAAGGTGAGGAAACTTCTGCCGGATTTCATCTTCTCGTTCCCAAGTGGACTCTCCACGCGAGCGATTACCCCAAGAAACAAGCACAAGGGGGATAACCTTATTCTTAAGAACCTTTTCCCTTCGATCCACGATTTCAATCGGTCGCTCCTCAAAAGTCAAGTCTTCTCGTACTGTTAGCTCCGAATGATCCAAAATGTGTGTTTCATCTCGAACATACTTACGGAGTTGAGATACGTGAAACACATCGTGCACATTTGCTAAGGACTGCGGTAACGCCAAACGATACGCTACCTCACCAACACGCTCCACGATCTCAAGGGTCCAACGAATCGAGGACTAAGCTTTCCTCGACTTCCAAAACGAATCACCCCTCTAGTCGGTGATATCTTCAAGAATACCAAATCACCCACGGTGAACTCCAGAGGACTTCTTGACGTATCTGCTCAACTCTTCTGTCGGTCCTGTACTGCCTTCATATGATTTCTGATAGGGTTAACCTTCTCAATTGTCTGCACAACCAAATCTGGTCCCAATAATCTTCGTTCACCGACATCGTCCCAACAAACAGGTGAACGGCATTTACGACCATACAAAGCTTCAAATGGAGCCATCTGAATACTTTCCTGAAAACTGTTGTTGTAAGACAACTCCACCAAAAGTAGATGATCCTCCCATGACCCCTTGAAGTCCAACCTGCATGCTCTCAACGTATCTTCAAGAGTTTTGATCGTTCTCTCTGACTGACCATCAGTTTGAGGATGATAAGCTGTGTTAAACTTCAATCGAGTCCCCAAACTTTCCTGTAGACTCCGCCAAAAGTGTGATAAGAACCGAGTGTCCCGATCGGACACGATGCTCACCGGTACTCCATGCAATCTTACAATCTCTTACATGTACCGCTCTGCCAAAGTCTCTGTTGATTGACCAACCCGAAAAGGAATAAAGTGAGCTGCCTTGGTCAATCGGTCAAAAATTACCCATACTGCATTGTTGCCTTTTGGACTCCGCGGTAAAGCCGTCACGAAATCCATGGTTATATGTTCCCACTTCCACTGAGGAATCGGAAGTGGTTGCAATAAACCAGCAACCCTTTGATGTTCAGCCTTAACATGCTGACACACCAAGCACTTTGCCACAAAGCGAGCAATCTCCCGCTTCATGCCCTCCCACCAGAAATGCTGTCGAATATCTCGGTACATCTTTGTGCCTCCTGGATGTACAGAATAAGCTGAACTGTGTGCCTCCTTCATAAGCTCTTCACGAGTATCTCCCTTTGGCACACACAAACGGGTACCGTACCTCAACGAACCATCTTCGTGGATCAAAAAATCTGTTCGTAGTCCGGCTTCAACCTGCTCCCGAAACTTTTGCAGTCTAGGATCCTGCGATTAAGCTGCTTTAATATTCTCGATCAATGACGAATGTACTTGCAGCTGCAACAACTGTCCCGTATAATGTGGTAGCACAACCTCCAAGTCAAATCTTCGAAAATCTGCGACGATCTCCTTCTGCGTAGTTAACACCTGAATTACTGGTAACCGACTAAGCGCATCCGGCACAACATTAACCTTCCCCGGATGGTACTTAAGATCAAGATCATAGTCAGCCATCAGCTCCAACCATCTACGCTGCCTCATGTTAAGCTCCTTCTGTGTGAACACATACTTCAAGCTCTTATGATCTGTAAAAACTGCGACTCTTTCGCCCAAAAGGTAGTGTCTCCAAATCTTCAAAGTGAAAATCACAGCCGCAAGCTCCAAGTCATGAGTTGGATAATTCTTCTCATGGGTCTTCAACTGTCTCGATGCGTATGCTACAACCTTCCCATGCTGCATCAAAACACATCCCAATCCTTTCCCAGATGCGTCACTGTGAATCACCAATCCTCCGGAATTATCTGGCACGGTCAGAATAGGGGCGGTTATCAACTTCTGCTTCAACGTCTCGAAAGCTAACGCACACTTATCTGCCCATACAAAAGGTACCTCCTTACGCGTAAGCTCGGTCAACGGCTCTGCCAGACGGGCAAAGTTCTCCACAAATCTCCTGTAGTATCCGGCCAATCTAAGGAAACTTCTTATCTCAGCAACATTCTTTGGAATTGGCCAATCACGAACTGCTGCAATCTTTTCGGGATCGACGGCAATTCCATCGCCCGACACAGCATGCCCCAAAAAGTTCACTTCCTCCAGCCAAAACTCGCACTTACTCATCTTTGCGTATAACTTCTCCTGTCTCAATGTCTGCAGTGCGATCTTCAAATGCTCAGCATGCTCCTCAAAACTTTTCGAGTAAACCAGAATATCGTCAATGAATACCACAATGAACTGATCCAAGAACGGTGAAAAGATTCGGTTCCTCAAGTCCATGAATACTGCCGGCGCATTCGTTACTCCGAAGGGCATCACTAAGTACTCGTAATGTCCATACCGAGTTCGGAACGCCGTCTTGCAAATATCTTCTGTTTTCACTCGGACCTGATGATATCCGGATCGCAAATCCAGCTTCGAGAATACCCTCGCGCCACTAAGCTGCTCAAAAAGTTCTCCAATGCGAGGGATAGGGTACTTGTTCTTAATAGTCACCCGGTTTAATTCTCGATAGTCGATGCACATCCTTCTTGTGCCATCCTTCTTCTTTACTAGAAGAACTGGAGCTCCCCAAGGCGAGTTACTGCTTCGAATCCAACCCTTTTCAAGCAATGCAGCAACCTGTTTCTTTACTTCTTCCAACTCTACCGGCGCCATTGGATAATACGCTTTAGATACCGGCGCTGCACCAGGAATAAGATCAATTGCGAACTCCACGTCTCGCTTCGGCGGTAAACCCGATATATCTTCAAACACGTCCATAAAATCGCGAACAACCGCCGGCTCTTCACCACTATCAACTTCCATTGCTGCAAGAATATCATTTGTGGGCCTAGCCCTAAACTCGACTGGTCCGACAGAACTGCTTCCTCCAGTGAAGGTAAACTCAGGATGTCCGCGTCCAAGCTGCGCATGAACCTCCGTGCCCTGTCTGCATCATTGGCAACTAAAGATCCAGCGAATCTGCTAAGTCTCGTCCATTCTGCTGCATGCACATCCACGGGTGCTCCATTCTGCCTTAGCCCAATAAACTTTTCTTTCATTTCCTCCCGTGCAGTCCGCGGGAAGAACTTCTCCAGGAAACTCTTAGAAAGCTCCGTCCACTAAACCGGCTTGGGCAAACGGTTCTCTTCCACAAGCTACCATTCTCGGGCGTAGTCCACTAACTGAATGCGTACCACATCCACTCTTTTCTCAACTGGAATCTGTGCCGCAAAAAGCAAGTTCTCTGTGTCAACTAGCCACTGCTCCACTGGCAACGGCTCCTTTAAACCAGTAAATGTAGACGGACCCAACCGCCTGAAATCTGCTACGATCCCTACTCGGTCAACTGGTCTAGCTCCAACATTGTTCACAGACTGCTGAACGATTTGCAAACCTTCCCGAAACGAGTCCGCTTGCTGCTGGATCAGCTCGGTCTGCTTCTTTGATTCTCCACCATTCCTCTTATCACTCCAAGCATGGCGGCTTCGTCCACACGCCTCTGGTATGTCTTCAATTTCTTACCGGCCATAATCCTGAACTCAAAATACCCAACATTAGAATGATGATAGATTTTGAATATAGATCAAGGCTAGAACTCCAAGATACTTAAATAGAGTACCGCATTGTAACTATGCCGCGGTATCATAGCCACAATTACATAACTCCATCCAAGTCGCCCAAGTCCTAGAGATAACAAGAAATCAGGTTTTCGAATCGATATGCAAAGGAAGTTTGCATATCGTAAAAGATATATTCAGGAAGAATGTGATTCAAGAATAGTAAAACGGTCAAGGTGGCAGGACATGTTTCCTAAACACGGGTATTCTGATTCGTGTATTGGGTACAATACCCAACTACAAAAGAATCAACCCGACTATCCTATGGCTTTGATACCAAAAGAACCATGTCACGCCCCGCTTCCCAGAGTACGCTAGATTGGGCACGCGACATAGCCAACCATGCTACCTGTGGGTTGGAAGTATCCATCCACAGTCACATTACGGCTGTAGAGATATCAAGAACAAGATAAAACTATCTAAAATATGTCCATAATTCAGAATAACAGGAGTCAATAATAAATAAATGCGGAAGTAAATTATCCAATACAAATAACTGAAAAGTGTGTCCCATAATGCGGGCTCACATCAGGAAATAAATGCAGGAAATAAAACTAACTACTACTGAACTCACAGCTCAGCCTGCTGGCTGAAGTACTCCTGCTCGGACTGCAACAGCGGTACGGAATCTGGGCCATGCAAAACCCCGATGTCAGCGCGTCATGTCATCAAGTAATATAATATGAACAGTGTAGCAGGCAATGTAATATAAACATGAATACTGCAAGAATAACAATAATATGAATCATACCAGTACAGGGTAGCGTGCAGTGGGTAAACTAAACTGTTCTATCAGGTTTTCTATTCTAAAGTCTTTGAAATCAATTGATGAATCATCGATGTAACTCAATAGTATCCCGTGCATGCCCGGGACCACGGTCAAGACTCTCGGGGCTGAATCCGAGACGTGCCGCTAGACAGTAACAGGTAGCAGGATGGGCGAGTGATGTCAGCATCATCACTCCGGGGCTGGCCTAGCCCGTAAGACTGATCAGAACAGGTATCGAACTGTTGAGTTACAAGTCAGGTTTCACCTTTGATTTCCCCATACCCCCAAGCTATGTATGTCGAGTCAGGTATTCAGTAATAAAAAATAACAAACGTTCTCCAAAAGGGACGTGTATTATACCAAAACAAAGATAATTCAATAAGGTTTTCAGTTTTATAAGGATAAGCCTCTCAGGTTGTCCCTACAAAAAGTTATGAACATTCGAAGTTGAAATTTTGCTGCTGGAATTTCCCTGGACAGCAGTTTGGAGAAATTTTCATTTGCATTTTACATTATATAAAAATTTATTTTACAAGTAAATATTTCATAGAGTTATAGTATTCTGAGTTAGCTTCGTAACGAACTAAAGAACGTATACTAATGATTTTTCTATGATTTATTATGAATTTTATACGGTAAGGTGTACAGTAAATTTCAGATTTGTCGTATCCGCTTTTTCAACGACGTTTCATATGTAAACTATAATATTTTAAATATATAATACCATAAAATGCAGATTATAAACCAATTAAAGATAATAATAAGAAATATTACAACGATATATATTTTAATTG
Source organism: Agapanthus africanus (assembly GCA_030015575.1). Taxonomy (NCBI): domain Eukaryota; kingdom Viridiplantae; phylum Streptophyta; class Magnoliopsida; order Asparagales; family Amaryllidaceae; genus Agapanthus; species Agapanthus africanus. The sequence goes on along the minus strand of CM057346.1, from coordinate 117,459,908 downwards.
ATATGGATGCAGTATAATGTAATCTAGTATGTCACAAGATAAGTTTTCATGATCTAGATTTAATATGATATAAACGGATGCAAATGGAACATCGAAACGTTTTAAAATTAAACATGGGGCACTAGATTTAAACTATAGGTATGGTATTTATTTAAATAGGTATAAAATGAATTATATAGCATGTAGCAAGATTAACTTGCCTCGATGGGTCGCGAATCGGGAAAACGGAACGTTAAACGTCGGCGGGGAAAACTCGCGACGGGCGCACGGTTCACGGAATGAACCCAAACGATGAACAAAGGAACCACACGGGTCGGGGTACCTCGCTGGAACGTCGAGAAACATCACCGGCACGACGGAATTCCGGTAACAAAAGAACAGTTAAAAAAATGAGAAACGAGACATGAAGCAAGAAGAGAAAGAATGATAAAGAGAAGTACGAGAGAATATATGAGGGAGAGAGAGAGAGAAAAAAGTGGAGAGAGAGAAAAGGGAGAGAGAGAAAGTGGGGCCCACGGGATTAAAGGGGAGGTTGCGATTGGCTGAGAGAATAAATTGAGAAGGATATAAAAGATTGTAAAAATATTATATGGTTAACTTAAATATTTAAAAGATATGTAATGAACAGTAAGATATCAGGTTAGTTAGAAAAATATATGCGATGGTTTTAATAATATTAAAATTTGGGATTTTGGCGCTAAATAAAACATTTCCAAATCGTGCCCGGGTCGAGTCCAAAAATTTGAAATTGAAATAATAGGATTTTAAGCGGGATCCAAATTTTAAAATTAAGTGTTTTATAATTAAAAAGCATACCCCCAAAACGGACACACGTACGTGCACGTAGCCATCTAAACTCGCCCGTTTCTCTGAACGGGATGAGAACACAATGCACGGACGCTACCACGAGGCTAGGGGTGTCAAGTAGGCCAAGATGAATATTTTCAATTTTATTTTAGATACCAAAATTTGTTATATGTAGAAATGACTTTACCAGGTAAATTTTACAGTAAGCAACAAACAAGCAAGTTAAATGAAATGAGTACCACATTATGCTCAAACAGTAACTGAAAATAGTAGCATTAGGCTCGGGTGTTACAGATTGGGTCGAAAAACAATACAAGGTAGGAGAGATAGAAATGTCTAAAGGCGTGTTAACAAACAGTCAAGCTGCGACCGCCAATTTCATATAAACGGAGACCGAAATCCTTCGGGAACCTGATTCTCTCAGACATCTGCCTTTCTCTAAAAAGAGAGGACCAAGGCAACAAGCTAAGAGCCAAGCGAGCAACATTGCCAATGAAGAAGAAATAGACGGGTACACAACCCATACGGTTTACATGATGGAGCTCAGAGGAACAAGTCCTCCTACGCCTTAGAGCCATGACAATGACGCGGTTGTTGCCATCCAACACCGGCTCGATCCAAATGATGAATAGCCCGCTCAGGCCATTGAGCCAAAGGAACCCGTGGTTCTTGCTGAACCAAGCTAAAGCGGTAAGGATGACTCCGTTGTTATACCCGGAACTATAGAACAAGCATTATTCCAGTGGCTTCAAAGGCAACTTCAGGACAGAGATGAGAAGATGGCCAAGGTCCATTCCAAAGCCGACGAGCTGGCAAACGTCGTGGCAGATCTCGCGACCCAAGTCGCCCGATTGCAATTACAGCAGAATCAAATTTTGGTTCATAATCTAGGGATTGATATCCGGAAGCAGCCAACCGATATTCCCTCCAGCCCAAGAGCGGAACACTTTTGCTAAAAACGATCGCGATCAGTCTCCAGTCCCTCTGATACGTACACTGAACGTGGTAAGCAAACAGTAGGCGAACCAAAGACTGATCGTCTTCAAGGTCCAGCATCAGTAAGGGCACCTACTCTAATGGAGAGAAAGAAGAAAGTATACTCCTTCAGGAGGGATAAAGTCCGCAAAATATTCGAAAACGCCTTGAACAACGGTCTGCAACTGCCTATTCCAAAGAGGCCATATGAAATGAACATGACCGATAATCCTATATACTGCCCATATCATAGAATGGTAAATCATACCATTGAAGACTGCTATGTTTTCAAAGATTAGGTGGAGAACCAATACAAGCTTTGGAAAACCTCACAGTCCTCGGATGTACCGGCAAGCCACAAAGCTACGGTTATCAACACAACTCCGCCAAGATCAAAGTTCGAGGAGCTGAGATAAGCAAACACATAGAACCACCACGTCGTTAAACTGGAAACATTCGACCACTACGTCATTAAACCGGAAACAATCGACCTCTAAGTCATTAAACTTGGGATGTAAAAAAATGTGTGTAAATAAATAAATTAAAAAAGCCGAAATGATGGACGACTCGTAATAAAAATCAGCGAGTAAAATAAAAATAAAAATAAACAGCCGAAATGATAGGACAACCGCGAATAAACAACCGAAATGATAGGGTAATCGCGACCTTCACGATAAGAAAAGCTGAAATGGTGGAGCAATCGCGGTAAAAAAATGGCAAATGATGAGTCGCTCCTGGTACCATATTCCAGTGCAGCGATGCAGACGCCAACCAAAATCCAAATCCCTAAATTCCCAACGGCGAATGATGAGTCGCTCCTGGTACTATATTCCAGTGCAGCGATGCAAACGCCAACCAAAATTCAAATTCCTAAAATTCTTCCTGCCCTATGGCCAGTTCCCAAATGGACTACCATATACAATCCACGGGCTCAAATAATCCCCATCACAATCACCAGTCACGCGGCCGGTCTCCGCCCTTAGAATTATGCTCCGTTTGGGAAGACCCACTCATGTGTCCTCACGATACATGAGGAGAACAAACTTACGAGATCCTCTCGACTCGTAAGAAAACATCTTCGTGGGATCCTTACAACTCACAAAGGAAAAACACACTTGGAAGTCCCCACGACTCCTAAGGAGAATACACCTATGGGATCTTTTCGACTCGTAGGGAGAAAATGCTTTTATGGGACCCTTACGGCTCATAAAATTAAAAAGCCTTTGGTGATAGGGACCTAAACTTATCTCCTAAGCCATCGCTCCCCAATAGTCAAAGGAAAATGACGAAATGCTCCTGGCACCTGTGCTTTAGTGTTAGCAACGCTGATGCCGACCCCTACCCAAAAATTCCAAACTTCCGATCCAATAGACACTTAAGTCTTTAAACTGGGAATAGATGACCTTTAAGTCATTAAACTGGGAACAGAAGACCCCTAAGTCTTTAAACTGAGAACATATGACCTCTAAGTCGTTAAACTGGGAACAGATGACCCCTAAGTCGTTAAACTGGGAATAGATGACCCCTAAGATGTTAAACTGGGAACAGATGTCCTCACGATAAATGATGATTCGCTCATGGTACTATATTCCAGTGTAGCGGTGCTGATGCCAAACCAAAACCAAAATCTCCAAATCCTCTCACAGCAAATGATGATTCGCTCCTGGTACCATATTCAAGTGTAGCGATGCTGATGTCAACCCAAAGCAAATCAAGTTAGTAAGACAACCAATGACCTCCCTGGCAGAATCAAGCTCCACCTTGGAAATAAGTCAAATCTTAACACCGCAAGAAGCGGAGCAAGTCAAATCAAGCACCGACCGTCCAAGTCGCAAAAAGGGAAGCAATGACCTCCCCGTCGGAATTATGCTCTGTCTCAGAATCAAGTCAACCAACGACCTCCCCGTCGGAATTATGCTCCGACTCGGAATCAAGTCAACCAACGACCTCCCCGTCGGAATTATGCTTCGACTCGGAATCAACCTCTATATCGAAACTATGTTTCGTTCAGAATACCAACCTCTGTGGCGGAATCATGCTTCGTCTCAGAGTGTACCCCGTGTCGAAATCATGCTTCGCCTCGGAGTACCTGCTTTCCCCATCGGAATTATGCTTCGCCTCGGAATTGACCTCTGCGTCGGAATCATGCTTCGTCTCAGAGTGTACCCCGTGTTAAAATCATGCTTCGCCTCGGAGTATTTGCCTTCCATGTCGGAATTATGCTTCGACTCGGAATCAACCTATGCATCGGAGCTATACTTCATTCAGAATGTCTGTCCTGTGCCGGAACTAAGCTTCGTCTCAGGATACACATGTCCTGTGTCGGAATCATGCTCCGCTCTTCGGAATTATGCTCTGCTCCCTGGAATTATGCTCCGCTCTTCGGAATTATGCTCCGATCCCTGGAATCATGCTCCGCTTTTCGGAATTATGCTCCGATCCCTGGAATCATGCTCTGCTCTTCGGGATTATGCTATGCTCCACTCTTTGGAATTATGCTCCGATCCCTGGAATCATGCTCCGCTCTTCGGAATTATGCTCCGATCCCTAGAATCATGGTCCGCTCTTCAGAATGATGCTCCGATCCCGGAATTATGCTCCCATCCTCGGAATTATGGTGGAACATCATTCCGCAGGCGGAGAATCATTCTGTGAGCATAATTCCGGGATCCATCAATTTTATGCACACAACTTATATACACGGTGTGCATTTATTAATGGGGGGCACTTTGTTTGGGTCAAAAATTACACCCCGGTTGACCAAGTCAAAGTCAAAGTCAACCCCAAACCAAGTGGGCCCAACCCCAGATCAAGTGGGCCCATGCCCAAGTCTAGCCGAACATGAAGCGGACGGCCTCCCCCCATGCCAATATGAATATTATGTAATAAATGTGTTTGATGTAATTTTTATGACTAAATGTAGGGAAAATGGGCATCAAGCCAAATTTTTTTAAAGCCCAAGGCTTATGTACAAAAAAAATGAGCACATGAGGTATGGGATGGGCAAAAATGCCATTTTGTAAAGCTCGAGGGGCTATATGTAAATTTGTAAGCCTATAAAAGGCAACATGATAATGAAATGAAAAAAGAACTTTTTCCATTTCCCCTCAAAAGTTAGGGTTTGTGCCTCCTTCCCCTTTCTCAAGGTTCTAAACCTTTTTCCCCTTTTCTGAATTAAATCATGAGTTCAACTCTTTCTTTCCCAAAAATAAATAGTTTTTACCATAAAACCCTTGAAGGGGAACTCAAATCTCCCACCAAATCTCTAAAAGGGAAGATTTTTAAATCTTACCCCCCTTTTTCTTCAAGATCCAGCCAATAAAGAGGAGGAAGAAGGAGACTCATCTCCAAAAATCCCACTTTGGGAAGATCCAAAGCTCAAGAGAAGATCTAGAGCTCAAGGGAGAAGAAAGGAGTCCCTTTTCATTATCTCCGAAAATATCTTGGGAGTTTAACTCCATAAATATATATATATATATATATATAATAATAATAATAATAATAATAAATCTTTCTTATTGGGAGTACAACTCTCAGTGCAGGGGCTAAGCCCCTTTGTCCTCTTTTTCAGAATTTTAACTCCAAAAGTCAATTGGGAGTACAACTCCCGGTATAGGGGCTAAACCCTTTTTTACCCGCCGGTGCCCAGCTCCCGCGTGCCAAGCACGTGAGGCGCCGGCGCCCAGCACCCGCGCGTCCCTTGGACACTATATTTCCCTCTCTTTTTTTATATATACACACTCCATAACACTTTTCTCGTTAGAAAAAATTTCTAACGGGGCGCTGCCCCGCACACCGTAAGGGGGCTGCTAGCCCCCTTGACCCCAAGCCCGCTATCCGGATAGCGGAACCCCCATAAACTCTGTGAGTCCCCCGATATACCTAAGTCCCCTCAAAACACAACACACGCACACTGCACATTGAGTTTGCATGACTAGTTAGCCCGTCAATCGGAGGTTCTCTCGCTTCAAAGGCGAGGGGTAATTAACGGCAGTTTAGTCCGCGGCTGCCGGAGATTCAGATTCCCTCCATCAATAAACCTCAGCCTACCCTAGACACGGGGAATCTGTAATGCGCCTGACAAGCGACGTGTATTCCCATCTCAATGGGGTGACGAAAAACACCCTACATATAGTCGAGTTAGCAACGGTGTCCTGCTTGGAGCTCTTCCAACAGACCGCCCCTCTATTGAGGGTAAAGACATAACCTGACATGGACTTGGAGTCATCCTTGTCACTCTGAAAGCTGGAGTCAGCAAAGGCCTCGATCTGGAGGTCTTTTCCAACGTACACTAAGAACATCTCCTTAGTATTTCTCAGGTACTTGAGAATGTTCTTCACTGCTGTCCAGTGCTTCTCCCCTAGGTTTGACTGATACCTGCTTACAGTGCTTAGTGCATAAGCTACATCTGGTCTGATACACAACATCGCATACATTAAAGAGCCTACCGCAGAAGAGTAGGGTATAATAGACATGTGATCCCTTTCCAAATCAGTGTTGGGAGACATCTCTTTGGAGAGAGTGATTCCGTGACAAGCCGGTAAATTGTCGCGCTTCGAATCTTCCATACCAAATCTTTTCAGTATGGTGTCGATGTATCTTGACTGTGAAAGTCCCAACATCCGTTTAGATCTATCACGATAGATCTGGATTCCCAGAATGTAGGAAGTATCACCCAGGTCCTTCATGGAGAACCTTTGTGATAAGAATCCTTTGACTGATTGTAGCATAAGAATGTCATTTTCTATCAGGAGAATATCATCCACGTATAAGACGAGGAATACCACGGTTCTCACTACAATTTTACTATAGATGCATGGCTCATCTGGATTTTTGATAAAGTCGAATTCCTTGACCCTCTCATCAAAACAATGTTCCAACTCCGCGATGCCTGCTTTAATCCATAAATATATTTAAGCAACTTGCACACTCTTCCGCTGCTCCCACTCTCTATGAAACTCTCCGGCTGAACCATATAGACACACACTTCCAAATTTCCATTCAGAAAAGCGGTCTTTACATTCATCTGCCAAATTTCATAATCGTAGAAGGCAGCAATGGCAAGAAGGATCCGAATGGATTTGAGCATATCCACTGGAGAAAAGGTTTCATCATAGTCCAAACTAGATCTTTGACGAAAACCTTTTGCAACAAGTCTAGCCTTATAGATTTCAACCTGTCCATCTACACCAATCTTCTTTCTGAAGATCCATTTGCAGCTTACGGGTTTTACCCCTTCTGGAACAATGTCCAAAGTCCATACTTTGTTAGTGTACATGGACTCTATTTCGGTCCGCATTGTATCCAGCCATTTTACCAAGTCTCTGCTCTGAATGGATTGCTGGAAGCTAGTTAGCCCATCATCGTCGATGGTGCAATCCTCTCTATCCCCGTCTATGAGAAAACCGTTGTATCTCTCGGACGGATGAGACTGCCTACTAGTCCTGCGGAGTGGTGATTGTTCTAGGATTCAAGACTGTGTCGTGTGTAACTCGAATGAATTTCTTTGTGTCGGTATTTAGAAAATGAATAAAATTCACAATCAAAGAATTATATTTGACCGCAATCAACTACGGTGTTGGATGTAGATTGTAAGTGAGTGCGGATCGTCCACAGGGATTGTACGATTCGTTTTTATGTTTGATTTGTTTGAATTGAAAAGTTAATCGAAAAGAAAAGAAAACATGATTCAAGATTATATCGATTGATTCAGGTGTCACTAATCTAATCAAGAATCAAGAAAATGATAAATAATCGAGAATAGGGTTTCGATGATATTTCCAACCAAATGTCAAGAATCTAAATGAGGCTCGCAGGAATCGATCGGATCTATAGACGTGATGTAATCTCAAGATATCGTGTTCTTGTCCTTCGAAGAATTGATACTAGATCGATGATGATCGACGAGAGTTAGGGCTTTCTCGTGAAACTAGGGTTTCATCATTTAACCCTTGTTCTTTCGTCGATATCATTCACATTCTAACCTCTAGCAATTTCAAGAAACGATCGTAACTCCCCAATTTCGAGTGATATCAATCAAGAAAGCATCGCAACAAAATTAAGTCGTCAATTCTTGAACTTGCTAGGGTTTACAAAACTCGTAGGAATCAAGAATCGTTTTCAGATATATTACATCATCATTCTATTGATCGTCTCGACTCCTCGACGAGCGGAGTATTACTCAAACATCACAATAAGAACTACAACTACAAATTGAGATCGAATCATGATGCAAGAACTTAAAGAAAACAAGATAAAAGAATATCACCTTTTATTTATATCAACAATTTGATTACAGTCGCTCAAGAACTACAAGAGGAAGAACTAAATTGTCGATCTAGCTTCGCTTTTCTCCGTGAGTCGTGGATCAGCTTGGACCACTTGCTCTGTTGAAGATCGGCTTCGCTCCTAAAAGATTGAAGGGCTTCTTGCTTGATTTGGTACTCGGGATCTTGGCTTTTGATTGGAATTAGGGTTAGGGTTTCACACAAGTCTTGTCACTAGACTTGTGGAAGAAGAAGATGAAGAAAGAGGTAAGAGATTGAATGGCTCTAGATTGATACTAGATGGCTAATAGATGATCCAAGTATATCAAGTCTATCTAACCCTAGGTCTAGGCTTCTATTTATAGACTTCCTAAACCCTAGGTCTAGGTTTGAAATTACAATTCCCTCCAAAAGTTTGTTGAGGAGCTTCGAGAATTAGTTTGTTAGGAGCTAGCTTAGGCTTTAAGCTAGGATTAATTAAGCATTAAAAACCCTAGTTTGCTGAACTGGCAGAAGCTTCGAGAGTCTTCTAGAACTTGAAGTACATGAGCTGAATGTGGGCCCTGAATGAAGAATTTTGATGCAAATATTAGGTGCTGACGTGGCAGATCCGCCGCGGAACCGCAGCGCAAGCCGGCTCCGGCCGCGGTTCCGCGGCCATTTGTGGGTCTTGGGGCTTGGTCTCTCTGCAGTGGTCTTGGGCTGACAATTGGGCTTTTCTCTGATATGTTGATTTCTATATTTACTTCTGAATTGCTACCAGATCTGAAATCATTGAATTGGCGTAATGTTTGATCAGCACCATGTAAATTTTTAGCTTTTCTTCTGGGTTTTCCTGCACAGATCTCAAAACAAGTGTTGCGCAATATAGGCATGATACGATACCATGAAATGCGGTCAATTTCCTTTATAGTGCCGGTTTTTAGAGTCTAACACATGCAATCTGATATTTAACGACTGATTTGCTAATATGTGAAATATGAGAACCGTACACTTCTAAATGAATGCAAATGATAAGGAAATTGCCGGTTAAAAGATGCAGTATTTTCGACTGATCAAATTCCCCCAAACTTATTTTCGATCGTCTCGAGCGAACTGTTTTATTAAAAAGAGAAGGAGAAAATAAAGAAAAAGAAAAACTAACTAGCACACTTTCGTAGGCAACACGATTGCACTGAGCATGTGCAACAAGCCTTTAAACCTCTAGGTGTCCCTAGCAGGAGGAGTGTTGTCTCCTGTGGGTTTTCAGCGGATTGCACCCACAAAATCCAATAATAAAAGGAAGATCATGAATATTACATTTAAAGAAAAGAATTGTAAAAGAAAAGCTTCGAAAATTAGGGTTTCCAACTAAGCTAGCTTTTCGGTTGTCATGGGCCCTATCTTAATGGTCATGAAAAGATGTCGGAAATCACGTCCTCCCTCAATAAAACATCGTCTTATTTTTCATTTCTATCTTTCTTCCAAACATCGATCATATAACCCTGCGTGTGTGTAAAGACATCCCTACACTCGGAGAATTCAATTCAAGCTATCATACTCTTGCCCATCAGCCTCAGTACTTTTTAATTAATGAATATTTAGATGAGATTGCTCACACACTTTCATGCGACCGTTAATACTTCTTGAGGTACTAACCGACCGATTACTCCTGTGCTTGCTTACTTGATGTATTTTCCTCGTCTTGCACTACCTAAGGCTTAGCAGTGACTCTCAGACTAGTTGGCCTTAGGGCACTAAGTGAAGAGGCACCCTCGCTATATATATTTTTTTATTGCCCTCGGTGATAACAAAAGCAATGTCCATTTTTCTCACCACTTTATATTTTCTTCATTTTTTTTATATTTATTTCCTTCATACTTTTGGCTTTAAGACAAGAGCATTTCAAGGTATCCTCTACTATCCCAGGCTTTAAGACGTGTGTAAGTGCGAATAGCAGGGTATCAACGTTCAAAATGTTTGACTTCCATAATAGAAACTATTTTTCAGACTTATTTTTATCCTCAGATTAGTGGCGTCCTTTATCTTACTAACCCTTGGGACGACAGCTCATAACTACTTATTACTAGTTCGTATAAGAAAACTTCTAATTTTCTTGGTTTTCTTAAATTTTTCTAATCTCATGGATGTAATTTTTCACTATCTAAACTTTCATTATCTTATTTATGTACAAAAAATGTTTAAAATGTGAAAATATTTTTATATTTTGAAAATTTTAAATTTTTATGGATTTTGGAAATTTTTAAATTTTTATAAGTTTTTTTTTAAAAAAAATGTTTTGTGCCTATGCAAATGATGCAAAAATAAGCACAAACCTCCTCCAAACTTGTTTTCAACAGTGTCCTCACTGTTGCCAACAGCTATATCTACAAAACCTGTAAGTCTGGGAGGAATTATTTAGTGGGGGCAAAATATTTAAGTGAAGAACTTCCCCCAAACTTACTCTTTTCACTCACCTCCATTCAAAAAGATGATGCGGTGATATGCAGGACATGAAGGTGAGACGGGGGAATTTTAATCCAAATAAACTGGCTCCTGTAAGAACAGGAGCTCCTCCGTGGGGTCAGTGGAAAAATACGGCTTTAGTCTATGTCCATTCACTTTGGAAAATGTGCCGTTATTAACATTTTCTACTTCTACTGCCCCGTGCGGGTATACAGACCGCACAATAAAAGGTCCCTTCCACCGAGATCGGAGCTTACCCGCGTGAAGGTGTAGTCGTGAATCATAAAGAAGGACTTGTTGACCTTGTGAAAATGTTTTCCTCAAAATGTTTTTATCGTGAAAAACCTTAGTCCTATTCTTTATGATCACAGCGTTATCATAAGCTTCATCGCGGAGTTCGCTTAGCTCATTTATTTGCAGCTTCTGAAAGTTGCAAGCAAGGTTTAGATCAAAATTTATTTCCTTAATAGCCCATAATGCTTTATGCTCAATCTCGACGGGTAAATGACATGCTTTCCCAAACACTATCCTATATGGAGACATTCCTAGGTCGGTTTTAAATGCAGTTCTGAATGTCCAAAGAGCATCCTTCAGTTTGGTCGACCAGTCTTTTCTATTTTTAGCAACAGTTTTCTTCAGGATAAGTTTGATTTGTCTGTTTGAGATTTCAGCTTGCCCGCTTGTTTGGGGATGATAGGGTGTAGAAAGTCGGTGGTTGATTGAGTATTTCCGCATCAAAGTCTCGAAAGACCTGTTGCAGAAATGTGTCCCATTATCGCTAATAATAGCGCGTGGGTGTCCAAATCGCGAAAAGATATTCTCTTTCAAGAACTTAATGACAACTTTCCTGTCATTAGTGCGACATGGAATGGCTTCAACCCACTTTGAGACATAATCAACCGCCAGCAGTATGTACAAATTCCCAAAGGAGTTGGGAAAAGGACCCATAAAATCAATGCCCCAAACATCGAATATTTCAACAACCAGAATGGGTTGCTGAGGCATTTCATTTCTCTGGGAGATTCTACCTGTGTACTGACATTGTGTACAGGTTTTGCAATAGTCAAATGCATCCTTGAATAAGGTTGGCCAATAAAATCCACATTGCAAAACCTTCTCCGCCGTCTTTTTAGGACCGAAGTGACCCCCGCAGGCTTGATCATTACAAAAAGAAAGAACACTCTTGAACTCTTCTTTCGGGACACACCGGCAGATGATCTGATCAGGACAATACTTAAACAAATATGGATCATCCCAGTAAAAGTGTTTTACTTGGGATAGAAAACGGTATTTGTCCTGTTTTGACCAATCGCTAGGTATAAGTCCCGTGACAAGATAGTTCACAATATGCCTGAACTATGGTTCATTGGATACACTCAAGAGTTGCTCGTCAGGAAACGAGTCATTGATCGGCAGGGTCACAAGGGAAGAAGAGATACGTGAAAGATGGTCAGCTACTACGTTTTCACATCCTTTCTTATCTTTGATAACAAGATCAAACTCTTGTAACAGAAGGATCCAACGTATTAGTCGACCTTTTGCATCTTTCTTCACCAGAAGATGTTTTAAGGCGGAATGATCAGTATACACAACTATAGGTGAGCTAATTAAGTAAGGCCTGAATTTTTCTAATGCAAATACAACCGCTAAAAGTTCCTTTTCGGTGGTTGTATAATTGATTTGAGCATCATTCAGGGTCTTACTTGCATAGTATATCACGTGTGGCATCTTGTCGATGTGCTGTCCTAAGACTGCACCTACTGCAAAATCAGATGCGTCACACATCAGCTCAAAGGAGTAGTCCCAATTTGGAGACGATAGCACGGGGGCTGAAGTGAGTGAGTATTTAAGTGAGTCGAAAGCTGTCTCGCAGTCCGAGTCAAAATGGAAGGTCGTATCCTTGGCCATGAGAAGAGTTAAAGGTCTAGCAATTTTGCTAAAGTCCTTAATGAATCTCCTATAAAAGCCCGCATGGTCAAGGAAAGATCGAATATCTTTGACGCTTTTGGGATGAGGGAGGTTTTGAATGACATTTATCTTAGCTCTGTCAACCTCAATACCTTTCTGTGAAATGACATGTCTAAGAACAATTCCTTCTTGGACCATAAAATGGCATTTTTCCCAGTTCAAAGTCAAGTTCTTCTCTTTGCAACGAGTAAGAACAGCGTCAAGATTCGCAAGGCAATCGGAAAAAGAGTCTCCAAAAATCGAGAAATCGTCCATAAAGATCTCCAGAAAATTCTCTACCATATCAGAGAATATCCCCATCATACACCGCTGAAAGGTAGCGGGAGCATTGCATAACCCAAAGGGCATGTGACTGTAAGCAAAGGTACCAAAAGGACAAGTAAAAGTGGTTTTATCTTGATCCTTTTTGGCGATGGGGACCTGATTATAGCCTGAGTATCCGTCCATAAAACAATAATACTTTCGTCCCGCTAAGCGTTCCAGCATTTGATCAATGAATGGTAGAGGAAAGTGGTCTTTCCTCGTGGCAGCATTGAGTTTTCTATAATCGATACATACACGCCACCCAGTTTGGGCGCGTGTCTGAATCAACTCATTCGCCTCATTGGGTATAACAGTAATGCCAGATTTCTTAGGAACGACATGTATAGGACTCACCCATTGGCTATCGGAGATGGGGTATATAATACCATTATCTAAGCATTTGACGATCTCTTTCATCACAGCTTCCTTCATGACGGGATTCAACCGTCTCTGTGGTTCTCGGGTTGGTCTGGCATCATCCATCACATGTATATGATGTTCAACTATCAAGGGACCAATCCCTTTGATGTCCGCCATACTCCAACCAAACGCCTCTTTGTTAGATCTCAATACCGATAAAAGTGCATTCTCTTGCTCTAATGCTAGAGAAGCGGATATTATAATCGGTAAAGACTCCTTCTCACCTAAATAAGCATATTTCAGATGAGAAGGTAAAATTTTGAGATCTAATTCAGGCGGAGAAATGATAGAAGGAGGGATCATTGAGTGATTTTTGGATTTACAAAGAAACTCAGAGCCTGTGAAAGATACAGACTCGGGTGGAGAAAAGTCAGAAGTGTAGGACTCAAGTGTAGGTAAAGTTTCCTCACTAAGATCTTGTGTAAATTCAAACAAAGATGTGGTAATGTCGTCGAGATCAGTAAAGCAAAGTTCCTCAGCTCCGCAACTATCGGGAGCGATCTCGTGGACAGAGCACACATCTAAAATATGAGCAGAGGGTTCTGATGGCTGACTTCCAACTTTGTAGATATTTAGTTCAATGGTCATATTTCCAAATGATAAGTTCATTGAACCGTTTCTACAGTTTATAACAGCGTTGGAAGTGGCAAGGAAAGGACGACCCAGAATCACCGGAATTTGGCCCCGGGGGTTTGCTACAGGCTGTGTGTCAAGCACAATGAAGTCTACAGGGAAAACAAATTCCCCGACCTTTATCAACACATCCTCTAGTTCACCCCTTGGTTTGGTGATTGAACGGTCTACCATCTGGAGAGTGCAGTGAGCAGGTTTCAGCTCTCCAATCCCTAATTGCTCATATACAGAATATGGAAGTAGGTTAACACTTGCGCCAAGGTCTAAAAGAGCACGATTTACGTTTTTACCCCCAATAGAAATCGATATTGTAGGACATCCTGGGTCCTTTCGTTTCTTTGGTAGCTGGGGGATAAAAGCAGTGCTAATATTATTAGACATAAAGACCTTCTTTGGCACTTGAGTCTTCCTCTTCCTAGTGCACAAGTCCTTTAGAATTTTCGCATAAGCGGGGACTTGTTGAATCGCATCTAGGAGAGGGATGTTGATGTTAACCTGTTTGAACATTTCCATAATTTTCTCCATATGAGGACTCGTTCTCTTACCCCTTAACCGATTCGGGTAAGGAGCTTTCGCAATAAGCGCCGGGTCCATTATAGGAGAAGAAAGAGGGGGTAGACGAGATCCCAAAAGAGGTGTGGGGACCGTCGATGGAGAACTATAAGGGTTGGATTGAGGTGTCGAGCCTAGTGGGAAATGGAGAATAGGCTCTCGAGAAGATGGTGGGTTAGAAGAAGAAGGATCAGAATTAGAAGTGTGTGTGTGAAGAAAGGTCTCAGCCGGGGTGTTAATGATAGGATTTTCAATATCATCAATTCCTTCCCCGACATGATTGTTCAGCACTCTTCCCGATCTCAACGTTGTGACGGCATTTACATTGTAATGCCCAGGATTCTGTAGGGGTTGAGAGGGAAGTTTTCCTTTTTCTCTCGCACTCATTTCGGCTTTAAGTCGAGCTATTTCAGCTTCCATCGATCTGATACTCTCAGCTTGGGACGCTGAGTTTTTCTTTATCTCACTGACGGAAGATTTAACCTCAGTCGAAACCTCTATGAAATTTGATAAAAGTGATTTCATGGTTTGAGTGAATTGAGAGAATTCGTCAGAACAGGACAACTGCATAGGATTAGACTGTGCAGGAGTGTTGACCTGGTTTTGGAAATTTTGTGACTGGTAGGGGTGCTGAGTGATTTGAAGTGGTTGCTGTTGTGGTGGAAGAGCCCTTTGAAAATTATTTTGGCTTGGAACCGTGTTTTGAGATTGTTGTTGGTTCCAAGAAAAATTCGGGTGATTCCTCCAACCCTGATTGTACGTGGAAGAATATGGATCGTTTCTAGGTCTTTGAAATGCGGCATTAGTATGCTCGTGACCTTGAAACGCAGAGTTTAATGGACATTCTTCCGTTAAGTGAGACGGATCAGAACAGCAGCCGCATACAGTTTTGGGGAGCGACATTGGGTTTAGGGAGGCTGCAGAAAATTTATGCTTCATAGCGTCGAGCTTCTTTTGCATTGCTGCCATCTCAGCTCGAACACCTATGGACACATCTATTTGGTGTACGCCACCCCTATTCAATGGTTGGGTTCCACTCTCCCACTGTAATGATTTTTCAGCGAACTCTTCTAAAAATTTCCAAGCTTCCCCATCATCCTTAGTCATAAAGGAACCTTGACACATGTTTTCAAGGTTCTGTTTAGTGTTTGAGTTAATACCCTCATAAATGATTCGGCAAAGATCCCATCTCGGGATGCCGTGATGAGGACATTGAACCAATAGATCCTTGAAACGTTCAAAGCATTTAGAGAATGGTTCAGTAGGGAGCTGGGTAAATAGATTCAATTCGCTACAGATTCGAGCTGTCTTTTGCATTGGGTAAAATTTCTTAAGGAATGCCGCGACGAATTCTTTCCAATTCGTGATTGAGTGTGCGGTAGTGTTATATAGCCACTTCTCGGCTATAT
This sequence comes from Agapanthus africanus, assembly GCA_030015575.1. Lineage (NCBI taxonomy): Eukaryota > Viridiplantae > Streptophyta > Magnoliopsida > Asparagales > Amaryllidaceae > Agapanthus > Agapanthus africanus. Next base: position 117,444,130 of record CM057346.1, on the reverse strand, counting down.
CGCACAATGTAAATGGAAGAAGTCGTAGACGCATCGCATCCACTGAAAGTTGTGACGTACCCATCATTGCGCATACGTTTTCAAATTTGGTAATGAAAACGTAAGCGTCCTCAGTCTCGAGTCCGTGGAATTTGGGTAAAAGGTTGATGTATTGGGGTTTAATCTCAAAGTTATCCCCGTTGGCTGGTGGAATGGATAAGCAGGTCGAAAGAGGACCTCGCAGTGGATAGCACCTCTCTTGGAGAGAGATGCGGGGTGGATTCTCCGCACCAACGGACGGCGGCAGATTAGGGTTAAAGAAGTTCGATGGGGGTGGATCCATCGATGTGGGTGTGATAGTAGGTAAAGAAGAAGTAAATGGAGAAATACCGACTTCGGAGTCGATAAGGGGGACGCGGACTAAACGGGCACTAGAATCCCGTGTCCAGCCTATCTTGTACTAAAAAGGGTTAGTACAAGCGGCAGCGTTGACTTATAATTAGAGGTAATAAATGAATGCGGTGTTTGCTTTGAAAAAGGGACGGGTTTTTTGAAAAAATGATGCGACACAACAAATGCAGCACACAAAACCCTAATTCTAGGGGTCGCCTAGGTCAGATCTCTAGACCGCTCCTAACTGCCAGAAGACAAGACGCAGGATAAAATCCTCCACTGCCTCTTTGTCTCTCCTGTGGCCAGGTAATTGCCAGGTAAGTGGGAGGTTCTCCACTACGTAAGTAGTGTGCCTAATTAAGTAACCACTAGCCTTCGACACACTTGCCTAGACACCACAAGAGAAACACGGATAAGCAATGAATTACCCACGGCCTTCTTCTGTCCTAAGTGAGCGCGACGGTCCTTAGAGTCATCTCTAGATCTTTTTTAGTTAATGTGGGGTCAATACGGATGCAAGTTTTGTGATTTTCGGGGCCTAGGAAGGGTAATGAACTCCCCACCTAATTTGGATTTGGCCGTGCTCCTTAATATCTGTATTTAGAATGCAAACAACCAAGAAACAAAATCACGCACAAATTTAATTTTGCAATTTGCGAGCTGCGATTATTTGCAAAGAAGCCTGCAGAAATTTGTTAATTGGAGCTAAAAAGAGGAGAGATGAGAAGGTAAGAAGGTACCTGAGAAAATTTGGCACAGAGAAGGGTCCAAGGTGCCGCGGTTCCGCCGCCAATGATGGCTAATGCCGCGCTTCCGCGGTCGGTTAGTAGGATCTCTTCACCAAAATTTTTCAGAGAGGCTCTGTAGACTCCCTCTGCTCTCTGGTATATTCCAAAAAATTTTACAATTTCACAGCAAGCTCCAGATCTCCTTGCAATGAACCACAACAAATCGTTTAGGGTTTACACGAATTTTGATTACAAAAATTACAATGGAATAAATCTTTCAATTCAAACTTTAATATGAAACGAATTAGCGCGTAATCCCCGGCAACGGCGCCATTTGATTGTTGTTTAATTCTCGTGTTGTGTATATCAAATCAAATGATCCCCGGCAACGGCGCCATTTGATTGTTCTAGGATTCAAGACTGTGTCGTGTGTAACTCGAATGAATTTCTTTGTGTCGGTATTTAGAAAATGAATAAAATTCACAATCAAAGAATTATATTTGACCGCAATCAACTACGGTGTCGGATGTAGATTGTAAGTGAGTGCGGATCGTCCACAGGGATTGTGCGATTCGTTTTTATGTTTGATTTATTTGAATTGAAAAGTTAATCGAAAAGAAAAGAAAACATGATTCAAGATTATATCGATTGATTCAGGTGTCACTAGTCTAATCAAGAATCAAGAAAATGATAAACAATCGAGAATAGGGTTTCGATGATATTTCCAACCAAATGTCAAGAATCTAAATGAGGCTCGCAGGAATCGATCGGATCTATAGGCGTGATGTAATCTCAAGATATCGTGTTCTTGTCCTTCGAAGAATTGATACTAGATCGATGATGATCGACCAGAGTTAGGGCTTTCTCATGAAACTAGGGTTTCATCATTTAACCCTTGTTCTTTCGTCGATATCATTCACATTCTAGCCTCTAGCAATTTCAAGAAACGATCGTAACTCCCCAATTTCGAGCGATATCAATCAAGAAAGTATCGCAACAAAATTAGGTCGTCGATTCTTGAACTTGCTAGGGTTTACAAAACTCATAGGAATCAAGAATCGTTTTCAGATATATTACATCATCATTCTATTGATCGTCTCGACTCCTCGACGAGCGGAGTATTACTCAAACATCACAACAAGAACTACAACTACAAATTGAGATCGAATCATGATGCAAGAACTTAAAGAAAATAAGATAAAAGAATATCACCTTTTATTTATATCAACAATTTGATTACAGTCGCTCAAGAACTACAAGAGGAAGAACTAAATTGTCGATCTGGCTTCGCTTTTCTCCGTGAGTCGTGGATCAGCTTGGACCACTTGCTCTGTTGAAGATCGGCTTCGCTCCTAAAAGATTGAAGGGCTTCTTGCTTGATTTGGTACTTGGGATCTTGGCTTTTGATTGGAATTAGGGTTAGGGTTTCACACAAGTCTTATCACTAGACTTGTGGAAGAAGAAGATGAAGAAAGAGGTAAGAGATTGAATGGCTCTAGATTGATACTAGATGGCTAATAGATGATCCAAGTATATCAAGTCTATCTAACCCTAGGTCTAGGCTTCTATTTATAGACTTCCTAAACCCTAGGTCTAGGTTTGAAATTACAATTCCCTCCAAAAGTTTGTTGAGGAGCTTCTAGAATTAGTTTGTTAGGAGCTAGCTTAGGTTTTAAGCTAGGATTAATTAAGCATTAAAAACCCTAGTTTGCTGAACTGGCAGAAGCTTCGAGAGTCTTCTGGAACTTGAAGTACATGAGCTGAATGTGGGCCCTGAATGAAGAATTTTGATGCAAATATTAGGTGCTGAAGTGGCAGATCCGCCGCGGAACCGCGGCGCAAGCCGGCTCCGGCCGCGGTTCCGCGGCCATTTGTGGGTCTTGGGGCTTGGTCTCTCTGCAGTGGTCTTGGGCTGACAATTGGGCTTTTCTCTGATATGTTGATTTCTATATTTACTTCTGAATTGCTACCAGATCTGAAATCATTGAATTGGCATAATGTTTGATCAGCACCATGTAAAATTTTGGCTTTTCTTCTGGGTTTTCCTGCACAGATCTCAAAACAAGTGTTGCGCAATATAGGGATGATGCGATGCCATGAAATGCGGTCAATTTCCTTTATAGTGCCGGTTTTTAGAGTCTAACACATGCAATCTGATATTTAACGACTGATTTGCTAATATGTGAAATATGAGAACCGTACACTTCTAAATGAATGCAAATGATAAGGAAATTGCCGGTTAAAAGATGCAGTATTTTCGACTGATCAAGTGGCGCGGAGATGTCCGGTTCTTTCGAAACTTCTGGTTCCACCATGCTTTCAGTAATAGCTTATGGTTCTAGAATTTCTTCCAGTTCTATTGCACTCCCACTTATCTCATTTTCAAGAAATTGAGTTTCCAAAAAGTGGGCATGCCGAGAAACAAAGACCTTTTGTTCCTTTGCATAATAGAAAAATACCCACTGGAGCCCTTTGGGTATCCCAAAAACTTACATAGTACTGAGCGTACCTCGACCTTGTCCGCATGCTGCTTTTTTACAAAATCTGGACATCCCCATATCTTAAGATACTTAAGATGGGGTTTCTTCCCACTCCACATTTGATATGGTGTGGTAGGCACTGACTTAGTAGGAACATTGTTCAAAATATATGCAGCTGATTCTAGTGGATAACCCTAGAAGGATTGCGGTAACTCAGCGTTACTCATCATGGAACGTACCATATCCAATAAGGTTCAGTTATGCATTTTCAATACACCGTTGTGTTGAGATGTGTATGGAGGAGTAAGCTGAGAGAGAATTCCATTCTCTTTTAAGTAATCCGGGAACTCGGCACTCAAGTATTCACCACCTCGATCAGATCTAAGTGTCTTGATACTTTTGCAGGTTTGTTTTTCCATTTCATTCTTATATTCCCGGAATTTCTCAAAGGCCTCAGATTTATTTTTCATCAAGAATATATGTCCATACCCTGAGAAATCATCCGTAAAAGTAATAAAATAGAAATAACCACTTCTTGCATGTGTAGACATTGGACCACACACGTCGCTGTGTATGAGTCCTAAGAGCTCAGTGGCTCTTTCTCCGTGTCTAGTGAACAGAGTCTTTGTCCTCTTTTCTTTGAGACATGATTGATAAGTTGCATAGGACTGATATTCGAACGGATCCAACTATCCCTCTTTATGTAACTTCATGAACCGTGTTTCATTGATGTGACCCAGTCTACAATGCCATAAGAAAACCTGATTTAATTCTGGAGACTTTCTTTTAAGTGTATTCTGGACGTTGAAAACCTGAGCTTGATTTAATACGTATATACCGTTATCTTGTGTACCTAACCCAATCAAAACTTGATTTAGCTGGATGTGGACCACATCGCTTACAAATGTAAAATCATAAGCTTCTTTAGAAAGTAAAAATACAGAAATGATATTACAAGCCAGACTAGGTACACACAAACAGTTACGCAAAATCAAAATCTGTCCACTTGTCAATCCTAGGTGATATTCCCCTACGAATACAGCATCCACGCTCATTCCGTTAGCAACCCTGAGAGTCATATCACTTGCCTTAATAACTCTACGGTTTCTCAGAGCCTGTAATAAATTACAGATATGAGATCCTGATCCGGTATCTAGTACCCAGGAAGTAGAGTTAATTGACAGACAATTTTCAATCATAAACACACCCGAAGCTGAAGACACAACGTGCTTTGAATCCTGGTTTCTGGCTTTCCAAGCCCTGCAGTCCTTCTGCCAATACCCTTTCCCGTGACAATAGAAACATTCTTCCTTTCCTAATGTTAGCACCGAAACTTTTGTCATGTCCTTTCTCTCTACCTTACTGACATTGCCTATCGGCTTGGTGGAGGCCTTCTTCTTCTCTCCCTTGGCTTTCGCCTTAGATCTAGAAGAGGAAGATTTCCCAATGAGCAGAGCGGGTGTCTCCCTGGATTCCTGCAGGGTACCCTCAGCGCTCCTCAATATGTTGAGGTGTTCTGGAAGTGAAACTTCCTTCCTTTGAATGTTGAAATTCAAAGATAAACTGGGCGTAGGTGGAGGAGAGCGATTGTAGAATCAAGTCAGTAAATAACTCGTTCTCCAACATGGTCTCAAGGTCCGCGAGCTCTTTAATATAGCTAATTATCGTAAGGACGCGGTCCTCTACAGATGACTCGACAGCCAATCTCGCCTGAAATAATTTCTTCGAGGTCTCATATCTTGCGATATGAGATTTCTCTCCATATAAAATTTTAGTATGGAGGAAGATGGAAGCTAAGTCCATCTTATGGTGCTGCCTCTGGTGTTCATAATCTATTGAGGCTAACACGAGGCACTTGGCTCTCGCACAATCCTTTTCCCATGACTTACGGATATCAACATCCGCGACGGTGGAATCTGAACTTGGGACGGTGGGGGCTTTGGTAGTAAGGAGGTAGCCCAGCTTATCATAGGTAATGGCCATCTGGACATTCCTTAGCCAATCATTATAGTTTGGCCCAGTCAATTTCTTATTATCTAGCAGTAACCTAAGTCCGGTCATTGTGGTTGCTGCAATTAGGAGAGAGAGAAGAAACACTCAGCATGATGCTCTTGCAAGTTTAGATTGGTTATTAGTTTATCTAAACAGGATGGCTCCCATTGTTCCTCGAATCCTTCCTCAAATCATGAAAAACTAATTAGTCAGGATTAATCTCACTCTTACAATTCTTGCTTAACCTTTCAGCCAGGTTAGTGTTGGTAATTCGAGGGAGATTTTCCAATGCTTTCGCGAAGTTTCTTTATTACATAACCTCTTTTTCCTGGAGGCATAGTCCTGCTAATAGCGTTCTAGACACCTACTTGGTTTATAGCATTGATTGTTTTAATGAAAAATCTCCTGAAGAGTAGCGGATGCCTACAGTAGGATCGGGATCCAAATATCATCGTGTGATAATTTTGAAGGAATCCTACCAAAATCATCACACTCCAAATGGTATTCAACACTAGCAAGTTTCAATTTCCTTAGAAACTCCGGATGTGGATTTTTGCCCCAAGCTCTTATGACCTTGACGAAGGCCATCATATCATAAGTCCAAATCAAGTTCTACCTGTCATTGTCTAGGTTAATTTGAACCCATCCGTACATACCATTGACGAAATCCAAAATAGTAATACGACTGTCCCAAACCAACGCATTTATCTATGCTACGGATGAATACCCAGCAGCTACCAATCACTATGCCTTGACGAAGGTCAAAATACATAACTTGAATACTACTGAATACCCATCTGAAATGACGGAGGGCTACGAATGGTTTTGGAAAAACCGTAAACGTAATGAACTTGATATAGTCGAAGGAACTATGATAACTTTTAAAAGGAGTGGTTTAGGCTCCACATTTAAAAGTTGCTTTTCGAAGAAAATCAAGTGGTTTTGAAACTGTTCCAACGATTTAAGCTTTGGTTTGTTTTCCTAGCATTAATCAAGGTTAATGCGGTCCCATCATTTAACCCTATCATCGCAGAAAAGAAACGAAAATAGAATGTACGCTTATAACACCCGCATTCGCCACGGGGCCCCATCATGCACAGTTGGGTTACTTAACTAACGGCAGAGCGGGGGATGGACTAACGCGGGTACTAAACATAAGCAACATTTATTTTATATATATATATATATATATATATATATATAGTCATTCTTCTCACGCAATAATAGACATTTCAGATCACAAATCACAGATGAATATATTGGATATACTAGGAATTCCGTATTTCGTTTAAGCCCAGAACAAAAGACGGATTCTATGGTCGTGATGAATACCCAAACTCCACCCTAGACCCCTACGGGTGCGGCAAACTACCCATCAAATTCCTGAAATGAAGCAACCTCCCTCAATAAAATGAGTAGGCCACTCGGCACTTCAAGAACCCAGCAGTTTGTGCACCACACCTTGGGTCTATCCTAGGTGCAAGAAACAGTAAATGAAATAATACAACGGTGGCTACAACCTCAACCCGAATGTGCCCCGCAAAATAATATTACATCACATTTACAAATTACATGAATGAAAGGGAAAAAAACACTCTTCTCACATCCCCCGGCTATTCATCCACGACAATCCAATACTCCATATACACAAACCATCACAATCATAGATATGTGCAACCCCCACTAATCGACGTATAGCGATTAGCAGACGTTTAGCATCATATATACAAACACATAATCTCATTAGCTAAGAACTTTAGAATTTCGATCGATAAGCCAAATCCATGTCTACCCCATGCACAATCCAGTACACAAACAAATCTGAGTAGAAACCATATATGTCAAAAATCACAATTCTAAATTTAAGACCCATAGAAGAAAATCAGTGCAACTCGGTCTCGACTCGGCCGTGGAACCGCGGCAAAACACACTGTTCCGCCGCGTTTCCGCGGTGGTCTTGGGGAGTTACATGCTCGTTTTTCTTCTGTGTTCTTATAAAAGCCTGCTTGAATTTTTAAGCCCACTGAAATAATTTTTAGGCCAGCTTTTAAAATCGACAGCAAGCTTGGTTATGAATCGTAATTTCGTGCAATTTTCCGACGATCGAAATTCTAACTACTTGCTAACTAGCTAGTTAAGATTTAGTAGGCTCTGATACTACTGTAAGTCGATGCCGCGCACCCCGCGGGTTCGCGAGGAGGTGGAATTTGCAAAAACGATTTTTTACAAAGCTCGCAATACCGACTAAACTCCAGGATTTTTACGAAAACCTTAACTAACTAAACTAATTAGGAGGTTCTAACTACGTCGGCCTCCTCGTGTCAAAGATGATCCACTCGAGAGTATGTACTTCAAGCTCCAACCTCTAAACCGAGGTAAATAGGGTACTTAGTTCTCTAAACTAAGTAGCCTAGGTGATGTAGAGTATCTAGTGGAGTGTTTTATCTCAAGAAACCCTATGTGTTCACAACTCATGTGAGGGTTAGGGTTTTGAGGAAGAAGGAGAGGAAACTTGAAGAGAGAATGAGAGAATGCAAAAGAGCTAGGTCTTGCAAGTGTGGAGAATAGCTCACTCTCTTCACTTATTGAAGCATGGATTATTTTCAAATTGAAAATAGCAACCATTCTTCAATAGTAATCACAAACCAATAAACAAATCCAAGAGTCATGCTTCACCCCATAGCAAGTATGTCTCTCCAATTTCCATCTCATTAATCTATTTCCTAAAATAGATAATCCAATAATGAGGTGTCCCCTTCTAGAAGCATACCTTGTAAAATTACAAGAATTCCCTCACCGTATATACATACCCGTATTCGTATTCCGAAAAATACGAATACAATGAGATGATAACAATCCAATAATATAATACTAGGATCCGGCTTAAACCAAAGCCTACTAGTATTATCCGTCCGAATATCATCCAGTACACGTATGTGATCGAAACCCTGCCGTAAAACCATACAGCCTCTGCATCGTTTCGCCCGAAGCAGGGAAACCCTCTGTGTGGGACTCTGAAGACTCAACAGTATGCTAGCAGTGGGTTTAACCACAAGTCCGTCAGCGGTACTAGCTGCACGTAACTGCTACCCAGGTATCTGTCGATAAGAAGGCCAATGAGCAAACTCATCCGAACTCCTACTGAGCCTATCTGTGACAATCTCCATACAGTCCGGTCTGTTCGTCTAAGATACTTGCATATCGTGCCTAGGGGGATAGTAAAAGTCATATCCCTAACAGCGCAATAAGTCATGCCGGGATAGAGCCCAATACACCCTGAGAAACTACTAGAGTACCTACCAGTATATCTCGATTGCCCTGGCCAGGGATTTTATGTAATGGCTTTCCGAACACAGCGCGATATCAACCCCAAATACCGGGAGAGACGAATCCTATCTAACCGCTACTGCCTCCAAGTGCTTTGGGACCGCACGCAACTACTACATGTTTGCACGACTCCTTCGAGCCGTGGTAGGGTAGTCCTTCGAGCCGTGGTAGGGTAGTAATCTAAGTGCAGTGAGAACACACTCGAGACGAATAGCGATGTCAAGTCAACGGACTAACCTATACTCATTCCACCCAGGAACTTCTACCTGACGATAGGTATAATACCAACCAGCAGTTCCCAACGAGTCCATCCAGTGTAACCCATAACCTATTGAGCACATGTATACTATCTCCAGTACGATGTACTAATGCCTGTGGGACAGACCATCTCCCCTGCTGGGATGAGAAGCGTATACACTAGTCTACTATAGAGTATCGATGCCCCGTCTCGATAATCCTACGACTAGGGACCTATATAAGGATGAGCTTATAGACTTCCCAGCTCCACTAATGTGATCTCCATCACAACGCTGGTAGTCAAGCAAAGATCCTAAGGGCTCTAGCAATATGTATAAGCGATATGCTAAAAGAAACACATGCACATATTGAGATAGAATTAAACCAAGTAACATACTACCATTTCGAGCAAGACTGTTATTATAACTGTGAATATCTCAAGCTTCCAATATGTAATATACAGTCCAGTATGATACAATAATGGCCTCTAGGGCATATATCACTAACAAATGATGGAACTCAAACCGGTTAAATAGAATTAAAAGAAGGCTTATTTACAGATAACCCCGAACATGATTGAGCCATTTTAACAAAATTATCATTACCTTTGAAATAATTAAGAAACTACCAAATTTGATGGTGACATGTCAGCACTGTATATGCCACGTCAGCGCCACATCAACCATATTGCCACGTCAGCAGAAAAATTATAAAATCCCCTAAATACTCTATTTACCTCTAACCTTGATTTCCAAAAAAAACAACCCAGGTGTTTTTTTTCTTCTCCTCCTCCTTCCCACTAATTTTAGCCCCTTCCTCTTTTCCTGATCTTCAACTCCACCACCGTCTCCATTCCGTCTCGAACTCCGCCACGTCCATTGCTGAGTCCTTCCACGACGCCATCCGCCGCCTCCACCACCGCTTTCGCCTCCACCTCACCTCCTCCTCCTCCTCCTCCTCCCTCTTACCTGTCTCTTGCCCTCCACCCTCCACCGCCACTTCATCATCATCATCATCCACATCTTCATCCTCGCCTCATCTACATCATCATCATCTCATCATTATCTTTCCCCTTTCCTCCTCCGATGCCGGCCCCTCACTCCGGCTCCGGCTCCCCGTATAAATTTTTTTTATAGTACTTATTTAATTAATATTTAATGGTTTTTAAAATTATTTAAAATGCAATTTATAATTAATTAATTATATGAAAAGAGCAAAATTGTCACTTGATATGAACAGTAACGTTGACCGTTAAGTCATGATAGTTTTTTTTCATTTCAAAGTTAATGATAGTTTTGTTAAAATGACTTAAACCTGTTGGAATTTTTCAGTAAATAAATGTAAAAAGAATTGCGAAGTTAACATCTTCTCATAAGAAACAAACTTGCTTATCAATGAGGCTAGACTCCACATAGCGATATTAATTAGATTCGCCTTATTGTACTGTGAAGTTATATTATCTTCAATGGTGACGCAAGACTCGACAACCACCTTTGAAAATCTTCATGGGGGTGTTTGGTAAATAGAAAGTGGATGAGAAAGTGTGTATGTGGAAAGTGTTTTACTTGTTCGGGTAAAAAAAGGAAAGTAAAGAAAGTATTTTTCTACTTTCTTTGCCATTTCATTTTCTTGGCCGATTTAAAGCTAAGAAAGTGAGATAGTGTTTTTAAAAACAATTTTTAATTCTATTTATCATACCTTTTACTTTACTTAAACTATTTTCTTATTTTCTAACTTTGTAATCAAACAATCTAAGTTCACTTTCCATTACGACAGAAACACTAACTCAGCTTCTTTTCCATTTTGTTTTTAGCAAAACAAATAAGAATTAATACTTTATTTTCACTTTCTTTCCATTTAACTTTTCTACTGCATTTTTACTTTCTTCTCGCTTTCCAATTACCAAACATCACCGAGCGTACTTGGCTCCTGAGTTTTATTTATTTTCATGTCAACCCAAGATAAATAGATAATTTTATTACTCATTCATAAGCAACATTACATTACATTACATCATCATTAATTGAAGCGTCCTTTTTGAGTTCTGCACAAGAAAGAAATTTCGAGAAACCCTGTGTCTGGGGAGAAGCTTTGTAAAATGAGTAATACTTTACCATCCAAGAGACAAAATGGCACCACCTATAACATTTAGATACTTATGTCAATCAAATGGGTCCATAATATTTGTCTCTTGGATAAATTATGATAGGATTTCTTGTAAAATCCGGTTTAGGCCCACAACACATGAGCCCACACATGGATACACATATGTTTTTAACATAGTGAAACTCCATTCAAAAAACTCAAGTCTTAATGACGCTTTTGCTTGAGATGCCGCAAAAAAGATGTTGATAAGACACGTCATAGAAGGAATGGTTGTACACACTTATTTTGATGGAAGCAATGCTGAGAAGAAGACTGGATATTTTTATAGAGTTTTATTATTTGGATAACTAAATTATTGATAAAAAAATAGAGAGATTTTGGATCGAGCCCTTGTCTAATACCAAAATAAATTTAGAGAAGTAATTATGAAAGAAAGAAAATATACGAAAAGGAAAGTTTATGCTCTGCATTGTTGAGCAAGAGATGCTTATTTCATTCATATCATTCTCATATATATAATGGTTACAATGTCTCTACATTTATATACATAGAAAGCAATTTGAGCAATGGGTGCAAAATATAAGATGTGATAAACCTCCAAAAGGCTTGAGCCTTTTTAGATGGAGTCTCACTATATTAAAAACCTATGTGCATCTATGTGTAGGCCCATGTGTTGTGGACCCAAATCGAGTTTTACATTGTATCAAAACCAGGGTGTTTGTTTGTCCACGTTGCACATATAAGGTTTAAGTCCTCACACGTGAATTCTTCCTTATCCACGTGCGTTGCACATGAGTGGGAGTGTTGAGAATGTGGTTAACATAGTCCCACATCGGGGAAATTATAAAATACATATGGATATAAGATATAAAATGGGATAACCTATGTAAGGTTTGATTTTTTTGGATGAAGTCCCACTATATTAAAAGCCCATGTGTTGTGGGTCCAAACCGAATTTTACAATTTTTAGACAGGTATTTTGTTTATAGACTGGATGTGTTTGTTTGGCGTACCAAAGTCATCCTTTGTGACCAACTCCAAATTCCTATCCATTAAATTATTTATTAACTAGTTTGTTGGCAGGTTTGTGGCAGCAATTAGAGTGTTTCCAAATTTTCATGGCCGATTTCCAAGGGTTGCTTTAAAATTCTCACGAGAAGTCGGTGACGTGTCCCGTCTAAAGTTAGAAAAAGATTTCTTTCAATCCGACTTTCTTCTTTGGAAGCGTAGCATGTCCTTATGTTCTAATTACAATGGTAGAGCTGTAGCTGTTATGTGTGTTTAAGATAAATAAATTAAGTAAGCGTGGCGATATTGCCAAACTCTTATTTGATAAATCCACATTAGGACTTGTGTACGGGCAAAATTAACCCCAACTACATACATCAACCTTTAAGTTCCTTCCCCCCAAACCGTATCTCGTCGTCCCTCCTCTACCCTGCAATCGCTACATCGTTGCTCTCAACCTCTCCTCCTACAATCTCACCGGCCTCATCCCTTCCCTTCTTTCCCATCTCCTTCCTTTCCTGCATTCGCCTCCTCAACCTCCCCAACAACCTCCGTCCCCTCTTCCGACTCGATCCTCTCGCTCTGGCGTTCCTCGACCCTAGTGGATCTACTGACCAAGATTGGCTGCGTGTTTGGAGGCGAGATCGGTGTCGTCAAGTACCAGCTCCCTACCGAGGTCCTTAACGCCCTCATCTCAATCTCGTCGCAGGAGGATCTCGGCAACATGATGTAGGAGCTTGATCGGGTTGTCGACGAGCCCACAAGGCTGCAGATCTTCGTGATCTCGCTAACGATGACCTTCTTGCGATCGACATGGGACAATACTACATTGATGACGTGTACGGGATCTGGATCAGGATCAAAAGGAAGGACAACATAAAAAACAAAAAGTAAAGGCTAATATAATTAGGGTTAATTTTGCCCATACATAAGTTTTAGCCTGCATTTATCAAATAAATGTTCGCAAATATGGCCACCCTTAAGTAATATTCTAAGTTATTAAAAAGCTAAGTAGATTTACTTTTCCTACAAGAGAGATGTGTACAAGAGAGATGTGTATGGCCATGTTTGGATAGCCATAGTGCCTAATTTTTTTTCCATTAGACTGGATCAATCCAAAAATTTTGTTGTTTGGACAAATTTTTGATAAACAATTCCAATGGAAAAGTACTTTAAAATATCCATCATCCATTGAATTCTAAAAATCGGCAAAAACCCAATTTTTCTAATTCAATACTCACTCTCTTCACATCAATCTCTCTCTTTTCTCTCTTTCTCTTTCTCACTTTAATACTATCATTATCTCAACCATCCAAACATGCATTATATTACGAAAATGCATTAGAATTTTACCTTTTGGAATGCACATGCACTTGCATTTTAACTATCCGAACATGGCCTAAGTTAAGAATTTCAGAAAGGAGCCAAGCTTTGCCTCCTTAGTTGCACTTCCTTCCCCATTCACTAGCTTTTTAGCTCAGGCTCATGCTTCTATTGAACTCTCTGCAATGGGATAAAATTTAACGTCTTGTTGTTGAGCATAGTTTCATGATTGCGGTTGCAAGACCTAGCCCCTGTGGAGAGCCCCCCCAACATATACCCCAGAGACCCATCTCCCCTTCACTATTTGGCATCGTGCTACCACAATGGCAAATACCAGAACAAAGTACTACACTAAAATACGATGACTTTTCATTGCTATTTACATAAAACACCATGGAATTTATTTATCCCATGAATATTTCCCCCCTAAAAAGATGGGTAAATCTTTGATAATCAGTACACCATATTTAAACCGGTAATTCAGTGTAATTAGTTCTAAAGTATTAAAATGCACTTTGCATGGTTGCATATAGCCCAAAAAAGTTGTTTTCCCTATACAAATTATTATTTTACAATAAATCTTCTCGAATTCTATCTATGTTCCCTACGCCATGCAACATTCTGCTCCCTATCTTTCCCTTCACGGCCCACCCATATTGTGAACATCACCCAAGTTCTGCAACTCAGCATCATGCATGTGATCAATCATTATTCACTAGCTGCTTTTTGCTTGATTTTTTTAATAAAAAGATTATATTGCAGATCATGCATAACTATTGGACATGCGTCAATTTTCTTTTAAGGCGTAGAAAATAAGCAATTTTCTTATGCAATTATCTGATCATTTTGATCGATGCTTGAGAGTCACAGATAAAGCTGTGCAGTATATGATGAGAATGCACCAAACATAGATAATGCTTCAACTGATCAGGGAGAGGCAGAATGGTTAAAAACCAAAAAGATCAAAATTTTCAGAAATAAAACAGACAAGAAACAAGAACAATACAGAGAGCCAGAAAAAATGTTCATTTTCAAATAACTGAAGCTTTCAGCAATTACCAAGTTCCCAATCCTGCACAAATGAAACATCCATCCTCAAGCAGAACCAGATCGCTCACAGCCCACACAATCCAACATATTATGAGCTGTTTCTAAAGATAAAACCTTAAGTCATATAATTTGGCATTCAATGCCCACCGCAACACCCTCGCCCCAATGAAAAGCTGAAACTGCCAAATCCAATCTGTTTCCATGTCCAGAGCAAGCAGTCAATTGACCGACCGGAGTTTTACAAACAGGAATAGCACAAGCATTGTCTCACAAATTATGAAACAAGTTCTCTCTCTCACATGTACGATGGTGGTGGCATCCTCAGTCTCTGATGAAAGGTTCCAGAAGATTGAGGAGCAGGGTTAGGATTGAAACGGCCCCACCATTGCGATTCGCCCTCTAAAGGGATCCAAGGCAAGGGGTGAGGGGTTCCATAGAACCGATTGAAATGCCGTGCCATGCTCTCAGGGTCCTGGTGGCTCCTGTTAGTAGAAGAGCTGGAGACTGAGGCAAATCCGTAGAATCCACCAATCTCAGAGGCAGAGGACGAAGTTGAGACGAGAGTGAAACCTCTGGGCCTTGGTCTACGAGGAGGAGGGAATGGAGGAGCACTCATGAGAGATGAAGAAGGTAGGGGCTGCTGATAGATGTGGTTACTGCTATGGCGACGAGTATTATGGGTATGGGGCCTCATCTCACCCATAATTGATGGTGGTCGGCCCAACAAGGCAACTAAATTGCTTCCACTACTAGGCCCAGACCTGCGATGGAACAAATGATCTCACCAACACAATGACAATATCAAGATTTTTATTGAAGGCGAGACAAGATTTACAAGCAAGTGAACAGTTGCACTTCACATGAGACACACTAATGATGTTCTATGACACATGATATGATATTATTATGTGAGTGAATTATTTATATTTGTTAAGCTTCTACAGAATTGCTTTGATATGGTATGAAAATCTTTCTATTTTGATTAATGGCCTTCAGCCCTCAAGCTCTGACAATAAGGAGTATTTGCTAAAACTTGTTGTGTACCCATTCTTCTCTTAGGCCCAGATTCTGTTGATTTTCTGTATTATTATTTTTCCTTTTTCTTTTTACTTTCCCATATATCCCTGCAATAAACTTTTCTTTTCATGTAACTAAGATGGGGTATAATTATCCCTGCTTTTGTTCCATGAAATATTTGAATCTGTTGGTAAAAGACCTAAGTAATAATTTTAAAAAAATAAAATAGGACAGGTCCTAATGCAAAACAGTATATGTTATGAATGAGCTATGCATAAAAAGGCATGCACCTATAACGTATCCTATTTATTGCAGACAGGTCAATCTTTCAAGATGCCATTTGGAATTTGGAGAATAAATGGGAACAAATAAAAATGCTTGAATACTTACCCATGGAGGGGATGGAGATGCACAAAAGATCCTAACCTCTGCTGGCTCCCCGCATCACTTCTTGGTAACCTCGGACCAAACTGAGAAGAAGGCTGATCAGTCGCATTTCCTAAGAAAGAAAAGGGAAGGGAATGCTGTGGTTGCCAGTTACGATTATGTTGTGGCTCGGTATTGCTGAAGCTATTATGAGAGTTGAGCATATCAGCAGATGCTTGACCTCCTCCCAAGTTAGTTGGATGGCGAGGGAATGTATTGTTTTCTGCAACTGCATCCACAGAACTTGAAGAGGGATTCGAATGCATAATAGCATGAGAATGCCCATGCAGTGCTCCGTAAGGACACACATGTGTACTGCTCGAAGCGCTTGGGTGGTCTCCATATGTGGTGTTGTTACCACTTGATTCATGATCTTGTGAATACAAAGATGGAAGAGGTAAAGCAAGTAAAAGAAATTAATGAGTCGATAAAAGCCGATCAAATAAGAAGTTATAATTACCGAACAGAAAAATAGTTTGAATGCTTACAAGAATTTAACTGGGATTCTCCCTCCCTGCAGGCAGAAAAAGATCAGAGATGTTAAGTTTTCCAGTATCGAAGTGAACAAAAAATCAAACATAGAGCAAGTGCAATCATCTTGGCATCAAGGAATTTTGATATGGAAAAACAGGAAGCAACTTTAGCTATAGCCCTTTAGCTACAATGTGACTATTAGCCAAATAAAATACAAAATGACTGCTGTAATTAAAAGAACAGCAATTGGTATCCTGTGTAAAAACCAATTCTCCATGAGGTAGAGGCTCTACAAAAAATATGAAGAAAAAAACTGCCAAGGTATCAATAGATAATGTCCAAGAAGCCTCTTCGGCAGTGGATCAGAGATAAAAGAGCCAAGGAGACGAATCATTACCTAAACTGGATTTTAAACTAAAAAACATCACCATAACTAGAGATAAAATACACATTACTACAAATAATCCATGGTGGGATTGGCCTAACAAACATTAGTTTATTTTGCTAGAAATAAAATTCTCTTTACGTTTCTATTAATAATCAGAGTGTTTTTTCCTAAAAAGGAATAAATGAGACAAGGAGACGGATCATTACCTAAACTTGATTGAAAAAACATCACCATGCCTAGATATAAAGTTTACACACTACTGCAAATAATCCATGGGATTGATCTAATAAACATTAATTTATTTTGCTAGAAATAAAATTTTCTGTACTTTCCTATTAATAATGATCACACTGCTGTTCCTGATAGGAGTGGTCTAATAAGACATTGATGCGCTGCTGTAAGTAAAAAGAATATTAGCTGCTGTAAGTAAATATCTCTGCATGGTTGGCTTAGATAGAAAAACAAATGGCATCCATATGAAGAGATTTCCCGAGTCAGAGATAAAAAGAATATGATATCTAACATTTTTATTTTTATTTTTGGGGAGGGGTGGGGCATGACATCACTTCGCAGACACAATTTAGTATATTAGCCAGAAGTAGCATACAAAATCTCAAATTTCTCCCATCAGCATACGGCCTCGTGATGGATCCTACTTCAGCAATCACTTACAAGAATAGATTTTGAAATTGAGCAACATCTGATCAAATCATGTCATTATGTCCACCAACACATCCATACAATACTGCACCATCAAGGACATCAGTAATGTAGTAGCCTTTCCCATGATATGTATAGCTATCATCCTTTTGTGTCCACCTTATGTTAGGCCCAAGAAAAATTCAAAATCTTTCAATTTTTTGTTTCTGATAATATTAATGTTGCAAGTCACGATGATGGAGTCGATCTACAATTTAGATGAGCAATTAGTGTGTATGAAAGGAAGAGTTTGCTTCTGCCTCTCCATCCATCTCTCATCAAATTGGCTTATCAAAAATTTGTAATTGTTGCTTATAACAAGTATGTCTTAAAGTGTGTAGAATACTTGTAAAATCTAAAGATATATCCCTTCTAACTTTAGAAGAAGTTTGGTGACAAGGGGTTAGCATGATAACTAAGCTGCTCAACAAATATTGTACAAATAAGCTGCAGCGCTTCAAAAAAAGGCTTATCAAAGAATATGCGACCTAGTGTGAGATGTATGTAATGATTCCTTATTAAGGTTTGAAAATGTTTAGGTGACAAGGGGTTATTTTGGAGAAATTAAGCATTCGTCAAAATGTTAGATATTGGATTCCTGTCAAAAGGACTTTTAACGTCGGACAATATATTGTAAATATATGTTGATATCCTACATTAAGTGTTCCGATGCGGTTGCACAATAATAACGGAAACTCCTAAACGACATCAGATTTGAATAAGTTTCACACCATTTAAGTTGATCCATATCCAAAAACCTTTATATATGAAAAATCAAAAGAGTCAGATGCCTCTCCGTGCATCAATTGGGTGCATAATGAACACCTTTTCAGTAATAGAACATGAGTCAGCGAGCTCCAAATCATTTGGTTTAACATATATAAACATTTAAAGTATGAATGACAGCATGACCGGTGTGGGTTGTCCAGGTGTTCTTTGACCAAATTTCCAGTTTTCTTATTTTGCAGCTCAGGTTGCAACGGAACAAACTCGCACGCACGCACGCACGCATACTCTACATAATATTTCTCACCTGAATATAGTTGTAATAAGCTCTGCTTGCCAGACATTCAAAGACCATACATGTCTGCCAAGTTATTAAAGCCATAAACAAAATATGTTTCACCAGTTAGTTATTCTTGGAATTGGCTCTCAAGCAATTATGCATTGCGAGCAAATAATGGAGCTCACTTTACAATCAGCTCACTGTAAAAATTTAGCCAGTTTGAGGCATATGGTGATTAGTGAATAATAACATTTCCGATTCTATCATCATTCTTCGTCTTTATCAGTCATAGATTTCAAATAGTTCTTTATTCGATCCATGTCATTTTCAAACAATCATGTATCCCCTAATATGATCCATATCAGACGATACGAAAAGGGTATATCAGTTAAATAAAAATACCAGCGGTAGATCCTCAAAACAAAACAAATGATGGTGTCAACCCATGCTAGAGGTGAGGCCCGGCAGATCCTCAAAAGCATACAAACAGTAATTTTTATCCATGCTAGAGGTGAGGCTATAAAAACGATAAACCAATCAACATATAATCTGTATAAGTCATATTTAAAACGACGTAATACATCTATATTGAAGTGATATGAAAAAAACCCGGATAAAAAATTTAGTGCCTATACTTAAAACTGAGCAAATATTTTTAAAAAAAACAAATCTCTTAAAATCAATTAGGTTGGATATGCCAGGAAAGTCCGAAATTTAACATATTTATCTATTAAAATGACTAATGGAAAGATTTACTGAGAAGGAAACATATTTCCACTAGTGTAGAATAAAAAACCTTTTATAGGATACCTATGAAGTAAACAAATATGAAGTGGGTTTAGGATAAGAAATTTTTGTCAAGTAGTCACATTAAATTGATAGAAGATATATGAAGGATAAAGCAGTAACATGTATAAGAACAGTTCGAAAAGAGGTCAATTTATTAAATTTTCTCTCTTTGCATTTAGTTATGGATGAAGTTAATAAAGAATATTCAGTCGTGTAATGCAATTTTTTCTGATGATACTTCAACCTATGGATATTAGGTGATGATGTATTCATAAGCAGCAGTTAAGAATAAAGAAGGGAAATTGTCTAAACCAAGAGAGGGTGGTAAGAAAGCTCAACACCTAGAGGGTTTGGAAGTATAAACAAAATAGCTGTGGTAAAATTATGAAAACCGAGTGTTTTCACAATTTCAATTGACATTGGATAGTATCTAAAATTCATAAGATGATAATTAATAAGATCTTTTTAGTATGTTGTTCATAGGATTAAAGAAAGATGGTTTGAGGAGACATGCTTTAAGGGTACTGTGTACTTAAATCGTAACTCATAAATAATGAGGTTTGAATATAGAATTTGTTGAAAGCTTTCGAGAATATGTTGGGACTTAGGACCTCTTGAAATTTGTTTCTCTGAAATCATCACTTTAATTAAACACCAAAGCAAATGGTTCGGGGCTAACAATGTCTGCCAAGCAAGTTACTATTTAATATGATCATAACTACTCAAAAGTTGGGCAGGCACATGAAACAAGAACCAGACAAATAAGCAGAATAGCTCATGTGAAAGAAGAAAGATCTTAAAAACAAAAATGCTCCAACAAACGTTAATTGCACGATATAAAAAGAAAATAATAGTGATCCATAAAGAGAAGATGAAAAAGACTGCTAGGATAAAACTTTCTCGGCGGAATATTTTAAAATGAAGTGATAGGAAATGGAAAATTATTTCCCACATTCACACAACTTCATAATTTTCGAGGAGTGACCAGGAATTTGAAAATATTATCAATTTCCTAAATCGTAAGGAAAACGCTGAAATAAAAACTCAAAAGAAGTGCCTCATGGCTAATAATACCAATAGATGAAAAGAAGACGGATACAATTAACAGTGGAAATACGACGGAACACGCCACCCTCACTGTTTTGCTACTTTTAGCAATTAAGATAATTCCATCACTTCAGTCAGCCACTTTGGCTACTTAAATTTGTGTCACGTGCAATTCATGTCCCACTTCATGAATATTAGCAACAAATAAGGGTTTTTAAGTGGGATTGGCCGATGGAAAAATCTGACTTAATGAAAATAAATTTAAAGTATGAGTAAGGTATGGGTAGAAATTGTAGCAATCGATGTAGAGGCAGGTGGGGGAGTGGAAGGGATTGGGGAAAATAATGTGCCAGTGGGAATTGAGGATAAGCCAAAGTTGACAGGTCCATGTCATCCATACCCTATGCAATTTTGGAAGCAGTTCTGTAACAGGTATCACATTTGTGAATGGAAATGGTTCCACACTTTTCTAGCTCTCCAAAGTAACAATAATTGACAATAAAAAAATATTTCAATGCAACAGGTTCTGTATTTCAACAAGGGGAGATCTACAGGGGTCTCCAAAGCTCATCATCAATAATTAGAATCTTGCACGTGCGAACCACACATGGAATGAAGATTGCCGGTTATATATTATGGGTTGGAAATTTTGAATTTAATAAAAACTTGAAACTACTTTGTAGATGGTGAGTGGGCAACTTTTTCTTTTTACAAAAATTGTAACTAAATTATAAAGATGATATAGGCATTCTAATATTAAAATTTTTTTCTTTCCTTTTTTTCTTCAAATTGAAATTGAAAATGCCACATGACACCCTTGTGATTTAGTTATAATAGTAGAGGTATCCCCAAATTTTATTGGCATGATTCAAATAGCTTAATTTAACTTTTTTATGGTACTCGGACTCACCGGCGACATGTAGGATGGACGCATGCATCACACCTAACCTATGTTTTGCCCTATGGGTCCATGTTAGCTATGGGTGCAAAGAAGGTTACCCACAAGGCGTAGCCCTTTCATTATAGGGTCTGATCCAAGTCAAGACGTACTACCCAATAGAGATCCTCTTTAGTCTTTACTATCTGTAGCTCAACATCAATAGCATCTCTTTGGCCTCACCTATTCTAGCAAGGTATTGCAAAAAAGAGAAGGCCTTCCCTGAAAATTATAAATGACAGTTGATACATGGCCACACCTGACTAACACTCATGAAAAATGATGTGCAACACTCTAAATTCCCCTTGGACAATGTATAAGCTAGTCAAAGAGAGATGATGATATGTTTCACTCTTGTGAATAGAATTCTAATGCATGTATGATAAGCCAGAGCATAAACGAATCGCATTCCCAATTCAAATTTTAGTTGTGCACAAAATATTATTATGCACAATCTTTTTGTCTTGTCATGGTGTGTCAAATTTGTACACTTACAGGAATTTCTGGCCACCACGTCTGTATCATGACTCTTGTAGTCCATGTGCATTTGTTGAGGTTACTGCATGGTACGATGCCTCCAGCATGGACTTAATACATAAATGAACTTTAAAAACAATAATCAATCTCCCATATGGTCTGTTGCTATATATCACGAACAATTGATGAAAAATAAGGGCATGATGTATGCATTTTCTTTGTAAACGAGAGTCTGATACATAAACATCTGCCAGGGAATCTGCCGAAGAGCAAACTTAGTGAAAGGAAAAGTGCCAGGTGTATGAAGAAAGTTTCTACAAAATTGGTAAACCCTTTAAATTAGCCATCTATCAAAAAAGAGGATGTACATAATAAGGACAGAAATCTGTTTTTGAAATAAACATATAAACCTAGAAGGGCAAAGGAACTCCAAAACTTCAAAGTCTTGTGGAAAACTTACTCTATTAATGATGCTAGATGTGTAATTCCCCGAAAAGGGCACCAAAATCCAAATGGCTGCAAAAATAAATTTACATAATCAATGTGGAGTTATGACCAAGGTAATTGAAGTGCAAAGAAGTACTGGAAGATACTTTATCGCGTTCCATTTTTAATAATACAGCCTTCGAAAAAACCATTCAACTACTGCAAACTGCACATTTCAAAGATGATTAGGGTATGCTTAATGGAACCATAGTTTATAATCTCAAACGGTTCCATTCCGAGATGGCTGCTCAAAAATGACCATCCAAGTAGTTATACCAAGATTTTAAACCATGGTATAGGGTTCACCAATCTATTATCGGGTTTTAGTATTAAGTTTATTAATTAGTTAGAGGACGGGTTAATGGGTTAGGGGTTTAATTGCCATCATTAATTACAAAAAAATGTCAACAAGTTTATAGTTACTAGCAAAATATGTCAAATATTTTTACTATTATATTAAAATCTTACTAATTTTTAAGAATTTGTTTATACAAAGATACAAATCTCATATTCCACTCTGAGACCGAGATGGCCGATTCTAATCCAAAAAAATGAGCATCCGGGTAATGGTCTCGAGCAAGATTTTAAGCATTGATTGAAACTGTACCTTAATATTTGGTGGTATGCATATGAAAAATCCTATACAAGCACAATGTTGTCGGAAAAGTAAGAAAGAAAAAACTCATAATTAATAATTCCAATTTGGAACTTGGATGCCTAAAATAATGCCAGAATAGATTTTAGGGGCTACAATATAATACTCAAGGGTAAATGCGATCAGATATTCAGATATGACAACATGATGTGTTTCTTTCAATTAAAGATAATTAAGGTACAAGTATGAAGCCGACCAGTTGTGATCAAAAGGAACAAGAGGGCTCTAAGAATGCAATTAATGAATGTAATTACTCGAGTATAGAAGTTAAACCGACTAATCCTACATCAGAGTAAGATCTAAAATAGGGTACATGAAACATACAATAATGAGATGCAAGCCATAACCTATATGGCACAAAGGATAACAAAAAATAATAATAATAATTGACAAGGAATTTGAGGAAAAATAGAATTCTTTTTATTAGCTAATTCATGGAGGAATATATATAAATTTATACTAGAGTTTACGAATACGGGTTTGGATCTAATATCAAAATCCCAACTACTTTATCACACATTATCTCTATCGCTCCCCCTCAAGCTGGTGCATACATATCATGTAGACCCGACCTATTACATAAAAATTCAATTCTTGTTTTTCCCAATACCTTCGTGAAAATATGTGCTGGTTGATCCTTTGCTTGTAATGTATTGAGGGTTAAGAAATCTGTTCTTTTCCCGAACAAAATAGCAATCAATTTCAATGTGCTTGGTTCTCTCATGAAAAACAGGATTAGGCGAAATATGGATTGCTGCTTGATTGTCACAAAAAAGAGGAATAGGACGATGAATTTGAACCAACTCACTTAATTAGTTATTCAAATCAACTCGCACGTAATATGAGCCATAGCACGATATTCAGCCTCCGCACTTGATCTAGCTATAGCTACAACTGATTATTTCTTGCTTCTTCACGAAACAAGATTACCACCGAGAAAGGCACAATAACCAGTAGTAGACCTCCTATCAGTGGGCATCATAAAATTCCATCAACTGTTGATCATCTCCATGATTGCGGTAAATTGACCCTTAACAAGGTGAATTATTCAAACAGAGAACAATACGAATAACTGCCCTCCAATGAGGCTCCCTTAGAGAATCCATAAACTGGCTCACCACGCTAACGACAAAAGACGTATGATCTTATTATCGTAAGATAATTAAGCTTTCCAACCAATCGACAGTATCTTCCTGGATCTTCTAATAATACTTCTCGATCATCATAGAGTTTCATATTAGAATACATTGGCGTATTTATGGGCTTGGTACCCAAAAATCCAGCCTCTTTTAAAATATTTAGGATATACTTTCTTTGAGACAAGAAAATACATTCTGATGAGTGTGCGACCTCAATCCCCAAGAAATATCATAATAACCCAAAATCCTTTGTATGGAAGTGGTGTTGGAGAAATTTCTTAAGAACAGCAATCCCGTCAGCATCATCTTCACCGATAACAATATCAACATACATCACTAATATAATTCTCTTTCTTTTAAAAACTCGTGTAAAAACAGTATAATCACTATTGCACTGATATAAACCAAACTCCTGCACAACGGCACTGAATCTACCAAACCAAGCCCGAGGAGACTGCTCGAGCCCATATATAGCTTTTCGCAGTCTACATACTTTGCATGTCTCCCTCTCAACCACGAAACCAGACGGTTGGTCCATATATACTTTTCCAAGGTCACCGTGGAGAAATGCATTCTTGACATTAAACTGCTATAAAGGCCAATTCAAATTTGCTGCTAAAGAAATCAGAATGTGCACAGACAGAAGCATTCTTGACATTAAACTGCTATAAAGGCCAATTCAAATTTGCTGCTAAAGAAATCAGAATGTGCACAGACAGAAGCTTCGATACTGGAGTAAACATATACTGCCGAACACTCACTTTAGCAGGTAGTGGAAAAAGTGAAATCCCTGGGAACAAAACATGATGAGGAAACATTTCTCCCAAAGTAAAGTGGGTAGATTAATAAGATAACATGTTAATACATCATTCCAGTACATTTTAGGAACATACATATGAAACAACAAAGAACGAACAACTTCCAATAAATGACACATTCTCTTTTCAGCAACCCCATTTTGTTGAGGGATATATGAGCAAGACATCTGATATACAATCCCATTATCAGCAAGATATTTATTGAAATAATCAGAAACATATTCTTTTGCATTATCTGTACGTAGGATTTTCAGTGACAAACCAAATTGGTTTTGAACTTCTAGATGAAATACATGAAATATATTATCTAATTCAGAGTGATTTTTCATCAAAGTATAAATAAGTGGTACGAGAAAAATCATCCACAAATATAACAATATTTAAAACCTAAATATGATGGCCCATTGAAGGGACCCCAAATGTCTTAATGCGCTAAATGAAAAGGGTTCAACATACGACTCTCAGAAATGGGAAAATATGCACAATGATGTTTACCGGACCGACACGACTCACAATCAAGTGATTTTATTGACCTAAGATGCGGGAATAAACCCTGAAGATCCTTTAAATTGGGATGACCCATCTGACAGTGGAACTGAAGATGAGAAACTGATGAGGCCAATGCTGCGGAATCCGAAGAAAAAATATCATCCGTGTTCAGATAATAAAATCCTTGAGATTCATGCCCGCCACCAATCAGCTTCCTAGTCTGCAGATCCAGAAAGACAAAATGCGAAGGATAAAATGTCGCAGAACAGTTAAACGATCTCGTAAGTTTGCTAACGGACAATAAGCTAATAGGGAATCATGGAACATGTTAAACAGATGAAAGTGAAAGATCCTTGGATAGATGTACCGAGCCATCTCCAATGATAGAGGAAGATCTATCGGCCAAGGTGACATGAGATTTTTGTGCAGACAGTATGGAGGAAATAAAAGAATCACGATTACCTGTCATATGATCTGTAGCACCTGAATCAATGATCCAAGACTTGCTAGTAGCACTACAAACTATAGGAGTACCTAAAGCATGGGTTACCGTGGCAACAGAAATAGACTGCTGAGCAGAGAGGAGCTTATGATACTCATCCTCGGAAATAGATATCATCTTTAAGGTCGAAAATACCGCATCAGATAGAGCAATAGAATGTGCGTACTCTAATATATCACCCTAAGAGGATGCATGATTAGCAGAAGGTCTGACATGTAGATCCCAACAAAAGTCAACAGAATGGCCTGGTTTTCCACAGTGTGTGCACAACTTTTTACCTCGACCACCACCAGACCATGTCTCACGACTACCACCACGTCCACCACGAAAATTACCGCAACCACGTGTACTGCCAAATGTGGTCACCAATACAGAATTATCCACACTACTATCACCACGCACATTATAAGAGGGATCTGACACGAAAGAACGGTGTAACCGGAAGAATACTTCATAAAGGGTCGGAATCTCTGAACTCTCTAAAATAGCAGATCGAACGGACTCATATTCAGGAAGAAGACTCGATAAAAAAACGCACAATATTCAGCATCTCACGTTGTTTATTCATCTCCGCGACATTGGAAGAAATAGGCTGATACAAATTCAATTCCTGGCATAATCTATTGAAAGACGAGTAATGGTGTTCAAAAGAGTCCGCTCCTTTCTCCACCTGGAAATAATCCTAATAAAGCTGATAAATGCGTGCAATATTGCTAGAACTCGAGTATGTATTTTTAAGTTGCTCTCATATCTCCTTCGATGTAGGTAAAAACACGTTCACCTTAGGTTCTATGTTATTCTATAACTAAGTTCGAATCTGCGCATTTTCAGCAAGCCAATCATCATATTTATTCTCATTTTTGTCCTTAGCAGAAGGACTTTCCAGTAAGTAATTCAACTTCTGTTTACCCATCAAGGTCTCAACTGCAACAGATCATTGGGCATAATTATCACCATTAAGCTTTGTCGATACCATCGGAATAAAATCGGCCGCGGTAAATAAGCTTCCTCCATTGCTCGATGTTTTTGACATGATTCCAGCCATAGTCACATAATTCGCGAATTATTCGGCGAACTCGCGAATAATTCGCAAATTTTTGATCAGCCGTTGCCGTTGCCGAACGCGCCGAATAATTCATGAATTATTCCCGAATTATTCGCGAATAATTCCCGAATTATTCGAAAAACAACGAATAATTCAAAAAACGAATAGTTCACAAAATCAAAACCCAGCGTCTTATATATTAATTTCTTGCTCGAAATCCTTCCCGAACATTTCCCGAATATTTCCCGAATACCTGCCGATTTTTTCCGAATAGTTCTCCGAATCCGAATTTTCGACCCGAATTATACCCGAATCATGAATTTGGGACTATAATTCCAGCAGCAAAGATCAACCACAACCACAACCAACAATGACCAACGAACAATCAATAACCAATAATAAATGACCAACCAACGATAATCAAATCAACATCCACATCAACATTCGACATCCAACAACCAACGAAAAAGTCTGGATAATATTGCGTGAATCCAGATCAGATCTGAATCAGATTATAAATACGATGCGGTGATGCAGGATGATGCAGCGGTGACTGGTGATGCGACGTGGTGCGGTGGTGCGATCTGGTGCGGCGACGGCGCAGTGATCTGGTGCAGTGGTGCGCGATTTGGTGCGGCGATCTGGTGTGGTGGTGCGATCTGATGCAGCGGTGGTGCACGATCTGATGCGATGATCTAATGCGGTGGTGCGATCTGGTGCGGTGATCTAGTGTGGTGGTACAAGATTTGGTGCGGTGGTGTGATGACCAGGACCTGGATGCGAGGTCTGGTGCAGTGGTGCGGCTAGGGTTGGATGGTGAGGTTAGCGGCAGCTAGGGTTTGGCGAAACACGGCTCTGATATCATGACAAGGAATTTGAGGAAAAAATAGAATTCTTTTTATTAGCTAATTCATGGAAGAATACATATAAATTTATACTAGAGTTTACGGATACGGGTTTCGATCTAATATCAAAAGCCCAACTACTTTATCACACATTATCTTTAACAATAATAATATATCTGACACACAGGAAATCCAACAAAAATACATTAAAATAATTAATAATATTAAAGCTTATGGCATGATATTCATAGTTGATCCAGAAATTTAAATTGTCAATTAGTTATGATAGTTATTGAGAAGATTTAGAGAGGAAAGAGAAAATGATTATGTGAATGTAAATGGATAGAGTGAATTTAACCCAATCCTTCTCTTTATATAAATATGGTCTTTTATCAATTACACCCCTACTTAGTTTTCTAATAATATAAATACGGTTTCTAGAATAAGTTAGAAGCCCGTTCACAAACACAATATACGCTCCTTCAAGCTGAAGCATACATATCATATATGCCCAACTTTTTCCATATAAAATACACTATATTCCTCCCCAAAGGTTTTGTGAACAAATCTGCTAACTGATGAGTGGATTAAACATACATAAAAGGTGACAACGGTCCCATTTTTGACCTTCTCCTGCACAAAATGGCAATCAACTTTGATGTGTTTCGTACGCTTATGAAACACAGGATTCGAAGCTATATAAATTGCGGCCTTATTATTGTAGTATAGTCGCATAAAAGAAGTGGGACCAAAGCCAAATTCTCCAAGTAAGAAACTGACCCATACAAGCTCACAAGTGGTGTTCTCCATGGTTCATTCTGACTCGGCACTGGAACAAGACACTAAATTTTGCTTCTTACTCTTTTAAGAAACCAAGTTGCCTCCAACAAACACACAATATCCTATAGTGGACCTGCAATCTGATGGGGACCCAGTCCAACTTGCATCTATGAACCCCACTACTCGAGAATGTCCATGGTTTGAATACAATAGGCTTTTCCCTGGAGCATTCTTCAAGATCGAAGTATCCTAATTACCGCATCCAAATAGGCAGCTTGAGGATTAACCATCAACTAGCTCACGACACTGACAGGATAGGCAATATCAAGTCGAGTGACGTGAGATAATTAAGCCCGCCGACCAATCGTCGGTAACTTCTGGAATTCTCAAACATATCACCATGTCCCGGAAGCAGCTTAGTATTAGGATTCATTGGAGCCCCTATAGGTTTATACCCTAACATCCCAGCTTCAGTCAACATATCGAATACATATTTGCATTGTGAGATATAGACACCCTCCTTCAATCAAGCGACCTCGATACCAAAGAAATATTTGAGGCTTCAAAGATCCTTAGTCTAAAACTTCACTTGAAGGTGGTGTTTCAGGTATGCAATACCAGCTACATCATCGGCAGTAATCATTATGTCATCGACATATACCACCAATAAAATGTGAAGGCCATTGGTGTTATTACGGTAGAATACCGAATGAACATGAGCATACCGTTTAAGGCCAAATGAAACAACCACTTCAGTAAATCTCTCAAATCATACTCGTGGAGACTGTTTCAAGCCATACAATGACTTCTTCAATCGACAAATTAAGCCAGACTCCCTGAGCAACAAACTCAGGTGGCTGCTCTATATAGACCCCCTCAACCAAAGAGCCATGGATAAAAGCATTCTTCACATCAAGCTGATACAAAGGCCAATGATGTGTTGCCGCAAGAGACATAAGCAGGCAAACAGAAGTCATCTTGGTTACAGGAGAAAAGGCCTTCTAATAATCAATACCATAAGTCTATGAATACATTTTGGCAACCAAACATGCTTTCAAGCGGGAAAGTCCCATCAGGATTAAGCTTCACAATGTATACCCAACGACACCCCACCGCTTTTTTTCCAACAGGAAGAGACACTAACATCCAAGTTTGATTCTGCTCAAGGGCGTGCATATCATTAATCATAGCATCCATCCACCCTTTATGAGATAAAACCTCGGAGAGTGACTTAGGTAAAGCATGAGAATCGAGGGAGGAGAGAAACGCCTGGTATGCAGGAGATAAATGGAAATTCGTCACATAATAAGCTATAGGATGAGAAGTGCAGCTTCGAGTACCTTTCCGTAAGACAATAGAGGATTAATGTCAGTCACTGGTAGAGTTGGAGACTCGAGAAGCTCGGCAGCCGGAGCCGAAGGAGTAGCAGTTGGACGTTCCCTTCGCGCATACTCTAGTAACAGGTGGTGGAGGGCCCAATGGCGGTGAATCATGAATCAGTTTGATAATAGGAATTGTATGAGTGATTTCCAAAACAAGAGGTGAAATATCAACCGTCGCAGATGGAGTGTCATCAGAAGCTAAGACATGCGAAATATCCAAGGGAAAATTACTATTCAAATTCAGTGATGCGTGTCTGAGCAAAGTAATGGGTGGATTCATGAAAGGTTACATCAGCTGAGATAAACCAGTAGCATAACACAGGACTGTAACATCGATACCCTCTTCGAGTCCAAAAATAACCAAGAAAAACACACTTTATGGCCTTAGGGTCTAGTTTAGACCCTTCCGGTTGAAGATCGTGAACAAAGCACACATCCAAAGACCTTTGGATAACAGGTACATAAAATGTAATGGCCGAGGGAAACAAAACAGAGTGAGGAAATAGCCCGTCTAATACAGACGAAGGCATTCGGTTTACCAGGTAATTAGCAGCAAGTACTGCATCCCCCAATAATACTTAGGCACCCGCATATAAAATAAGAGAGTACGAGCAACTTCCAAAAGGTGCATATTCTTTCTCTCGACCATCCTATTTTGTTGAAGAGTACAAGGGCAAGATGATTCATGTTTCTCCATGTATTCTCTAAGGGTGCACTGAAATATTCCCGTACATTATCGCTCCTGAGAGTACCAATGATAACCCCAAATTGATTCTTGATTTTGGAGCAAAAGTTTTGGAAATGAGAAAATACCTCATTTCTAGATTTTATCAAGTATAATCATGAGACTCGAGAAAAGTCATCAATAAATGTAACGAAATAACGAAAACCTCTTTGTGCAATAACTGAGCATGGCCCCAAAGCATCTGAATGCACTAACTGAAAAATCTTGTCAACCCTTTTATTAACACGAGAGGGATAGCTTAAGCAATGATGTTTATCTATCTCACATGATTCATATTCTAGAATAGACAAAGAACTAAAAGATGGAACTATCGTCTTCAATATTTGTAAAGAAGGGTGACCAAAATAGCAATGGCATCAAAGGCTGATGTAGGACTCAAGATTGGACAGGCTATGTGACATGGGTGCTTATCAAGGTGATAGAACCCATCAATTTCTGTCCCGGTGCCAATCGTTCGATTCGTCCCAGGCACTTGCAAAACACATCCTCCAGGGAAAACGGAGGCACTACAATTCAATCATCGATTCAATTGACTAATAGAAAGCATGTTCAAAGGAAATCGAGGAAGGTATAGAACAGAAGTCAGGGGTAATTGTGATGTAGCCATAACCGAACCAATTCCCTCTATAAAAGAGGTAGTACCATTTGCTAAAGTTATAGGATGAGTCCAGATTTCTGCTTATAAGAAGACAATATGTTTTTCTCCCCTGTCATGTGATCGATATCTCCAGTGTCAATAACCCAGGGACGTGGAGCATGTGTCGACGAGAGGCAAGATACATGATCTCTTGTCTTAATCAAATCTGAAGTGAGGACAAAAAAAGACGAAGTCTCTGTATTTTATCTATCGATGGTCCTAAAATGGGAGGAAATGCAGCTGACGTCATCATAGCTACTCGCAAATAACCAAAATGTGAAAGAGACCTCTCAATCAATCTGTCGAACACCTGACGGGTGATGGCTTAAGCTTACCAATTCCAACAACCAAATGACAAGAAATGGGTCTTTAAAGATCCAATCCAAAGAATTATAGTTGATATTCAAGATCCAACTACCGATATAACAATAAACACCAACCTCCTCAAGCTACAATGTCGGAACCAATCATGGTCTCCGATAGCAAAATAATAAAAAAAAGATGACAAGGACATCACGAACAAGGGTACTAATGAAAGGGTTAACTTGTATTGTAGATGAGAAAATCCAAAGGGGATAACTCCTTGAGGCAACAACTCCCAGATCGAGGTAACAACCGATCACAATACTGCAAGGCAACGGCTTTCGGAATAATGGTCATATTTTCAAACGAGCTTGAATTCACACAACACAAGAAAGAACTTCTAAGATCTCATCAACGAAAAACTTCCGGATCGAAGTAACAACCGATCACAATACTGCGAGGCAACAGCTTTCGGAATAATGGTCGTATCTTCAAACGAGCTTGAATTCACACAACATAAGAAAAATAACTTCTAAGATCTCATCAACGAAAGGAATCGACAAACGATCCTACCCAAAATATCATGATCGATCTTCCAAGATCCGATCCACGAACAAACAATCAAAAATCGACTCAATCGGATCCAAATCCGGACTCCGATGACTCCAAAACTCTGAGAACACAATCAATCGAGCAACTCATAATGAAAATAAGCCTAATCAACATCAATCGATCGAGAAATTACCTCAAAACCCTCGGATTACTGTAGCATCGAGAAAATGTCCAAACGAGAAAATGTCCAAATCAGGTCTAACAACCACCAAAAACAGCCTCAAATACACCAAAAAAAAGCAAGAAGATGAGGTCGAAATCACCAAAAGTAGCCCAAGTCGAGCTTCATCAGATCAAGAAAACACCAGGAATTGAAGAGAAACTCCCAAATCGATCTCCAATCCACCATATCGAGCTCGAATTCCACCAAATCGAAGCTCAGATTAGCAAGAACGGTTAGAATCGACCAAGAAATCACCAAGTCGACCTTTGCAGCCATCTCGAACTCGCCGCTTCAGATCTGAGCTTGACGACGACAAAGGAGGCTCGGCTTAAGTCGCTGGAGGTCCGGCAAGGGTCGGCGACGGTGTTGGAGGTCCGGCGAGGGTGTCGATGACGGTGCCAAGACGGCGACGGTGTTGAGAGACGGCTGGATTAGGTTTGTGTTTAGATATTGAGATGAGTGGTGAGGATTAGATTTCAAGAGGTGTGGTTTAGTTCAGATACCATGAGAAGATTTAGAGAGGCGTGAGAAAATGATTAGGTGAATGTAAATGGATAGATTGGATTTAACCCAATCCTCCACTTTATATAAACATGGTCTTTTATCAATTACACCCGTACTTAGTTTTCTAATAACATAAAGACAGTTTCTAGAATAAGCAAGAAGCCCGTTCACAAACACAATATGCGTACATGCATTCTAACATGTAAAACTCGGTTTGGACCCACACATGGGCTTTTAATATGGCAAGACATCATCTAAAAGACTCAAACTTTATGGAGGTTTATCCCATCTTAAATCTTATACCCATATGCATCCCACAATTTTCCCGATATGGGACTATGTTAACCACATTCTCAACAGTTATTAATCTAATGCAGGTAAACAAACAAAACATTCTCTTTAGAGTTTCGCTATCTATTATTCTGAAAAACAACGAGTTTTGATAAGCCTTGATCTATATTTCTTGAAATTAAAAACCATAATTCTTTTTAAACCATATCATTTGCTAATTGAAGTAATAAGTAATACACATTATATTCTCAATATCCAAGATGGCTTCTCGACCGACTGGGCTAGGGGAGCAGCCAGTCAGGGGGTGCGGCATGCGATAAAGTAGTCAGGCAACACTGCCTCTACCGATTGTTGAGACACAGGGTTGGGTAATTTTGTGGCCAATGAATGGGCTTGATTGATTATGCAGAGTTCTATTAGAAGATCCAAAACTGAAAATTTCAGGCCTGAGAGCCTGCGTAGAGGAGCGAAGGATTACACAGGTGGTCTGGTTAGGGTCTTGCTTATAAAGATGTATCTAGCTAATGTTCTTTATGTTGTGAGGTTAGGATATTATGATAATATAATATGCATTAAGAAAGATAGTTTATTGAAGGTGACGGGAGTTACACCCTTACCAAAGGCTTCAGTCCTCACAATTTCACATAAAATATCAGTATTAGCAACTCATGACAGGTGTAAGAAGCTCTTCTCATAGATAGAACCAATAGTAGAACATATTTGGAAACCACTAGGAAAACCTGGAAGACATCTTTGTAACAAATCCTGGAATAGCTGCAAATAAGCCCATAAAATCCTTAAATTACATGACGTCCCAAGATAAGCAAGGAAACACCTTAAAGCACTACTGTAAAAGGCATCTTATGCCTCGCATATGCGCATGCATATGTGCTATGGACCCTCTTAATGTATAAAATTGAACCGCATGACCCATAATGGAGGTAAAGCTCATTTTCAAAGCTTAAAATACCTATGTGGGCACTGTTTTATGCAAGTGAGGTTGAAATATTGTGTGAACTGTCAGGTATTGTATTGGACCTACTAGGCAACCAATTCAATTTAAATGAACCATCTTTTTCATCACTTCTTTTTCTCCCTATTCTCAAGAAAACACCTGAAAGCACTGTTGTAAAAGGCATCTTATGCGTCACATATGCGCTATGAACCCTCTTGATGCATAAAATTGAACCGCATGACCCATAATGCAGGTAAAGCTCATTTTCAAAGCTTAAAACACCTACGTTGGCATTGTATTTTGCAAGTGTGGTTGAAATGTTGTGTGAACTGGTCAAGTATTGTATTGAACCTACTGCACAACCAATTCAATTTAAATGAACCATCTATTTTATCATTTCTCTCCCTATTCTCCTCTACTAAGGTCTACTTCTCTTCTCAAAAAGGTATGTTTTTTAAATATATCTCAAATAGTTCTGAAATTATTTCTTAGATTCTCATCAGCTTACTCGTTTATTCCTTCACTTTCCTTCTTTCCTCTCCTTTTCTCTTTGAAAAGCTATACCATATATGCAGGCGCATATACACACTGAGCACCACTCAATAGAATAGCAGTTCATACATTTCATAACCTTGCCAAAAAGCAAACAAACAGCTACTAGATCCAACTAGCTATTGGAAGCATTTAATTTTGACTACCCATCTCATCCTGAAGCACCTACAAAGAAGATCCCTACAAGTTGCTTTTCTATCACATTAGAAAGAAAATTTTCATGACAAGAACCCACAAACACAAATTACACTATTTGAAAATTATCAACAGCTTCTTTAGAGGCTTATTTC
This sequence comes from Agapanthus africanus, assembly GCA_030015575.1. Classification (NCBI taxonomy): domain Eukaryota; kingdom Viridiplantae; phylum Streptophyta; class Magnoliopsida; order Asparagales; family Amaryllidaceae; genus Agapanthus; species Agapanthus africanus. The sequence goes on along the minus strand of CM057346.1, from coordinate 117,409,054 downwards.
ATAGCTAGAAGTCAGTCGGTCATGAATTTAATAAATTGTTGCTTATATTTATTTCCAAAATTAGATTTAGATCCCAAATTTGACAGGTATATTTTTTTAAGTGTGAACTACTGTTCAATACCTTGCATGATTCTGAGTTATTTTATTTCGAATGCACCTTAGTATGACAAAACATACTGCATGATCATCTCAATCATCTTCAACTTTTGTCTATACTTTACCCTGTCTAGGAGACTTTGGAATATGTCAATTGATCATTTTGGATTACAACAAGCCTCTTGTATTGCCCATTATTTTCTTGGCAAATAATATAGTTTCCTTCGACACACAGATGTTATAAATCCTTAATACATCGACATAACATAGTATAACACTAATAAAAATAATCATTTCCTATCAAGATTATCTAATAATTAAGAAAACTACTGTAAACATAAAAATCATACTTTTTGATGAAAAAATATGAATAGGCCTTGACTTTTCAAAAAAGAATCTTATCTTTAAACAAGGAGCTTAAATATATCTAAAGTGTTTATTAAACATACTCTAAAATATTGTTTTAATTATCTCCAAACATATTAAAACAATATAAGTTAGCAAGAAAATTACAAGAAAAACATGTTCACTATATTGCATATCAAATATAAGGGGAGTATATACCAAGTGCCAAAAAGTGCGACAGCAAAAGTGTCATAAGAGCGTACAATGTATGCAGGAGAGTGTTCAGTTGCAAACATCTGTGTGAGTGTGTATAGGGGAGTGCTCGGTTGCAAACCAGTGGAAAGAGGTTATAAGCCATGAAGAGCATTGTGAATGGTCTGGATCATCCAAATCGTGCATGAATAAAAATTCACATTTCCAAAGACTGCGAATTGGTCTGCAACTGAACTCTTTGGGAGTGGGGTGGAGGTGGGTGTGCGAGCGCACGGGGTGTGGTGCATGCATGCGTGTGTGAGAATAATTTTGAAGGAAAAGGCATAGCTGTTCTCATATGATTATTAAACTCATTAAGCATTCATTCAATTCTATCCGTTTGTTTTCTAGTCCAAATAAGATGTATTTGTAAAATTATTTTGTACAATAACTTGAGCTATATCCTTGTTTTGCTACATCATTTTTTATTTCCATAACCTTCAAAGGACTTGTTTTAACCTCCTCTCTATCAAAGTTGATTTGCTCAAAAGGGGATGAACAGATTCAATAGAAACTAACTAAATGAGGTAGGAATGCTAACCATCTCATAAGTAAGATCATAAAAGTCCTCAGCCACCCAGGCATCAAGATCAAAATCAGAAGATGAACGATGCCCATTTGCAAAAAGCCACCGACCCTTCTCGACTTTCCTGCAATTTGGGCACTGCATTGCTCCTTTCACATTGAATGCAGACCCAATACAATCTGACCATATAACATATGCATGTCAGACATAATGGAATCACATAGTAAATTCATACTTTAATGCATAGATTTCAACCATGCATGTCATTATGTGAATTTTGGAACAATTATCACTAAAATGAAAATTTCCACTTCTCGTTTCGCTTCCGTAATTTGTCAAAACTTCATATTCTTAACTTGTTAAGAAACTTCATAGACTTAACTTGTTAAGAAACTTCACATAATTGCAGTTCGCTAAAACATTTATAGAAGTAATTTGTTATAGTTAACTGAATTTTTTTAATGTTCAATAAATTCAGTATCAGGACACAACAAGAGCAAATTTCCATACAAAAGACAATAATTTCTAGGTCTTTACATGACGAAAAATTCAGTTCACAGAAGGCAATAGCATTATTGGAAAACTATTTTTTTTATGAGAATAACGGAGGAAAGGTGCCAAGGGAGGGAATTTCCTCTTGCGGCGTCGAAAAAATACACCCTCCAAGATTTTTTCGTCGATCGGCATTCATCATCTTCATGTTTAGCATCTAAGATGTGGATACACAAAATTTTATATGGTTTTACCACTTTTTCACTATGTTAGTGGGTGGTGTACCGACGATAGAACTTTTTACATTGCTAATTCAACGGTGAAAAAGTGATAGAATCACATGAAATTTGGTGTATCCACGTCTTAAATGATAAAGATGAAGATGATGGATGCCGATCGTCGGAAAAAATCATGGAGGGTGTAATTTTTCTATGGCCTCTTTCCTTCGTTATGCTCTTTTTGTATAGGTGGAATATTTTTAAAGTCTAATAAAGAACATTATGAATCCATTGTTGTCTAGTTTTCTCTGAATGATAACATGCCCCTGTATCCTAAGCTCCTCTAAGATAATAAATATACGGATGAACTGGAAAGTGGCAGGATAAAGATAAATCCATGAAAAATTAGCTACCCCCCTCTTCCCCCACCCACCCACCCACCCACACACACAGAGAGAAAGAGGTGACGAGGAAAGTCCAAAATCCGGAAGAAAAAAATTATAGTCCAGTTCGCACGTTGAACTGGCAGCGGTTATAGGTCTTTTCACTTTTTTAAGCTGATTTCAGCTTATAGATCCTATTTGATTACCACAACCAGAAGGGGGTATGCTAAACTGATGTTGCATAATGCCATCACTGTTAGCAAATTACTTTTTTGAGTTAATTTGGATAGTTAACAAGACGTTATTTAACAAGTACAAGACAACAATTACAAGATTTAAAGCATTTACAAAATCAAACAAACAACAATAACGTTAAACGATGGTAACTTCAATTGGAAGCATGTGTAATGGTAGGGCACTAGGTTTAAGGATGCACAAGGACCTGGCTTACATGTAACATGTACAATGACAAACACTTATTTTGAATTATCAAGTCCTATTTTGTACTAGTCAATTTCAATATGACAATACGCACAACAGCATAAGTGGGTGAAACCCCAACAAAATCATATGAGGTGGATATGATACAGGTTGATACAAGGATTTTCAGGAGTGGAAATTGCTTGTTCACATAGTGTCAGGGTATAGGAGCCAAAGGGAGAGAAAATTCAGTGGGGATGCAACAGTTCATATAGAATCTTAGCACCTCGGGATTGAAAAGGGTGTGATCAAGATGATGAGAAATTTACCTATGTTCATAAACATTCTTCTATCTGTATGATCCTTTCTGTTGCAAGATTGATTATTGCAAAGATTTGACAAAAAAATCAGTCCATAGAGGGCACTTTAAATATATTCATAGTGGAAAGGTTTGCAAATCGAAAGAAGAATTTGCAGTCTCAAGGAGCAATCCAGAGTTAGGTTCACTTGTTTGTGTGATATATTTCTTAATCAGTTATTTATGCATCATGACATTGATTTGCCATTAAATAAGAATGAGAACTGCGTTCTACCAGTAATGTGATAATTTATACAACAGTAGTAATTCCTATAATTTATTTTCCACAGCCTAAGTTATAATTATAAATGCTATATAATAAGCTAATAAGTCCTGAAGGCCTGAAGAAAATACTATTTTGAGCTTTTTCTAGCAATAGTCAAAAAAGTCAAAGCAATCAAGAGCAGACTTAAACAATAAAATGCAGATTAAGTATTCTTATTGTTGCTAATACATAACAAGGCCATAGAATTTGTTGGGGCAGACGGCGGAGAAGTAAATTTAATTTAGAGAGAAAATAGAAACTAGATTGCAAACCACTTTGTGCTGTGATAAGATTATAACTAGAGAGAAGACGAAAGAAATTTAGGTTTGCTTTGAAAGCTTTGCTTTTCTTATATTTTGGGATGATTGAGAACATGCAGGATGCATCTCTTATATAGAGATTTTAACCCATCATATTACTCCAACTCTAACCATTCCAGCTACTATGATGCATGCACCTTATGCAAAGTTTTTCACATGGGCTGCAAACTTTGACTAAAACTAAACAAATACATATTGTATTCTAACATCCCTTCTCAATTTGTAATTTGCAAATTATTTATGAAGTATACAAATTTTTCCGTCATGACAGCTTTTGTGAAAATATTTGCTATTGTTGAGTCGTTGGGATTAACTTAAGCTCGAAATCTCTCTCTTCCATGAACTCTTTGATGAAATGATGATGAATCTCTCTGTTTGGATCTTGCACCGGATTCTTCGTTAAGGCAGTTGTTGACGTGTTGTCGCATTAGATTGTTATAGAAGCTTCTAGTTTTTGCTGTTAGTCTGAAAGAATTCTCCCGAGCCAAATTGCTTCACATGCGTGCTTAAAGCTGATATGTATTCAGCTTCTGCAGATGAGAATGCTACTGTTTGCTTCTTCTTAGACGACCAGAATACCACCTTTGAACTGAGAGAGAACAAATCATGATGTACTTTTACAATCATTAACGGATCTTGCCCAGTCACTGTCAGCGTACCCGTTCAGCGTGTTGTTTTCTTCGGTTGTGTATTTGATGCCGAGCTTCTTTGTGCCCTGAAGATATCTGAGAATGCGCTTGGCTATGGCATACTATAGCTTGTTTGGATCACTCGTGAATCTTCAGACTATTCGGGCATGTAGTATATTAGGCCTTGTATTTGTGAGATAAATCAGTGATCAGACCATGATTCCGTAGATTGAGATGTCGACCTTCGGTGCATCGTCAAACATACTTAGCTTCTTGTTCATTGTTGTTCATTGCTGCTGGTGTGGCAATCAACTTGCAGTTTGACATATGTAATGTCTTCATAAGATCTTCGCAATATTTTTCTTGGCTAAAAAATATTTTTCCAGTAGATTTTGAGTTGTATGCCAAGAAAATATCGCATTAAGCCTAGAACTGTATCTTGAATACTTTCATTATTTTCATTTTAAAGTTGTCAATCATCACAGGATTAGTGCCATAATATATCAAAACATCAACATAAGGACAGATAATAAAATATTATGTACTTTGCTTTTTTACATACACGGACGGTTCACTTTGGCTTCCGTAAAAATTGTTCCTCTGAAAATGTTGATCGATTTTACTGTTCCAGGCTCACGATACCTGCTTTAACCTGTACAGTGCTTTGTGAAGGGTGCGATCCTTAAAGTTGTTCTACATAGACTTCTTCTTCAAGCTCCGTTAAGAATGTCATTTTGACATCTAGCTGGAACACTTTCAATTTGAACTGTGTTACAAGTGCCAAGACGGTTTTAATTGTCTCCATATGAGCAACTGGGAAATACATTTTGTTAAAATCGATGCATGGCTTCTGCGAGTATCATTTTGCTACAAGCCAAGCCTTCAGCTACAAGCCTTCCGAATTAATCCGGTTTCATTGTATTTGATTTGGTAGAACCATTTGAACATAATTAACTCCTTTTCTTCTTGAAGACAAGCTCCCACGTGTTATTTTTATGATTCATCGCAATCTCTTCATTCGTTGTTTTGACCCGTTTTTCGTCATTTGCGGTTTCTTCATGTTTCTATGGTTCACAAGAGAACAATCCCATGTCATAAGAATTATAAACATCTTGCAATAACGCTCTTTTCATGGTGGTGATTCTGGGTCTGAAGAAGATGAATCTTCAAATCTTGCATTTTGAGGGTCGTGGTTGGAAGAACTGAACCCTCGGCTTTTTTTTGATAATCATTGGTGTTGAGGCCTAATTTTCTTTCCAGCTCCATGCCGCCGATTCATCAAAGATACATCTTGTGAAATCACAAGTTTAGCAGTGTTAGGATCACATACCATGTAAACTTTAGATTCATTACTGTAACCGATTAAAATATATTTTTCCTTTCTCATCGAACTATTCTTTTTTGTTTGGTGCTAGAATGTGAGCATAAGCGATATAGCCGAATACCTTCAACAAATCTATTTTTGCTTTGCGATTGTACCAGGCGGCTTCATACGGTGTTCTGTCCGACCCGACTTTTGTCACCGCTATGTTCAAGATGTATACAACCGTATTCACTACTTCTGCCCAATACTTATTCGGGAGACTTTTTCCATTCAACATACTTCTGACCATCTCCACGATTAATTTGTTTTTTCTTTTGGCTACGCCGTTTTGTTGAGTGTATCTTGTTGTCAGCTCTTTCTTGATGCCTTGAACTTTGTAGAAGTAAACTCTCCTCCACGACCTGTTTTCAGCACCTTCAATTTGTGACACTTCGCTTTTCTACAAATGCTTCGAATTGAACAAACAAAGAAAAGAGTTTGGATTTTCTTTAGAAAATAAACTCACATCATTCAACCATAATCATTAACAAATACTAGAAAATATCTTTTGCCACTTCATGGAGTTTGAGTAGGACATGTATCAGCATGCACAAGTTCTAACGGAGCTTTGGCCATCCAAGATAATTTTGTAAATGAGAGTCGATGCATTTGCCTTTAAAATGAATCCTTCACAGAGTTTTTCTTTGGTTATTTGAGGGGGACCAGCAACCATATTTTTTATTTTTAGTAAACCAAGGCTTCTAGAATTTAAATAGCCAAATCTCAAATGCTATAACCGAGAATCATTATTTTCTTCGGATTTAAGTACAAAATTCTCGTACGACATTTTCAATAGAGAAACTTTATTTGGTGTCATTTTTATTCAAGCCATTGTGTGTATCGTTGTCATCAGCAATCATACATTCATCTTTCACAAAGTTAATTAGATATCCTTTTTGAATGTTATCCCATATTTTAGCAAATTTATTTTTAGTTTTGGAACATGAGGAACGTCCAAAATAAACTTGATGTTGCCTCCCTTTATTTGTACAGTTATCTCTCTTTTCCCTTTAGCTTTATGTAGATTTTCATCTCCGAGCTTTATCTGAGAATCGACCCTTTCGTTTAGACTGACAAAAATGCTTCTATTTTCTGTCTTATGAGTGTTGCAACCCACCATTCAGCTACCAAATACCTTTTGTGTTTGATTGAGCATTAAAACCAGAATAAAATACATGGTCTCTTTATGAAAAAATAGACATTCTCATTGTTCTCAAACCAGCAATCTTGTTGCGAGTAATTAGGAATTTTGCAACTTGTATATTTATATCGGCAATCTTCTGATTTGTGATTGGATATTCCATAAACTAAATTTGAGGAAAAATTGTTTGAAAAGCTTTTATTTTGCTCATGCCTCCCTCTTGAAGATTGATCATAGTTTTCATACTTCTTTTGGTATTGATTTTGAAAGTCTCTTCTGAGCTGCTACAGAAAAAATTTCTTTCCGTTATTTATCATCTAAAATTGTCTTCTTTTTCCCGATATTGTCATCTTCGACTGAAAAACTTGCTCCATCTCTTTAGTTGCAGAACTGTTTATTCTCAGCTCATTTGTCTTCAAAGATTCCATTGGCTTATTAAAACTCAAAGTTGAGAATCTTATTACGTGATTTTGACTATTTAGTGATGAAAGATATTGAGTCTATGAAAGTATTCTTTGGTAGAGTTACAACAATAATTAATCAAATCAGATTCTATGGGGATCCTGTTGATAATAAGAGACCGTTGAAAAAATGTTAAGAAATTTGCCATAAAAATAGGATCATGTTGCCACCCAGTCACCACCACTACCCGCCGACCACCCTACCGTCGACGACGACACCAACTCCACCTCCCACATGCCATCATCACCAACGACTCGCTTCTCCTACACACCGCCATCACTTTCCTCCAAGCGGGCCGAGCTCCACCTTTGTGCACCCCGAGCGCCTGCACCACTTGCTGCTCTCGCCGTGTCGTGCCTCCGCCCGAACACCGTCTCAATGCCCGCCAACGCAACACGGCAGAGCCTCCAACTTCATCTCCAAGCCGAGCCCCACAAGCCAAACCCGAGCTCCGCTCACCCTCCGGCATTTCATCGAACAGTTGTTACAGTTGCCGCCGCCGCTATTTCAGTCGTCATTCGTCGATGTCCAAGCAGTGGCCTCGGTCTCTATAACCGTCACCGTCGTCAACACGGTAGCCGTCACAACACCAGCACACGTCCTTCGCAGCCCCTATCGCACTCGAGCCTCACTCTCGTCGCGTCTTTCTTGGCTCTGCGCCATCCGTAGCCGTCTCGTGTGTCGAAACGATCTCTGCATCCACGTCGCTTCCAATTCAGCAACCTAGGAAAGTGAACCCTCACTTGCTTACCATGCTACATATATACGTATAATATATATACGTGGGTTAATTGTTATTAAATCTCTTATCGACACAATTATGGTTTATCAACATTTAGTAAACATTATTACAATATATATAACTTTTTCTTTGAGTTGGAACTCCTAATTCATGATGAATAGTTCGTGTTGCTGATAATCAACATGTAGAAAATTGGGATCAGGACGTTAGCGATTCGATCATGAAATGATATCCCTAAAAGGCGTCGTCAAACCTGAAATTCACTATACAAGCTATCGTATAAAATTCATTGTAAATTGAATACAGATTGGAATATAATGTTGTAAGGCTCGTATCGAAGCCGACTAGATAACCTAGAACCCTATATAAATTGTTATTTATTATTGACATGTCACAATAATGAAAACTGAAGGAAAAACGGCTCTAGACTGCAATCCAGAGCAGTATTTTCTGTTGTTACCTGTATTTAAACCCTTGCACATATCTGTATATAATTGCTATTGTGCGGAGACCTATATTGTTGTTTAGATAATTGAATTAGCTTTTATATGGTACTGGTTTCACTCGATTCCATCACAGTTTGATATTTTAAATATATTTTAAATCGTCGACATGTCTTGCAGTTTTCTGCAGTGGCATTTTATACAAATTGACCTTAAACTGAACATACCTCCCTGTACACAGCGGCTATTACTGATCTGGTTATTACGTTGGAAACTTAACTGATAAGCAAGATTTTATTCAAATGCAGCGATCTTTGATTCTGAACATAATATATATGAAACTGCGCTTGAAGTTGGACTTCCAGTTCTGAAACTGGAATTCCAACAGCTTACACTCGTTTTTAAAATGATCATAACTCGCAAACCATTACCCCGATTAAGTTGAAACCAATTTTAATGTTTAGATAAATGAGTCTACTTATGTCTTTTATATCGTTTCGCTTGATTATGTATGTATGAATTACTGTGAAGTTTCCAACCTGAATGACACTGGCTGCCTATTTTCTAATTGAAGTGTATTTTACTATATTCTTATCATATCATGTGACTGTTATGCCCTCGGTGATTAGTGACCAATTACATTGACACCCTAATGATAGTAGTGCATTGTCGAGTGACTTGTGGTATCGATTGGATGTGACAAATATGTCAGTAAAAGTGATTGAATGTGAAAGCGTTAAGTGAAAACGTGATTGAGTCGGTGAAAGTGATTGAATGTGAAAGTGATAAGTGAAAACGTGATTGAATAGTGAAAAAGATACGTACTTGTACACAACCGATTCGATACATGAAATACTATTACACCGGGGAAATGGGGAAATCGAGGTATAGTGTTTAGAGGATGATCGTTCGAACAGCGATATATATATATATATATATATATATATATATATATATATATATATATATACACTGATTAGATCGTAGGCCTAACGACACGGTTGCAGGGTTATGTCCCAGGCTTAGTGGATCGTAGTCTCGGGCATACACGACTCTTATTAAACACGATAACTTTTTTCCACCGATCGATTTCAAATTGACTTAGAGACAGATAGGTTTAGTGACATGGACATTGCATTGATTACTGATTTGACACACATGGTACACTATTCACCTGAGCCTATTTCACATCCACTTGTCATTATTTTCCATGCCTATTATTTCATGTTTAATTTATTGCACAATTATATATTTCTATATTGCGTTGCCCCGACGACCTAAGTATGCATGTTCAGAAGACAAAGTGGACCCATCTCAGGATCAGGACTTGCCTTACGAGATTGCGAAAATTAAGGCAGGGACATCCGTGCTATCGCCTTTTGCTTTCAATAAAGAACTCTGTTATTTTGGTTAGTAGTTTATCTTATTATTGAACTCCTTGTATCCAGTGAACTCATTTTGATTAAATGTCATAAAGTGGTGATTATGATTTACTTTACTTTGTGTTGTGTTTACTGATTAGCATGTAATGCTATAAGCCGAAGTGTGACTACGGAAGGATTATTTCTTGACCATATGAGCGTGACTGGCCTACTCATCTTTCGTATTCCGTATTTTGGGAAGCGGGTCGTGACATGGTTTTGTTGGTATCAGAGCACCATGTTTAGAATGAGATTACAGTTTCCGACTAAGGCGTGACAATTTAAATCGCCCATTCGGTCTAGCTTGTAAACTTGTCATCCTTGACTAGGATTTCTATAGTGTGTCCTGGTATATATTTTGATCACATATGTTAGTTTTGAATAACTTGGTAGAGTTACGTAGTTGTAACTATAAACTGCAGCATAGTTACAATGCAACACTCTGCTCGAGTGACTTGAAGTTCTACCTTACCGCATATTCTTGTTTTGATTGTCAAACCTCCCCCCTTGTTACCTTATATCATTCATGAGTCTTCAACTCTGCTTTCCATTTCTTCATCCTTGTACCCTTCTTGATGATCATATTCCTGCTTATGTTTCTTTCTGAACCCGATGCATTCTCATGTCTTCATTTCTTCGAAGTTGTTATATCAAGTTCCATACCCATAAGTTTTTATCAGCGTCGCGCAGTAGAATCGTGGTGGATCCATAACCCACAGTTAAGGTGTTTATCGATGACATACTAGCCTACTTCAAGAGTTAAGAGGAACATGTCGAGCACATGCGTACAATGTTGCAGATTTTGAGGAAGGAGAAGCTTTATTCTAAGCCAAGTGTAAGTTTTGGCTTGACAAGGTACAGTTCCTAGGACATTGTTTCGAGTGACGGCATTTCAATGAATCCGGCGAAAGTAGAATCTGTCAGAGACTGGTCGACACCGAAGTCGGTAGCTGAGATCAAAAGCTTTCTGAAACTGGCTGGATATCATCGACGATTCGTTCAGGATTTCACAAGTGGCGGAGCCCTTGACGAAACTTACACGGAAGGAGGTACCGTATGTTTGGTCGGAGGAGTGCACCCAGGCGTTCGAGTTGTTGAAGCAGAAGTTGACCACGGTCCCCATTCTGACAGTGCCTGATAGTTCTGGTGGTTTGGTGATCCATAGCGACGTTTCTCGGAAGGGTTTAGGTTGTGTTTTAATGCAGCACAGTCAACTAGTGGCTTACGCTTCGCGTCAGCTGAAGGCTCACGAGAACTACCAGACGCATGACTTAGAGTTGGCGGCAATCGTATTTGCATTAAAGTTCTGGAGGCATTATTTGCTGGGCGAAAAGATGGAAGTGTACGCGGATCATAAAAACTTGAAATACATGTTCACTCAGAAGGAGCTAAATATGGGACAACGCAGAATATAGGACAACGCATGTGGCTAGAGTTGATGGCGGACTACTATCTAGATCTGCAACACCACCTGGGGAAAGTAAACGTTGTGCCAGATGCTCTCAGCCGTAGGCCGACGGTTATGACGTTGACTAGTCAGAGTATTATTAAAGACTTTCAGAGACTCGAGCTGGAGATAGTTATGTTGGTACAACCGGACAGTTTTGGCAGTTATAGGTGCAGACTTCGCTTGTAGATCGCATTAAGGTCGCACAGACTGAAGATCCTCAGTTACAGAAGTTTAAGAGACAAGTTAAGGCTGGATTGAGAACATATTTACTGATTCACGAAGATAGTTCTTTGAGATTCGGCAGTCGACTGTGTCAAAGGGGTATACAGGAAGTCCCAGTAGAGGCACACAGTTTGGCTTATTCGGTACATCCGGATGGCACCAAGATGTACAAGGACTTGAAGCAGCATTTCTGGTGGAATGGGATGAAAAGAGAGACCGCTCACTTTGTTTCCAAGTGTCTGGTATGCCAGCAGGTGAAAACTGAGCATCAAAGGGTAGCAGGATTGTTGCAACCACTTCCGACACCCGAGTGGAAATGAGAGCACATCATTATGGACTTTGTGACGGCACTACATCGAAGTCCAAGAGGCAACAATGTCGTCTGGGTTATTATTGATCGTCTCACGAAGGCAGCACATTTCATACTTTTCCGAGTGGGACAATCGACGGAGTCGCTTGCAGAGTATATACAAAAGATAGTAAGGCTACATGGAGTACCTGTCAGCATAGTATCTGATCAAGACACCGTGTTCATTTCCCACTTCTGGAAGAGCATGCAGAAGAGTTTGTGCACTCGTCTCAAGTTTAGCACAGCATATCATCCTCGGACGGACGGGCAATCCGAGCGTACTATCCAAACGCTCGAGAATATGTTGAGAGCATGCATGCTGGATTTTCAGGGTTCTTGGGAGGATCGCCTTCATCTGGTGGATTTTTCGTATAACAGCTTCCAAGCCAGCATCCAAATGGCCCCGTTCAAACCTGTTTGGGGATGGAAGTGTCGATCCCCACTTTGGTGGGAAGACGTGGGTGGGCGAAGGTTACTGGGTATCGAGCTTATAATTCGGACGTGGACAAAGTTCAGATGATCAAGCAGCGTATCAAGACTGCTCAGGAACGACATAAGAGTTGGACAGATGCCGGTAGAAGACAGTTGGAGTTCGGAGTTGGCGATCACATATTCCTAAAGATTTCACCTACTCGGGAAGTGATCATGTTTGGTATTCGGGGGAAACTCATTCCCCGACTCATCGGACCCTTCGAGGTGCTAGAGCGAGTACGAAAGGTAGTCTATCGGCTTGCCTTGCCTCCATCGTTGGCTGGTATGCACAACGCTTTCCATGTATCTCGATTGCGGCACTACATTCGATATAACGGCCACATTTTAGACCATTCAGAGTTGACGTTGGGAATCGATCATATGAGGAGCAGCCAACCACCATACTCGATCGCAGGGAGAAAATGCTGAAGAACAAAGTCATTCCACCAGTTCGCGTTTCTTGGGGTGGTCGTTTTCCAGGAGAGTATCTGGGAACGTGAGGAGGATATCCGTTCACGGTTTCCGTATCTTTTCGAGTAGTTTGTTCGTATCGTTGCTTTCTTGTTTTCGTTCTTTTAATTTCGAGGACGAAATTTTTGTAAGGGATACGATATAATACTCGGTTCTTTTGTACTCGTCAAAAATCCGTATTTGGAATAAATACCTTTCTCAAACTATTCTCCCTACTTTCTATTTCGTTTTTCGTATCTCTTTTACTATTTAAATCCTAAACCATAACTTAAATAAAACCCCAACTCTATAATTTTTTCCCTAACACTACAAACCCCCGCCGCCTCGACCTCCGCTCACCGCCGCGACCTCACCGTCACCAACACCTCTAACTCCCCTCATCCACCTCCTCTTTCCTTCCTAACGCACCTACAACCACCTAACCTCTGCTAACACCCCTCGCCATGCGCACCCCACCGCCTGCTGCTGCCACCAACTTTCTCGCCTCACCGATCACCATCAACAACCATCGCCTCCCTCTCTTCCTCAACTTGACCGAGCTTCACCCAGCTATACCCTCACTACCCTCACTACCACCCATCTACACCGCCACCACTTAGTCACCACCGCTGTCGGCCAACCACCCTGCCGACGACGACACCAACTCCACCTTCCACCTACCATCATCACCGACCCGCTTCTCCTAGAAACCGCCATCACTTTCCTACAAGAGGGACAAGCTCCACCTCCATGCACCCTAAGCCCCTGCACCACTTCCTGCTCTCGCCGTGCCATGCCTCCGCTTGAACACCATCACTGTGCCCGCCAACAGAGCCTTCAGCCTCATCTCCAAGCCAAGCCCTACAAGCCCAACCCGAGCTCCGCTCACCCTTCGGCATTTCATCGAACAGTTGTTGCAGTCGCTGCCGCCGCCGTTCCAGTCGCCATTCGTCGACGTTCAAACAATGGCCTCGGTCTCTGTAGCCGTCAACGCCGTCAACACGGTAGCCGTCGTAACGCAAGCACACGTCCTTCGCAACCCCTATCACGCTCGAGCCTCACTCTCATCGCGTCTTTCCCGGCTCCGCGCCATCCGTAGTTGTCTCGTGTGTCGAGGCGATCTATGCATCCGTGTTGCTTCCAAATCAACGACCCTAGGCAAGTGAACCCCCTCACTTGCTTATCATGCTACATATATACGTATAATATATATATATATATATATATATACATGGGTTAATTGTTATTAAATCTGTTGCCAGCACAATTATGGTTTATAAACATTCAGTAAACATTATTACAATATATATAACTTTTCCTTTTGAGTTGGAACTCCAACTCGTAATGAATAGTTCGTGTTACTGATAATCAACATGTAGAAATTGGGATCAGAACATTAGCGATTCGATCATGAAGTGATGCCGCGTCGTCAAACCTGAAATTCACTATACAAGCTACCGTATTAAATTCATTGTAAATTGAATACACATCGGAATATAATATTCTAAGGCTCGTATCGAAGCCGACTAGATAACCAACCCTATGCAAATTGTTATTTATTATTGACATGTTGCAATAATGAAAACTGAAGGGAAATATGGCTCTGGACCGCAGTTCAGATCAGTATTTTTCTATTGTTACCTGTATTTAAACCCTTGCACATCTCTGTATATAATTGCTATTGTGCGGAGACCTATATCGTTTCTTAGATAATTGAATTAGCTTTCATATGGCACTAATTTCACTCGATTCCATCACTGTTTGATATTTTAAATATATTTTAAACCGTCTACAAACTGTAGTGGCATTCTATACATATTAACCTTAAACTGAACATATCTCCCTGTACACAGCAATATTACTGATTCGGTTATTGCGTTGGAAACTTAACTGATATGGCTAGATTTTATTCAACCGTAGCGATCTTTGATTCTGAACATAATATAAAACTACGCTTGAAGTTTGACTTCCAGTTCTGAAATTGGAATTCCATCAGCTTACACCCGTTTTTAAAATGATCATAACTCACAAACCGATACCTCGATTAAGTTGAAACCAATTTTAATACTCAGATAAATGAGTACTTATGTTTTTTATATCGTTCCGCTTGATTATGCACGTATGAGTTACTGTGAATTTTCCAATCTGAATGACACTGGCTGTCCATATTTTAATTGAAGTGTATGTTACTGCATTCTTATCATATCATGTGACTGTTATGCCCTCAGTGATTAGTGACCAATTACATTGACACTCTGATAGTAGTACATTGTCGAGTGCTTTGTAGTATCGATTGGATGTGACAAGTACGTAGTGAAAGTGATTGAATATGAAAGTGATATAAGTGAAATCATGATTGAATAATGAAAGTGATATGAACTTGTACACAACCGATTCGATACATGAATATGTAACATGGAGGAAATGGGGAAATAGAGAGTAGAAACGAACTTGTATTTAGTAGGGTATAGTGTTTAAAGGATGATCATTCGAAAACGATATATATATATATATATTGATCAGGTCATGAACCAGCGGCACAGCTATGTCCCAGGCACAGTGGACCGTAGTCTCGGGCATGCACGAGACTCTTGTTAAAGACGACAACTCTTTTCCACCGATCGATTTCAAATTGACTTAGAGACTAATAGCTTTAGCGACATGGACATTACATATTGATTACTGATTTGACACACATGCTACACTATTCACCTGTGCTTGATGTAGGGTGTTTTTCGTCGCCCTATTAAGATAGGAATGTACTTGCTAGTCAGGCATGTACAGATTCCCCCTGCCTGAGGTAGGCTGGGGTTTATTAATTATGGGAATCCAAATTTCCGGCAGTCGCGGACTAAGCTGTCGTTAATTACCGATCGCTTTTGGAGCGAAAAAACCTCCGATTAACTGGTCATACGAATTCAATGTGAGGTGTTGGTGCTTGAAAATAATGCAGAAAGGCGTGTACATTTCATTTTTTATTTATTCTATTTATGATAAAAATATTTATTTATTCAAAAGAGATTTTTTCTTGTATATTATTCTATATATATATTTTTTTGTTTTATTTTATTCATTTTTTATTGTTTATTTTTTTAAAATGAAAAGGAGGGAAGCTCCCACTCCCTCACGTGAGAGAATGGGAGCTTACATAAGGAGTGGGAGCTCCCTCTTAGTGGGAGCTCCTCCCTTACGTGGAGGAGCGGGAGCTCCCACCAAGTAGGAGCCCACACTAAGTGGGAGCCCCCTCACCCCTCTCTAAGTAGGAGCCCCCACTAAGTGGGAGCCCCCTCACGGGGAAAGCGGCAAAAAGGGGCACGTGCCTGCGGAACACGAGTGCGCACCAGAAAGGGGGCTAAGCCTTCGGATTTGGAGTTGAACTCCTTTGATTTTTATTATAGAGTTAAACTCCCAAAGGTTTTGTTTTGGAGTTGAACTCAAAAGATTTTAATTTCCTTTCTTTTTTGAGAAGAAATCCTAATGAGTTCTCTTGAAACTCCAAGATTTGGATCTTGGATGATGAAAATAGATGCATCGTATATAATGATTGAAAGTCGATTTGCCAAGGCGCGGATGTGAGCCCCCGGCGATTAAGGGGGAGCTCAGACAAAAGAGAGCAGAAATCGATACAGTAGCGCCCATTACCAGCCATTCTGGAGGAGCAGTTGATTCAACAATTTTTAGATGGAAATCCCTCGCTCTCTTCACTTTTAGCCTTTCAAGCAAGACGAGATGAGATCACCACTTCCCTTTTCTTCCCTTGATGGAGCCTTGGGAGGTGGGTTTCCCTTCTTTTTCCTCTCAAATTGGATCTTGAAGAAGAAAAGGATAGCAAAAATCTTTCTTTTTTGGATTTGATGTGAGAGTTAACTCTCCTTCAATGGCTTTATGGTGAAACTTTATTTAGTTTTGAGAAAAAAAGTGCTAAGCTCTTGATTTAATTGGAAATGAAGAGGAAGAACATGCGAGAGAGAAGATGGAGGCACAAATCCTAATATTTTTTTTGAGGGGAATGAATATGCTTCATTTCTTCATAATGTTGCTTTAAATAGGCTTACAAGTTTACACATAGCCCCTTGAGCTGTACAAAATGGCATTTTGCCCATCCCATACCCATGTGCTTATTTCTTTTTGCACATTAGCCATGGGCTTTACAAAATTTGGTTTTTCGCCCGTTTATTTTACATTTTGCACATTTAATTAAATATTACATTTATTTGTTTTATTTTCTTGGCATGGGGCAGGTCTGGGCTTGGGCTTGGGCTCAGGCGTGGGCCCGGCTTGTGTTCAGGCGTGGGCGCGGCTTCGATTCTACAGTAAGGGACGTTTGTTTCGACTTGGTCCTACTTATTCGCGGTTTGACTGACTTTTGGTTAATGGAGTGTAAATTTTAACCCCAATAAAGTGCCCGTCATTAATGAATGCACACTATATGTATGGGCCGTGTGCATGAAATTGATGGATCTTCTTTCGCGTGGCTGTTAACTTGATTTGTTTTCCGCTTTTGGGAGGCTGGCACTGTCCTTTTTACGACATGGACGGTCGATACTTGACGTATCTCTGAGCCAGTGTCAAGTATTCCCGAGACGGAGTGTCGGTGTATGACGTATCCTCAGCACGGAGTGTCGCTGATTGACGTATCCTCGGCACGGAGTGTCGCTGGTTGACGTATCTCGGCACGGAGTGTCGCTGGTTGACGTATCCTCGAGTCGAAGTGTCTGTTTCTGACGTGCCCTCGAGACGGAGTGTTTATGACGTGCCCTAAGACAGAGTGTCGCTGGTTGACGTTTTCCCGAGACGGAGTCACTGTTTGACGTTTTCCAGAGACGGAGTGTCAGTGTATAACGTTTTCTCAAGACGGAGTGTCGCTGGTTGATGTATCCCGAGACGGAGTCTCGGCGTATGACGTATCCCCGAGGCGAAGTGTCCGCGTGTGACGTATCCCCGAAACGGAGTGTCCTGTTTATGATGTATCCCCGAGACATAGTGTCGATGTCTGACGTGTCCTTGAGATGGAATGTCGCTGGTTGACGTATCCCGACACGAAGTGTCTGGTTGACGTATCCCCAAGACAGTTACTGTTTGACATTTCCCCGAGACGGGATGTCGGTGTCTGACGTTTCCACGAGACGGGGTATCCTGTTTGACGTGTCCCTGATACGAGTCACTGTTTCTTGACGTAGAGGTCATTGGAATTGGTTGATTTGACTTGTTTTGGGAGGTTCCAATCTGTCCGGTGGGACCTCTGAGCTTTGAAAACACTTCCGGGTGGGACTTTAATTTGATTTGTCTGATTCCTGTCTTGTTTGGCGGGACCTTTGAATTTGAGGCATTGCCGTGTAGGATTTAAATTGGAATTGAATATGAATTTGGCGTCAGCATCGCTACACTAGAATGGGGTACCAGGAGCGACTCATCATTTGCCGCTGGAGGCTTTGAATTTGGATGGCATGGCGTCTGCATTACTACACTGGAATACGGTACCAGGAGCAACTCATCATCCGCCTCTGGAGGAACTTGGAATTTGGGTCGGCATCAGCACCGCTAACACTAAAGCGTAATGCCAGGAGCGACTCATCATTCGCCTTTGCCCGTTGGGAAGCGATGGCTTAAGAGGCAGGTTTAGGTCCCTGTCACCTAAGGCTTTTCAATCTTATGAGTCGTGAAGATCTCATAAAAGTATTTTCTCCCTACGAGTCGGGAGGATCTCATAGGTATATTTTCTCCTTAGAAGTCGTGAGAACCCCCAAATGTGCTTCCCTTGTGAGTCATAAGGATCTCACAAGGTCGAGAGGACTTTGCGAGTGTATTTTCGTCTCATTTTCAAGAGTTTGCGTCCTTTCGGGTTTTCACACTCACTAGCAATCCTGCTGTTTTTACTCACGGAGCCCTTTCGGGTTTTCATTCGTATCTGTTTTGCTTGTGAACATACCGTTTTTTCAGTTTAACGACTTAGAGATCATTTTTCCCCAGTTTAATGACTTGGGGGTCGATGTTGCACTTATTCTTTGATTGGCCTTGTTGGTGCCTTTATCATCATTCGAACCGAGCCGGGATTGGGCAGCGGCAACCATATCTTTATCATGGTTGTGAAGCGTATGATGAATTTTTTCTTCCGGGTCCTACCATGTAGACCGTATGGATTATGTATCCGTCCACTGCCTCCTCATTGGTAGTGTTGCTTGTTAGACTTTTGGCTTGTTGCCTTGGTCCGCTCCTTTCAGGAAATGACGAATGACAGAGGATAGCCGGTTCGACCGAGGTCTTGGATATAGCCGGTACACTCTGTTTGAGTTCTTTTTTGATTTTGCACAGCGGATTTAGCTTTTGTCGCGGGGTAGCCACGTTCTTGGAATCCGCCGAACTCCCATTTAACAGGAAGCTTAGCCCTTTTATTGGCTCTATTTCTGAACCATTTCTACTTCAACTTCTCGATTTCAAAGGCTTGGCAAAAATCTACTTTCTTGACGACCGTTTTGGGCTGACCGATAGTCTAGAGAAGATAATTACATTTGCAGTCGTCATGGGCCTTGCCTAGGCTGGCATGGAGCATCCTGTTGCCCCCTGTAAGTTGATGGCTTTGCCACCATACGGGGAGATAGAAAGGCACTTGAACACCAATTCGTGTTTTAGTTCGGGCACCTTTGCGGTTATTATGTTAGGCCTTTTCCCTATTGAGGCTGGCTTGTTAATTTGGCTCATTGGAGCTTTCGTAGTAGGAGCACTAGCAGAGTCCAAAGAGAATATGGACTCGAATTGGATTTGATGTCCTGGCCCCTGCTACATGAGGCTTAACGGGAGACTCACTTTGGCGGTAACCTTGATTGTGTATGCGACGGTGGTCGCGTTGGAAGCTGAGCTTGTTTTCCTGGAAATTTAACATACATTGGTTTAGAGTCATTTCAAACGTAACCAGTAGTTTAGAATCATTTCAGACGTGAACTTGAAAGCTTGAGAAATTGTAGTTTAATATCATTTCGGATTGGAACTTATAGAGTCCTTTTTTTGCCGTGATTGCTCTTCCATTTCAGTTTTTCTCATCGCGAAGGTCACGATTGCTCTATCATTTCGGCTATTGATTTGCGGTTGCCCCATCATTTCGGAATTTTTTTATTTTTACTCGCTGATTTTTTTATTGCAGGTTGCCCCATCACTTCGGCTATTTATTTATTTATACATTTTTTACACTCCCGATTTAACGACTTAAGGGTCGATATTAGTTTAACATCATTTCGGACGCCACTTGAAAATTTGAGAAATTTTAGTTCAATGTCATTTCGGACACCACTTGGAACATGCATGTGAAGCAGTTCAGTTACTGAAGACATCATCGTTAAATTTGGGATTGCGGTTGAAAGTTGTTGAACCCTCATGAAAGAGGATTATTTCAGTACAAATATAGTCTTAAATGAGTTCGCATGAGCATTGGACCCGAAATATGGGAGGAGAGATAAAGTCCCGCCGGACATGCCAGAAGCTGGAGTGTTTTTCGTCACCCTATTAAGATAGGAAAACGCGAGCTTGTCAGGCATGTACAGATTCCCCTACCTGGATAGGCTGGGATTTATTAATTATGGGAATCCAAATCTCCGGCAGCCGTGGACTAAGCTGTCATTAATTATCTCTCGCTTTTGGAGCGAACGAACCTCCAATTGACGGATCAAACTGTCATGCGAACTCAATATAAGGTGTTGGTGCTTGAAAATTATGCAAAACGCGTTCGTTTCATTTTTTATTTATTCCATTTCTGACATAAAAAATTTATTTATTCAAAAGAGATTTTTCTTTGTTTATTATTCTATTTATATTTCACATATATATATATATATATATTTGTTTTGTTTTATTCATCTTTTTATGGTTTATTTTCTTTTTTAAAAAATGAAAAGGAAGCTCCAACTTAGTAGGAGTTACCCTCCTTCACTTGGGGTGGGAGCTCATGTGGGGGAATGGGAGCTCCCCCTCACGTGGGGAAAGAACCCCCGCGTGGGGGAGCGGGAGCTTCCAACAAGTGGAAGCCCCCCTCACGTGGGGGAGCAGGGACACCCACCAAGTGGGAGCCCCTTCAAGCGGGGGAAACGGCAAAAAGGGACACGTGCACGGCATGTGCCCACGGGAGCCCGCAGGGCACATTCACGGCACGTGCCCGTGGAGCACGAGCATGGACCGGAAAAGGGAGGATAAGCTTTCAGATTTGGAGTTGAACTCCTTTGATTTTTATTCTGGAGTTAAACTCCCAAGTTTTGTTTTGGAGTTAAACTCCCGAAAAAGGTTTTGTTTTGAAGTTAAACTTCCAAAGGATTTATTTTAGAGTTAAACTCCCAAAAGAATTTTTATTATAGAGTTAAACTCCAAAAGATTTTAAATGGAGTTAAACTTCCAAAAAAAAATTTATTATAGAGTTAAACTCCCAAAAGAATTTCTCCTTTCTCTTTCGAGAAGAAACCCAGGTTCTTTTGAAACTCTAAGATTTGGATCTTGGGTGATAAAAAGAGATCCCTTTTCTTCTCTTGATAAAGCCTTGGGAGGTGGGTTTCCTTTCTCCCTCTCAAATTGGATCTTGAGGAGGAAGAAAACAACAAAAATCTTCCCTTTTTGGATTGAAGTGAGTTAAACTCTCATTCAATGGGTATATGGTGAAACTTTATTTAGTTTGAAAAAAAAGGAGCTAAGCTCTTAATTTAATTAGAAATGAAGAGGAAGAGAAAGAACTTGAGAGAGAAAATGGAGGCACAAATCCTAATATTTTCTTTGAGGGGGAATGAATATGCTTCATTTCTTCATAATGTTGCCTTATATAGGCTTACAAGTTTACATATAGCCCCTTGGGCTTTACAAAATGATATTTTGCCCATCCCATGCCCATGTGCTTATTTCTTTTTGCATATGAGCCCATAGGCTTTACAAAATTTGGTTTTTTGCCTGTTTATTTTACATTTTGCAAATTTATTTAAATATTACATTTATTTGTTTTACTTTCTTGGCATAGAGTCGGTCTGGGCATGGACATACCTGCTTGAACTTGGGTTCGAGCGTGGCCCCGACATGGGCTCAGCTTGGATTCGACAACAGGGACCGTTTGTTTCGGTTTGGGCCTACTTATTCGTGGTTTGACTGACTTTTGGTCAATAGGGTGTAAATTTTAACCCCAACACCTGCAATTTCACATCCACTTATCATTATTTTCCATGCCTGTTATTTCATATTTAAGTTATTGAACAATTATATATTGCTATATTGCGTCGTCCCGACGACCTTGAGTATGCATGCTCAGAAGACGAAGTGGACCCAGCTCAGAATCAGGACATGCCCTATGAGATTGAGAAAATTTAGGCAGTAACATCCGTGCTATTGTCTTTTGCTTTCAATAAATAACTCTGTTATTTTGGTTAGTAGTTTATCTTATTATTGAACTCCTTGCTTCCAGTAAACTCATTTTGATTAAATATAATAAAGCGGTGATTGTGATTTCCTTTACTTTGTGTTGTGTTTACTGATTACCATGTAATGCTATAAGCCGAAGTGTGATTACGGCATGATAATTTCTTGACCGTAAGAGCATGGCTGGCCTAGTCATCTCTTGTATTCCGTATTTTGGGAAGCGGGACATGACAGTAATATTCAACTAAAACCCGGTTGCTCATTGCAGAAATAGTGCAAAAACTATTTTATGGCTTAGTACTGTTTAAAACATCCATTGCTTCATTAATCCTGGATGTCTTCCAACGTCATCATAGCCTCATAAATCACTCCATCAATTTGCGCAAGTAAAACACCTTATATCCAAACTCATAGTTAGAAGTCACTTACAGGACACCTAGTTTTACTTTAAATATATTTGCCTTCTGTAACAATAACCCTAGATTTTAACTCATCCGTGCTTAAGCAATTTATATAGCTAAATTATAATATTAATGGACCCCTTGATTCATCTATATTTTGATCAAAATTTCTGGATAAATCATGAATCCAATCATAAGGAAATCCATCCTAGTGGGTCCTGGTGTTTGGTTCGTCAATTGATAATCAATTGCCTCTTAGCATACAAATGCCGAAGATCTTCACAAGATACTCATTCATCACATTTATTTTCTTGCGATAAGTGACGCAAGGAAAGGTTATAAGTTTATAACAAGATTCAACTTCAAAACGTAAGGTTCATTCTGATTAATTGCAGTCATCAAGTATGTCTATAGATTCTATTACATATAAACTAACATCATAAAGAAAAATTTCATAACCGGCATTGCATTTATGTTTATAAAACTAAAGCCTTAATCAAGCATATGATGTTTTCCCTTTGCTCCCAATCAATTCCTTTTGCGACCTCTCTTTCCTCCATTTAGTTATGTCACTGTAAGTACTTTGACCCCCAAAGCAAATTTATCTTCTCTACTTATTGCACTTCCACTACAAATATGAAGGAAAAAAGTTTGGCAAAGATTGCATTCAACCATATAGTCAAAAGTAGAAATCGATGATGGTACTTAATTATTTCCCATTTCCCATACATTTCTAATAGGGTATTCATTGAAAATGTTACTCCCATCCATATAAACATAGGACTGGTACCTACAAAACCAATATAAAAGATACATTTATTTAATTAAATTCGGTTGCAGATGAAAATGGGATCAATCATAATATTAATATAAAATATCACGTGTTGCAATGTCCAATGTCGATCATACCTCAACGTGGAATCTAATGTTACAGTCCTCCATTAACATGCATACCCAGCTACTTCCCTTCTGAGGAAGCAAGCTCCTCCACTTTTTAACATACGTGCCAAACCATAATCTATCCCAGGTTGCTTATTCTTTTCAAGCGCTATACTACTGCTTTATACAAAAGCGCAGCGGCTGATGTCCGCTTTCCGCTAAAGCGGTGCTTTATGGGGCTTTTTACAACAGTACTTAATGCTAATCATCTTTCCATAAAAGGAATATTTTCTATATTTACTATAGTTTATTATAAACATCAGTAGCATTCCTCGTTAACTTCTAACAAAACGAATTGCAAATTTAGTATATGTTTAATGATTCCAACCAAGGTGGAAAAAATCTAATGGTATGATGTCCAGCAATCACAGATCTACAGCCATCAGTAAGTATAGATCTAAAGGCACAAGTCCAATAAAAGTTTTATAGTCGAATGAAAAAAATAAAAGCAGAAACAAGGAGGAAATACCAACTACCAAGTATGTTAGCAGATCAAGAAACCCTGCGCATCCATAAAATTTTGAGGGGATGTTTGCTTAGCAACAAAAAAGAATTGTAACAAATGTTACATGCGGCATTTGTTGCAAAAAGACGGGCTCAAATCCACTGTTTGGTTATCTTCAAGTTTTGTAATTGGATTTCCAAATCCAAACCATTTTTTGTGTTTGGTTTTAAAAAATGAAGGAAATGCAACATTTATTACAAGTTTGCGTAGGTGGCGGCATATACAAAGCTTATGGGGCATCTATATAGACTATAATTATTACTATGCTCACCATTCCCAAAATTGCAACTCTTGTTACAACCAAAATGAGTGCAACAGATATTGCAAGAATTTGATGCTTTTTGCGTCTCCATTTCCATTTCCAACTCAAGTTTGTTGCTAACCAAACATAGGAAAGATTTTTTGCGACAAATGTTGCATGCATCTTCATATCCTAGCTACCAAACAGCCCCTAAGTGAAAAAATTTGGAAATTGATCGCCTAAATGGAATCTCTGACCCGTTAAAGATTTGCGATCGACCTATCGCCCTGATCTCTCTAGGGCTCAAGGCAAAACGAGTATAAAGAGTCCAAACATCCCTCCCCATTCCCAGAAATAATAGGCATTTTAGGATCCATAATACTCCAAAACTCTCAAAATCGGTCACAAATAGATCCACTCAGAAATCTTAAAACACCCATTAGTTTCAACAGCGCACCATGAAAGCAGATCTGAAAGACAGCTATGACACGAGCTGAAGGAGTCTCAGACAGAACAAGAGAATAGGATCTATCAAGTGGTTGAGAAGGATCACTTAGCAGTGAAGCAACCAAATAATTAAGTGGATATTAGTACATATTTGCTTCCATTTTAAAATGTCACCCCTTGATCTCTCTAACTTAAAGAATATCAGCATACATGTGTAATGGATGGATTGGAGGAGGTGGTCCTTTACTTGTGAAAGAGCCACAAATGGCAAGGGAAATATATATCTTTGGTCATGTAGTCTAAACTAATATTCTTGAACTAACAAAAGATAAATAACGTGGTCATGCATTCTAAATAAATATTCTCAAACTATAAGAAGTCAAATATCTTGGCTGTGCATTTTAAATTATAAGGATTGCATGCATCTTTTTTGTAAGTATGATATATTTAATATACAAGTCAACCCTTCATCCTCATCTATATGGCCTAGAACAAGGAAACAAAAAATAGTGTGTTATTTTCATACTCTTTGCACTTGCAAAAAATGGTTATATAATAAAAAATTACTTAATATCAGAGATTTTCCTGTTTCTAAACCATAGGCAAAGAGTACGGGAATTACATAATCTTCAGTGAATCTATGTTCTATATCATGGAGTTGAAGATGGATGGTAGTTGGTACTAATCAACCACAATAGAGGTGGAGAGTTAACCTTTTTACAATCATAAAGGGAAAATTTCTCAAACACTTCATACCAGCTATATTTAGCACAGATGCACACAACATCAAGAAGAAGCCTTGATCTTAAACATTTAGCATCAGCAACATAAATCAATGTCTTCAATTAACTGTTAAATCATCTCAATTAAATTAACTAGCATATCTCTTGCACACAAACACACAATACAGATATAAAGTGTTAAAGAGATTGAGTATTTAAGTTGAGAGAGTGATGGGCTTTTATAAGTACACATGGGCCTTTGATATAAGTGGGCTTCCAACAATAAGACTCAAGCCTATTTGGAGTTTGACCCATCTTATATCTTATACCCATGCGGTTTTTTTTTGTTGTTTCTAATGTGGGACTATCATTAAAGTTTCCTCATCATTTGGTCTTTACTTTCAACTCTTCCCTCACATGCAACCATCACTTTTTCTTGGTGTGGCTGCCACGTGGAAAGTACAAGACGAGTTACGTGCAACCATCACTTTTTCTTGGTGTGGTTATCACGTCGAGAGAACGAGTTTGGATCAAGCCATCAGCTCTGATACCATGTTAAAACTCGTTTTGGGCCCACATGGATGCACATGGGTTTTCAATATAGTGAGACTCCATCCAAAAAACATGGGCTCTGATACCATGTTAAAAAGATAGAGTATTTAAATTGAAGGAGTGATGGGATTTTATAGATACACATAGGCTTTTGATATAAGTGGGCTTCCAACAATAAAACTCAAGCTTTTTTGAGGTTTGACCCATCTTATATTTTATACCCATGTGTTTCTTTTTATTGTTTCCAATGTGGAACTATTATTAAATTTTCCCCATCATTTGGTTTTTACTTTCAACAATAAGCGCACATGGAAGAGGCTCGCGTCTGCTAACATCAATTATACTGTAACATCCTAATCCGATCGTAAGTTTTTTCTTTTCTTTTTCTTGTGAATGTATTGGGTTTTGTTATATAATTATTATTATTTTAAATTGGAGTTTAATACTTTCTAATTAAGATAGAACATATTATTATAGTTGCCTTAAATTTTTTATAGTTATGGTTTTTCAACTTTGTTAAATATGTATATTATTAGTATTTATGTTTCTTTACTATTTGATTAATATCTTAAATTTCTATACATATAATATTTATTTGTCTAACATTAGTTTCATAACTAAATAGATAATATTAGTATGGTTGTTTTAACAAAACATATTTAGTATTTAAGATTGATTGATAATTTATTAATATCTTATTTTAATTTGCATCTGATATATTTTCAAATACTAGATATGTAAACAAATATATTATGATTATCAAAATTAGTTAAATATGTGATGTTTAACTTTTAAACTTTTGTTTTGCTAAATCTAATAATATTTTATTTATATTCTAGTACAATATTTTGTCTATTATGATATATTATTAATAATCTTTTAATCTTTAAATCCTATTTTAAATCTTTCAAATTAAACTATTGGGGGTTATAAGAATTATTTTCCTAAACTTATATATATTTTTTATACTCTCCCAATATATTTTATCTCCACAAACAAATCTATAACTATTTTAATTATACACATTTAAACTAATCTATATACATCATATCTATTTAAAACCCTATATATATTTATATAAATATTTCCTATTATCCTATATAATATCAGACCCTACACCTATTTTAACTATATATATATATATATATATATATACCAAACAACCTTTACAAACTTCCATATAATTTAATCTCTTTAATAATATTTGGATCTCTTCAAATATATCTCTCCTCAATATTTTATTCTCCTACCTTATAACAACTTTACATATATTCATTATCATCATTTCTTTCTTTTCTCATATAAATCAACCTTCTATCTTTCTCATATAAATCAACATTCTCTCTTTCTCATCACTATTTTCTTTTTCAAACTTTGCCGAGCCATCAAAACTTAAAGTTGCGCTTCGTGTCGTCATGTTTATCTGTCTCCGAAGCAAGTACTCTTGCTCCTTTATTTTTAGTCGATACAACATCGGCGAATCTCTCAACTATTGCTGATAAATAATATTATCATACAAATTATGTACATAACTATTTGTATCCACGCTGTAGGTATATATAATCTCCGTTCATATTGATATATTATATTCTTGATGTGTTATTGTTTTATATAAAAACATGATGTGATCATATTTACTTAACTAATATATAATGTAAATTTAAACTCATATTGCTGTATGTGCTATTAATTATTTTTACTCATGTATATATTGTCTACTGTGATTTTTTTATTGTAACTATCATATATCATAAATAAGTTTGTATATAGATATATAATTAATACATTTAAATATATATAATATGAAGTGTACTTATAAATAATTTGTTAATACAGTAGATAAATTATTGATATATTTAGTTAGAATAGTTGTGGATATGATAAATTATAACATACATAGATTATTAGTACATATTGGTGATAGTCATATATAATACACTAAAACGGTATAATATATTTTATGTATATAGGTGTACAGTATTAGTAATTATTAACACGACACACGATGGTGTGAGTATTTCAGATAATGATGTTTATGTATTAAGTAGGGGTATATATATATATACAGATATTATAAATATAACGGTACAAGTCTCAGTTTTAGTTAATTCAAATAGTTATATAGTATATTATAATAATGCATTCATATTTAATTACAAATAATTTTTGTTAAATGCCATAGATATTGTAATTGTTCGATTAAAATCCTTTTTAAAATGATGTTGCGTAAATAACCTTGTTAAATATTGATGCTATGACATGCTTATTATTATCATCGACATGCACGAGAACACTTTTTAACATGCTTTATATATATGAGATCATTATTGATTGACGTGTACGAAAACACCTTGACATGACATGCTTGTTCATGACTATTGTTTCCTTATATTAAAACGAGATCTCTAATTAGAATGTTGAATTATCTACCGTGCACAATCTATACTGTTTCCATGTTTCATTTTCATACAATTAACATGATATTACCAGTTCCGGTCCAGTCAGCATTTTGATTATTGGTTGAGTTCACTACCATGTTAGTTATAGATACACGGGTTGTTGGAGTAGTTTGAGTGTGCGTTCGTTCAATAGAATCTCAGGAGTCCCATTGCCGACAGCTCGTACCGGGCTATATCGGTCGCTTGTTCCTGCAGCTCGTACCGGGCTATATTGGTCATTGGAGCTCGTACCGGGCTATATCGGTCGCTTGTTACTAAAGCTCGTACCGGGCTATATCGGTCGCTTGTTCATTCCACAGTTGGGTATGTGTTTTTTGCCCCTGAGGCCCTACCTGTAAGTCCACGTTACCTACCCGGTACTTACGGGGAGGCGAAAAGAGTAAAAAACGGATTTTTAACACAAGCTAACATGGACTAAGATTAGAGGATTTTTGCTAAACAAAAACTAACAAACTAACTATAAGTTCTAGCTACTAGGTTAGATGGTTATACCTAGATCTTGAACTCCTTCTCTTCTTGTTGTGGTCCTCTTTCTTGCTTGCTCCTTGAAGTGGTGTAGACGGCTCCTCCTCTTCGTCTTCTCTTTGCCGAAGAAAGATCCACCCGAAGGCCTCTACCTAGAGCTCCTACCTCAACCAAGAGGCAACTAGAGTGCTTGGCTTGCTAGACTAAGAACCCTAGAATGAGTATAGAGTTGTCTTGATGGTTTTATCTCATAAAACTCGTGTTTTTCAACACATGAAAGAAGAGAGCTTTAAGAGAGGAAGAGGGAGAGCTTTGCATGAGAGAGAAAGAGCAAGAATAACAACCATGCTCACATATGAGAATAATAATAATAATAACTAAAGAAAATTGTGATAGTTAGTTGAAATGACCATTATCATTTCACATTTAATGCAATTTGTAAGAATCAAGAAGCATCTTGCAAAAGAAATAATCATGGTCAAATGGTCAACAAAAGCCAAATGGTCAACCAAAGTCAAATGGTCAACCTAACCATGGCACAATTATCATTAATTAATATTATTAATCATATTTCTCTTTCTCATTCTCATTAGGGTTTAGAAAAAATCAACTGCCAAAAACCCTAATGAGATTCCTCTGCCTCTATCAACTGTGCATACACACCCGCATCCGTGTTTCGAGGAACACGAATACAATGAGACAAAACCAATCCCAAAACAAATACTAGGATCTGGCTTAAACCAAAGCCCGCTAGTAATAACTGCCCGGACACCAAACGTGCACAATTGCGCGGATGTGAACGAACCCCGCCGTAAAACCATGCGACCTCTACTCTGTTTTGCCCAAAGGTGAACAACCCTCTGTGTGGGACTCTAAAGACTCGACACTACGCTGGCAGTGGGTTTAACCACAGGCCCCAAGCGGTACTAGCTGTACGCAACGGTCCCCAGGTAGATGCCGATAAGAAGACCGATGAGGTGAACCCATCCAAACTCCTACTGAGCCTGAATGTGACAATCTCTGTACAGTCCGGTCTGTTCGTCTGAGAAAATCGCATGTCGGGCCTAGGGGGCGGTAAACGTCAGTCCCCTAATAGTGGTACAAGTCGTGTCGGAGTGTAGCCCAGAACACTCTGAGAAACTACTGGAAACACTACCAACAAATCTCGCTTGCCGTGGCCGGGGACTTTGTGTAATGGCTCTCCTAGACACAGCGCGATATCAACTCCCAATACCGGGAGAGACGAATCCTGTCTAACCGTCACTGCCTCCAAGTTCTTCGGGACTGCACCCAACTACTACCTGTTTGCACGACTCATTTGGAACCGTGGTAGGATAGTAATCTAAGAACAGTGGGAACACACTCGAGGCGAAGTGACAGTGTCAAGTCAACGGACTAAGATGTACTCATGTCACCTGGGAACTGATAACTGACGATAGATATAATACCAACCAACAGTTCCCAGCGAATCATGTCTAGTGTACTCGTAACCTAACGAGCACCCGCATACTATCTCCAGTACGACGTACTAATGGCTGTGGGACAGACCATCTCCCCTGCTGGGATGAGAAGCGCATACGCTAGTCTACTCCGGAGTATCGATGCCCCGTCTCGATAATCCTACGACTAGGGACCTGTATAAGGATGTGCTTGTAGATTACCCAGCCCCCACTAGTGTGACTGCCATCACAACGCTGGTAATCAAGCAAAGATCCTAAAGGCTCCACTAATATGTATAAGCGATATGCTAAAAGAAACACATGCACATATTAAAGTAGAAACAAACCAAGTAGCATACTACCATTTTGAGCAAGATTGTCTATACAACTGTGAATATCCCAAGCTTCCATTAAGTAATATACAAACTAGTATAATACAGTAATGGCCTCTAGGGCATACACACTAACAATCTCCCACTTGCACTAGGGCCATGTACTGGCGTATTGAAGACCTATCATCTCGATCAGCCGCTCGAACTGACTCTGGGGTGTGGCCTTCGTGAATGGATCTGCAGTGTTATCTTCTGTAGCAACCCTTCGAATCTCGATCTCCCGGCGATCCACAATCTCCCTGATCAGGTGATACCGCCTCAAGATGTGTCTGGAGTTCTGATGGGACCTGGGTTCCTTTGCTAAAGCTATAGCCCCGTTGTCACAATACAGAGGTATTGGATCAACAATGGACGGAACCACCAGAAGTTCTGTCAAGAACTTCTTCATCCAGACGGTTTCTTTTGCGGCATCAGATGCTGCGATATATTCCGCTTCCATCGTCGAGTCAGCAACGGTTTTCTGTTTGGAACTCTTCCAACACACCGCCTCTCCATTGAGAGTAAAGACATAACCCGACATGGATTTGGAGTCATCTTTGTCACTCTGAAAGCTGGAGTCAGTAAAGGCCTTGATCTGGAGGTCTTTTCCGCCGTAAACCAAAAACATATCCTTAGTCCTTCTCAGGTACTTCAGAATGTTCTTTACTGCTATCCAGTGCTTCTCTCCAGGGTTTGACTGATACCGGCTTACTACACTCAGTGCATAAGCTACATCTGGTCTGGTACACAACATCGCATATTTTATAGAGCCTACCGCAGAGACGTAGGGTATAATAGACATGCGATCCCTTTCCAAATCAGTCTTGGGAGACATCTCTTTGGAGAGGGTGATCCCGTGACAAGCCGGTAAATTACCGCGCTTGGAATCTTCCATACTGAATCTTTTCAGTATGGTGTCGATGTACCTGGACTGTGAAAGTCCTAATATGCTCTTGGACCTATCATGATAGATTCGGATCCCCAGAATGTAAGAAGTATCACCAGGTCTTTCATGGAGAACCTATGTGACAAGAACCCTTTGACAGGTTGTAGCATAGGAATGTCATTTCCTATCAAGAGAATGTCATCCACATATAAAACGAGGAATACGACAGTTCGTGCTACAATTTTACTATAAATACATGGTGCATCCGAATTTTTGATAAAGCCAAATTCTTTGACCGTCTCATCAAAACAGATGTTTAAAATCCTCGATGCCTGCTTCAGTCCATAAATGAACTTAAGCAACTTGCACACCTTCCCGCTGCTCCCACTCTGAATGAAACCCTCTGGCTGGTCCATATAGACACACTCCTCTAAATTTCCATTTAGAAAAGCGGTTTTTACGTCCATTTGCCAAATCTCATAATCGTGGAAGGCAGCAATGGTAAGAAGGATCCGAATGGATTTGAGTATAGCCACTGGAGAAAAGCTTTCTTCATAGTCCAAACCAGGTCTTTGACGAAAACCCTTTGCAACAAGTCTAGCCTTATAGGTTTCAACCTGTCCATGAACACCAATCTTCCTTTTGAAGATCCATTTGCAGCCTACGGGTTTTACCCCTTCTGGTGCAACGTCCAAAGTCCATACTTTGTTAGTGTACATGGACTCCATCTCGGTCCGCATTGCATCCAGCCATTTTACCGAGTCAGTGCTCTGAATGGCCTGTTGGAAGCTAGTCGGCCCATCATTATCAATGATGCAATCCTCTCTATCCCCGTCTATGAGAAAACCGTAGTATCTCTCAGATGGATGAGACTGCCTACTACTCCTGCGGAGTGGCGCAGGAATGTCCTGTCCTTTCGAACCTTCTGGTTCTACTAAGCTTTCAGTAATAGCTCGTGGTTCTGGAATTTCTTCCAGTTCTATTGCGCTCCCACTTATCTGATTTTCTAAAAATTCAGTTTCCAAGAAGCAGGCATGACGAAAAACAAATACCTTTTGTTTCTCTGCGTAATAGAAGAAATATCCCTTAGAGTTCTTTGGATATCCCACAAACTTGCACTGTACTGAGCGTGCCTCGAGTTTGTCCGCATACTGCTTTTTGACAAAAGCTGGACATTCCCATGTCTTAATGTGTTTAAGATAGAGTTTCTTCCCACTCCACGTCTGATATGGTGTGGTAGGCACTGACTTAGTTGGGACTCGGTTCAAAAGATATGCAGCTGATTCTAGTGCATATCCCCAAAAAGATCGCGGTAACTCAGCGTTACTCATCATGGAACGTACCATATCAAATAGGGTTCCATCTCTACGATACACCGTTATGATGTGGAGTGTACGGAGGAGTAAGCTGAGAGAGAATTCCATTCTCTTTTAAGTAATCCAGGAACTCGGCACTCAAGTATTCACCACCTCGATCAGATCTCAGTGTCTTTATACTCTTGCCTGTTTGTTTTTCTACTTCATTCTTGTATCCCTAGAACTTTTCAAAGGCTTCAGATTTATGCTTCATTAAGAAGACATGTCCATACCTTGAAAATTCATCCGTAAAAGTAATGAAGTAAGAATAACCACTTCACACATGTGTAGACATTGGACCACATACATCGCTGTGTACGAATCCCAAGAGCGAGCTCGCTCGCTCCGTGTCCAGTGAACGGAGTCTTTGTCATCTTTCCTTTGAGACATGATTGACAAGTTGCATATGATTGATATTCGAACGGGTCCAAATATCCTTCTTTATGCAACTTAGTTAACCTTGTCTCATTGATGTGACCCAGTCTACAATGCCATAAGAAAGCATGATTTATTTCTGGAGACTTTCTTTTGTGTGGATTCTGGATATTGAAAATCTGTGGTTGGTTCAATACGTATATACCGTTGCTTAATGTACCCGACCCAATCAAAACATGATTAAGGTGAATGTTTACAACGTTGCTTAAAAATGCAAAATCATAACCTTCTTTAAACATTAAAGATACAGATATGATATTACAAGTCGAACTGGGTACAAAATAACAGTCACGCAAAACCAAAACATGTCCATCTGACAATCCCAAGTGATAGTCCCCCACGGACTAAGCATCCATGCTAGCTCCGTTTGCAACTCTGAGGGTCATATCACCTGCCTTCAAAACCCTACGCTTTCTCAGTACCTGCAAAGAGTTACAGATATGAGATCCCGATCCGGTATCCAATACCCAGGAAGTAGAGTTTATTGATAGACAGTCTTCAATAACATACACACCTGAAACCGAAGCCACAACTTGCTTCGGGTCCTAGTTCTTGGCCTTCCAAGCCCTGCAATCTTTCTTCCAGTGTCCTTTCTTGTGACAATAAAAGCACTCTTCCTTTCCCACAAGCTGTCCCGCTACCTTTGCTACCTTTGCTACCTTTGCCTTTCCCTTGGCTTCCACTTTACTAGCACCGCCCCTTGGTTTGGTGAGGGCCTTCTTCTTCTTTCCTTTGGCTTTCGCCTTGGACCTAGAAGAGAAAGCTCCTCCAACAGACAAAGCGGGTGTTTCCCTAACTTTCTGTAGGGTGCCCTCTGCACTCCTCAACAGGTTAAGGAGTTCCGGAAGTTCAACTTCTTTTCCTTGCAAGTTGAAGTTCAGGATAAACTGGGCGTAAGTGGAAGGAAGAGACTGGAGAATCAAGTCAGTATAGAGCTCGTTCTCTAACGTGGTCCCGAGATCCGCGAGCTCCTCAATGTAGCCAATCATTTTAAGCACGTGTTCCGCTACAGATGATCCGACGGCCAACCTCGCTGAAAACAACTTTTTCGAGGTTTCGTATCTGGCAATACGAGATTGCTCTCCATAAAGATCCTTAGTATGGAGAAATATGGATTCAATGTCCATATTCTCGTGCCTCCTCTGATGTTCATTGTCCATAAAGGCAAGCACGAGGCACTTGGCCTTCGCGCAGTCAATTTCCCAGGTCTTACGGATTTCCTTATCCGCGACACTGGATTTTGGAACTGGGACAGCGGGGGCTTTAGTGGTAAGGAGATACCCCAACTTGTCATAAGTGATTGCCATTTTGACATTTCTGAGCCAATCTTTGTAGTTTGGCCCTGTCGGTATATTCTTATCTAGTAGTAACTTAAGGCCGGTCATGATGTTTGGTCGCTGCAATTAGAAGAGAGAGAAGAAACACTTTAGCATGATACTCTTGCAAGTTTAGAGTGGTTTTTAGTTTTTCTAAACAGGATGGCTCCCACTGTTTCTTGAATCCTTCCTTAAACCATAAAAGAAGAATTAGTCGGGATCAATCTCACCGTACAATACTTACTTAACCGTTCAGTCAGGCCAGTGTCGGTACTTCGAGGGAGGTTTTACGGCGCTTTCGCGAAGTTCCTTAATTAAATAACCTCTTTTCCCTGTGGGCGTAGCCCCGCTAACACTTTTCTAGACACCTACTTGGTTTATAGCATTGATCGTTAAGTGAGAAAGTTTTCCGAGGAGTAGCATATACTCACAGTAGGATCGGGATCCAAATATCATCGTGTGCTAAAGCTGAAAGAATCCTACCAAAATCATCACACTCCAAATGGTATGCAACACTAGCAAGTTTTAGTTTCTTTTGAAACTCCCGATGTGGATTTTTGCCCCATGCTCTTATGACCTTGACTTTGGCCAACAAATCATAAGTCACATATCAAGTTCTACCCGTTATTATCCAGGTTAATTTGAACCCACCCGTACCTACCCTTGACTTTGGCCAACAAGGTAGTACGACTGTCCCAAACCAACGCATCTATCTAAACTACATATGAATATTCAATAGCTACCAATCACTATGCCTTAACTTTGGCCAACAAACATAGCTTGAATACTATTGACTATCCATACGAAATGACGGACGGCTACGAATGGTTTTGGCGAAACCGTGAATGTGGTGAACTTGATATAATCGAAGGAACCTGATTGCTTTTAAAAGGAGTGGTTTAAGCTCCGCGTTTTTAAAAATTTTCTGTTTTGGAAAAAACCAAGTGGTTTTGAAATTGTTCCAACGATTTAATTTTGGTTTGTTTTCTTTGCATTAATTTAATGCGTCCCATCAATTAATACTACTATTGCAGAAAACAACGAAAATATGACGTACGCTTATGCCATCCGCATTCGCCACTGGGCCCCGTCATCACCCGTTAGGTTACTTAACTAACGACAGAGCGGGGGCTGGACTAGCGCGAATGCAAAACATAAGCAACGCCTACTAGATCATATATAGATATATATACATTCGTCAGATGCAATGATAGCCATTCCAGATCACAGATGAACATATTGGATATGCTAGGAATCCGCGTTTCGTTCGAGCCTGCAACGAAAGACGGATTACACGATCGCGATGAATAGCCAAAACCCCACCCTAGACCCCTACGGATGCGGCAAACTACCCACCAAGTACCCGAAGTGAAGCAACCTCACTCAACAACGTGAGTAGGCCACTCGGCACTTCAAAGTACCCGGTAGTTTGTGCACCCCACCTTGGGTCTATCTTAGGAGCAAAAACAGTAAAAGAAAAAATATACAATGGCGGCTACAACCTCAACCGGGATGTGCGGCCATAAAAATAATATTACATCAATTTACAATTTACATCAAATGAAAGATAAAGAAACTCTCATCTCATAACCCCGGCTATTCATCCGCGACAATCCAACAAGTTCATATACACAATCCAACATCACAGATCACAGATATGCACAACTCCCACTAATCGACGTATAGCGATTAGTCGGCGTTCAGTACATATATCACATTACAGATATAACCAATTAGCTAAAGTTTATAGAATTTCGATCAATATTCCAATTTGAAACTACCCCAAATACAATATTGTTCTCTGAAGAATCTGGGCAGAAACAAAACATCTTAAAAATCACAAAACATCAGTCTGAACACTCTGCAGGAAAAACGAGTCGCGACCGAGTCGACTCGGCCGCGGATCCGCGGCGAAACGCTTGGTTTCGCCGCGCTTCCTCGGCAGTCTGATCGAGTCATGGGCTCGTTTTTCTTAGTTGTTCCTAAAAAAACCCTGCACGTATTTTTCAGGTGTGGAAATATTTTTAGACCTGTTTTTAAAAACGGCAGAAAGTATAAGATTTTGATGTATTTTGCGATTTTTTTCCGGATCGAAGTTCTAAACACTTTGCTAACATGTTAGTTGTTGTTAAGCCAGGCTATAATACCACTGTAAGTCCACGTTACCCATCCCGGTACTTACGGGGAGGAGGAAAGAGTAAAAAACGGATTTTAACACAAGATAACATGGACTAAGATTAGAGGATCTTTGCTAAACAAAAACTAACAAACTAACTACAAGTTCTAGCTACTAGGTTAGATGGTTATACCTAGATCTTGAACTCCTTCTCTTCTTGTTGTGGTCCTCCTTCTTGCTTGCTCCTTGGAGTGGTGTAGACGGCTCCTCCTCTTCGTCTTCTCTTTGCCGAAGAAAGATCTATTCGAAGGCCTCTACCTTGAGCTCCTACCTCAACCAAGAGGCAACTAGAGTGCTTGGCTTGCTAGACTAAGAACTCTAGAATGAGTAGAGAGTTGTCTTGATGGTTTTATCTCATAAAGCTCATATTTTTCAACACATGAAAGAAGAGAGCTTTGAGAGAGGAAGAGGGAGAGCTTTGCATGAGAGAGAAAGAGCAAGAGGGAATGAGCAAGAATAACAACCAAGTTCACATATGAGAATAATAATAATAATAACTAAAGAAAATTGTGATGGTTAGTTGAAATGACCATTATCATTTCACATTTAATGCAATTTGCAAGAATGAAGAAGCATCTTGCAAAAGAAATGATCATGATCAAATGGTCAACAAAAGTCAAATGGTCAACCTAACCATGGCACAATTATTCTTAATTAATATTATTAATGATATTTCTCATTCTCATTAGGGTTTAGAAAAAGTCAACTGTCAAAAACCCTAATGAGATTCCTCTGCCTCTGTCAACTGTGCATACACACCCGCATCCGTGTTCCGAGGAACACGAATACAATGAGACAAAACCAATCCCAAAATAAATACTAGGACCTGGCTTAAACCAAAACCCGCTAGTAATAACTGCCCGGACACCAAACATGCACAAGTGCGCAGATGTGAACGAACCCCGCCGCAAAACCATGCGACCTCTACTCTGTTTTGCCCAAAAGTGAACAACCCTCCATGTGGGACTCTAAAGACTCGATACTACGCTGGCAGTGGGTTTAACCACAGACCGCAAGCGGTACTAGCTGTACGTAACGGTCCTCAGGTAGATGCCGATAAGAAGACCGATGAGGTGAACCCATCCGAACTCCTACTGAGCCTGAATGTGACAATCTCCGTACAGTCCGGTCTGTTCGTCTGAGAAAATCGCAAGTCGGGCCTAGGAGGCGGTAAACATCAGTCCCCTAATAGCGGTACAAGTCGTGTCGGAGTGTAGCCCAGAACACCCTGAGAAACTACTGGAAACACTACCAG
Organism: Agapanthus africanus; assembly: GCA_030015575.1. Classification (NCBI taxonomy): domain Eukaryota; kingdom Viridiplantae; phylum Streptophyta; class Magnoliopsida; order Asparagales; family Amaryllidaceae; genus Agapanthus; species Agapanthus africanus. Next base: position 117,370,894 of record CM057346.1, on the reverse strand, counting down.
CAAATCTCGTTTGCCCTGGCCGGGGACTTTGTGTAATGGCTCTCCTAGACACAGCGCGATATCAACTCCTAATACCGGGAGAGACGAATCATGTCTAACCGTCACTGCCTCTAAGTGCTTCGGGACTGCACCCAACTACTACCTGTTTGCACGACTCATTTGAGCCATGGTAGGATAGTAATCTAAGAACAGTGGGAACACACTCGAAGCGAAGTGACAGTGTCAAGTCAACGGACTAAACTGTACTCATGTCACCTGGGAACTGATAACTGACGATAGGTATAATACCAACCAACAGTTCCCAGCGAGTCCTGTTCAGTGTACTCGTAACCTAACGAGCACCCGCATACTATCTCCAGTACGACGCACTAATGACTGTGGGACAGACCATCTCCCCTGCTGGGATGAGAAGCGCATACGCTAGTCTACTCCGGAGTATCGATACTCCGTCTCGATAATCCTACGACTAGGGACCTGTATAAGGATGTGCTTGTAGATTACCCAGCCTCCACTAGTGTGAATGCCATCACAACGCTGGTAATCAAGCAAAGATCCTAAGGGCTCCACTAATATGTATAAGCGATATACTAAAAGAAACACATGCACATATTAAACTAGAAACAAACCAAGTAGCATACTACCATTTTGAGCAAGATTGTCTATACAACTGTGAATATCCCAAGCTTCCATTAAGTAATATACAAACTTGTATGATACAGTAATGGCCTCTAGAGCATATACACTAACACTACCTTTGGGTTGGGAATACTCCTGCAGAGGTTTGACATACACACTCGAACTCACGATAGGATAGATTACCTTTAAGTAACCAGTTGGGATATGACTTGACCGACTTGATCTGTTTACATGTCTGTTTCATATTATTACCATATATATATATACATACATGCACATACGGGCTTCACAACACTCACATGTTCATACTATCACATCACATAAACACTTTTTGCGTTGAGTACTTGTTGGGATGTTCTAACTGTTGGGGTAAAAATTTACACCCCGGTTGACCAAGTCAAAATCAAAGTCAACCCCAAGCCAGGTGGGTCCAACCCCAAGTCAAGCGGGCCCATGCCCAAGTCGAGCCCGCGGCCAGCCTCCTCCATGGCAAAATATAGATCATGTAATAAATAATTTTTTATGTAATTTTTTATGCATGAATGTATGCGAAATGGGCAGAAAGCCAAATTTTTGTAAGCCCATGGCTTATGTGCAAAAAGAAATGGCACATGAGCCATGAGATGGCTAAAATGCCATTTTTGTAAAGCCCAAGGGGCTATATGTAAAGTGTATAGCCTATAAAGGCAAGGATAATGAAAATATCCCAAGAACTTTTTCTCTCTCCAAAGAAAAATTTAGCTGTGATCTTCTCGTTCTTCAAGATTCTAAACCTCTCTTTTTTTTTAATTAAATCAAGAGTTTTTACTCTTCCTTTTCCAAAACTAAATAGTTTTTCACCACAAAACCCACAAAGGGGAACTCAGATCTGCCATCAGATCTCAGAAAGGAGAGATTTTTATAATCTCATATTTCTTGATCTTCAAGATCCGGCCAACAAAGGAAGAAGAAGGAGACCCATCTCCAGAAACCCCACTTTGGGAAAGAACTAAGGCTCAAGGGGAGAAGCCCTTCATCAGCTTCAAAATATCTTAGGAGTTTAACTCCTCATATATATATATAGAATAATAAGTGCTCCTTTTTGGGAGTACAACTCCCATTGCAGGGACCAAGACCCTTTTGCTGCTCGAGCGCCCACGTGCTGACACGTGGTGCGCTAGCGCTCTTGCGCCCAGAGCGCTAGCGCTCAAGCGCCCACGGGCTAACACGTGGCGCGCTAACGCTCATAGTGCTAGCGCGCTTGCGCCCAAAGCGTCCACGTATTGACACTCAGTGCGATAGCGCTCTTGCGCTCAGAGCGCTAGCGCCCAATGGCCCACGTGCTGACACGTGGCGCGCTAGCGCTCAGTGCGATAGCGCTCTTGCGCTCAGAGCGCTAGCGCCCGAGCGCCCACGTGCTGACACATGGCGCGCTAGCACTCAGTGCGCTAGCGCTTTTGCGCCCAAAGCACTAGCGTCCACGTGGCGCGCTAGCGCTCAGTGCGCTAGTGCCCGAGCGCCCACGTGCCGACACGTGGCGCGCTAGCGCTCAGTGCGCTAGTGCCCGAGCGCCTACGTGCCGACACGTGGTGCGCTAGCGCTCTTGCGCTCTGGCCCACGCATCCTTTGGATGCCTTTTTCCCTTTTTTATATATATACATATATATATATACACATATGTATACATATGTACATACACACATACTCCACGACACTGTCCCTGTTAGAAAAAAATTTCTAACGGGGCGTTGCTTCGCACCCCGCAAGGGGGCTGCTAGCCCCCTGAACCCCCAGCCCACTATCCGGGTAGCGGGATCCCCGTAAAAACTCTGCGGGCCCCCGATATATCCAAAACCCCTTCAAAACACAACACTGCACATTGAGTTCGCATGACCAGTTTAACCTGTCAATAGGAGGTTCTCTCGCTCCAAAGGCGAGGGGTAATTAACGGCAGTTTAGTCCGCGGCTGCCGGAGATTCGGATCCCCACAATCATTAAACCCCGGCCTACCCTAGGCAGGGGGAATCTGTAATGCGCCTGATAAGCGCGCGCGTATTCTCATCTCAATGGGGTGACAAAAAACACTCTACAGATTCTGACACGCCCGGTGGGACCAATCTCTCCTTCCATATTTCGGGTTAAGCTTTCACGCGAACTCAATTGATATGCATATCAATTGCCTATACTAAAATCATGTTTTCTTATTGTGCAGGTTAACGTTCTCCAATTGCAATCTTCGGACGCAGCAAAGATGTCTCCAAGGATCAGCTCAGCTCTCAGCACGGCTCCCGTCTCCTACACAATGAAAATAGACTCCAGGACGGTCCTCCCGGAAAGTCTCGGGCGACAATGGGAGAAGCCGCCGCTACCATTTGGCTCTATCATGTTCGTGTTAGCTAACGCCGCCCTAGCTCCTCAAGCTCCGGTAACAGACAGACCGGTCTCAAAGGGGAAAAGGCCAAATGCCATGGTCGCGAGTGCACCTCAGCCCAAGCACAAGTCCATTTCTGGATGACTTTCCATTGCTCCAGCTGGGGGCAAGGTCATCAACACCAACAAAGCAACAAGGCCTCACGAGCAAGCTCCGGTGGTGCCCCTGACGACTGCTCGATCAGGTGTCTTCTCTAAGCTCACGGCTAATCGACTCACGGTGGCTTCCCAGGAAATGGATGCCCGCTAAACCCTTAAAATTGAGAAGCTAAGGAAGAAAAGGCTCAGATATAGAGCCAACAAAAGAGCTAGGGCTCCTGCTAGGCTGAACCTCATGAGGTTCGAAGAACAGAGTCACCCCGCCAAAGATGAGGAAATGGCTGGATATGTGGTCCACACTGTCTACATGGTGGGCACGCGCAGCAAGAGCAAGGATGGGGCCACCGCATCTCAAATCCAATCTGGCTTGAATGTGGTTGCCGCTTCCCAAGAACAGCCGCCTCCGCTGGGTGATGAAAACCTTCTCGATGAGGATGATAGAAGGAAAGACTCTTCGGTCCATGAGAAGTCGGGCTCGAAAAGCGAAGATGGGCCAATTTTCCGTCCTAAGAACGCAGAGCAGCAACTTCTCCCAGAGCTCTGAAAGCAGCTCAGAAACAAAGACAAGGAGATGGCCAAGCTTTACTCAAAAATTGACGACTTAACAAACATCGTCTTACAGCTCACGGCCCAACTTGCCTTCAGCCACCCAGTCAAGCGCATGGTTCTACTAATGGACCGGGAAACGGTGTCCCGATACAGCCGACACATATTCCCTCAAATCCAAAGGTGGGCGGACCGCATGGAGGCCAGTCACATCCTATCTCGGGAAATGTCTTGGCGGCCGACGACAGCAACCCGCTAACTCAAGATCAAATCATGGATTTGGTTGCCAACAAAGTTAAAACATTGGTAGCCGAAGCCGGAGAGCAAAAAGACACCAGCAGTAACGAGAGACCGTATCCTGCTCGGTACGATCTTGTGGAGTTTCCCACTGGCTATGTCGTCCCTAAATTTGAAAGGTTCGATGGGACGGGAAATGCGAACCGGCACATTGCCCAATTTAAAGCATCATGCGCAAACACTGGGGGCAATGATGCGCTCCTTCTCCATCAGTTTGTTAATAGCTTGACGGATGTTGCTTTCGATTGGTATGCAAGCATACCAGATGACTCGATCACGACGTTCGCTCAAATAGAATCCATGTTCAAGCAAAGGTTCATGAGTATCAGTGATAAAATCACCATTGCCGGCCTCGTAAGGACAGAGCCAATAACAACGAAAGCAACATGGATTTTATAGTCCGATGGCGAAATCTCTCTGTCAAATGCGAACCGCCGTTGGAGCAAGACTATTCCGTCAGTCTTCTTATAGAAAATCTGAAGGACTGGATGAAACCTTTTCTCTGCACCGCAGGCCTTAAAACATTCCAAGAGCTGACCAAAAAGGTCCAAACGTTGGAACGCTCAAAGCCCGAGTCTGCTCAAGATCTTCAGTTCACAAACAGACCGAAACCTGGGAGGAACGACAACCGAAAAGGCGGAAGTTCTAACAGCACCGATTCTCTAAATAAGCAGAGAGCGGGTGGAGCAAAAACTAACAAATCTCGAGAGCCAACTTTGGAGGAAAGAAGAAATAAGGTCTACTCATTCCGAAGGGACAAGGTCCACAAAATTTTTAAAGATGCTCTGAAGAATGGCCTGCGACTACCAGAACCAAAAAGGCTAAGTGAAGCGAACAGGACTGATTATCCTAACTTTTGCCCATACCACCGAGTGCTGGGACACACTATTGAAGACGTTGCATCTTCAAGGATTGGGTCGAGAAACAATACAAGGCGGGAGAAATATCATTGTCCCCTGGCGTGCTAACAAACAATCAAGCTGTGACCGCCAATTTCATACAAACGGGGACAAGTCCTTCAAGGACCTGATCCTCTCAGACATCTGCCTTTCTCTAAAAAGAGCGGACCAAGGCAGCAAGCTAAGGGCCAAGCGAGCAACATTGCCAATGAAGAAGCAATAGACGGGTACACAACCCATACGGTCTATATGATGGAGCTCAGGGGAACAAGTCCTCCTACGCCTTATAACCATGACGATGACGCGGTTGTTGCCGTCCAACATCGGCCCGATCCAAATGATGAAGAGCCCGCTCAGGCCATGAGCAAAAGGAACTCGTGGTTCATGCTGAGTCAAGTTCAGGCGGTAAGGATGACCCCATTGTCATACCCGGAACTATAGAACAAGCATTATTCCAATGGCTTCAAAGGCAACTTCAGGACAGGGATGAGAAGATGGCCAAGGTCCATTCTAAAGTCGACGAGCTGGCAAATGTCGTGGCGGACCTCACGACCCAAGTCGCCCGATTGCAATTACAGCAAAATCAAATTTTGGTTCGTGAGCTGGGGATTGATATCCAGAAGCAGCCGACCGATGCTCCATCCAGCCTGAGAGCGGAACACCTTTATGAAAAACGGACGCGATCAGCCACTAGTCCCTCCGATACGTACACTGAACGTAGTAAGCGGACATTAGGCGAACCAAAAACTTATCGTCCTCGGGCTCCGGCATCAGTAAGGGCACCTACTCCAATAGAGAGAAAGAAAGTATATTCCTTCAGGAGGGATAAAGTCCACGAAATATTCGTGGACGCCTTGAACAACGGTCTTCAACTGCCTATTCCAAAGAGGCCGCACGAGATGAACATGACCGGCAATCCCATATACTGCCCATATCATAGAATGGTGAGTCATACCATTGAAGACTGCTATATTTTTAAAGATTGAGTGGAGAACCAATACAAACTCGGGAAAGCCTCACAGTCGTCAGATATACCGACAGGCCACAGAGCTACGGTCATCAACATAGCCCCGCCAAGATCAAAGTTCAAGGAGCTGGGATAAGCGAACAACTGACCACCACGTCGTTAAACTGGGAACAATCGACCACCACGTCGTTAAACTGGGAACAATCGACCACCGCGTCATTAAACTAGGAACAGTCGACCTCTAAGTCGTTAAACTGGGAATGTAAAAAAATATCTATGTGTGTAAATAAACAAAAAATGTGTAAATAAAAGAAAAATAAAGAAAAGCCGAAATGATGGGGCAACTCGCAATAAAAATCAGCGAGTAAAATAAATATGAAAATAAAGCCGAAATGATGGGGCAACCGCGAATAAAAGCCGAAATGATGGGGCAATCGCGATCTTCGCGATAAGAAAAGCTGAAATGATAGAGCAATCGCGGTAAAACAAAAACGAAAACAAAAACAAAAACAAACAAACAAAACAAAGGCGAATAATGAGTCGCTCCTGGTACCATATTCCAGTGCAGCGATGCAGATGCCAACAAAAATTCAAATTTCCAAAATTCTCCCAGCCCTACGGCCAGTCCCCAAATTGACTGCCGTATACAATCCACGGGCTCAAATAATTCCCATCACATCCATGCCCCACCGCAATCACCAGTTACGCGGCTGGTCTCCGCCTTTGGAATTATGCTCTATTGAGAAGACCCACTCATGTGTCCTCACGATACATGAGGAGAACAAACATTTGTGGGATCCTTACGACTCATAAAGGAAAAACACACTTAGGAGTCCTCATGACTCCTAAGGAGAAATACACCTGCGGGATCCTTACGACTCGTAAGGAGAAAATGCTTTTATGGGACCCTCACGGCCCATAAAATTGAAAAGCTTTAGGCAATAGGGATCTAAACCTGTCTCCTAAGCCATCGCTCCCCAATCCCCAAGTGGCGAATGATGAGTCGCTCCTGGTACCATATTCCAGTGCAGCGATGCAGACGCCAACCAAATTCCAAATTCCAATCCCTAAATGGCGAATGATGAGTCGCTCCTGGTACCATATTCCAGTGTAGCGATGCAGACGCCAACCAAATTCCAAATTCAAATTCCCAATGGCGAATGATAAGTCGCTCCTGGTACCATATTCCAGTGCAGCAATGCAGACGCCAACCAAATTCCAATCCCTAAATGGCGAATGATGAGTCACTCCTGGTACCATATTCCAGTGTAGCGATGCAGATGCCAACCAAATTCCAAATTCAAATTCCCAATGGCGAATGATGAGTCGCTCCTGGTACCATATTCCAGTGTAGCGATGCAGACGCCAACCAAATTCCAAACGCAAATCCCAATGGCAAATGATGAGTCGCTCCTGGTATCATATTCCAGTGCAGCGATGCAGACGCCAACCAAATTCCAAATCGCATACCCCAACGGCGAATGATGAGTCGCTCCTGGTACCATATTCCAGTGCAGCGATGCAGACGCCGATAAAGTCCCGAAATTTTTCCGACCCTACGGTCTGGATCATACATCCTGCAAAACCGTATACAATCCACGGGCGTAAAACAACCCCAATCTCTCCCAAGTCCTACCGGTGAGACCACATTCAAAGTCCCACCAAAAATAAAGAAAAAAAATGGTATGTCCACAAGCAAAATAGGCACGGATGAAAACCCGAAAGGGCTCCGTGAGTAAAAACAACAGGACTGCCGGCGAGTTTGTGAAAACCCGAAAGGGCGCAAACTCATGAAAAAGAGATGAAATACACGACTTTGTGAGGAGAAAATCCCCACGTGAGATCCTTACGACTCACAAAGGAGCAACACACTTAGGAGTCCCCACGACTCCTAAGGAGAAAATACACCTACGGGATCCTTACGACCCGTAAGGAGAAAATGCTTTATGAGACCCTTACGGCTCACAAAATTGAAAAGTCTTAGGTGATAGGGACTTAAAACCTGTCTCCTAAGCCATCACTTCCTGATAAACAAGCGTAAATGATGATTCGCTTCTGGTACCATATTCCAGTGTAGCGATACTGATGCCAAGCAAAAACCAATTCCTAAATCCTCTCGGGGCAAATGATGAGTTGCTCCTGGCATTATTCCAGTGCAGCAATGCAGATGCCAAACAAAAAAAACAATCCCCAAATCCTCTCATGACAGATGATGATTCGCTCCTGGTACCATATTCCAGTATAGCGATACTGATGTCAACTCAAATCAAATAAATCAAACCAACCAATTCCAACACAGACACTCCGTAATGGGGAAACGTCAAGTAGACACTTTGCATCAGGGAAACGTCCAACACAGACATTTCGTAACGGGGAAACATCAAGTAGACACTCCGCCTCGGGGACACGTCGACCAGAAACACTCCATACCGGGGAAACGTCACAAACAGACACTCCGTCTCGGGGACACGTCAACCAGCCGATACTCCGCCTCGGGGAAACGTCAAGCAGACACTCCGTCTCGAGGACACATCAGCCAGCAGACACTCCGTCTCGGGGACACGTCAGCCAGCCGATACTCCGCCTCGGGGAAACGTCAAGCAGACACTCCGTGCCGGGGGCACATCGACAACAGACACTCCGTCTCGGGGACACGTCAGCCAGCAGACACTCCGTCTCGGGGACACGTCAATCAGATGACACTCCGTCTCGGGAAAACGTCAAGCAGACACTCCGTGCCAGGGACACGTCAACCAGCCGATACTCCGCCTCGGGGAAACGTCAAGCAGACACTCCGTGCCGGGGGCACATCGACAACAGACACTCCGTCTCGGGGACACGTCAACCAGCCGACACTCCATCTCGGGGAAACGTCCAACGCAGACACTCTGTGCCGGGGATACGTCAGCCAGCAGACACTCCGTCTCGGGGACACGTCAACCAGCCAATACTCCGCCTCGGAGAAACGTCAAGCAGACACTCCGTCCCGGGGGCACATCGACAACAGACACTCCATCTCGGCGACACGTCAGCCAGCAGACACTACGTCTCGGAGACACGTCAACCAGCCAACACTCCGCCTCGGGGAAACGTCAAGCAGACACTTCGTGCCAGGGACACGTCAACCAATAGGCACTCCGCCTCGGGGAAACGTCGACCAACGACACTCCATGCCAGGGGCATGTCTACCAAATCATTCCAGGCCAGGGAAACGTCTACCACGGACACTCCGTCTCGGAGACGCGTCAAGCGTCGACTGTCCATGTCGTAAAAAGGGCAGTGCATCCCAAAAAGTGGGGACCTAAGAAAGTCGCCTCCACGTGAAAGAAGATCCATCAATTTCATGCATACAACCCATATATGCTGTGTGTATTTATTGATGGGGGGCAATTTGTTGGGGTAAAAATTTACATCCCGGTTGACCAAGTCAAAATCAAAGTCAACCCCAAGCCAGGTGGGTCTAACCCTAGGTCAAGCGGGCCCATGCCAAGTCGAGCCCGCGGCCAGCCTCCTCCATGCCAAAATATAGATCATGTAATAAATAATTTTTTATGTAAATTTTTATGCATGAATGTATGCGAAATGGGCAGAAAGCTAAATTTTTGTAAGCCCATGGCTTATGTGCAAAAAGAAACGGCACATGAGCCATGGGATGGCTAAAATGCCATTTTTGTAAAGCCCAAGGGGATATATATAAAGTGTATAGCCTATAAAGGCAAGGATAATGAAAATATTGCAAGAACTTTTTCTCTCTCCAAAGAAAAATTTAGATCTGTGATCTTCTCCTTCTTCAAGTTTCTAAACCTTCCTCTCTTTTTTTTAATTAAATCAAGAGTTTTTACTCTTCCTTTTTCAAAACTAAATAGTTTTTCACCACAAAACCCACAAAGGGGAACTCAGATCTGCCATCAGATCTCAGAAAAGAGAGATTTTTAGAATCTCATATTTCTTGATCTTCAAGATCCGGCCAACAAAGGAAGAAGAAGGAGACCCATCTCCAGAAACCCCACTTTGGAGAAGAACTAAGGCTCAAGGGGAGAAGCCCTTCATCAGCTTCAAAACATCTTAGGAGTTTAACTCCTCATATATATATATATATATATATATATAATAATAAGTGCTCCTTTCTGGAAGTACAGCTCCCATTGCAGGGACCAAGTCCCTTTTGCTGTCGAACGCCCATGTGCTGACACGTGGTGCGCTAGCGCTCTTGTGCCCAGAGCGCTAGCGCTCAAGCGCCCACGTGCTGACACATGGCGCGCTAGCGCTCATAGTGCTAGCGCGCTTGCGCTCAGATTGCTAACGCCCAAAGCGCTAGCGCTCGAGCGCCCACGTGTTGACACGTGGCGTGCTAACGCTCAGAGTGCTAGCGCCGGAGCGCCCACATGCTGACACGTGGCGCGCTAGCGCTCAATGCACTAGCACTCTTGCGCTCAGAGCGCTAGCGCCCAAAACGCTAGCGCCCGAGCGCCCACGTGCTGACACGTGGCGCTCTAGCGCACTGCGCGCTCAGTGCGCTAGCGCTTTTGCGCCCAAAACGCTAGCGCCCTCGCGCCCACGTGCTGACACGTGGCGCGCTTTTGCGCCCAAAGCGCTCGCGCCCACGTGCTGACACGTGGCGCACTAGCGCTAGTGTCCGAGCGCCCACGTGCCAACACGTGGTGCGCTAGCGCTCTTACGCTCTGTCCCCACGCATCCTTTGGATGCTTTTTCCCCTTTTTTATATATATACATATATATATACATATGTATACATATGTACACACACATACTCTACGACACTGTCTCTATTAGAAAAAAATTTCTAACGGGGTGCTGCCTCGCACCCCGTAAGGAGGCTGCTAGCCCCTTGACCCCCAGCCCGCTATCCGGGTAGCGGGACCCCCGTAAAAACTCTGCGGGCCCCCGATATATCCAAAAACCCCTTCAAAACACAACACTGCACATTGAGTTCACATGACCAGTTTAACCTGTCAATCGGAGATTCCCTCACTCCAAAGACGAGGGGTAATTAACGGCAGTTTAGTCCGTGGCTGCCGGAGATTCGGATCCCCACAATCATTAAACCCCGGCCTACGCTAGACAGGGGGAATCTGTAATGCGCCTGACAAACGCGCGCGTATTCCCATCTCAATGGGATGACGAAAAACACCCTACACTAACATCCCTGAGACTTGCCATCTCATGTTTAGAGACGGATTTTCAGACCGAACAGGATCGAAACGATTATCAGGAGTTTGCTGAAAATCAGTAGTCCGTAGGTTTATTTCTTTTTCAGTTAGCATTTAGCATGTGTGTCCTTGTGGGATATTAGGATTTATGTGTCTTTTTCGGATCTTGTCTTATTTCGAACCTATTGTATTGGAACCTTATTTTTGCATCCATTTATCTTATGAACCTATTATTAGTATTCTTTATGGTTTCGTTGCAGCATAATTATCAGTATTATCTATTATATTTTGGACATTATATTGACAGGTTTAGCTAGACAGCATTTATGTGACTATAGAATTACTCTCCGTATTTTCGTACTTTGGGAAGCGGGGTGTGGCCTTTTACATGTTGGTATCAGAGGCTCGCGTCTGATAACACCAATTATACCCCTATCAAATGATCACCGTAAGGTAACTAAATCATATGAAAATTGGTGTACCATGCTTCAGACCATGGATATCAAAATGAATAGTGTCGATCATTTAAAAGCAAGGTATAATTGGCTATTATACATGGGGCATGATACCAGGCTCTGTGTGAAGTGGAACTCTAGAAAATCTAGAAAATCAGAAAAATCAACCATTTCACCGTTCCTTTAATGATCGACACCATCCATCTTGATCATCATATCCTAAATATCAAATATGTATACAAAATGCATAACACGTGATTTGAATATTGTTTGCAATTGCATTAGATGATCGCTAAATTAATGATATTCTGACCGTAGAACATTTTACAACCGTAAATAAATGGGAAATTTTTTTAAACTGCATGAATGGACATGATGATCATGATGGAGGGTACCGAACATCCAGTAAATTGATGGATGATGGACTTTTTGTCCTCGCATTTAGAAAATTTGCTAACGTGACATCCTACAAGACCTCTCTATATAGAAATATATATGAATACAATACATAAAATAACATCCCACTCTTTGAGTTTTCATAAACATCATTTAACTTTTAAATACCGTGTAACTTTAAAATACATAAAATCTTACCGAACTACCATATTAGTCTGCAAACATTTCTCATGGAAATTTTGCTTAAGTGTTTTGAATATTAGTCAATCATAGTACTTAGCTGCTAAGTAGAATAGGTTTGCATACTAATACGTGATTGTTCAAGTCGGATTCACTGCTTGACAATTTTTAAAAAGTCTGCGATGCGATTCGTTCATATGCACAAATTATTTTCTTGCTTAAGTATATACAATAACAAAAATTAGATGTAAGAAAATATATTGTATGGATAAGTAATTTGTTGGTCATGATCCATAGATTGTTAGATCGCGTGAGATGGACATTATGGTAGCTTCGAGGGAATAAGATCCACACCCCTTTATCATAAGGGGTTATATACATATAATCTGTTAATATATCAAACACATATCAAGTGCAAATACCAAACTCTCCTAAGCATGCTTATTGAATTCCATTTATGGGAGCGCTAACGCCAATTATGGTTGCTTCGAGGAAAAAGGTGTCCAAACACCAATAACAAAAGAAGGTTATATGCTATTAATAGGGATGTAAACATATCGATATGGAGCAGATATATGTGTTACCATATCGGTAGTTGTTGGCAATTGCGAATACGGATAGTTATCGGAAACAAAAGTTACCATCCATAGTTGATCAAATTCAGATATGAATACAAATATGACACGAATACCGGAGAAATTATACTCATAATATCAAATATTGATATTTTTGCCCATCATACATGCATTTAAAAAGTGGAGACAGTATGTAAGAGATAGCTGATACCATACCGATATCATGTGACTATTGTCGTATATGGATAAGGACAATCATCAGAAATGAAAATTACTGGTTGTATTTGATAAATATTGGATATAGAAATGGAGTCAACTCGGATTATTCGCATCCATTTACATCCCTAGCTATTAACCCTGTGACATAGCAGCATAGATATCAAGTGCACTACCAAACTCTTTTCTTATGCAATAAAATTTCACTTGAGTATCTCCTTCAAATAAAAGCACATATCATAAGTAGACTACCAAGCTCTCTCTTCAATATGAGTATTAAGTTCAAATCGATGGCATTTGAAATGTGCACAATCTAGCCAATTAATAAACAATTAATCTGGTTAATCTCACACATTCTGCTTACTAGGAAACTAGCTCTCACTAAAGAGCTTTTACGCATGAAAGCAACAAAATCCAGTTAAATAGTATTTTAGTCCGTAAAAATACTAAACCAATATATAATATGTACTTCATTATGCTAACTTATGTTTCCTTAATGTCAATCTATATTTAGTATACGTGTATTTCGTCTGTCCACCAACTAGAACTTTCTCATATAGTACAACTTGTAAAATTCCCATCAAAATTGCAGTTTGAATCCAATCTAATCAACTAAATCACATAACTAATCAGACAAGTAAACTAGAAAGTTAAGGGAATCTTCATATTTGTCAGCAACGGATGAATCTTTATCAAACCATAAAATCAAAAAGATTACCAAAGGATGCATCGTTAAGTGTACTTATAGGTTGTAGTATGGGGATCAGAATGGACGGCAGTAATGGTTTTTTTGCATTTGAAAGTATGTTTTGGGTTTTATATAGATGACCAAGAAAGTCAGTTAAATGAGTTATGGTTAAAGAGGAAAAGGAGAAATCACGGAGTTGGAAGGTATAATCAAAAATATAGTTTTAAATTTAACTTAAATTCAATGAACTGCTAATAATTTTGTTTTTTTTTACTAAACTACTAAATATATGTCAATTATATACAACCACAAAAAATCCATCAACGCCCATTAACTTTTATGTTACGTGCATCAGACGTGTTTAAGAATCCCCACTGTACCCTTTGGATTAACTTCACAAAATTGTCATCGTTTTCTTTCTTCTTCCTTCTCATTTTTTACTTTTACCCATTTTGAACTCTCCGTCGCCCGCTCCTTTAATATAGCCAACTTCTTTTAAGTAATATTTTCTCTCTCTTCATTGTAGATACTTAATTTAAGGCATGTAAATCCCTAATTTGATAGGGTTGATGGGATTGAACGATTTGAGGAGTTGTGTAATATATAAGGCTGATAAATCAAAGAAGAGTGATGGTTTTGATACGGAAAATGAAGGGTTTGATATTTTTGAGAAGTTCATTGTTAAATAAAGTTGATTAGGTGATGAAAAAGAAGATGAAAAAGGAAAGAAGTGGATGTGTATGAGGAAGAAGGGTCTATGGTGGGAGTTGATGGGTTGATTGGTTGAAGGAGATGATCGCTAAACAAAGTTGACAGGTTGAAGAAGGAAAGGAAAAGAGAAGTAGATGGATTTAAGGTGTGGAATGAGATAAAGGGAATGATGGGTTTGGCAGGTTGGAAGAGTTGAGTGTCAAAAAAAGTTGACGGTTAAAGATAGAAGAGTTGATGGGTTTGGACTTGGGGAGAGGAGGAATAACCTAGGAAGGGTAAGGAATTTTATAGGATTGAGTACTTGATTGTCAATGTAAAGTTTGATGGGTTTGAAAAAGAATGGTTGTTGGTTTGAGAAGGTAAAAAGGAACATACAATTTTTTTGTCAATGTTGTCTAAAATCCATGGTAGTTATTTATAATTTACAAGCATTTCAGTAGAGTAATGAATTGGGTAAAAAATATTGGTAGTTGGTGACATTAAGCCTTTAATTAAAACTGTAAGTACAAGAGTGGATGGGTTTTATAGTAGTTTCAAGGGAACGGGTGTACACACCTCTTTATCACAAAGGGGTTATATCCATATAATTTTTACGATATTAAACTCATGTCAAGTGCAATACAAAACTCTCCTAAGTGAGGTTATTAACTTCCATTTATGGGAGTGTTCACCGCCAATTATGGTAGCTTCAAGGGAATAGATGTCTTAACCCCATTGATACAAGAAAGTTATATCTTATTAACCATTTGATATACCAGCATGGACATCAAGTGCAATACCAAACCCTTTTATCATGAGATAAAATTTCACTCCAGTATGGCTTTTATAGACAAGCACACATCATTATTGAATAAACTACCAAGCTCTCCTCAATATGCATATTAACTTCCAGTCAGAGGCATTGAAATGCTCATAATCCAGCTCATCCATAAACAGGTAATAGGGAAAAGGGAGGGGGAGGGCCATTCTGCTTACGATAAAGTAGCCTAGTCCATAAAAATACTTAAATCAACATATCAAATGTACTAGATTATGCTAACTTATGTTTCCTTAACATCAATTCATCTCTAGTAACTAGCTGCTTATTTCCTATGTCTGCCAACTAAACTCTCTCATACAACCAATACCGCTTGTAAAATTCCCATCAAAATTCCAGCTTGGATCCAATCTAATCAACCAAATTGCTTATCTTCATAATTTTCAACAAAGATTGCATCTTTATCAAACCATAAAATCAGAAAGATCATATAATACGACAATTTCCAGCAAACATCTGATCTAGGATATCAATTACGATAACAGAAACAAATAAAGTTAGAAACGGTCACCTAAATGGAACTCATGCCCACAATGGAGCTTAGCGACCGATCTCTCCCCTCGATCGAGCACGAGATCGAGGCAAATCGAGCACGACGCCGACGAATTCCCCTTATCGAGATCCATCGGCTCCAAACCCTCGGAACTGCTCATGGATCCGCTACAAAACCCACCATTCTCGTGGCAATCACAGCAAGCAATCGATCAAAAAGGACGTCTTTTTTTCCCCTCTCTATATTTGAGATTTGTTGCTGAAATTCGAAAAAACTGAAAGTTTTGAAATTGTTTCGATCAGAATAGGGGTTGCTTTTCGCCAGCGGTTGAGAGGCTTTAATGGGGAAGGAAATGAGAAGGGGGGGCGGGGGCGGGGGCGGGGGCGGGGGCGAGGGGTGGGCGCGCGGGGGGGGTGTTTAACGGTGAAGTGACGGAAACGTTGAAGTTGCATATGCATTGAATTTAGTTTGGTATTTATTATAAATTCTTATTTTATATATACCATCCCCAAAAATTCCTTATTTCCAAATAAGACCCCTAAATATACTCTTAATTCGAAATACTCCCTGTTATTTTTAAAGGGTTACTTCCATGGTTAAGTAGCTGGGTAATTCGAAATACTCCCCTTATTTTTACAGGGTTACTTCCATGGTTAAGTAGTTGGATTGGTTAGCTTTGGACTTTATTTGCTAAATTGCGCCTCATCTTTAAAATATTTGTTTAAAGTTGGAGTCGAAGAGGGACGGCAATTGGTGAATGGCAGTTGAAGAGGGGACCACGATCTAAGGATGATGATTTTAGCCTTATCCCTAGCATATGTTGATTTAATATGTAAGAGAAGGATAATACGATAAGAGTGACCACCTAATGGCTAACTTTAACGGAGAAAGAGTTGTAAATTGCTAAAATGGATAACTTTAAGAGAATTGGGGGACTTACAGGAGGAGTTAGGACTGCTATTTGGGTTCTATTCTCAAATCCTAGCCTTAAATGTTAAATAAAAAATACCCAACTCTTTGGGCCCTTTGTTTTACCCCATTTCCTAGATTGGATGCAATAGTAAGGAATAACAATGGTGCTAAAATAGCAGGGACCTGAGTTAGGAATACTTCAATTTGGGGGACTAATTCAAAATAAGAAAGATGGGTTTTGTATAAAATAGAAATAGAGAAAACGAGGCCTGCAAAATCCTTGCAGGCTCAAAACTGTAATAGACTTTTATATGAGTTAGTGGGGTCTATGAATCTAACTGTAAAATAACTAACCAGTTCTATTGACCAAAATAAAATGTCACTGCAGTTTGGACGGCAGGTACTGCCCGGTTTCCTCATCCTCATAGAAATAACCATGGTTGAATTAATGCTCTTCTCTTTCTTTCCTGATTATATCATTGATAATACCACGCTACTTTTGTGGGGGCAGTTGAGGATTCATTAGAGGGCGATGGCTTGCTCATGGAGTGAACATTTTAGAACAAATGGGCGTGAGGGCATATTGATCTCATTTTAGAAGAATGACAGTGATATCTTGTATATTTAGTAAATATTTGCTTTTATCTATTAACTAATTATGCTCAACGTTTATTTGGCGTGTGCTTTTGTTTTTACTCTTTGCATGCCTAATAGGATCGCTTTCACGTATGCAAGTGTTCAAACTAATCAATGTCGGTTTCTAATTAGGCAGATAAGTGACATGTATCCAACCAGAAAAATTTATTGTCAGAAAAATATTATCATGGTCATATGGTTATAAAAATATAGTTAAAAAATATTTTAGTAAATGCAAGATAAGACACCAAAGGTTCGTACAACTTCATGGAATAAACCTTATAACGCACATGATGAAAATTAAGAAAATAATGTTTAAAAGATAACAAATTGGTTTATGCAAGAAACACCTATGGGTGATACTAATTTGGTGTAGGGAAGAAAAGACGACATCAAAACTAGATATTTTATGAAGACGGCCAATCGCATATAATTTGTATATGTAGTATCCGTATATTTGCGCAATACATAGTGATACCGATTCAATAACGAAGAGAATCATATTGTTAGAATAAATTATAGAGCTGCATATTTTTTCTTTGGCATCCCAGCATATTACTACGTATGTCAAATATCCATTTCTAGGTATGCGTGAATAATAAAAAAATCATTTCCAATTATAAAAAGCCAGCATATATATCGCATGGCTCTTCGTGCCCATCTACCATAGATTTTTGCTTAGAGGCTATTACTTTTATTGGAGTATTTTTTTAGGAGTTCAAATTTTTGTATATAATGAGCGTGAAAGAGTCGGAATTATAGTGTTTATCCGGGAACTTTGTGTGTGATAAGACATATAAAAAAGTTAGAAGTTAATAAACGAAAATAAAGGGAAATAGGGTAATTAAGAGAAAAGCAGCATTAAAAAATAAAAAGCACTTGATATGACAAACTCCAGCCCTCCACCAAGAAACCTCCGACTTCGAACTCTCGATTTCGTGCATGTCATGTAGGAAATCAGGATTTCAAAGTCATGAACTTTACTGAAAAGAGTTTTAACTCTGGGCTAAAATCAGGAGCTGGAACTCGAACTCCTAATTTGCAAACTCCATCCAAACAAAAAGGTTCTTGCTATGCATGCAAGTTATTTCCTTATTATATTATTTTAGGTAATAAAACTAAAGGAATGATAATTTTCAATTAAAAAACAGTTCGTAGAAATTTTAGCATCTATAAAGTTTTAAATTAGCTACACTAAAAGGTACAAGGAGTACAATTTCTTGAAAATTAAGATAAGAGAATGGCATGCATAGCATATTCATGACAAAGAAATTTTTTAAAGCCAATTGTGTATCATGCTTAAAAGAAGGAAAATGCTTAACCTGCACATTTGAAATACCTATCAAAACCTATCCAAAAGTTAAAAATGAAGGGCCTAATTATTTGACACCGGTATCAAAGTGTTTCGGCTTCGTAGATACAATATTACTCTTTTATAAAAAAAAATTAGTTTATAAGTAGAAGACTTGTTCACCGAACCAACTCATGATTTATTCGAAACCCCACAAGGTTAAAACCCATTATTGAATTCCGTTTAAACAGTCCCTGTGCTTGAGAAAGAATCTACTCTAAAAGGACTTGCATGGTGCAAATCCAGCTAGAGCCTTTGGATGGGCTTCCCTTACACAAAAGAGAAGCTCATCCAAGAGCTATGCAAGAGCTTGCACAATGCAAGCCCTTGCATAGTAGATTTTTTCGTCCTTGAGATCATGCTACAGGTGAATGCACATGTTGTTCAGTCGAAAATATTGCACTTTTGATATAACATTTTTCTTAGTTTTCTTAAATATTTAAAGGTGTTTATTATAAATATAGAACATATGTGACCTTATCTGCAAAGTTACTCTTTATCATATATTTATATATTATAATTAACATTATGAAGGAAAATATATACATATGATATTTATATAATATTTTTATTATGCATATCATATCAAATAATCTTAATTGAATTTCTTAAAAATTTATTACCATATAAAATGATTAAGATACTATCTCTAATTTAACAAATATTACTAATATTATTCATGGAGATATTGTGCAGATTTAGCTTAGGTCGGGAGATCGAGATATTTGAGATGTCAGGATCAAAATCTGCCAATAAAATCGTAGAATCAATACTAGCAGAAACTCAGGAAATATTTGAAGAATCTAGGTATTGAAAAAATCTCCACGTGTCAACATGAGAAGGCACCTGAATTTTTGAACCCTAATTCTCCCAAACAGCCGCCCTTCCGCGGCCAAATAGGCATCTTAGTGGCGGATCCGCGGCCATTTAATGCCCGTAGGATCTGTGATTTTGTGATTAGGATCGCAACAATAAATCCTTATACATGGAATCTAGGGTTTCTGATTTAGGGGCTATATAAAGGACCGATGACTAAAATTAAAAGGTATCACCTTTAACACGAAGCAAATCACCGTCAAGAACAAGAGATCCACGACAGGTCCGCGATTCGACGTGATAGAGCGACGTGAATATCGACGGAGTATCTACTTCCTACGAGGCAGAGATCAAGAGCAACTTCTTCTTATAATCTAAATTCGAAAGATTTGTACTTGTAACGTTGATTAATAAAGGTAGATCATTTGCTTAATTATTTCGCATTTTTTCTGCATTTAAATTCTGCATTATGATTCCATTCTCTATCCTTTCTTTTTCTTCTCAAAACATGCGTGAGTAATTCTGCGCTTGCTAGGGATCGTAAAATTAGGGTAGCTCAATGGATGATAAAATATTATAACTCCTTTTAGATCTTATAAAACTTATAAACTTTAACAAAAGAATTGTTAACATCCTAATCGGGCACGCTATCAATTCATTGATAGTCTCGACCGCGATTTGAGATTAGATTAACAATTGTTTTGGTAAAGGCTAGACATGAATGGAGATCTATATAAAGATAAGGGTTAAGAATGAGAACCCTATTCCCTCCAAAAACCCTAATCTACATGCATCACTATCGATCTAGTTTTAAATCTATTAAAAGATAAAAGGAGAAATCTTTAGTTAATCATCCATTACTACCAAATTCTATGAACTTTACAAACCTCTTCTTTATATAACTTACATCCGTAGTATATCCGTAACTACAACCAATCTCTCTTATTTCTAATCAACTCGTCTAAATTAAGATTAAAAGTTCCACGCATCCCTGCGGACGACCCGTTCTCACCATGGCTAACTACACGCGACGCCGTCTTGATTGCAGTAACTACAAACACTTTTCAAGCAATCAAATAGCGTCGTTGCCGGGGATACGTGCGTAATTTTTTTTCTTATTATTCGGGTTGAATTCTGTTAGTTATATGTATGCCCTAGAGGCCATTACTGTACCTGTGATGTATATTGTAGTGGATGCTTGGATATATACAGAGAGGACTTTCTTGCTCAACATGATAGTATACTATCTGGTTGCACTTTATCTTAACATGTATACTTATTGTCTCTCTATTACATGTTGATAAATCCTTTAGGATGAGTACTTGACTACCATGATTATGATGCAGATCATACTAGTGGAGACAGAGTAGTCGGTAAGTACATCCTTTAAATGTTCCTAGTCGTAGGTATATCGAGACAGGGCATCAATATACCAGAGTAGACTAGCGTGTAGCTTCTCGACCCATGTAGATGGGCGATGGATGATCCCATATCTATTGGTGTTTGATATCAGATATGGTACACAGGTGCTCAGTGGAGACAGGGTACACTGGACGGACTCGCCGAGAACTCCCAGATGGTATTATACCTCACGTCAGATGGCAGTTCTCTGGTGACACTGGTGCAGGTTAGTCTGTAGACCCGAGATCGTCATAGAGTCTTGTGTGATTCCCACTGTGCTTTGATTTCCACCTTACCACGTTCAAGAGAACGTGCAAAACGGTGGCTTTTGGGTATAGTCCCGAATCACATGGAGGCAATGAGCGATAGGAGGGGTTTCGTCTCTCCCGGTATTGGGGGTTGATGTTGCGCTGTGCTCGATTGGCTATAACAGGAAGTCCCTGGCCATGGCTGCTTCAGAGATATACTGGTAAGTGTTATCAGTAGTTTCTCGACCCGTTATGAGCTTCATATCGGCACGACTTATTGAGTTACTGGGGTTTGACGTTTACCACCCCTAAACGAGATATACGACATATCAGACAAGGAGACCGGATTGTACGGTAGTGTTACTGATTAGATTCATAGGAGTATGAGCAGGCTTGCTTGTTGATCTTCTGATCTCTCAATACCCGGGTGGCCGTTACGTTTAGCAGACCGCTTGCGGCTTGTGAGTGTTAAAAATGATCATCACCTACTGCCGGCGTATTGACGAGTCTTTAGAGTTTAGAGTCCTACACAGAGGTTTCCTGACTCAAGCGAAACGGAGTAGGAGCACATATGTGATATGTGCGGGATCGAGATTAATACGATATGTGATACCGTATTCTATTCTCGCAACATGTGACATTGGTCGGTTATATGTGATATAGTCGAGTTATCGGATCAAGTGTTGATTCGATAAGTTGTTACATTTGATGTTAGTCGGTTATATGTGATATACCCGGATTATTAAATCAATTGTTGATTTAATAATTTAATGTATAATTATATATTTGATATATTAAGTTACATTAACTAATACTTGCTCACTTATGATTTCTTTTTCTCACTTGATGTGCACATTGTATATATGTGATATATATATATATATATATATATATATATATATATATTTGTGTACATGTTTGTGTCATGTTTGATGATACATGCAAGATGGGTGTATGAGACACACACATGCTTATGATAATTATTAGGGTTTTTATTTATTTTGGTAATTACAAAATGGTGGCATTTTGTCATGGCTAATAGCTTGTAGAAGCTTGTAGTGTTCATTAACCAAGTCCACTCTTTTGTTTTGCCTAAGATATTTATTAACCCAAGTAATTAACTTACCATGGTTATGTCTCTACAAAGGTTAAGTATATAATACTAAACCCACCCATGATTATCATTCTCTACTTGATTTTATCATGAGAGTTCTTCTTCTTCTTCTTCCTCAAAGCTTTCTAGCTTCAATGGAGATGTGAGAAAATATGTGAGAAAATCATTTCTAAAGTGAGCCCACTTCCTACTTCATCATTCTCTACTACTTGCCATTTAGTATATGTTGTTTGCTTCACTAATTCCACAATTAGTGAAGAGATAGCTTGGGTTAGTGTCTTCTCGACGTAGATCATCTTCGGCCTCGAAGACTTCGATGCAAGCTTGTTCATTTCTTCATGGGAGCCTCTCTAGAGTTCGGGAGTTCATGATCGCAGCGAAATGACTACTACACGGAGCTATTGAAGTGAAGGACCGGTCTACAAAGGTTGTATTCCTTGTTCACTTTAGTTGCAAAGTTGTTTGCGTTCGATTCGTCGGATTTTCTAGTTACGATTCTAGGGTTAGGGTTAGCTAGAATGGCAAAATTTTAAATATGGCATGTATGATACCTCCCGAAACCTTGTTGCCGTGCTAGACAACCCTGTAATGGTATCAGAGCCATGCTAGAAAATTAGACAAATTTTGTTAGAATTACTAAACCGAAACTACTCCGAAACTTGCAACACGAAACTCTAGTTTCTGTCGATTTTAAAAAGTCTTCAAGAATGTTGTATGAGATGCAACATGAACACACAAGAAAATTGAGTCCCCCTCGCCGGAATTGGGCCGGCCACTTTGCCAGAAAATCCGGCCTGCTCGGCCAGTGTAGGGAATTTTAGGTTGAAATTTTTTGTATGTTCCAGTGACTAGGTTTTGGTGTTTCAGGTGTTGTTTGTTTTTGCTAAGTTTGCATGTGATGTGATCTTATACTATAAGCAATTCAGAGTGTTTCGTATTCGTAGTTTTAACATTGTTTCGGGTATTCGCATGTTGTCTAGGCGAAGTTAAAAAGTTCGATCGAATGTCAAAAACCTATTTTTCCAAGTTTAACGTATTCGGAAAATCATGCAAGTAATTCTGTGAACTCTCTAGAAGAATGAAACCCTAACTAGACTTTTTGGATCGCGGAACCATGGTCATACCCTAGGGTTTGCCGCAGTTCCGTGGCGACATGAGTGAGGCTTGGGTCTGCCCTTCTATGGCTGGTGCATAGATACTGTGGCATGTTCTGGATATTATTAAAATGTGCTCAAGTGCTGAGCTGTCGGGGAATTGTGGGACTTTGATGAATCGATCGAAAAGTTTAACATCATCCGGGTATCATGTGATGGGATACAATATTTGGAATCCAAAAAAGTAGTTATGTGATAACTAGTTTGAATTTTATAAATCTAGCAGTTTAGTCTCATTTGATCGGTTGCCACGGGATTTTGATGTTGATCAAAAGTCCGTCGCAATTACGTAGTGTACGCGGATACTCGCCAGGTAACCTTACTAGATAGCCACGCCCCATAGCCACGACCAAGTGATAGTAAGAGAACCCCGTCGCTAAAAGCATCCGTTCGGATGCTCGCGGCTACGGTGTTCCGCCTTAGTGCACTTCGTCGACAGCATCGGGGGTGCGACCGTCTATTAAAATTTCTGACGAGTATTCGATCAAGTTATCGGGAATCTTGTTGAATTACCAGACAGGTTATTGGAAAGTCATAAGTAACCAGGTTTTAGGGTCCAGTGGGAGACCATCTCAAGGAGTTGAGACCGGGTCTCCTAATTCTAGAATTGGTAGGGTTGTTTGACGCTCTTGTAGGGGTCTAGGGATGTGGGTTTGGCTATTCATCGCGACTGTGGAATCCGCGTTTTTTATTGGCTTATTTAAAACACGGAATTCCTAATATATCCAATATTTCATATATGTTCTTCTGCTGCTGATATTTTGTGATGTGATCACTTGATATGTTCTGATACGAATGCCTATATTATATATATGAGATATAATAAATATTGCAGCTTTCGTTTCTTATGTGATGCTTGGGAAGCGTAAAACAGACGGGACTTCATTAATGAGATTAATGAAATAAAAGAAACCTAAAAGATGTTGTAGAAACTTGTTTTAAAAACTGGTAGCTCTAGTTCTTGTTTTGCATAGCGGTATTCCTTGTAGAATATCCAGCACCTTATTCGATAAGGAAAGAGTCGAGATCCCTTTACCGGGAGTGACCTCTTTAGCGAAACTGGCAAATGCTACAAACACGGTTTGTCTTTTGATTGCTTTTGTGAAATATCCCGCACCTTATTCGATAAGGAAAGAGCCGAGATCCCTTCACCGGGAATGACCTCTTTAGCAAAACTAGTAAAATCCTCAAAAACACTTCTTTTAAAATTCACTCGATTCTACAACGATATCAAGTTCATTACGCAAAAGGTTTTCTTAAAAACCTGTCGTAGCCCTCCATCATTTCAGATAAGTAATATTTAGTATTCGTGCTGTGTTTGTTGACCTCTGTCAAGGCGTAGTATGCGGTAGCTGATTACTGCTTATCTGCAAAGCATGAGATGCGATTGGATTAGGGTAGTCGTACGTTGTTGACCTCTGTCAAGGGTCGTGCGGGTGGGTTTATTTCAATCAAGAAATGACGGGTTGAACTTGACTAGCAGCCTATGGTTTGTTGACCTCTGTCAAGGTCATAGGACGCTTGGGGCAAAATATTATCGGGAATTTCAAGTGTTGAAATTTGCAATGAGATTGCATACCTTCTATGAGATAGTTGGATCCCAACACCCACTGCGAGTAAGAGTTACTCCTGGGAGAGTTTTACACATTACAATTAGCCGATCAAGTAGGTGTCTAGAAAGGTGTTAATAGGGTTATGCCTCTGGAAAAACGAGGTTTATTTTAATTAGGTCCGTGCGAAAGTACGGGGAACCTCCCTCAAAGTACCGACACTGGCCTGGCTGAAAGATTGGCGAACTTGTAGGGTGTAATTAATCCCAGCTAGTCTTACTTTTTAGGGTTTGAAGGTAGATTTGACTAAAACAGTGGGAGCCATCCTGATTAGATAAAATAATAACCAATCTGATCTTGCAAGAGCGCACGCAGAGTGTTTTTCTCTCTCTCTCTCCTGGTAGCGACCATGTCACGCCTTAATCAAGATAATAACATGGATGCATTGACCGAACCTACTTATTATACCGAGCTAGGGAACGTTGGTTCCGCTCTATCTTATAATTGTTATAAGTCTGAGCAGGAAATAGGGGAATATCCGGATTCCCATGCCACCCAATTGAAGAAAGTGCATGATGATGCATCTTCTTCGGGTGTGTTCATTACCGAGAACTGTTTCTCAGTATCCTCTACGTCCTGGGTATGTGATACCGGATCAGGATCCCGCATATGTAATATGTTACATGGGCTACAGATAGGTAGAGAACTAGGAATGGATGATATGTCTCTAAGTGTTAGAGAATGGTGCAATTGTTGCAGCCAAGTCAGTTGGCAGATATCACCTTGTATTAAATACATTGATTCTGAACGAATATTATTACATTCCGAGCTTGATATACAACATTACATCGGTTTATTTAATGAGTTAAAGAAGGATATAATTCTGTATTAGAGGATAATGTTGTGAACATTTTCCTGAATCAATAGTTGATTTGATCAGGCACGTTATATAATAGCATATACGTTCTAAATCAAACCACAGTTCAAAATATGTAAAACACACACAAGAGGATCAGTTCAGAAATGAACGAATCCTTCTTGAGGTATTGTAGACTAGGTCATATCAATGCGACACGACTAGCTAAATTACATAAGGATGAATATGAGAATCTGTTCGAATTTTCATCTTATAATACTTGCCAGTCCTGTCACAAAGATAAGATGACCATAGCTCCGTTTATTGGAAACAGAGAAAGAGTTAATGAGCTCTTGGGATTGATACATGATGATGTATGTAGGTCCCCTGTCTACAAATGCCAGGGTTGGTTCTTGCTACTTCATTACATTCATCGACTATCTCTCAAGATTCGGACATGTGTTCCTGTTGAAACACGAGTCTGAAACTTTTGAGAAATTCAAGAAATATAAGTTTGAAGTTGAGAACCAGACGGGTAAAAGTATTAAGTCCTACGATGTGATCGAGGAGGTGAATACTTGCGCATGGAGTTCCTGGAGTTTCTAAAAGGAGAATGTGATTCTCTCTCAGCTTACTCCTTCGAGTACACCACAGCACAACGGTGTATCGGGGTGGAGGTATCGCACCCTATGAGATATGGTGCGCTCTATGATGAGTACTGCTAAGTTACCTATTTCCTTATGGTGTTATGCACTTGAGAAGCTGCATACCTATTGAATGGGGTTCCATCCAAATCAGGACATACCACTACATATGAGATATGGTATGGGAAGATACCATGTCTTAAACGAGTTAAGATATGGGGTTATCCAGCCTATGTTGGAAAGCAAAATCCGGACAAGCTCGAGGCAAGGTCAGTTCTGTACAAGTTTGTTAGGATATCCCGAACATTTGCAAGGGAATATCTTCTACCACTCTGAGGAATAAAAGGTGTTTTGTTTCTCAGCATGCCGCCTTTTTGGAAAAGGAATTTCTTGTGAAGAAATTTATAGTCATGAGGTAGAACTGGAAGGAGTTCCAGCTAGACAAACTAACAGCTGATGATTTGGTGAAACCAAAGGAATCAATAGTTTCCAATGAACCTCAGCCTCTCCGCGAATCTGGTAGGGTTCCTCATCCACTTGAGAGATACTACGGTCTTCTTGGTGACAATGGGAGCGAGGATTGCATCATGGTAGATGATGGCCTAACTAGGTTCAGGCAGGCCACCACGAGTGGGGACTCTGTGAAAAGGCTGGATGCTATGCGATCAAAGATGGAATCCATATACACCAACAAAGTATGACTTTGCATGTTGCACCTGAAGGGGTAAAACCCATTGGGAGCAAATGGATCTTGAGAAGATTCTTGGTATAAATAGAAAAGTTGAGACTTTCAAAGCTATGCTTAAGTCCATCAGGATCAATACGCGCATCGCGGAGTTGGAACATCTGTTTTGATGTGGCAGTTGATTGTTGTAAAATTCGATTGTGTGTATCAAATCAAGTGAATAAGTTTCTTTGTGTTGGTATTTAGAAAAATTGTAAAGAAATCACAACCAAAAATTATATTTGACCGCAATCAACTACGGTGTCAGTTGTAGATCGTAAGCGAGTGCGGATCGTCCACAGGGATTGTGCGATTCGTTTCTATGTTTAATTTGTTTGAATCGAAAAGTTAATTGAAAAGAAAAGAAAACATGATTCAAGAATTTATCGATTGATTCAGGTGTTACGATGTTTAATCAAGAATCAAGAAACTGATAAACAAATCAAGAATCGGTGTTTTGATAATATTTCCAACCAAAATGTCAAGAATCTAAATGAGGCTCGTAGGAATCGATCGGATTTATAGACGTGATGTAATTTCAAGCTTTCGTGTTCTTGTCCTTCGAAGGATTGATAGTAGATCGATGATGATCGACGAGAGTTAGGGCTTTCTTGATGAAACTAGGGTTTCATCGTTTAACTCTTGTTCTTTCATCGATATCATTCGCATTCTAGCCTCTAGCAATTTCAAGAAACGATCATAACTTCCCAATCTCGAGCAATATCAATCAAGAAAGCATCGCATCGAATTGGGTCATCGATTCTTGAACTTGCTAGGGTTTACAAAACTCGTAGGATTTAAGAATCGATTTAAAATATATTACATCATCATTCTATTGATCGTCTCGACTCCTCGACGAGCGGAGTATTACTCAAACATCATCACACAGAAAGTATTCAAGAATTGAAAAGATATCATGATGCGAGAATTTAAAGAAAACAAGATAAAAGAATATCACCTTTTATTTATATCAACAATTTGATTACAGTCGCTCAAGAACTACAAGAGGAAGAACTAAATTGTCGATTTGGCGTCGCTCGGCTTCGTGAGTCGCGGATCAGCTTGGACCACTTGTTCTGTTGAAGATCGGCTCGGCTCATAAAAGGTTGCAAGGCTTCTTGCTTGATGGGTACTCGGGATCTTGGCTTTTGATTGGAATTAGGGTTAGGGTTTCACACAAGCCCTCTCACTAGACTTGTGGAAGAAGATGAAAAGAGAGTGGATGGATCAATCAATTTCAATGAATGAATAATCCTTTTACAAGTGAGCCTAGGGTCTTATTTATAGATCTCCCAAACCCTAGGTCTAGATTTGAAATTACAATTCCCTCCAAAAGTTTGTTGAGGAGTTTCTAGAAAGAGTTTGTTAAGAGCTAGCTTAGGTTTTAAGCTAGGATTAATTAAGCTTAGAAAACCCTAGTTTGCTGATCTGGCAGAAACCCCTGGAGTCTTCTGGAACTTGAGGTATAATTCTGTACTGTAGGGACATAGGGAAGCATTTTGGACCAAAATTGAGTGTCTGATTCCTTGGACCCACCGCGGATCCGCGGCGCAAGCAAGCTCCTGCCGCGGATCCGCGGCGCTTTGTAGGGCTTGGGCTTTGGGCCTTCTTCTGTGGTCTTGAGATGCCATTTTGAGCTTAATCCGATGTGTTGAATTGTATTTTCCCTTTTGTATTGATACCAGATCTGAAGTCATTGAATTGGCGTAATATTTGAGCGGTATAAAATTGAGCAATCTTCTGGTTTCCTGCACAGAGTTCGAAACACGGGTTGCGACATATAGAAATAATGCGATGCCATGAAATGCTGTCAATTTCCCTAGAAATGCCGGTTTTAAGGTCTAATACATGTAATCTGATAATTTGTGACAGATTTGCTAATATTTGAAATATGAATACCGAACACTTCTATATGAATGCAAATGATGAGGAAATTGCCGGCTGAAATATGCAATATTTTCGACTAATCAAATTCCCCCAAACTTAATTTCGATCGTCTCGAGCGAACTGTTTTATTAAAAAGAGAAGGAGAAAATAAAGAAAGAGAAAAACTAACTAGCACACTTTCGTAGGCAACACGATTGCACTGAGCACGTGCAACAAGCCTTTAAACCTCTAGGTGTCCCTAGTAGGAGGAGTGTTGTCTCCTGAGGGTTTTCAGCGGATTGCACCCACAAAATCCAATAATAAAAGGAAGATCATGAATATTACATTTAAAGACAAGAATTGCAAAAGAAAAACTTTGAAAATTAGGGTTTCCAACTAAGCTAGCTTTTCGGTTGTCATGAGCCCTATCTTAATGGTCATGAAAAGATGTTAGAAATCACGTCCTCCCTCAATAAAACTTCGTCTTATTTTTCATTCCTATCTTTCTTCCAAACATCGATCATATAACCCTGCATGTGTGTAAAGGACATCCCTACACCCGGAGAATTCAATTCAAGCTATCATACTCTTGCCCATCAGCCTCAGTACTTTTTAATTAATGAATATTTATATGAATTTGCTCACACACTTTCATGCGACCGTTAATACTTCTTGAGATACTAACCGACCGATTACTCATGTGCTTGCTTATTTGGTGTATTTTCCTCGTCTTGCACCACTTCAGGCATAGCAGTGACTCCCAGACCAGTTGGCCTTAGGGCACTAGGTGAAGAAGCACCCTCGCTATATATTTTTTTATTACCCTCGGTGATAACAAAACCAGTGTTCATTTTTCTCACCACTTTATATATATTTTTTTTTATTCACTTTTTTTTTTATTTCCTTCATACATCGGCTTTAAGACAAGAGCATTTCAAGGTATCCTCTACTATCCCAGGCTTTAAGACGTGTGTAAGTGCGAATAGCAGGGTAGCAACGTTCAAAATGTTTGGCTTCCAGAATAGAAACTATTTTTCAGACTTATTTTTATCCTCAGATTAGTGACGTCCTTCATCTTACTAACCCTTGGGACAACGGCTCATAACTACTTATTACTAGTTCGTATAAGAAAACTTCTAATTTTCTTGGTTTTCTTAAATTTTTCTAATCTCATGGATGTAATTGTTCACTATCTAAACTTTTATTATCTTATTTATGTACAAAAAAGTGTAAATATTAAAATTATTTTTATACTTGGAAATTTTTAAGTTTTTATGGGTTTTGAAAATTTTTCAATTTTTATAGATTTTTAAAGAAATGTTTTGTGCTTATGCAGATGATATGCAAATGATGCAAAAATAAGCACAAACCTCCCCCAAACTTGTTTTCAACAGTGTCCTCACTGTTCCCAACAGCTATATCTACAAAAACTGTAAGCCTGGGGGGAATTATTAGTGGGGGCAAAATATATAAGTGAAGAACTTCCCCCAAACTTATTTTTTTTTCACTCACCTTCATTCAAAAGATGATGCAGTGATATACTGGACATGAAGGTGACACGGAGGAATTTTAATCCAAATAAACTGGCTTTTGTAAGAACAAGAGCTCCTCCGTGGGGTCAGTGGAAAAATACGGCTTAAGTCTATGTCCATTCACTTTGAAAAAGCTGCCGTTTTTAACATTTTCTATCTCTACTGCCCCGTGCGGGTATACAGACCGCACAACAAAAGGTCCCTTCCATCGAGATCGGAGCTTACCCGCGTGAAGGTGTAATCGTGAATCATAAAGAAGGACTTGTTGACCAGGTGAAAATGTTTTCCTCAAAATATTTTTATCGTGAAAAACCTTAGTCCTATTCTTTGTGATTACAGCGTTATCATAAGCTTCATCGCGGAGTTCGCTTAGCTCATTTATTTGCAGCTTCCGAAAGTTGCAAGCAAGGTTTAGATCAAAATTTATTTCTTTTATAGCCCACAATGCTTTATGCTCTATCTCGACAGGTAAATGACATGCTTTCCCAAACACTATCCTATATGGAGACATTCCTAGGTCGGTTTTATATGCAGTTCTGAATGCCCAAAGAGCATCTGTCAGTTTGGTCGACCAGTCTTTTCTATTTTTAGCAACAGTTTTCTCCAGGATAAGTTTGATTTGTCTGTTTGAGATTTCAGCCTGCCCGCTTGTTTGGGGATGATAGGGTGTAGAAAGTCGGTGGTTGATTGAGTATTTTCGCATCAGAGTCTCGAAAGATCTGTTGCAGAAATGTGTCCCATTATCGCTAATGATAGCGCGTGGGTGTCCAAATCGCGAAAAGATATTCTCTTTTAAGAATTTAATGACAACTTTCTTGTCATTAGTGCGACATGGAATGGCTTCTACCCACTTTGAGACATAATCAACCGCCAGCAATATGTACAGATTCCCAAAGGAGTTGGGAAAGGGACCCATAAAATCAATGCCCCAAACATCAAATATTTCAACAACCAGAATGGGTTGCTGAGGCATTTCATTCCTCCGGGATATTCTACCCGTATACTGACATTGTGTACAGGTTTTGCAATAGTCAAATGCGTCCTTGAATAAGGTCGGCCAATAAAATCCACATTGCAAAACCTTTTCCGCTGTCTTTCTAGGACCGAAGTGACCCCCACAGGCCTGATCATGACAAAATGAAAGAACACTCTTGAACTCTTCATTCGGGACACACCGGCGAATGATCTGATCAGGACAATATTTAAACAAATAGGGTTCATCCCAGTAAAAGTGTTTTACTTGGGATAGAAAACGGTATTTGTCCTGTTTTGACCAATCGCTGGGTATCAGTCCCGTGGCATGATAGTTCACAATATCCCTGAACCATGGTTCAGCGGATATGCTCAAGAGTTGTTCGTCAGGGAACGAATCATTGATCGGTAGGGTCACAGGGGAAGAAATGATGTGTGAAAGGTGGTCGGCTACAACGTTTTCACATCCTTTCTTATCTTTGATAACAAGATCGAATTCTTGTAAAAGAAGGATCCAACGTATTAGTCGACCTTTTGCATCTTTCTTCGCCAAAAGATGTTTTAAAGCAGAATGGTCAGTGTACACAACTATAGGTGAGCCAATTAAGTAAGGCCTGAATTTTTCTAATGCAAATACAACCGCTAAAAGTTTCTTTTCGGTGGTTGTATAATTGATTTGCGCATCATTCAGGGTCTTACTAGCATAGTATATCACGTGTGGCATCTTTTCGATGTGCTGTCCTAAGACTGCACCTACTGCAAAATCAGATGCGTCATACATCAGCTCAAAGGGGTAGTCCAAGTTTGGTGATGATAAAACGGGGGCTGAAGTGAGTGAGTGTTTAAGTGAGTCGAAAGCTGTCTCGCAGTCCGAGTCAAAGTGGAAGGTCGTATCCTTGGCCAGGAGTAGTGTTAAAGGTCTAGCAATTTTGCTAAAGTCCTTTATGAATCTCCTATAAAAGCCCGCGTGGCCAAGAAAGGATCGAATGTCTTTGACGCTTTTGGGATGATGGAGGTTTTGAATGACATCTATTTTAGCTCTGTCAACCTCAATGCCTTTCTGTGAAATAACATGTCCAAGTACAATTCCTTTTTGGACCATAAAATGGCATTTTTCCCAGTTCAAAGTCAAGTTTTTCTCTTTGCAACGAGTAAGAACAGCGTCAAGGTTCGCTAGGCAATCAGAAAAAGAGTCTCCAAAAATCGAGAAATCGTCCATAAAGATCTCCAGAAAATTCTCTACCATATCAGAGAATATCCCCATCATACACCGCTGAAAGGTAGCGGGAGCATTGCATAACCCAAAGGGCATGCGACTGTAAGCAAAGGTACCAAAAATACAAGTAAAAGTGGTTTATCTTGATCCTTTTTGGTGATGGGGACCTGATTGTAGCCTGAGTATCCGTCCATAAAACAATAATACTCTCATCCCGCTAAGCGTTCCAGCATCTGATCAATGAATGGTAGAGGAAAGTGGTCTTTCCTCGTGGCAGCATTGAGTTTTCTATAATCGATACATACACGCCACCCAGTTTGGGCACGTGTCTGAATCAACTCATTTGCCTCATTGGTTATAACAGTGATGCCGGATTTCTTAGGAACGACATGTATAGGACTCACCCACTGGCTATCGGAGATGGGGTATATAATACCATTATCTAGGCATTTGACGATCTCTTTCATCACTGCTTCCTTCATGACGGGATTCAACCGTCTCTGTGGTTCTCGGGTTGGTCTGGCATCATCCATCACATGGATATGATGTTCAACTATCAAGGGACTAATCCCTTTGATGTCCGCCATACTCCAACTAAACGCCTCTTTGTTAGATCTCAATACCGATAAAAGTGTATTTTCTTGCTCTGATGCAAGAAAAGCGGATATGATAACCAGTAAAGACTCATTCTCACCTAGATATGCATATTTAAGGTGAGAAGGTAAAATTTTGAGATCTAACTCGGGCGGAGAAATGATAGAAGGAGGGATCATTGAGTGATTTTTGGATTTACAAAGAAGCTCAGAGCCTGTGAAAGATACAGACTCGGGTGGAGAAAAGTCAGAAGTGCAGGACTCAAGTGTAGAGAAAGTGTCCTCACTAAGATCATGTGTGAGATCAAACAGAGATGTGGTAATGTCATCGAGATCAATAAAGCAAAATTCCTCAGCTCCACAACTATCGGGAGCGATCTCGTGGACAGAGCACACATCTAAAATATGAGCAGAGGGTTCTGATGGCTGACTTCCAACCTTGTAGATATTTAGTTCAATGGTCATATTTCCAAATGATAAGTTCATTGAACCATTTCTACAGTTTATAACAGCGTTGGAAGTGGCAAGGAAAGGACGACCCAGAATCATTGGAATTTGGCCCCGGGGGTTTGCTACAGGATGTGTGTCGAGCACAATGAAGTCTACAGGGAAAACAAATTCCCCGACCTTTATCAACACATCCTCTAATTCACCCCTTGGTTTGGTGATAGATCGGTCTGCCATCTGGAGAGTGCAATGAGCAGGTTTCAGCTCTCCAATCCCTAATTGCTCATAGAAAGAATAAGGGAGCAGGTTAACACTTGCGCCAAGGTCTAAAAGAGCACGATTTATGTTTTTACCCCCAATCGAAATCGATGTTGTAGGACATCCTGGGTCCTTTCGTTTCTTTGGTAGCTGGGGTATAAAAGCAGTGCTAATATTATTAGACATGAAGACCTTCTTCGGCACTTGAGTCTTCCTCTTCCTAGTGCACAAGTCCTTAAGAATTTTCGCATATGCGGGGACTTGTTGAATCGGATCTAGGAGAGGGATATTGATGTTAACCTGTTTGAACATTTCCATTATTTTCTCCATATGAGGACTCGTTCTATTAACCCTTAACCGGTTCGGATAAGGAGCTTTTGCAATAAGTGCAGGGTCCATCACAGGAGAAGGAAGAGGGGGTAGACGCGGTCCCAAAAGAGGTGTGGAGACCGTCTGTGGAGAACTATAAGGGTTGGGAGAAGGTGTAGAGCCTAGTGGGAAATGGAGAATAGGCTCTCGAGAAGATGGTGTGGTAGAAGAAGAAGGATCAGAAGGAGAAGTGTGTGTGTGTGGAAAGGTCTCAGCCGGGGTGTTGATATGATTTTCAGTATCATCAATACCTTCCCCGACATGATTGTTCAGCACTCTTCCCGATCTCAACGTTGTGATGGCATTTACATTGTAATGCCCAGGATTCTGTAGGGTTTGAGAGGGAAGTTTCCCTTTTTCTCTCGCACTCATTTCGGCTTTAAGTCGTGCGATTTCAGCTTCCATCGTTCTGATACTCTCAGCTTGGGACGCTGAGTTTTTCTTTATCTCACCGACGGAAGATCTAAGCTCAGCCGAAACCTCTATGAAATTTGACAAAAGTGATTTCATGGTTTGAGTGAATTGAGAGAACTCGTCAGAACAGGTCATAGGATTAGACTGTGAAGGAGTGTTGACCTGATTTTGGAAATTTTGTGACTGATAGGGGTGCTGAGTGAGTTGAAGGGGTTGCTGTTGTGGTGGAGGAAGAGCCCTTTGAAAATTATTCGTGTTTGGAACCGTGTTTTGAGATTGGTTTTGGTTCCAAGCAAAATTCGGGTGATTCCTCCAACCCTGATTGTACGTGGAAGAATAAGGATCGTTTCGAGGTCTTTGAAATGCGGCATTAGAATGCTCGTGACCTTGAAACGCAGAGTTTAATGGACATTCTTCCGTTAAATGAGACGGATCAGAACAGCACCCACAAACAGTTTTAGGGAGTGACACTGGGTTTAGGGAGGCTGCTGCAAATTTGTGTTCCATAGCGTCGAGCTTCTTTTGCATTGCTGCCATTTCAGCTCGAACACCTATGGACACATCTATTTGGTGTACGCCACCCCTATTCAATGGTTGGGTTCCACTCTCCCACTGTAGTGATTTTTCAGCGAACTCTTCTAAATACTTCCAAGCTTCCCCATCATCTTTGGTCATAAAAGTACCTTGACACATGTTTTCAAGGCTCTGTTTAGTGCTTGGGTTAATGTCCTCATAAATGATTCGGCACAATTCCCATCTCGGGATGCCGTGATGAGGACACTGAACCAATAGATCCTTGAAACGTTCAAAGCATTTTGAAAATGGTTCAGCAGGGAGCTGGGCAAATTGATTCAGTTCGCTACGGATTCGAGCTGTCTTTTGTATCGGGTAAAATTTCTTAAGGAATGCCGCTACGAATTCTTCCCAATTAGTAATAGAGTGTGCGGTAGTGTTATATAGCCACTTCTCGGCTATATCGCACAATGTAAATGGAAGAAGTCGTAGACGCATCGCATCCACTGAAAGTTGTGACGTACCCATCATTACGCATACGTTTTCAAATTTGGTAATGAAAACGTAAGCATCCTCAGTCTCGAGTCCGTGAAATTTGGGTAAAAGATTGATATACTGGGGCTTAATCTCAAAGTTATCCCCATTGGCTGGTGGTGTGGATAAGCAGGTCGAAAGAGGACCTCGAATAGGGTAGCACCTCTCCTGGAGAGAGATGCAGGGTGGATTCTGCGCACCAACGGACGGCGGCAGATTAGGGTTAAAGAAGTTTGATGGATTCGGATCCATCGGTGTGGGTGTGGTATTGGATAAAGAAAAGGTAAATGGAGAAATATCGACTTCGGAGTCGATAGGAGGTACGCGGACTAAACGGGCACTAGAATCCCGTGTCCAGCCTATCTTGTACTAAAAAGGGTTAGTACAAGTGGCAGCGTTGACTTATAATTAAGGGTAATGAATGAATGCGGTGCTTGCTTTGAAAAAGGGACGGATTTTTGAAAAAATGATGCGACAAAACAAATGCAGCACACAAACCCTAGAATCTAGTGGTCACCTAGGTCCGGCTCTAGACCGCTCCTAACTGCCAAAAGACAAGTCGCAGGATAGAATCCTCCACTGCCTCTTTGTCCCCCTGTGGCCGGATAAGTGCCAGGTAAGTGGGAAGGTACTCCACTACGTAAGTAGTGGGCCTAATTAAAAACCACTAGCCTTAGACACACTCGTCTTAGACACCACAAGAAAACGCGGATAAGCAATGAATTACCCACGGCCTTCTTCTGTCCTAATTGAGCGCGACGGTCCTTAGAGTCATCTCTAGATATTTTTTAGTTAATGTGGGTCAATGCGGATGCAAGTTTTGCGATTTTTGGGGCCTAGGAAGGGTAATGAAATCCCCACCTAATTTGGATTTGGCCGTACCCCTTAATTTCCGTATTAGAATGCAAACAACCAAGAAACAAAACACGCACAAATTTTATTTTGCTTTTGCGGCGCAGCGATTATTTGCAAAGAAACCTGCACAAAATGTTAGTTGGAGCTAAAAAGAGGAGAGAGGAGAAGGTAAGAAACTTACAGAGGAAAATTGGTGCAGAGATACCTCAAGGAGGCCGCGGTTCCGCCGCATATGGGCTCTATTGCCGCGGAATCGCGGTTGGGTACTGAGATCACTGCACCAAAATTCTTGAGGCTGCTACTGTTCAGCCCCTGAACTCTCTGGAATTTTCAGAAATTTTTTTTTCCAGCTCCAATGATCCCAGATTTTCTTGCAATCAAATCACAACACACGTATTAGGGTTTGTGCGAGTTTAGATCTAAAAATTATAATGGAATAAAATTTTCAACTCAAATTTCAAAATACGAACAATTAGCGCACTATCCCCGGCAACGGCGCCATTTTGATTGTTGTAAAATTCGATTGTGTGTATCAAATCACGTGAATAAGTTTCTTTGTGTTGGTATTTAGAAAAATTGTAAAGAAATCACAACCAAAAATTATATTTGACCGCAATCAACTACGGTGTCAGTTGTAGATCGTAAGCGAGTGCGGATCGTCCACAGGGATTGTGCGATTCGTTTCTATGTTTAATTTGTTTGAATCGAAAAGTTAATTGAAAAGAAAAGAAAACATGATTCAAGAATTTATCGATTGATTCAGGTGTCACGATGTTTAATCAAGAATCAAGAAACTGATAAACAAATCAAGAATCGGTGTTTTGATAATATTTCCAACCAAAATGTCAAGAATCTAAATGAGGCTCGTAGGAATCGATCGGATCTATAGACGTGATGTAATTTCAAGCTTTCGTGTTCTTGTCCTTCGAAGGATTGATACTAGATCGATGATGATCGACGAGAGTTAGGGCTTTCTTGATGAAACTAGGGTTTCATCGTTTAACCCTTGTTCTTTCATCGATATCATTCGCATTCTATCCTCTAGCAATTTCAAGAAACGATCGTAACTTCCCAATCTCGAGCAATATCAATCAAGAAAGCATCGCATCGAATTGGGTCGTCGATTCTTGAACTTGCTAGGGTTTACAAAACTCGTAGGATTCAAGAATCGATTTAAGATATATTACATCATCATTCTATTGATCGTCTCGACTCCTCGACGAGCGAAGTATTACTCAAACATCATCACACAGAAAGTATTCAAGAATTGAAAAGATATCATGATGCGAGAATTTAAAGAAAACAAGATAAAAGAATATCACCTTTTATTTATATCAACAATTTGATTACAGTCGCTCAAGAACTACAAGAGGAAGAACTAAATTGTCGATTTGGCGTCGCTCGGCTTCGTGAGTCGCGGATCAGCTTGGACCACTTGCTCTGTTGAAGATCGGTTCGGCTCATAAAAGGTTGCAAGGCTTCTTGCTTGATGGGTACTCGGGATCTTGGCTTTTGATTGGAATTAGGGTTAGGGTTTCACACAAGCCCTCTCACTAGACTTGTGGAAGAAGATGAAAAGAGAGTGGATGGATCAATCAATTTCAATTAATGAATAATCCTTTTACAAGTGAGCCTAGGGTCTTATTTATAGATCTCCCAAACCCTAGGTCTAGGTTTGAAATTACAATTCCCTCCAAAAGTTTGTTGAGGAGTTTCTAGAAAGAGTTTGTTAAGAGCTAGCTTAGGTTTTAAGCTAGGATTAATTAAGCTTAGAAAACCCTAGTTTGCTGATCTGGCAGAAACCCCTGGAGTCTTCTGGAACTTGAGGTATAATTCTGTACTGTAGGGACATAGGGAAGCATTTTGGACCAAAATTGAGTGTCTGATTCCTTGGACCCACCGCGGATCCGCGGCGCAAGCAAGCTCCTGCCGCGGATCCGCGGCGCTTTGTAGGGCTTGGGCTTTGGGCCTTCTTCTGTGGTCTTGAGATGCCATTTTGAGCTTAATCTGATGTGTTGAATTGTATTTTCCCTTTTGTATTGATACCAGATCTGAAGTCATTGAATTGGCGTAATATTTGAGCGGTATAAAATTGAGCAATCTTCTGGTTTCCCGCACAGAGTTCGAAACACGGGTTGCGACATATAGAAATAATGCGATGCCATGAAATGCTGTCAATTTCCCTAGAAATGCCGGTTTTAAGGTCTAATACATGTAATCTGATAATTTGTGACAGATTTTCTAATATGTGAAATATGAATACCGAACACTTCTATATGAATGCAAATGATAAGGAAATTGCCGGCTGAAATATGCAATATTTTCGACTAATCAGCAGTCAAAGAGTTTGACTTCATCAAAAAGGTAGATAAACCTTGTATATACAAGAAGGAAGTAGAGAGTGAGGTTATCTTCCACGTATTGTACGTAGATAACATACTCTTGATAGGAAATAGTTTCCTATGCTACATTCGGTCAAGCTCCTCTTATCACGAGGATTTTCAAAGAAAGATCTGGATGATATCTACTACATATTGTGGATTATGATCTATGAGATAGATCTAAGTGGATGTTAGGAGTGTCCCAAATCCAAGTACATTAACACCATACTAAAAGGGTTTAGTATGGAAGATTCTAAGCGTGGTGGTTCACCCACTTACTCATGAATCACTCTCTCCAAAAAGATATCTCCCGAGACTGATTTGGAGAGAGCTCGCGTGCAAGGGATACCGTATGCTTTGGCAGTAGGCTCTATCGGAGTATGCGATGTTATGTACCAGACCAGATGTAGCAGACTCATTAGGTGTAGTGATCAGGTATCGATCGGATCTTGGGAGAATCACTGGACGGCTGTGGAGGACATTCTTAAGTACTTAAGAAGTACTAAAAGAAAGTTCTTGGTTCCAGCTTCCAGAGTGATAAGGTCGACTGAGAGTCGGTCACAGGCATTGTCATTACCCAGGGACGGTATGTTGGAAGAGTTCCAAGATAGATACCGTGACATACTAGACGATAAAGGCTGAATACATTGTTACCACTGATACTGCCAAAGTGGCTATCTGGACATTTCTTGTTCATGAGATGAACATGGTTCCTACCATTGAGCGTCTAATAATTGTTATTGTGACAACAATGGAGTTGTGGTTTTGGCCTATAAACACCGGTCTTATCAGCAATCCAGACATATTCTGAGTTAAGTATCACCTGATCAGGGAGATGGATGATCTCCAAGGGATCGAGGATAGGAGAGTAGACTCGAAGGATAACACAGCGGATCCACTCACAAAGGCCTTACCCCTAGAGAGACTTCTATAGGATGGTTGAGTATGGGATACTACAACCACTGCTATATTGTTGGGTATCGGATACTGCAACAGATGGCCTTAGTGCAAGTGGGAGATTGTTAGTTATATGTATGCCCTAGAGGCCATTACTGTACATGTGATGTATATTGTAGTGGATGCTTGGACATATATAGAGAGGACTTTCTTGCTCAACATGATAGTATACTATCTGGTTGCACTTTATCTTAACATGTACACTTATTGTCTCTCTATTACATGTTGATAAATCCCTTAGGATGAGTACTTGACTACCAGGATTATGATGCAGATCATACTAGTGGGGACAGAGTAGTCGGTAAGTACATCCTTCAAATGTTCCTAGTCGTAGGTGTATCGAGACAGGGCATTGATATACCAGAGTAGACTAGCGTGTAGCTTCTCGACCCATATAGATGGGCGATGGATGATCCCATATCCATTGGTGTTTGACATCAGAGATGGTACACAGGTGCTCAGTGGAGAATGGGTACACTGGACGGACTCGCCGAGAACTCCCAGATGGTATTATACCTCACGTCAGATGGCAGTTCTCTGGTGACACTGGTACAGGTTAGTCTGTAAACCCGAGATCGTCATAGAGTCTTGTGTGATTCCCACTGTGCTTTGATTTCCACCTTACCACGTTCAAGAGAACGTGCAAAACGGTGGCTTTTGGGTACAGTCCTGAATCACATGGAGGCAATGAGCGATAGGAGGGATATCGTCTCTCCCGGTATTGGGGGTTGATGTTGCGTTGTGCTCGATTGGCTATAACAGGAAGTCCCTGTCCAGGGCTGCTTCAGAGAT
This sequence comes from Agapanthus africanus, assembly GCA_030015575.1. Lineage (NCBI taxonomy): Eukaryota > Viridiplantae > Streptophyta > Magnoliopsida > Asparagales > Amaryllidaceae > Agapanthus > Agapanthus africanus. The sequence goes on along the minus strand of CM057346.1, from coordinate 117,330,234 downwards.
ATACTGGTAAGTGTTATCAGTAGTTTCTCGACCCGTTATGAGCCTCATATCGGCACGGCTTATCGAGTTACTGGGGTCTGATGTTTACCACCCCTAGACGAGATTTGCGACATATCATACGAAGAGACCGGACTGTACGGTAGTGTTACTGATTGGATTCGTAGGAGTATGAGTAGACTTGCTTGTTGATCTTCTGATTGCTTAATACCCGGGTGGCCGTTACGTTTAGCAGACTGCTTGCGGTTTGTGAGTGTTTGATATGATCATCACCTACTGCCGGCATATTGACGAGTCTTTAGAGTCCTACACAGAGGTTTCCTAGCTCAAGAGAAACGGAGTAGGAGCACATATATGATATGTGCCGGACCGAGATTAATACGATATGTGATACCGTATTCTATTCTCGTGATATGTGATATCGGTCGGTTATATGTGATATAGCCGAGTTATTGGATCAAGTGTTGATTCGATAAGTTGTTACATTTGATGTTAGTCGGTTATATGTGATATAGACGGATTATTAAATCAAGTGTTGATTTAATAATTTAATGTATAATTATATATTTGATATATTAAGTTACATTAACTAATACTTGCTCACTTATGATTTCTTTTTCTCACTGGATGTGCACATTGTATATATGTGATATATATATTTGTGTATATGTTTGTGTCATGTTTGATGATACATGCAAGAGGGTGTATGAGACACACACATGCTTATGATAATTATTAGGGTTTTTATTTATTTTGGTAATTACAAAATGGTGGCATTTTTTCATGGCTAATAGCTTGTAGAAGCTTGTAGTGTTTGATCAGTTAAAAATATTGCATTTTTAACACATCAATTTCCCTACTAATTGCAATCATCTAAAGGTGTTCGGTATGAATATAGCACATATTAGCAAATTGTCTGTAAAATACCAAATAACATGTGTTATATGAAGGGTTCCTAGGCACACCCATGAGGTTCTACAAGTGATCAAATATGGCCAATTCAAATTTTTCATGTGCCTACAAACCCTAATATGGATCGTTAACTAGATGTATAGGCGATGCGAGCAAGTAAACTACTTTATTGCTAAAGGAAAGTGACCACAACCTTTGTAGATCCGGTCCTCCACCTCCTAGGCTCCGTGATGACGTCCCTCCGCTGTCCATATCGGATCCCGGACTCTAGCATCGGCTTTATCGGAGAAATGGGCGGGCTAGGTCGTCGACTTCGATGCCGAAGATGATCTACGTCGAGGCAACTCAAGATCAAGCTCCAACTTCACCAAGTTATGAAACTTGTGAAGAAAACACCCTATACTACTTGGAAAGAGGTAGAGGATGAAGAAATAGGAAGTGGGTTCACTTTAGAATTGGATTTCTCACTCTTTTTCTCAAGTTGCCATTAAAGGTTGCAAGCTTTTCTTCTTGTTGATGAAGATGAAGAAGAAGAAGAAGAAAAGAATATGATAAGTATATTTAAAATAGAAAACAAAATGATACTTATCATAATCTCAACCATAGTTAGGTGTAGAGAATTAACTAAGGTTAGATTGAATGGTTAGGGTTAAGTATGAAACAAAAATGGTGGACTTATTTAAAGCTTCATGAAGCTTCAACTAGCAAACAAAGAAAGCCACCATGATTTATTTATCTTTCAAAAATGAATAAATAAATAAATGAAAAGATAAGTAAATCAAAACCCTAACCATTTACTTAACCAAGGTTTAAGTCTTACACAAACCCAAGTTAGCATGTATCATCAAACATGATACAAACAAGTGCACAAAAGTATATCACATATACAACTTGTGTGTTTCAAGTGAGAAAATCCATTTAAAATGAACCAATACTAGTTAATGTAAAGTAATATATCAAATATATAATTATACATTAAATCATTAAATCAAAACTTGATTCAATGATCCGGTCATGTCGCATATAACCGACTAGTATCCAATGTATCGGCTTATCGAATCAATCCTTGATTCGATAACTAGGTTATATCGCATACAACCAATCGATACATTCATCGCGAGAATAGAATACGGTATCACATACACGCATTATTCTCGGTCCCGCACATATCTCATATGCGCTCCTATTTCGTTTCGCTTGAGCCAGGAAATCTCTGTGTAGGACTCTAAAGACTCGTCAATACGCCGGCAGCAGGTGATGATCATATCAAACACCCACAAGCCGCAAGCGGTCTGCTAAACGTAATGGCCACCCGGGTATTGAGCGATCAGAAGATCGACAAGCAAGCCCGCTCACACTCCTGTGAATCCAACCGGTAACACTTATCGTACAGTCCGGTCTGTTCGTCTGATATGTCGCATATCTCGCTTAGGGGTGGTAAACGTCAGACCCCAGTAGCTTGATAAGTCATGCCGACGTAAGGTCCATAACAATCGTGAAACTACTGATAACTCTTACCAGTATATCACTGCAACCCTGGCCAGGGATTTCCTGTTATGGCCAGTCGTGCATAGCGCAACATCAACCCCCAATACCGGGAGAGACGAAACCCCTCCTATCGCTCATTGCCTCCATGTGAATCGGGACTGTACCCAAAAACCACCTGTTTGCACGACTCAGTAGAGCCGTGGTAGGGTGGAAATCAAAGCACAGTGGGAGACACACAAGACTCTATGACGATCTCGGGTCAACAGACTAAGCTGTACCAGTGTCACCATTGAACTGCCATCTGACGTGAGGTATAATACCATCTGGGAGTTCTCGGCGAGTCCGTTCAGTGTACCTAATCTCCACTGAGCACCCGCATACCATCTCTGATGTCAAACACCAATGGATATGGGATCATCCATCGCCCATCACATGGGTCGAGAAGATATACGCTAGTCTACTCTGGAATATCGATGCCCCGTCTCGATATTCCCACGACTAGGAACATTGAACGATGTACTCATGGACTACCCAGGCCCCACTAGTATGATCTGCATCATAGTCCTGGAAGTCGAGTACACATCCTAAGGGCTTTATCAACATGTAACAGAGAGACAGAAAGTATACATGTTAAGATAAAGAGCAACCAGATAGCGTACTATCATGTCGAGCAAGAAAGTCCTACCTATATATGACCCAGCATCCACTACAATATACATCCAATGTACAGTAATGGCCTCTAGGGCATACATATAACTAACAATCTCCCACTTGCACTAGGGCCATCTGTAGCAGTGGTTGCAGTATCACATACTCAACCATCCCATATAAGTCTCTCTCTGGGAAAAAGCCTTTGTGAGTGGATCCGCCGTGTTATCCTCTGAGACTACTCTCCCATCCTCGATCACCCTGGAGATCAACTATCTCCATGATCAGGTGATGCTGCCTCAGAATATGTCTGGGTTACTGATGGGACCAGGGTTCCTGGGCCGAAGCCACACTTCCATTGTCATACAATGGTAGGAACCTAGTTCATCTCATGAACCAATATACACCAAAACTGCCTCTTTGGTAGTATCTTTAATAGCGATGTTACCAGCCTTTATCGTCTAGTTTGTCACGGTATTTAGCTTGGAACTCTTCCAACATACCGTCCCTCCATTGAGGGTAAAGACAATGCCTGCGACTGACATTCAGTCATCCTTATCACCCTGGAACCTTTCCAGTGATTCTCCCCAGGATCGATTGATACCATCTCACTATAACTAGTGAGAATCCTAACATCCATCTAGATCTATCTCATAGATCCAAAACCCTGGATTTAGGAGGTATCACTTTGATCCTATATGGAGAATCCATGTGATAAGAGGAGATTGACCGTGCGTAGCATAGGAAACTCTTTTCCTATCAAGAGTATGTTGTCTACGTACAATACGAGGATGACCACCTTACTCTCTATTACCTTTTTGTATATACAAGGTTCGTCTACCATTTTGATGAAGTCAAACACTTTGACTATCACATCAAAACAGACGTTCCAACTCCGCGATGCCTGTTTTATTCTGTAAAGCAACTTGCACACGTTTCCGCTGCTCCCACTGTTTACGAAGCCCTCTGGCTGTGTACTTATAGACATTCTCTTCTAAATCATTATTTAGAAAAGTAGTCATGGCACCCAACCGCCAGATATCGTAGTCATGGTATGTAGCCATGGCAAGTAGGATCCGGATGGACTTAAGCATAGCTACTGGAAAAGGTATCATCATTATCCACGCCTGGTTGATGATTAAAACCTTTAACAAGTCTAGCATTGAAAGTCTCAACTTTTCCATCTACACCAAGTAATCTTCTCAAGATATACTTGCTCCTGATGGGGATTTAACCCTTCAGATATAGCAGCTAAAGTCCATACTTTGCTGGTGTACATGGATTCCATCTCAGATCGCTAAGTATCCAGCCATTCTTACAGAGTCCCTACTCTTGATGACCTGCTCGAATCTAGTTGGGTCATCATCTCATGATGCAGTCCTCGCTCCCACTGTCATCGAAAAACCGAAGTATCTCTCAGGCAGGTGAGGAACCCTACTAGATCGGCGGAGAGGCTTGAGGTTCGTTGGGGACTATAGAATCCTTTGGTCCAGTCAAATCAGCTGCAGTTTTGTATAGCTGGAACCTTTCCAATTCTACAGAACTGACCTTGCCTCGATTTTGTCCGGATTTTGCTTTTGACATAGGCCGGACAATCCCAAATCTTAACTTATTTAAGAGATAGGCTCTTTCCATACCATATCTTATATGGAGTGGTAGGCACTGATTTGATTCGAACCTTATTCAATAGGTATGCAACTTCATAAGTGCATAACTCCCTAAAAGGAAATAGGAAACTCAGTAGTACTCATCATAGAGCGCACCATATCATATAGGGTGTGGTAGCTCCGCCCCGATATACCATCGTGCTATGGTGTATACGGAGGAGTAATGCTGAGAAAGAATCTCATTCTCCTTTAGAATAGTCCAGGAATTCTATGCACAAGTATTCTCCTCCCTGATCTCATCATAGGATATAATACTTATACCCGGTTTTTGGTTCTCTACTTCTAACTTATATTCTGTGAATATCTCAAAAGTTTCGGACCTATGTTTCAACAGGAACATATGTCTGAATCTTGAGATATCATCAGAGAATGTAATGAAGTACAAAGAACTGGTCCTGGCATATGTAGACAGGAGACCTTACATACATCATCGTGTATCAGTCCCAAGAGTTTACTAACTCTTTCTCTGTTTCCAATAAACAGAGCTATGGTCATCTTAATTTTGTGACATGACTGGCAAGTTTCACAAGATGCAAATTCAAACTGATTTAAATATGCATCTAAAATGTAACTTCAGCTAGTCGGGTCGCATTGATATGACCTAGTCTACAATGCCTCAAGAAGGATTCGTTCATTTCTGAACTCTTCCTCTTGTGTGTGTTCTGTATACTAGGAACTGTAGTTTGATTTAGAACATCAATGCTTTTAGATAACGTGCCTGAACCGATCAACTTTTGATATAGGAAATGTTCAAAACATTATCCAACAATACAAAATTATATTCTTTCTTTACTAATAAAGAGACTGATATGATTTTGTATATCAGGTTCGGTATCTAATAACATTCGTTCAGAATCAATGTATTGGTAATACAGGGTGACAGTGACCAACAGACTTGGCTGCAACACTTGCCCCATTTTCTATCTCATGAAACTTATCACCCGTTCTCAGTTTTCTATCTTTTTGTAGCCCTATGTAACAGATTACATATCTGGGATCCTGATCCGGTATCAAATACCCAGGATGAGGATACTGAGAAACAGTTCTTTGTAATGAACACACCCGAAGAAGATGCATCATATGCACTTCCTTCGTTTGGGCGGCATAGGAATTCTGGTATTCCCCTATTTCCTGCTCTGTCTTATAACAATTATAAGTTGGAGCGGGACCAACGTTCCCCAGCTCAGTATAACAAGCGGGTTCGGTCAATACATCCATATTATTATCTTGATTAAGGCGTGATATGGTCGCTACCTGGAGAGAGAGAGAAGAAAACACTCTGCGTGCGCTCTTGCAAGATTAGATTGGTTATTTATTTTATCTAATCAGGATGGCTCCCACTGTTTTTATCAAATCTTCCTTCAAACCTTAAAAGGAAAGACTAACCAGGATTAATTACACTCTACAAGTTCGCCAATCTTTTAGCCAGGCTAGTGTCGGTACTTTGAGGGAGGTTCCCCGTGCTTTCGCACGGACCTAATTACAGTAAACCTCGTTTTCCCAGAGGCGTAACCCCGTTGACACCTTTCTAGACACCTACTTGATCGGCTAATTGTAAAGTGCAAAACTCTTCTAGGAGTAACAATTACTCGCAGTGGGTATCGGGATCCAACTATCACATAGAAGGTATGCAATCTCATTGCAAATTTCAACACTTGAAACTCCCGATAAAGATTTTTACCCCTAGCACTTATGACCTTAACTATGGTCAACAAATCATAAGCACTAGTCAAGTTCTACCCGTCATTTCGTGATTAATTAGACCCACCCACATGACCCTTAACTAAGGTCAACAAAGTCACGTGACTATCCTAACTAATCGCATCATATGCGGTGTAGGAAGACATCACTCAGCTACCGTACACTGTGCCTTAACTAAGGTCAACAAACACAGCACGAATACTAAGTACTCTACTTCCTAAAATGACGGAGGGTTGCGAATGGTTTTTATGAAAACCTTTAACGCTTTGAACTTGATCTCGTTGCGGAATCAAATGTTTTTAAATGGAATGTTTTTGAGGCTTTTCTAGTTTTGCTAAAGGGGTCACTCCCGGTGAAGGGATCGTCGGCCCTTTCCTCGTCGAATGAGGTGCGGGATATATCATATATATTACTGTGCAAAGCAGAAACTATAGAAGCAATCAAAAGAAAAACCGAGTGTTGTAGCATCTGCCAGTTATTGCTAAAGGAGTCACTCCCGGTGAAGGGATCTCGGTCCTTTCCTTATCGAATAAGGTGCAGGATGTTCTACAAGGAACACCGCGATGCAAAGCAAGAACTGTAGCTACCTGTTTTTATTTTGAAATTCGATTCCACAACATCAATTAGGTTTATTTTCTTTTATTAATCTCATTAATGAATATCCCATCATTTAAGTCCACCTAAACATCACAGATAAATATAACGTACGCTTATGCCATCCGCATTCGCCTCGATGTCCCGTCTGCACCGTTAGCTTAGGTAACTAACGCCAGAGCGAGGCAGGGCTAGCGCGGGTGTAAAACATAAGCAACGTCTATATAATATATCTATCAGAACAAATCACATGATCACATCACATATAACGCAGCAGAAAGTATCATATGAAATATTGGATATAATAGGACGTCCATGTTTTCAATACGAGCCAGTATAAAACACGGATTCCACGGTCGTGATGAATAGCCAATCCCACACCCCTAGACCCCTACGAGAGAGGCAAGCAACCCTACCAATTCTAGGGTTAGGAGACCCGGACTCGACTCTTCGAGATGGTCTCCCACTGGAACCCAGAACCCGGTTACTTGTGCTCCCCTCCTTGGGTCTATCCTAATGCGGAAAAGTAAATAATATACAAATGGTGACATCATCCGCAACCTGGAAGTGCCCCAATAAAAGAATATTACATACAAGTTTTTACATGAATGAAAATGGAAAAAACTCATCTCACATAAAAAACCCCCGGCTATTCAAACACGACGATCCAATATAACATATCCAGCAACACATAACATCACATGTCATCAACGTAAGTAAATATGCGCATCCCAATTGTCGTTGACATATAGCAACGAAACCGGCGATATCACATATTACACTTACGGTCACAGAAAAAAAAGTGTAAAACTACAACAGTTGGAATCCGCAAACTCTTTAGACATCGCATGCCTAGCCAAATGAATTCCTTAGACATCGCATGTCTAACAATTATAAACCCCGCATTTTAGTCTCATTATCGAAAACACTTTTCAATATCAAGTTGAGCAATTCAAAAAGATTCCCGACATCCTGATCGAATGCTCGTCGCAAACTTTAGTAGGCAGCTGCACCCCTGACGCCGTCGACGAAGTGCACCAAGACGGAACACCGCTGCCGCGAGCACCCGAACGGATGCTTTTGGCGACGGGGTTCTCCTACAGTCACTTGGTCGGGGCTATGGAGTGAGGCTGTCTATTAAGTTTACCCGGCGAGTATCCGCGTACGCTACGTGATTGCGACGGACTTTTGATCTCATTAAAATTCCGTGGCAACCGATTAAGTGAGACTAAACCGCTAGATTTATAACATTCATTCAGTTATCTCATAACTGCTTGTGAATTCCAATTATTGTATCACATTCCGGATAAGATAGAAAATGTTAAATTTTCCGATCGAACAATCGAACACCCAAGTTTTCCCGAAACAGCTCAACACATGAAATAAGTTCAAAGACATTCACTTCATGCCTCAGTACCAACGGTCCAGCCGTAGAAGGGTCAAGCCAACGCCTCACATGTGGCACGCCGTACTGCCCCAAACCCTAAGGTTCAAAGGGTAGTTCAAGACGGTCACATAATCGAGTTAAGGTTTGTTGTCTTCTAGAGGGACCATCGCGTTACTTGCACTACTTAGAACGTCGTTAAACTGCGGAAAAATCCAACAATTGGAAATTTCCCAGTAGGGGAAAAAGTGGGTATTTATATCCGGTCGAACTTTTTAACATATTCTAAAATTACCCGGAAAAACACATAGACAAAGTTTGACAATCCGATCGAATCTACAAACTCCCAATACAACCCAGAAAACTCAACTCTTGAGTTCAGATTAAAAATTCCCAGGAAAACCAGCACTGCAAAATAGGAATTACTGTGTAAAATTCATTGAACAAGGAGACCGTACGGTCGCGGAACCGCCGCACGAGCCATGCTCGTGCCGCGGAACTGCGGCGGTTTGATGGATTTAGGAGCTCCGTTTTGCACCATAATTCTTAGATCTTCCTACTGAATTTTTAAAGAATTTTTAATCTGGAAAAAACCACGATTTCAAAAAATGTACAGAGAGCATTTTGGGGTTAGGGTTTTGGTTCGATCGGACTTCTAACTCCGTCTACGCATCGCCTAAGGCTCTAGCTAGGCTCTGATACCACTGAAGGGTTCCTAGGCACACCCATGAGGTTCTACAAGTGATCAAACATGGCCAATTCAAATTTTTCATGTGCCTACAAACCCTAATACGGATCGTTAACTAGATGTATAGGCGATGCGAGCAAGTAAACTACTTTATTGCTAAAGGAAAGTGACTACAACCTTTGTAGATCCGGTCCTCCACCTCCTAGGCTCCATGATGACGTCCCTCCACTGTCCATATCGGATCCCGGACTCTAGCATCGGCTTTATCGGAGAAATGGGCGGGCTAGGTCATCGACTTCGATGCCGAAGATGATCTACGTCGAGGCAACTCAAGATCAAGCTCCAACTTCACCAAGTTATGAAACTTGTGAAGAAAACACCCTATACTACTTGGCAAGAGGTAGAGGATGAAGAAATAGGAAGTGGGTTCACTTTAGAATTGGATTTCTCACTCTTTTTCTCAAGTTGCCATTAAAGGTTGCAAGCTTTTCTTCTTGTTGATGAAGAAGAAGAAGAAGAAAAGAATATGATAAGTATATTTAAAATAGAAAACAAAATGATACTTATCATAATCTCAACCATAGTTAGGTGTAGAGAATTAACTAAGGTTAGGTTGAATGGTTAGGGTTAAGTATGAAACAAAAATGGTGGACTTATTCAAAGCTTCATGAAGCTTCAACTAGCAAACAAAGAAAGCCACCATGATTTATTTATCTTTCAAAAATGAATAAATAAATAAATGAAAAGATAAGTAAATCAAAACCCTAACCATTTACTTAACCAAGGTTTAAGTCTTATACAAACCCAAGTTAGCATGTATCATCAAACATGATACAAACAAGTGCACAAAAGTATATCACATATACAACTTGTGTGTTTCAAGTGAGAAAATCCATTTAAAATGAACCAATACTAGTTAATGTAAAGTAATATATCAAATATATAATTATACATTAAATCATTAAATCAACACTTGATTCAATGATCCGGTCATATCGCATATAACCGACTAGTATCCAATGTATCGGCTTATCGAATCAATCCTTGATTCGATAACTAGGTTATATCGCATACAACTAATCGATACATTCATCGCGAGAATAGAATACGGTATCACATACACGCATTATTCTCGGTCCTGCACATATCTCATATGCGCTCCTATTTCGTTTCGCTTGAGCTAGGAAACCTCTGTGTAGGAATCTAAAGACTCATCAATACGCCGGCAGCAGGTGATGATCATATCAAACACCCACAAGCCGCAAGCGGTCTGCTAAACGTAACGGCCACCCAGGTATTGAGCGATCAGAAGATCGACGAGCAAGCCCGCTCACACTCCTGTGAATCCAACCAGTAACACTTATCGTACAGTCCGGTCTATTTGTCTGATATGTCGCATATCTCTCCTAGGGGTGGTAAACGTCAGACCCCAGTAGCTTGATAAGTCATGCCGACGTAAGGTCCATAACAATCGTGAAACTACTGATAACTCTTACCAGTATATCACTGCAACCCTGGTCAGGGATTTCCTAGCCAGTCGTGCATAGCGCAACATCAACCCCCAATACTGGGAGAGACAAATCCCTTCCTATCGCTCATTGCCTCCATGTGAATCGGGACTGTACCCAAAAACCATCTGTTTGCACGCCTCAGTAGAGCCGTGGTAGGGTGGAAATCAAAGCACAGTAGGAGACACACAAGACTCTATGACGATCTCGGGTCAACAGACTAAGCTGTACCAGTGTCACCAGAGAACTGCCATCTGACGTGAGGTATAATACCATCTGGGAGTTCTCGGCGAGTCCGTTCAGTGTACCCAGTCTCCACTGAGCACCCGCATACCATCTCTGATGTCAAACACCAATGGATATGGGATCATCCATCGCCCATCACATGGGTCGAGAAGATATACGCTAGTCTACTCTGGAATATCGATGCCCCGTCTCGATATTCCCACGACTAGGAACATTGAACGATGTACTCATGGACTACCCAGGCCCCACTAGTATGATCTGCATCATAGTCCTGGAAGTCGAGTACACATCCTAAGGGCTTTATCAACATGTAACAGAGAGACAGAAAGTATACATGTTAAGATAAAGAGCAACCAGATAGCGTACTATCATGTCGAGCAAGAAAGTCCTACCTATATATGACCCAGCATCCACTACAATATACATCCAATGTACAGTAATGGCCTCTAGGGCATACATATAACTAACATTATATATTATAACCGGTATTTTGAGGGAAATTGAGTGTTTATTATTGCACGCATGATCTTTGTATATCGCAACACTTGTCTCGAGAATGTGTGCAGGAAATTCCAGGAAAAGAGCCAAAATTGCTAAAAGTGCTGATAAAAGTACGCCAAGTCCAAGACTTATGATTTGGCAGTGAACAAAAGAGTATAAAAATATTCCAGATATAAAATAAGTCCCTAAAGATCAGTACTAAGACAGCCTGGAAGTTTCACACAAAGTTGCCACCAAACGGCCGCGGATCTGCGGCCTAAGGGGCCTATTCACGGCGGATCCGCGGCGCTTTGGACACGTCATCACATCAAATTTCTCCACGTGGCTTCTCGTAACGGCCAATGCTTCCAGAAGACTCCCAAAGTCCACATGGCTTCATCCAGAAGGCTCGGCCTAACAACCTTACCCTAGAATATTCCTTATTCTAGAATCTTCCCTCCAACAAACTTCTTCTAGAATCCTTTCTCTAACAACTTAGTTTTGGAGGGAAGATTCAAATGAGGAGGCTATAAAATGAGATCTAGATCTAGAGTTTTGGGGTGGTTCATTTTTGGAGGGAAAAGTTGTTGAAAACATTTGAGAGAAAAAATTGTAGATCCAAATAAAAATTCAAATCAAATTGAGTGACACAATTTGATCGAAATCAAGATCTATCGAGTGCCAATTCAAGCAAGAAGCCATCAAGCCTTTTTGGAGCGACGCCGATCTTCAACCGAGCAAGTGATCCAAGACGATCCGCGACTCACGGAGACGATGCGAAGCTAATTCGACGATCAAGTTCTCTCCTCAATTCTTGTAGTCTTGAGCGAATTGTAACGATATTGTTGAATAATAAAAGGTGAAATTTCTTTATCTTGCTTATCTTTATATTTGAGCATTATGATGAGATCTCAATTCTTGATTGTTTTGCTTTGTTATGATGTTTGAGTAAAAACTCCGCTCGTGGAGGAATCGAGAGAATCGATAGATGATGATGATTAAATTCTTGAACTATTTTTAAGTCTTATGAGTTTTGTAAACTTTAGGAAATTGAATCATCGATAACCTAGTTTTAAGCGAGATGCTTTATTGAATATTTTCGCTCTTAATTAGAGATCAACGATCGATGATTGAATTTCCTAGAGGCTAGAGTTTGAATGATAATCAACGAAAGGACAAGGGATGATGATGGAGAAACCCTAGTTTCTTCAAGAGATCCCTAATCCTCGTTGATCGTCATCAATCTAGCAACAAATCATCAATGGATAGGAATACGTAATCACTAGTCTTCATCCTCACTATAGATTCGATCGATTCCTACGAGCTTCATTACAAATCTTGATAGTTCATTAGATTTGGACATCTTTTAGAACTTTATTGATTCTTGATCTTTAGATCTAGTTCTTTACTTTTCTTGAAACTAAATTTCAAAATTCTTGAATCAATTTTCTTGCAATTTTTCTTTTATCTTTTCATTTCGACTCGTCTAAAACAAAAGTGAGCAAAACACACATCTCAGTGGACGATCCGTATTCATTAACGCGCTGCATCGACACCGTTAATTGATTGTGGTATAAATATCTTTATTGTGAACACTTTACATTTCATCACAACTTAGACGATTAATCAGTGTTCATTGACCAAGTCCACTCTTTTGTTTTGCCTAAGATATTTATTAACCCAACCAATTAACTTAGCCATGGTTATGTCTCTACAAAGGTTAAGTATATGATACTAAACTCACCCATGGTTATCATTCTCTACTTGATTTTATCATGAGAGTTCTTCTTCTTTTTCTTCCTCAAAGCTTTCTAGCTTCAATGGATATGTGAGAAAATATCTGAGAAAATCATTTCTAAAGTGAGCTCACTTCCTACTTCATCATCCTCTGCTACTTGCCATTTAGTATAGGGTATTTGCTTCACTAATTCCACAATTAGTGAAGAGATAGCTTGGGTTAGTGTCTCCTCGACGTAGATCATCTTCGGCCTCGAAGACTTCGATGCAAGCTTGTTCATTTCTTCATGGGAGCCTCTCTAGAGTCCAGGAGTTCATGATCGCAGCGAAGGGACTACTACATGGAGCTATTGAAGTGAAGGACCGGTCTACAAAGGTTATATTCCTTATTCACTTTAGTTGCAAAGTTGTTTGCATTCGATTTGTCGGATTTTCTAGTTATGATTCTAGGCTTAGGGTTAGCTAGAACGGAAATTTTTTAAATATGGCATGTATGATGCCTCCCGAAATCTTGTTGCCGTGCTAGACAACCCTGCAAATTCTTATCCGATCCATATCATAAAAACAAAACAAAACCGCATATTGTGTATTTAACGATTATTATGCGAATTTTGCAAGGGGAGCTGGAGTCACTGGATTGAGGAAACAGAGATTCCAAGATATCAAGCAAAGCCCAGAGGAGCTTAGGTGGCAACTGAAGAAAAATAAGCAACAGATCTCTCGCTATTGCGGCGGAACCGTGGCCTAAGCTTGGCTTTGCCGGCGGAAGGGCGGCGGAGTAGAGGAATTGGAGCGCCAAACTCCTCTGGTATATTTTCCTGATTTTTCTCTCCTCTAGAAATCCAATAATTTGATTTTCTGCAGGATTCTTTACAAAATATCACCGCTTAAAAATCTTTTGCGTGTTTTGTTATTGGTTTGTTTTTTCATACTTTTAACCGGACATTAAGGGGAAAAACCAAAATTCAGATTAGGTGTGGATTTAATCACCCTTCCTAGGCCCCACAAATAACAAAACGAGCATACTTTCACCCTCATTAATGAAAAAATATCTAGACTAAGACTCAAAGGACCGTCGCGCGCAATTAGGACAGAGGAGGGTCATGGGTAATCTATCGCTTATCCGCATCTCTCTTATGGTGACTAGGCAAGTGTGACTAAGGAAAGTGGTTACTTAATTAGGCCTGCTATTTTCTGTGATTCGTATAGCGGATACCTCCCACTTACCTGGCCACAAGAGCGATAAAGAGGTGGTAGAGGATTGATCCTGCGACTTGTCCTTTGGAAGTCTAGGAGCGGTCTAGTGTTTGACCTAGGTGACCTTAGCTCTAGGGTTGATTGTGCATTTTGTGATTTGTCGACTCAAGCCTTACGTCCGACACTTTTCAAAACAAACCTTTTTAGTTCTCACACACGCTGCCACTTGCGCTGAATCCGCTTAGTGCATGATCGGCTGGACACGGGATTCTAGTGCCCGTCTTGTCCGCGTTTTCGCTATCGACTTCGAAGTCGGTGCTTCTTCATCTTCTTTTTCCCCTCCACCCACCATATCGACCGAGATGGACGGTTCTCCATCAGATTTTACCAACACACCCCTGCCACCACCCGAACGTGCGCAGAATCCACCGCACATCTCTCTCCAAGAAAGATGTTACCCGATACGTGGTCCCCTCACTACCTGTCTTTCTATTCCACCAGCCAATAAGGATAATTTTGAAATTAAACCTCACTTCATCAATTTGTTGCCCAAATTTCACGGGTTTGAATCTGAAGACGCGTATGTTTTTATTACCAAATTCGAAAACGTATGCGCAATGATGGGCACTACACAACTTTCTGTGGATGCTATGAGATTGCGTCTTCTCCCTTTTACTTTGTGCGATCTAGCAGAAAAATGGCTTTATAACACTGCCGCACACTCTATTGCCAAAAGGGATGAATTCGTTATAGCATTCCTTAAGAAATTTTATCCCAATCATAAGACCGCCCGTGTTAGAAGCGAGATTAACCAGTTTACCCATCTTCCCAATGAACCATTGGAAATGCTTTGAACGGTTTAAAGATCTGTTAGTGCAATGTCCTCATCACGGAATCAATAGATGGGACCCGTGCCGCATTATATATGAGGGTATTAATCCAGCGACAAAACAGATGCTCGAAACCATTTGTCAATGCCATTTCATGTCTAAAGACGATGGTGGAGCTTGGCAATTTCTAGAAGATCTCGCTGAACAAACTTTACAGTGGGAAAGCATTAGACTAACATCGTCTAGGGGAGGTATCCATCAGCTCGATGTTTCCATCGCAGTGAAAACCGAAATGGCAGCGATGCAGAAAAAACTCGAAGCTATGGAAAACAAATTTTCATCAGCCTCCCTAAACCGGGTTACGCTTTCCAAAACCGTGTATGGTTGCTATTCCCACCTATCACATTTAACGGAAGAATGTCCTTTAAGTCCTCATTTTCAAGGTCAAGAATAGACTAATGCTGCTTTTCAGCAACGACCTAGAAACGATCCTTATTCTTCCACATACAATCAGGGATGGAGGAGTCATCCTAATTTTGCTTGGAACCAAAACCAAACTCAAACTCAAAATACGTTCCCAAGCAAAATAACTATCAAAGGCCTCCTCCACAGCAACAGCAACCACCACAACAGAGTCAGCACCCCTTTCAACCGCAAACTTTTCAAAATCCGGCCAACAATTTCGCACCTTATAATAATTCTTTCCAAACGGCCGGTACCGAAAAATCCTCTGCACTCGAATGAAGCTTGGAAATGTTTATTAAACATTCCACGCAAATGACGGATGGTTTAACATCTTCTATCCAAATATTAGTACAGCACACCGCTTCCCACGGTGAAAGCATAAAATCGGTAGAAGCACAACTTGCACAGATAAATGCCGTGATGAGTGAGAAAGAGAAAGGGAAACTTCCATCTCAACCCCTACCGAATCCCGGCCACTCACAAAGTCATAATGTGAGTGCCGTAATCACGTTGAGATCAGGAAGAGTGTTGAACAATCAAGTTGGTGAACAGGTTGATGATGAGGAGTCAATTGAAATCCCGGCTTCTACTTCTAACCCTATTTCGTCTAGTCCACCTTCTTTTGAGCCTATTCTCCGTTTTCCACTAGGCTTGAACCCTCCGCCCACTTCCTCGAGTCAACCTAAAATGATCCCAACTCCAATTCTATGATCGATTCCATCCCCACAAACTTCTCCACCAATGTCGGACCCAATCCTTATTGATAAAGCTCCTTTCCCAAACAGGTTGAGGGCCAACAAACATAATGCACAAATGGAGAAGATTGTGGAAATGTTTAAGCAAGTTAACATAAATATTCCTTTTCTAGATACTATTCAACAAGTTCCGTCTTATGTGAAAATCCTTATGGACTTGTGCACTAGGAAGAGGAAAACTCAAGTGCCAAAAAAGGTGTTCTTAACTAGCAATGTGAGCACGGTTTTTACCCAACAATTGCCTAAGAAACGTAAGGACCCTGGTTGTCCTACAATATCTATAACTATCGGGGGTAAAAGCATCAATCGTTCTCTACTTGACCTAGGCGCTAGTGTTAACTTGCTTCCGTATTCTGTCTATGAGCGGTTAGGTATAGGAGAGTTGAAACCCGCACACTGCACTCTTCAGATGGCAAATCGATCTATCACCCAACCTAGGGGTGAGCTAGAGGATGTGTTAATCAAAGTCGGGGAATTTATATTCCCTATAGATTTTATTGTTTTAGATACAAAGCCTGTGGCGAACCCACGAAACCAAATTTCGGTGATTCTAGGTCGGCCTTTTCTAGCAACTTCCAATGCTGCAATTAATTGTCGTAACGGTTCTATGAACCTATCCTTCGGGAAGATGGCAATTGAGCTTAATATCTACAAGCTACGAAGTCAGCCATCGGAACCTTCGGCTCATCTAATCGATGTCTGTTCTATCAACGAGATAACTTCCGATAGCTGTGAAGTTGAGGAACTTTGCTATAATGATCTTGACGACACTAGTATGTCATTATTTGATCTAGAAAACGATTATACTAGTGAGGAGAACTTTGACGAGTCCACCTCCGAGTTCGAATCCTTTGACTCGTCGCAAAAGTCAGTTGAGCTTTCCGAGTCAATATCCTACGCTAGTTATGAACCTCTTAGGGAGTCCGAGTATAATTCCCTTACCCTACCTTCTATCGTCTCTCCGCCGACACTAGATCTCAAGCCGCTACCTTCTCATCTCAAATATGCATATTTAGGTGAGAATGAGTCTTTACCCGCGGTCATATCCGCCTCTCTAGCTTTAGAGCAAGAGATCGCTCTTTTGTCGGTCTTGAGATCAAATCGGCAAGCTTTTGGTTGGACAATGGAAGACATCAAAGGGATTAGTCCCTTGATTGTTGAATATCATATACATTTGATGGATGAAGCCAAACCAACCCGAGACCCACAAAGACAGTTGAATCCCGTCATGAAGGAGGCGGTAAAGAAAGAAATCGTCAAGTGCATAGATAGTGGCATAATTTACCTAATATCTGATAGCCAATGGGTAAGTCCTATTCATGTGGTCCCTAAAAAGTCTGATATCATGGTCATAACTAATGAGGCTAATGAGTTGATCCAAACACGCACCCAAACTGGGTGGCGGGTATGTATTGATTATAGAAAACTCAAGGCCGCAACGAGGAAAAATCACTTCCCTCTACCGTTCACTGACCAAATGTTAGAACGATTAACCGGGCATGAATACTACTGGTTCTTGGACGGATACTCCGGCTATAAATAGATCCCATCGCCGAAAAGGATCAAGAAAAGACAATATTTACTTATCCTTGCGGTATTTTTGCTTATAGACGCATGCCCTTTGGGTTATGCAGCGCTCCCGCTACATTTCAGCCGTGTATGATGGGGATATTCTCAGACATGGCCGAGAATTTTCTGGAGATATTTATGGACGATTTCTCCATATTTGGGGACTCCTTTAAGGAATGCCTACGTCATCTTGACGCGGTTCTTACCCGCTGTGAGGATAAGAACTTAACTTTAAATTGGGAAAATGCCATTTCATGGTCCAAGAAGGTATTGTCCTTAGACATATCATTTCACGAAAAGGCATTGAGGTCGACAAAGCTAAAATAGATGCCATCTATAACCTTCCTCCTCCCAAATGCGTCAAAGATATATGATCCTTTCTCGGTCATAGAGGATTTTATAGGCGATTCATTAAGGACTTTACCAAAATTGCTAGACCCTTAACTCTCCTCTTGGCCAAGGATACGACATTTCATTTGATTCGGATTGCAAGTCTGCTTTTGAATCACTTAAAAGTTCCCTCACTACAGCCCCCGTTCTGTCATCTTCGGATTGGAGCCACCCTTTTGAGCTTATGTGTGATACATCAGATTTTGCTATTGGAGCAGTCTTAGGACAACACATTGATAAGATACCACATGTAATTTACTATGCAAGTAGGACCTTGAACGATTCCCAAATTAATTATACAACTACCGAGAAAGAACTCTTGGCAGTTGTATTTGCATTAGAAAAATTCAGGCCTTACATGATTGGCTTGCCTATAGTGGTTTACACCGATCACTCCACCCTACGATATCTTTTATCGAAGAAGGATGCTAAAGCTAGGCTTATACGTTGGATCTTGTTGTTACAAGAGTTTGATCTTGTCATACGAGACAAGAGTGGATGTGAAAACGTAGTAGCTGACCATCTTTCACGCATCTCTTCTTCACCAACGTTGACCTTGCTAATAAACGACTCCTTTCTTGACGAACAGCTCTTGACCGTATCCTGCGAACCTTGGTTCGTGGATATTGTGAATTATCTAGCGACGGGACTTATACCCAGCGATTGGTCGAAACAAGACAATCATCGATTTCTATCCCAAGTAAAATATTTTTACTGGGATGAACTTTATTTGTTTAAATATTGTCCCGATCAAATCATTCGCCGATGTGTCCCTAATGATGAATTCAAGAGTGTTTTGTCTATTTGCCATGATCAGGCATGTGGCGGTCATTTTGGTCCACGTAAAACGGCGGAGAAAGTTTTGCAATGTGGCTTTTATTGGTCAGCATTATTTAAAGATGCATATGATCATTGCAAAACTTGTCCTCGGTGTCAACACATGGGTCGGATTTCACGGAGAAATGAGATGCCGCTCCAACTTATCTTGGTTGTGGAGATATTTGACGTTTGGAGAATTGATTTTATAGGCCATTTTCCCAACTCTTTTTGGAATTTATACATCTTACTTGCGGTTGATTATGTCTCTAAATGGGTGGAAGCAGTACCATGTCGCACTAATGACAACAAGGTTGTTATTATGTTCCTTAAAGAAAATATCTTTTCGCGATTCGGACACCCTCGTGCTATAATTAGTGACAACAGGATACATTTCTGTAATCGTTCTTTCGAGACTTTGATATGGAAATATTCAATCAACCACAAGCTTTCTATGCCCTATCATCCCCAAACAAGCGGGTAAGCCGAGATCTCCAATCGACAGATCAAACAATTTTTGGAGAAAATGTTTTCTAAGAACTGTAAAGATTGGTCCACCAAATTGACGGATGCTCTTTGGGCATTCCGCACCGGTTATAAGACCAATCTTGGTATGTCTCCATACCGACTTGTTTGGGAAGGCTTTCCATCTTCCTTTTGAGATCGAACATAAAGCAATGTGGGCTATTAAGGAGCTAAACTTCGATTTTGATCAAGCCTGTAGCTATCGGAAGCTGCAATTAAATGAGCTAAGCGAACTTCACAATGAAGCTCACGATAATGCAGTTATAGTAAAGAACCGGACTAAAGTGTTCCACGATAAAAACCTTTTTAGAAAAACTTTCACACCGGGACAACAAGTCCTTCTTTACGATTCCTGTCTCCACCTTCATCCGGGTAAGCTAAGATCTCATTGGAAAAGACCTTTTGTGGTGCGGTATGTGTACCTGTACGGTGCAGTGGATATTGAAAATGTTAAAAACAGTTCTATTTTTAAAGTAAATGGGCATAGATTAAAACCGTATTTTTCCGCTGACCCAGCGGAGAATCTCCTGTTTTTACAGGAGCCGCTTTATCATAACTAATTTTCCTCCGCCTCACCTCCATGTTTCGATAACACTGTTTCATCTAAAAAATGGAGGTGTGTGAGTTAAGATATAACTGAATATCCGTGCGTGCCAAAGAACAAGTTTGGGGGTAGTTTTCAATTAACTATTATTTCACCCCTATTATTTTTCCTCCCAAGTATACAGGTCTATGCGCTCAAAGAATAATATCAGTGAGGACATTGCTGAAAACAGGTTTGGGGTAAATTTTTTTTTGATAACAAAAGTTAGAAAATGAAAATTTACATATGAAAGATAGGAATAGTTTGAGAAAAACAAGAAAGTTAGATGTTTTCTTAACGAAGCTAGTAATAAGTGGTTATGAGCTGTTGTCCCAAGGGTTAGTAAGATGAAGGAAATTACTAATCTGAGAATAAAAGTAAGTCTGAAAAATAGTCCCTATTCTTGAGTCAAAACATTTGAACGTTGATACCTTATTATACGCACTTGTACACATCTTGAAACTTGGGATAGTAGAGGATACCTTGAAATGCTCTTGTTTAAAAGCCTTAGTATGAAGAAAAATAAATACATAAACAAAAATATAAATGAAAAAAACGGTGAAGAAAAATGAACACTGGTATTGTAATTGCTTAAGGTAGCATAAAAAATAATATAGCGAGGGTGCTTTATCACCTAGTGCCTTAGACCAACTGGTTTGGGAGCCACTGCTAAGCCTTAGGTGTTGCAAGACGAGGAAATTGCTAATTACGCCTTAATAAGTGAGCACATTTGGTAATCGGTCGGTTAGTACCTCAAGAAGTATTAACGGTCGCATGAAGGATGTGTGAGCAATTCCATCTGAAATATTCACCGACTAAAAAGTATTAAGGAAGATGGACGAGAGTATGATAGCATGAATTGAATTCTCTAGGTGTAGGGATGTCTTTTACACACACATAGGGGTATATGATCGATGTTTGGAAGAAAGGTAGGGAGGAAGACTAAATGCGATGTTTTATTGAGGGATGATCTGATTTCTAATATCTTTTCACGACCATTAAGATAGGGCTCATGGCAACTGAAAAGCTAGTATAGTTGAAAACTTTTATTTTCAAGTTCTTTCTTTTATAATTCTTATCTTTGTATGTAATTTTCATCGTCTTTCTTTTATTATGGGATTTTATGGGTGTAATCCACTGAAAACCCTCAGGAGACAACACTCCTCCTACCAGGGACACCTAGAGATTTAACGGCTTGTTGAACGTGATAAGTGCAATCGTGTTGCCTCCGAAAGTGTGCTAGGTTTTTTTCTCCCTCTCTTGAATAACTAGTTTGCTCGGGACGATCAAAATTAAGTTTGGGGGTATTTGTTCAGTCAAAAATGTTGCACTTTTGATATAACATTTTCCTTACTTTTCTTAAATATTTAAAGGTGTTTATTATAAATATAGAACATATGTGGGTTTATCTGCAAAGTTACTCTTTATCATATGTTTATATATTATAATTAACATTATGAAGGAAAATATACGCATATAATATTTATACAATATTTTTATTATGCATATCATATCAAATAATCTTAATCGAATTTCTTAAAAATTTATTACCATATAAAAAGATTAAGATACTATCTCTAATTTAACAAATATTACTAATATTATTCATGGAGATATTGTGCAGTTTTAGCTCAGGTCAGGAGATCGAGATATTCGAGTTGTTAGGATCAAAATCTGCCAATAAAATCGTAGAATCAATACCGGCAGAAACTCAGGAAATATTTGAAGAATTCAGGCATTGAAAAAATCTCCACGTGTCAACATGAGAAGGCACCTGAATTTTGGAACCCTAACTCTCCCAAACAACCGCCCTTCCGCGGCCAAATAGGCATCTTAGCGGCGGATCTAAATGGCCGTAGGATCTATGATTTTGTGATCAGAATCGCAACAATAAATCCTTATACGTAGGATCTAGGGTTTCTAATTTAGAGGCTATATAAAGGACCAAGGACCAAAGTTAAAAGACATCACCTTTAACACGAAGAAAATCACCGTCTAGAACAAGAGATCCACGACAGGTCCGTGATTCGACGTGATAGAGCGACATGAATATCGACGGAGCATTTACTTCCTACGAGGTAGAGATCGAGAGCAACTTCTTCTTGTAATCTAAATTCGAAGGATTTGTACTTGTAACGTTGATTAATAAAGATAGATCATTTGCTTAATTATTTCGCATTTACTTTCTGCATTTAAATTCTGCATTATGATTTCCTTCTCTATCCTTTCTTTTTCTTCTCAAAACATGCGTGAGTAATTCTGCGCTTTCTAGGGTTCGTAGAATTATGATAGATCAATGGATGATAAAATATTATAACTCTTTTTACATCTTATAAGGTTTATAAACTTTAGCAAAAGAATTGTTAACATCCTAATCGGGCGCGCTATCAATTCATTGATAGTCTCGACCGCGATTTGAGATTAGATTAACAATTGTTTTGGTAAAGGCTAGACATGAATGGAGATCCATGTAAAGATAAGGGTTAAGAGTGGGGACCCTATTCCCTCCAAAAACCCTAACTACATGCATCACTATCGATCTAATTTTAAATCTATTAAAAGATAAAAGGAGTAATCTTTAGTTAATCATCCATTACTACCAAATTCTATGAACCATACAAGCCTATTCTTTATATAACTTACATCCGTAGTATATCCGTAACTACAACCAATCTCCCCTATTTCTAATCAACTAGTCTAAAGCAAGATTAAAAGTTCCACGCATCCCTACGGACTACCCGTTTTCACCACAGCCAGCTACACGTGACGCCGTGTTGATTGCGGTAACTACAAACACTTTTTCACATCAATCACATGTCAAAGTCAAAAGAGAGGCCTATTAAACGAGATTCGTGTCTTCTTGGTCACAATTGATTTGGGGCTACTCGAAAACCTGGACCCAGCAAAGCTTTTTTTTGATAAAATTTTTTTGCCCCTTTAATTGCATATATATAACTTTGGCTGAAATGTAGATGTGCATCTCACAACTAAGCTTGGTTGTGAGTGCACACTCATTTTACTGTTTGGATGGATCCTGCTTTTTAAGTTGCGGCGGGACCCAAAACAGTAAAACAGGTGTGTTTTCACATCCAACCTTAGATGTGGTGTGCACAGCCATAAAATCCTCTTAAACTATATGAAACACACAAGCATTATATAACTCTTATGTGATAGGCCTATGCTGGTTTTCCAGATAGGACAACAATGGATCAAGGATGATTGGATATATGAAAAAGAGCTTTCTCAAGGAAATGAGGATCCAGAGTTTCGGCCTCCATGGCTACTACAGAGGTACCTCCATTAAAGGAGGTCTCCCAACATCGTCTAAATCCTCCGATGCTTTCATTTTAAATCAAAATCTCCATCTTCCTCCGATCAATATATCCGATAAATATATCTCTTTAACCATTAATGGAGATCTTGCTATTTTCTTCTCTGAAAATGAAATCAAGAGATCGGTTCTTCCTTTTTTCTTTAATAGTCAAGTGCTCTTATGGAAGACTTAACATTCTCGACACCAAAGAAATTCTCAAATATTTCTTCATTCATGAAGATTTTGTGATTAGCGTGTTAGATGGAAGACATCTCCTTCTTAGATTTCACAATACTGAATATTTTTAATAAGATATGGTTAAAAAAGTACTTATATATTAAAAGTTTTATATTTCGGGTTTTCAAGTGGTCTTCTTTTTTAATATGGATCAAGAGACATCTATTGTGCCCGCATGGTTGATCCTGCATGGTCTATCTCTAAATTTTTATCATCAAGAAATATTGAAATCTATTGTTAAGTCTATTGGTAGACTCCTTCAAATAGATGTCAACATTTTACATAGCACACGCATCGATAGGGCTCATATTTGTGTAGAACTAGATATCCACAAATCATTACCTTCTAAACTTTGGATTGATGTATCCTCTGTTGGTGAGTTCCTTCAGAAATTCATTTTTGAGAAGAATTACAATTATAGTACCGTTTGTACAAAAAATGGTCACTTCAAAGAAGATTGTAAGAAAAATCAAAAGGTAAATCAATCTATGTGCATGATCAAGGGGCAGTCCATTCTGATCCACCACCGAAGCAATCAAGCATCCCAAAAAATAAAAATATGAATGCATGGTAACCCACTGGCAACTTGATAGAAATATTTCCATTTTCTGCCGTTCCTGCATCTAAACTTAATATATCTATTAGTCCAAATCATTCAATGTTGCTGAGAACATTATGCCTGCTCGCAATAATGTATCTGACATGTCAGTCACTACCAAGGAAGGCAAGCCCGTGCTGTCGACGAAATTCCGCATCGGTGAAGCTGAATATGCAATAGCAATCCAAGGACGCATACATGAGTGCTAAATAAATTTCATACCGAGGCATTGATTGTTTGATATAGGTGCCCTGAAGGCAATTATTGTAATTGTACATGGACCTATATGGATAGAATAATCTTGCTCGAGATGATAATATACTATTTGATCCGTCTTTATCATTCATGTATATATATTTTACTTGTTATTACGTATTGCTAATATATGATGATAAAGCCTATAGGATCTTTGCTGGATTACCAGAATTATGATGAGGATCATAAGTGGGGCCTAAATAGTCCATAAGCACATCTTTAAATGGTCCTAGTCGTAGAAGTATCGAGACTGGGCATTGGTACTCTAGTGTAGACTGGTGTATATGTTTCTTGACCCGGTTGGAGGGCGATAGCTAGTCCCATAGCTATTGGTGTTTTACACCGAAAATTATATATAGGTGCTCATTGGAGAATGAGTTTCATTAAACAAACTCACCGAGAACTCTTAGATGGTATTGTACTTATTGTCAAATATCGGTTATCTGATGATATGAGTATAGGGTAGTCTTTTGATCTGCGATCGTCATAGTGTCTTGTATGTATTCCCACTATACTTTGATTAATTACTACCCTACCACAACTTTAAAGAGCCGTGCCGACAGGTTTTTGTTAGGTACAGTCCCAAAGCACATGGAGGCAGTGAGCGATTGAAGAGATTCGTCTCTCCTGGTATAGGGAGTTGATGTCGTGTTGTGCTTGATTGACTGTAACCATAAGTCCTTGGCCAAGGCGGTTGAGATAAACTGATAAGTGTTATCAATTGTATCTCAGATGGTTATAAGTTTGACATCAGCACGACTTATTGGGTTATTGGGGGTTTAACAGAATCCACCTCCCAGACCCGGTATGCGACACTCTCAGATGAAGAGACTGGACCGTATGGTGACTGTCACTGCTAGACTCTGATTGCATTCGGATGAGCTTTCTTGTCGACCTTTCTTTTGATCAATACCTGGGTAGCCGTTACGTGCAGCTAGTACCGCTGATGTGCTTGTCGGTTAACCCATGAGGGGATTGATCTGAAAGTGTTTCAGATTCTATCGGATATGATCCTAACTTACTGCCAGCGTATTAGTTGATTTTTAGAGTCTCACACAGAGGCTTCCCCCACTCAGGCGAAATGATGCAGTGTGCGTATGATGATACGTGCGGGAGTTCGATTAAATACGTATATATGATACACATACATTAATTGGGCATTTGATAATTCTAGCCGGTTTATTATAAAGCCGAATTATTATATCAAGTGTTGATTTAATACTATATATATATATATATATATATATATTCTAGTATTATGTTCACTCTCTTACTCTCTCTCATTTGCTATTTGTGTGTGATACAAATACATGCATATGTATATGATACATATACTAATATATTATGTTTATGATACACATATACTTCTAGAAGTGATGATAAGTATGGGAGTTCGATTAAATACGTGTATTTATGATACACGTACATTAATCAAACGTTTGATAATACTAACTGGTTTATTATAAGGCCGAATTATTAAATCAAGTTTTGATTTAATAATAAAATATATGTTGATATGTATTCTACTATTATGTTTACTTCTCATTTGTTATTTGAATGTGATACAAATACATGTATATGTATATGATACAATTACTAATATACTTGTGTATTTGATACTCTTATCATTCTAGAAGAAAATACTTCTTTTCTTTAAATGAATAAAGAAGTGAAGCATGTAGAGAGGTATGGTTGCAAGAATGTGCATCATTATTATATTGATAATAATGAACTATTTCTAGCATGAAGACTTGATCTCTCTCTACTTGATTTTTCATTCTATCATGCTTTTTCTCTCTTCTCATTTTTCTTTCATAAGAGCAAGAGAGAAAAAGAGAGAATTTTAGAGAGTGAGCCCACTCCATCTCTTTCTCTCATATTCTGGTAATTTTTGAGAGCAAGCTACTTCACAAAAGTGTGCCTTTTGGTGAAGTTGAAGCTTGGGTTGGGGTTTTCTTTGAAGTTGATCATTTTCGGCAAGGAAGTCCGCTTGTAAGCTCGATCCCTACGACGCGGAGTCTAGCTTGGGTCTTCCACTAGGTGAGTGGACACGTTATAAAGGTTGTAGCCTCCTAAACCCCATATTAAGCTTACTAGTTTTGTGCAACTATTAGTATTTGGATGATTTTGGGGTTTTTGTTTAGTGCTATGTTCTACAAATTTTGTTTGTTATTTCCGCCGTGGTCCGCAACTATTGCGATACTAGCACCAAATGCTAACATGGTTTCAGAACCAGGTTCAAATACTAGCAGTTATTTTTGCGGCTAATGATTTAAAAAACCCAATATTTTGAAAACCAGTTAAAATTTTTTTTATCAAAAATCTTTCATTTTGATATGTACCCGTGTCATGACCAGGAAAAGGCACGTGACTGGCACTTGAATCATGTGAAATCTATATACGAGCCATACAGTTATAGTATTGGAAATAGCGTGAATCGTTGTTTTGGAAAAGTAGGAGCTACGGTGTTTTGAGAAAAGAGATATCATTTTGAAAATCCGTAGCGTCCCTCGGATTGTCTTTTGAAATACATACGATTCATTAGTTTTGAAAATAGATATCACTCGAGCCTAATCTAACATCTATCTAAGCAACTAAAAGACTAAACTAAGAACCGAGTCGAAAGTGATAAGAAAGTCTATAGCATTTTCCGAGTCGATATATCTAGTAGTCGGTGATCCAGCCTCATAGCATCACGTATGGTTGTTAGTGTATATGCCCTAGAGGCCATTACTGTATCATACTAGTATGTATATTACTTGATGGAAGCTTGGGATATTCACAGTTGTACAGACAATCTTGCTCAATATAGTAGTATGCTACTTGGTTTGTCTCTGCTTTAATGTGTACATGTGTGTTTATTTATTATATCACCTATACGCATTAGTAGAGCCCTTAGGATCTTTGCTTGATTACCGGCGTTGTGATGGCGATCACACTCGTAGGGGCTGGGTAATCTACAAGCACATCCTTATACACGTCCCTAGTCGTGGGAGTATCGAGATAGGGCATCGATACTCCGGAGTAGACTAGCGTATGCGCTTCTCATCCCAGCATGGGAGACGGTCTGTCCCACAGCCGTCAGTACGTCGTAGTTGAGATAGTATACGGGTGCTCGTTAGGTTACGAGTACACTGGACAGGACTCGTCGGGAACTGATGGTTAGTATTATACCTATCGTCAGTTATCAGTTCCCAGGTGACATGAGTACAGCTTAGTCCGCTGACTTGACACTGTCACTTCGCCAAGAGTGTGTTCCCACTGTTCTTTGATTACTACCCTACCACGGCTCTACTGAGTCGTGCAAACAGGTAGTAGTTGGGTGCAGTCCCGAAGCACTTGGAGGCAGTGACGGCTAGACAGGATTCGTCTCTCCCGGTATTGGGGGTTGACATCGCGCTGTATCTAGGAGAGCCATTACATGAGTAGTCCCTGGCCAGGGCAAGCGAGATATACTGGTGGGTTTCCAGTGTTATCTCAGGGTGTATTGGGCTTCACTCCGACACGACTTGTACCGCTATTAGGGGACTGACGTTTACCGCCCCCTAGGCCCGCCATGCGATGTATCAGACGAACAGACCGGACTGTACGGAAATTGTCACATACAGACTCAGTAGGAGTTCGGATGGGTTTACCTCATCGGCCTTCTTATCGACATCTACCTGGGGACCGTTACGTACAGCTAGTGCCGCTTGCGGTCTGTGGTTAAACCCACTGCCAGCGTAGTGTCGAGTCTTTATAGTCCCACACAGAGAGTTTCCCTGCACTGAGCGAAACGTGTAGAAGCCGTATGGTTTTACGGCAGGGCTGCGATCACTTACGTACACTTGTGTGCATGTGGTGTTCGGGCAGGCAATACTAGTGGGCTTTGGTTTAAGCCGGATCCTAGTATTGCATGGATGGATTTGTTTTGTCTTCTGTGCATCCGCATTCTACGGAATACGGATGCAGGTGTGTATGCACAGTTTTCCGGAGCGATGAAAGAGGAGGTGCCTCATTAGGGTTTTGGCAGTTGGTTCAGCCAAAACAGTTATGTGGCAGGCTCATTAGGGTTTTGACAGTTGATTCGGTCAAAACCATTTTGAGGCGGACTCATTAGGGTTTTGACAGTTCGTTTTGGTCAAAACCATTATGAGCCGGGGACATTATTTACTAATCCTTTCATTGATAATTATGTTATGGCTAATTACATTGACCATTTGACCATCTTGACTTTGTTGACCATTTGACCAAAGTTGACTAGGATCTTCTTGAAAGATCTAAAGTATTCTTTGGTTTTCTTTTTCTTTTTGTTATGATAATGGTCATGTCATTTGTAGCCATTAAACTTTATCTTGATGGGATTAGCAATGATGTTGTTTTTGCATTATTGGAACCATGGTTACTTTTCTTTGTATCATAATTTCTTTCTCATTCTCTCTCTTGGTTTTTGAAAGTGAGAAGAAAAGAAATGAACCATGGTTGTTGCTCCTCATTCTTCTTCCTCCTCTTGATTCATCTTTTGATCTCATGTGTTGAGAGATAAAGATCCCACAAAGACAAAACCATCCATTGATCATTTTTACACAACCTAGGGCTTCTAGATTAGCAATCTCTTTGCCCTAGTTATCTCGGCTCGAGGTGGAGCTCGGTGCACATCTCTCGGATGGATCGTCTTCGACTCAAGGAGGCCGCGGAGGTGACCGAAGTCCGGATCAACCATCGGAGCAAGCAAAGAGAAGAACAACAAGAAGAGAAGGAGATCAAGTTGAGGTATAACCCCTAACCGAGTAGATAAATCTCTAGTTAGGATGCTAGTGTGTTGTTTAGTAAAGATCCGGCTTTTACGGTCCATGTTGCCAAGTTTAGAAAAATTTTTGTTTTACCGTTTCCGCAACCCCGAAAGTACCGGGAGAGGTAACGTGGACCCAACAGTGGTATCAGAGCTTAACTAAACACACCCTAGCATATTAGCGAAGTATTTAGAATTTCGACCGGACGAAAAACCGCAAAATACCCCGGAAATTTCAAGTTTCTGCCGATTTTTGATCTGTTCCAAAATTAAAAAATCATGCACTAAAAATCGGCTCAGACTTTTGTTAGAAAACTGGAGAAATTTCATTCCCCAATTCGTCCAAAGCGCCGCGTTTCCGCGGCATAAGCTTGCTTATGCCGCGTTTCCGCGGCGGCGTTGGCTCTGTTGGGGAATCTTTTTCTTGCAGTTTTCTTATTTGGGTATTTTGGGATTTTTGGTATATGACTTTTCTGCCCAGATTTTCCAGAACGAAAAATTAGTTTTTGGGGCTTAAAAATCCGTATTTTTGGTCGATGTTCTGTAGACTTTGGCTAATGGTTATATCTGTAATGTTATATGTGTATTGAACGTCTACTAATTGCTATACGTCGATTAGTGGGGGTTATACATATCTGTGATCTGTGTTGTTGATGGTTTGTGTATATGAACTCGTTGGATTGTCGCGGATGAATAGCCGGGGTGGATGTGAGATGAGAGTTTCTTTTTCTTTCATTCATGTAATAAATTTGTAAATTGATGTAATATTATTTGTATGGCCGCACAACCGGGTCGGGGTTGTAGCCGTCATTGTATAATTCTTTTTACTGTTTTTGCTCCTAGGATAGACCCATGGAGGGGGTGCACAAACTACCGGGTATCTCGAAGTGCCGAGTGGCCTACTCATGGCGTTGAGGGAGGTTGCTTCGCTTCGGGTACTTGGCGGGTAGTTTGCCGCACCCGTAGGGGTCTTGGATGGGGTTTTGGCTATTCATCGCGACCGTGTAATCCACTTTTCGTTGCAGGCTCGAACGAATCGCGGGTTCCTAGTATATCCAAAGTGTTCATCTGTGATCTGGATTGGCTATCATTGCTGTATATCTATATATAATAACTATTTAGGCGTTGCTTATGTTTTTCAGCCGCGCTAGCCCAGCCCCCGCTCTGTCGTTAGTTAAGTAACCTAACGGGTGATGACGGGGCCCCGTGGCGAATGCGAATGGCATAAGCGTACGTCATATTTTGGTTGTTTTCTGCAATGGTAGGATTTAATTGATGGGACGCATTAAAAGAACTAATGCAAGAAAATAAACCTAAAAGACGTTGTTGGAACAATTTTTCAAAAAGCTGTTATTGCAAGGACGTTCACTTTTGTTTTGCATCGAGGTATTCGGTTATGAATGCCCAGCACCTCAGTCGACGAGGCAAGGGCCGAGATCCCTTCATCGGGAGTGACCCCTTGGACAAAAGTTTACGTCAGGGTAATAATTTCACTATAGTCGATTATTCTTGCTTTGCATCGAGGTATTCAGTTTGGAATATCCTGCACCTCATTCGACGAGGAAAGAGCCGAGATCCTTTCATAGGGAGTGACCTCTTTAGCAAAAGTTTTCGCCACTATATTTTCAAAAACTGTATCACGTTCCTTCAACGATATCAAGTTCATTACGTTAACGGGTTTTTCGCCAAAACCCAGTCGTAGCCCTCCGTCGTTTCGGATTGATATTGCTTAGTATTCGTGCTACGTATTTCGTGCTCAGCCGAGGCGTAGTGTACGGTAGCTATGTAATATTTTTCCGTAGGATACAAAGTGATTGGTTAGGACAGTCGTGCGGTCATTTTGGCTCAGTCAAGGACTCGTACGGGTGGGTCTAATGCAGTCAAAATAATGACGGGTTGAACTTGACTAGGATCCTTTGATATGTTGGCTCAGTCAAGGTCACTTGGGTTCCAAGGGCAAAAACCACATCGAGAGTTTCAAAAGAACTGAAACTTGCAGATTTAGCATACCTTCTGGAGTGTAGTGACTAGAGTGGATTCCATCTAGGTCATCACACAATGATAGTTGGATCCCGATCCCGCTGATGAGTTGGATTACTCTCGGGAGATTATGCCACTTAACAATCAATGCTATAAACCTAGTAGGTGTCTAGAAAGGTGTTAGCGGGGTTACGCCCCCAGGGAAAAGAGGTTCTTAAATTAAGGAACTTCGCGAAAGCGTTGGAAAACCTCCCTCGAAGTACCGACACTAGCCTGGCTGAAAGGTTAAGCAAGTATTGTGACGTGAATTAAATCCCGGCTAGTTCTTCTTTTAAAAAGGTTTTAAGAAGAATTTGAGGAAACAGTGGGAGACATCCTGGTTAGATAAATTAATAAACCAGTCTAATCTTGCAAGAGCGCCCGCTGAGTGTTTCTTTCCTCTCTCTCCAGGTAGCAACCATTTCACGCCCTAATCAAGATAATAAAATGTATCGCTTGACCGATCCGAATTCTTATTCGGGGCTGGGGAACGTTGGTTCAGCTCTAACTTGTGGCAACAGTCATGAGTATGAGAATGGGAAAGGGGATTGTATGGATTTCCAGGATACCCAGTTGAAGAAGAAGCATGGTTTTGCATCTACTTCAGGTGTTCTTGTAATTGAGAACTGTTTTACGGTCAGCCCTACCTCCTGGGTACTTGATACCGGATCAGGATCTCATATCTGTAATTTATTGCAGGGACTGAGAAAAAGTAGGAAAGTTGCACCGGGTGATATGTCGCTCAGAGTAGCGAACGGAGCACAAGTTAATGCGGCAGCCGTCGGTGAATATCACCTAGTATTGCCAAATGGCAAGACTATGATTTTGAACGATTGCTACTATGTACCCTCCATGGTTTGCAACATCATATCAGTTTCTTTACTCGATAAAGATGGATATAACTTTGTTCTTGACAAGAATATCATGAACATTTACCTTCATAAGGTACTGGTTGCAGAGGGTACACTGTGTAATGGTATCTACGTTCTAAATCAGAATACAGTTCTCAATGTACAAAACACACGCAAGAGGAAGAATTCAGATACGAATGAATCCTACTTGTGGCATTGTAGACTTGGTCATATCGGAGAGAAAAGACTGAGTAAGTTGCATAAAGATGGACTCTTGAATACGTTCGAGTTTTCATCCTATGAAACTTGTCAGTCTTGTCTCAAAGGGAAGATGATCAAATCTCCGTTCACCGGACATGGAGAAAGAGCAGCAGAGCTCTTGGGACTCGTACATAGTGATGTATGTGGTCCGATGTCTATACATGCAAGGGGTGGGTTCTCGTACTTCATCACATTCACTGACGATCTCTCTAGGTTCGGATATGTGTATCTAATGAAACACAAATCTGAAGCTTTTGAGAAATTCAAGGAATTCAGAAATGAAGTAGAGAACCAGACTGGCAAAAGTATCAAGATCCTCCGGTCTGATAGAGGAGGGGAGTACTTAAGCACGGAATTCCTAGATTACTTAAAAGAGAATGGTATTCTCTCTCAGCTTACTCCTCCTTATACACCACAGCACAACGGTGTATCGGAGCGGAGGAATCGTACCCTACTGGATATGGTTCGCTCCATGATGAGTAATGCCGAGTTACCTCTTTCATTTTGGGGACATGCGCTGTTGACGGCAGCATATCTATTGAACGATGTTCCGTCTAAATCTGTGCCTAAGACACCGTTCGAGATATGGAATGGTTAAAAGCCGTATCTTAAACGTATTAAGATATGGGGTTGTCCGGCCTATGTAAAAGTGCAAAATCCGGACAAACTGCAGGCACGTTCAGTTCTATGTAAATTTATGGGATATCCTAAGAACTCCACAGGATATCTGTTCTACCACACCGAGGAACAGAAGGTGTTTGTATCTCGCCACGCCACCTTTTTAGAGTGGAAATTTCTTGCAAAAGAAACAAGTGGGAGTTCGGTAGAACTGGAAGAAATTCAGCGACCACAAAATGAAACTGAAGATTTGACAGAACCTCAGAATTCAATAACCCCAGAAGAACCTCAGCCACTCCGCAGATCTGGTAGGATTTCTTATCCGCCCGAGAGATACTACGGTTTTCTCATAGACGGGGATCGAGAGGATTGCATCTTGGAAGAAGATGACCCTACCAGTTTCAGGCAGGCCATTATCAGTAGGGACTCTGATAAGTGGCAGGAAGCAATGCAATCCGAAATGGAGTCCATGTACGCCAATAAAGTGTGGACCTTGGATATTGCTCCACCTGGGGTAAAACCCGTTGGATGCAAATGGATCTACAAAAGGAAACTTGGTGTAGATGGGCAGGTGGAAACCTGTAAAGCTAGACTCGTTGCAAAAGGTTTTCGTCAAAGACCTGGTTTGGACTATGACGAAACTTTTTCTCCGGTGGCTATGCTCAAATCCATTCGGATCCTACTTGCCATTGCTGCCTTCCATGACTATGAAATCTGGCAGATGGATGTTAAAACGGCTTTCCTAAATGGTTGTTTGGAAGAGTGCGTTTACATGGATCAACCAGAAGGTTTCGTAGACAGTGGGAACAGCGGGAAGGTGTGCAAGTTGCTTAAATCCATTTATGGATTAAAGCAGGCATCGCGGAGCTGGAACATCTGTTTTGATGAGGCAATCAAGGAATTTGATTTCATCAAGAACGAGGATGAACCTTGTGTCTATAAGAAGATTGTAGGACGAACTGTCGTATTCCTTGTCTTGTACGTGGACGACATTCTTTTGATAGGAAATGACATTCCTATGCTACAATTGGTCAAGCTATTTTTGTCACAAAGGTTCTCCATGAAGGACCTGGGTGATGCCTCGTACATTCTGGGGATCAAGATCTATAGAGATAGATCCAAGAAACTATTAGGACTTTCGCAGTCCAGGTACATAGAGACCGTACTAAAGAGATTTAGTATGGAGGGTTCCAAGCGCGGTAACATACCTGCATTGCACGGAATTACCCTCTCCAAGAAGATGTCTCCTAAGACTGACGAGGAGAGGGTTCGCATGAGCACTATACCCTACGCTTCGGCGGTAGGATCTATAATGTATGCGATGCTATGTACAAGACCAGATGTAGCTTACGCGCTGAGCGCGGTAAGCCGGTATCAGTTAGACCCAGGTGAGGACCACTGAACAGCAGTGAAGAACATTCTCAAGTACCTGAGAAGGACTAAGGAGATGTTCCTGGTTTACGATAATGGAGATCTCAGGGTCGAGTCCTTTACCGATTCAAGCTTCCAGAGTGACAAAGATGACAGCAAGTCTGTCTCGGGTTTTGTGTTTACCCTCAACGGAGGGGCGGTATGTTGGAGGAGTTCCAAACAGGATACCGTCGCAGACTCGACGATGGAGGCTGAATACATTGCTGCAAGCGATGCCGCAAAAGAGGCAGTCTGGATGAAGAAGTTCATTAGTGAACTTTAGGTGGTTCCGTCCATTGTTGATCCAATACCTTTGTATTGCGATAACAATGGGGCTATAGCTTTAGCGAAGGAACCAAGGTCCCATCAGAAATCCAGGCACATCTTAAGGCGGTATCACCTGATCAGGGAGATCATTGATCGCCAGGAGATCGAGGTGCGGAGAGTGGACACAAAGGACAACACAGCGGACCCATTCACGAAGGCCTTACCCCAGACTCAGTTCGAGCGGCTGATCGAGATGATAGGTCTTCGATACGCCAGTACATGGCCTTAGTGCAAGTGGGAGATTGTTAGTGTATATGCCCTAGTGGCCATTACTTTATCATACTAGTATGTATATTACTTGATGGAAGCTTGGGATATTCACAGTTGTACAGACAATCTTGCTCAATATAGTAGTATGCTACTTGGTTTGTCTCTGCTTTAATGTGTACATGTGTGTTTATTTATTATATCACCTATACGCATTAGTAGAGCCCTTAGGATCTTTGCTTGATTACCGGCGTTGTGATGGCGATCACACTCGTGGGGGCTGGGTAATCTACAAGCACATCATTATACATGTCCCTAGTCGTGGGAGTATCGAGATAGGGCATCGATACTCCGGAGTAGACTAGCGTATGCGCTTCTCATCCCAGCATGGGAGACGGTCTGTCCCACAGCCGTCAGTACATCGTACTTGAGATAGTATACGGGTGCTCGTTAGGTTACGAGTACACTGGACAGGACTCGTCGGGAACTGATGGTTGGTATTATACCTATCGTCAGTTATCAGTTCCCAGGTGACATGAGTACAGCTTAGTCCGCTGACTTGACACTGTCACTTCGCCTCGAGTGTGTTCCCACTGTTCTTTGATTACTACCCTACCACGGCTCTACTGAGTCATGCAAACAGGTAGTAGTTGGCTGCAGTCCCGAAGCACTTGGAGGCAGTGACGGTTAGACAGGATTCGTCTCTCCCGGTATTGGGGGTTGACATCGCGCTGTGTCTAGGAGAGCCATTACACGAGTAGTCCCTGGCCAGGGCAAGCGAGATATACTGGTGGGTTTCCAGTGTTATCTCAGGGTGTATTGGGCTTCACTCCGACACGACTTGTACCGCTATTAGGGGACTGACGTTTACCGCTCCCTAGGCCCGCCATGCGATGTATCAGACGAACAGACCGGACTGTACGGAGATTGTCACATATAGACTCAGTAGGAGTTCGGATGGGTTTACCTCATCGGCCTTCTTATCGACATCTACCTGGGGACCGTTACGTACAGCTAGTGCCGCTTGCGGTCTGTGGTTAAACCCACTGCCAGCGTAGTGTCGAGTCTTTAGAGTCCCACACAGAGAGTTTCCCTGCACTGAGCGAAACGTGTAGAAGCCGTATGGTTTTACGGCAGGGCTGCGATCACTTACGTACACTTGTGTGCGTGTGGTGTTCGGGCAGGCAATACTAGTGGGCTTTGGTTTAAGCCGGATCCTAGTATTGCACGGATGGATTTGTTTTGTCTTCTGTGCATCCGCATTCTACGGAATACGGATGCAGGTGTGTATGCACAGTTTTCCGGAGCGATGAAGGAGGAGGTGCCTCATTAGGGTTTTGGCAGTTGGTTCGGCCAAAACCGTTATATGGCAGGCTCATTAGGGTTTTGACAGTTGATTCGGTCAAAACCATTTTGAGGCAGACTTATTAGGGTTTTGACAGTTCGTTTTGGTCAAAACCATTATGAGCCGGGGACATTATTTACTAATCCTTTCATTGATAATTATGTTATGGCTAATTACATTGACCATTTGACCATCTTGACTTTGTTGACCATTTGACCAAAGTTGACTAGGATCTTCTTGAAAGATCTAAAGTATTCTTTGGTTTTCTTTTTCTTTTTGTTATGATAATGGTCATGTCATTTGTAGCCATCAAACTTTATCTTGATGGGATTAGCAATGATGTTGTTTTTGCATTATTGGAACCATGGTTACTTTTCTTTGTATCATAATTTCTTTCTCATTCTCTCTCTTGGTTTTTGAAAGTGAGAAGAAAAGAAATGAACCATGGTTGTTGCTCCTCATTCTTCTTCCTCCTCTTGATTCATCTTTTGATCTCATGTGTTGAGAGATAAAGATCCCACAAAGACAAAACCATCCATTGATCATTTCTACACAACCTAGGGCTTCTAGATTAGCAATCTCTTTGCCCTAGTTATCTCGGCTCGAGGTGGAGCTCGGTGCACATCTCTCGGATGGATCGTCTTCGACTCAAGGAGGCCGCGGAGGTGACCGAAGTCCGGATCAACCATCGGAGCAAGCAAAGAGAAGAACAACAAGAAGAGAAGGAGATCAAGTTGAGGTATAACCCCTAACCGAGTAGATAAATCTCTAGTTAGGATGCTAGTGTGTTGTTTAGTAAAGATCCGGCTTTTACGGTCCATGTTGCCAAGTTTAGAAAAATTTTTGTTTTACCGTTTCCGCAACCCCGAAAGTACCGGGAGAGGTAACGTGGACCCAACAATTGTAATATCCATCATACGGCATCTTCAAAATCGAGGGTACGGGTCAAATATCGTATATATCATATAGATCATAGTTCGTACGGTATCATTCGTCATACAATATCATAATCAAGTGTACGGATCTAAGGTCCCGTACAACCTATTATCTCTTCAAATCACATGTTATCGCATGTTATGTATATTGTTAGTTATGTGTATGCCCTAGAGGCCATTACTGTACATTGGATGTATATTGTAGTGGATGCTGGGACATATATAGGTAGCACTTTCTTGCTCGACATGATAGTACGCTATCTGGTTGCTCTTTATCTTAACATGTATACTTTCTGTCTCTCTGTTACATGTTGATAAAGCCCTTAGGATATGTACTCGACTTCCAGGACTATGATGTAGATCATACTAGTGGGGCCTGGGTAGTCTATGAGTACATCCTTCAATGTTCCTAGTCGTGGGAATATCTAGACGGGGCATCGATATTCCAGAGTAGACTAGCGTATATCTTCTCGACCCATGTGATGGGCGATGGATGATCCCATATCCATTGGTGTTTGACATTAGAGATGGTATGCGGGTGCTCAGTGGAGACTGGGTACACTGAACGGACTCGCCGAGAACTCCCAGATGGTATTATACCTCACGTCAGATGGCAGTTCTCTGGTGACACTGGTACAGCTTAGTCTGTTGACTCGAGATCGTCATAGAGTCTTGTGTGTCTCCCACTGTGCTTTGATTTCCACCCTACCACGGCTCTACTGAGTCGTGCAAATAGGTGGTTTTTGGGTACAGTCCCGATTCACATGGAGGCAATGAGCGATAGGAGGGGATTCGTTTCTCCCGGTATTGGGGATTGATGTTGCGCTATGCTCGACTGGCCATAA
Source organism: Agapanthus africanus (assembly GCA_030015575.1). Classification (NCBI taxonomy): domain Eukaryota; kingdom Viridiplantae; phylum Streptophyta; class Magnoliopsida; order Asparagales; family Amaryllidaceae; genus Agapanthus; species Agapanthus africanus. Next base: position 117,292,062 of record CM057346.1, on the reverse strand, counting down.
CTGAAAATCCCTGGCCAGGGTTGCACTGATTTACTGGTAAGTGTTATCAGTAGTTTCATGCTTGTTATGGACCTTACATCGGCATGACTTATCAAGCTACTGGGGTCTGACGTTTACCACCCCTAGGCGAGATATGCGACATATCAGACGAACAGACCGGACTGTACGGTAAGTGTTACTGGTTGGATTCACAGGAGTGTGAGCGGGCTTGCTCGTCGATCTTCTGATCGCTCAATACCCGGGTGGCCGTTACGTTTAGCAGACCGCTTGCGGCTTGTGGGTGTTTGATGTGATCATCACCTACTGCCGGCGTATTGACGAGTCTTTAGAGTCCTACACAGAGGTTTCCTGGCTCAAGCGAAACGAAATAGGAGCGCATATGAGATATGTGCGGGACCGGGAATAATACCAGTATGTGATACTGAATTCTATTCTCGCGATTCGTATCATCGGACGGTTATATAAGATATAGCCGGGTTACCGAATCAAATGTTGATTCGATATATTGATACTCTTGATATTAGTCGGTTATATGCAATATGACCGGATCATTAAATCAAGTGTTGATTTAATGATTTAATGTATAATTATATATTTGATATATTACTTTACATTAACTAGTATTTGTTCACTTAAGATTGATTTTCTCACTTGATATGCACAAGTAGTATATGTGATATATTTTTGTGCACTTGATTGTATCATATTTGATGATACATGCAAACTTGGGTGTATGTTTGCTTTAAACCATCTTTAGGTTAATGGTTAGGTTTTAATTTGTTTTATTTATTTTCTTTATTCATTTTGGCAAAAATAAAATAGAGGCTTGCTTTGTTTTATTCTTGAAGCTTCATGAAGCTTTGAAAGTCTTTACCATTTTGTTTTTTCCTTAACCTAACCATTACACCTAAACCCTAGTTTATTCTCTACATGTGTTAGCTTCACCCATGGTTGCATTATGATAAGTATTCACTTGATTTATTATTTTCAAGAATAATTCATTCTCTTTCTTCTTCTTCATCTTCTTCTTCAAGAAAAGAAAAGTTTTCTTGAAAATTCCAAGTGATGAAATCAAGTGAGAAATCCAATTCTAAAGTGAACCCACTTCCTATTTCTTCATCCTCTACCACTTGCCATGTAGTAGAGTGTGTTATCTTCACAAGTTCCTTGACCTAGTGAAGGTGGAGCTTGAGTTTGAGTTGCCTCGACGTAGATCATCTTCGGCATCGAAGTCAACGACCTAGCCCGTCCATTTCTCCGATGAAACCGACGCTAGAGTCCGGGATTCCGATGATCGCAGTGGAGGGAGGTCAACATAGAGCTAGAGAAGTGGATGACCGGATCTACAAAGGTTGTAATCCCTTTCACTTAGCAATAAAGTTGTTTACTTGCATGTTTCGCCTTACCTCTAGTTAACGATCTAGTGTAGGGTTCTTTGGCATATGAAAAAATTTGATTTTGGAATGGTTGATCAGTTGTAGAACCTCATGGGTGTGCCTAGGAACCCTACAGTGGTATCAGAACCTAGCTAGAGCCTTAGGCGAAGTGTAAACGAAGTTAGAAACCCGATCGAACCCCGAAACCCTAATTGCAACCCCTCTCTGTACATTTTTGTAAACAGTGGATTTTTCAAAATTAAAAATATCCAAAAAATTAAGCAGGGAATTGCAGGAGTTACTGTGAAGCACGTGACCACAACTCAACCAAAGCGCCGCGGAACCGCGGCCCCACCCTGGCTTGCGCGGCGGTTCCGCGGCCATATTGGTGAGTTAGGCTACGTGGTTTGCACAGTAATTTATTTCTAGAATTTCTGTGTTTTCTGGGAATTTTTAAATTTTACTCAAGAGTTGAGTTTCCTGGGTTGTATTGGGGACTCGATGTTACGATTGGATTGTTTAACTTTGTCTATGTGTTTTTCCGGGTAATTTTGGAACATGTTGAATAGTTCGACCGGATATAAATACCCAATTTTTTCCCTGCCGGGAAATTTCCAATTGTTGGATTTTTCCGTAGTTTAATAACGTTCTAAGTAGTGCAAGTAACGCGATGGATCCTCTAGAAGACAACAAACCTTAACTCGATTATGTGACCGTCTTGAACTGCCCTTTGAACTGGGCAGTACGACATGCCACATGTGAGGCGTTGGCTTGACCCTTCTACGGCTGGACCGTCGGTACTGTGGCATGAAGTGAATGTTTTTTAAACTTATTTCATGTGTTGAGCTGTTTCGGGAAAACTTGGGTGTTTGATTGTTCGATCGGAAAGTTTAACATTTTCTATTTATCTGGAATGTGATACAATATTTGGAATCCACAAGTAGTTATGAGATAACTGATTTGGATATTATAAACATAGCAGTTTAGTCTCACTTGATTGGTTGCCACGGAATTTTGATGTGATCAAAAGTCCGTCGCAATCACGTAGCGTACGCGGATACTCGCCGGGTAAACTTAATAGACAGCTACACCCCACAGCCCCGACCAAGTGACTGTAGGAGAACCCCGTCACCGAAAGCATCCGTTCGGGTGCTCGCGGCAGCGGTGTTCCGCCTTAGTGCACTTCGTCGACGGTATCGGGGGTGCGGCCTTCTACTTAAGTTTGCGACGAGCATTCGGTCAGGATGCCGGGAATCTTGTTGAATTGCCCGACTTGATATTGAAAAGAGTTTTCGATAATGAGACTAAAATGTGGGGTTTATAATTGTTAGGCATGCGATGTCTAAGGAATTCATTTGGTTAGGCATGCGATATCTAAAGAGTTTGCGGATTCCAACTGTTGTAGTTTTACACTTTTTTTCTGTGACCGTAAGTGTAATATGTGATATCGCCGGTTTCGTTACTATATGTCAACGACAATTGGGATGAGCATATTTACTTACGTTGATGACATGTGATGTTATGTGTTGCTGGATATGTTATATTGGATCGTCGTGTTTGAATAGCCGGGGGTTTTTATGTGAGATGAGTGTTTTTCATTTTCATTCATGTAAAAACTTGTATGTAATATTCTTTTATTGGGGCACTTCCAGGTTGCGGAAGTTGTCACCGTTGATGTATATTATTTTCTTTTCCTCATTAGGATAGACCCAAGGAGGGGAGCACAAGTAACCGGGTTCTAGGGTCCAGTGGGAGACCATCTCAAGGAGTCGAGTCCGGGTCTCCTAACCCTAGAATTGGTAGGGTTTCTTGCCGCTCTCGTAGGGGTCTAGGGGTGTGGGATTGGCTATTCATCACGACCATGGAATCCGTGTTTTATTCAGGCTCAAAATAAAACACGGACGTCCTAGTATATCCAATGTTTCATATGATATTTTCTGTTGCGTTATCTGTGATGTGATCATGTGATTTGTTCAGATAGATATTGTATATAGTATATATGATATATTATATAGACGTTGCTTATGTTTTACACCCGCACTAGCCCTGCCCCGCTCTGCCATTAGTTACCTAACCTAACGGTGCAGACGGGACATCGAGGCGAATGCGGATGGCATAAGCGTACGTTATATTTATCTGTGATGTTTAAGTGGACTTAAATGATGGGACTTCATTAATGTGATTAATGAAAGAAAATAAACCTAAAAGATGTTGTGGAATCAAATTTCTTAAAAACAGGTAGCTACAGTTCTTGCTTTGCATCACGGTGTTCCTTGTAGAACATCCTGCACCTTATTCGATGAGGAAAGGGCCGACGATCCCTTCACCGGGAGTGACCCCTTTAGCAATAACTGGCAGATGCTACAACCCTCGGTTTGTCTTTTGATTGCTTCTATAGTTTTTGCTTTGCACAGCGGTATATATGATATATCCTGCACCTTATTCGATGAGGAAAGGGCCGACGATCTCTTCACCGGGAGTGACCCCTTTAGCAAAACTAGAAAAGCCTAAAAAACATTCTATTTAAAAACCATTTGATTCCGCAACGAGATCAAGTTCAAAGCGTTAAAGGTTTTCTTAAAAACCATTCGCAGCCCTCCGTCATTTTAGGAAGTAGAGTACTTAGTATTCGTGCTGTGTTTGTTGACCATAGTCAAGGCACAGTGTACGGTAGCTAAGTGATGTCTTCCTACACCGCATATGATGCGATTAGTTAGGACAGTCGCGTGACTTTGTTGACCTTAGTTAAGGGTCATGTGGGTGGGTCTAATTAATCACGAAATGACGGGTAGAACTTGACTAGTGCTTATGATTTGTTGACCATAGTTAAGGTCATAAGTGCTAGGGGTAAAAACCTTTATCGGGAGTTTCAAGTGTTGAAATTTGCAATGAGATTGCATACCTTCTATATGATAGTTGGATCCCGATACCCACTGCGAGTAATTGTTACTCCTGGGAGAGTTTTGCACTTTGCAATTAGCCGATCAAGTAGGTGTCTAGAAAGGTGTCAACGGGGTTACGCCCCTGGGAAAACGAGGTTTACTTTAATTAGGTCCGTGCGAAAGCACGGGGAACCTCCCTCAAAGTACCGAAACTGGCCTGGCTGAAAGATTGGCGAACTTGTAGAGTGTAATTAATCCCGGCTAGTCTTTCCTTTTAAGGTTTGAAGGAAGATTTGATAAAAACAGTGGGAGCCATCCTGATTAGATAAAATAAATAACCAATCTAATCTTGCAAGAGCGCACGCAGAGTATTTTCTTCTCCCTCTCTCCAGGTAGCGACCATATCACGCCTTAATCAAGATAATAATATGGATGTATTGACCGAACCCGCTTGTTATACTGAGCTGGGGAACGTTGGTCCCGCTCCAACTTATAATTGTTATAAGACAGAGCAGGAAATAGGGGAATACCAGGATTCCCATGCCGCCTAAACGAAGAAAGTGCATGAGATGCATCTCCTTCGGGTGTGTTCATTATAAAGAACTGTTTCTCAGTGTCCTCTACGTCCTAGGTATTAGACACCGGATCAGGATCCCGCAAATGTAATCCGTTACATGGGCTACGGAAAGGTAGAGAACTGAGAACGGGTGATATGTTTCATGAGACAGAAAACGGTGCAAGTGTTGTAGCCAAGTCTGTTGGTCACTGTCACCCTGTATTACCAATACATTGATTCTGAACAAATGCTATTAGATACCGAACCTGATATACAAAATCATATTAGTCTCTTTATTTATTAAAGAAGGATATAATTTTGTATTGTTGAATAATGTTTTGTACATTTCCTATATCGGTTCAGGCATGTTATCTAAAAGCATTGACGTTCTGAATCAAACTACAGTTCCTAGTAAACAGAACACACACAAGAGGAAGAGTTCAGAAATGAACGAATCCTTCTTGAGGCATTGTAGACTAGCTCATATCAATGCGACCCGACTGGCTGAAGTTACATTTTAGATGCATATTTAAATCAGTTTGAATTTACATCTTGTGAAACTTACTAGTCATGTCACAAAGATTAGATGACCATAGCTCTGTTTATTAGAAACAGAGAAAGAGTTAGTAAACTCTTGGGACAGATACATGATGATGTATGTAAGGTCCCCTGTCTGCACATGCCAGGACCGGTTCTTTGTACTTCATTACATTCTCTGATGATCTCTCAAGATTCAGTCATATGTTCCTATTGAAACATAAGTCCGAAGCTTTTTGAGATATTCACAGAATATAAGTTAGAAGTAGAGAACCAAAAAAACATGGTATAAGTATTATGTCCTATGATGAGATCAAGGAGGAGAATACTTATGCATAGAATTCCTGGACTATTCTAAAAGAGAATGAGATTCTCTCTCCGTATTACTCCTCTGAATATACCACAGCACAACGGTGTATCGGGCGGAGCAATCGCACCATATTAGATATGATGTGCTCTATGATGAGTATTATTGAGTTACCTATTTCCTTTTGGGGGTTGTGCACTTAAGAAGTTGCATATTATTGAATTAGGTTCGAATCAGATCACTGCTTACCACTCCATATAAGATATGGTATGGGAAGAGCCCATCTCTTAAGCAAGTTAAGATTTAGGGTTGTCCGGCCTATGTCAAAAGCAAAATTCGGACAAGATCGAGGCAAGGTCAGTTCAGTAGAACTGGAAAGGTTCCAGCTATACAATACTGCAGCTAATGATTTGACAGAACCAAAAGATTCAATAGTCCCCGACGAACCTCAGCCTCTCCGCCGATCTGGTAGGGTTCCTCATCCGCCTGAGAGATACTTCGGTTTCTCGATGACAGTGGGAGCGAGGATTGCATCATGAGATGATGACCCAACTAGTTTCGAGCAGGCCATCGAGAGTAGGGATTCTGTAAGAATGACTGGATGCTTAGCGATCTGAGATGGAATCCATATACACCAACAAAGTATGGACTTTGGATGCTATATCTGAAGGGTTAAATCCCCATCAGAAGCAAGTATATCTTAAAAAGATTACTTGGTGTAGATAGAAAAGTTGAGACTTTCAAAGCTAGACTTATTAAAGGTTTTCGTCATCGACCAGGCGTGGATAATGATGAAACCTTTTCCAGTGGCTATGCTTAAGTTCATCCGGATCCTACTTGCCACGGCTACATACCATGACTACGATATCTGGTGGTTGGGTGCCATGACTGCTTTTCTAAATAATGATTTAGAAGAGAACGTCTGTAAGAACACAGCCAGAGGGCTTCGTAAACAGTGGGAGCAGCGGAAACGTGTGCAAGTTGCTTTGCAGGATAAAGGAGGCATCGTGGAGTTGGAACATCTATTTTGATGTAGTAGTCAAATAGTTTGACTTCATTAAAATGGTAGATGAACCTTGTATATACAAAAAGGTAGTAGGGAGTATGGTGGTGATCCTCGTAGAGTACGTGGATGACATACTCTTGATGGGGAAGAAGTTTCCTGTACTACACACGGTCAATCTCCTCTTATCACAAGGATTCTCCATATAGGATAAAGGTGATACCTCCTAAATTCTGGGATTTAGATCTATGAGATAGATCTAAATGGATATTAGGGTTCTCACTAGGTTTAGTGAGATGGTATCAATCGATCCTGGGGAGAATCACTGGAAAAGTTCCAGGGTGATAAGAACGACTGAATGTCAGTCGCAGGCATTGTCTTTACCCTCAGTAAATGGACGGTATGTTGGAAGAGTTCCAAGTTAGATACCGTGGCAAACTAGACGATAAAGGCTGGTAACATCGCTATTAAAGATACTACCAAAGAGGCAGTTTGTGTGTATAGTGGTTCATGAGATGAACTAGGTTCCTACCATTGTGTGACAATGGAAGTGTGGCTTTGGCCCAGGAACCCTGGTCCCATCAGTGACCCAGACATATTCTGAGGCAGCATCACCTGATCATGGAGATAGTTGATCTCCAGGGTGATCGAGGTTAGGAGAGTAGACTCAGAGGACTACACGGCGGATCCACTCACAAAGGCTTTTTCCCAGAGAGAGACTTATATGGGATGGTTGAGTATTAGATACTGCAACCACTGCTACAGATGGCCCTAGTGCAAGTGGGAGATTGTTAGTTATATGTATGCCCTAGAGGCCATTACTGTACATTGGATGTATATTGTGGTGGATGCTGGGACATATATAGGTAGCACTTTCTTGCTCGACATGATAGTACGCTATCTGGTTGCTCTTTATCTTAACATGTATACTTTCTGTCTCTCTGTTACATGTTGATAAAGCCCTTAGGATGTGTACTCGACTTCCAGGACTATGATGTAGATCATACTAGTGGGGCCTGGGTAGTCCATGAGTACATCCTTCAATGTTTCAAGTCGTGAGAATATCGAGACGGGGCATCGATATTCCAGAGTAGACTAGCGTATATCTTCTCGACCCATGTGATGGGCGATGGATGATCCCATATCCATTAGTGTTTGACATCAGAGATGGTATGCGGGTGCTCAGTGGAGTCTGGGTACACTGAACGGACTCGCCGAGAACTCCCAGATGGTATTATACCTCACGTCAGATGGCAGTTCTCTGGTGACACTGGTACAGCTTAGTCTGTTGACCCGAGATCATCATAGAGTCTTGTGTGTCTCCCACTGTGCTTTGATTTCTACCCTACCACGGCTCTACTGAGTCGTGCAAACAGGTGGTTTTTGGGTACAGTCCCGATTCACATGGAGGCAATGAGCGATAGGAGGGGATTCGTCTCTCCCGGTATTAGGGGTTGATGTTGCGCTATGCTCGACTGGCCATAACTGAAAATCCCTGGCCAGGGTTGCACTGATTTACTGGTAAGTGTTATCAGTAGTTTCATGCTTGTTATGGACCTTACATCGGCATGACTTATCAAGCTACTGGGGTCTGACGTTTACCACCCCTAGACGAGATATGCGACATATCAGACGAACAGACCGGACTGTACGGTAAGTGTTACTGGTTGGATTCACAGGAGTGTGAGCGGGCTTGCTCGTTGATCTTCTGATCGCTCAATACCCGGATGGCCGTTAGGTTTAGCAGACTGCTTGCGGCTTGTGGGTGTTTGATACGATCATCACCTACTGCCGGCGTATTGACGAGTCTTTAGAGTCCTACACAGAGGTTTCCTGGCTCAAGCGAAACGAAATAAGAGCGCATATGAGATATGTGCGGGACCAGGAATAATACCAGTATGTGATACTGAATTCTATTCTCGCGATTCGTATCATCGGACGGTTATATAAGATATAGCCAGGTTACCGAATCAAATGTTGATTCGATATATTGATACTCTTGATATTAGTCGGTTATATGCAATATGACCGGATCATTAAATCAAGTGTTGATTTAATGATTTAATGTATAATTATATATTTGATATATTACTTTACATTAACTAGTATTTATTCACTTAAGATTGATTTTCTCACTTGATGTGCACAAGTAGTATATGTGATATATTTTTGTGCACTTGATTGTATCATGTTTGATGATACATGCAAACTTGGGTGTATGTTTGTTTTAAACCATCTTTAGGTTAATGGTTAGGTTTTAATTTGTTTTATTTATTTTCTTTATTCATTTTGGCAAAAATAAAATGGAGGCTTGCTTTGTTTTATTCTTGAAGCTTCATGAAGCTTTGAAAGTCTTTACCATTTTGTTTTTTCCTTAACCTAACCATTACACCTAAACCCTAGTTTATTCTCTACATGTGTTAGCCTCACCCATGGTTGCATTTTGATAAGTATTCACTTGATTTATTATTTTCAAGAATAATTCATTCTCTTTCTTCTTCTTCAAGAAAAAAATTTTTTTCTTGAAAATTCCAAGTGATGAAATCAAGTGAGAAATCCAATTCTAAAGTGAACCCACTTCTTATTTCTTCATCCTCTACCACTTGCCATGTAGTAGAGTGTGTTATCTTCACAAGTTCCATGACCTAGTGAAGGTGGAGCTTGAGTTTGAGTTGCCTCGACGTAGATCATCTTCGGCATCGAAGTCAACGACCTAGCCCGCCCATTTCTCCGATGAAACCGACGCTAGAGTCCGGGATTCCGATGATCGCAGCGGAGGGACGTCAACACGGAGCTAGAGAAGTGGAGGACCGGATCTACAAAGGTTGTAATCCCTTTCACTTAGCAATAAAGTTGTTTACTTGCATGTTTCGCCTTACCTCTAGTTAACGATCTAGTATAGGGTTCTTTGGCACATGAAAAAATTTGATTTTGGCATGGTTGATCAGTTGTAGAACCTCATGGGTGTGCCTAGGAACCCTACATATATAACGCCCAACAATCCTTTAATATATCGCATCATAAACGATGTCTCATCTCAAATTATATATCACCATCTCTTGGCATCCAGTTCGATCGTATCGACTCAAAACCATATAACATATCATATCCTCATCTTATATGTATATATATATATATATATATATATATATATATATATATATCAACACATCCATACACACACACACATATACATATACACACATATAATAGCAAGTGTGTGCGTGCGCGACAATATAAAACTAACGGCTCACAACTAAGGAAAATATACTAAGGATAAACCTTCCTACAAGTATGCCTATTCTAAGCTAGAGTCTCCTAAAGCCCTACTTGCTAAGTATCCATCTTACACTAACATATAGATAATATATATATATATATATATATATATATATATATATATATCCTATTCTACGGTTGCGGGGGGTGCTATACGCCATCCACCCGACTTTCCCCGTAGATATACATCTACTCACCTTTGATCCTTGCTTGCCAAAGTCAATGATGTCTTGCTCTCCCTTGTCGTCCCGAGGTCCACGCAAAAGTACCTACAGTTTAAACACGTCGTATCATAAATACGAATCGAATACGAAAACCAAAGCGGCACACGAAACACACATAGGTTAGAACCCATGGTCCACGAATGCAAGAATAACCCAACAACCCTGGATGTTGACGTACAAACGTCAAACCACCGAGCCAAAACCCAAATACCAAAATCCAAGTCATAAAAAGTCGAAAAACCAAAACATCAACTTAGGAAAACACCTCCAGATTTTCCTCAGGTGAGAATTGAGATATTTTGCGCATAGGATAGGTCAAATTACTAGATATAGGAGCCATGGTCCAAGCACGAACCCCAGACAACATGCCCAGGCCGCAATTTGTGGCCATCCTGGTTAAATCTGCGGCTAAGGGATCAAGTTAGGGTCTCGGGTTTCTAGAGTAGCTTCAGGGTGGTCTGCTTGTCTCACTGTGTTCGTTAAATATTTTTCAGGGTTTCCGGGTCATAGCAGATCTCAATAAATCATCACACATTCCGCACAAACCTGATATCGTCAAATTCCAAGTTCAAGTTTTGGTTTTCTAAACTCAAGTTTGGCCAAAATTCTATCACTAGATAGGTTGTAGATACTATCTAATCCTCAATTACACATTTTCAATTCAAAATATCCCCTAACTCTCATCTAGGAATTTTCCAAGATCACTAAACCATATCGGTTTAACTCTAAACTATAATAGGAGGTAAGGAAACTCAAATCTTAACTAAAGGTGTAGGATTTACCTCATATAGCAACTGAAGAAAATTCTAAGGTTGCCCAAACTGCTCAAAATCTCCACTTGATTGATCCATGATGTTTGTAGTGAGGTTTAGAGTGATTTTTGTGAAGGGAGCAAGGTGTTTTGGTGTAAATTTGGGGGTGTTTGAGGGTGATAGAGAAGGTGAAGGGATGAAAGAGATGAAGATGAAGAAGATGAAAATGAGGAAATGAAGGAGGAAAAAGAAATATGAGCCATGGTGTGTGTAGAAGGTTCATCCTCTCTCTCTCTCACTAGCCATACCTCCATGTCCCCCCCCCCCCCTTTTCTTTTCTTTTCTTTTATTTTTAAAATAAAGATCATTTTTTAAAGAAAGAAGAAACCATGGTTCATAACAAATAAAAATGTAACAAGTGTTTTGCAACATGTTTTGTTGCATACCAGTACATAAACAAAATTAATGCATAATTAGCGAAATATTAATTGAGTTTAGTATTAAACTTGTATACAAATAATTGTATAATTATTTATAAAATGTCTAAATCATATAAACACCTTCAAAATCAATAATTTATAGTAATTTTCCAATTATTCTTCAAACTATAAGTGTATAATTATACTATTTCATTAAAACCAATTTTTATATTTTTATAATATTCATGAAATTTATTATTTTATTTATTTAAATTCCAAAAATAATATTTTATCTTTCTGAAATGTTACAATCTCCCCCCCTTAAATAAATTCGGTCCCCGAATTTAAATTTAAACTCTCCAATCACTTAAAACATTTCAGCAAAACAATCAAGTCGTCGGGGCTCCGAAATCATGAATACATAAGATATATTATAACGCATCGTATGCGCGTGAAAACGAGTGCAAAACTCAAAATCAAAACTCCGTCAAGCGTCACACAATCATCGGAGTTATGATGAAAATACAAATATCAAAATCCATTACGAAAACTAAATATGATATAATTAAGACTATAACATATATATAGTACATATCGTTGTGAAATCGTCAAAACAACCAAATAAAAGTGTATGCAAAACTCTTTTCAAATCGCCGTGCGATGCGCGAATCATGGCTCAAGTAGCGGATGTTCATAAAAAAAGCTATATGTATATATATCCTTTGTTCAACATGTACGTCCCGCCTTTGAAAATGATTTAGAAGGATTTTCCTAGTAAAATTTTCGTGTCATCACGGACACGTAAGAAAATATTGAGACTATAGCTCCTTTTTTAAAAATCCCCTATGTAAATATTGATGCATGCAAAATACTCAGGTACTGTCCTCAGACTAGTCCTGCTCGGTTATTATATAATATAGTATAAGTCATGAAAACATGATGCTCAAGAGGAACTCAATTTCAAATAGCAAACATAAAAATGCCACGTGCGTCTGGTACGCACGGAAATCAAAATCGATACAGGTGCCACGAATGTGCACATAAACAACTACTAAGTGCAACGGGTGTGCACGAAAACATCTGCCAAGTGCAACAGGTGTGCATGACAACAATATCAAGTGCATCTAATATGCACGAAGAATCACGATTAAGTGCATCTGGTGTGCACAAAAATATATATAGTGCGCCAAGTGTGCGCAAGCATCTCACTCAAGTGCACAAGGTGCACAAAAATATAAATCCAGTGCACTAGGGTGCACGAAAATAAATATCGAGTATCAAAATCGAAATCAATGGTATACGAAAAACACCATATCAAATCAAGTATACCGCGGTATATAAACTCATAAATATATGCATATGTGAGCACAAAACCATATCAATACTGAAAACTCGTGTAACTGCACCGAATGTATAAGTCAAAATCATGTGCATATTGTGTGTATGAAATCAAAATCAAATGTCTCGGAATGCATAAAAAATCAAAATCAAGTGCAATGGTTATGCACAAAACGATTATCAGTACAACTGATACATGAAAATACGAATAAGTGCAACTGTAGTGTACATAGGAAATATCAATCATGAACAAATCATCAAAATACAGGAATCCAAAATGATGAAAACGTGATATCCGAATCACCATGGCGCAAATCACAATAACTGCCGTCGAGGTGCCCCTCCTTCAATGTCGAAAGGTGTCGGTGTATCCAAGGCTAGCAGAGCAAGAATATCCACTTGCCTCTTGCCCACGGTCTGGTGTCCTCTGCTCTTAGATCCTTTTTTCTTTCTGCGGATTACCAGTTACATGACTCCTCGGCTTGGCAGCCCGATTCGGAGTAATGACGGAAACAATCCCGCTCTGGCGCTTCTCTGAAGATCTCCTAGCCAATTTACATGGCCACTCGTAACGTATCACGTCCACGATGGCAGTCTCTGGCCCACTGAGTGTGCGATACACCTGATCCTGGTCCAAGTCTTTATCGTGAAGTACTCCCAAAAGATCCTGTCAGGGTCTCTTCCCATCACATCTCTGCAGGATTGCCCGGAAGTGGGCATTCTTTACTCGATCCGTTTCTTGTTCCGGGACAGCTGCATTCTCATCACAACGTTCTTCTGGAAAGGTGGCCGTATCCAACGCCTCTGTGTGCGTAGAAAATCTCTAACATCAACGGAGTGGAATGACAACTCGTGAAAATCTCGCACGAACCTCTTACTCTGCTTCCCTTCAATATGTGCCAATTCGGAATCATCTCTTCGTAGCTGTGTGGACTGCACACCAATTGGCTGTACTCATATCTAGAGTCTCTTTCGAAGCAATGAACTCAACATCTCCAATACTCTGTAGAAGGCATCTGGCCAATTACGTCCTCAGGAACTCGTCCAATCACCAGGGTAATGCGCCTTGCTCGTCTTGTCTCGATCGACTCACAACACGTCTGTGTTGTAAGTCGACGTTAGACACCCCACAAGATGCGGGGAGGCGGAATAGGTAAAACAATCATTTTTTTAAGGTAACATCGACTAACTTTACGGATCTTTGCTAAACCCTAACTAACAACTATTTAGAAGTGCTAAACTACTATGATAGATGATTATACCTCAAGATACTAGTCCTTCTTGTTCTTGTTGTTCACCTCCTCGTCGGCCTTCTCGATGTGATAGAAGATCCTCCCGAGAGTTCCTTCTCCAAGGTTTAATCTCTCACTTGAGGCAACTAAGTGGCTAGGATTGCTAATCCAAGTGACCTAGAAGATATAGAAGTGGATTAAGGATCTATTAGTCTTTCTAACCCTTGGGATCTCAACACATGAGAGGATTAGGGTTAGGTTGAAGAAGAGGAGAGCTTGAGGAGAGAGAGTGTGTATGTGAGAATGAAATGAAAATATAACTCATTTCTATATATTATGAAGAATAATAATTATCAAATAAATCATATGAGATAATTACAACCATGCTTCATTTAATACAAATGAATGAATCATCTTATGAGTCATCAAAACAATTAATGCTTCATTAACTCATTTGGATGAATCATCTTATGAGTCGCTAATTCATTTAATGCAAATAACACATAAGCTCTCCATTTAGTTTAATTCATAAATGAATTAAATCTAAATGAGTCACCTTTCTTCTAGAAACTTCTCGACTAATTACGAGAATGCCCCTCCCATCCGTATTTACGAAAGACACGGATATACTGAGACTGCATAAATCCTATAATCCAATACTAGAATCTGGCTTAAACCAAAGCCCGCTAGTATAAACTGTCCGAACATCATACGTGCACAAGTACACGTATATGTCTGAACCCTGTCGTAAAACTATACGACCTCTATATCGTTTCGCCTGAATCAGGGAAACTCTCTGTGTGAGACTCTAAAGACTCGACACTACGCGGGCAGTGGGTTTAACCATAGGCCGCAAGCGGTACTAGCTGTACGTAACGGTCCCCAGGTAGATGTCGATAAGAAGGCCGATGAGGAAACCCATCCGAACTCCTACTGAGCTTGATGTGACAATCTCCGTACAGTTCGGTCTGTTCGTCTAAGACTATCGCATATCGAGCCTAGGGGGCGGCAAGCGTCAGTCCCCTAAAAGCGGTATAAGTCATGTCGGAGTGAAGCCCTTTACACCTTGAGGAACTACTGGAAAACTTACCAGTAAATCTCGCTTGCCCTGGCCAGGGACTTTGCGTAATGGCTCTCCAAACACAGTGCGATATCAACTCCCAATACCGGGAGAGACGAATCCTTTCTAACTGCCACTGCCTCCAAGTGCTTCAGGACTGCACCCAACTGCTACCTGTTTGTGCGACTCCTTTGAGCCGTGGTAGGGTAGCAATTTAAGAATAGTGGGAACACACTCGAGACGAAGTAGCAGTGTCAAGTCTACGGACTATGCTGTACTCATGTCACCTGGGAACTGTTAACTGACGACGGGTATAATACCAACCAACAATTCCCTGCGAGTCCTGTCCGGTGTACCCGTAACCCAACGAGCACCTACATACTATCTCCAGTACAACGTACTAATGGCTGTGGGACAGACCATTTCCCCTACTGGGATGAGAAGCGTACACACTAGTCTACTCTGGAGTATCGATGCCCTGTCTCAATAATCCTACGACCAGGGACCTGAAAAAGGATGTGCTTGTAGACTACCCAGCTCCCATTAGTGTGACTGCCATCACAACGCTGGTAGTCAAGCAAGATCCTATGGGCTCTATCAATATATATTCGCGATATGCTAAAAGAAACATATACACATATTAAGATAGATATAAACCAAGTAGTATACTACTATGTTGAGCAAGACTGGTAATACTACTGTGGATATCCCAAGCTTCCATTAAGTAATATACAAGCTAGTATGATACAATAATGGCTCCTAGGGCATATACACTAACAATCTCCCACTTGCATTAGGGCCATATACTGGCATATCAAAGACCTATCATCTCGAATAGCCTCTCGAACTGTGTCTGAGGTAAGGCCTTAGTGAATGGATCTGCAGTGTTCTCCTCTGTAGAAACTCTCCGGACCTCGATCTCCTGGCGATCTATGATCTCCCTGATCAGGTGATACCGCCTTAAAATGTGTCTGGACTTCTGATAGGACCTGGGTTCCTTCGCTAAAGCTATAGCGCTGTTGTTGTCACAATACAGCGGTATTGGATTAACAATGGTAGGAACCACCTGAAGTTCTGTTAGGAACTTCTTTATCCAGACTGCTTCTTTTGCGGCATCGCAAGCAGCTATATATTCCGCTTCCATCGTCGAGTCAGCAACGGTGTCCTGCTTGGAACTCTTCCAGCACACCGCCCCTCCATTGAGGGTAAAGACATAACCTGACATGGACTTGGAGTCATCCTTGTCACTCTGGAAGGTGGAGTCAGCAAAAGCCTCGATCTGGAGGTCTTTTCCGCCGTAAACCAAGAACAAATCCTTAGTCCTTCTCAGGTACTTGAGAATGTTCTTTACTGCTATCGAGTGCTTCTCCCCTGGGTCTGACTAATACCGGCTTACCACGCTCAGTGCGTAAGCTACATTTGGTCTGGTACACAACATCGCATACATTATAGAGCCTACCACAGAAGCGTAGGGTATAACTGACATGGATCCCTTTCCAAATCAGTCTTGAGAGACATCTCTTTGGAGAGGGTGATTCCGTGACAAGCCGGTAAATTACCGCGCTTAGAATCTTCCATACTGAATCTTTTCAGTATAGTGTTGATATACCTGCACTGCGAAAGTCCCAACATCCTCTTAGATCTATCACGATAGATCTGGATCCCCAGAATGTAAGAGGCATCACCCAGGTCTTTCATGGAGAACCTGTGTGATAAGAATCCTTTGACAGATTGTAGCATATGAATGTCATTTCCTATCAAGAGAATGTCATCCACGTACAAGACGAGGAATACGACAGTTCGTGCTACAATTTTACTATATATACATGGTTCATCTGGATTTTTGATAAAGTCATATTCTTTGACCGTTTCATCAAAACAGATGTTCCAACTCCGGGATGCCTGCTTTAGTCCATAAATGGACTTAAGCAACTTGCACACTTTCCCGCTGCTTCCACTCTGATTGAAACCTTCTGGCTGATCCATATAGACGCACTCTTCTAAATTACCATTTAGAAAAGCCGTCTTTACGTCCATCTGCCAGATCTCATAATCATGGAAGGCGGCAATGGAAAGAAGGATCCGAATGGATTTGAGCATAGCCACTGGAGAAAAAGTTTCGTCATAGTCCAAACCAGGTCTTTGACTAAAACCCTTTGCAACAAGTCTAGCCTTATAGGTTTCCACCTGTCCATCTACACCAATCTTCTTTCTGAAGACCCACTTGCATCCTATGGGTTTTATCCCATCTGGAGCAAAGTCCAAAGTCCATACTTTGTTGGTGTACATGGACTCCATCTCGGTCCGCATTGCATCCAGCCATCTTACCGAGTCGCCGCTCTGAATGGCCTGCTGGAAGCTAGTAGGTTCATCATTATCAATGACGCAATCCTCTCTATCCCCGTCTATGAGAAAACTGTAGTATCTCTCAGACGGATGAGACGGCCTACTACTCCTGTGGAGGGGTGCGGGATTGTCCTGTTCTTCTGGAACTTCTGGCTCCACCAAAATTTTAGTAGTAGTTTGTGGTTCTGGAATTTCTTCCAGTTCTATTGCGCTCCCACTTGTTTCTCGAATCCCTCCTCAAACCAAAAAGGAAGAACTAGTCAGGACTATTCTTACTGTACAATACTTGCTTAACCATTCTGCCAGGCAAGTGTCGGTACTTCGAGGGAGGTTTTACGACGCTTTCGCGAAGTTACTTAATTAAATAACCTCTTTTCCCTGGGGGCGTAGCCCTGCTAACACCTTTCTCGACACCTACTTGGTTTATAGCATTGATCGTTAAGTGAAAGAATCTCCCGATGAGTAGCATATACTCACAGTAGGATCAGGATCCAAATATCATCGTGTGATAAAGCTGAAGGAATCCTACCAGAATTATCACACTCTAAATGGTATGCAACACTAGCAAGTTTCAGTTTCTTTAGAAACTCCCGATATCGATTTCTGCCCCATGCTCTTATGACTTTGGCGTTGGTCAAAATGTCATAAGCCACATGTCAAGTTCTACCCATCATTATCTTGTTAATTTGAACCCGCCCGTACATACCCCTGACGTTGGCCAAATGGCAGTACGACTGTCCCAAACCAACTCATCTATCTATGCAACAGATGAATACCCAGCAGCTACCAAACACTATGCCTTGGCGTTGGTCAAAATACATAGCTTGAATACTACTGAATACCCAAATGAAATGACGGAAGGCTACGAATGGTTTTGGCGAAACCGTGAACGTAGTGAACTTGATATGATCTAAGGAACCTGATAGCTTTTAAAAGGAGTGGTTTAAGCTCCGCAATTAAAAAAAATCTTCTGTTTTAAAATAACCGAGTGGTTTCTTTTAAACTGTTCCAACGATTCAACTTTGGTTTATTTTCTTTGCATTAATATAATGCGTCCCATCAATTAACCTATCATTGCAGAAAACAACGAAAATACAACATCCTTTTATGCCACCCGCATTCGCCACTTGGCCCCGTCATTGACCCGTTAGGTTACTTAACCAACGACAGAGCGGGGGCTGGGCTAGCGCAGGTGCAAAAAATAAGCAACGCCTACTAGATATCATATATAGATATTGTACATTCGTCAGACGCAATAATAGCCATTCCAGATCACAGATGAACATATTGGATATACAAGCAATCCTCATTTCTTTTGAGCCTGTAATGAAAGACGGATTACACAGTTGCGATGAATAGCCAAACCCCCACCCTAGACCCCTACGGGTACGGCAAACTACCCGCCAAGTATCCGAAGTGAAGCGGTCTCCCTCAACGACGTGAGTAGGCCACTAAGCACTTCAAAGTACCCGGTAGTTTGTGCACCCCACCTTGGGTCTATCCTAGGAGCAGAAAATAGTAAATAAAATAATACAACGGTGGCTACAACCTCAACCCGGATGTGCCCCGTAAAAGAATATTACAACAAACTACAATTTACATTTGAATGAAAGAAACACTCGTCTCACATCCCCGGCTATCCATTCACGACAATCCAACAAGTTCATATTCACAAACTAGTAAAAACCATTACAGAAATGTGCAACCCCCTGCTAACCGACATACTAGCAGTTAGGGGAGGTTTACGAACACATTAAACACAACACGGATATAATCCAGTTAGCCAAAGTTATTAGAATTTCGATCAAGCAACACATACGAATCTACTCCAAACAATTTTCTGTGCACATAAAACCTGAGCAGAAACAAAACATCCCAGAAAACACAACATCAACACAGAAGAATAACTGAGCAAATTTGGGTTGACTCGGTGTCAACTCGGCCGCGGATCCGCGGCGGATCGCTTGGATCGGCCGCGTTTCCGCGGTGGTTTGGTCGAGTCACGATCCCAAATTTCTTCACAATTCTTAAAAAACCCTGCTTGTATTTTTAAGTGTCCCTAAAAAATTTTTAGACCCCGTTTTAAAATCGGCAGAAACTTGGTCAAAACGTCGGTTTTTCAGGATTAAATCGCGATCAAATTTCTAAAGACTTTGCTAACATGTTAGTTATGCTTTAGCTAGGCTCTGATACCACTGTAAGTCGACTTTAGACACCCCACAAGATGCGGGGAGGCGGAATATGTAAAACAATCATTTTGTTTAAGGTAACATCGACTAACTTTACGGATCTTTGCTAAACCCTAACTAACAACCATCTAGAAGTGCTAAACTACTATGATAGATGATTATACCTCAAGATACTAGTCCTTCTTGTTCTTGTTGTTCACCTCCTCGTCGGCCTCCTCGATGTGATAGAAGATCCACCTGAGAGTTCCTTCTCTAAAGTTTAACCTCTCACTTGAGGTAACTAAGTGGCTAGGATTGCTAATCCAAGTGACCTAGAAGATATAGAAGTGGATTAAGGATCTATTAGTCTTTCTAACCCTTGGGATCTCAACACATGAGAGGATTAGGGTTAGGTTGAAGAAGAGGAGAGCATGAGGAGAGAGAGAGAGTGTATGTGAGAATGAAATGAAAATATAACTCTTTTCTATATATTATGAAGCATAATAATTATCAAATAAATCATATGAGATAATTACAACCATGCTTCATTTAATACAAATGAATGAATCATCTTATGAGTCATCAAAACAATTAATGCTTCATTAACTCATTTGGATGAATCATCTCACGAGTCACTAATTCATTTAATGCAAATAACACATAAGCTCTCCACCTCATTTAGTTTAATTCATAAATGAATTAAATCTAAATGAGTCACCTTTCTTCTAGAAGCTTCTCGACTAATTACGAGAATGCCCCTCCCATCCGTATTTACGAAAAACACGGATATACTGAGACTGCATAAATCCAATAATCCAATACTAGAATCTGGTTTAAACCAAAGCCCTCTAGTATAAACTGTCCGAACATCATACGTGCACAAGTACACGTATATGTCCGAACCCTGTCGTAAAACCATACGACCTCTATATCGTTTCGCCTGAAGCAGGGAAACTCTCTGTGTGGGACTCTAAAAACTCGACACTACGCTGGCAGTGGGTTTAACCACAGGCCGCAAGCGGTACTAGCTGTACGTAACGGTCCCCAGGTAGATGTCGATAAGAAGGCCGATGAGGAAACCCATCCGAACTCCTACTGAGCCTGATGTGACAATCTCCGTACAGTTCGGTCTGTTCGTCTAAGACTATCGCATATCGGGCCTAGGGGGCGGCAAGCGTCAGTCCCCTAAAAGCAGTATAAGTCGTGTCAGAGTGAAGCCCTTTACACATTGAGGAACTACTGGAAAACCTACCAGTAAATCTCGCTTGCCCTGGCCAGGGACTTTGCGTAATGGATCTCCAAACACAGTGCGATATCAACTCCCAATACCGGGAGAGACGAATCCTTTATAACTGCCACTGCCTCCAAGTGCTTCGGGACTGCACCCAACTGCTACCTGTTTGCACGACTCCTTTGAGCCATGGTAGGGTAGCAATCTAAGAACAGTGGGAACACACTCGAGACGAAGCAGCAGTGTCAAGTCTACGGACTATGCTGTACTCATGTCACCTGGGAACTGTTAACTAACGACGGGTATAATACTAACCAACAGTTCCTTGTGAGTCCTGTCCGGTGTACTCGTAACCCAACGAGCACCTGCATACTATCTCCAGTACAATGTACTAATGGCTGTGGGACAGACCATTTCCCCTGCTGGGATGAGAAGCGTACACACTAGTCTACTCTGGAGTATCGATGCCCTGTCTCGATAATCCTACAACTAGGGACCTGAAAAAGGATGTGCTTATAGACTACCCAGCTCCCACTAGTGTGACTGCCATCACAATGCTGGTAGTCAAGCAAGATCCTATGGGCCCTATCAATATGTATTCGTGATATGCTAAAAGAAACATATACACATATTAAGATAGATATAAACCAAGTAGCATACTACTATGTAGAGCAAGACTGTTAATACAACTGTGAATATCCCAAGCTTCCATTAAGTAATATACAAGCTAGTATGATACAATAATGGCTCCTAGGGCATATACACTAACATGTGTGAGGTCCTCTTCTAGCTGAAGCTAGTCAATATAATGACTTCACATCGGAGCATCCGAACGAACAACATATCCTTGTCATTTATCCAAGGGTGACTAGCGATCTTCTATCACATCTCCGTGTGTAAACTCATGCTGCATTAGCTTCAAAGGTCTGGGGGTGATATTTGTCAAACTCAGCAACAGCGGGATCATCTGTCCGTACGGTAGACAACACCTCAATCATCTAGAGTAGACAGTACTTTAATCGTCTTCACAATCTGGCTGGCCTCTGGCAATGGCCCGATCATCTGGTGCAGATCTCGAACGTTCGCATCAACGAGAAAACATAGTAAAACAATATATCAAAACGTTCGTGTGTCTCCGGAATTCATCCTGGTCAGTCCTTGTTCCTGACAAGCTCGCTCTGACCGCATCTTTAGCCACAGCTCTCCTGCTCGTGTAACCAAGGTAACGGAAACCACAATCCGATATCGATGATGATAGATCATAGGAACGAATATGTAAGTGCACGGCGGCGCCCCGGCCGTCAATCCGACGCCGGAATGAGGAAACGAAAATTTTACGATGCTTGTAAACCGGCACCACCACGCATTAAAAACCCGGATCGGGCCATTAACCTTACTCTAGCATACTAGAAAAAGAGTAGAGAAGCTATACCAAGCGATCTGTGTCCTTCGGTCTTCGCCTCCACTCCGATCTCCTCGCGGAACCTCCGGTTTTCATCTCCTCGTCGGAACGGGCACCACATCGCCGGGTTCTTTTATGGGCTCCCACCTCTGGACCGAGGCATCTCGGGCATGAAGTTGGCGAGCCGACGTGCCCAAGGAGTGCTGTAGATGAAGTGTAGAATCCATTGTCTCTTGGGGTTTGAAGTTTCCATGATGATGGAGAAGGAAAAATGAACTTTGGAGAGGTGTTGGAAATTTTGCAAGCAAGCAAAAATGAGATGAAACAATTTCCCTCACCCTTATGAAACCTCTCTCATCTCTCCCCTCAAGTGGCCGGCCCCTCATCTCCAAAAGATGGAGGGAAAAATTCAAGGAATAAAGCAAAAGAAGAAATGGTATGATGATGAGAAGAAAAGTTCACACCAAGGTTTAATCCAATCTTTTCACAAACCATCACATTTAATGCAAAACCATGATTAAAGAAAAAGCAAAGATGCTTTGAATTATCATGATAAACCAAAAGCCACAAACAACCCTCCACAAAACTAATTTGCATACTTGCAAATTAGCCCCTCCATCAGAAAAATCCGGCCGTGAAGGAACAAAGGAAAACTGGCCGAAACGGAATACAAACTGGCAATCTCAGAAAACTGATCCCGTAATAAATTACAGGAAAACCTCGCGACTGTATATACATACCCGCATTTGTATTCCGACTGAATACAAATGCAAAGAGACAAAATCTACACGGTACAATAATAGGATCCGGCTTAAACCAAAGCCCGCTAGTATTATCCGTCCGATCTTGATCCGTGCAATACCGCACGTATAAGATCGAACCCTGCCATATCTCCATACGGCCACTACAGCGTTTCCCCCGAAACTTGAGAAACTGGTCTGTGGGGGACTCTAAAGACTCGTCAATACTTTGGTTGTGGATTTAACCACTAGCAAGTCAGAGGTATTAGCCTATACGTAACGGGCTACCAGGTATTGACCAAAAGGGACGTCGATGAGCGAACTCATCCTGACACCCTATTGAGCCTGTCAGTGACAATATCCATACAGTCCGGTCCATTCGTCTATGAGCATCGCATGGCGGGCCTAGGGGGTTGGTAAAAGTCAGACCCCCAAAAGCGGTACAAGTCGTGTCGGAGTGTAGCCCAGAACACCCTGAGATATTACCGGAATACCTACCAGTAAATCTCCTGCCTTCGCTAAGGACTTCGTGTAATGGCTCTCCTAGACACAGCGCGACCTCACCCACAATACCGGGAGAGACGAACCCCTGAAGATCCGCTCACTGCCTCCATATGGCTCGGGACTGTACCCAACTAAAACCTGTTTGCACGTCTCCTTTGAGCGCGGTAGGGTAGTAATCAAAGTACAGTGGGAACTCACACGAGACAAATGACGATCTCAGGTCGATGAACTAACCTGTACACATGTCACCAGGGAACTGCTATCTGACGTCAGGTATACGACCAACTGGCATGTTCCCGGCGAGTCCTGTCCGGTGTACTCATAACCCAATGAGCACCTGTATACATCTTAGGTGAACCAACTGACACCAGTGGCTTGCGAGACCGGCCACCGCCTCTCATCGGGGTCTCGACTGTATACACTAGTCTACTCTGGAGAATCGATGCCCTGTCTCAAAACTCCCACGACTAGGGACCTTTTAAGGATGTGCTTTTAGACCCCAGCTCCCACGTATATGATCGCCCTCATACTGCTGGTAGTCAAGCAAGAATCCTAGGGGCTCTATCAACGTGCAATAGTGACCTGTAAGGTCACCTAAAGCAGTACACGATGATAAAGATAAACCAGATAGCATACTATCATCTTGAGTAAGACTGTCCTACCGGTATAGGTCCTCCCTCAATCATTGCAATCATGTGCCTGTGATCCAATAATTGACTCTGAGGGCACTATCTCCAACAATCTCCCACTTGCACTCAAGGCTAATTATTGCGATGTCGCATACTCACAGCCCGTGTGATACCGAACACCCAACTCCTCTACTAATCAGTCTCACAAAGCTCGTTTGCGAAACTATCGCGTTCGAGGAATAGCCTCAGTGAGTGGATCCGCTCTAATGTTCCTTTCTATGTCTCTCTTTATCTCATGTTCGCGGAGAAATCCATCTCCCGAATTGAGCAATACCTGTCGTTGAGCAATACCTGGCGCAGGATAAATGAACTCCAAATCCAAACTTCTTAGACTGTATCGTCAACTGAACTTAATCAGTATCCTGCGCCATCCTTCCCTCAGTATCCACCTGGACCACCTGTCCAAAATACTGCCCCTCGTCATAGGGAAAACTATAACTCTGATAGTCACTCTGCCGTCCAGGTCACCTTGGAAGCCTGGAATGATAACCGTCTCCTGAATGAGGCTGATGTTAATCATATCCCTAGAACATCCACTTGTGTTCTAAAACTGCTTCCGAATGTTTCTCCAGGATTGGATCAATATCAACTTATTGCATCTACTGCAAGAACAACATCTGGTGTGGTACTTGACATCTCATGATTGACTCAATTGCCTAAGCAAGTGATCTGCCAATCATGCACATCCCTCTCTACTTTAGTCTGTAAGACACTTTTAGAGAGGGTGACTCCATCACCTGCAGGTACACTACCGTGCCAGAAGTCGTCCATTCTAAAACACCTTTAGAATGCTGTCAAAGTACCCAGATTGGGAAACTACCCAAATCTAGACCATAAATCTAGTAACCAGAATGTCTGATATAATATCCAAGTCCTATGTGGAGAAACCACTGTATGACAACCAAAGCATAACCGACCGTAGTATAGGAATTTCACTTCCTACTCTGTGTATGTCATCCAAATACCAGGACATCATACCCTACTACCTTCTTAACAGATCCATCCCCTATTCTGATGAAGTCAAACCTATGACTGTCACATCAGAAATAGATGATCTATCTCCGCTGTATCTGCTTTAGTCTATAAATAGACATAAGCCACTTTTCCACTAATGCTTCTGCTGCTCCCACTGACTACGACAACCCTCTGGCAGAGTCATATACACGTGCACTTCTAAAGCTAGTTTAGAACGATGCTATACTCATCCTCCTGCCGGGTCTCACAGTCTGGAACAACAGCAATGGCAAGTCTGGGTAAACAAGAACCTCCCTGCCATCGTCCTTGAGCATACCGAAGTACCTCTCGAGCGCCTGAGGTTACCCACCATATCTGCGAAGTGGCTAATGGAATGTCAAACCAGATTGAATCTTTAGGTTCTTATCAAATCTTCAGTAATCGTTGCGGTTCTGGAATCACTTCCAGTTCTACCATACTCCCACTACTGTTTTATGAAAAAATCCATTTTTATTAAAACTGTGGCGAGTCAAGAACAATATCACTATTGATCTTCCAGATGGTAGAAAGTTAACCCTCGTCATAGCCTGGGTCAACCCACAAACAACCATTACAGAAACATGCCTTGAGTTATCCAGAGTCTGGTTTTAAGCATAAGCCGGATAACTCCCCGTACCTTAACAATGTCAAGATATGAACTGTTCTATATCCAATACAGAAACAGAGGCACTGATTTAATTGAACCAGATTCAAATCATGCAGCTGTCTCCAGTGCATGTCAAGTAAATGGAGAGAGGCCAATCAGCGTTACTCAACTTAGGAGTGCTTCCAATTATGAGTAACCTGAAAGAGAAGCAAGTTCTCTTAATCATTACTATCAACTGAATACCATACACAAGTATCTACATTTTCGATCACCTTGAAGAATCCCGATACTTGCAACACCTGGTTCTCTACTTTACTCTTATACCTATAACTTCTCAAAACTTGGACTTTGTGTTTCTACGAAACATCTGTCTAAAACTAGAGAAGTCATAAGTAAACCGAATATAGTACGAGGACCAACCCCTCTGTCCTAATGGACACTGGACAACATACAATACTCTGTATAAGTCCCTTGAGTCTTATGACTCATTCCCTGTGTGTCGTAGGTTGAAAACTGTACTTATGGTTAAGAAGAATTACACCGCTGTTTAATGCTCCTTACCTAACCATCCACTGATATAGGTAAATGTCATAGACATAATTTCAAAAAGTTATATCTCACTCTATGAAAATAGACGTACA
This sequence comes from Agapanthus africanus, assembly GCA_030015575.1. Taxonomy (NCBI): domain Eukaryota; kingdom Viridiplantae; phylum Streptophyta; class Magnoliopsida; order Asparagales; family Amaryllidaceae; genus Agapanthus; species Agapanthus africanus. Next base: position 117,265,776 of record CM057346.1, on the reverse strand, counting down.
GATATATCAATTTGAAATTGGTGCATAACAACGGATATTCAAAACCAAATATTTGCCGTCCAGCAAACAGCCCAAGTGATTTCCTCAAATATCACAAATTACAACGAATTCCGATATAATGAGGATGATCACCCAATTCCCAATAACTTGCTTCCACTCATCATCTGTAAAACCATACAGATGTGAGAATCATACCTGGTAAATACATACCCTGGAGCAAGTGTCTAATTGGGAAATCAGTTTTCTTTTGACAGTACACAGTGAAACTGAAACATTGAAATGTTTCGTAGGGGTATCCGGGTATTCCTAGTAATGCCTCTTCCATTATCCAGATTCACAACTGTAACCGTATATTTCTTTGCCATCTCTCCACATCCCTTCATATGTCTTTAGTCATTACCTTCTGTACACCCCTTTAGGCCAAATGGTTTTCTTTCTTCCCTACCGTTCGGCACCAGCCTATGGTTTGGAAAAAGACTATCCAATCAGCATCCTAATCCTAGGAACACTCGCAATGCGAGAGAAGGTGAAGAAAAAAGATAACCGAATAAACCTTATTCCTATTTCTCCTGAACCAGAATCCATCCCTGAACTGGAACAAATTCCTTTCGAGTTCGTATATAACCATACGATGGAATATCCAAATAACTGTGGATCTTCGTAGTAATACGGAGTGTCCTGGAGAAATACAAAGGTGAAATGGAAGTGGTAATGAAATACTTGGTTTGGTCGTGAATAACAGTCGCAATTTACTTTGCCCTCTTACTAATCCCTTGATATGTCTTTACTTAATACCTTCTGTATACCATCGTTATGCTAATTGGTTTTCTTCATTCCCCACCATTCGGCACCAGCCTAAGGTTTGGAAGAAGACTATCCAATTTGCGTAATAGGTGTACTATCCCCTAATCTAAGGGGCACTCACAACCTGAGAGAAGATAAAAGGAAAAGACAACTGAATAGTCCTATTCGTTTTCTCCAGAACCAGAAACCATCCTCGAATCTGGAACAAGTTCCTTCGAGTTCGTATATAACCATACGATGGTTTTATCCAATGGAAGTGGACGTTCGTAGTAATACGGGGTGTTCTGGAGAAAAAGGGTAAAAGTAGGAGTGGCAATGAGATATGCAACTCTGACAATCTAAAAGCCAGTCTTATAAGAAGGTTCGGTTAATCTTGGTCACTGAGTCATAGTCTTAGGTCGGGTCAATGGTCGCTGCCAAAGAGAGAGAGAAAATAAACACTCAGCGTGCACTCTAACCTAGATCAGAAAGGTTGTCACTTTATCTAATCAGGAAACCTCCCACTGTAACGTCAAATTCTTCCCCAAACCTGAAAGAAGAATTAGTCGGGATCACCCGAGGAGTAAACCAACTCATCAGTGGGAATCGGGATCCAACTATCATCGCATGATAACGTGACGGAATCCGCTCACGTTATCACACTCCAGAAGGTATGCGCATATCTGGCAAGTTTCAGTTTCTTTAGAAACTCCCGATGTGATTTTTGCCCCATGCTCTTATGACCTTGACGAAGGCCAACATATCATAAGTCACATGTCAAGTTCTACCCGTCATTGTCCAGGTTAATTTGAACCCACCCGTACATACCCTTGACGAAGGCCAAAATAGTAGTACGACTGTCCTAAACCAACGCATCTATCTATGCTGCAGAAAAGTAACAAATAGCTACCATACACTATGCCTTGACGAAGGCCAACATACATAGCATGAATACTAAGTGCTACCTTCCTGAAATGACGGAGGGCTACGAATGGTTTCTGGCGAAAAACCTTTAACGTAATGAACTTGATATCGTTGAAGGAACAGGATAGCTTTTATAAAAATATAGTGACGAAAACCTTTGCTAAAGAGGTCACTCCCGGTGAAGGGATCTCAGCTCTTTCCCCGTAGAATGAGGTGCAGGATATTCCAACTGAATACCATGATGCAAAGCAAAAGTAATCGGCTATAGTGAAGTTATTGCCCTGACGCAAACTTCTGTCCAAGGGGTCACTCCCGGTGAAGGGATCTCGGCCCTTGCCTCGTCGACTGAGGTGTTGGATACTCATAACCGAATACCACTGTGCAAAACAAAAGAGAACGCCCTTGCAATAACAGCTTTTTGAAAAATGTTCCAACAACATCAGAATAGGTTTGTTTAGCTTGCATTGATCCGAATCAATGCAGTCCCATCAATTGATCACACCAATAAAGAACGAAAATAATGATGTACGTATATGCCATCCGCATTCGTCACTGGGTCCCGTCATCACCCGTTAGGTTACTTAACTAACGACAGAGTGGGGACTCGACTAGCGTGGATGCAAAACATATACAACATCTACTAGTATATATATCAATATATAATATTCGCTCAAGGCGTGATAAAATGCAACATCACAGAAATGTAATAAGCGTCACAGAACAATACAGATATCTGGGATCCCCGGGTTTCATAGAGCCGCTACTGAAACCCGACGTTTCCCTGGTCGTGTGGATAGCCTGTGCAATGAAATCCTAGACCCCTACGGGCGCGGCAAGTTACCCGCCAAAACCTGAAGTGAGGCAGCCCCCTTCAACAACGTGAATGGACCACCAGCACTTCACGGAATCCGGTAACTTGGGCACCCCTCCTGGGTCAACCTATACCCCCTACGAGTGCGGCGAATAGCCCGTCAATTCTAGAGTGAAGCCCCCTCCGTCTCAACGCCATGAGATGCGGGCCCGTTGCCCTCTAGAACCCGGCTATCCGTGCACCCCTCCGCGGGGTAATCCTAGTACAAAAAGTAAAATATACATACAACGGGTACATCGACCTCAGCCCGGTCGTGCCCCAAAAGAATAATATACAAACAGGCAGTGACGGCAGTCCACATGTCGGACGCTCGCCCCGCAATATCAAATGTACATATAAAACGAAACTGTACTAACATTGCATCCAGGCTATCCCCCACGACCAATCCGCAACATCACAGCACAACACATAACATCAACGTGAATGTCACGTTCGCAAATCCGTCTAAAATGGCTATAGCAGTTAAACAGGATTTACCGATCAAATGACATTCATGGTCGCAGATATAATGTAAATACTGTGAACTAACATGTTTAAAATTTTCGATCGATCAAATTTACCGAAGTGGGCCCCAAGCACTACTGTAGCACTCAAAGAAAATCTGGGCCCAAAAAGAATATTCCAAAAACCCCATTTCACAGTCTAAGACCCACTGGAAAAAATTGGTGCAACAAAGGATCATTATGGCCGCGGAACCGCGGCCAATGCATGGGTTTGGCCGCGGTTCCGCGGTGGAGCAGTCAATTCATGCCACCAAATTTTTCCAGAAGTCTTAGAAAACCCTGCACGTAACTCTGCAATGTACCAAATATTTTTTCGAGCCAAAACAAAATCGACAGAAAACTGATGCACTTGAAATCGGGTTTTCGAAAAATCCGTTCGATCGAACTTGTAAACACGTTAGAGCAAGCTAGACTAGGTTAATGGCGTGGCTCTGATACCATTGTAAGTGCACGGCGGCGCCCCGGCCGTCAATCCGACGCCGGAATGCGGAAACGAAAATTTTACGATGCTTGTAAACCGGCACCACCGCGAACTAAAAACCCGGATCGGGCCATTAACCTAACTCTAGTAAACTAGAAAAAGAGTAGAGAAGCTATACCAAGCGATCCGTGTCCTTCGGTCTTCGCCTCCAGTCCGATCTCCTCACGGAACCTCCGGTCTTCATCTCCTCATCGGAACGGGCACCACATCGCCGGGTTCTTTTACGGGCTCCCACCTCTGGACCGAGGCAACTCGGGCATGAAGTTGGCGAGCCGACGTGCCCAAGGAGTGCTGTAGATGAAGTGTAGAATCCATTGTCTCTTGGGGTTTGAAGTTGCCATGATGATGGAGAAGGAAAAATGAACTTTGGAGAGGTGTTGGAAATTTTGCAAGCAAGCAAAAATGAGATGAAACAATTTCCCTCACCCTTATGAAACCTCTCTCATCTCTCCCCTCAAGTGGCCGGCCCCTCATCTCCAAAAGATGGAGGGAAAAATTCAAGGAATAAAGCAAAAGAAGAAATGGTATGATGATGAGAAGAAAAGGTCACACCAAGGTCTAATCCAATCTTTTCACAAACCATCACATTTAATGCAAAACAATGATTAAAGAAAAAGCAAAGATGCTTTGAATTATCATGATAAACCAAAAGCCACAAACAACCCTCCACAAAACTATTTTGCATACTTGCAAATTAGCCCCTCCATCAGAAAAATCCGGCCGTGAAGGAACAAAGGAAAACTGGCCGAAACGGAATACAAACTGGCAATCTCAGAAAACTGATCCCGTAATAAATTACAGGAAAACCCCGCGACTGTATATACATACCCGCATTTGTATTCCGACTGAATACAAATGCAAAGAGACAAAATCTACACGGTACAATACTAGGATCCGGCTTAAACCAAAGCCCGCTAGTATTATCCGTCCGATCTTGATCCGTGCAATACCGCACGTATAAGATCGAACCCTGCCATATCTCCATACGGCCACTACAGCGTTTCGCCCGAAACTTGAGAAACTGGTCTGTGGGGGACTCTAAAGACTCGTCAATACTTTGGTTGTGGATTTAACCACTAGCACGTCAGAGGTATTAGCCTATACGTAACGGGCTACCAGGTATTGACCAAAAGGGACATCGATGAGCGAACTCATCCTGACACCCTACTGAGCCTGTCAGTGACAATAACCGTACAGTCCGGTCCGTTCTTCTATGAGCATCGCATGGCGGGCCTAGGGGGTTGGTAAAAGTCAGACCCCCAAAAGCGGTACAAGTCGTGTCGGAGTGTAGCCCAGAACACCCTGAGATATTACCGGAATACCTACCAGTAAATCCCCTGCCTTCACCAAGGACTTCGTGTAATGGCTCTCCTAGACACAGCACGGCCTCACCCCCAATACCGGGAGAGACGAACCCTTGAAGATCCGCTCACTGCCACCATGTGGCTCGGGACTGTACCCAACTAAAACCTGTTTGCACGTCTCCTTTGAGCGTGGTAGGGTAGTAATCAAAGTACAGTGGGAACTCACACGAGACAAATGACGATCTCAGGTCGATGAACTAACCTGTACACATGTCACCAGGGAACTGCTATCTGACGTCAGGTATAAGACCAACTAACATGTTCCCGGCGAGTCCTGTCCGGTGTACTCATAACCCAATGAGCACCTGTATACATCTTAGGTGAACCAACTGACACCATTGGCTTGTGAGACCGGCCACCGCCCCTCGTCGGGGTCTCGACTGTATACACTAGTCTACTCTGGAGAATCGATGCCCTGTCTCGAAACTCCCACGACTAGGGACCTTTTAAGGATGTGCTTATAGACCCCAGCTCCCACGTATATGATCGCCCTCATACTGCTGGTAGTCAAGCAAGAATCCCAGGGGCTCTATCAACGTGCAATAGTGACTTGTAAGGTCACCTAAAGCAGTACACGATGATAAAGATAAACCAAATAGCATACTATCATCTTGAGTAAGACTGTCCTACCGGTATAGGTCCTCCCTCAATCATTGCAATCACGTGCCTGCGATCTAATAATTGACTCTGAGGGCACTATCTCCAACAGAATAGAAAGACAATGCATAAGAAATGTACATCCTAAGGCTACTTAAGCGAAGTAGCGTATCGTAAGTATACCGCGGAACATACACACGGTACGTCACTCTACTTAAGTCACCTACTCCATTAACCAAGGTGAACTAACGCGATGAAAGTTCGGGTCTAATACCCTATCGGCCAAGTCTACGTTCCGTAAGGTCAAGCCTAGGTTCCGAATATATATATATATATATATATATATATATATATATATATATATATATATATATATATATGCCCTAGACTCCGCATAGTCAAACCTAGACTCGAACTAAGGTTAAACCTAATGCTATGATACCAACATTGTCACGACTCGGAAAAGGCACGTGACTGGCACTTGAATCATGTGAAATCTATATACGAGCCATACAGTTATAGTATTGGAAATAGCGCGAATCGTTGTTTTGGAAAAGTAGGAGCTACGGTGTTTTGAGAAAAGAAATATCATTTTGAAAATCCATAGCATCCCTCGGATTGTCTTTTGAAATACATACGATTCGTTAGTTTTGAAAATAGGTATGACTCGAGCCTAATCTAACATCTATCTAAGCAACTAAAAGACTAAACTAAGAACCGAGACGAAAGTGATAAGAAAGTCTATAGCATTTTCCGAGTCGATATATCTAGTAGTCGGCGATCCAGCCTCATAGCATCACGTATGGTAATATCCATCGTACGGCATTCTTAAAATCGAGGGTACGGGTCAAATATCGTATATATTATATAGATCATAGTTCATACGATATCATTCGTCGTACAATATCATAATCAAGTGTACGGATCTAATGTCCCGTACAACCTATTATCTCATCAAATCACATGTTATCACATGTTAAGTATATAACTCCCAACGATCTTTTAATATATCACATCATAAATGATGTCTCATCTCAAATTATATATCACCATCTTTTGGCATCCAGTTCGATCTTATCGACTCAAAACCATATAACATATCGTATCCTCATCTTACACGTATATGTATACTATGTACACACACACATACACACACACAACACATCTATATATATACATATACATATACATATACACATAAATAATAGCAAGTGTGTGTGCGCGCGACAATATAAAACTAACGGCTCACAACTAAGGAAAATATACTATGGATAAACCTTCCTACAAGTATGCCTATTCTAACCTAGAGTCTCCTAAAGCCCTACTTGCTAAGTATCCATCTCGCATTAATATATATATATATATATATATATATATATATATATATATATATATCCTATTCTATGGTTGCAGGGGGTGCTATACGCCATCCACCCGACTTCTCCCGTAGATATACATCTATTTACCTTCGATCCTTGCTTGCCAAAGTCGATGACGCCTTGCTCTCCCTTGTCGTCCCGAAGTCCACGCGAGGCACCTAAAGTTTAAACACGTCGTATTGTAAACATGAATTGAATACGAAAACCAAAGCGGCACACAAAACACACATAGGTTAGAACCTATGGTGCACGCATGCAAGAATAACCCAACAACCCTCGATGTTGACGTACAAATGTCAAACCACCGAGCCAAAACCCAAATACCAAAATCCAAGTCATAAAAATTCGCAAAACCAAAACAACAACTTAGGAAAACACCTCTAGATTTTCCTCAGGTGAGAATTGAGATATTTTGCGCATAGGATAGGTCAAATTACTAGATATAAAAGCCATGGTCCAAGCATGAACCCCAGACAACATGCCCAGGCCGCAATTTGCGGCCATCCTGGTTAAATCTGCGGCCAAGGGATCAAGTTAGGGTCTCGGGTCTCTAAGGTAGCTTTAGGGTGGTCTGCTTGTCTCATTGTGTTCGCTAAATATTTTTCAGGGTTTCCGGGTCATAGCAGATCTCAATAAATCATCACACATTCCGCAAAAACCGGATATCGTCAAATTCCAAGTTCAAGTTTTGGTTTTCTAAACTCAAGTGTAGCCAAAATTCTAACACTAGATGGGTTGTAGACACTATATAATTCTCAATTACACCTTTACAATTCAAAATATCCCCTAACCCTCATCTAGGAATTTTCCAACATCACTAAATCACATCGGTTTAACTCTAAACTACAATAGGAGGTAAGGAAACTCAAATCTTAACTAAAGGTATAGGATTTACCTCATATAGCAACTAAAGAAAATTCTAGGATTGCCCAAAGTTCTCAAAATCTCCACTTGATTGATCCATGGTGTTTGTAGTGAGGTTTAGAGTGATTTTTGTGAAGTGAGCAAGGTGTTTTGGTGTGGATTTGGGGGTGTTTGAGGGTGGTAGAGGAGGTGGAGGGATGAGGGAGATGAAGATGAAGAAGATGAAGATGAGAAAATGAAGGAGGAAAAAGAAATATGAGCCATGGTGTGTGTAGAAGGTTCACCCCCTCTCTCTCTCACTAGCCATACCTCCATGTCCCCCTGTTTTTCTTTTCTTTTCTTTTCTTTTTAAAATAAAGATCGTTTTTTAAAGAAAGAAAAAACCATGGTTCATAACAAATAAAAATGTAACAAGTGTTTTGCAACATGTTTTGTTGCATGCCCAGTACATAAACAAGATTAATGCATAATTGGCGAAATATTAATCGAGTTTAGTATTAAACTTGTATACAAATAATTGTATAATAATTTATAAAATGTCTAAATCATATAAACACCTTCAAAATCAATAATTTATAGAAATTTTCCAATTATTCTTCAAACTATAAGTGTATAATTATACTATTTCATTAAAACCAATTTCTATATCTTTATAATATTCATTGAATTTATTATTTTATTTATTTAAATTCCAAAAATAATATTTTATCTTTCTGAAATGTTACAACCCGAGCCCCGGGGGTCTTTGGTTTGGACCAAGACTCCGTGCGGGCTTAGGGACGACCCCGGGGCTATCCCCAAGGGCTAGGGTGGGCCCTTCACCCGAGGCAAACCCGAGAGCACCAATTAGGGTGCTCTCGGGTTTAGCACCCAATCCAAGGCCACCAAGCGGTGGCCTTGGGTTGGGGGGCCCTACCTATGCCCCTTAGAACCCCCATGGGTCATGTCTGAGGTCCTTGTCGTTGTCTCAGGCACTTTCCGGGTCCTTCGGGATTAGAAAATGTGGAAAATGAGGGATTTTTGGACTGTCGGAGTGAACTTGAAATTCAGTTTTTGGAATTTCGAGTTTGCGACCTTGTGGGTTATGAAATGGTTTGGTTGTGGCTTCAATTTAACCTGATCAAAGTTTTTGATCGAGTTAATTTGGACACGTATAAGGATATGTGTTGGTAAATATTGTCTAATTGATGTGTGATCAATTAGACGAGATTGCACATTTGTTAATGTGTTATTGGTGTGTATGGATTGGTCTGGATTATCGTGATGAATAGCCCCTCGTATGAATGTGATTGTATACAAATATTGTATGTAATTTATTTATTCTGTGGATTGCCCAATGTATTATTCTTTTATGGACCGCGGTCGGGTTGAGACCGGCTAGTCCGATTGTATGTATATGATACGGGTTGCCCTGCGGAGAAGTGATCGAGCCGCCAGATTCTAGAATGTGCTAGGTAGCCATCTCAAGGAGTTAAGACCGGGCCATATCGTTCTAGAATTGGTGGGTGGTTCTCCGTGCTTATAGGGGGCTTGATTTGGCTATGTACGGGCTATTCACGCGACCGTGGAATGTCACATTTCGTTTGCTGGCTCAAATGAAACGCGGGATTCCTAGGTTATCCAGCTATTCCATTTTCTGTGATGTTGATCGCATGCATGTGATGTATATATTTGTTTGTGTGTGTGTGTGTGTGTGTGTGTGTGTGTGTAAGTGTTTCTATATGTTTTACATTCGCACTAGCCCTGTGTCCGTCCTGCTGTAAGTTAACTGACCTTGCGGTGAAGACCCGATACCCTGTGGCGAATGAGAATGACATATAAAAACATTGTATTTTCTTTTTCCTATCATGTTTTTCTGGTGTGATAAGATGCTAGATAATAAGTGTTATTATCTAAATAATGGGACTACATTAATATGATTAATTCAAAGAAAATAAACCTAAACCGATATTGTAGGAACCATTTTTCAAAACTACTCATTTTCAAAATCACACGGTTCTTTCAACGATATCAAGTTTATTACGTTAAAGGTTTTCTTCAGAACCAGCTGTAGCCCTCTGTCATTTCAGATGAGTAGTGTACTTAGTATTCGTGCTACGTTTGTTGATTTTTAGTCAAGGCGTTGTGTACGGTAGCTAAATGATACTTGTCTGCTGCATACGATGCGATTACTTAGGACAGTCGCATGACTTTGTTGATGTTTAGTCAAGGGTCGGTGTGGGTGGATTCAAATCAATCACGGAATGACGAGTTGAGCTTGACTATTGATTTGTTGATCTTTAGTCAAGGTCCTAGGAGTAAAAACTATATCGTGAGTTTCAAGTGTTGAAACTTGCAATGTGATTGCATACCTTCTATATGATAGTTGGATCCCGATTCCCACTGTGAGTACTACTTACTCTCAGAAGATTTTAGCTTCATAATTAGCTGACCCATTAGGTGTCTAGAAAGGTATTTATGAAGTTATGCCACTAAGGAAACGAGGTTATTTAATTAGGTCCGTGCAAAAGCGTGGGGAGCCTCCCTCGGGATACTTGCATTGGCCTGGCCGACTGGTTAGCGAACTTGTGTGGTGTATATGATCCCGGCCAGTTCTCCTTTTAGGGTTTGAAGGAGAATTTGACAAAACAGTAAGAGTCATACTGATTAGATAAATTAATAAACCAATCTAATCTTGTAAGAGCGCATGCTGAGTGTTTCTTTTCTCTATCTACTGGCAGCGACCATGACCGACCTTAAACTAAAACTTGTAAAACTAAGTTAAAATAAACCTTTTTATAATCTTTGGATTTGGAATGTTATGATTTCCCTAATTCACGACAAAGTCTTATATATCGTTGCCACTCCTACTTCCCCTTTTCTTACTCTAGAACCCTCTGTATCAGGTGCAAAGATCCATATTGCTTGAAAGGCCATCTCGTATAGTTACATACGAACTCGAAAAAATTGTTTCAGTCGAGGATGTCCACTTATTCTAGAGAAAGTGAATTATATATTGATATAATTCATTTGTTTCTCCCTCCACCATATCTCAAGTTGAGGGCTCCTTCAATAAGGAGAATACATTAGTTACGCTTGATGGATAGTCGTTCCCATCCAAATAGTGGTGTTTAAAAGCCGAGACGAAACCGCTTTTGGCAGCGCCCAAGTGAGAAGCACGTGGCGCTGATGCTATTAGCCGTAGAGAGGGCCCACGTTCAAAGCACGTGGTACCGATGCTATTAGTCGTGGACAGCGTCCACATGCAAGGCACGCGACACTAATACCAATTCCTTTGAAGCACTTGCTTCAGATAGAAGCTAAGTTCTATATGGGAAATTTTTTTCCTGATCTTTCTAAAAACAAGAAAGATTTTCTCTGTTAAATAGAGGACCCTTGGATTAAAGATCTAACGGTGTTGCTTGATTATGAAATCAATCGAGATCTCTTAAATGAGAGATTCTCTCAACTAAATGAACAATTCTCCTCTCCTATAACTAAGAGTAGGAGAGATCAAATATCAGATACAGAAACCCCTCTACAAGGTTATAATTGAGAATTTAATTTTCTGTCAAGAAATCTTCTTCTTCAAAATCTTAGGTAAATCAATGGAGAAAAATTCTCTTTCTACCTGTTTTCTCCATTAAAGAAAAGGCTTAGTCCTCATAAGAACCTTTGTTCTTTCTCTAGATCGAAGATCCATGAGACAAATCGCTCCTAAAATAAGAATCATATTCTCATGAAAGGATCTTGATCTCAAAATCTAGGATCTAGGGAAAACTTGAGTGTTTCCACCATCAGAGACATATCAAAAATCATAAAGATGAAGTTTTTAGTTCATGGAACACAGTTCCCACGGAACACATCTGCATAAGAACTTAAGTTTTACAGATCTTAAAAACAAGATTTTGATCATGGTTAAAGGATCTGCCTTTTCATAAAAAAAATATGATGAACTTGATGATCAAAAGAAAAGATAATCTTTCTGAAAGATTTAATCTTTCTTAACAGAGCTTAGACTCTCAAAACCCTGGCAGCGCCGCATATGAAAGACATGTGGGCTAACGTCAGGTTCAATATGGCAGCGCTGCACGTGAAAGGCACATGGGCGGGCGCCGAAACCGTGCTTGGTGGCACCGCATGTGAAAGGCACATGGGCAAACGCCAAGGCTCTGATCGGCTACATCATGTGGCAGATACGTGAGTGGCGCCACGTGATACTCACGCCGTGCCGCTTAAACCATGCGCCAGACCTTGCGCTAAACATACCCATATTTAGTTAAAATGGACTAAGTCTTGAAGTTTAAAACTTCTTATGATCAAACAATCTTTTGAGATAAGTTTCTCAAAAATATCTAAGTTGATCTTAATCTAAAACAACACCAACGATCCTTAGATAAATTCAAGCATCTCCTAAACTGATGGACCTCATCGATATGAGAAATGCATCCTAAGTTCATTTCCTGTTGGTAAACTAAGATACCAACGTGGACCTAGAACTCCCAAATCTAATATGTACGGATTTGGACTAATTCGCGCCCTACGGGTGATGAAATAAATTAGTCTCCATACACAATCTAAGGGCAACACAAAATAAACTAAAAGATGACACATGAAGGGATAAACTGGAGTGCAAAAAGTTGTTATCACTTTATGATAACGTAATTAACTGCAGGGACTTGCGTCTGTAGGAAAAAGTGTCTCCACAATCAATAAACCTCTCATCCGTGAGAGGGAATCTAAAATCACTTACATCAGTTGCATTTTTCCAAACCTCCGATATACGGTGCCATAAATCAACTTGGTATCTTCGGAGAGGTAGATGGATATATACTTATGCATCTGCCCATAAATTCAGGCTAGACGTGCTCCTCGTGCCTCAGCCCAGTTTCCGGTGGTGAACAGATTCTGGTTGCTCTTGGTTTTGGGATACTAAAGCCAGCGTTTCATCTCCATGCAGATCAATGGCCTCACTCTGTGATAACTGCAAACGCAATGCTGGTTCCAATACCACCCCATCTAAGCTAATCTGGTCGGGGCAAACCATGGTTCCGCTCCTCTGCATTCTAGTTGCTCAAATTAGGCAGGAACTAGACGGGCCCTACTTTGGGACGACGCTTCCACCTCCTACCTTCGGTGCCTTAATGCCGAAGGGTGAAACTCTGAAGAATTCGGTTTTCGATAGGTTGACGATTACCCATGCAGGCCCTTCCGAGAAGCCTGCGAAGTCTGAGGGCTCAATCTTCAATAGGCTGAGGTCAAGCTTAATGGGTCTGTAACAACCCTAACTTTCTGTACAATTTTTTTCAAAATTACAGAAAGGGGTACTTTTGCCTGAGCACAACTTATAAGTTTGTTTTGCTTTTTAATAGCAAGTAGGAGCTTGTAGCTCATTAGTAATACCTTGCACTGCTGAACCAAGCCACCAGAGTTCAAATCCCATACCCCACATTATTTTTAATATTGTTTTATTTTGAATTTTTAAAATACTAAGAGTTTACACGTGCATATCTCACAAAAACCCCACTACACCCTAAAAAATAACTGGACCAGAGGGATACTGAAGCGTCAAGGAGCCCCGACCACCCCCGACTCGGCCGGCGACGCGGCCGACTCGGGCCAGCGCCGCCGGCCGGACTCGGCTGGACCGCCGAGTCGTCAACTTGAAAATGTTGCCTTTTGGACTTCCCTGCACATCTGCATACTTTAAATTCTTGGACCAGTACCCGAGCCTCTTTAAAACTCTAATTACCCCATTTTAATACATTTTTATCACATTTTTTCATTTTAACCTTTCACTTACCTTAACCCCAGACTAACCCTATAAATACAACCCCTAAACACTACCCCCTCACTCCAAAATTCTGAACAAAACTCTCAAGAAATTTCCTAGAACCCTAGTGTACTTTGGAAGAAGCGAAAGGCGAAGCTCCGGCGATTTTTCCGGCGACAACCTTAGGAGATCCCGGCGACGAAACGACGCTCCGGAAGCTACGTCCACTCCCTCTCCCTCTCCTCTTTAAGCTAAACCCGTAAGTCCCACCTCCCTCTCTCCTTTGCTACTCTAGAAACATCTTTTAATAAAACCCGACGGAATCGGAGTCAAACCGATTTACGATTCGGTTTCTTTCTAAAAATCCCACTTTTCTTAAACACAACCTTATTAAACCATTACATGTTGACTATTAATCATTAACAAATATGTTGAACAAGTTTCATGACAATCTAATTCATTTTGTAACTTTTATCGTACTTTTTCACTAAAATACCATGTAGTTTCATTTCGACATTAAACCATCACAATCTTGCTATACCTTTAAGTAGATCACGAGGTAATGACCTACCTCCTCACAATACTCATATGAAACATAGCACAATACTTTTTTGGAAACATAGAATACGGGAAATGAACCTTTACATATAAATACCCTTTACTAATACAACCATTTTTACAAGATTTAGTATTTTTAAACAAATCTTTGCAAAGCGCCGCTACAATCCATTTGGGGAACCCGTTCAGGATGGTGCAGATTATCGCACATTCTCGGGCTTAGTAGTGCGAGATTCAGACCTCCGCAAGGAGCATTCGGTCTCGAAAGATTTACAAAATACAAAATCTTAAGAACATGAGATTTCTAGAAATATAAAATATATATTAAAATTATTTTTATATAAATATATGTATAAGTAACATTAAAATATCTATTTTGTAATAATATAAATATTCCAACTCTTTTCTAAAATCACAAGAGTCACTTTACATTAAAATACCATGAATTCCATACTAAGTACAATATTACAATTTAATACCCTGTATTATGAAATTAGGTTAATTTCACTAGAAACATCACATATATAAAATCTACATTTATTACAACTCTAAAGACGATAATTAAACACTTGGGGTGTATTTTGAAAGTTATACAAAAGTATTTTTACATAAAACCCCTCAAGTTCTATAAATTACCCTGAGGACCCTAGTAAACATAGGTTTAAGCAGGACCGGTCTCTTGAGCTTCAGGGAGCCGGAGATATGGGTGCTTGCCTATCTAAGGTAAATGTAACGCTTTGATATTCGTTTAGGATATTTTCGCGTTAATTAGTAATTGTGCGTGTTTTTCATAAAAACCCGAAAATCTTATTTTCCTTTTTAATTAGTGATAATCGTGTTGGAAAGTGTTTATATATATACATAAGGTTTATTAATTATATTTTAGTCGTGTTTACCCTAATTGGAAATTTTTCCTTAATTATTTCTTAAGCAAGGTTTAGTGTAGTGCACATGCACACTTAGCATTTTGTGACTTAGGTTTTAAGTGGTATCATAAACCATTTTCCTTCTTGCATGGTTTAATTATCCCCACCCATTTTCAACCAAGTCAAACCCTTTTTGAATTTTAAAATTTAATTAGAAAATGGAAGCATGGTGGTTAGGTGAGAAAAATTGACTTTTGACCCATTTTCCTCTCTCTCTTTTCTCTCTTTCTCTCATTGCAGAATTTCTGCAGTAAGTCAGCAGCAAAACCCCATTTTTCTTCATCTTTCTCCTTTCCTTTTGCTTCTCTTTTGATCCAAGCACAAAACCCTACCCAAAAACCCATCTTTATTCACAAAAAACCCTTATAAAAATGACCTTTTGAGGTGTTTGGGGGGCAAGTCTGTACACTTGAGGAAAGAGCTGGAAATTTTGGTTTTTCTAAGGCTTTTGGAAGGTAATTATCTCACACTTAACACCCTATTTCATATCTTGTAGTATTTTTAGCTAAAAATCGCGTCTTTGTGCGTTTTTGGTGCTAATAAGGGGATATGTGTGATGAATATGTTAGATTGGTATTTTGTTGGCTTGGTTAACTCTTTTGTGTGCTATTAGAACTGTTGAAGGCAGGTTTTCACCTTGGTTTGCACTAAAATACCCTAAAGTATCGATTTAGTGTCAAAGTGGGTTGTTTTAGCTAGTTTGTGGCTCTGCTTGAATCAGCTTGTACCCCGATTGTTTCAGAACAATTTTGTAATTACTGTAGCATGTACATAGGGTATAGAGAACACACACGAAACCCGGGAGCCCAGCTCCCTACCCTGGCCGCCGGAAAATGCATTCTGGCCGTAATTTGCGGCCAGATGGGGGACCTGGGGATTGGGGTTTGGGTGATAGGTGTCTGATGCTATGTGGAGTCTTATGGTATATATAGTTTTGTAAAATTCTTACTGTATAAAAATCTGGGGTCAATTACCCTATTTCTCGTATTTTAAACCTTCGTGACACGTGTGATACGTGTGTGAGTTTGGGGTTTCTGCGTATCGAGACGTGTCGGGGTAGCTTCAGGCGCGTAATCACACGTTTTAGCGTATCGCGCACACGCGCGCTTGGTTCGCGACGCGGGTTTCTAGTTTGGCTTTAATGTCGCGTTTTTGTAGATTTGAGCTTATGTGTGATATTTTGTAAAATTCTAGGTTCACAGGCGAGTACGGCGGACGCCGCGAAGAAGGGGAAATAAGTCGTCGGCTACACTTAGCGCGAGACTACAGTGAGTAAATTTACACATCTACGGGGAAATCGCCCGCATGGCGTTATGCGTCAGGGCTGATAGGACCTTATAGCTACATATTGCATTTACCTACATGGATACTGTTTGTTGCATACCGCATTCCCTGCTATATGTATATAAACTTAGAATTGATAGAACACCGCACTATTACTAACGGTTCATGTTGCACAAGCACTAAACTGCATGTTACACACACACCGTTAGTAATTGCCATGACACCCTCACTGTAGAATTGCCATGATCATTATACTGTAGTTCATCTTACATATGATTCGATATGATTTTCATAGAAATTGGGCACCGCATGATGCCTTTTGAAAAACTGAAACTATTTTAAAAAGCGGTTTCTCCCTTTTACTTATAGTATGACTTGATGTACATATCACATCGCATTGACTTACTCATTGGTTTTGGGATTTCATGTGATTTCTGGTTTTGAGGACCGTGGGGTTATTTAAGAAATTATGCACTATTTGAAAACCTGGTTCCTCTTGATATGATATTTTGGTGCATCCACCACGCGTTTTCTCGGTTCTGAGACGTGTGTTTGAAACCCGATTCGAGGAGTTGGATGATCCGTTTGCGGGTTCGTGGTGGACCCGGTATGGTTCCCCAGGACGAGAAATATTTTTCGTGGAGTAGACGATGAGCCTGGCAGGGTGGCGAGTACCTACCGGTGATTGGTTGGACCTGGCGGTTATCCGGAGGATACTGACCAGAGTCGATAGATGGATGCGGGATGACCCGTACTGCCGAGGCCGAGGGCCGATACCGCAGACGGAGCCCTTGGGCTGATCCGGACTGACGGAGCCCGATATATGAGGATTTACATTTCGATGCTGGACACGAGTATTATGATATTTGAGTGCCGATGTTGGGCATTCGTGATTCTCTGAGATTTATAGGATTTGAGGGCCAATGGGAGTGCCGGCGCCTGAGTTTATTGGGATTTGGGTGCATTGATGGGCACCGATTATGTTTCCACGTTGACATTCCGTGTAGATGTTATTTCATCCCATGCTCAGCATTTATTATTATGTATCTCATCCTGTAGTTATTTTACTTGACCGAGCACTTGCATGATTATGCACATATTGCTTATCGCATATAGACTTTATCTGCTGGCATTTGATAGAGTAGTGCGGTACGTGCATGCTCGCGATTACCTTTATATGTTATCTCTATTCACGAGTTGGCAACTCACCCCCGTTGTGCCACAGTATTTGCAGGTTGCCCACAAAGTAGTCGTGGCAGGCTGCCTTCTTACATCTTTTGGCTACAGATACCACTACAGTTGGTGCGAGAGCTGTTTTGCTGTTAGGTGGGTTGTGGTATCTGGTTACTTCTATTGTACACAGTTTTGTATCTAGTATTCTCCATCTACCTTTATATGTATTTGACTTAGAGACAGTGTGAGGACGATGATGTATGTTATTTGTATTCTGGTGTCGAGCTCGTGTGAGCCGACTTTACTTATGCAGTTTATCATTCCGTGATGTTTTTCACTTATTGCTCATTTCTTCGCTACGGCGCCGTATATTACTCTTGTGGTGTTGTTTTCCGCCGTTGGGCGTGATTGCTCCCATTTGGGATGCTTTATTATATCCTGTTTGTACCCGATTTCGGGGTTAGTTTTACAAAGGAAATGCTGCTAAAATTATTAAGATGATAACTTAACTTTAAAGATTGTTATTAAACTACTTAAGGTTTTCCAAATGTTTTCATCAAATGTTTTCAACACTCACTACTTTTAAATGGTTTTGATTTCGGGGTTCGGCTTAGTTAGTCGCGTTACGCCTGTAGACGTTGCGTGGTTAAGTGCCGGTCACGAGTCGAATTTCGGGTCGTGACAGTAAACAATTTAACAAACGGTGTTATCAACACGGTAATCGTCTTTGAAAAAGACACAAATCCTGCCGCCCATGTGCAGCGGTTACCGATAACATCAAAAAAATCAGGACTTCAATTTCTTTTCTAGTTGTTCTGACTCAGAATGAGTCTCATTATAATCTGACTTGAATATGATTTAAGTACAATCTACAATCTACAATATTACAATTCAACATGAATCCATATATTCAATCTGTTCAAACTATTCAATCTATATTGACTGAACCGAACCATGGATATACTTCCATTTACATGATTCTCCAGTTACATCCATGATTCTACAGTTACATCCATTTACTGATATCATAGTATCGGTAAGTCATCCAATTATACAATCTATACAGTTTACAATACAAGACAATACAACACAACTATACAACAAGACATCTCGGGATTTAAGGGGTAGATTGGTACGGAAGGTGTTAGAAGTGGCACGAGACAGTAAGATTTAATACACCTAACCTGAATCCATTTGCTGTTGTACCGTGGTATAAACGGTTCCTTATACTACACTTGCCTCTAGTCTCTGGCATATAGAGACTCCTCTCATATACACTGGCATCCTTCTGTACCAAGCTACAAACAACAACGTTAACACCAAACACTCATATAATACAACTTTAAAAGCTACCTTCTCTTTCTGTCTATTCTATTTCTTCCTTATCTTTGGGACTTACCGAGCGATTTGTTCGCTGACGACATTTTCTTTCTTTATTCTTTGAATGTCGTCAGGTGATCTGGACACGTCAGAGATCGAGCCCACTAGTGAAGACTTGGACCAAATCATTGAAGACCCAGAGCTTTAGTTCATTGTACACTTTTTATTTCAGTACTTTTCCTTTTCTGTTATTCCATTGTTTAGGCATTGCTTTTATCCAGTTGTATTTACTTTTCCATGCATTGTACAAAAGAATATTAATAAATAAAGTTGCTATTTCATCACATTTGTCTCTTGTGTATATTTCTTTTATATTGCTTAGATACGCTTAGCGTATTTACTTCAGAGTAAATACATAGCGGCCTCGTCACGTCCCCTTCGCCGTACACCGAGAAGCGGGCCGTGACAGGGTCCCTCCAGGAAGCCCATGATCCCAAATAATTCGGTCTTCCAAAGGCTGGCATTCTCAACTCCTGCTGCTCCTGAGGCTTTAAAGGGTGCTTCACCTCCCAGGCAGTCTGTCTTTCACAGACTGGCCCCTCAGCTCTTGTTCTTGCTATGCCTAAGCAGTTAGTTTTCAAGTGACTGTCACCGGCAACGGCGCCAAAAACTTGTTGGGACTTCACCCGCATGCTCTTTTACGGTTTTGAAAGAAAATGGTTTTATAAATAGTGCGCAAGCGAGCTCGGTCTCGTTTTAAAATTTATAAACCGCAAATACACGGCGTGTTGTAGCGAGCCGGCAAATACGGATCGATCCACAGGGAATTGGTGATTAGAGATTGTTGCTTAAGGTTCGAGAAGAAAGAATTTGGGTTTTGTCACAAAAATGGAAAATACGGAAATATAGAACTAGTTAAGGAAAATGGCAGTGGCTCCGGTTCGGATGGTTGAATCGCGGCGAATTATTCGACGCTCCTTTGATTATGAGTTGTCCATCCTTGTATTGATTCCGACGTGAAGCATGGCTTGTCAATGCGTTTGCGAAGCACAAGTCATCAAGATATTGAAGTTCGACGCAAGACACGAAACGAATCCGTATTGTCTCACTTACTGTTTGTATATCCAAGCTTGATGTATCAACACTAAGCACAAGGGTTAGCAAGCATACATCAACATCAAATACACAAATTATCATATGAGAGCAAGTAGTTTTAGCATTAAACTTGCTAAGTGAATATTGATAGTATAGGGTATATGAAATGAAGAAGCGTGTTAATCAATTTGTTAACAAAATACCCTATTTAACACTTAGCAATTTTAACACTAGAATGATTCTAACCTTAACATTGCAACATGGGGTTTTGGAGAGAATATGGTGTGTAATGATATTACCAAGTAACCATAGAATTACATATCATATCAAACCAAATAATCTAGCAATTTTAAGGCTACAACCTCAATTAAGCATATTAAACATTCACAAGAGATGGAGGAAGGCTTTGCCATTCATCACCATCCTAACCATCACCACAACCATGAAGAACTACTCTAGAATCATACTAAGAAGAATTGAAAAACAATATTAGAGTAAGAAGCAAATGAACAAAGAAAAACAACAATTGTATTAACAAATGAATGCGTTAAGATACATGATATTGGTTACTTTTTCAACCTCTTTAATGAAGCTCTCAAATGAGAGCTCCAAGAGGGAAGAAGAAGAAGAAAACCATGCTTGAGCTCCACACAACTCTCTTCAAAGCATAAACCAAAAACTTATACAAAATTTGATTTAAAGAATGTGTATCCCTCTCTGTGCCGAACTGCTGTATTTACAGGCCTTGAAATGAAAGTCCAGGGGTGTTTTCTAAAGTTTTATGAAGTTACCAAACTACCCCCGAAATTTAGAGACGTTTGGCGCCAATAAGGACGCGCTTCCGCCGCAAATATGGACAATTGCCGCGCTTCCGCCGCGCTTTAGTGGACTTAGGCTACCAAATTTCTTGGGTGATCTTCTGACATGATATGATGATTTTTGGATATGTTTATTTTCAAAAACTCACACTGTATTGCTCATACGACTTTGAGGACAGAGAAGAAGAAAAACCTCACATCACAACTTTTCATACTTGTGCAACTTGCATAAGACCCGATCATGGCTGTCCCAAAAGTGTGCCAACTTGCATATCACATCCATACTTTCCTAATCATGAGCCATGCCCACTTGTGTGTCATGTTCACACATGTATCATGTTGGACCAAAAAGAGAATGAAATATTTGTACACTACTTTATTTGATGCAAACTCCTTTGACTTGATCTGTATTCTGTTCTGTTTGCAGTTCCGGCTAAAAACCGTCATTTCCGTTCATGTTGTGTACTATCTCCAGTGTTCATGCCTGTGTACATGTATTCTGCACTAATGAGCAGACGGAGATAAAATAGCACTGTTTATTGACAAAATGATAGGAAATAAGTGTTATTAAAATGTAATAAATCATGCCGAACAGTCACCTGCCGAGGTTTAAGATCAACCCAGGGCAGAATATTCAAGCTCTAAAAGAACACAGGGGGCAAGCCCATCAAGCTCCCAAGACTGAAGAAGTTCTGGTCACAAGACGTGCCCGATGTCGTTACTGGCGCCGGAAAAGACATGTTGGGGGCAGTTCTCCCTCAGGACTGATTCGGCCAGCTCCCATGCTAATTGTCCATGCTACTGTTCCAACTGGGAATAGCTTTGAACCATTAAAGATGGTGCGGCGGAATTCACTCACTGCTGTGCTGATGAATTCTCCACCACTTGTGGAGATACTAAGTGACCCCAAGCCTGTGCGCTCACCCCAGCGTCTTTCCTCGACAATTCATAAAGTCTGGAAAGAAGTTCGAGGATCTGTTATCAATAAAAACTACTCTCCCCAGCCAAATAAGATGAAGAGTCAACCCAAAGATGACAATTCCTCTTCTAAACACAAAGGGACTTCTCCCAAGGTGGTTCCTGCTATGATAGTTCCTCTTAAAATGGCCTCTCACAAAAGAGAGAAGCTAGAGAAAGTCCAAGTGCCTGAGGCAAATCCCAAGGGCCGAAATTCTAAGAGCCCCAAGCATCGGGGCATAGTAGTTCGTACTGTCCATATGATGAACTCCAAAGATGAAAGCCGTGCTTCCATTAGTCACAGGCCGCATACTTAGTCTCTGACAAAAGCTCAGCATCAACAAGAAAAGCTACAGGAAATACTTGCTCAAGCAGCAGCACTCGTTAGTCCTCCACCCAAAGCAAACCCGGAGGAAGAACCCGAAGAATGGATGGGGCATCAATCTGATACTGATTTCCTGAAGCGCGTTCTTGAGAAAAAGGATAAAGAGGCGGCAGAAATGGCCACTAATATGAGCAAGATGGCCCTTCTGATCCAAAATATGGCAAGGATGATGGTTCAATCAGAACCACAAGCCGATGAGCCATCGGTGATTATCGACGATGACAAATGGAGATACTTCAAATCCTCTGCAAGCCTCTTTAGCGGCAAAAGAGGAGATGATCTCAAAGACGAAGCTGGATGAATATATTACCCGGCAAATTAAAGCACGCAGCCAGCGAAGCAGCAAACAAACTGGTCAAGACTGGTCGGCCATATCTGTCATAGTACGACCTAATCTCGTACCCTCCGAGATATATAATCCTGAATTTCAACATTTATAGAGGGACCGTCAACCCTCATCAGCATGTCACACGGTTTAAAACTGTAACACTTTGAATTTCGTTTAGGTAGTTTTTCGAAAATCGGTAAAATAAACAGTATTTTCCGTAAAATGTCAAAATAATTATTTTTCAATAAAGGCCTAATTATACAAAATTTAGATAAGATATTGCTAGAAATTGGTCACTAAATTGTCACTTAAAAATTTCTAGTCATTTAAATTTTTTTCCTTAATTAATAATTTTTAATATTATTTTAAGCTTTTAAATATACATTAAATTAGTGATAAATAAAAATTTAAATGGGTAAATTACATACATAGGAACCATTATAAACTAAAATATAGTAGTAACAAAAAATTTATCAAGACTTTTCAAGATTAGTTGTTTCATGGTTTAAAAATGAATTAAAATGGGGTTTTTTGTAAAGAATGATGTGAAAGGCATTAATTGACCTTGAGGGATATTTTTCTTTGGAAAATTCTACACAATTCCCTTACACTTTCCCCATCTCCTCTGGCTGAGATCAACACAGCAGCTCCCCATTTTCCCCATCATTTTTTTGGTTCAAAATTCATTCAAAAATCCACAAAAATCCACAATTTTCTTCACAAATTCAACACAAATTCCTATTCTATCTCTTCTCAAGCCCAAATTGGTTTAAAACATGGAGAAAAGAGGCAACTTTGGAGGCTAAGTGCAAGAGGTTCAAAACTTGTGAGGTGAAAATTCTAATCTAATTGTTAAATTGTAGTTTAAATATGCTAAATTAGAAATTTAAAGTGTGAAAATTGGTTATAATTTCTTGTTTAGGAAATTCTAGAAAAGGGTTGCTTTTATAATTAGGGTTTGAAGCATTGTTAATAGATTAAATTAGGTGTAGTGGTTATCTAGTGGGTTAGTTTGGATGTTTGTGTTAGATTGTGATCGCTATATTGTTAATCCGCGATGTTTGCATCGATATTGAAACGTTAGTACTTACTAGGTTTTTCATAAAATTAGGAGGTGATTTAATTGCGATATATTGACGATATTATTAGAATCTCCTATGACTTTTAGGGTGTGCGAATGCGGAATTTGGTTTAGTCGGGTTTTAGTTTTGACGGTTGTCCGAAACGACGATTCTAGTTAAGGTTTAGTGATTGTCGTGTGTGTTCTGCGCACCGAGTGCACGTTGTGCCTAAATTGTGGATGTTGATTCTTTTATTTTGTGACTTGCGTTGTTTTATGATGTGTAATCTTATGTTGTGTGTTATGCAATTTTAGGATCGGTTGCGGAAACATCGGACGCGACGCGCAAAGGCAAAGCGGTGGTTGGATCAGATTATCGAGGCGTCCGGGTGTGTAGATGTATAAATCTATGGGGAAATCGTCTGGATGGCGCGAGGTGCCCCATAGTTAGGATCACTTTATTACTTGCAAACTATATACATAGTTAGTTAGTTAACTATCTCATTCATATGCATATGTTTCTAGTTATTCGTCTGCTGGTATTGCATGATTATCTATATACTTATGTATGATATCACCTTTTAGGACACTTACACCATTACCATTGGCTCATGTTGCACGCGCACTATTCATGTGAACATACACGCCTTTGGTAATTGCCATGCCACGAGCACTGTAGAACCTGCTTAGTTTAGTATCAAACACTTGCATCATACATGGTACATAGAATTGCATAGCATGTATATACCTCACTTCATCATCATGCTTATATAGATTCCTAGCCACAAATCACATTGCATACCTTTGATATCATAAGCATTTATCATATACAACATGTTGGGTATCATGATTTTCTTGAGGATTTCAGTATTGATGAGAGTTCTGGATTTTGGGGAAAACCGCAAGAATTTAACAAAAGTTTATTATCATCATTTTAAAAAAAAATAAAGTTGCGGTTTTCTCGTGATGTATGTGTCGTCCACCATGAGTTTTCATGTTTTCTGTTGAATTTCGAGACCCGATTTGAGGAGTGGATGAACCGTCTCGGGTACATGGTGGGCCCGGTATGGTACCCCGGGGTAAGAAGATCGAGTTGTAGACGATGAGTCTGGCAGGGGAAGACTACCTACCGGTGATGTCTGGCGCGGAGGATACCGACTGTTGTCGTGAGATTGATGATATGGGCCGATCCGGACTGACGGAGCCCGGGGTATTGAGACATTGATATAGTGAGACACTGAGACAGATATATTTCCATATTTGGCGTCGATGCTTGACACGGTTTTCGGATGATTTCATTGATGGTACCTTGGCTATTGTACAGATATTTTTTTAAAGTTAAGAATGCAAAGATCATCGTATTTAAACACTTAAAGATTTCGTATTGATTTTGCATCCATGTGCATACATATTAATAGCATCGCATTATACTTAGATATGCAGATTGCGACGCATTGCGTGCATTCTTGCGATAGCCTTATTAGATATTACTTGCTACTCATGAGCTGGCAACTCACCCCCGTTGTGCCACAGTGTCTTGCAGGTCAGACCCGTCAGCTTTGCAGCGGCGGACGTATCTTTTCATTGGCTTCTTTGCTCAGACTCGTGACATTGCTCGTAGGTGGGTTGCGATGACACTTTGTCTCTTTTGTACTATCATTGTATCTAGTATTCTCCATCTACCACTTCTTATTTTATATATACGACCTAGTGATGAGACTGAGAGATTTGTGTATATGTGGTTCTTCTGGGGTCGAGCTCACTTGAGCCGACGTTGTGTTTTTCTTATTTTTGTGCTTTTTTATGCTTATTAGCTTGATATTGCATATATAGTGCGTGTGGTTGTGATCCGTCTTGGGCGAAGAGCTAGCTCCCGCTTGGGGATGCCATTTTATCATTACAGGTTATATATCTTGTTGTACCCATTTTTGGGGGCCAGTATTTACAAAGGAGACTCTGCCGAAATTTTCGGAAAATTTTTGATGTTTTTAAAAAGGGATTAATATAACATAATTGGTTTAAAATCGTTTTCATAGAAGGTTTTCCTTCACTCTTATTGTTTATGGTTTAGATTTTCTGGGCTTTGGTTGACTTAGGTTACGTTACGCCTTTAGACGTCTTATAATCTAAGTGCCAGTCACGTTCCGTACTTTCGGGTCGTGACAAAAACTATGTGCGGCAACACAGGAAGGAGGTGATGATAATCTACTCCTTCGTCAATTTGTCAGTAGTCTTATAGACACCGTTTTTGAGTGGTATTCGGAACTCGCCAATGACTCCGTGCAAACCTTTGAAGACATGGAAATACTCTTCATGCAGAGGTTCGCCAGTGCAACCGAATGCATTATGATCACTGTATTGATAAATGAAAGAGTGAGATCAAGCGAGAAGTTGGTCCAATATGCTATTCGGTGGAGGAATCTCTACTCCAAGTGCGAGCAACACATTGCTAAAGCTCCGGCTATAGGGATGTTCATAGGTACTCTTGATTCCCGGATGAAAGTGTATCCATTCCTGGCCTTTGCTAAATCGAACACCTTTTAAGATCTCATCAATAAGCTACTCAGCTGGACCATATAAGTCAGAACTCATCCTCTTTAGGCGGAGATTGCCGAAATAATAAAGGCAATGGCAAAGCGGCGTTTGTTGCCAATACTCAGCAACAGCATAGCGACCCTAAAGCACTCGGTCGTCAAAATAATAACCGTACGGGTCCTACCCTTGAAGAAAGGTTAGGACGTGAATAATCCTTCCTCCGTGACAAGACGAAGAAGCTGTTCGAGCTTGCCATAAAGAACCATATCTTGACGTTGCCCGAGCCCCGGCGACCAGCTCAAGCTGGTGCAATCAACGATCCAAACTACTGTCCCTACCTTCAAGTGATAAGCCACCCGATCGAGGATTGTTATGTGTTTAAGAATTAGGTCGAAGACCAGTATAAACAAGACAAGTTTATGCTGTTAGATAACTGGAAGGTGGACCCCCCACAAAGACACACCCCTAAGAGGACTGATACGTAGGGGGCATCTTTCTCGCTGGTAGCAGAAACTCCATGGGAGATGGTTCTTCTTCCGAAAATGAATAGGATGTTGAAAGACCTACAAGCGTCCCCAGTAATCAAGTGGAGAAGCCAGCTTCAACCAAAAATTATCGAAGGGATGCTGAAGCCATGTTTCGTTCCAAAGACAGATGATAAAGGGAAAAGCCCCTAAATCAAGTCTTCTATGAAAAGAAGAAGAAGACGAAGAAGCCTGTGCAACCTGCTGAATATGTTGACAATCGTACGGATTTACAAAAGTACATCGACGCGTTGGAGGAATATAACCAAAAGGCACGCTCGTCAATCACTCTCGAAGAATTTCTTTAGCATATCTTCGAAAATAAGGATGCTAAGAAAGAAGAAGACTCAACAGAGGAAGTGGAGAAGCGTGTGGAAAGCCGTCACATGGTCTCTTTCGCCTTCATATATGATGAAGATGCTCCACCAGCATTAGAAAGCGATACTAATAAGCAGGAGGCAGGACCAGCACCAAATGCTCTAAGTCCTTTATAAGAAGATCCGATCGATAGGTTACTGAAGGAAGCCTTTCAAGCAAGCAAGGATAACCGCAGGCATGAGATGACCCTATATGAAAAGGCCAAGCCAAGCAACAACGTTTGAGCAATCAAGCTATGAAAAGGGCGAGTTATTTAACTCCCCGACCAAAGAAAATCCCATCTGCAAAGAAGAAAAGCAGGACGGAAGCTAAGAAGCGGTTCACCAAAGCTCTGTCAATAGGCATGAAGCTACCGCCCCTCATGATGTACACACCGGGAGTACCTTATTTTAACAGTGGAAAAGAACACCCAAAATACTGTTTATATCACCGGAGGGTCTCTTACCCCATTGACGAATGTAACGCATTCAAGAAGTGGTGGCAGGGATATGCCTCCCACAAGAGACATCTGAAGAAAGAGAAACGAAGAGCCAAAGCTGATCTGCTTAACGATGATGATTCCAAAGCGGATAACAAGATAGAGTCAGTAGCAGAAAGCTATCATATGACTAAAGACCAGTCAAGGAACCTCTAAAATTCCCACCTTTGGAAGCGATTTTGAAGAAGAAGTCTTCTTCAATCCTTTTTTCACAAGCGCCGGTTCAACAGAAAAAGCAACCAAAATTTGTGATAATATTCAGCTGTGAAATCGCACTTTGCTCGAGAAAAACCTTGAACCAACAAACAAAACTTTGAAGAAGTAGGATAAAAGGAAAGAAAGAGTACTCGAAGAGATCAAGGTAGATGAAGGAGTCACCAAAGATCTCACTCCCAAGGATCTGCTTAAGAAAATCAAGATGGACTACAATGTGTTAGCCCATCTGAAGAAGTTTCCTTTGCACTTGAGCACATACGATGCTTTGCTCTTATCAAAATAATTGCGGGAGTCCTCATCAAGGCCCTAAAAGAACCCGACCAGTTCCAAGCCTACTTCGCCGAAGAAGAGATGAGGGATGAATTAGCAGAAGTCCACACCGCCGATATTATCTTCAGTGAGGAATATCTTCTCTTAGGGACGTGCGAGCATAATCGACCGTTATATGTAGCCGGGTATTGTGAAGATAAAAGGATAAATAAGATCCTCGTCGACAATGGATCCTTGGTATACCTACTCAATGTGAGCGTACTGAAGGAGCTATGCATGAAAATTCAATACTTGGTTCGGGAGAGGATTATAATCTCTAGATTCGACTCACAGTCCTCTCATACACTCGGGTCTATGATACTGACACTTCATTTCGGGCAACTGGTGACGGACGTCAAGTTCCATGTGATCAATGCAAAGACATGCTATAAAGCTTTGCTCGGCAGTCCATGGTTGCATGAGTATAATATTATCCTTTCTACACAACATCAGTGTATGAAGTATTTTAAGGATGGTAAAGAGCATGTCATCACGGGGAGCTTAATCCTTTTTCGGTCAATGAAGTACGAAAGTATGAAGAAACCAAGTACTTCCTGCCAGATTTTGAGAATACCGAGAGATGTGGCAAACCGGAAAACAAACAAAAGCAGGTTGCCGCTATCCTAATCTTCGAAAGCAATACAGAAGAAGAGGAGGAAATAGTGTTCTCCATCTAGCCCAAGTCAAAAAACGACAAACAAAAGCTGACACCATCATTCCTATCTTTAGGAGTGATTCCGAGGAGGAGGTTGAAGCAACATTCTTCACCCATCCTCTATTAAAAACCCTTGACGAAGCAGATCAGGCTTTGCATGTCACGATGGTTCCGCCTCGACGCTATAAAGAGCTTGACACCATCAGCATCGACAATGTGGAGGAGCTGATAACATTCTATATACCTCCCAAGCATAGAGGTGAAAAGACAATTCTCTTCTACAAATCGGAATAAACCAAAGTGGAGAAAGAGATCTGGCATGGACCGACCCAAATCTCGATAGGTTGCAACCTATCCGCACGCTGAGATACTTCATAAAAGGTTTAAAGGTTTTCTTCAAGTGTCAAGGGGTACCCTTCGAGCAAACCGTATGAGACGCCCAATTCTACAAAAGGATCTGGGAAGTGCCCGGGACTCGCCAAGTCAAGCCTAACAGGAAGATGGATACTACCGGGCTAGGATATGTTCGGTCCAAGAAACGGGAACGAATTCATAGCTTCTATGTTATATGTTAGTGTGTTATGCTCGCGCCGCAGAAGCCACGGCCAAGACGGAAGCGAAAACAATGACTTTACAAAACACATATCCCCTAGGAATCAAACCATGCAACTAAACTAGCAAACTTAGCATACAAGGTCAGGGATTACAACCTTCGATGCATGTCTACCTAATCATGGAAGACCCCTTCAAGCTCGTAGCCGTCGGGAACGAGCTTGAGAGGTGACCGCCCTTGCTGAAGATGATTCACCCAAGGAAAACCGATCCAAGCTCAGACCGACGCTCTAAACTTGCTAGGAATGGATTGTGGGTGATATAGGAATTTTTCCAATAACTTTTTCTTTCATTTTTAAGCTCAAGAGAGCAATCAAGAAGAAGGAGGTGAAGAGGCTAGCCATCCAAAATGAACTTAGTGTTAGAATGAGAGAAAGAATGGCTTCATATTTTCAACCATGAAAACAAAATATCTCACCATTTTCAAAATAAACAAATGAAGCCCATTTCTCTCTACATGTCTTCAGCCATACTCAATACCACCTCACCCTCCACCTCATTTCCTAGAAATTCATAAATGAATATTCACAAATGAGACGCCCTTCTTCTAGAACATATTCCATATAAATACGGAATACAACCCGATATACATATCGAAATACATATACGAGTATCCGTATAAAAATACAAATAGCCAAGAGAGAGAAAATGAATAGTGAACAATAATACTGGAATATATATATATATATATATATATATATATAAATTATTAAATCAAAACATGATTTAATAATCCGGCTTAATTCTAAGCCGGCTAGTATTATCAACCGTCCGATTAAAGTCCGTGTAGCCCGTACACGTATTTAATCGGACCCCTGCACATATCAACATACGGACTTTACATCTATCGCTTGAACCGGGAAAACCTTCTGTGTGGGACTTTAAAGACTCGACAATACGCTAGCAGTGGGTTTAACCACAAGCAAGTTAGCTGCACTAGCTGTACGTAACTACTTCCTATATACTTGCCGAAAGGCGGGTCGACAATCAGGTACGTCCTTACCCTATCGAGCCTAAATGTGACAATCTCCGTATAGTCTGGTCTCTTCGTCTAAGAGTATCGCATTCCAGTTCCAGAGGGTGGATAACGTCAGACCCCTAATAACCCGATAAGTTGTGTCGGAGTCAAGCTCATCACCAACAGGGAAACTACTGAACTACTATCAGTAAATCTTATCCACCGTGTCCATGGATTTAGGATGATGGCCAACCGAACAGAGCGCAACATCGACTCCTAATACCAGGAGAGACGAATCCCTGATAATCGCTTACTGTCTCCATATGGCTCGAGACTATACCTAACTAAAACCTATTTGCACGACTCCTTTGAGTCGTGGTAGGGTAGTAATCTAAGTACAGTAGGAACTCGCACGAGTAAAATGACGATCTCAGGTCAAAAGACTAACCCGTACTCATGCCACCTTAGAACTTCTATCTGACGATATATATAATACCATCTAGAAGTTCTCGGCGAGTCCGTCCGATGTACTCACTTCCAGTGAGCACCTGTATACTATCTTAGGTAACACAATACTAATGGCTTGTGAGATCGGCCACCGCCCCTCGCCGGGGTTTAGAAATGTATACACTAGTCTACTTCAGAATATCGATGCCCAGTCTCGATATTCTCTCGACTAGGGACACTTAAAGATGTGCTTATGGACTACCCAGCTCCCATGTATATGATTGCCATCATAATGCTGCTAGCCAAGCAAGAATCCTACGGGCTTCATCAATGATGAAGACAAACCAGATAGCATACCATCATCTCGAGCAAGACTGTTCTACCTGTATAGGTCCCCTTTTAATTATCATAATTTCCTGCCTGCAATTACAATAATTTCCTTGAGGGCACTATATCCAACAATCTCCCACTTGCATTTAAGGCTGATTATTACGGTATCATATACCCACATCCTGTGTGCTATCGAATCTCAATTTCTCCACTAATCAGTTTCACAAAGCTCGTTTGAGAAACATCCGTGTTCAAGAAATAACCTCAGTGAGTGGATCCACTACAAAGTTCCAACTTACACTTTCTATATCTCAACATCGCGAAGATCAACAATCTATCGAACTGAGCGATACCCTGCCTCAAGAATTTTTTTGGATACATGATGGAACCAAGTTCATAAATGAACAACTTTATCCAACAAACCTCTTGGGCTGTTTCTGTTGGATATATGTATGCCCTAGAGGCCATTATTTGATAGTGGATGTATCGGTATGTGTATATATATATTCAGAGGACATTCTTGCTCGACATGATAGTATGCTATCTGGTTATTCTTTATCTTGACATGTTCACTTGATCATGCATATTAATCATTTGGTACATGTTGATAAAACCCTTAGGATATTTGCTTAACTACTGGGATTATGATGTAGATCATACTAGTGGGACATGTGTAGTTTATAAGCATATCCTTAAAATGTTCCTAGTCTTGGGTGTATCAAGACAGGGCATCGATATTCCAGAGTAGACTAGCGTATACGTTCTTGACCCATATGATGGGCGATGGATGATCCCATATCCATTGGTGTGGTGACACTAAAGATTGTATACGGGTGCTCAGTGGAGACTGGGTACACTGAACGGACTCACCAAGAACTCCTATGTGGTATTATATCTATCGTCGGATAGCAGTTCTCAGGTGACACTGGTACATGTTAGTCTATAGACCCGAGATCGTCATAGAGTCTTGTGTGTGCACTTTGATCTCCACCTTACCATGGCTCTACTGAGTCGTGCAAACATGTGTATTTTGGGTACAGTCCCGAGGCACATGGAGGCAATGAGCGATAGGAGGGGTTTCGTCACTCCCGATATTGGGGGTTGATGTTGCGCTATGCTCGATTGGCTATAACAGGAAGTCCCTGGCTAGGGCTGATGAGATTTACTGATAAGTGTTATCAGTAGTTTCTCGATCTGTTATAGGCCATATACCGGCTGTAACATTTCAGAAAAATAAAATATTATTTTTGGGGATTTTTTTATAATTATATAATATTATATTGAATATTTTAATAAGGCGGTATAATTAAATACCGATTAATTGGGAAAAATTTGGAAAATTATGGAAATTACTGAAATGAGGGTGCTTTATGTGATTTATGCAAATTATAAGTTTTTATTATTAATTATACACTATTTTGATGCTAATCGCGATTAAATATTGCTAATCGTGCATTAAGCTTGTTTTGTGCACCATGTCACATTTACAAATACTTGTTACATTTTCTACCTTGGTTCTTCTTCTTTCATGCATGGTTTTGTGTTAGAAAAGAAAAGATAAAGATAAGAAAAGAAAATATAAAGAAAACAAGAAAAAGAAAAGTCAAGAGGGATGGGCATGAGAGAGAGTGAGGTGAGGGGTTCCCTTGACTTGGTCTCATCTCCTCTCTCATCTTCACTTCATCATTTCCCCTTCTTCTTTCACCATGGCTGCTTCCCTCTCCTCCATCCCCCTCTACCTCATCACACAACAGCAAAAACAACTCAAAAGTTCACCTCCATTTCACAAAAAACATGCAAAAGCTCCTCACAAGCACCTTGGACCAAGAAAAATCCGATTTTGATCACTTGGGGCAACTCAAGAATATTCTTGAGTTGCCAAATGAGGTAATTTCTGCACCATTAGAATGGTATTTCAATTCCTTAAGCATCCATACAAGTTTAGAATCGATATTGTGTAGTTTAGCGATCTTTGAAAATTCCAAGTTAGGGATTAGGGTTTGAATTGATTCTAAAAGTGCAGTTGAGGTGTAATTAGGGACTACGACCCCTGTAGGGATGGTATAGTGGGATAAACCATTGAGTAAACCCCCAATTCCCAAACTTAGAAACTCGGATATCTTATTTTGATAACTACTGTGATGAAGTTTTGTGATCTGCTATGACCCGGGTGACCTGAAAAATATTTAGCGAAGACTGAGAGATGTGCAGGCAACCTATAACCTATACCCAAAACCTGAGACCCCCACTCCAAGTTATGGCCACAAATTTACTCATTTTGGTCGCAATTTGCGGCCTGGGTAGAGTGGAAATGATCCGTGTTTGGTCCAGGGTTTTATCTTCAGTAAACTAGACCCCTCCCATATGCAAAATTGGCTAATTTCACCTAGGGTAAAATCTGGGACCATTTTCATGAGTTGCTGCCTTGTATTTCGTGATATTTATGAAATGAAGTTTTGGTATTGGTGTTTTTATCGGTCGATTCATGTTTATACGTCAATCGTCCAGAGTTGTTGGTTATTCTTGCATTCGTAAACGATAGGTTTTAACCTATGTATGATACTCGTGCCGATTTGGTTTTCGTGCGTGATTTCGGTTATAATAACTTGTGTGTGTATATGTAGGTACCCCCATACGGATTTCGAGACGATGAGGAGAGCATAGCGTCATCGACTCCAGCGAGCAAGGATCAACGTGAGTAGATATATATCTACGGGGGAAGTCGGGTGGATGGAGTATATCACCCCCGCAATTTCATAAGATTTTGATGTGATATAGTATAGATATACATATATGGGTTATAGCGAGATATGAACCTTAGCAAGAAAAGCATTAGGAGATCATGGGTTAATGTTAGCGAGATTTGAGGAAAGTGGTTTAGTTGGTTTCTTAGTCGCGAACCCTAGAGTGAGGTTGTTACACATACACATACACGCACGAGATATGGTTTTGGGTGTATAGGTCATAAGTATATATATATATATATATATATATATATATATGTATGTATAGGTGGATGTGTTGGTGCTTATACACATACACACACACACACACACACGGATGTTGAGGATAGTATATGGTACTTGGAGATGAGTCGATGTGATTGGGCATGATGCCGTGAGATCAGTGATGTGATTTGGTTCGTACATGAGATACGACAGGAGATTATAGCAGATCTTTAGGCGATGTGTTTCAAACACACGCACATATATTTGTTGATGGTATCAGTTTGTACTAGACTTAGATCTGTACCCAGTTCATGACATATGATGATAAGGATACCTGATGAGCAATGAGATAAATATGATATTTGACTCGTACCCAGATTTAGGATGCCGTACGATAGATTTACCGTACGAGATATAGTTATGAGGATAGATCCGCACTCTTGACTCGAGGATATCATATTATTTATTGTATCCTACGTGATACTATTGAGGCGAGATCACCGACTACTAGATATATATATAGATCGACTCAGACTTAGGTGGATTCCCTTACCCTTTTGACTGGGCTCGAGTCATACTCGTTTTCAAAAGTGGAGAATCGTGAGTATTTTAAATTCCAAACTGTATGACTCGTATATTAGGTAGGTATATTTTTCAGTGTTGCTGTTACTACATCACTTTCTGTATATTCATGATGTTTCATTGCATTACATGCTTGTACATATGTTATCTGTAATTATTATGAAACCCTGTTGTCAGGACACCGGCACCATTACCGATGATGCGTATATTCCACGTACACCTGCATGCCGGCTTACACACATCATCATCGGTAATTGCCATGTCACGTACACTTTAGAGAATACTATTTATTGACATAGCTTGCTAGTTGATAGTTGCAATATATTATAGCTTTCATATGCTAGTTTAACGATTGCATTTATTGCATGATATCAGATGCATTCATATATTCATTGGTCATGCAGCATTATGGAGATTTATGTCGGTATTCACTGTTTATTGATATCATGATTTCTATGATTTCGGATCCTTCTTGAGATTTCTAGATTTGGAAACCGTATGTGAAAGTTTTATAAACTGATGATTTGTTTTAAAGATATAGATGCGGTTTTCCTTGATATGATGAGTATTGTCCACCATGATGTTTTCTCGGTTCTGAGATGGTTTTCGAGACCCGATTCGAGGAGTTGGATGAACCGTCTGCGGGTACATGGTGGACCCAGTATGGTATCCCGGGGTAAGAAGCTCGAGTTGTAGACGATGAGCCCGGCAGGGGCAGACTGCCTACCGGTGATTGTCTGGCGCGGCAGATATCCGGAGGATACCGCTCGTGGTCATGTGATCGATGATATGGGCCGATCCGAACTGACGGAGCCCGAGTATTGAGATATTGAGATTTGAGACACTGAGATATTGAGATTTGGTGATACAGGCCAGTCCGGATAGCCAGAGCCTGAGATATTGAGATATTGAGATTTATGTTTTGTGTCGATACTTGACACTGATTTCTCTGTTGATTTCATTGATGATACTCGATTTATATACATACAGAAATCTCATTACATAAAGAAAACAGTTATCTCACTCAGGATGTATTCTGTTTTCATTCGTAATGCATTCATACATCATATATCTGATATGTTGCTATCTGAGGCACTGACACGAGCACGTGGCACTGCACTTATATGCAGATGGATCAGGATATTATTTGAGGATATTACTTGATATGACTTAGGATAGCGTCATACATGCGATTTCTGCTCTGTGATATTTTCTACTCACGAGTTGGCAACTCACCCCCGTTGTGCCACAGTTTCTTGCAGGTTTTGCCGTACAGGTTTCTTGACGGCTTTACTGGCTCACTGCTTTCATTTCGGGTGATTGCTTTGGTAAGTGGGTTCACTTGCATCGTGACCACCATTGTACATTTATTATTTCAGTTGTATCTAGTAAACTCTATCAACCAGATTTGTATAATTGATAGAGATAGAAGACCAGTGTTTATTATTTCGACCTTAGAGTCGCGCGTGTATTATTTTGGTTTTCATGTTGATTTTGAGTTTCCTTTTGAGTTTTTATCCTCGCCCTTCGGCGTTGTATATTATATTGCTTGTGTGGTTGTGACCATCGATTGACAAAGAGCTAGCTCCCGCTTGGGGATGCCTTTATTCATTATATATGCTTTATCAGGTTTTGTACCCGTTAGGGGTCAGTATTTACAAAGGAAACTCTGCCGAAATTTTCAGAAAAGACTTGAGATTTTAAAAATGCATATCTCGGCTTATGTTGTTAAACTTCTTACTTTAAAAATTGGTTTTTCTTTCACTCTACTGCTTTACTTGGTTTTGATTTCTGGGTTTTGGCTTACTTAGATTTCGTACGCCATGAGATGTTTCGTAATTTAAGTGCCAGTCACGCTTGGTACTTTCGGGTCATGACAAAGTTGGTATCAGAGCGTTAGGTTTTACCTTCTGAGTGTAGGATGACCCTTGGTTGATGGAGTAGGTGACTCAAGTAGAGTGACGTATCGTGTGTATGTTCCACGGCATACTTACGATACGATACTCCGCTTAAGAAACCTTAGGATGTATATTTCTTTGCACAGTATTATCTTCATTCTTATGATCTATCCTCTTCAGTATCGGTTTATGGTTTTGCTGCCATGATTACACGGGCAGAAAGAGCTACGGCAAGAGTTGCGTCAGCACGAGCTTGTTGGATATAGTGCCCTCAAAGTCAATTATTGGATCGCAGGCACGTGATTGCAATGATTGAGGGAGGACCTATGCCGGTAGGACAGTCTTACTCGAGATGATAGTATGCTATCTGGTTTATCTTTATCATCGTGTACAGCTTTAGGTGATATTACAGATCACTATTACGCGTTGATAGAGCCCTTAGGATTCTTTCTTGACTACCAGCAGTATGATGGCGATCATATACGTGAGAGTTGGGTGGTCTATAAGCACATCCTTAAAGTGGTCCCTAGTCATGGGAGTTTCGAGACTGGGCATCGATACTCCGTTAGTAGACTAGTGTATACAGTCGAGACCCCGACGAAGGACGGTGGCCTGTCTCACAATCCATCGGTGTCAGTTGGATCACCTAAGATGTATACATGTGCTCATTGGGTTATGAGTACACCAGACAGGACTCGCCGGGAACATGCATTCCACTCACAATTTCCACAAGCAAACATTAATCCAAATGTTTGCAACAATAAAAAGAACGGCATCATCTAAAGTCAACTCGTGATGGATCACAAGAATACCCCTCACCTGTTTATACATACCTGCATCTGCATTCCGACTGAATGCAAATGCGATGAGATGAAAGTAATCCAACAAATCTAATACTAGGATCCGGTTTAAACCAAAGCCCACTAGTATGATCCGTCCGATCATGATCTGTGCACAAGTGCACGTATATGATCGAACCCTGCCATAATACTATACGACCTCTACAACGTTTCTCCCGAAACTTGAGAAACTGTCTGTGGGAGACTCTAAAGACTCGTCAATACACTGGCTGTGGATTTAACCACTAGCACATCAGTGGTACTAGCTGTACGTAACGGGCTACCAGGTATTGACCAAAAGGGAGGCCGATGAGCGAACTCATCCTAACACCCTTCTGAGCTTGTCAGTGACAATATCCGTACAGTCCGGTCCGTTCGTCTATGAGTATCGCATGTCGGGCCTAGGGGGTTGGTAAAAGTTAGAACCCCCAAAGCGGTACAAGTCGTGTCGGAGTGTAGTCCAGAACACCCCGAGATACTACTGGAATACCTACCAGTAAATCTCCTGCCTTGGCTAAGGACTTCGTGTAATGGCTCTCCTAGACACAGCGCGATCTCACCCTCAATACCGGGAGAGACGAAACCCCTGCCGATCCGCTCACTGCCTCCATGTGGCTCGGGATTGTACCCAACTAAAACCTGTTTGCACGACTCTTTTGAGCCGTGGTAGGGTAGTAATCAAAGCACAGTGGGAACTCACACGAGACAAATGACGATCTCAGGTCGATGAACTAACCTGTACACATGTCACCAGGGAACTGCTATCTGACGTCAGGTATAGTACCAACTAGCATGTTCCCGGCGAGTCCTGTCCGGTGTACTCATAACCCAATAAGCACCTGTATACATCTTAGGTGATCCAACCGACACCAATGGCTTGTGAGACCGGCCACCGCCCCTCGTCGGGGTCTTGACTGTATACACTAGTCTACTAACGGAGTATCGATGCCCAGTCTCGAAACTCCCACGACTAGGGACCACTTTAAGGATGTGCTTATAGACCACCCAACTCTTACGTATATGATCGCCATCATACTGCTGGTAGTCAAGCAAGCATCCTAAGGGCTCTATCAACGCGTAATAGTGATCTGTAATATTACCTAAAACTGTACACGATGATAAAGATAAACCAGATAGCATACTATCATCTCGAGTAAGACTGTCCTACCGGCATAGATCCTCCCTCAATCATTGCAATCACGTGCCTGCGATCCAATAATTGACTTTGAGGGCACTATATCCAACAATCTCCAACTTGCACTCAAGGCTAATTATTGCGATGTCGCATACTCACAGCCCGTATGATACCGAACACCCAACTCCTCTACTGATCAGTCTCACAAAGCCCGTTTGCGAAACAATTGCTTTCGAGGAATAGCCTCAGTGAGTGGATCCGCCCTGATGTTTCTTTCTATGTCTCTCTTTATCTCAAGTTCGTGGAGAAAGCCATCTCCTGAAATGAGCAATATCTGTCTTAGAATATGTCTGGATATCTGATGGGACTTAGTTCATAAATGAACTCCAAATCCAAACTTCTTAGACTGTATCGTCAACTGAACTTAATCAGTATCCTGCGCCATGCCTCCTTCAGTATCCGTTTGGACCTCCTGTCCAAACTACTGCCCCTCGTCATAGGGAAAACTATAACTCTGACAGTCACTCCGTCATCCAGGTCACCTTGGAAGCCTGAAATAATAACCGTCTTCCGATGGAGGCTGTTGTTATCATATCCCTAGAACATCTGCTTATGTTCATAAACTGCTTCCGAACGTTTCTCCAGGATTGGATGAATATCAACTTATTGCACCTAGTGCAAAAACAACATCTGGTGTGGTACTTGACATCTCATGATCGACTCAATTGCCTAAGCGAGTGATGTGTCAATCATGCACATCCCTCTCCCCTTTAGTCTGTAAGACACCTTTAGAGAGGGGGACTCCATCACCTGCAGGTATACTACCGTTCCAGGAGTCGTCCATTCTAAATACCTTTAGAATACTGTCTAAGTACCCAGATTGGGACTCTTCCCAAATCTAGATCTAAAACCATAGATCTAGTAACCAGAATGTCTGATATTATATCTATATCCTATGTGGAGAAACCACTGTGTGACAACCAAAGCATAACCGATCGTAGTATAGGAATTTCACTTCCTACTCTGTGTATGTCATCCCAATACCAGAACATCACACACTACTACCTTCTTAACAGATCCATCCTCTATTCTGATGAAGTCAAACCTATGAATGTCACATCAGAAATAGATGATCTATCTCCGCTATATCTGCTTTAGTCTATAAATAGACATAACCTACTTGTTCACGATGCTTCCGCTGCTCCCACTGACTATGACAACCCTTTGGCAGAGTCATATACACATGCACTTCTAAAGCTAGTTTAGAACGACGCTATATTCATCCTTCTGCCGGGTCTCATAGTCTGGAACAACAGTAGTGTCAAGTCTGGGTAAACAAGAACCTCCCTGTCACCGTCCTTGAGCATACCGAAGTACCTCTCGAGTGCCTGAGGTTACCCACCATATCTGCGGAGCGGCTAATGGAATGTCAAACCTGATTGAATCTTTAGGTTCTTATCAAATTTCCAGTAATCGTTTGTAGTTCTGGAATCACTTCCAGTTCTACCATACTCCCACTACTGTTTTCTGAAAAAATCCATTTTTATCAAAACTGTGGCGAGTCAAGAACAATATCACTATTGATCTTCCAGATGGTAGAAAGTCAACCCTCGTCATAGCCCGGGTCAACCCACAAACAGCCATTACAGAAACGTGCCTTGAGTTATCCAGAGTCTGGTTTTAAGCATAAGCCAGACAACTCCATATACCTTAACATCGTTAAGATATGAGCCATTCTATATCTAATATAGAAACAGAGGCACTTATTTAATTGGAACCAGATTCAAATCATGCAGCTGTCTCCAGTGCATGTCAACTAAATGGAGAGAGGCCGATCAGCATTACTCAACTTAGGAATACATCCAGATATGAGTAACCTGAAAGAGAATCAAGTTCTCATAATCATTACTATCAACTGAATACTATACAAAAGTATCTACATCTTCGATCACCTTGAAGAATCCTGATACTTGCAATACCTGGTTCTCTACTTTATTCATATACCTATAACTTCTCAAAACTTGGATCTTGTATTTCTACGAAACACATGTCTAAGAACTAGAGAAGTCACAAGTAAACAGAATATAGTACGAGTACCAACCCCTCTGTCCTAATGGATACTGGACAACATACAATACTCTGTATAAGTCCCCTGAGTCTAATAACTCATTCCCTATGTATCGTAGGTTGAAAACTGTACTTATGGTTAAAAAGAATTACACTGCTGTTGAATACTCCTTATATAACCATCAACTGATATAGGTAAATGTCATAGACACAATTTCAAAAAGTTATATCTCACTTTATAAAAATAAACGTACAGATATATCAATTTGAAATTGGTGCATAACAACGGATATTCAAAACCAAATATTTGCCGTCCGGCAAACACCCAGGCAATTTCCTCAAATATCACCAATTACAACGAATCCCGATATAATGAGGATGATCACCTAATTCCCAATAACTTACTCCCACTCATCATCTGTAAAACCATACAGATGTGAGAATCATACCTGGTAAATACATACCCTGGAGCAAGGGTCTAATTGGGAAATCAGTTTTCTATTAACAACGCATAGTGAAACTGAAACATGAAAATGTTTCAAAAATGGTATCCGGGTATTCCTAGTAATGCCTCTTCCATTATTAGATTCACAACTGTAACCGTATATTTCTTTGCCATCTCTCCAAATCCCTTTATATGTCTTTAGTCATTACCTTCTGTACACCACCTTTAGGCCAAATGGTTTTCTTCCTTCCTTACCGTTCGGCACCAGCCTATGGTTTGGAAGAAGACTATCCAATAAGTATAATGGGTGTACTCTCCTAATCCTAGGAGCACTCTCAACGCGAGAGAAGGTAAAGATAAAAGACAACTGAATAAACCTTATTCCTATTTCTCCTGAACCAGAATCCATCCCCAAACTGGAACAAGTTCCTTCGAGTTCGTATATAACCATACGATGGATTATCCAAATAACTGTGGATCTTCGTAGTGATACGGAGTGTTCTGGAGAAATACAAAGGTGAAGTAGGAGTGGCGATGAAATACTTGGTTTGGTCGTGAATAGCAGTCGCAATTTACTTTGCCCTCTTTGTAGTCCTTTTATTTGTCTTTACTTATTACCTTCTGTACACCTCACTTAGGCTAATCGGTTTTCTTCATTCCCTACCTTTCGGCACCTGCCTATGGTTTGGATGAAGACTATCCAATTAGCGTAATAGGTGTATCGTCCTAATCCAAGGAGCACTCGCAACTTGAGAGAAGGTAAAAGTAAAAGAAAACTAAATAGTCCTATTCATTTCCTCCAGAACCGGAAACCATCCTCGAATTTGGAAAAAATTCCTTCGAGTTCGTATATAACCATACGATGGTTTTATCCAATGGAAGTGGATGTTCATAGTGTTACGAAATGTTCCGGAGAAAAAGGGTAAAAGTAGGAGTGGCAATGAGGTATGCAACTCAGACAATCCAAAAACCAGTGTTTTAAGAAGGTTCGGTTAATCTTGGTCACCGAGTCATAGTCTAGGGTCGGGCCATGGTCGCTGCCAAAGAGAGAGAGAAAAGAAACACTCTGCATGCACTCTAACCTAGATCAGAATGGTTATCAATTTATCTAATTAGGAAACCTCCCACTGTATCGTCAAATTCTCCTCCAAACCTGAAAGAAGAATTAGTCGGGATCACCCGAGGAGTAAACCAACTCATCAGTGGGAATCGGGATCCAACTATCATCGCATGATAATATGATGGAATCCACTCACGTTATCACACTCCAGAAGGTATGCGCATGCCTGGCAAGTTTTAGTTTCTTTAGAAACTCCCGATGTGATTTTTACCCTATGCTCTTATGACCTTGACGAAGGTCAACAAATCATAAGTCACATGCCAAGTTCTACCCGTCATTGTCCAGGTTAATTTGAACCCAATATGCCCTTTTCCGGATATAGAGTTGGGATCCACTTCGCTGGTGAAGCCTTCAAGGTAGGTACAATGCGAGTCAGCCATTCTTCTTCCGTACAAGCCCTTGACGAAGGTAAACAAGGTTGTACGACTGTCCCAAACCAACGCATCTATCTATGCAACAGAAAAGTAACAAGCAGCTACCATTCACTATGCCTCGACGAAGGTCAACAAACATAGCATGAATACTAAGTGCTACCCGTCTGAAATGATGGACGGCTACGAATGGTTTTTAGCGAAAAAACTTTAACGTAATGAACTTGATATCGTTGAAGGAACCGGATAGCATTTTATAAATATATAGTGGCGAAAACCTTTGCTAAAGAGGTCACTCCCGGTGAAGGGATCTCGGCTCATTCCCCGTAGAATGAGGTGCAGGATATTCCAACTGAATACCGCGATGCAAAGCAAAAAGTAATCGACTATAGTGAAGTTATTACCCTGACACAAACCTCTGCCCAAGGGGTCACTCCCGATGAAGGGATCTCGTCCCTTGCCTCGTAGAATGAGGTGCTGGATATTCATAACCGAATACCACTGTGCAAAACAAAAGAGAACGTCCTTGTAATAACAGCTTTTTGAAAAATTGTTCTAACAACATCAAACAGGTTTTTTTTCCTTGCATTGATCCGAATCAATGCAGTCCCATCAATTGATCACACTAATAAAGAACGAAAATATGATGTACATATATGCCATCCGCATTCGCCACTGGGTCCCGTCATCACCCGTTAGGTTACTTAACTAACGACAGAGCGGGGACTGGACTAGCGCGGGTGTAAAGCATATACAACATCTACTAGTATATATATCAATATTTAATAATCGCTCATGGCGTAATAAATGCAACATCACAGAAATGTAATAAGCATCACAGAACAATACAGATAATTTGGGATCCCCGGGTTTCCTTCGAGCCGCAAGTGAAACCCGACGTTCCCCTGGTCGTGTGGATAGCCTGTGCAATGAAATCCTAGACCCCTAAAGTTACCCACCAAAACCTGAAGCGAGGCAGCCCCCTTCAACAAAGTGAATGGACCACCCAACACTTCACGGAATCCGTTAACTTGAGCACCCCTCCTTGGGTCAACCTATACTCCCTACGAGTGCGGCGAATAGCCCGCCAATTCTAGAGTAAAGCCCCCTCCGTCTAGAAGCCATGAGATGCGGGCTCGTTTCCCTATAGAACCCGGCTATCCGTGCACTCCACCGCGGGGTAATCCTAGTACAGAAAATAAAAATATGTACAACGGGTACATCGACCTCAACCCGGTCATGCCCCAAAAGAATAATATAGAAACAGGCAGTGACGGCAGTCCACATGTTGGACGCTCGCCCTGCAATATCAAATGTACAAATATAACCAAACTGTACTAACATTGCATCCAGGCTATCCACCACGATAAATCCGCAACATCACAGCACAACACAGAACATCAACGTGAACGTCACGTTCGCAAATCCGTCTAAAAGGGCTATAGCGATTAGACAAGATTTACTGATCAAATGACATTCACGGTCACATATATAATATAATGCACTGTAAACTTTAAACAATATTATAAAATATCGAATCCAAAATAACCCCCGAATAGCCTAAACAAACTGATCAAACCATATCCAAATTGGGCCAAACAAACAATACCACTGAACCAACTTCCCAGAGACCTGCCTGCACCCAAAAATACAACCCTAGACACCCT
The DNA here is from genome assembly GCA_030015575.1 of Agapanthus africanus. NCBI lineage: Eukaryota > Viridiplantae > Streptophyta > Magnoliopsida > Asparagales > Amaryllidaceae > Agapanthus > Agapanthus africanus. The sequence goes on along the minus strand of CM057346.1, from coordinate 117,221,840 downwards.
AAATGGGCCGGCCTGGCCGGAAATATTGCCTTGGTGGCCGGTTTTTCCTAGGTGGGTGGGGCTCGTTTTTGGGGTGCAGGCTTGGTTTCCTTCCAGTAGCCTTCTGCACATGTTTGAAAATTTTTCTGAACACTTTTAAAATCGACAGAGACGGGGACAACAGTGGTAGTGTTTGGTTCAGTTTCGTTTTAGATAGATTAACATTGTTTAAAACAAGCTAGCTAAGGTTAATGGCATGGCTTTGATACCATGTAAGTCTACGGTAGCGCCCCGGCCGTCAATCCGAGGCCAAAATGCGGAAACAAAAACTTTTCATAAATTTGAAACTGGCGTTAACGTAGACTTTAATCCAGGATCGAACCATTAACATTAAACTAGCAATCTAAAGAGGGTTAGAAAAGCTATACCGATCGATCCGTGTCCTTCGGTCTTTAGCCACCATCTTTAACTCCTTGCGGCATCTCCGATCTCGCTCGATCTTCGGTCTCCTCATCGGAAAGGGCACCACATCTATGAATCCTTTTACGGGCTCCCGCTTCGAACCGAAGCAACTCGGACACGAAGTTTGCTAGCCGACGTGTCCAAGGTGAAGTAGAGAATGTGTGTGATCACTTTGTCTCAAGTATCCATTGAATCTCAACACATGAGAGTGTATGGATGGAGGTTGAAGATGATGCCATTAATGGAGATAGTGAGCTCAAGAAGGAAGAGGAAGAAGAAGAGCTCTCTTTTTGTGTTATTGTGTTGAGATGAAGAATAATGAGAGTGCTAGAATAAATCAAGAGTAACCCCAAGCCTAACATGGCCGCCCTCTTTCTCTCCACGCATCATATCAACACAATAATCAATCATAAAATGTGACATTTGCATAAATAATGATACCATGAGTCACTAGATTGCATATGCCACATTTAATGATTGATTATTGTGTTGATATGATGCCTAGAGAGAGAGAGAGAGGGCAGCCATGTTAGGCTTGGGGTTGCTCTTGATTTATTCTAGCACTCTCATTATTCTTCATCTCAACACAATAACACAAAAAAGAAAAGAGCTCTTCTTCTTCCTCTTCCTTCTTGAGCTCACTATCTCCATTAATGGCATCATCTTCAACCTCCATCCATACACTCTCATGTATTGAGAATCAATGGATGCTTGAGACAAAGTGATCACACACATTCTCTACTTCACCTTGGACACGTCGGCTAGAAAAATTCGTGTCCGAGTTGCTTTGGTTCGAAGCGGGAGCCCGTAAAAGGATTCATAGATGTGGTGCCCTTTCCGACGAGGAGACCGGAGATTGAGCGAGATCGGAGATACCGCAAGGAGCTAAAGATGGTGGCTAAAGACCGAAGGACACGGATCGATCGGTATAGCTTTTCTAACCCTCTTTAGATTGCTAGTTTAATGTTAATGGTTCGATCCTGGATTAAAGTCTGCATTAGCGCCAGTTTCAAGTTTATGAAAAGTTTTTGTTTCCGCATTTTGGCTTCCGATTGACGGCCGGGGCGCTACCGTAGACTTATAGAGCTCGTCACGGACGAGGACTGACTAGGGCGTGATTCCAGGGACGTACGATTTGCATAGAGCCATTGTGTTATTGTGTTTTCGCGCCATGAGAGTTTGATGGATCGCTTTTACGAGATTTCTCGGACATGCAAATCAACACCAGAGGATGGGGCCACTGCTAGAGGCCAGTCAGAATGTGATAACCGTCAATGCACCGATTATCTTGATGATTGAGGCACTGTTCAGCGTGCGGACGAATGAGCCAGCTGCTGCTGCGAATGATGAGATATCACCCTAGATATTTGAAGCTAATGCTGCACGAGTTATACTTCGAGATATGATAGAAGATCGCTAGCCATCAAAGATGAAAGACTAGGACATGCGATTCATTGCCTACCCCGATGCGAGATCATCAGATTGATTGATTCCAGTTAGAGACGACTTCACGCAGGTACGTTGAGAGTCGATAGAGACGATCGAATGTCAGGGACCCATTTTTCAAGTTTAAAGTATTCGGAAAACAATGTAAGTAATTCTACGGACCCTCTAGAAGAATGAAACCCTAACTCGACATAATGACCATGGGAACGTTTTTGAATCTTAGGGTTTACAGCAGTTCCGCGGTGCCATTAGTGAGGCATGGGTTTGCCCTTCTACGGTTGGTCCATAGGTGCTGTGGCATATATTCAATACTACTAAACTGTACTCAAGATGTTGAGCTCTTGTGGGATTATGGAACCTTGATGAATCGATCGAAAAGTTCGACATCATTCGGATATCATGTGATGGGATACATTGCTTGGGAGACTCCAAATACGAGTATAGCCGTCGGAGCGCAGTCCATGCAGCCACGAAGAGACAAGTCCAAATCAGTCGACATTAGAGAAAAGAGGAGTATGAGGTTCGTACGAGATCTTGATGAGATGACATTCTACTCCGCTGACATCAGAGATGTGGTACGCATGCAGAGACGTTGTACATGGATATATCTTCCAGAAGGAGTCGGGATGAGTTTGCAGCCGTTCCAGAACAAGAAACAGATTTAGTAAAGGATGATAACTTTCGGGCAGTTCGGCAGAAACGAGATTCGGGAGAGACCCCGACAAGATCTTTCTGGAATACTATACGAGAAGACTTGGACCCAGGAGAGGTCATATTGTGCACACCCAGCAGGCCAGAGTTCGGCATTCGTCGACGAGATAGTTGGCCAGAGATCTTTAGAGGATGTGCCCGAGCGGGACTGTTTCCGTTGTCATTCCATATTGGGCCGTTGAGCTGAGGAATTATATATCTAGAAATTCACAGTGAGAGACAAGAGCCTAAAGGCACCAGGCGCCAGACCATGAACAGGAGGCAAGTAGATATATTGCTCTGCCAACTTTGGATGCACCGACACCTTCTTGACCGCGAAGGAAGGACCTATCGACGATAGTATTTACGATCTGGGATTTGGTGATTCGAATATCACGCATCCGTCATTTTTGAATTTCGGTATGTTGGGTGATTTGTTGCATGATTGAGATTTTTGTACACTACGGTTGCACTTGACTTCGATTTGATGTCATTCGAGAGGTTGATTTTGATTTCATGCCTATGATATGCATATTATTTGACTTGTGCTTTCGGCATAGTTTTTTTTATGCACTTTTAGTGTTTTGATTTGATTTGTGCACGCTGATGCACATGGTTGTGAGATTATATACCGCGGTATACCTGATTTTGATTGAGGTTTATTGGATACCATCGATTTCGATTATGATATTGATATTGGATTTCATGCATGTTGGATGCACTTGATTTGGATTTTCGCGCATGTTGGGCGTATGATATGAGATGCGATTTTGGTGCACACCAGATGCACTAAATCGGGGTTCTTCGTGCACATCAGATGCACCTGATGTTGCTGTCAGGCACACCCGTTGCCCTTGACAGGTGTTTTCGTGCACACCCGTTGCACTTAGATTTTGTTTCTGTGCACATGTATGGCATAATTATTGATTTCGATTTTCGTGCGCACCAGACGCACATGACATTCATATGCACATTTTGGGATTGATTTCTTATGGAGCAGTACGTTTTTATGATATTTGTTATTTGTTTTCGTACTGAGAAGGACTAGTCAGAGGACAGTACCTGGATATATTTTGCATGCATTGATAGTTATCGAAGGGATTTCCAAAAAGGGAGCTATAGTCTCAGTATTTACCTACGTGTCTGATATGACACGAAATGTTTAAAACAAGGAAAACTTTCTAAATTATTTTCAAAAATGGTAGGACGTACATATTAAACAAAGGATAAGTCTATATATAGTTATTTTCTTACAATAGACGTCCGCCACTGTGCCGCGATACGCGCATCGCACATCAACATGAAATGTTTGGCTTGCATTTCCTTTAGATGTTTACATGTATAGTTTTGATGTATATCATATTGGTTTTCGTATTGGATTTGACATTTGTGTCTTCACCATGACTCCGATGATTGCGGGATGCTTGACGGAGTTTTGATTTGGAGTTATCTGCTCATTGTTCATGTGCATGTATTGCGCTATGATGCGTTTTATGTATTGATGATTTCGGAGCCCCGACGACTTGGACTTTTTACAGAAATGTCTTAGTATTTGAGCGGTTTAAATTTAAATTAGGGGACCGAATTTCTTTAAGGGGGAAAGATTGTAACATTTCAGAAAAATAAAATATTATTTTTGGGGATTTTTTTATAATTAAATAATATTATATTGAATATTTTAATAAATCGGTATAATTAAATACCGATTAATTGAGAAAAATTTGGAAAATTATGGAAATTACTGAAATGAGGGTGCTTTATGTGATTTATGCAAATTATAAATTTTTATTATTAATTATACACTATTTTGATGCTAATCGCGATTAAATATTGCTAATCGTGCATTAAGCTTGTTTTGTGCACCATGTCACATTTACAAATACTTGTTACATTTTCTACCATGGTTCTTCTTCTTTCATGCATGGTTTTCTGTTAGAAAAGAAAAGATAAAGATAAGAAAAGAAAAGATAAAGAAAACAAGAAAAAGAAAAGTCAAGAGGGATGGGCATGAGAGAGAGTGAGGTGAGGGGTTCCCTTGACTTGGTCTCATCTCCTCTCATCTCCTCTCTCATCTTCACTTCATCATTTCCCGTTCCCCTTTAACCATGGCTACTGCCCTCTCCTCCATCCCCTTCTACCTCATCACACAACACCAAAAACAACTCAAAAGTTCACCTCCATTTCACAAAAAACATGCAAAAGCTCCTCACAAGCACCTTGGACCAAGAAAAATCCGATTTTGATCACTTAGGGCAACTCAAGAATATTCTTGAGTTGCCAAATGAGGTAATTTCTGCACCATTAGAATGGTATTTCAATTCCTTAAGCATCCATACAAGTTTAGAATCGATATTGTGTAGTTTAGCGAACTTTGAAAATTCCAAGTTAGGGATTAGGGTTTGAATTGATTACAAAAGTGCAGTTGAGGTGTAATTAGGGACTACGACCCCTATAGGGATGGTATAGTGGGCTAAACCATTGAGTAAACCCCCAATTCCCAAACTTAGAAACTCCGATATCGTATTTTGATAATTGCTGTGATGAAGTTTTGTGATCTGCTATGACCCGGGCGACCTGAAAAATATTTAGCGAAGACTGAGAGATGTGCAGGCAACCTAGAACCTATACCCAAAACCTGAGACCCCCACTCCAAGTTATGGCCGCAAATTTACTCATTTTGGCCGCAATTTGTGGCCTGGGTAGAGTGGAAATGATCCGTGTTTGGTCCAGAGCTTTATCTTTAGTAAACTAGACCCCTCCCATATGCAAAATTGGCTAATTTCACCTAGGGTAAAATCCGGGACCATTTTCATGAGTTGCTGCCTTGTATTTCGTGATATTTATGAAATGAAGTTTTGGTATTGGTGTTTTGATCGGTCGATTCACATTTATACGTCAATCGTCGAGAGTTGTTGGTTATTCTTGCATGCGTAAACGATAGGTTTTAACCTATGTATGATACTCGTGCCGATTTGGTTTTCGTGCGTGATTTCGGTTATGATATCTTGTGTGTATATATGTAGGTACCCCCACATGGATTTCGAGACGACAAGGAGAGCGTAGCGTCATCGATTCCAGCGAGCAAGGATCAAGGTGAGTATATATATATCTACGGGGGAAGTCGGGTGGATGGCGTATAGCACCCCCGCAATTTCATAAGATTTTGATGTGATGTGGTATAGATATACATATATGGGTTATGGCGAGATATGAACCTTAGCAAGAAAAGTATTAGGAGATCATGGGTTAATGTTAGCGAGATTTGAGGAAAGTGGTTTAGTTGGTTTCTTAGTCGCGAACCCTAGAGTGTGGTTGTTACACATACACATACACGCACGGGATATGGTTTTGGGTGTGTGTATATATATATATATAGATATAGGTGGATGTGTTGGTGCTTATATATGTATGTATGTATGTATATATATATATATATACACACATACATACACGTATACACGGATGTTGAGGATAGTATATGATACTTGGAGATGAGTCGATGTGATTAGGCATGATGCCGTGAGATCAGTGATGTGATTTGGTTCGTACTATGAGATACGACAGGAGATTATAGCGGATCTTTAGGCGATGTGTTTCAGACACACGCACATATATTTGTTGATGGTATCAGTTTGTACTAGACTTAGATCTGTACCCAGTTCATGACATATGATGATAAGGATACCTGATGAGCAATGAGATAAATATGATATTTGACCCGTACCCAGATTTAGGATGCCGTATGATAGATTTACCGTACGAGATATAGTTATGAGGATAGATCTGCACTCTTGACTCGAGGATATCATATTATTTATTGTATCGTACGTGATACTATTGAGGCGAGATCACCGACTACTAGATATATATATAGATCGACTCAGACTTAGGTGGATTCCCTTACCCTTTTGACTGGGCTCGAGTCATACTCGTTTTCAAAAGTGGAGAATCGTGAGTATTTTAAATACCAAACTGTATGACTCATATATTGGGTAGGTATATTTTTCAGTGTTGCTGTTACTACATCACTTTCTGTATATTCATGATGTTTCATTGCATTGCATGCTTGTACATATGTTATCTGTAATTATTATGAAACCTTGCTGTCAGGACACCAGCACCATTACCGATGATGCGTATGTTCCAAGTACACCTGCTTGCCGGCTCACACACATCATCATCGGTAATTGCCATGCCACGTAAATTTTAGAGAATACTATTCATTGACATAGATTGCTAGTTGATAGTTGCAATATGTTATAACTTTCATATGCTAGTTTAACTATTGCATTTATTGCATGATATCAGATGCATTCATATATTCATTGGTCATGCAGTATGTTTCCCCCAATCAGAGCAAAGCTCTGCTGAAAATTCAAAATTCAAATTATGGAGCAACGCTTCAAATCCCGGGCGCAACGCGCCACGTGTCAGGCGCTGATACGTCAGCGCAGCGCCCGAGAAGGCGCACCCAATCAGAGCAAAGCTCTATTAAAGGAAGCAACGCTTCAGTTGCGCAAGCACTGCGCTGCGCGACACGTGTCAGATGCGCTAGCGCAGTTGCGCTGCGCTGTGCGCTGCGCGACACGTGTCAGCGCAGATGCGCTAGCGCAGTTGCGCTGCGCTGTGCGACACGTGTCACGCGCTGGGGCATCTGCGCCAAACAGAATTAAATTTCTAAGAAATCTTTTCTGTTCTTGTTAAAACAAGAAGATTTTCCTCTGCAAAGCAGAAGCCCTTGGATCAAAGATCCAACGGTGGGAAAATTCCCCAAATCACTCAGAGAAAATCTCTTTAACAAATTTAACTAATTTATGGGCACTATAAAAAGGACCCCAGACCTCAATTCAAAGGTATCAACATTTTTCTAAACAAAAAAAGAGAAAGAGGACTCTGAAGAACTCCTCAAGAACAAAAAAGGTAAAAACCTTTGAAAGAAGAGAAAATTCTCTTATGAACAGATCAGTGATCTAAAAACAAGATCATTGATCTTTAAACATAACTAAATAAAATGAATAAATAAAAATAAAAATAGTGCTTTGCACTTTTTCATGAACCTTTGGTTCTTTAAGATAAGAAAAAACTTATCTTTTCCTTTGATCTAAATTAGATCAAGAAATCTAACAGTGCTTTGCACTTCTGTTCTTGAATCTAAAAGATTCTCAAATTAATAGTGCTCTGCACTTGAAAATCTACACTGCTGCGCTCTCGGGTTGGCGCAAGCCACCAGAGAGCGCCATGTGTCAGCTCCATGATGATCTGCGCTATGCGCTTCTAAAACAGAGCACTGCTCTCATGAATTGGTGCAACCCTCCAGAGAGCGCCATGTGTCAGCAGCGCAACAGCGCAGCGCGCTGGCGCAGCGCATTATGCTTGCGCTCTCCTGAGCGTGACACGTGTCGCTTCCCCATGGATTTGCGCCTTGCGCTCCTCAATCAGCGCAAAGCGCCTGACAAGCCATGTGATACTCTGTCAGACTAATTAATGCAATGCATCATCAAGGGCAGAGCCCAATAAAGAAAGGTCTATCAGACCAAACAAAGTGCTATCCACTGTTAAAAGGGATAAAGCCCAAATAAAAGTCTATCAGATCAAAAATAATGCTACGCATTATTAGAAGGGCAGAGCCCAATTGAGAGGTCCAATGGACCAAAACAAATGTTGTGCATTTAATTAAAAGCCTAATGCTACGCATTATTAAACAAAGGGCAAAGCCCAAGCCAAGGCCTAACAGGCCAACCACAAATAAAAACGTTGAATTTTCTCAACTGGACTTAGCCCAATCATGGCCATAAGTCCTCAAATTAAATTGACTGAGCACGTCGGCTCTCTTAAATTAATCTACCTCCGGTTCGAGGGTACATCTCCGAACTCCTCTGACACCCATCGTTGTAATCCTTCAACGACGTCAGAGAGGTGACGGGTCCCAACGGCCACACGTATATGGACTGCGGGGTCCTTAAACTCGTGGACCGAGACATTCTTAAACTAATATCGGACCGAGACGTCCTTAAACTAATATCGGACCGAGACGTCCTTAAACGAATATCGGACCGAGACGTTCTTAAACTAATATCGGACCGAGACGTCCTTAAACTAATATCGGACCGAAACGTCCTTCAACTAATATCGGACCGAAACGTCCCTAAACTAATATCGGACCGAAACGTCCCTAAACTAATAACGGACCACCACGTCCGTAAACTGGAATATGGACCACCACGTCCCTAAACTGGAGCATGGACCGCAACGTCCCTAAACTACCTATGGACCACTATGTCCCTAAACTGGAACAATAGAGCCTCCAAATGCTCTTTTGCCGGATCTAAACGATCCCGTTTAAGTTGATCTTAGCCCCCAAACACGGCTAACGTATCCTTAAATATCCAAACGGACTATAAAACTCCAAATCAACCTTGGTTCAAGGGTACATCTCTGAACTCCTCTAACATCTGCCGTTGTAATCCTTCAACGGCGTTAGAGAGGCGACGAGTCCCGATGGCCAGATATTAAATGGATTATCACGTTAAGTTGATCTTAGTCTCAAGCAGGACTATCGTATCCTTAACGAACGTTTAAGTTGATCTTAGCCGCAACGCGACTAATGCATCCTTAAACTAAAAACACCAAACCCAAATCTAAGTAAATACGGATTTGGACTAATCCATGTCCTACGGGTGACGGCATTACTCAGTCTCCGTATACAATCCACGGGCAACCACAAACAAAACAAACACATACGACACGAAGTGAAATTCTGGAGAAGGAGAAAGTTGTTACCGCGATGCGGTAGCGTAATTAACTGCAGGGGCTTGCGCCTGCAGGGAAGAGCGTCCCCACAATCAAAAACCCCTCACCCGGAGGGGGAATCTGACGAAGTCTGCTACATCGGCCGCATCCGTCTAGACCTCCGATACACGGTGTCATAAATCAACTTGGCATCTTCGGAGAGGTAGACGGATAAAACCATATAGCATCTGCCCCGAATCTCAGGCCATACGCAAAGTCCAGGCCGCCATTTGGAGGGGAACAGATTCTGGCACGCCTGGTGGGACCTTTTCCACTTTCCACTCCACACTTCGTGTGTCGTGTTCGCGAACGAATCGCGGTTTACTGCAGTTGCCTGTGGATTCGAGGTACTAAGATTTGGTGTCTTGCTCCGTGCATAAAACAGAAGATCAATGGCTTCAAACTGCACTGCCTACAACTGCAATTCTCACTCGGTCCTTGCTGGAGGAGTGACTTATGGGCCCCAAGTGGCCTCCCTTTTCAAAATGCCAGTGGAGCAGGTAGCTCAAACCACCACTGGACTATTTTTTGGGACCATGCTCCCACTAATGAGCTTCAACGCCCCAATGACATTGCAAGAAGCTCCAAAGAAGTCGGTCTTCGATCGACTTACCACTGCCGCGACCCCTCTCAACAGGTCGCCCAACTCCACTGCTTCAGGTTTTAATGGATTAGGCCAGAACTCCATCGGGCCCATGAAGAAGCCTGCCATACCAGAAGACGTTATCCCGAAGCGGATAGCAATCCCAGCTCCCGTTCTTGGCGAAATCACCAAGGTTGCTTCCCATGCTCGGAAGTCCGCTTCTGACAGGTTGGTCGTCCCCGTTCAACGGACGTCGATCTTTAAAAGGCTGGTACCAGCATATTCTGACCAACACAGGGGGCATGAGGAGGTCACCCCTATAGCTGAAACAACTCCATTAGCACGACATGCTCGACGTCGCCACTGGCGCCGAGTAAAGAAGGCTGGAGGAAACTCCCCCTCTGGGATAACTCCGCCAGCTCCAACGGTGGGGACCGATGCTGCTGTTCCAACCGGGAACAGCTTTGAATTGCTAAACACGGTGCGCAGAAACTCTCTTACTGTGGTGCTGAAGCGAACTCCTTCACCTATGGAGAATACTTCAGAGAAGAAGCTAGAACAGCCCCCTCAACGGCTGTCCTCTAAAATTTACAGAGTCTGGCGACTGGTCCAGGAGTCAGTGATTGATGAAAACTATCTCCGCCAACGGAAAAAAATGAAGGTTCGGCAAGAGAAGGATTACTCCGTCAAGCCCCAAAAACCAATAGTTACCCGGGTGCCCATTACAACGGCCCCCTTAACTCCAATCACTCAGAAGAAAAGGAGGCCGCAAAAAGTCCCTGTGAACATGGCGAAGCATAAAAGCGCTGAACACAAACGCTCCAAATCTGGGGGCATGGTGGTGCACACTGTTTATATGGCTTCTGGAAAGGAGGAAAGCCGCACTTCTACGGGCCACCGACCGCTCACCCGATCCGTGACGAAAGCCCAGGAGCAACAACAAAAGCTTCAGGAAATGATGACTACAATGGCTGCACTCACTGAGCCAAAAGAAAGCTCTGAAACGTCTTCGGATGAGCGTCAAGAACAAGAAACCGACGCTGACTTTTTACGCAGAGTCCTCGAAAAGAGGGACAAAGAAGCTGCAGAGCAAGCGGCTAACATAAAACAGATGGCGCTTCTCTTCTAAGACATGGTGAGAATGATGTTACAGCCGGACCCTCCAACTGAAGACCCTCCGATCATTATTGAAGACGATAAAGAGGAGACATCTAATCCTCCTCCGGCTCATTCAACAGCCAAGGAGGAAACCATTTCCAAAGCTGCACTAGATGACTATATAGCTCAGCAAATACGAGCTCATCAGGCGAGTGAAGCGGCCAGCCAAGTCGTCAAAACTGGGCGACCATACCCGAGCTGGTATGACCAAATCAGTTACCCGCCGGGATATACGATCCCTAAGTTCCATGTATACAAGGGGACGGGAAATCCGCATCAGCACGTCGCTCAATTCAGAGCCTTATATGGCAACACTGGCGGCGATGATAAACTCTTGCTCCGCCAATTCGTTGGCAGCTTATCGGAGATGGCGTTCGAGTGGTACTCTGAACTTCCAAATGACTCTGTCAAAACATTCGCAGAGATGGAGTTGCTATTCACCCAGCGTTTTGCAAGCGCTAGCGAACGCACCCCAATCACGGCATTGATCAATGCCAGGGTGAAGCCTGCAGAAACTTGGGTCCAGTATGCAATACGGTGGCGTAATCTATGGTCAAAGTGCGAGCAGCGCATCGAAGAAGCTCCTGCCGTGGGCATATTCATGGGTACTCTCGACCCTCAAGCGACCATCTCCCAATTCATGATGTTTTTTAAGCCGACCACCTTCCAGGCCTTGATTGACAAGCTGGCCCAAATGGACCGGTGGGCCATGAACCATCTCCTTCAAAGACAGAGCCTTGGAATGAAAAGAGCAAAGGGAAAGCGATCGTCGTCGCCAATGCTCAGCAACAGTCGAACAACTCAAAGCCGGTCGTTCGCCAAAACAACGTGCGTCCACGCCCTTCCCTCGAAGAGAGGCTAGGACGTCCTTACTCGTTTCCTCAGAATAAAACAAGAAGACTGTTCGAGCTGGCAGTGCGCAACAGACTCATTAATCTGCCGAGTCCAAAGCGTCTGTCGCAGCCAGGCGATCTTAATAATCTCAATTATTGCCCTTACCACCAAACGGTAAGTCACCCGATTGAGAATTATTTCGTCTTTAAGGGATGGATCGAGGATCAGTACCTACAAGGCAAGTTCGCGCTGTCGGAAAACTGGAAGGTAAACCCACCACAGCCGCACTCTCCAAAGAAGACGGACACGCCGGGGGCAGTTTGTTCTTTAGTCAAGGATGAAAACGATGGAGAAAACTCATCAGATGAATCCGAAGACTACGTAGCGACTTGTCATGTGATTTCTCACTCACTGACAGATAATAAAGAAGCTTCTTGCGCCGAGAAACCAATGGCGAACCCCGAACCGGAAATTCTACAGCCATCAGAGGAGCTGATCGATGTCTTCCTAAATGAAATTCGTCTGAAAGCAAAAGCCAATCAAGAGCGTGAAATGGCCATACTGGAAAAAGCCAAAGCATTCCCGTCAAATCAAAAGCCATCCACTGCGGATAAAAACAAATTCAAGACGAGGAAAAGGTTCGCCAAAGCTTTATCAGTAGGAATGAAGTTACCGCCCTTTGAAGAAAATACTCTCGCTGAGGTAGAGATGCACCCTAACTTCTGCTTATATCATCAGAAGATCATACATCCTACCGAAGACTGCGAATCTTTTAACTGTTGGTGGCAAGGGTATGTCGCTCAAAAGCAACACTTCGACAGGACAAAATGTGAAGCTTGTAGACGTCGAAAAAATGAGATAGATGATCGCAAAAGAGCCGCCGACGATTGTCATAAGGCCGACTCTAAGGTATCGCAAATTATCACCTTTGGAAGCGACTCTGACAAAGAAGCTACCCCCAACCCTTCCCTCAGGGAATCTATTTCAAAAATGAAGGAATTGAGGAGCTGCGAGAACGTTCAGCCATGCAATCGCACGCTACTCGGAAAAAATCCCGGCCCCGCAAACAACGGAGCGAACAAAAAGGATAAAGGAAAAGGAAAAGGAAAAACGGCCTTCGTCGCCAGCGCTCAACAACAATTAAGTGACCCTAGACCGGTTGCTCGCCAAAGCAACAAGCGGCAACCCCTCCAGGATAAGTTGAAACGTCCTTACTCGTTTCCGCAAGATAAAACAAGGGGACTGTTCGAGCTGGCAGTATGCGACAGACTCATCAATCTGCCGAGTCCAAAACGTCCGTTGCGACTAGGCGATGTTAATAATCCTAATTATTGCCCTTACCATCAAACGGTAGGTCATCTGATCGAGGATTGCTACGTCTTCAAGAACTGGGTTGAAGACCAATACCAACAAGGCAAGTTCGCGCTGTCCGAAAATTGGAAGGTGAACCCGCCACAACCGCATGCTCCGAGAAAGATGGATACGCCGGGGGCATCATGGTCAGTCATAGAGAAAGACCCATAGACCGAAAAGTCAATAAACTAGATATTCGCCTCAAATACGGCGACGGCGGACCGAGATGTCCTTAAACTAATGATGGACCGCAATGTCCTAAAACTTGCAAATGACCGAAATGTCTTTAAACTACTACCGCAGCATCCTTAGGCTGACGAGATAAAAAAAATATAAAAAAAAATATATATAAAGAATAAAAAAAAATTAAAAAAAAAAAGTAAAAAATGGTATGTCCATAAGCAAAACGGGCACGGATGAAAAACCCGAAAGGGCTCCGTGAGTAAAAACAGCAGGACTACCGGCGAGTGTTCGTGAAAACCCGAAAGGGTGCGACCTCGTAAACATAAAAAAAAAAGAGACGGTATGTCCATAAGCGAAACGGGCACGGATGAAAACCCGAAAGGGCTCCGTGAGTAAAAAACAGCAGGGCTACCGGCGAGTGTTCGTGAAAACCCGAAAGGGCACAACCTCGTTAAAAGACACTTATAAGGTCCTCTCGACCTTGTAAGGAGAAACCACCCGCGTGAGATCCTTACGACTCACAAAGGGAGAAACACACTTAGGGATCCCCACGATTCCTAAGGAGAAAATACACTTGCGAGATCCTCACGACTCGTAAGGAGAACTCTCTTATGGGACCCTCACGGCTCATAAGATTTGAAAGTCTTAAGTTACAGAGACCTAAACCTGTGCTTAAGCAACCCCCACAACTTTCGTTATGGCCCTACAAGCGGCTCGATACTGACCCTTGTATACAATCCACGGGCGCGAATAAACATTCCCTAACCAAGTCCCATCCGTGACTGGGGATATGTCCATACGGTGAACGACCTTTGCAAGTCCTCTCGACTTATAAGGAGAAAACCCTTTTGTAAGATCCTTACGACTTACATAGGAACATACACTTAGGAATCCTCATGATCCCTAAGGAGAAAACACACCTACGTGATCCTCACGACTTGTAGGGAGAAATACCTTTGTGAGACCCTTACGGCTCATGAAGTCAAAAGCCTTAGTCGACAGAATCCTAACCCTGTTTACTAAGCCACCCTTTGTTCGATATCGACAAAGGCAAATGATGATTCGCTCCTGGCAATATCCCAGTTGTAGCGATGCTGATGCCTAAAACGGTATCAAATTCCAAGTCCCTTCATGGAAAATGATGATTCGCTCCTGGCAATATTCCAGTTGTAGCGATGCTGATGCTGAGATTGGTGTCAGATTCCAAGTTCCACACTCGCGATAAAAAATCAGCGAGCCACACATGCATACGAAATAGCCGAAATGATGGGGCAACTTGCAATAAAAAGCAGCAAGTAAAAATGTATGCATGCAAAATAGCCGAAATGATTGGGCAACTCGCAATAAAAAGCAGCGAGTAAAAATAAAATAAATAGCCGAAATGATTGGGCACCGCGAAAAATAGCCGAAATGATTGGGCAATCGCGACCTTCGCGATATAAAAGCTGAAATGATAGAGCATCGCGGAAATTAAAAAAAATGAATGAATGAAACTTTGGCCCTACAGGCGATAGTACAGCAATCCCTGTATACGATCCAGGGGCACAAACAAAGAAGGAGGCACCCTTTCCTTCCCAATGTTCCATCAGAAAACGGAGCCAAATCTTAACGGCAATATCTACGGCCTAACAATCAAACAAACGGAGCCATGGCAAAATCCCAGCTCCACCCCGACGTTCGTTTCGATACAGCAGACGAATTGTCACCCCAGCGTTCTTCCTCTTACAGGATTCGGACGTGACAAAGCAAACGAAGCGAAGGCCAAATTCCTAGCTTCAAGGTCTTAACGGCAAGTCATATGAAGCCTGAAAGACCACCGGAGATCATCTCACATGGAGTGGTCACCTCCTCGACGTTCGTTTCGATACAGCAGACGAGTTGTCACCCCAGCATTCTTCCTCCAGCAGGGATTCGGACGTGACAAAGCAAACGAAGCGAATGCCACATTCCTAGCTTCAACGTCTTTACGGTAACTCACATAAAACCGGAAAGACAATCGGAGATCATCTCGCACCAGCACAGAGTGGTCACCACCTTGACGTTCGTCTCGATACAGCAGACGAAATGTCAACCCCAGCGTTCTTCCTCCAACAGGATTTGGACACACCAAAGCAAATGAAGCGAAGGCCACATTCCTAGCTTCGACGTCTTGACGGTAACTCATATAAAACCGGAAAGACAATCGGAGATCATCTCGCACCAGCACAGAATGGTCACCACCTCAACGTCCGTCTCGATACAGCAGACGAGATGTCACCCCAACGTTCGTCTCGACACAGCAGACACAACGTCATCAAACAAACGGAGCCACGGCAAAATCCCTAGTTCCCACCGCAACATTCGTCTCGATACAGCAGACGCAATGCCAGCAAACGAAGCAAAGGCCAAATTCCTAGCTTCAGGGTCTTGACGGCAACTCACATAAAGCCCGAAAGACTATCGGAGATCATCCCCACACCAGCGCGGAGTGGTTATAACTCATCGGGGCTCACCAAAATAAGCCTAACCTCAAGTAAAAAGCGACATGGCAAATTCCTAACGCTTGCTCTTCCGACGGTCAAACTGCCAAGGAGGATTGCATGAAGACGTCTTGTCCAACCCCCGAAGGGATCAGAGACACGGCAGTCGCAGGGCTACTCGAACAGCACGATTGCCTATCGAGAACTATATCAGCTTATGCGACGGTACGATGGCCAAAACCCTAAGTACCACCAACCTTAACGGGCTTCTGTCGTAAAGAGCAGAGGTTAAATGCGACGTTAAGATGTTCTTGTGAGAAACGCTCGATTCGTCTCGACTTGTGAAAAAATTGTCGAGGCTGCTCGACTCGTGAGATAAAGCCTTAGGCAGTGGGCATAAAAGAAACCTGTTTCCTAAGCGCTGGGACCCCGCAAGTTGACCCAAAACGGTCTCTTGCATACCAACCACGGGTCTCACTCTCCAACGTCGAACTTCGACAAGGAGGGGAACAACCGCTTACAAGTCCTCTCGACTCGTAAGAGGGAAAAATCTCTTATAAGATCCTTACGACTTATAAGAGAAAACACACTTAGGGATCCTCACGATTCCTAAGGAGAAAACCCACCTACGAGATCCTCTCGATCCGTAGGGAGAAAAGTCTCTATGAGACCCTCACGGCTTATAGAGTTAAAAAGTCTTAGGCAGCAGATCTGAACCTGCGGCCTAAGCCATCGCTATTTCTTAAGAAAGTCAAGATGCGTGCTCTATTATCCGTCAACCATGTTTATTGAGATAGCATGCCGATAATAAGAGAAAGAAGAAAGCTACAGAAAGAATATCCGATTTACATTTGATCAGGCGTCCGAGACACATTCATTTATGCATGGGCAGAAGACTCAGGACGAGAAATAAGACAAGCTGAAATAAAAAAAAGGAGGGTTTCCATTCATATTGCTAAAAATTCTTACAATCACAAGAGCAATGAATAAGAAACATTATTCAAATTATTACAACGGTATAACCTCAGATCCGGGGCACGGATTGAGGAATTCATAAGTAAGGCCATCCAGAGTTCTTCTGGCCTTTCTAATTATTCTTATGTGCAGCCTCTCGCGCTCCTCTGTGTCAAGATCCTCGGCAAGCCCTCCCGGCCTTCGATAAGCAGCAACTATCGTCGTCTGCTGGAAGATTTGGTGTAGGATGTCAATGAGGCTGTCCCGCCGTTTCTTCGAGATCAGCCCCGTCAGGTACACTGAATGCACCTTGTCCTCGGCATCATCCAGCGCATTGAGCGGCAGGGCCTCGTGAAGACCCGGAAGTGCTCTCCATATTGCTCCCAGCACGACTTTCAAAAGAGCCGAACGACGGGGTAGCAGCCAACCACCGCTTGCGTTCAGACGACCCATGACCTCTGCACATTGAGCGTCTGTAAACTCCTGGTTTTGTTGACGACCCTGTGCGCGGATATCGTCATAGGTGATGAACTCGTGCAAACTGTATAGATGCACCGCCATTATGCCTGGAGGAAATACCACAGTAAGATTAGCGATAGAAGAAAAATAATATACATAGAGGGCTAAATTCCTAGAGATCAAAGCTCTGTTCAGGGATTAAAACCCATGAACAAAAGCTTAATGAAACCCCAATGGGGATCTCTTTAGATCAAAAGATCTGTGAGAGCAAAGCTCTTTGACTGAGATTAATTTAAATTAATTTGATTTACATTAATTTTACATAAAGTTTCTAACTTTGAAAATGAGCAAAGCTCTGCTAGTGAAACCCCAATGGGGATCTCTTTAGATCAAAAGATCTATGAGAGCAAAGCTCTGCTGGTTAAGATTAATTAAAATTAATTTAATCAAAGAATCAATTTTACCTAAAGTTTTTCTAAAAAACTTTGGAAAGGAGAGCAAAGCTCTGGAGTTCTTGAAGGCAAGAGCAAAGCTCTAAAGTTTTTTGAAAATAAAAATCTGAAAGATGATAAGCATCTGTGGGGGACCAAAGGTCCTATTTATAGGCATCAAGTGCCTCTTCGACTTCCGAAAGTTGTCACGGCGGTTGGAATTCCGCCACCGTTGCGCTCACGTTTGGGGCCACGTAAGCGCAACGGTGGGGGGCATTTGTTTCCCCCAATCAGAGCAAAGCTCTGCTGAAAATTCAAAATTCAAATTATGGAGCAACGCTTCAAATCCCGGGGGCAACGCGCCACGTGTCAGGCGCTGATACGTCAGCGCAGCGCCCGAGAAGGCGCACCCAATCAGAGCAAAGCTCTATTAAAAAAAGCAACGCTTCAGTTGCGCAAGCACTGTGCTGCGCGACACGTGTCAGATGCGCTAGCGCAGTTGCGCTGTGTCACGCGCTGGGGCATCTGCGCCAAACAGAATTAAATTTCTAAGAAATCTTTTCTGTTTTTGTTAAAACAAGAAGATTTTCCTCTGCAAAGCAGAAGCCCTTGGATCAAAAATCCAACGGTGAGAAAATTCCCCAAATCACTCAGAGAAAAATCTCTTTAACAAATTTAACTAATTTATAGGCACTATAAAAAGGACCCCAGACCTCAATTCAAAGGTATCAACATTTTTCTAAAAAGATAAGAGAGAAAGAGGACTCTGAAGAACTCCTCAAGAACAAAAAAGGTAAAAACCTTTGAAAGAAGAGAAAATTCTCTTATGAACAGATCAGTGATCTAAAAACAAGATCATTGATCTTTAAACATAACTAAATAAAATGAATAAATATAAATAAAAATAGTGCTTTGCACTTTTTCATGAACCTTTGGTTCTTTAAGATAAGAAAAAACTTATCTTTTCCTTTGATCTAAATTAGATCAAGAAATCTAACAGTGCTTTGCACTTCTGTTCTTGAATCTAAAAGATTCTCAAATTAATAGTGCTCTGCACTTGAAAATCTGCACTGTTGCGCTCTCGGGTTGGCGCAAGCCACCAGAGAGCGCCATGTGTCAGCCCCATGATGATCTGCGCTATGCGCTTCTAAAACAGAGCACTGCTCTCATGAATTGGTGCAACCCTCCAGAGAGCGCCACGTGTCAGCAGCGCAACAGCGCAGCGCACTGGCACAGCGCATTATGCTTGCGCTCTCCTGAGCGTGACACGTGTCGCTTCCCCATGGATTTGCGCCTTGCGCTCCTCAATCAGCGCAAAGCGCCTGACAAGCCATGTGATACTCTATCAGACTAATTAATGCAATGCATCATCAAGGGCAGAGCCCAATAAAGAAAGGTCTATCAGACCAAACAAAGTGCTATGCACTGTTAAAAGGGATAAAGCCCAAATAAAAGTCTATCAGATCAAAAATAATGCTACGCATTATTAAAAGGGCAGAGCCCAATTGAGAGGTCCAATAGACCAAAACAAATGCTGTGCATTTAATTAAAAGCCTAATGCTACGCATTATTAAACAAAGGGCAAAGCCCAAGCCAAGGCCTAACAGGCCAACCACAAATAAAAACGTTGAATTTTCTCAACTGGACTTAGCCCAATCATGGCCATAAGTCCTCAAATTAAATTGACTGAGCACGTCGGCTCTCTTAAATTAATCTACCTCCAGTTCGAGGGTACATCTCCGAACTCCTCTGACACCCATCGTTGTAATCCTTCAACGACGTCAGAGAGGTGACGGGTCCCAACGACCACACGTATATGGACTGCGGGGTCCTTAAACTCGTGGACCGAGACGTCCTTAAACGAATATCGGACCGAGACGTCCTTAAACTAATATCGGACCGAAACGTCCTTCAACTAATATCGGACCGAAACGTCCCTAAACTAATATCGGACCGAAACGTCCCTAAACTAATAACGGACCACCACGTCCGTAAACTGGAATATGGACCACCACGTCCCTAAACTGGAGCATGGACCACAACGTCCCTAAACTACCTATGGACCACTATGTCCCTAAACTGGAACAATAGAGCCTCCAAATGCTCTTTTGCCGGATCTAAACGATCCCGTTTAAGTTGATCTTAGCCCCCAAACACGGCTAACGTATCCTTAAATATCCAAACTGACTATAAAACTCCAAATCAACCTTGGTTCAAGGGTACATCTCTGAACTCCTTTAACATCTGCCGTTGTAATCCTTCAACGGCGTTAGAGAGGCGACGAGTCCCGATGGCCAGATATTAAATGGATTATTACGTTAAGTTGATCTTAGTCTCAAGAAGGACTATCGTATCCTTAACGAACGTTTAAGTTGATCTTAGCCGCAACGCGACTAATGCATCCTTAAACTAAAAACACCAAACCCAAATCTAAGTAAATACGGATTTGGACTAATCCACGTCCTACGGGCGACGGCATTACTCAGTCTCCGTATACAATCCACGGGCAACCACAAACAAAACAAACACATACGACACGAAGTGAAATTCTGGAGAAGGAGAAAGTTGTTACCGCGATGCGGTAGCGTAATTAACTGCAGGGGCTTGTGCCTGCAGGGAAGAGCGTCCCCACAATCAAAAACCCCTCACCCGGAGGGGGAATCTGACGAAGTCTGCTACATCGGCCGCATCCGTCTAGACCTCCGATACACGGTGTCATAAATCAACTTGGCATCTTCGGAGAGGTAGACGGATAAAACCATATAGCATTTGCCCCGAATCTCAGGCCAGACGCAAAGTCCAGGCCGCCATTCGGAGGGGAACACAGTATTATGGAGATTTATATCGGTATTCACTGTTTATTGATATCATAATTTCTATGATTTCGGATCCTTCTTGAGATTTCTTGATTTGGAAACCGCATGTGAAAGTTTTATAAACTGATGATTTGTTTTAAAGAGATAGATGCGGTTTTCCTTGATATGATGAGTATTGTCCACCATGATGTTTTCTCGGTTCTGAGATGGTTTTCGAGACCCGATTCAAGGAGTTGGATGAACCGTCTGCGGGTATATGTGGAGCCGGTATGGTACCCTGGGGCAAGAAGCTCGAGTTGTAGACGATGAGCCCGGCAGGGGCAGACTGCCTACCGGTGATTGTTTGGCGCGGCGGATATCCGGAGGGTACCGTTCGTGGTCGTGTGATCGATGATATGGGCCGATCCGGACTAACGGAGCCCGAGTATTGAGATATTGAGATATTGAGATTTGAGACACTGAGATATTGAGATTTGATGATACAGGCCAGTCCGGATAGCCGGAGCCTGAGATATTGAGATATTGAGATTTATGTTTTGTGTCAATGCTTGACACTGTTTTCTCTGTTGATTTCATTGATGATACTCGATTTATATACATACAGAAATCTCATTACATAAAGAAAACAGTTGTCTCACTCAGGATGTATTCTGTTTTCATTCGTAATGCATTCATACATCATATATCTGATATGTTGCTATCTGAGGCACTGACACGAGCACATGGTACTGCACTTATATGTAGATGGATCAGGATATTATTTGAGGATATTACTTGATATGACCTAGGACAGCGTCATATATGAGATTTTTGCTCTGTGATATTTTCTACTCACGAGTTGGCAACTCACCCCCGTTGTGCTAAGTTTCTTGCAGGTTTTGCCGTACAGGTTTCTTGACGGCTTTGCTGGCACACTGCTTTCATTTCAGGTGATTGTTTTGGTAAGTGGGTTCACATGCATCGTGACCACCATTGTACATTTATTATTTCAGTTGTATCTAGTAAACTCCATCAACCAGATTTGTATAATTGATAGAGATAGAAGACCATTGTTTATTATTTCGACCTTAGAGTCGCGCGTGTATTATTTTGGTTTTCATGTTGATTTTGAGTTTTTATCCTCGCCCTTCGGCGTTGTATATTATATTGCTTGTGTGGTTGTGACCGTCGATTGACAAAGAGCTAGCTCCCGCTTGGGGATGTCTTTATTCATTATATATGCTTTATCAGGTTTTGTACCCGTTCGGGGTCAGTATTTACAAAGGAAACTCTGCCGAAATTTTCAGAAAAGACTTGAGATTTTAAAAATGCATATCTCAGCTTATGTTGTTAAACTTCTTACTTTAAAATTTGGTTTTTCCTTCACTCTACTGCTTTACTTTCTTTTGATTTCTTGGTTTTGTCTTACTTAGATTACGTACGTCTCGAGACGTTTCGTAATTTAAGTGCCAGTCACGCTCGGTATTTTCGGATCGTGACACCGGCATGACTTATTGAGTTATTGGGTTCGACGATACCATCCTTAGACTCGATATGCAGCATATCAGACGAAGAGACCGGACTGTCCGGTAAGTGTTTCCAGTTGGCTCGATGGGAGTTTTGACAGGTTCGCTTGTTTTCCTTCTGATCGCTCAGTACCTGGGAGCCGTTACGTACAGCTAGTGCCGCTGATGGTTTGTGGGTATGTGATATGATCACTGTCTACTGCTAGCGTATTGACGAGTCTTAGAGTCCCACAGAGGGGTTCCTAGCTCAAGCAAAACGATGTGGGGTGCATATGGGGATATATGCGGGAGCTTGATTAAATGAGAGTATATGATAATGCATTTTAATCTAGCGTTTACTATTGGTCGGGTCGTATGTAATATGACCGGATTATTAAATCAAGTGTTGATTTAATATTAATGGCCATTAGCCCATTTATTAAAACCTATTTCTTTATGATGTATGCATGTGTGTATGTATGTATATATTGATATGAATGCACACATGCATACATACATGTGTCATGGTTGATGATACATTGGTAATGGCAATGCAAGACTCACATGGAGAAATATTTATATATTTTGATTATTGAGAAAAACAAAAATGGAAATAAAATCATGGTTGGGTTTCTACACTCTTCTTTAGTTGACCAAAGTCAAAACCATGGTTTTATTGCCCATGGTTTTTGTTAACTCAATATCAAAATATATAGATATTTTGTAACCATGGTTGATGGTAAGACGACCCTCTCTCTCTCTCTTATCACTTGAGATTATTGAGATAATTATCACAAGAGTTTAGCTTAGCCATCTCCTTCTTCTTCTTCTTCCTTCAAGCTCTCTAGGTCTTAGAAAGTGAGCGAAGAAAAGAAAAAGAAAAGGTTTTTTAAGTGAGATCACAACCCACATCACCAATCTATGTTAGTCTAGCCCACCAGTGTAGATTGTTTCTTCACTTCCATCTTGATCAAGTGAAGCTAGGAGCTTGTGCAAAAGGACTCCGTGGTGGATCGTCGTGGACTTCGAAGGACTCAAGCGAACCGGTTCAAACTCCAAGTTGATCTAAGGTGATAAGAGGGAGGTCTACAAAGGTTGTAATTCTCCCCTCTCAGTGTTAGACACTTGCTAGTATATGATACTTTCCTTTGTTACCCTAAATTTCTAGTTCGATTCATGGTTGGTTTTGCTTAGCACCTCTAAAATTTTTATTGTAGCATGTTTGATGCAAGACAACCCCTAGGTATGGTGCTAGGCAATCTCTACAGTGGTATCAGAGCCAAGCTAGAAACTTAGACGATGTTAGATAAATTATGAAACCGAAACAACTCCGAAACCTCGAAACTAAACCTCAGTCTCTGTTGATTTTTTCAGAGCCTCTAAAATATTTTTAAACAGTTGCAGAATGTTACATATGATGTAATATGGACACCAAACGAAAACAAGGCCATTCCACCGGATTTGACCCGGCGAAATGCCTAATATACCCGGCCTGGCCGGTTTTCCTATGAAGTTTGGACTTCGTTTTTGTATGGCACTCTGGTCTCTGGGTTTTGGTGTTTCAGGTATTGTTTATTTTTGCCAAAGATTGCATGTGATGTTATATTTCTGTAGTGGACATTTGAGTGTTTCGTAGTCACAATTTTAACATCGTTCCAGGTAACCTAGACGACATTTAACTGTTCGAATGAACATCAAACACCAACTCATGACCCCCTCTGGAAATTTTCCAAAAGTTGGGATTTTCCAAGTTATATATATTCAGAGAATCATGCAGGTAATTCTATAGACCCTATAGAAGAACGAAACCCTAACTCGATTCTATGACCACGGAACCACGGCCAAACCCTAGGGTTTGCCGTTGTTCCGCGGCGCCATAGGTGAGACAAGGGTTGACCCTTCTACGGTTGGTCCATAGGTACTGTGGTATGTTTTGGGTATTTTAACTTTGCTCAAGTGTTGAGCTCTATGGGAAATGTGGGTGTTTGTTGATTCGATCAAAACATTTAACATCGTCTAGATATTTGTGAATGTGATATAATGTAACGTTTTAAAAATAATTAAATAAATAATTAAATGAATAAAATTATTTAAGTGAATTTTATGAATTTCGGTAAAGTAAAATGTATTTTTCGTAAAATTAAACTGTGATTGTTTTTCATTATAATTTTAAAAATACATATTTTAATTATGTAATTACTAGTAAATGGTGTTTATTTAGCCACTTATAAATTTTTATTTTAATTAAATATTTTTCCTAAATTAAATATTTTAAATATTAACATAAGCTTTATTTTTTACACTAAATTAGTGTAAATTACAAATTTGAATGGTTTCAATTTGTAAAAATGAGCCATGGTATATTAGAATCAAGTGTGTAATATGTAAAATCTTTTCCAAAATCTCTCCATGGTTCTAGAAATTTCTAGGAAAAGGGTTAAATTGAAAAAGTTAGATAATAAAGGGTTTAAGTGAAAAAATGCATTATTTATGAACTTTCTACACAATACCTCACATTTTTTCTCTCTCTCCACCCTCCTCCCTCTCCATGGCCGGCCTCCCCTCCATGGGTAGCCCCAAAATTTTTCCCCCATCATTTTTGCATTAAAAATCATCAAAATTCATCAAAAATTCCAAAAATAAATCTCAAAAATCAACATTCAACCTCTACCATTTTCCTTTGACCTATTTAGCATGGATTTTGGAGATGGAAAGCATGCATTTTGGAGGCTTATTTCATGTTTGGGTTTCATATTTTGGAGGTATAAATTTCCTTCTTTTGATTTATTGTTATTAGATGTTCATTTAAGCATAATTAGATTTAATATATTAATTCTATTTGCTACTTTTAAAATTCAAGTTATGGTTTGAAAAATGAAGTTGTGATTTTTATTGATTAAATAAGGTTATAATAGCTAGTTTAACATTTTTAGAGTGGAAAAATCTTGCATGTTTGTTGAATTGTAAATTTTTTCATTCAAAATTGTTTAAATGAAGCTATTTAGCTAACTAGTTTTTGTAAAATATATATGTGGGTGATATAAAATTCCAATTAAGGTGGCTATTATTAGATTGTAGTTTTAGTGAGAACTTTAGCATGTTAATGGAAAGAAAAACTTAGTTTGATTGCTAGTTTCTATTGATAATTGATAAATTGTGATAAAAATTGCTATTTTGTAAACTAGATTTTAGAAATTTCTAAATAAATGTGATTAAAAATATAATTTATGGTTTCATTAAATCATTATCATTATGAATTATGGTTTAATACATTAATTCATGAAAAATCACGTTTTGTGGTGGAATTGTGGTATTTTGCTTGAAAAATGTTAAAAATTGTTAAAAGTTGCAAACTAGAAATTTCAAATAAATGCAAAATTGTGTACTAAAAATAAAGTAAGGGGTTGTATAGTCTAGTTATGCTATTTAATGAGTTTTATAACCATTGGTTTCATTTAAATGTCAAGTTTTGATGAAAAACGGTAAATTGGCATTTTCGGGTTTTACGAAATCGGGCGATTTGGTGGATTTTAGGGTTTCGATGGATTTAATCATGTTTTATAATATAAGTAATGTGTTTTAAAACTACGAGTTACTTGTTAATGTTTATCTCGATCCATCGGAGTTTGTACGCCGATATCGAGCGATATTTGGTGCTTTTGCGTGGACGGGACATAGGTTTTAACCTATGCTTGTTCCTTGTATCGTTTGACTTTCGTATGTGATTCAGTTTACGATGCAATTTATATGTTTGCGTCTAGGTACCCCTCACGTGGACTGCGGGCGATGAAGAGGAGGATGGCGACACTGTCTTCGGCAGACATGGACCAGGTGAGTAGATGCATATCTACGGGGGGAAGTCGGGTGGATGGCGTTTAGCACCCCCGCAACGTAGAATAAGAATAGTACTTATTGACATTAGGAAACAAGATGTGACCCTAGTAGGACCCTAGTATTGACCCTAGGCTGGACTAGACTGGTTTAGGAAAACCATATCAGAGGATGAGTACCTTGGAAGAGATTCGTAGGTTTCAGATAGAAACACACCCACGCACACACTGAAACTCGACATGGGGTATACGTGCATGTGTATATATATAGAACTAGGTATAGGTATATACATATATACAACACGTATATGTGATTCATTGATGTGATATGATATCCGAGGTATGATGAAATAGTGTAACTGGGCTTGATGCCGTGATTCTTGGCTATACAGTCGTATTAAGTGTTAGCGGATCATTAGAGAATGAGATAATGAACATGTATATTTAAATTATAAGGGGTAGTGATGATATTGAGGTACATGGGACTCTAAAATAGTACCCGGACTATAACTTGTGATTGATCACGATATGGGATATGTATGACTTGATTACGATATGATACATATGACATGATATTTCTGAGGATAAACTAATGATGCATATTATGAAGGAAATGATATATGATTGATGTAGGCGATTACAGTTTAGTACCTTGATCATGAGATGTGTTGGTGATGACATTATACGAATGATGAGACACCTAGGAGATACTTGACACGTACTCCGATATTGGGATGCCGTACGATGGATTTTACCGTACGAGGCATAAATATGATGATTGATCCGCACTCTTGATTCGAGGAAGCCGTACTACGTACATGACGCTATTGAGGCCGGATCGCCGACTATTCGAGATATTGATTCAGACCTTAGGTAGACTCTTGTTTCTTATTGACTAGTTTCTTAGGTTAAGTTCTTTAGGAGGTTAGATGGACACTAGTTTATGTTCGATTCATATAGTGGTAGTGATAATTGTATATCAAATGAGTGGATAATGCACATCTGTCTTTGCATTCATACTGTAATCATCATGGTGCATGTTCTTTCATATGTTGCTATAATCAGTATAAACTTTACCTGTTAGGACACCAGCACCATTACCGATGATGCGCATATTCCACGCACACTTATTTGCCGGCTCACACACATCATCATCGGTAATTGCTATGTCACGTACACTTTAGATCACATTGTCTTTTATGGATAGAATCAGTTAACAACTAGACCGATATAATATTGTGATTATTCTCTGATGTTAGTATAGACATGATATTTATTACTTAGACATTCATGCATTCATATTTTCATGTTATCATGCAGTATTATGGGCATATGCCGACACTTATCATATAGTTACTTATGATTTTAAGATTTGGATTTCGATGAGATTTCTGGATTTTGGGGAAAACCGCAAGAATATATAAACAAACTTCTCTCTCTCCTCTTCTCTTTTTTTTTAAAATAAGATGCGGTTTTCTCGTGATGTATGTGTCGTCCACCATGAGATTTCATGTTTTCTGATGGATTTCGAGACCCGATTCGAGGAGTGGATGAACCGTCTCGGGTACATGGTGGGCCCGGTATGGTACCCCGGGGCAAGAAGATCGAGTTGTAGACGATGAGCCTGGCAGGGGAAGGCTACCTACCGGTGATGTCTGGCGTGGCGGATATCCGGAGGATACCGACCGTTGTCGTGAGATTTGATGATATGGGCCGATCCGGACTGACGGAGCCCGAGATATTGAGACTTGAGATTACATGTGTTGTGTCGATACTTGACACGGATTTCCATGGATTTCATTGTTGAGATTTCAGATTCTTATACACATTTTACTATGATAACAGCTAAAGATTTCTTATACAGATATTTCTGGATTTCAGGATTGGTTATTTTATATTCATGATGCATGCATATCCATTCATATGACATAGTATTATATGAGGCACTGACACGGGCATGGAGTATCTGCATTTACATGTAGTTTTACCCTGCTATTACTAGATGATTGGGATTAATAGTGTAATATTATGACCTAGGATAGCGTCGTGCATTCGATTTCTTTTCGTAGATGTCTTCTACTCACGAGTTGGCAACTCACCCCCGTTGTGCCAAATTTTATTACAGGTTTCCCTGGCAGCTTGCTGGCACATCTTTTCTTCAGGGCGATTTGCACGGTAGGTTGGTTCACTTGTATCTGAACCACCATTGTATTTTTTTATTCTTTCATTTGTATCTAGTAAGATCCATCAACCATACTTGTATTACTTGATAAGTTTATTGGACCAGTCTTTTATTTCGACCTTAGAGTCGCGCATGTTTTACTCTGATATGGTGGTTTTGTTTTCTTTGAGTTTTGAGCCTCGCCCTTTGGCGCTGTATATTATTGTGCTTGTTGTGGTTGTTTCCGCCTGTTGGCGTTGATGCTAGCACCCGTTTGGGGATGCTTTTTATTGTTTATTTATATTATACTTGTTGTACCCGTCTGGGGGCCAGTTTTTACAGAGGAGACTCTGCCGAAATTTTTGGGAAAAATTGCTGATATTTTTAAACTTGTTTTTCTTCATGTTCTTTTACTTCTTCTTCTTCTTTATGGTTTAGATTTCTGGGCTTCGGCTTTCTTAGGTTACGTTGCGCTTCTAGACGCTTCGTAATCTAAGTGCCGATCACGTTCCGTACTTTCGGGTCGTGACATATAATAATTGGAATCTACACTAATTAGTTTTGTGAAAAGTAATTAGTTGCGTGTAAATTTAACATTTCGGTCTCGGGTGGAATCGAGAATCTTGTTGAATTACCTGACTTCTTTTGAAAAGGTGTTTTCATAGATGAGACCAAAATGTAAGATTTGCATTGTTAGGCATGAAATCCAGAATATGTGATATTTCGGGTTTATGATGTCTAAAGGCAGTGATGATTCCAATTGTTGTAGTTTTTCACTTTCTTTTCTGCGACCGTAAGTGTAGTATGTGGTGTATCGCCGGTTTCGTTGCTATACGTCAACGACAATTGGGGTACGCATACTTACTTACATTGATAACATGTGATGTTATGTGTTGCTGAGATATGATATATAGGATCGTCATGATTGAATGGCCGGGGGTTTTATATGAGATGAGAGTTTTTCTTTTCATTCATGTAAAATTCATTGTATGTAATATTCTTTTATTGGGGCACTTCCGGGTTAAGGATGATGTCACCATTGATGTATATTATATACTTTTGCGCATTAGGATATACCCAAGGTGAGGAGCACAAGTGACCGGGTTCTAGAGTCCAGTGGGAAGCCATCTCGAGGAGTCGAGACCGGGTCTCCTAACTCTAGAATTGGTAGGGTCACTTGCCGTTCTCGTAGGGGTCTAGGGGTGTGGGCTTAGCTATCCAATATTTTCATATATGCGCTTCTGCTATTGATATTCTGTGATATAATCACTTTATATGCTGAGCCGAATGATGTATTATATATATATGATTTATAATAAATGTTGCTTATGTTTTGCATCCGTGCTAGTTCCGCCCTGCTATGCCGTTAGTTAAGTAACCTAACGGTGCATAACGGGATACTGTGGCGAATGCGGATGGCATAAGCGTACGTTCTATTTTCGTTTCTTTTCTGTGATGGCTTAAGGACTTAAAATGATGGGACTACATTAATGAGATTAATGTAAAGAAAAAGAAACCTAAAAGATGTTGTAGAATCGGATTTGAAACCTACTCGGCTTTTTATGAAAAAGCAAGTTTTTAAAATGCGG
Organism: Agapanthus africanus; assembly: GCA_030015575.1. Taxonomy (NCBI): domain Eukaryota; kingdom Viridiplantae; phylum Streptophyta; class Magnoliopsida; order Asparagales; family Amaryllidaceae; genus Agapanthus; species Agapanthus africanus. The sequence goes on along the minus strand of CM057346.1, from coordinate 117,192,180 downwards.
AGCTTAAGCCACTCCTTTTAAAAACTATTTGATTCTACAACGATATCAAGTTCAAAGCGTTAAAGGTTTTCCTAAAAAACATTCGCAGCCCTCCGTCATTTTAGCAAGTAGAGTACTTAGTATTCGTGCTACGTATGTTGACTATAGCCAAGGTGTAGTGTACGGTAGCTAAGTTATGTCTTCCTCTGTCACGCCCCGCTTCCCAGTATACGGCGAAGGGGAGGCGACGAGGTCTGCTACGTATATACTCAGAAGTACATATGCTAAGCGAATCTAAGCAATATAAAATAAATACACAAGAGACAAGGTATAAAAAGAACAGCAACTATTATTTATTAACATTCTTTTTTACAATGCATGAAAAGGAAATACAACTGAGATAAAAAGATGTCTACACAGTGGCATAACAGGAAATGAAAAGTACTGAATAGAAAAGTGTACAATGAAACTAGAGCTCTGGTTCTTCAGCAAACTGGTCCAAGTCTTCTGCAGATGGCTCGATCTCCGCCGGGTCCAAACCACCTGACGACATTCAAAGAAGAAAGAAATAGAATGTCGTCTGCGAACAGGTCGCTCGGTAAGTCCCAAAGATAAGGGAGAAATAGACAGAGAGTAAGAGAGAGAGAGAGTGGCTTTTAATGTTGTATTATAATATTGTAATGTTGTATTAACGCTGTTGTTTGTAGCCTGGTACAGAAGATGCCAGTGTATACGAGGGGAGTCCCACTTACACCGAGGACCTTGGTAACCTGTAGTATAAGGCTCCGTCGATAATACCACTGAACAACGGCATGGATGTAATTACGTCTTAAGTGACCACCTCGTGCCACCTTTAACATATTCCATACAAGTCTACCCCTTAAACCCCGCGATGTCTTGTTTGTATTTTTATCTTGTAAATTGTATTGTAAACTGAATTAATTGTATAATTGATTGACTGACTGACCGAACCATGATATCAGTAAACGGAGGTGACTGAATAATCATGTAAATGGAATAACTGTAGAATCATGTAAATGGAATGTATATCCATGGTTCGGTTCAGTCAAGTTGTATAGATTGATAATTTGGGTTCATGGATTCATGTGTTCATATTGAAGTGGAATATTATAGATTGTAGATTTACTTGAATCGTATCCAAGTCAGAATGATCAGACTCAAACCCGAGTCAGACAGTTAGAAATGCAAATCGAAGTCTTATAATTGCTAGGGTCCTTAGGGAAATTTATAAAACTTGAGGGGGTTTTATGTAAAAATACTTTTATATACTTTTCAAAATACACCTCAAGTATTTATTGTTCGTCCTTAGAGTTGTAATAAGGGTGGATTTTATATTGTGATATTTCTAGTGAAAATATCCTAGTTTTATAAATAATGGTATTTATCTGCAAAATTTTGATTTATTTGAAGTTCATGGTATTTTAGTGTAAAATATATTCTTGTGATTTTTTAGGAAAAGGTGGAAATTTATATTATAATAAAATAGATATTTAAATGATAAACATGCATATGTTTATACAAAAAAATTTTTAATAAATATTTTATATTCCAAAAATCTCATTTTTCTTAAGATTTCGTATTTTAAACCTTTCGAGACCGAATGCTCCTTGCGGAGGTCTGAATCTCGCACTACTAAGCCCGAGGGTGCACGATAAACCGTACTATCCCTAACGGGTTCCCCAAAGGTGGGTTGTAGCGGCGCTTTGCAAAGATTGTAAAATACTAATCCTTTAGAAAACGGTTTTATAAAGTAAAATGTATTTATTTGCAAAGTGTAATTTTTCGTATTTTAGATTCTAGGGTTTTCTAAGCCAACTAGCCTATTTCAAAATGGTCTAAACGGCAAGTCGTTAGAAGTCTCAAATCGCCTCTTCACCACCAATTGTGGTCAGGTAAGTACAAGTGAGGAAGGAGGGATCCGCTCACGAATCGTGAGACGGGCCTTTTAAAGTTACCTAAGCTCACTTGCCTAGCCTAGACACCACAAAGTCAGGTTTAGATAAACGATCGATATCCATAACTTATTGTGTTTTCCTAATAAGAGCTATTTATTTAAAAGTGTGTCAAATCTAAAACTTTTAAGAATGGTTTTATTAAGAATATGGTATTTAAATGAAAGTTTCGTTTTATCGTATTCTAAGTTTTGATGATATCGTTTTGGGGTTGTATTTGCGTGTGTGTGGAGGTAGGTCATTACCTCGTGCTCTACTTTGAATGTATAGCAAAGTTAAGGGGTTAAATGTGAAATCGAAACATGATGGTATTAAAGTGAAAAATACGATAAATTGAAAAGGTTATCATTTCATGTGACGAAACTTGTTCAAATTGATTTTTAAAAGTTTAATAGTCAAGATAAAGATGTTTAGGCATGAATGTATTGGTTAGAAGTGAAATTTTATAGAAAACCGAATCGGAAATCGGATTTGTTCCGATTCCGTCGGGTTTCGTAATTTCGTATTTTATAGAAATAGAAAGAAGGATAGAAAGGAACTTATGGGTTTCGATCTATACTAAGGAGTGAGGGGGGACTGAAGGGGTTGCCGAGGCGTTGTTTCGTCGCCGGTTGTTTCTAAAAACGTCGCTGGAATTCCCGCCGGAATTTCGTCGGAGCTTCGCCGCGAACTTGTTTTCAAAGTACACAACTCTTGGAAAATTTTTAGAGAGTGAGCTTAGGATTTTGGGGGTGAGAGGGTGGTGTGTAGGGTTGGTATTTATAGGGTTAGGCTAGGGTTAGGGTAGATGAAAAATTTAAAATAAAAATATGATAAAATGTAATAAAAATGTATTAAAAGTGGAGTAATTGGGGTTTTTAAAGAGCTTTGGAAGTGGCCTGAGGCTGAAATTTTGCAGGTGCATAGGGAATATGAAAAGACACAACTTTCATGCTGGGGCCGTCGCCGGAATCGACCGACTCGGGGGTGACTCGGCCGTGACTCGTTCGGAGCACTGAGTCGGCCGAGTCAAGGCCGAGTTGGCCGATTCCCGGCCGAGTCCGGCGGCCAGGATCCCCCCGACGGTTCATCTAACTCCTGCAAGTGTTACATGTTTGGGTGTAGTGGGGTTTTTGTGAGATATGCACGTGTAAACTCTTGGTATTCTAAAGGTTTTTAAAAAAATCAATATTAAAAATAATGTGGGGTATGGGATTTGAACTCTGGTGGCTTGGTTCAGCAGTGCAAGGTATTACCAATGAGCTACAAGCTCCTTCTTGTAATTATGGAGTTATTTAATTACTTGAAATGATAGCAGCAAGAGTAAATACTCCAAGTATACATTAAATTTAAAGTAATTTCTTGTACACTAAAAATGGAGTTATTACATTCTTGTAACTTGTAATTAAAAACAAAATAATTATTTATATCTTGTGCTCAGGCTAAAATACCCCTTTATGGATTTTGAAAAAAAATTTAAAATTTTGTGTAGAAAAGTGTATAGGAAAATTAGGGTTGTTACATTCTACCCTCCTTATAAAAATTTCGTCCTCGAAATTTGTAAAAGGAAAGTGTAACAGTTTGGTGACAGAACTAAAGATTGTAAAGAAGTTTTGCTCAAAGTTGTGAGGGAGCTACTTGGGTTACCTTGGTTCACAGTTTCAGGTTCTATGGCTGCTAAGGTGAAAGCCTGTCGCCGTGACACGTTCTTCCTTGCTGGAGGCATATTCCCCTGTACTCGAGGCATGTTTCTCAGTGCCTGATGGAATTGGTGATTTGGCTGAGCAGGAAATCCATGTGGAGGTAGTGCTGGGAGTGTAGGACGAGTTGCAGTAGCCTGGATAGCTGGCTGCTGCGAGTAGTTGATGGGTGGGTGTGCTAGGTTGCGTCTATAAGGATAGTTTCCAATTCCGTGATTGGACGCGCTACAAACCAAGCATAGGCGTTTTGCACGCCTACAGTCCTTCCACAAGTGTCCTTCCCTCTTGCAATAAAAGCAAAAATCGGGTCTTGGCCGATCCTTGGCTTCTTCCAGTCTTCTGAGTTCGACAGCTGGCCTTGAAGAGGCCCCTCCTGCCATTTGAGTGGCAGGGCGTTTCACTCCTACAGACTGAGGTCTGCCCTTTGCCTTTATCACTGCCTCATAACTGCGAGCAGCTTCCAGAGCATCTTCATGAGTCAGAAATTTCCCTGTGGCTAGTGCAGCCTGAATCTCTGTGTCCAAACCTTGTTGAAAGCGACGGGCTCTGATCTCATCCGTCGGTATCAAGTGTGCCGCAAATCGTCTTAGCTTTGTGAATTCAGCGCCATATTCATCCACTGACTTGTCCCACATTGAATCTTGTTGTAGATGAATGAACTGCTGCTCCATGGCAAACCTGACAGTCACAGGGAAGTACTTCGCGTCGAACTTCTCGCGAAAAGTCTTCCATTCAATAGGCTGTACAAGACGGCTTTCTTCCGCCTTCCACCAGTTCCGTGCATTGTCCGTGAGCTGTAGTTTCGCCACACGGACCCAAGCTATGTCTGGCACTTGTGCTGCCGCCAGATCATCCTCGATACTCTGAGCCCATTCCTCAGCTTCTAGTAGGCTCCCCTTTCTTGAGAACTGTTTAGGATGTAAAGCTCTGAATTGCTTCACCCCAGGTGCTTCAGTCTCGGGACGGTTCAAGAGCTGCTGCTGTCCCTCTAGGAGGCTGCGGATTGTCTCAAGCAGAACTGTTTGTTCATTGAGTGGAGCAGGAACAGCTGGTGTGAGAGGTAGTGCTGGAGGTGTGTTGTTGACGTTGGTGCTGGTGTTGTTCGGGGAATCCATAACCCTGAAGAAAAATTAGGGTTAGGACAGATTCAAGTATATGAAATGATAAGATTCAAGGAATATGAAACTGTAAGATTTAAGGAATATGAATTGTAAAGAATATTTTAGTTGCTGGTTCTTTTGTTATATTACTTACGTTGTTCACGCAGAACAGAACTGCATGATAGGGACACATACAGCTCTGACCTGCATGGGCCACCAACAAAACCTGTCATTCCCCGCTTCCCGGTATACGGCGAAGGGGACGCGACGAGGTCCGCTACGTATATACTCAGAAGTACATACGCTAAGCGTATCTAAGCAATATAAAATAAATACATAAGAGACAAGGTATAAAAAGAACATCAACTATTATTTATTAACATTCTTTTGTACAATGCATGAAAAGGAAATACAACTGAGATAAAAAGATGCCTAAACAGTGGCATAACAGGAAATGAAAAGTACTGAATGGAAAAGTGTACAATGAAACTAGAGCTCTGGTTCTTCAGCAAACTGGTCCAAGTCTTCTGCAGATGGCTCGATCTCCGCCGGGTCCAAACCACCTGACGACATTCAAAGAAGAAAGAAATAGAATGTCGTCAACGAACAGGTCGCTCGGTAAGTCCCAAAGATAAGGGAGAAATAGACAGAGAGTAAGAGAGAGAGAGAGTAGCTTTTAATGTTGTATTATAATATTGTAATGTTGTATTAACGCTGTTGTTTGTAGCCTGGTACAGAATATGCCAGTGTATACCAGGGGAGTCCCACTTACACCGGGGACCTTGGTAACCTGTAGTATAAGGCTCCGTCGATAATACCACTGAACAACGGCATGGATGTAATTACGTCTTAAGTGACCATCTCGTGCTACCTTTAACATATTCCGTACCAGTCTACCTCTTAAACCCCGCGATGTCTTGTTTGTATTGTTATCTTGTAAATTGAATTGTAAACTGAATTAATTGTATAATTGATTGATTGACTGACCGAAACCATGATATCAGTAAACGGAGGTGACTGAATAATCATGTAAATGGAATAACTGTAGAATCATGTAAATGGAACGTATATCCATGGTTCGGTTCAGTCAAGTTGTATAGATTGATAATTTGGGTTCATGGATTCATGTGTTCATATTGAAGTGGAATATTATAGATTGTAGATTTACTTGAATCGTATCCAAGTCAGAAAGATCAGACTCAAACCCGAGTCAGACAGTTAGAAATGCAAATCGAAGTCTTATAATTGCTAGGGTCCTTAGGGAAATTTATAAAACTTGAGGGTTTTTTATGTAAAAATACTTTTATATAATTTTCAAAATACACCTCAAGTATTTATTGTTCGTCCTTAGAGTTGTAATGAGGGTGGATTTTATATTGTGATATTTCTAGTGAAAATATCCTAGTTTTATAAATAATGGTATTTATCTGCAAAATTTTGATTTATTTGAAGTTCATGGTATTTTAGTGTAAAATATATTCTTGTGATTTTTTAGGAAAAGGTGGAAATTTATATTATAATAAAATAGATATTTAAATGATAAATATACATATGTTTATACAAAAATAATTTTAATAAATATTTTATATTCCAAAAATCTTATTTTTCTTAAGATGCCGTATTTTAAACCTTTCGAGACCGAATGCTCCTTGCGGAGGTCTGAATCTCGCACTACTAAGCCCGAGGGTGCACGATAAACCGTACTATCCCTAACGGGTTCTCCAAAGGTGGGTTATAGCGGCGCTTTGCAAAGATTGTAAAATACTAAACCTTTAGAAAACGGTTTTATAAAGCAAAAGGTATTTATTTGCAAAGTGTAATTTTTCGTATTTTAGATTCTATGGTTTCCTAAGCCAACTAGCCTATTTATAAATGGTCTAAACGACAAGTCGTTCGAAACCTCAAATCGCCTCTTCACCGCCAATTGTGGCCAGGTAAGTACAAGTGAGGAAGGAGGGATCCGCTCACGAATCGTGAGACGGGCCTTTTAAAGTTACCTAAACTCACTTGCCTAGCTTAGACACCACAAAGCCAGGTTTAGATAAACGATCGATGTCCACAACTTATCGTGTTTTCCTAATAAGAGCTATTTATTTAAAAGTGTGTCAAATCTAAAACTTTTAAGAATGGTTTTATTAAGAATATGGTATTTAAATGAAAGTTTCGTTTTATCGTATTCTAAGTTTTGATGATATCGTTTTGGGGTTGTATTTGTGTGTGTGTGGAGGTAGGTCATTACCTCGTGCTCTACTTTGAATGTATAGCAAAGTTAAGGGGTTAAATGTGAAATCGAAACATGATGGTATTAAAGTGAAAAATACGATAAATTGAAAAGGTTATCATTTCATGTGACGAAACTTGTTCAAATTGATTTTTAAAAGTTTAATAGTCAAGATAAAGATGTTTAGGCATGAATGTATTGGTTAGAAGTGAAATTTTATAGAAAACCGAATCGAAAATCGGATTTGTTCCGATTCCGTCGGGTTTCGTAATTTCGTATTTTAGAGAAATAGAAAGAAGGATAGAAAGGGACTTACGGGTTTCGATCTATACTAAGGAGTGAGGGGGGACTAAAGGGGTTGTCGAGGCATTGCTTCGTCGCCGGTTGTTTCTAAAAACGTCGCCGGAATTCCCGCCGGAATTTCGTTGGAGCTTCGCCGCGAACTTGTTTTCAAAGTACACAACTCATGAAATTTTTTGAGAGAGTGAGCTTAGAATTTTGGGGGTGAGAGGGTGGTGTGTAGGGTTGGTATTTATAGGGTTAAGCTCGGGTTAGGGTAGATGAAAAGTTTAAAATAAAAATATGATAAAATGTAATAAAAATGTATTAAAAGTGGAGTAATTGGGGTTTTTAAAGAGCTCTGGAAGTCGTCTGAGGCTGAAATTTTGCAGGTGCATAGGGAATATGAAAAGACACAACCTTCATGTTGGGGCCGTCGCCGGAATCGGCCGACTCGGGGGTGACTCGGCCGTGACTCATTCGGAGCACTGAGTCGGCCGAGTCAAGGCCGAGTTGGCCGATTCCCGGCCGAGTCCGGCGGCCAGGATCCCCCCGACGCTTCATCTAATTCCTGCAAGTGTTACATGTTTGGGTGTAGTGGGGGTTTTTGTGAGATATGCACGTGTAAACTCTTGGTATTCTAAAGGTTTTTAAAAAAATCAATATTAAAAATAATGTGGGGTATGGGATTTGAACTCTGGTGGCTTGGTTCAGCAGTGCAAGGTATTACCAATGAGCTACAAGCTCCTTCTTGTAATTATGGAGTTATTTAATTACTTAAAATGATAGCAGCAAGAGTAAATACTCCAAGTATACAATAAATTTAAAGTAATTTCTTGTACACTAAAAATGGAGTTATTACATTCTTGTAACTTGTAATTAAAAACAAAATAATTACTTATATCTTGTGCTCAGGCTAAAATACCCTTTTATGGATTTTGAAAAAAAAATTAAAATTTTGTGTAGAAAAGTGTATAGGAAAATTAGGGTTGTAACATTCTACCCACCTTATAAAAATTTCGTCCTCGAAATTTATAAAAGGAAAGTGTAACAGTTTGGTGACAGAACTAAAGATTGTAAAGAAGTTTTGGTCAAAATTATGAGGGAGTTACTTGGGTTACCTTGGTTCACAGTTTCAGGTTCTATGGCTGCTAAGGTGAAAGTCTGTCGCCGCGGCACGTTCCTCCTTGCTGGAGGCATATTCCCTAGTACTCGAGGCATGTTTCTCAGTGCCTGATGGAATTGGCGATTTGGCTGAGCAGGAAATCCACGTGGAGGTTGTGCTGGGAGTGTAGGACGAGTTGCAGGAGCCTGGATAGCTGGCTGCTGCGGGTAGTTGATGGATGGGTGTGCTGGGTTGCGTCTATAAGGACAGTTTCCAATTCCGTGATTGGACGTGCCACAAACCAAGCATAGGCGTTTTGCACGCCTACAGTCCTTCCACAAGTGTCCTTCCCTCTTGCAATAAAAGCAAAAATCGGGTCTTGGCCGATCCTTGGCTTCTTCCAGTCTTCTAAGTTCGACAGCTGGCCTTGAAGAGGCCCCTCCTGCCATTTGAGTGGCAGGGCATTTCACTCCTGCAGACTGAGGTCCGCCCCTTGCCTTTATCACTGCCTCATAACTAAGAGCAGCTTCCAGAGCATCTTCATGAGTCAGAAATTTCCCTGTGGCTAGTGCAGCCTGAATCTCTGTGTCCAAACCTTGTTGAAATCGACGGGCTCTGATCTCATCCGTCGGTATCAGGTGTGCCGCAAATCGTCTTAGCTTGGTGAATTCAGCGCCATATTCATCCACTGACTTGTCCCACATTGAATCTTGTTGTAGATAAATGAACTGCTGCTCCATGGAAAACCTGACAGTCACAGGGAAGTACTTCGCGTCGAACTTCTCGCGAAAAGTCTTCCATTCAATAGGCTGTACAAGACGGCTTTCTTCCGCCTTCCACCAGTTCCGTGCATTGTCCGTGAGCTGTAGTTTCGCCACACGGACCCAAGCTATGTCTGGCACTTGTGCTGCTGCAAGATCATCCTCGATACTCTAAGCCCATTCTTCAGCTTCCAGTGGGCTCCGCTTTCCTGAGAACTGTTTAGGATGTAAAGCTCTGAATTGCTTCACCCCAGGTGCTTCAGTCTCGGGACGGTTCAAGAGCTGCTGCTGTCCCTCTAGGAGGCTGCGGATTGCCTCAAGCAGAACTGTTTGTTCATTGAGTGGAGCAGGAACAGCTGGTGTGAGAGGTAGTGCTGGAGGTGTGTTGTTGACGTTGGTGCTAGTGTTGTTCGGGGAATCCATAACCCGGAAGAAAAATTAGGGTTAGGACAGATTCAAGTACATGAAATGATAAGATTCAAGGAATATGAAACTGTAAGATTTAAGGAACATGAATTGTAAAGAATATTTTAATTGCTGGTTCTTGTGTTATATTACTTACGTTGTTCACGCTGAACAGAACTGCATGATAGGGACACATACAGCTCTGACTTGCATGGGCCACCAACAAAACCTGTCACGCCCCGCTTCCCGGTATACGGCGAAGGGGACGCGACGAGGTCCGCTACGTATATACTCAGAAGTACATACGCTAAGCGTATCTAAGCAATATAAAATAAATACACAAGAGACAAGGTATAAAAAGAACAGCAACTATTATTTATTAACATTCTTTTGTACAATGCATGAAAAGGAAATACAACTGAGATAAAAAGATGCCTAAATAGTGGCAATACAGGAAATGAAAAGTACTGAATGGAAAAGTGTACAATGAAACTAGAGCTCTGGTTCTTCAGCAAACTGGTCCAAGTCTTCTGCAGATGGTTCGATCTCCGCCGGGTCCAAACCACCTGACGACATTCAAAGAAGAAAGAAATAGAATGTCGTCAGCGAACAGGTCGCTCGGTAAGTCCCAAAGATAAGGGGGAAATAGACAGAGAGTAAGAGAGAGAGAGAGTAGCTTTTAATGTTGTATTTTAATATTGTAATGTTGTATTAACGCTGTTGTTTGTAGCCTGGTACAGAAGATGCCAGTGTATACGAGGGGAGTCCCACTTACACCGGGGACCTTGGTAACCTGTAGTACAAGGCTCTGTCGATAATACCACTGAACAACGGCATGGATGTAATTACGTCTTAAGTGACCATCTCGTGCTACCTTTAACATATTCCGTACCAGTCTACTCCTTAAACCCCGCGATGTCTTGTTTGTATTGTTATCTTGTAAATTGAATTGTAAACTGAATTAATTGTATAATTGATTGATTGACTGACCGAAACCATGATATCAGTAAACAGAGGTGACTGAATAATCATGTAAATAGAATAACTGTAGAATCATGTAATGGAATGTATATTCATGGTTCGGTTCAGTCAAGTTGTATAGATTGATAATTTGGGTTCATGGATTCATGTGTTCATATTGAAGTGGAATATTATAGATTGTAGATTTACTTGAATCGTATCCAAGTCAGAATGATCAGACTCAAACCCGAGTCAGACAGTTAGAAATGCAAATCGAAGGCTTATAATTGCTAGGGTCCTTAGGGAAATTTATAAAACTTAAGGGGGTTTTATGTAAAAATAGTTTTATATGCTTTTCAAAATACACCTCAAGTATTTATTGTTCATCCTTAGAGTTGTAATGAGGGTGGATTTTATATTGTGATATTTCTAGTGAAAATATCCTAGTTTTATAAATAATGGTATTTATCTGCAAAATTTTGATTTATTTGAAGTTCATGGTATTTTAGTGTAAAATATATTCTTGTGATTTTTTAGGAAAAGGTGGAAATTTATATTATAATAAAATAGATATTTAAATGATAAATATACATATGTTTATACAAAAATAATTTTAATAAATATTTTATATTCCAAAAATCTCATTTTTCTTAAGATGCCGTATTTTAAACCTTTCGAGACCGAATGCTCCTTGCGGAGGTTTGAATCTCGCACTACTAAGCCCGAGGGTGCACGATAAACCGTACTATCCCTAACGGGTTCTCCAAAGGTGGATTGTAGCGGCGGTTTGCAAAGATTGTAAAATACTAATCCTTTAGAAAACGGTTTTATAAAGTAAAATGTATTTATTTGCAAAGTGTAATTTTTCGTATTTTAGATTCTAGGGTTTCCTAAGCCAACTAGCCTATTTATAAATGGTCTAAACGACAAGTCGTTAGAAGCCTCAAATCGCCTCTTCACCGCCAATTGTGGCCAGGTAAGTACAAGTGAGGAAGGAGGGATCCGCTCACGAATCGTGAGACGGGCCTTTTAAAGTTACCTAAACTCACTTGCCTAGCCTAGACACCACAAAGTCAGGTTTAGATAAACGATCGATGTCCACAACTTATCGTGTTTTCCTAATAAGAGCTATTTATTTAAAAGTGTGTCAAATCTAAAACTTTTAAGAATGGTTTTATTAAGAATATGGTATTAAAATGAAAGTTTCGTTTTACCGTATTCTAAGTTTTGATGATATCGTTTTGGGGTTGTATTTGTGTGTGTGTGGAGGTAGGTCATTACCTCGTGCTCTACTTTGAATGTATAGCAAAGTTAAGGGGTTAAATGTGAAATCGAAACATAATGGTATTAAAGTGAAAAATACGATAAATTGAAAAGGTTATCATTTCATGTGACGAAACTTGTTCAAATTGATTTTTAAAAGTTTAATAGTCAAGATAAAGATGTTTAGGCATGAATGTATTGGTTAGAAGTGAAATTTTATAGAAAACCGAATCGGAAATCGGATTTGTTCCGATTCCGTCGGGTTTCGTAATTTCGTATTTTAGAGAAATAGAAAGAAGGATAGAAAGGGACTTACGGGTTTCGATCTATACTAAGGAGTGAGGGGGGACTAAAGGGGTTGCCGAGGCATTGCTTCGTCGCCGGTTGTTTCTAAAAACGTCGCCGGAATTCCCGCCGGAATTTCGTCGGAGCTTCGCCGCGAACTTGTTTTCAAAGTACACAACTCTTGAAAATTTTTGAGAGAGTGAGCTTAGGATTTTGGGGGTGAGAGGGTGGTGTGTAGGGTTGGTATTTATAGGGTTAGGCTAGGGTTAGGGTAGATGAAAAGTTTAAAATAAAAATGTGATAAAATGTAATAAAAATGTATTAAAAATGGAGTAATTGGGGTTTTTAAAGAGCTCTGGAAGCCGTCTGAGGCTGAAATTTTGCGGGTGCATAGGGAATATGAAAAGACACAACTTTCATGTTGGGGCCATCGCCGGAATCGGCCGACTCGGGGGTGACTTGGCCGTGACTCATTCGGAGCACTGAGTCGGCCGAGTCAAGGCCGAGTAGACCGATTCCCGGCCGAGTCCGGCGTCCAGGATTCCCCCGACGGTTCATCTAACTCCTGCAAGTGTTACATGTTTGGGTGTAGTGGGGGTTTTTGTGAGATATGCACGTGTAAACTCTTGGTATTCTAAAGGTTTTTTAAAAAATCAATATTAAAAATAATGTGGGGTATGGGATTTGAACTCTGGTGGCTTGGTTCAGCAGTGCAAGGTATTACCAATGAGCTACAAGCTCCTTCTTGTAATTATGGAGTTATTTAATTACTTAAAATGATAGCAGCAAGAGTAAATACTCTAAGTATACATTAAATTTAAAGTAATTTCTTGTACACTAAAAATGGAGTTATTACATTCTTGTAACTTGTAATTAAAAAAAAAATAATTACTTATATCTTGTGCTCAGGCTAAAATACCCCTTTATGGATTTTGAAAAAAAAAATTAAAATTTTGTGTAGAAAAGTGTATAGGAAAATTAGGGTTGTTACATTCTACCCTCCTTATAAAAATTTCGTCCTCGAAATTTGTAAAAGGAAAGTTTAACCGTTTGGTGACAGAACTAAAGATTGTAAAGAAGTTTTGGTCAAAATTGTGAGGGAGTTACTTGGGTTACTTGGTTCACAGTTTCAGGTTCTATGGCTGCTAAGGTGAAAGCCTGTCGCCGTGGCACGTTCCTCCTAGCTGGAGGCATATTCCCTAGTACTCGAGGAATGTTTCTCAGTGCCTGATGGAATTGGCGATTTGGCTGAGCAGGAAATCCACGTGGAGGTCGTGTTGGGAGTGTAGGACGAGTTGCAGGAGCCTGGATAGCTGGCTGCTGCGGGTAGTTGATGGATGGGTGTGCTGGGTTGCGTCTATAAGGACAGTTTCCAATTCCGTGATTGGACGCGCCACAAACCAAGCATAGGCGTTTTGCACGCCTACAGTCCTTCCACAAGTGTCCTTCCCTCTTGCAATAAAAGCAAAAATCGGGTCTTGGCCGATCCTTGGCTTCTTCCAGTCTTCTGAGTTCGACAGCTGGCCTTGAAGAGGCCCCTCCTGCCATTTGAGTGGCAGGGCGTTTCACTCCTGCAGACTGAGGTCCGCCCCTTGCCTTTATCACTGCCTCATAACTGCGAGCAGCTTCCAGAGCATCTTCATGAGTCAGAAATTTCCCTGTGGCTACTGCAGCCTGAATCTCTGTGTCCAAACCTTGTTGAAAGCGACGGGCTCTGATCTCATCCGTCGGTATCAGGTGTGCCGCAAATCGTCTTAGCTTGGTGAATTCAGCGCCATATTCATCCACTGACTTGTCCCACATTGAATCTTGTTGTAGATGAATGAACTGCTGCTCCATGGAAAACCTGACAGTCATAGGGAAGTACTTCGCGTCGAACTTCTCGCGAAAAGTCTTCCATTCAATAGGCTGTACAAGACGGCTTTCTTCCGCCTTCCACCAGTTCCGTGCATTGTCCGTGAGCTGTAGTTTCGCCACACAGACCCAAGCTATGTCTGGCACTTGTGCTGCTGCCAGATCATCCTCGATACTCTGAGCCCATTCCTCAGCTTCCAGTGGGCTCCCCTTTCCTGAGAACTGTTTAGGATGTAAAGCTCTGAATTGCTTCACCCCAGGTGCTTCAGTCTCGGGACGGTTCAAAAGCTGCTGCTGTCCCTCTAGGAGGCTGCGGATTGCCTCAAGCAGAACTGTTTGTTCATTGAGTAGAGCAGGAACAGCTGGTGTGAGAGGTAGTGCTGGAGGTGTGTTGTTGACGTTGGTGCTGGTGTTGTTCGGGGAATCCATAACCCTGAAGAAAAATTAGGGTTAGGACAGATTCAAGTACATGAAATGATAAGATTCAAGGAATATGAAACTGTAAGATTTAAGGAACATGAATTGTAAAGAATATTTTAGTTGCTGGTTCTTGTGTTATATTACTTACGTTGTTCACGCAGAATAGAACTGCATGATAGGGATACATACAGCTCTGACCTGCATGGGCCACCAACAAAACCTGTCACGCCCCGCTTCCCGGTATACGGTGAAGGGGACGCGACGAGGTTCGCTACGTATATACTCAGAAGTACATACGCTAAGCGTATCTAAGCAATATAAAATAAATACACAAGAGACAAGGTATAAAAAGAACAGCAACTATTATTTATTAACATTCTTTTGTACAATGCATGAAAAGGAAATACAACTGAGATAAAAAGATGCCTAAATAGTGGCAATACAGGAAATGAAAAGTACTGAATGGAAAAGTGTACAATGAAACTAGAGCTCTGGTTTTTCAGCAAACTGGTCCAAGTCTTCTGCAGATGGTTCGATCTCCGCCGGGTCCAAACCACCTGACGACATTCAAAGAAGAAAGAAATAGAATGTCGTCAGCGAACAGGTCGCTCGGTAAGTCCCAAAGATAAGGGAGAAATAGACAGAGAGTAAGAGAGAGAGAGAGAATAGCTTTTAATGTTGTATTATAATATTGTAATGTTGTATTAACGCTGTTGTTTGTAGCCTGGTACAGAAGATGCCAGTGTATACGAGGGGAGTCCCACTTACACCGGGGACCTTGGTAACCTGTAGTACAAGGCTCCGTCGATAATACCACTGAACAACGGCATGGATGTAATTACGTCTTAAGTGACCACCTCGTGCCACCTTTAACATATTCCGTACCAGTCTACTCCTTAAACCCCGCGATGTCTTGTTTGTATTGTTATCTTGTAAATTGAATTGTAAACTGAATTAATTGTATAATTGATTGATTGACTGACCGAAACCATGATATCAGTAAACGGAGGTGACTGAATAATCATGTAAATGGAATAACTGTAGAATCATGTAAATGGAACGTATATCCATGGTTCGGTTCAGTCAAGTTGTATAGATTGATAATTTGGGTTCATGGATTCATGTGTTCATATTGAAGTGGAATATTATAGATTGTAGATTTACTTGAATCGTATCCAAGTCAGAATGATCAGACTCAAACCCGAGTCAGACAGTTAGAAATGCAAATCGAAGTCTTATAATTGCTAGGGTCCTTAGGGAAATTTATAAAACTTGAGGGTTTTTTATGTAAAAATACTTTTATATAATTTTCAAAATACACCTCAAGTATTTATTGTTCGTCCTTAGAGTTGTAATGAGGGTGGATTTTATATTGTGATATTTCTAGTTAAAATATCCTAGTTTTATAAATAATGGTATTTATCTGCAAAATTTTGATTTATTTGA
The DNA here is from genome assembly GCA_030015575.1 of Agapanthus africanus. Classification (NCBI taxonomy): domain Eukaryota; kingdom Viridiplantae; phylum Streptophyta; class Magnoliopsida; order Asparagales; family Amaryllidaceae; genus Agapanthus; species Agapanthus africanus. The sequence continues at coordinate 117,176,450 of CM057346.1, read as the reverse complement.
AGTTCATGGTATTTTAGTGTAAAATATATTCTTGTGATTTTTTAGGAAAAGGTGGAAATTTATATTATAATAAAATAGATATTTAAATGATAAATATACATATGTTATACAAAAATAATTATAATAAATATTTTATATTCCAAAAATCTCATTTTTCTTAAGATGTCGTATTTTAAACTTTTCGAGACCGAATGCTCCTTGCGGAGGTCTGAATCTCGCACTACTAAGCCCGAGGGTGCACGATAAACCGTACTATCCCTAACGGGTTCCTCAAAGATGGGTTGTAGCGGCGGTTTGCAAAGATTGTAAAATACTAATCCTTTAGAAAACGGTTTTATAAAGTAAAAGGTATTTATTTGCAAAGTGTAATTTTTCGTATTTTAGATTTTAGGGTTTCCTAAGCCTCAAATCGTTAGAAGCCTCAAATCGCCTTTTAACCGCCAATTGTGGCCAGGTAAGTACAAGTGAGGAAGGAGGGATCCGCTCACGAATCGTGAGACGGGCCTTTTAAAGTTACCTAAGCTCACTTGCCTAGCCTAGACACCACAAAGTCAGGTTTAGATAAACGATCGATGTCCACAACTTATCGTGTTTTCCTAATAAGAGCTATTTATTTAAAAGTGTGTCAAATCTAAAACTTTTAAGAATGGTTTTATTAAGAATATGGTATTTAAATGAAAGTTTCGTTTTATCGTATTCTAAGTTTTGATGATATCGTTTTGGGGTTGTATTTGCGTGTGTGTGGAGGTAGGTCATTACCTCGTGCTCTACTTTGAATGTATAGCAAAGTTAAATGGTTAAATGTGAAATCGAAACATGATGGTATTAAAGTGAAAAATACGATAAATTGAAAAGGTTATCATTTCATGTAACGAAACTTGTTCAAATTGATTTTTAAAAGTTTAATAGTCAAGATAAACATGTTTAGGCATGAATGTATTGGTTAGATGTGAAATTTTATAGAAAACCGAATCGGAAATCGGATTTGTTCCGATTCCGTCGGGTTTCGTAATTTCGTATTTTAGAGAAATAGAAAGAAGGATAGAAAGGGACTTACGGGTTTCGATCTATACTAAGGAGTGAGGGGGGACTAAAGGGGTTGCCGAGGCATTGCTTCGTCACCGGTTGTTTCTAAAAACGTCGCCGGAATTCTCGCCGGAATTTCGTCGGAGTTTCGCCGCGAACTTGTTTTCAAAGCACACAACTCTTGGAAAATTTTGAGAGAGTGAGCTTAGGATTTTGGGGGTGAGAGGGTGGTGTGTACGGTTGGTATTTATAGGGTTAGGCTAGGGTTAAGGTAGATGAAAAGTTTAAAATAAAAATGTGATAAAATATAATAAAAATGTATTAAAAGTGGAGTAATTGGAATTTTTAAAGAGTTTTGGAAGTGGTCTGAGGCTGAAATTTTGCAGGTGCATAGGGAATATGAAAAGACACAACTTTCATGTTGGGGCCGTCGCCGGAATCGGCCGACTCGGGGGTGACTCGGCCGTGACTCGTTCGGAGCACTGAGTCGGCCGAGTCAAGGCCGAGTTGGCCGATTCTCGGCCGAGTCCGGCGGCCAGGATCCCCCCGACGGTTCATCTAACTCCTGCAAGTGTTACATGTTTGGGTGTAGTGGGGTTTTTGTGAGATATGCACGTGTAAATTCTTGGTATTCTAAAGGTTTTCAAAAAAATCAATATTAAAAATAATGTGGGGGTATGGGATTTGAACTCTGGTGGCTTGGTTCAGCAGTGCAAGGTATTACCAATGAGCTACAAGCTCCTTCTTGTAATTATGAAGTTATTTAATTACTTAAAATGATCGCAGCAAGAGTAAATACTCCAAGTATACATAAAATTTAAAGTAATTTCTTGTACACTAAAAATGGAGTTATTACATTCTTGTAACTTGTAATTAAAAACAAAATAATTACTTATATCTTGTGCTCAGGCTAAAATACCCCTTTATGGATTTTGAAAAAAAAATTAAAATTTTGTGTAGAAAAGTGTATAGGAAAATTTGGGTGGTTACATCCTACACAGCATATGATGCGATTAATTTGGACAGTCACATGATTATGTTGACCATAGCCAAGAGTCATGTGGGTGGGTCTAATTAATCATGAAATGACGGGTAGAACTTGACTAGTGCTTATGATATGTTGACCATAGCCAAGGTCATGAGTGCTAGGGGTAAAAACCATATCGGGAGTTTCAAGCGTTGGAATTTGCAATGAGATTGCATACCTTCTATGTGATAGTTGGATCCCGATCCCACTATGAGCAAGAGTTTCTCCCAGGAGAGTTTTGCACTTTACAGTTAGCTAACCCATTAGGTGTCTAGAAAGATGTTAATAGGGCTACGCCTCTAGGAAAACGAGGTTTATTTTAATTAGGTCCGTGCGAAAGCACAGGGAACCCCCCTCAAAGTACCGACACTGGCCTAGCTGAACGGTTTGCGAAGTTGTAGAATGTAATTAATCCTGGATAATTTTCTTTTTAAGGTTTGAAGGAAAATTTGATAAAAGCAGTGGGAGATATCGATTAGATTCGATAAATAACCAATCTAATCTTTGCAAGAGCTTTCGCTAAGTGTATTCTTTTCTCTCTCCTAATGGCATATACCCATGACCAGACTTAAGCTTTTATTAGAGAAAAATAAGCTAACCGGACCAAACTATAAAGACCGGCTGAGGAACATTAATATCGCTCTCCTATATGATAAGGTATCATATGTCCTCACTGCCTCAGCCCCTCCCAGCCCAGGCCTTGAATCTACTGTTGTGGATAGGGAGATCCGTAAAACATGGGATATTGACTGTGCCACTGCCAAATGCCTCACGCTTGCATCGATGGACAATACACATCAAAAGCAGCATGAGCAGATGTAACATTTCAGAAAATATAAAATATTATTTTTGGAATTTAATATTAAAATAATATATTTCCCGAAAACTGCCGATTTGTGAAATTGGGGTTTTCGAAAAAGGGTATAAATATATACCAATAATTGTGAAATAACTGGAAATTAAAATGATTTATTCATTTAAAAATATATTTAAAGGATTTGGCATTTTAAAAATCAATTATATGCAGTTTAAATGAAAACCCGATTAATGCACTGCTAATCGCGATTAATCCAAATCCGTGTTTCTACAGTTTTCCGTGGCTAGTGCACCACGTCATATTGCATTTTGGTTACATGATGTGTTTCTTATGTTGTTTTGGGGTATTATGTGGTTAGGTTGTAAAAAGAAAAGAAAAAGAGAAAAAGGGTTAAAGTTTAGAATGATTGGAGAGAGAGAGAGAGAGAGAGAGAGAGATTAACTGTGAGAGAGAGAGAGGGGCTGCCACATTTCATTTCCCCCCATTTGTTTTGCTTCATCTCCTTCTTCTTCCTCATTTCCCCCCATCTTCTACCCTCATGAACCATCTCAAAATACTCCTCAAAACCCTATACCCCTTTCATAAAAAATGATCACCTCCTCACCCTCATCACATGGGACCAAGAAAAGTTTGATTTTGAAGACTTTGAGAAGTTAGGGTTTTTCTTGAGTTGCCCAAATGAGGTATAGTGTCACGACCCGAAAGTACGGAACGTGACCGGCACTTAGATTACGAAGCGTCTAGAGGCGTCACGTAACCTAAGTAAGCCGAAGCCCAGAAATCTAAACCATAAAAGAAGAAGAAGAAGTAAAAGAACATGAAGAAAAACAAGTTTAAAAATATCAGCAATTTTTCCCAAAAATTTCGGCAGAGTCTTCTCTGTAAAAACTGGCCCCCAGACGGGTACAACAAGTATAATATAAACAAACAATAAAAAACATCCCCAAACGGGTGCTAGCATCAACGCCAACAGGCGGAAACAACCACAACAAGCACAATAATATACAACGCCAAAGGGCGAGGCTCAAAACTCAAAAGAAAACAAAACCACCAGATCAGAATAATACATGCGCGACTCTAAGGTCGAAATAAAAGACTGGTCCAATAAACTTATCAAGTAATACAAGTATGGTTGATGGAGCTTACTAGATACAAATGAATGAATAAAAGTACAATGGTGGTTCGGATACAAGTGAACCAACCTACCGTGCAAATCACCCTGAAGAAAAGATGTGCCAACAAGCTGCCACGGAAACCTGTACATCGAACCTGTAAAGAATTTGGCACAACGGGGGTGAGTTGCCAACTCGTGAGTAGAAGACATCTACGAAAAGAAATCGAATGCACGACGCTATCCTAGGTCATAATAATACACTACTAAGTCTCAAACCTCAAGTAATAGCAGGGTAATAATACGTGTAAGTGCAGATACTCCGTGCTCGTGTCAGTGCCTCATATAGTACTATGTCATATGAATGGATATGCATGCACCATGAATGTAAAATAAGCAATCCTGAAATCCAGGTATATCTGTAAAGAAATCTTTGGCTGTTATCATAGTAAAATGTGTATAAGAATCTGAAATCTCAACAATGAAATCCATGGAAATCCGTGTCAATCATCGACACAAATATGTAAATCTCAAGTCTCATAGTCTCAATACCTCGGGCTCCGTCAGTCCGGATCGGCTCATATCATCAAATCTCACGACAACGGTCGGTATCCTCGGGATATCCGCCGCGCCAGACATCACCGGTAGGTAGCCTTCCCCTGCCAGGCTCATCGTCTACAACTCGATCGTCTTGCCCCGGGGTACCATACCGGGCCCACCATGTACCCGAGACGGTTCATCCACTCCTCGAATCGGGTCTCGAAATCCATCAGAAAACATTAAATCTCATGGTGGACGACACATACATCACGAGAAAACCGCATCTTATTTTGAAAAGAGAAGAGGAGAGAGAGAGAAGTTTTTATACATTTTTGCGGTTTTCCCCAAAAATCCAGAAATCTCATAGAAATCCAAATCTCAAAATCATGAGTAAGTATATGATAAGTGTCGGCATATGCCCATAATACTGCGCGATAACATGAAAATATGCATGCATGAATGTCTAAGTAATAAATATCATGTCTTATATTAACATAAGAGAGAAATCACAATATTTTATAGCGGTCTAGTGGTTAACTGATTCTATCAATAAAAGATAATATGATCTAAAGTGTACGCGACATAGCAATTACCGATGATGATGTGTGTGAGCCGGCAAATAAGTGTGCGTGGAATATGCGCATCATCGGTAATGGTGCTGGTGTCCTAACAGGTAAGGTTTATACTGATTATAGCAACATATGTAAGAACATGCACCATGATGATTACAATATGAATGTAATACAGGTGTGCATTATCCACTCCTCCGCGATATACGAGTACAACTACCACTATGTGAGTCGAACATAAACTAGTGTCCATCTAATATCCTAAGGAACTAACCTAAGAAACTAGTCAATAAGAAACAAGCATCTACCTAAGGTCTGAACCAATATCTCTAATAGTCGGCGATCCCGCCTCAATAGCGTCACGTACGTAGTACGGCTTCCTCGAATCAAGAGTGCGGATCAATCAACATATTTAAGCCTCGTACGGTAAAATCCATTGTATGGCATCCCAATATCGGGGTACGGGTCAAGTATCTCCTAGGTGTCTCATTATTCGTAATGTGTCATCATCAACACATCTCATGATCAAGGTGCTAAACTATAATCGCATACATCAATCATATATCATTGCCATCATGGAATAATCATTAGTTTATCCTCAGAAATATCATGTCACATGTATCATACTGTGATTAAGTCATACCGATATCTTATCGTCATCAAGTCACAAGCTACAGCCCAGGTACTATTTTAGCGTTCCATGTACCTCACTATCACCACCACTGTTCATAATTTATATATTCATGTTCATTATCTCATTCTCTAATGATCCGCTAACACTTTAATACGACTGTATAGTCAAGAATCACGGCATCAAGCCCAGTTATACTGTTTCATCATACCTCAGATATCATATCACATCAATGAATCCCACATACGTGTTGTGTATATATATATACCTATACCTAGTTTTATATATATACACACATATACGTATACGCCATGTCAAGTTTTAGTGTGTGCGTGTGTGTTTCTATCAGAAACCTACGAACCTCTCCCAAAGTATTCATCCTCAGGTATGGTTTTCCTAAATCAGTCTAGTCCCGCCTAGGGTCATTACTAGGGTCCTGCTCAGTAAGAATCTAGGGTCATATCGGGTTTTCCTAATGTCAATAAGTACTATTCCTATTCTACGTTGCGGGGGTGCTCAACGCCATCCACCCGACTTCCCCCCATAGATATACATCTACTCACCTGGTCCATGTCTGCCGAAGACGGTGTCGCCATCCTCCTCTTCATCGCCCGCAGTCCACGTGAGGGGTACCTAAACGCAAACATATAAATAGTATCGTAAACCGAATCACATACAAAAGTCAAACGATACAAGGAACAAGCATAGGTTAAAACCTATGTCCCGTCCACGCAAAAGAACCAAATACCGCTCGATATCGGCATACAAACTCCGATGGATCGAGATAACATCAACAAACAACTTGTAGTTTTAAAACACATTACTTATACTATAAAACATGATTAAATCGATTGAAACCCGAAAATCTATCAAACCGTCCAATTTCGCAAAACCCGAAAATGCCAATTTACCGTTTTTCATCAAAACTTAACATTTAAATGAAACCAATGGTCATAAAACTCATAAATAGCATAACTAGACTATACAAACTATTACTATATTTTTATTACACAAACTTGTATAAATTTGAAATTTCTAGTTTGCACCCTTTAACAATTTTCAACATTTTTCAAGCAAAATACCACAATTCCACCACAAAACATGATTTTGCATAAATTAATGAATTAAACCACAATTCATGATGATAATGATATAATGAAACCAAAATTATATTTTTAATCTCATCTATATAGGAATTTCTAAAATCTAGTTTACAAAATTAGCAATTTTTATCACCATTTATCAATTAACCATAGAAACTAGCAATCAAACTAAGTTTTTCTTTCCATTAACATGCTAATATTTCCACTAAAACTATAATCCAATGATAACAACCCAAATTAGAATTTTATATTAACCACAACCACATTTTGCAAAAACCTAGTTAACTAAATTCCTAATTTAAAACAATTTTTGAATAACAATTTGTTAAACAATAACCATGCAAGATTTCCTAATACTAAAAGTGTTAAACTAACTACTATAACCCTAATTAATTATTAAAAATCATAACTTGAATTTAGAATCCTAGCTTGCATTTTAAAAAAAAGAACATAGAATTAATTCATTAAATCTAATTAAGCTTAAATGAACATCTAAAACAATAAATCAAAAGAAAGAAATTATACCTCCCAAAATATGAAATCCAAACAAGAAATGAGCCTCCAAAATGCATGCCTTCCATCTCCAAATTTCATATAAAAATGAGCAAGGAATAAAGAGTATGAAATAAATAGGATTTTGTGGAATTTTAATGGAATTTTTGATGTATTTTTAATGAATTTTGAATAAAAATGAGGTGGGAAAAGGGGGGGGGCAGCCATGGGGGGTTGTGGCCGGCCCTAGAGAGGTGAGGGAGAGAAAGAAGAGAGTGGGAAAAGTGTGTAGAAGTTTCAAGAGAAGAAACATCAATAAAAGTCTTTTCATGCTTTATTTATTTATTTATTTATTTCTTTACTATAGCAACTCAAGAAAGCTCTAGAAAATAGGAAAAATTTGCAAATAAATTTTGCATGATACACACTAATTTCTAATATGCCATGGTTCATTTTTTCAAATTAAAACCATTTAAATTTGTAATTTACACTAATTTAGTGTAAAAATAAAGCTTATGTTAATATTTAAAATAATTAATTTAGGAAAAATATTTTATTAAACTAAAAATTTATAAGTGGATAAATAAACACTATTTACTAGTAATTACATAATTAAATAGGTATTTTTGAATTTATAATGAAAAACAATTGCGGTTTGGTTTTACGAAAAATACATTTTGCTTTACCGAAAATCATAAAATTTACTTAAATAATTTTATTCATTTAATTATTTATTTAATTATTTTTAAAACGTTACAATCTTCCCCCCTTTTAGAAATTCGGTCCCCGAATTTAAATTAAAACTCCCCCTCCAAATATTAAAACATTTAGCAAACACTCAAATCGTCGGGGCTCCGAAATCATCAATACATAAAAAAAAATCAACTCCGTCAAGCATTACGCAATCATCGGAGTTATGGCGAGAATAAAATTTCAAAACTCAATATGAAAACCATCATAATATACATCAATCTATAACTTATATATAGTTCGCATCCTAGTAAAATCGCCGAATCATCATAATAAAGAAGCATACAAAAACCCCTCTTGAAAATCGCCGTGCAATGCACGTGTCACGGCATAAGTAGCGGACGTTTAATTTTAAAAAAAAAAACTATATATATCTATCTTTTATTTAACATACACGTCCCGCCTGGTTACTAAATCAAATAATAATGACTATGAAAACATACTGCTCAAACTGAAATCAATCCCAATCACATCATAAAAATATCATGTGCGTCCGGTGCGCACTGAAATCGAAACCAACTAAAGATACCATGAATACACACAAAACAAAACTAAGTGCAACAGGTGTGCACCAAAAACATCTATCAAGTGCAACGGGCGTGCACGACTCAATATCAGGTGCATCTAATCTGCACAAAACCCCAATTTAGTGCATCTGGTGTGCACGAAATCGCATCAAGTGCGCCAAGTATGAGCAAGAATCCTAATCAGGTGCACATGGTGCACGAAAACATACATCGAATATCAAAATCAAAATCACAGTACAAAAATGCATGAAAACTAGGTCGAAACATATGTCAAAATCATGTGTAACCCCTATGCACGAAATCAAATCAAAAATCTCAATATATATAAAACCAAATCAAGTGTACTGGGTGTGTACTAAACAACATCAATACAACTGATATATGAAACACAAATAGAATGAAATGAAGGTACACACATGAAATACCAATCATAGAACAAAGTCCTCAAAATACCAAAATCCAATCAACAAAAATATGAAATTCAAATCACTGAATCACAATCGTAAACACTATCGTCAATGTGCGCCTCTTTCCTCTGATGTCGGTTGTTTCGAACTCGTCTCTTCGTAGCTGTGCTGACTGCGCTACCAACGGCAATACTCATATCTAGAGTCTCCCACGTAGTCGATCCCTTCACATGATATCCGGATTACATTAAACTTTTCGATCAATCCATCAAAATCCCATAAGTCCCTGAGAGCTCAACACTCAAGTACAGTTTAAAAATATCCGGTACATACCCCAGCATCGATGATCCAGCCGTAGAAGGGCAAACCCAAGCCTCACTAATGACACCGCGGAACTGCCGTAAACCCTAAGGTTCAAGGGCGTTCTCATGGTCATTATGTCGAGTTAGGGTTTCATTCTTCTAAAGGGTCCATCGAAATACCTGCATGTTCTTCCGAATACCTTAAACTTGGGAAAATGGTTTTCTGATAATCGTTCGAACCCTTTAACTTCATCCGGACGGCATGTGAATACCCTTCATCCGCACGCTAAACAATGCTTCAATCCTCAATAATAACCAATACTCTAATGGTTATCGCATTCGAGCCGCAGCTCCCTCTGCCCGTGGTAACAGAAACCACCATCCGACATCGACGAAGATAGATCAAAAGAACGAATGAAATACGGTGCAAACAAATGTACATCCTAAGGCTCCTTAAGCAGAGTAGCGTATCGTAAGTATGCCGCGGACCATACCCACGGTACGTTACTTTACCTAAATCGCCTACTCCATCAACCAAGGGTCACCTAGACTTATACAAGGTTAAACCTAGCGCTCTGATACCAACTTTGTCACGACCCGAAAGTACGGAACGTGACCGGCACTTAGATTACGAAGCGTCTAGAGGCGCCACGTAACCTAAGTAAGCCGAAGCCCAGAAATCTAAACCATAAAATAAGAAGAAGAAGTAAAAGAACATGAAGAAAAACAAGTTTAAAAATATCAGCAATTTTTCCCAAAAATTTCGGCAGAGTCTCCTCTGTAAAAACTGGCCCCCAGACGGGTACAACAAGTATAATATAAATAAACAATAAAAAGCATCCCCAAACGGGTGCTAGCATCAACGCCAACAGGCGGAAACAACCACAACAAGCACAATAATATACAACGCCAAAGGGCGAGGCTCAAAACTCAAAAGAAAACAAAACCACCAGATCAGAATAATACATGCGCGACTCTAAGGTCGAAATAAAAGACTGGTCCAATAAACTTATCAAGTAATACAAGTATGGTTGATGGAGCTTACTAGATACAAACGAATGAATAAAAGTACAATGGTGGTTCGGATACAAGTGAACCAACCTACCGTGCAAATCACCCTGAAGAAAAGATGTGCCAACAAGCTGCCACGGAAACCTGTACATCGAACCTGTAAAGAATTTGGCACAACGGGGGTGAGTTGCCAACTCGTGAGTAGAAGACATCTACGAAAAGAAATCGAATGCACGACGCTATCCTAGGTCATAATAATACACTACTAAGTCTCAAACCTCAAGTAATAGCAGGGTAATAATACGTGTAAGTGCAGATACTCCGTGCTCGTGTCAGTGCCTCATATAGTACTATGTCATATGAATGGATATGCATGCACCATGAATGTAAAATAAGCAATCCTGAAATCCAGGTATATCTGTAAAGAAATCTTTGGCTGTTATCATAGTAAAATGTGTATAAGAATCTGAAATCTCAACAATGAAATCCATGGAAATCCGTGTCAATCATCGACACAAATATGTAAATCTCAAGTCTCATAGTCTCAATACCTCAGGCTCCGTCAGTCCGGATCGGCCCATATCATCAAATCTCACGACAACGGTCGGTATCCTCGGGATATCCGCCGCGCCAGACATCACCGGTAGGTAGCCTTCCCCTGCCAGGCTCATCGTCTACAACTCGATCTTCTTACCCCGGGGTACCATACCGGGCCTACCATGTACCCGAGACGGTTCATCCACTCCTCGAATCGGGTCTCGAAATCCATCAGAAAACATGAAATCTTATGGTGGATGACACATACATCACGAGAAAACCGCATCTTATTTTGAAAAGAGAAGAGGAGAGAGAGAGAAGTTTTTATACATTTTTGCGGTTTTCCCCAAAAATCCAGAAATCTCATAGAAATCCAAATCTCAAAATCATGAGTAAGTATATGATAAGTGTCGGCATATGCCCATAATACTGCGCGATAACATGAAAATATGCATGCATGAATGTCTAAGTAATAAATATCATGTCTTATATTAACATAAGAGAGAAATCACAATATTTTATAGCGGTCTAGTGGTTAACTGATTCCATCAATAAAAGATAATATGATCTAAAGTGTACGCGACATAGCAATTACCGATGATGATGTGTGTGAGCCGGCAAATAAGTGTGCGTGGAATATGCGCATCATCGGTAATGGTGCTGGTGTCCTAACAGGTAAGGTTTATACTGATTATAGCAACATATGTAAGAACATGCACCATGATGATTACAATATGAATGTAATACAGGTGTGCATTATCCACTTCTCCGCGATATACGAGTACAACTACCACTATGTGAGTCGAACATAAACTAGTGTCCATCTAATATCCTAAGGAACTAACCTAAGAAACTAGTCAATAAGAAACAAGCATCTACCTAAGGTCTGAACCAATATCTCTAATAGTCGGCGATCCCGCCTCAATAGCGTCACGTACGTAGTACGGCTTCCTCGAATCAAGAGTGCGGATCAATCATCATATCTAAGCCTCGTACGGTAAAATCCATCGTACGGCATCCCAATATCGGGGTACGGGTCAAGTATCTCCTAGGTGTCTCATTATTCGTAATGTGTCATCATCAACACATCTCATGATCAAGGTGCTAAACTATAATCGCATACATCAATCATATATCATTGCCATCATGGAATAATCATTAGTTTATCCCCAGAAATATCATGTCACATGTATCATACTGTGATTAAGTCATACCGATATCTTATCGTCATCAAGTCACAAGCTACAGCCCAGGTACTATTTTAGAGTCCCATGTACCTCACTATCACCACCACTCTTCATAATTTATATATTCATGTTCATTATCTCATTCTCTAATGATCCGCTAACACTTTAATACGACTGTATAGTCAAGAATCACGGCATCAAGCCCAGTTATACTGTTTCATCATACCTCAGATATCATATCACATCATTGAATCCCATATACGTGTTGTGTATATATATACACCTATACCTAGTTTTATATATATACACACATATACGTATACGCCATGTCAAGTTTTAGTGTGTGCGTGTGTGTTTCTATCAGAAACCTACGAACCTCTCCCAAAGTATTCATCCTCAGGTATGGTTTTCCTAAATCAGTCTAGTCCTGCCTAGGGTCATTACTAGGGTCCTGCTCAGTAAGAATCTAGGGTCACATCGGGTTTTCCTAATGTCAATAAGTACTATTCCTATTCTACGTTGCGGGGGTGCTCAACGCCATCCACCCGACTTCCCCCCGTAGATATACATCTACTCACCTGGTCCATATCTGCCGAAGACGGTGTCGCCATCCTCCTCTTCATCGCCCGCAGTCCACGTGAGGGGTACCTAAACGCAAACATATAAATAGTATCGTAAACCGAATCACATACAAAAGTCAAACGATACAAGGAACAAGCATAGGTTAAAACCTATGTCCCGTCCACGCAAAAGAACCAAATACCGCTCGATATCGGCATACAAACTCCGATGGATCGAGATAACATCAACAAACAACTTGTAGTTTTAAAACACATTACTTATACTATAAAACATGATTAAATCCATCGAAACCCGAAAATCTATCAAACCGTCCAATTTCGCAAAACCCGAAAATGCCAGTTTACCGTTTTTCATCAAAACTTAACATTTAAATGAAACCAATGGTCATAAAACTCATTAAATAGCATAACTAGACTATACAAACTATTACTATATTTTTATTACACAAACTTGTATAAATTTGAAATTTCTAGTTTGCACCCTTTAACAATTTTCAACATTTTTCAAGCAAAATACCACAATTCCACCACAAAACATAATTTTGCATAAATTAATGACTTAAACCACAATTCATGATGATAATGATATAATGAAACCAAAATTATATTTTTAATCTCATCTATATAGTAATTTCTAAAATCTAGTTTACAAAATTAGCAATTTTTATCACCATTTATCAATTAACCATAGAAACTAGCAATCAAACTAAGTTTTTCTTTCCATTAACATGCTAATATTTCCACTAAAACTATAATCCAATGATAACAACCCAAATTAGAATTTTATATTAACCACAACCACATTTTGCAAAAACCTAGTTAACTAAATTCCTAATTTAAAACAATTTTTGAATAACAATTTGTTAAACAATAACCATGCAAGATTTCCTAATACTAAAAGTGTTAAACTAACTACTATAACCCTAATTAATTATTAAAAATCATAACTTGAATTTAGAACCCTAGCTTGCATTTTAAAAAAAAGAACATAGAATTAATTCATTAAATCTAATTAAGCTTAAATGAACATCTAAAACAATAAATCAAAAGAAAGAAATTATACCTCCCAAAATATGAAATCCAAACAAGAAATGAGCCTCCAAAATGCATGCCTTCCATCTCCAAATTTCATATAAAAATGAGCAAGGAATAAAGAGTATGAAATAAATAGAATTTTGTGGAATTTTAATGGAATTTTTGATGTATTTTTAATGAATTTTGAATAAAAATGAGGTGGGAAAAGGGGGGGCAGCCATGAGGGGTTGTGGCCGGCCCTAGAGAGGTGAGGGAGAGAAATAAGAGAGTGGAAAAAGTGTGTAGAAGTTTCAAGAGAAGAAACATCAATAAAAGTCTTTTCATGCTTTATTTATTTATTTCTTTACTATAGCAACTCAAGAAAGCTCTAGAAAATAGGAAAAATTTGCAAATAAATTTTGCATGATACACACTAATTTCTAATATGCCATGGTTCATTTTTGCAAATTAAAACCATTTAAATTTGTAATTTACACTAATTTAGTGTAAAAATAAAGCTTATGTTAATATTTAAAATAATTAATTTAGGAAAAATATTTTATTAAACTAAAAATTTATAAGTGGCTAAATAAACACTATTTACTAGTAATTACATAATTAAATAGGTATTTTTGAATTTATAATGAAAAACAATTGCGGTTTGGTTTTACGAAAAATACATTTTGCTTTACCGAAAATCATAAAATTTACTTAAATAATTTTATTCATTTAATTATTTATTTAAATATTTTTAAAACGTTACATATAGATTCTTCCATTTAATTAGTTTTGAGTTTTCTTTTATTCTAGTTAGTGTAGAAGTTGATTTGGGTCGGTTGTTGTGAAATTAGAAATCCCTAGAGAAGAATTTGGGTAATTGTGTGGAAGTGAGGATGAGTATGTTGGGTTACCCTAGTGCCCCGTCCAACTTCCGTGGCCAAATGCGGAACAAAAATTTTTAACGAACAAAAACTTGGTACTAGTTTAACTCTAAACCCGGATCTTTCCATAAAGCTAACTAGCTATACTAGGAGAGCTATCTACTATGATGAGAAATTCTTACCAAACGAACCGAGTCCTTCGGTCTTCGTTCTTCATCCTTAGCTCCTACTAGCCACCTTGAACTTGCTTGATCTTCTTTCCTTGCTCCGCCGGTTCTCCGGGATCGAGCTTGTTCTCCGGTCTTCCTTGGTCCTTGATGATCCACCCAGGGAGTATGATCCATGGCTCTTCACTATGTAACAAAAGGAGCAACTAGAAAACTTGGTTTGCTAAACTAAGTAGTCTATGATGTAATTTGGATTGTCTAAGTGTTTGCTATCTCTTTTCAAGCCTCTTCACTTGTTTCTCAACACATGAGAGTGTTAGTGAAGAGGAAGAAGATGAAGATGGAGGAAAGCAAGAGGAGGGAGGAACTCAAGAGAAAATGAGAGCTCAAAGAAAAATGAAGTATGAAGTGAGAGAAAATCACACACCTTAGTTTTGTGTGTGAATTCTTTCAATAAACAATTAACAACCATGCTTCAATAGTAACTCCAAATGAATTATAAATCCATTTGTGAATTATTAAAGCATGGTCATCACCATTCCTCCCATACCTTTTACTTTACACCTCATTTCCAATTATCAAATAAAAGGAAAATACATAATGAGGTGTCCACCTTCTAGAAGAAAATCTGTAGTAATTACGGATTTTAGTCTACTATACAAATATACCGCAACCAGATAAAAATCCGAACGCCCAAAAGAGATAGAATAATACGAAGAACGTAATACTAGAATATATATATCGAAATACATATATGTAAATTATTAAACCAATACCTGATTTAATAATCCGGCTCAAACCCGAGCCGGCTAGTATTACAAACTGTCCGATCGAAAATCCGAGTACTAAGTACATCAATCGATCGAACCCTGCACGTATCCTATACGGCTACTATATCGTTTTGCCTGGATCAGGGAAACCCTCTGTGTGGGACTCTAAAGACTCGACAGTACTCTAGCAGTGGGTTTAACCACAAGCACGTCAGCGGCACTAGCTGTACGTAACGGCTGCCCAGGTACCTGTCGAAAAGGAAGGCCGACGAGCAAACTCATCCGGATCTCCTACTGAGCCTATCCGTGATAATATCCGTACAGTCCGGTCTTTTTGTCAAAGAGCATCGCATACCGGGTCTAGGGGATGGTGAACGTCAGACCCTAACAACCTGATAAGTCGTGCCTATATGGCTCAGGACCAATCCGGGAAACTACTGATCAATCTATCAGTAAATCCCAAGTGCCTTGGCCAAGGTCTTATGGTCCTGACCAATCGAATCACAGTGTGATATCGACTCCCTAAACCGGGAGAGACGAATCCCCGACAATCGCTCACTACCTCCATGTGGCTCGGGACTGAACCCAACCAAAACCTGTTTGCACGACTCAGTAGAGCCGTGGTAGGGTAGTGATCAAAGTTCAGTGGGAACTCACACGAGACAAATGCCGATCTCGGGTCCAAAGACTAACCTGTACACATGTCACCTGAGAACTTCCATCTGACGATAGGTATAGTACCACATGGAAGTTCTCGGCGAGTCCGTCCAGTGTACTCACACCCAGTGAGCACCTGTATACGATCTTAGGTGCATCAGACCAATGGCTGCGGGACCAACCATCCTCCCGACGGGGTAGAAACGTACACACCAGTCTACTTTGGAGTATCAGTGCCCAGTCTCGATACTCACGCGACTGGGGACCATTTAAGGATGTGCTTATGGACTACCCTGCTCCCACAAGTATGATCGCCATCATAACGTGGGTAGTCAAGCAAGATCCTAGGGGCTTTATCAATATGTAACCGTAATATGTAATAACGAGTATGACATATGCCATGTTAAGATAAAGACAAACCATTATAGTATACCACCGTATCGAGTCTTTATCAATATGTGCAAGCTAGATATAACAACAATACAAATAAATACACATATTCCGATAAAGACAAGTCAAATAATATACTATAAAACTGAGCAAGATTGTTCTGTACATACATATCCTAGTATCCATTTGTATACATATACAATACTGGCCTCTAGGGTATATACATCCAACAATCTCCTACTTGCACTAAAGGCCAGTGATTGGCGTACCGAATACCCAACGTCTACTCTAAGCCCAGCTGCTGGCGTACCGCATACCCAACATCCCAAAAAGTCACTCGAACTGTGCTTGAGGGAGGGCCTTTGTAAATGGATCCGCCGTGTTGTCTTTCGTATCCACTCTCTGGACCTCGATCTCCTGGCGATCTACGATCTCCCTGATCAGATGATACCGCCTTAAGATGTGCCTGGATTTCTGATGGGACCGTGGTTCCTTCGCTAAAGCTATAGCCCTATTGTTATCGCAATACAATGGTATTGGATCAACAATGGACGGAACTACCTGAAGTTCAGCTATGAACTTCTTCATCCAGACCGCCTCTTTTGCGGCATCGCTTGCAGCAATGTATTCAGCCTCCATCGTCGAGTCTGCGACGGTATCCTGTTTGGAACTTTTCCAACATACCGCCCCTCCGTTGAGGGTAAACACAAAACCCGAGACAGACTTGCTGTCATCCTTGTCACTCTGGAAGCTTGAGTCGGTAAAGGACTCGAACCTGAGGTCTCCATTACCGTAAACCAGGAACATCTCCTTAGTCCTTCTCAGGTACTTGAGAATGTTCTTTACTGCTGTCCAGTGGTTCTCACCTGGGTCTGACTGATACCGGCTCACCACGCTCAGCGCGTAAGCTACATCTGGTCTTGTACATAGCATCACATACATTATAGATCCTAGTTCCGAAGCGTAGGGTATAGTGCCCATGCGAACCCTCTTCTCGTCAGTCTTGGGAGACATCTCCTTGGAGAGGGTGATTCCGTGCAATGCGGGTATATTACCGCGCTTGGAATCTTCCATACTAAATCTCTTTAGTACGGTCTCTATGTACCTGGACTGCGAAAGTCCCAGTAATCTCTTGGATCTATCTCTGTAGATCTTGATCCCCAAAATGTACGAGGCATCACCTAGATCTTTCATAGAGAACCTTTGTGATAAGAATAGCTTGACCGATTGTAGCATAGGAATGTCATTTCCTATCAAAAGAATGTCGTCCACGTACAAGACTAGGAATACGACAGTTCCTACAATCTTCTTATATATACATGGCTCATCTTCGTTCTTGGTGAAGTCAAAGTCCTTGACTGTCTCATCAAAACAGATGTTCCAGCTCCGCGATGCTTGCTTCAATCCGTAAATGGATTTGAGTAACTTGCACACCTTCCCGCTGCTCCCACTGTCTACAAAACCTTCTGGCTGATCCATATAAACGCACTCTTCTAAACTTCTGTTTAGAAAAGCCGTTTTTACGTCCATCTGCCAGATCTCATAGTCATGGAAGGAAGCAATGGCAAGCAAGATCCTAATGGATTTGAGCATAGCCATTGGAGAAAAGGTTTCGTCATAGTCCACTCCTGGTCTTTGACGAAAACCTTTTGCAACGAGTCTAGCCTTATAGGTTTCCACTTGTCCATCAACACCAAGTTTCTTCTTGTAGATCCATTTGCATCCAACGGGTTTTACCCCATGTGGAGCAACTTCCAGGGTCCACACTTTATTGGTGTACATGGACTCCATTTCAGATTGCATAGCATCCAGCCACTTATTAGAGTCCCTACTGATAATGGCTTGCCTGAAACTAGTAGGATCATCTTCTTCCAAGATGCAATCCTCTCGATCCCCATCTATGAGAAAACCGAAGTATCGCTCGGGCGGATGAGAAATCCTACTAGATCTGCGGAGTGGCTGAGGTTCATCCGGGGTTATTGAAGCTTCTGGTTCCTCCAAACCTTCAGCTATAGTTTGTTCTTCTGGAATTTCTTCCAGTTCTACCATGCTCCCACTAATTTCTTTTGCAAGAAATTCCTTTTCTAAGAAGACAGCATGGCGAGCAACAAACACCTTCTGTTCCTCAGTGTGGTAGAATAGGTATCCATGCGAATGCATTGGATATCCAACAAACTTACATAAGACTGACCGTGCCTCTAGCTTGTCCGGTTTCTGTGTTTTCACATAGGCCGGACATCCCCATATCTTAATACCCTTAAGACATGGCACCTTTCCTTTCCATATTTCATACGGAGTTTTAGGCACAGATTTGGAAGGAACCTGATTCAAAATATATGCCGCTGTTTGAAGTGCATGTCCCCAGAATGAAAGAGGCAACTCAGCATCACTCATCATGGAGCGAACCATGTCCAACAGGGTACGATTCCTCCTCTCCGACACACCATTGTGCTATGGTGTATACGGAGGAGTAAGCTGAGAGAGAATTCCTTTCTCTTTTAAGTATTCTAGGAATTCCGTGCTTAAGTACTCTCCTCCTCTATCAGATCGGAGGATCTTGATACTTTTGCTAGTCTGTTTCTCCACTTCGTTTCTGAATTCTTTGAATTTCTCAAAAGCTACAGATTTGTGTTTCATAAGATACACATATCCAAATCCAGAGAGATCGTCAGTGAATGTGATGAAGTAAGAGAACCCACCCCTTGCATGTATAGACATCGGACCACATACATCACTGTGTATGAGTCCCAAGAGCTCTGCTGCTCTTTCTCCATGCCCGATGAACGGAGATTTGGTCATTTTTCCTTTAAGACAAGACTGACAAGTTTCATAAGATGAAAATTCGAACGTATTCAAGAGTCCATCTTTATGTAACTTACTCAGTCTTTTCTCTCCGATATGACCAAGTCTATAATGCCACAAGTAGGATTCGTTCGTATCTGAACTCTTCCTCTTGCGTGTGTTTTGTACATTGAGAACCGTATTCTGATTTAAAACATAAATACCATTACACAGTGTACCTTCTGCAATCAATACCTTATCAAGGTAAATGTTCATGATATTTCTATCAAGAACAAAGTTATATCAATCTTTATCAAGTAAAGAAACTGATATGATGTTGTAAAGCATGGAAGGTACATAGCAGCAATTGTTCAAAATCATAGCATTGCCATTTGGCAACACTAGGTGATATTCACCAACGGCCGCAGCATTAACTTGTGCTCCGTTCCTACCCTGAAGGACATATCACCAGGTCTAACTATCCTACTTTTTCTCAGTTCCTGCAATAAATTACAGATATGAGATCCTGATCCGGTATCTAGTACCCAAGAGGTAGGACTGACCGAAAAATAGTTCTCAATAACAAGATCACCTGAAGAAGACGCAACAGTATGTTTCTTCTTCTATGGGTTATTAAGGAATTCAAACTTTCCTCTTTCCCTTGCTCATACTTATGACAGTTGTCGTAAGTTAGAGCCGAACCGACGTTCCCCAGCCCCGAATAAGAATTCGGATCGGTCAAGCGATACATTTTATTATCTTGATTAGGGCGTGGAATGGTTGCTACCTGGAGAGAGAGAGGGAAAACACTCAACGTGCATTCTTGCAAGATTAGATTGGTTTATTAATTTATCTAACCAGGATGGCTCCCACTGTTTCCTCAAATTCTTCTTCAAACCCTAAAAGAAGAACTAGTCAGGATTTATCGTACGTCACAATACTTGCTTAACCTTTCAGCCAGGCTGGTGTTGGTACTTCGAGGGAGGTTTTCCAACGCTTTCGCGAAGTTCCTTAATTACATAACCTCTTTTCCCTGGAGGCGTAGCCCCGCTAACACCTTTCTAGACACCTACTTGGTTTATAGCATTGATTGTTAAGTGTGATAATCTCCCGAGAGTAATCCTACTCATCAGTGGGATCAGGATCCAACTATCATTGTGTGATGCACTAGATGGAATCCACTCTAGTCACCACACTCCAGAAGGTATGCTAAATCTGCAAGTTTCCTGTATGTTTGAAACTCCCGATGTGGTTTTTGCCCCTAGCGGTTTATGACCTTGACAAAGGCCAACAAATCATAATCCACTAGTCAAGTTCAACCCATCATTATCCTGGATTAATCTCGACCCACCCGTATATACTCTTGACAAAGGCCAACAAGGTTGTATGACTGTCCTAGATAATCGTATCTTACTATGCAACAAACAAGCAATATCTAGCTACCGTACACTACGCCTTGACAAAGGCCAACAAACGCAGCACGAATATTAGGTACAACTCATTTGAAATGATGGAGGGCTACGGCTGGGTTTTTGGCGAAAAACCCGTTAACGTAATGAACTTGATATCGTCGAAGGAACCTGAGTAGTTTTGTAAATATATAGTAGCGAAAACCTTTGCTAAAGAGGTCACTCCCTGTGAGGGGATCTCGGTTCTTTCTCGTAGAATGAGGTGCAGGATATTCCAAACTGAATACCACGATGCAAAGTAAAAATAATCGACTATAGTGAAGTTATTACCCTGACGCAAACTTTTACTCAAGGGGTCACTCCCGGTGAAGGGATCTCGGTCCTTGCCTCGTCGAATGAGGTGCTGGATATTCCAAACTGAATATCACTATGCAAAGCAAAAGAGAACATCTGTAATGTCAGTTTTTAAAGCTTGGTTCCAAAAACATCTTTTAGGTTTATTATCTTGCATTAATTAAAATTAATGCGGTCCCATCAATTTGTAACCTATCATACCAGAAAAGAACGAAAATAAAATGTACGTATATGCCATCCGCATTCGCCACGGGGCCCCGTCATCACCCGTTAGGTTACTTAACTAACGACAGAGCGGGGGCTGGACTAGCGCGGGTGCAAAACATATACAACATCTACTAGTATATATATATATATATATGTATATATAACATTCGTCCCAGGCATGATAATAAACAACATCAAAGATAACAATATAGAATGGTGGATAATCTTGGAGCCCCGGGTTTCATTTGAGCCGCAAATAAAACCTGACGTTCCCGGTCGTGTGGATAGCCTGTACAATGAAAACCTGTACCCCCTACGAGTGCGGCGAATAGCCCGCCAATTCTAGAATGAAGCCCCTCCGTCTCAACGCCATGAGAAAGAAGCCCCCTCCGTCTCTATGCCAAGAGATGCGGGCTCGTTGCCTTCTAGAATCCGGCTATTCGTGCACTCTGCCGTGGGGTAATCCTAGTACAGAAAAGTAAAATAATATATACAACCGGTGACATCGACCTCAACCCGGTCGTGCCCCAAAATAATATACAATCTGGCAAAGATGACAGTCCACATGTCGGACGCTCGCCCCGTAACAACAAATGTACAAATGAAATTATAAACTGTATTTCTAACATTGCACCACATGCTATCCACCACGACAATCCAACTACAAACACAGCACAAGCACAAAACATCAACGCGAATGTCACGTTCGCAAAACCCGTCTAAAGGAACATATAGCAATCAGACGAGTTTTACCGATCGAGTGACATTCCCGGTCGCAGATAAAAGTGAATGTACTGAAAATAAAATACGTGTTTTAAAATTACGATCGACTAAACTTTCCAAGTGGGCTCCAAGTATTAAACCAACACTGTAACAAAACTGGGCCCAAAAAATAATTATCCCAGAAACCACAATTCCAAAAATAAGAGGTCCAGAAGAAATTTTGTTCACGTGGGCCCCAAAACGGCCGCGGAAGCATCGCCAATAGGGGGTTTTCGCGGCGGTTCCGCGGTGGTTTAGAGGGATCACGCGACCAATTTTCTTCCGTCGTCTTAAAAAAGCCTGCATGATTTTCTGAGAGCATAAAATTGATTTTTAGAGTACTTTTAAAAATCGACAGAAACTACATGAATTGAAATGCGGTTTTTGAAATTTTCAGTCAATCTTTATTCTAAACACGTTTAAACAAGCTAGTATAGGTTTAATGGGATGGCTCTGATACCATGTTGGGTTACCCTAGTGCCCCGGCCAACTTCCGTGGCCAAATGCGGAACAAAAAATTTCTAACGAACAAAAACTTGGCACTAGTTTAACTCTAAACCCGGATCTTTCCATAAAACTAACTAGCTATACTAGGAGAGCTATCTACTATGATGAGGAATTCTTACCAAACGAACCAAGTTCTTCGGTCTTCGTTCTTCATCCTTAGCTCCTACTAGCCACCTTGAACTTGCTTGATCTTCTTTTCTTGCTCTGTCGGTTCTTCGGGATCGAGCTTATTCTCCGGTCTTCCTTGGTTCTTGATGATCCACCCGGGGAGTATGATCTATGGCTCTAGCTCCTAACTATGTAACAAAAGGAGCAACTAGAAAACTTGGTTTGCTAAACCAAGTAGTCTAGGATGTAGTTTGGATTGTCTAAGTGTTTGCTATCTCTTTTCTAGCCTCTTCACTTGTTTCTCAACACATGAGAGTGTTAGTGAAGAGGAAGAAGATGAAGATGGAGGAAAGCAAGAGGAGGGAGGAACTCAAGAGAAAATGAGAGCTCAAAGAAAAATGAAGCATGAAGTGAGAAGAAATCACACATCTTGGTTTTGTGTGTGAATTCTTTCAATAAACAATTAACAACCATGCTTCAATAGTAACTCCAAATGAATTATAAATTCATTTGTGAATTATTAAAACATGGTCATCACCATTCCTCCCATACCTTTTACTTTACACCTCATTTCCAATTATCAAATAAAAGGAAAATACATAATGAGGTGGCCACCTTCTAGAAGGAAATCTGTATTAAATACGGATTTCAGTCTACTGTACAAATATACCGGCAATCAGATAAAAATCCGAACGCCCAAAAGAGATAGAATAACACGAAGAACGTAATACTAGAATATATATATCGAAATATATATATGTAAATTATTAAATCAATACCTGATTTAATAATTCGGCTCAAACCCGAGCCGGCTAGTATTACAAACTGTCCGATCGAAAATCCGAGTTCTAAGTACATCAATCGATCGAACCCTGCACGTATCCAATACGGCTACTACATCGTTTTTCCTGGATCAGGGAAACCCTCTGTGTGGGACTCTAAAGACTCGACAGTACTCTGGAAGTGGGTTTAACCACAAGCACGTCAGCGGCACTAGCTGTACGTAACGGCTGCCCAGGTACCTGTCGAAAAGGAAGGCCGATGAGCAAACTCATCCGGATCTCCTACTGGGCCTAACCGTGACAATATCCGTACAATCCGGTCTCTTCGTCAAAGAGTATCACATACCGGGTCTAGGGGATGGTGAATGTCAGACCCTAACAACCTGATAAGTCGTGCCGATGTGGCTCAGGACCAATCCGGGAAACTACTGATCAACCTATCAGTAAATCCCAAATGCCTTGGCCAAGATCTTATGGTCCTGACCAATCGAATCACAGTGCGATATCGACTCCCTATACTGGGAGAGACAAATCCCCGACAATCGCTCACTGCCTCGATGTGGCTCGGGACTGAACCCAATCAAAACCTATTTGCACGACTCAGTAGAGCCGTGGTAGGGTAGTGATCAAAGTTCAGTAGGAACTCACACGAGACAAATGCCGATCTCGGGTCCAAAGACTAACCTGTACACATGTCACCTGAGAATTTCCATCTGACGATAGGTATAGTACCACATGGAAGTTCTCGGCGAGTCCGTCCAGTGTACTCATACCCAATGAGCACCTGTATACGATCTTAGGTGCATCAGACCAATGGCTGTGGGACCAACCATCCCCCCGACGGGGTAGAAACGTACACACCAGTCTACTCTGGAGTATCAGTGCCCAGTCTCGATACTCACGTGACTGGGGACCATTTAAGGATGTGCTTATGGACTACCCTGCTCCCACAAGTATGATCGCCATCATAACGCGGGTAGTCAAGCAAGATCCTAGGGGCTTTATCAATATATAACCGCAATATGTAATAACGAGTATGACATATGCCATGTTAAGATAAAGACAAACCATTATAGTATACTACCGTATCGAATCTTTATCAATATGTGCAAGCTAGATATAACAACAATACAAATAAATACACATATTCCGATAAAGACAAGTCAAATAATATACTATAAAACTGAGCAAGATTGTTCTGTACATACATATCCTAGTATCCATTTGTATACATATACAATACTGGCCTCTAGGGCATATACATCCAACAGAGTAGTGGCTGTTAACAAGACTTGAGTGGTGTTTTATTGACCCAGGACAGAAAATAGAAACTAAATACGAACTTTAGATTTGCCGATATCGGGTTTTTGTGGATTTAGCGATGGTATTTAGAAATCTGGGATGACCCGAGGCCTTTATAAAACAAGTTCCCTTGACAGCGAGACGTGCTGGCAACATAGAAGCAACCTTTGAAGCCCGGGCCCCTGATTCATTGATATGGCCGCAGATTTATTGCTATAGACCGCAATTTGCGGCCAAGTTGGAGTGGAACCTTGTGATTTTTGGTCTGGGGCATTGTTATCCTATATCTAGAGCAACCCCATATGCCAAATTGGCTAGTTTGACCTGAGTCAAAATCTGGGAGCATATTGGTGTGATTTTTGGTTATGTTTTCCGTATTTTGAATGCTAGGTTGTGATATTTGGATTTGTATTTGGTTGTTGGATGTTTGTACATCAAAAACAAGGGATGATTGGTTGGTTTTGCATGCGTGGACTATAGGTTCTAACCTATAGGCGATCCGAGTGCCGTATTGATTTTTCCGGATTCGATTTTAATAGCGATTTCGATTGTGTGTTATTATAGGTACCTTCGCATGGATTCCGAGACGACGGAGCATGGCGTCATCGACTTCGGCAAGCAAGGAGCAAGGTGAGTAGATCTATATCTATGGGGGAAGTCGGGTGGATGGCGTATAGCACCCCTGCAAGTTTTTGATGGAAACCGATCTATAGGGTACAGTCGTAGAAACCTAGATTTGAAAAATAGGAATATGGTTAATAAGATAGTTAAAGATGAATGGCTGAATATATATACATATGAAGATATGAGATTAAAGCTATAAGGATAAGAAAAGTGAATGGGAATCACGACTTGATGATATGTAGTTGTATTAGAGTAAGTATGAGTTTTAGGGTAGCATGACATTAGATGTATAAGATAGAATGTATATATTGAGATGACTTAATGTGATGAAAAGGACATACGATGTGATATGATGATTTGATTGATATGTCGGTATACAGATGCGAGTCGATTGAGATGATTGATACCTTTGTCGGTCCCTCGATATGAGATTGTTATGGATGCGACCTGGGACATAGGTATATAGATATATATAGAATTTCGTGAATCATGAGTGATATGCTGTACGAGACGTTAGGTCCGTACCCCTCATTGTCACATAGGATGATAGGATCCCCGATGGTTTAATGCCGCCGTACGATGATTTTCCGTACGTGATGAGTTGGGCTTGATGATTGATCCATACCCTTGACTAGAGGATGCCGTACGATGGATTTTACCGTGCGTGATGTTGTGAGGCTGGATGTCAATTGATAGATTCACCGACTCGGTCATGTTAGATATGTATACCTGTCAGCATTCGTATACGATTTACTTTATGTTACGCTCATGTCACTCTCATTGCATTACTTATACCTGTGCTAGTACACCTGCACCATTATCGATGATGCGTATGTTACACTTACACGGATTTGCCGGTTCACACACCTTTCATCATCGATAATTGCCATGTCACTACACAGTAGGACTGCTGCATCATGATATGACTCCTTGCATAATTTACTTGCTATAGTTACATATGCACCTTTATACGATGTTGCATTTGACTTTGGATAAATTGGGAATTGAATGATATATTTTAAAATTGGATTCATTTAAAAGAGCGGTGTTTCCTTGATATGTGCATATTACTGTTCCATGCTGCATGATATACGGATATGCTTACATTCTGTTATATGTCGCATACATCATGCTTTACGATTATACGCATTGAGATATGCTGTTTTCATGAGATTTCTGGATTTGAGAACCGTGGTTATTTCAAAAGAAAGTATGTATTATTTTAAAAACCCGGTTTCTCTTGATATGATATTTCAGTGCGTCCACCATGCATTTTCTCGGTTCTGAGTCGTGTGATATGTGAAACCCGATTCGAGGAGTTGGATGATCTGTTTGCGGGTTCATGGTGGATCCGGTACGGTACCCCGGGGCGAGAAGATCGTGGGGATGACGATGAGCCTGGCAGAGGGACTACTACCTACCGGTGATTGGTTGGACCTGGCGGTTATCCGGAGGATACCGACCGGAGTCGAGAGATGGATAGGGGCCGACCCGTTCTTCCGGAGCCCGCGGGCCGATCCCGCAGACGGAGCCTGAGATATGAGGATTTACGTGTCGATGCTGGACACGGGTTTCATGATGTTTCGAGTGTCGAGGTTGGACACTCAGATTCCATGATTTTGATGTGTCGCGAGGGACACACGTTGATTTATATCCTCATACTTTCATGCATATGCTTTTATGATATTTTATATACATGATGTTGTTGTGTCATCGGTTGACACGTGTACGAGATCCACATGCATACTGGCATTGATTATATGGTTGGATGATATCCGCATGCATATTGACATTGAGTATATTGTTGGCACTTATGCCGTTATAGTCACCATAAATATCATTGTATTACCTTTATGATACAGTCAACCTAGGAGTCGTTGTTTATTTGATTTCTACCTGTTGATATTTTTTTCTACTCACGAGTTGGCAACTCACCCCCGTTGTGCACAGTTCTTGCAGGTTGACCGCATGGATCAGTAGCGGCATCGTTGGCACACAGCTGCTTTTGGGTGATTTGCTTTGGTAGGTAGGACATTTGTATCGTGCCCACTCTTGCATTTATATTTCCTGTTGTATCTAGTCAACTCCATCAATAAAACTACTATTTGTATAAGTAATGAGACTTAGTGAGATTTGTGGTTGCGAGACTTAGAGCGAGGGGTATCCCGCTACTTGGGGTTTTGATGTCTTGCTTATTTCTTTATCTTTTGTGGTGAACTTCGCCGTTGGGCGTCGTATACTTATATTTATGCTTTGCATGGTTGTGGATCCGCCGATTGGCGAAGAGCTAGCTCCCGCTTGGGGATGCCTTTTATATCATCTCATGTATTTGTGGTTTTGGATCAAAATATACAAAGGAGGTGCTGCCCAAATTTTTAAAACGGTGAAACATGTTTTCAACTAGTAAAATTTACTTGCATTTTCATATTCTGTTACTTATGCATTTAAGAAAACTTATGATTTTTCACCATACCTTTATTTCAAAACTTCACCTCTTTATTTTCTTAAAAAGGTTTAGATTTCTGGGTTTCGGCTTACTTGATCTACGTTACGCCTTTAGACGTGGTGTGATTCAAGTGCCGGTCACGAGCTAATATTTTTGGGTCGTGACAGCAGATGGATGTTCAATCCATTTTTCTCCATACAAAGGAGTTGTATAGGGAGCAATCTCGTACCCTAAGACACGAGGCATCTTGAAAGTTGTTTCAGATGTGGATGGCTTCTGGCACACCAGTAGGTGATCACGTTTTGAAGATGATAGCTCTTATTGAAGAGCTTGAGGGCTTCAGATGGACAATGGAGAACGAACAGTATGTTGATATTGTTCTACAGTCTCTTCCCCCTGCTTTTGCTCCATTCATAGTAAACTTCAATATGCATAACATGGAGAAGTCACTACCCGAACTTCTCAATATGTTGAGAAGTGCAGAGAGCATGCTAAAGGCAACGACTCCCTCACTGATTGTTGGGCAATCTTCCTCTTCTATCCCAAAAGCCAAGGCCAAGGGAAGGAATAAGAAGAAACCCACCAAACCGAGAAGTGGAATACAAAAGGCACAAGGGAGAGACAAATCCAAGGCTGAGAAATCAGGAAAAGGAGAATG
Source organism: Agapanthus africanus (assembly GCA_030015575.1). Classification (NCBI taxonomy): domain Eukaryota; kingdom Viridiplantae; phylum Streptophyta; class Magnoliopsida; order Asparagales; family Amaryllidaceae; genus Agapanthus; species Agapanthus africanus. Next base: position 117,148,013 of record CM057346.1, on the reverse strand, counting down.
TTTCTACTGCAAGAAGTCAGGACATTGGAAGCGAAATTGTGTCGAGTATATTGCCGATCTCAGGAAAAAGAAGCATGGTGATGCTTCCGCTTCAGGTGTGTTTGTGACTAAAAACTGTTTTTCTATAAACTCTGCTTCCTGGGTATTGGATACCGGTTCGGGTTCTCATATCTGCAATTCTGTGCAGGGTTTGAGAAATAGCAGAGTTTTGAAGAATGGTGATCACACTCTCCGAGTTGGAAATGGTTCCAATGTACATGCAGTTTCAGTGGGAGAGTATCACCTGGGGTTGCCGTCGGGTTGTATATTGGTTTTGAACCCATATTATTATGTACCTAGTATGCTTTGTAATATAATATCCGTTTCTTTGTTAAACAATGAAGGATATAATTTTGTATTGCACTATAATGTTATGAACATTAAACTGAATCAAGAGTTGATTGGTTATGGCACACTTAATAACGGGATATACGTCCTAAATCAACACACAGTTTTCAACATACAACACACAAATAAAAGAAAATTTTCAGACATAAATGAAGCTTTTTTTTGGCATTGTAGACTTGGTCATATTAACAAAACAAGACTAAACAAGCATCATAAAGATGAATATTTAAATCCTTTTGAATATAAATCTTATGCGATTTGTCAGTTTTGTATCAAAGGGAAATGACCAAAACTCCGTTTACTGGACACGGAGAAAGAGCTACAGAACTCTTGGACCTCATACATAGTGATGTATGTGGGCCAATGTCTACACATGAGAGAGGTAATTTTTCTTATTTCATAACTTTTACTGACGATTTCTCAAGATTCAGTCATGTGTTTTTATTAAAGCACAAGCTTTCGAGAAATTCAAGGAGTACAAACTTGAAGTAGAAATACAAACAGGAATGAGTATCAAGAAACTTCGATCAGATCGAGGTGGAGAGTATCTTAGTACAGAGTTTTCGAACTTCCTAAAAGAGAATGGGATTCTCTCTCAGCTCACTCCCCCTTACACACCACAGCACAACGGTGTGTCAGAATGGAGGAATCACATCCTATTGGATATGGTGCGATCCATAATGAGTGATGCTGAGTTACATCTCTCCTTTTGGGGGCATGCATTGGAGACTGCAGCATATCTGTTGAACAGGGTTCCAAGCAAGACCGTGTCTACCACTCTATATGAGATATGGTATGGGAAGAGACTATCTCTTAAACGAGTTAAGATTTGGGGTTGTCCGGCTTTTGTTAAAAAGCAGAATCCAGACAAACTCGAGACACGATCGGTTAAGTGTATATTTGTAGGATATCCAAAACATTCGTTTGGATATATTTTCTACCACAAGGAGGAACAAAAAGTGTTTGTTTCTCAACATGCCACATTTCTAGAAAATAAAATTTTTCCAAATGATACCGATGGCAATGTGGTAGATCTAGAAGAGGTTCTAGAGACACAAGTTACAAATAACGACTTGGTTGTACCTGATGTTGCAACAGAATCTTATGAAACTCAGCCACTCTATAGATCTGGTAGGACTTCTCGTCCACCGGAGAGATACTACGGTTTTCTCATTGATGGTGATGGAGAAGATTGCATCATGGATGATGATGACCCTACCAGTTTTCAGCAAGCTATCACGAGTAGTGACTCTGTGAAGTGGCTGGATGCCATGAGATCCGAAATGGAGTCTATGTACACCAACAAAGTATGGACTTTGAAAGTTGTACCCTCTGGGGTAAAACCCGTAGGGGGCAAATGGATCTTTAAGAGAAAGATCGGTGTAGATGGGCAGGTGGAGTCCTATAAGGCAAGGCTTGTTGTTAAAGGATTTCGTCAAAGACCAGGACTGGACTATGACGAAACTTTTCTCCTGTAGCCATACTTAAATCCATTCGGATCCTACCTGCTGTTGCTGCTCACTACGACTATGAAATCTGGCAGATGGACGTTAAAACTGCATTTCTAAATGGTGATTTAGAAGAGTGTGCTTATATGGATCAACCAGAGGGCTTCATTGATAGTGGGAGCAGCGGGAAAGCATGTAGGTTGCTTAAATCCATTTATGGATTGAAGCAGGCATCACGGAGTTGGAAAATCTGTTTTGATAATGTCATCAAAGAGTTTGATTTCATCAAAAATCCAGATGAACCTTGTGTTTATAAGAAGATTGTAGGGAATACTGTCACATTCCTCGTATTGTACGTGGATGGCATTCTTCTGATAGAAAACGATGTTCCTATGCTAGAATCGGTCAAACTGTTCTTATCACAAAGCTTCCCCATAAAGGACTTGGGTGATGCCTCGTACATATTGGGCATGAAGATCTATAGAGATAGATCTAAAAAGTTGTTGGGATTGTCCCAAACCAGGTACATTAACACCATCCTAAAGAGATTTAGTATGGAAGACTCCAAGCGGGGTGCCTTACCCGCTTGTTATGGAGTCACTCTCTCCAAGGACTTTTGCCCAAAGACCGATGAAGAGAGAGCTCGCATGAGCATTATACCCTACACTTCAGCCATAGGATCTATAATGTATGCGATGTTATGTACTCGCCTTGATGTAGCTTATGCACTGGGTATAGTAAGCAGGTATCAATTCAACCCAGGGGAGAATCACTGGACAGCTGTGAAGAACATTCTTAAGTACTTGCGAAGGACTAAAGAAATGTTCTTGGTGTATGGTAACGGGGATATCCAAATGGAGGGCTTTACCGATTCGAGCTTCCAGAGTGATAAGGATGACATCAAATCTATCTCAGGGTTTGTATTTACCCCTCAATGGAGGGGCGGTATGTTGGAAGAGTTCCAAACAGGATACCGTTGCAGATTCCACGATGGAAGCTGAGTATATTGCTGCAAATGATGCTGCCAAGGAAGCCGTCTGGATGAGGAAGTTCATCTCGGAGCTAGGAGTAGTTCCAACCATTATTGATCCAATACCATTGTATTGTAATAATAATAAGGCTATGGCATTGGCCAAAGAGTCCAGGTCCCATCAGAGGTCCAGACACATCCTTAGGCGATATCATTTGATCCGGGAGATAGTTGATCGCCGTGAGATTGAGATTCAGAGAGTAGATACAAAGAATAGCACAAGAATAACACCGTGGATCCACTCACCAAGGACCTCCCTTAGCCGCATCATGAGCGACTTTTTGAGATGTTGGGTATGAGATACGCCAATAATTGACCTTAGTGCATGTGGGATCTAAAAAACCTTTTCTTTTTCGATTCATGGTTGGTTTTGCTATCGTAATGAACTTGATATCGTTGAAGGAACTCGAATGTCTTTGAAATGGAGTGGTTTAGGCTCCGCATTTTAAAACTAGTAACAAAAACTTTTACCTAAGAGCGAACTCCCAGTGAAGGGGTCAAGGCTCTTTCCTCATAGAATGAGGTGCAGGATATTCCTAACCGAATACCTCTTTGCAAAGCAAAAGAATATGAAAATTGTTTTGAAGAAAACCAAGCAGTTTTAAAAATTGGTTCCGACAACATCAAATAGGTTTGTTTTCCTCGCATTAAGGATATAACACAGTCCCATCAATTAAAAGTTTTTAAGCCACACCAGAAACAACCAAAATATCATGCTTTTATATGCCATCCGCATTCACTACGGGGGTCCTGAGTCTTCACTGTATGGTTACTTAACTTACGGCAGGGCGGGGACAGAGCTAGCGTGGATGCAAAACATATAGAAGCATTTACTAGAATATATAATATATATTAACATCGCAGGCAGATAATAGTCATCACAGGCATGCGACAAACAATATGGAATAGAGGATAAACTTGGAGCCCTTGTTTCATTTGAGCCACAAATGAGATGCGACGTTCCCCGGTCGTGTGGATAGCCCGTACAAAGTCGATTCTAGACTCCTGCGAGTGCGGCAAGCCACCTGTTAATTCTAGAAATTGGGTAACTCGTCCTCAATGACATGAGCCAGTCGCCTGTTGCTTTCTATAATCCGGTAACTTGTGCACCCCTCATCGGTTCGATCCTATAACCCCTACAAGTGCGGCGAGAAACCCGCCAATTTTAGGGCGAGGCGGCCCGGTCTCAACTCCATGAGATGCCACCTGCTGCACTCTAGAACCCGGCTACTCGAGCACTTCTCCTGGGTTAATCCTAGTATAAAAATGTAATATATACAACAGTGACATCGAACGCATCTTGGCCGGCCCCAATAAAAGAATATTCATAATACGGAAACGGAGGCCACAAGTTGGAGCCATCCCGAACAAATGAATATACAACAATTTAAAACATAAACTATACAGGCAAATTGTACAAAGGGATATCCGTCATGTCAATATATATATATATATATATATATACACACACACACCGCATAACAAAGTAACACAAGCAAGTGTGTACCCCTGTCTAATCGAACGTATAGCAATTAGACGACATTTAACAACACATATACATTGATACGAAAACCATGACCATAGAATTCATCACAAGCGAAGCTCACACTCGAAATTCCAAACGACGAAAATTGAGTGCACTTCAATATCTAAAAACCAAACTTTTTGCCAAAACAAAGAGTTTGAATCCGAACCAAGAGCCCGCGGGGATAGGAACATGCAAAACAGTTTAGTTTTGGACAGCCACTACTAACAGAAATCAGCCAAGAAAAAATAGCGACTAAAGTTGAAAAACGGCTTCGAAAACGGTGTCCTGAGACTCGAAAGGTCACCCTCAATCTTCCATGGAGCCCCCTATCCAAAACGAGAGCTCCGGGCATCGAGTTAACTCATTAAAAATCAATTTAAAGACCGAATTGTCGCTGTATGGACAGAAAAATATTGGCTGAATTTCAGCAATTTTGAAATGCGTTTTGTGATGAATTCTGAAGTCATGCGAGCTAGTTTTAGCGTATGGATCGAATCTGATTTTAACGCCATGTTAGTGTGTTGTGCTTGCGCCATGGAAGCTGCGACCAAGGCGGAAGAGAAAACAATGATTTTATAGAAAGCACAAAACACATATCCCCTAGGAATCAACCCATACAACTAAACTAGCAAACTTAGCATACAAGGTTAGAGATTACAACCTTTGATGCGTGTCCACCTAATCGTGGAAGACCCCTCTAAGCTCATAGCTGTCGGGAACGAGCTTGAGAGACGACCGCCCTTGCCGAAGATGATCCACCCATGGAAAACCGATCCAAGCTCCGACCGACGCTCCAAACTTGCTAGGAATGGATTGTGGGTGATGTAGGAATTTTTCCACTATCCTTTTCATTTTTAAGCTCAAGAGAGCAATCAAGAAGAAGGAGGTGAAGAGGCTAGCCATCCAAAATGAACTTAGTGTTAGAATGAGAGAAAGAATGGCTTCATATTTTCAACCATAAAAACAAAAATCTCACCATTTTCAAAATAAACAAATGAAGCTCATTCCTTTCTACATGTCTTTAACCATGCTCAATGCCACCTCACCCTCCACCTCATTTTTGTGAATATTCATAAATGAATACTCACAAATGAGGTGTCCTTCTTCTAGAACATATTCCGTATAAATGCAGAATACAACCCGGTATATATATATATATATATATATATATATATATATATATATATATATACATACACACACACACACACATACATATACGCGTATCCGTATAAAAATACTAATAGCCAAGAGAGAGAAAATAAATGGTGAAAAATAATACTAGAATATATATATCAAATACACACACACACATAAATTATTAAATCAAAACCTGATTTAATAATCCGGCTTAATTCTAAGCCGGCTAGTATTATCAACCGTCCGATTAAAGTCCGTGTAGTCTGCACACGTATTTAATTGGACCCCTGCACGTACCAACGTACGGTCTCTACATCTATCGCCTGAACCAGGAAAACCCTTTGTGTGGGACTCTAAAGAATCGACAATACGCTGGCAGTGGGTTTAACCACAAGCATGTCAGCGGCACTAGCTGTACGTAATGGCTTCCCAGGTACTTGCCGAAAGGGGGGTCGACAATCAAGTACGTCCTTACCCTACTGAGCCTGAATTTGACAATCTCCGTACAGTCCGGTCTTTTCGTCTAAGAGTATCACATTCCGGGTCTAGGGGGTGGATAACGCCGGACCCCTAATAACCCGATAAGTCGTGTCGGAGCCAAGCTCATCGCCAACACAGAAACTAATGAACTACTATTAGTAAATCTCATCCACCATGGCCAAGGATTTAGGGTGATGGCCAACCGAACACAGCGCAATATCGACTCCTAATACCAGGAGAGACGAATCCTTAACAATCGCTCACCGCCTCCATGTGGCTCAGGACTGTACCCAACTAAAATCTGTTTGCACGCCCCCTTTGAGCCATGGTAGGGTAGAAATATAAGTACAATAGGAACTCACACGAGACAAATGATGATCTCAGGTCAAAAGACTAACCTGTACTCATGCCACCTGAGAACTTTCATCTGACGATAGATATAATACCATCTAGAAGTTATCGGCGAGTCCGTCCGGTGTGCTCACCTGAAATGAGCACCTGTATACTATCTTAGGTGACACAACATCAATGGCTTGTGAGACCGGCCACCGCCCCTCGTCGGGGTATAGAAATGTATACACTAGTCTGGAATATTGATGCCCAGTCTTGATACTCACACGATTAGGGACATTTAAGGATGTGCTTATAGACTACCCAGCTTCCACGTATATGATTTCCATCACAATGCTGGTAGTCAAGCAAGAGTCCTACGGGCTTCATCAATGATGAAGACAAACCAGATAGGTAACTATCATCTCGAGCAAGACTGTTCTACCGGTATAGGTCCTCCTTCAATTATCATAATCACCTGCCTGCAATTATAATAATTGCCTTGAGGGCACTATATCCAACACTATAAGTTCTCTAAATGAAGAAGATGCTTCGCCAAGAAACAACGCTATAGGGCAGGGTCCGCACGAAGGACTCTGAGCCCGTCACTAGAAGACCAAATTGATAAGTTGATAAGAAAAGCTTTTTAAGCAAGCAAAGACAACCATGGTCACCGCTGAAAGACCGGACCAAGACGTTGGGACGTTTAGCCTGAATTTGGGGGCAGATACTATTTGGACATATCTATCCACCTCTCCGAAGATACCAAGTTGATTTATAGAACCATATATCGGAGGTTTGGATAGATACGACCGTTGTAGTAGACTTCATCAGATCCTCCTTCATTTGTGAGGGGTTTTTGATTGTGGGGACGCTTTTCCCTGCAGGCGCAAGTCCCTGCAGTTAATTACATTATCGCGTTGCGATAATAACTTTCTCCTGCTCAAGTAGTTCACTTCATGTCGTGTGTTATTTTGTTTGTTTTGGTTGCCTGTGGATTGTATACGGAGACTAGTTTATGTCATCGCTAGTAGGGCGCGGATCAGTCCAAATCCATATCTTTGAGATTTGGGGCTTGGGTTTTGAACTTAGATTATATGTTCTTTTAGTTCAAAAATGTTTTGTTTGGTTTAAGGATCATTAATCTAGTTTGAGATTAAGATCAGCTTAAACATATGAGCGTTTGGACTCAATTTATTTTTAACTAGGGATACATTAGTCCTATTTGAGACTAAGATCAACTTAGAAATATTTTCAGGATCATTAAATTTAGTTAAGATCCAACAACAGAACATTTGGGCTCAGCTGTAAGAAACTTCAGAGAGACTTTTAGCCAATTTGGTCTTGGTCTGCTCAGTTTTTTTTATAAAAGTGCTAAGCACTTATTTGTGGTTCTGTTTGCTCAGCCCTTTGCTTTTTATGCAGAAGTGCTAAGCACTTGTTTGGAGCTCTGGCGCTCACATGTGTATCATGCGAAGCACTCAATCATGGGCGTTGTCCAATCAGTACTAAGCACTCTAGTCATTTTGACTGGATATATATATAGTGCTAAGCACTTTTGTATGGCGCTCACGTGTGTATTACGTGAGGCGCTGAGATTTTGGCGCTGCCCAACCAGTATTAAGTACTCTAGTTATTTTTTACTACATATGAAGTGCTAAGCACTTGGTATAGCGCTCACGTGAGGAGTACGTGTGGCGCTAAGATGTGGGCGTTGCCCAATTGGTGCTAAGCACTCAGTCTTTTTGGCTGAATACTCAGCGCTAAGCACTTTTACTTACCGCTCACGTGTCTTTCACATGAGACTCTGGCCTTCTATTTTGAGCGCTCACGTGGGAAGCACGTGCGGCGCTGAGTCCTTTGTTGGGAGCGTCCACATGGGAAGCACGTGAGGCACTAAGTCCTTTGTTTTGGGAATCTTTTGGGCACTCATATGTTTTTCACGTAAGGCGCTGAGTTCCTTATCCTTTTTAGAGATTGAATCTCTGTTAATGGCATTTTGACCATTAATGATCACCAAGATCATTGTTTTGAAGACCTAGGATCAAGTTTTCTTTAAAAATTAAGTTCTTATGTTTTTTATAAGAACTAAGTTTCTTTTTAGGGTTAAACCCTGTTTTCAGAGGAATTAAATTCCTAGAACATGTTTCTTTTCTGTCTTTTCTTTTTATCTAGTTCTTCCCTAGATTTTGAGTTTGAAGGACAGAATCTTCCCGATGAGAATTAAATTCTCAACTTTTGGGAGATTTGTCTTACGGATCTTAGATCCAGAGAAGGAACTAAGTTCTTATATGAAGAGTTAAACCCTCGTGTTTTGCTTGCGCTAGGCAAAGGAGATATTTTTTAATCTCTTCTTTTCTTTACCTCGGGTTTGAGAGAGCGAGGATCTTTTTATTTTTTCAGGAAAATTAAATTCTCGGTTCTTGTGGAAAACTTATGGGATCGATTCTCGATCCGAGACTTGAAGTCTCGGATCCTTTATATAGGAGAGGCAAATTGTTAATTAGTTTGAGAAAATCTCTCATTTGAGATATATCAATTGATTTAATTGACCTCTAAAATTGTTCGGGGGATTTTATCCACCGTTGGATATATAGTCAAGATTAGGGAAATATTTTCCCATATACATAATTTAATTATGTCAAACGGGGATTTTTAATCACCATTGGATTTTTAATCCAAGGGTACTCTGTTTAACAGAGAATATCTTTCTTTGTTTAGAAAGATGCAGGGAAATATATTCCCAAAAATAGAATTTAATTCTATTATTGGATTTTTGATCCAACCGAGAATATCTTTCTCACTTAGAAAGATTAGGGAGATATTTTCTCCTAATAGAATTTAATTCTATCATTTGATGACTCATCATCACCATTGGATTTTTGATCTAATGGCTCTGTTTAACAGAGAATATCTCAAGTTTTAAGGAAATAATTTCCATGTAGAATTTAATTCTACCTACTTTTAATTTGTGTGCTGACGCTCACGTGTTATGCACGTGGGCGCCACTTAAGAATTTAATTCTTATATATAACTGGCTCTCCTGTGCTTTGAACATTGGCGCTCTTGTGAACTTCACGTGCGGCGCAACTATAGGATTTAATCCTATAAGACTGGCACCGGCGCCGACACTCTCATGGGGAGCACGTGAGGCATTGCCTCATTGAAATTAACAGAGTTTAGCTCTTATTATTGTATTTAATTATTAGGGGAACAAATTCCCCCCACCGTTGTTCTCACATGGTTTGCACATGAGTGCAACGGTGTCACTTTTACCACCGTTAGATCACCTGGGAAGTTGAATCCCCACGTCTTATAAATAGGGCCTTTGGCCCTTGAGATGACTGCTGTCTCATCATCTTCTTTCTTGAGCCTTGCTCTTCTTTTGAGAATTTAATACTCGTTCCAGAGCTTAGATCTCTGTCCTCAAGAACCTCTTTTGAATAGGGTAAACTCTGCCAAATTTCTTAGTGAGGATTATGAACAGAGCTTTAGCTCTTAACCCCTTTTTATCATATATATATATATATATTTTATTTTTGGATTTTGAATCCATTATTAGATCCGACGGAGCTTAGCTCTATCTTTTCTTTTGAATCGATCTCTTGGAGATCTAAAAAAACCCTTTTTTTATATAGATCGTGGATCTTGATGATCATATCCAAGACTTGAGAATCTTTGATTCTCCTTGTTAAGGTTTTACCATGCTGTCAATCTTGACATTTTTCTGGAACTTGATTCCATCAATTAACCCATGAATTTTCTAGCATGGGGATTTCTGGGATTTAATCCCACTGTTTAGAAAAATTTAATTCCATTTTTTTCCAGAGCTTAGCTTTGATTTGGATTTTAAGAACTTTGGGAATTTTATTCTCTTTACTGTTCTTGGATTTTTTTTCCTTTTCTAGAATTTTTGGGGTTTTAATCCCTTCACTTTTTTTTATACAGATTTGAATCTGTTGCTTGTTTTAAAAAGCCCGTCTTTCGGGGAATATTGGGAGTTTTTAACTTCACTGTTTAATGAGCACTATTCATTTAATGAGAATCCTTTTGGATTCTCACAATGGCCACATGTCTCATCATTGATGAGCCATCACCTTGATTTTTTAGGGTCTACTGTTTTTTTAGAATTTTGTGATTTTAGTATTTTAATCGCTAACCCTCCACTGGGTTTCTTTTCAAGTACCATGGCTGGTCATCTGTATGATCTTGAAGAGATTATCTCTTATGAGGAGATTTATATCTAGGGTCGCTTTCAAGGCTAGGAGTACACTGATGCCTAATGCGATGAGGTGATGCGTCGCTTCGACGAGCACAACGGTTGATTGCTCCCTCGCCGTTCTGCCCTTTTGAAGATCGTCGTTGGGTCGACTGGGAAGCTATACCTGGACGCCTTGAGATTATGCCGCTTCAAGCGCTCGATGATGCTGAAGACAAGGTGCATTCTGTGTATCTGATGGGGTTGATCTTGAAGAAACGGTGAGATAGTCTTGTCGCCATCTTGAACCGTGTCTTTCAACAAAAGGCGATAATATCAGCATACAAGTGGGTGGAGGACATCAGTCGTGATCCTGATGCTTGAATTCGAGAGAAGATGCACAAAAAGATGGTTGATGAGGATGAACGTGCATTTCTCAAACTTGCTTTTGAGTTTGAGAATCCATGTCCAAAGTTCAGTGTCTTGCCATTGTAGACATTTTGATGTTTGTTTCTTTCTCTTTTATTGTTATCATCCTCATTACCAATGTATAAATTTCTTTGAAGTATGAATGACAAAGCCCTCCTTTTTTATGCCAACGCTCATATATGCTTCACGTGAGGTGTTGTTATATATAAAAAAAACTAGCGCCGACACTCACGTGTCATGCACGTGAGGCGCAGCTATAGGACTTAACCCTAAAAAAAATAGCACCGAACCTCATGTGTCATGCATGTGAGGTGCTGCTATAGGATACGAAGGAATCGTTTCACCTTCTTGCTCTGCTTTTCATGAGTCAACTGTTTCTTTTCCCATGCCTTTTTTGTCAGAACTTGGAAATAGTTCCACTATGCATAGCATTTTCTGTGCCTAGACTTAAATGCTTCTCTTTCTGAAGCAATGTTCTTCTTCTTCTTCACAAGGAAAGAACCATTTTTTTAACAGATCAAGAGTTATAGCTTGCAATCGTCCACATGCTCGTCGGCAACCATGGGAGGTGCCTATCGAGGGAATTGTTACTCATTTTGCTGCACGCTCGGTGAATCCCGTTCTCACGGATGGCCAATGCGACACGGTGATAGACGAGCTCCTGACTCGTAGAGGATCTCCTCTTCCCATTGGCTCCATTTGGCTCCGGATGATCTTCCTGTTCATGCTCGCTGACATTCCCCCTCATCTAGCGGAGATGACTTCAGCGATACTCGACGTAGCAGAGGACAAGATCGAGTGCTTTCATGAGGCACATTTGATTATCCAGCCTCTGAGAGATCGCTCTATTCAGCTGCAAAGACAGATACGGGATCGGCGGGCCATCATGTCTGCCTTAACCGATGGGCACGGTGTTGATCGTTGGGGAGTGACTTCTCACGAAGATCGCCGTTTCGACATGGTGGAGAAGGCTGAGAGGGTTTTAGAAAACTTTATTTATAGTTTTGTAAACCCCTATACTTTTGATCCCATGTTTGGTGATCTATTTTCTGTAGAATAATGTGTTTATTTAAATGTGTTTCTTTATCGTTGACCGCTGAATGTTTCACCTCTAGCACATATTCATGTGCGTATTTTGCCTCTGCACATGTACTTTACACTTTACCCTTAGGAGTTTCTGCTACGTACGAATGCCAATGATGCGCGCATATGTGGCATGCATACACGCACACATAAATGAGTATACTTTCAATGCTATTTCTCATTCAAATATGCATCTAGTTGTAGGTGAACACTGGACTGATGTAAACAAATGCTTCCCCCTATTACCTTGCTCATGGAGGTATACCCGTGAGTGAAGTAGTGTAGAGTAATGCATAGCATATGGCTGGTTTCGGGTTGGCGTTTCGTATATAACTTTAAAAATTTTGACCTTTCTGTTTCTTGATTTCTTGATTTGGTGCGAAGTAGTTTATGTATTCATTTTGGAGTTTATAGTTTATTCACTCATTTCGGAGTCTCTAGTTTATGTACTCATTTCGGAGTTTATAGTTTATTCACTCATTTCGGAGTCTCTTTAGTTCACCTCCCTTGGGTTTACAGGAAAACTTGTCATAACGTTGTATGTAGATAACCCCCATTCTTTTATGACAGGTGTCCGTTAGGTTTGTTGTACTAAAGTTTTAATCCGTGGTACCGTCGCGTTGGCTGATGTATTTCTCGATATGCAGTCTTTAAGTTGCTGTTCGAGTAGCCTTACGACTGTCGTGTTTCTGATCCTTTTTGAGGCTGGACAAGACATCTTCAAGTAATCTTCTTAGGTTAGAGTATTTATATTACTGTCAGAAGAACAAGCGTTAGGTATTTGCCGTGGTACTTTTTACTTGAGGTTAGGCTCAATTTGGAGCCCCGATGAGTCATAACCGCACCCTTCTGGGGTGGAATGATCTTCAACGGTCTTTAGGCTTTGTGTGTACTGCCGTCAAGACTCGATATCAGGAATATGCCGTCACTTCATTTTTTCTTAGATGATGTCGCGCCGATTCTTTACTGAAGTAGGGTAGACATCTGTAAGACCTCTATGCTGTATGTATTGCAATTGAAGTCCAGAACTAGGAATATGCCATTGCTCCAATTTCATTTGATAGTTGCGTTCGCAGCTTGCTGAAATGAGGGGGAACGCCGGGATAGTCTCTAGGTTGTATAAGTCAAGACTTTGAGCTAGGATTTTGCCATTACTCTATTTTTTCTTTGACCCTTGGGTTTTTTTTGATGACGTTGCGTCTGTATCCTGCTGGAATGAGAAGGAACGCCGGGATAGTTTCTAGGTTGTATATGAACCGTCAAGACTTGGTTCTCCTTTTGACAAAGCGTGATGGGAAAATATAGTTCCCATTCTTTCATTTGTGCCCATGGATCGTATACAAGAGTTAATATGGACATACTTGCAAGGCAGAAAAATTTCATTTTCATCATTTTCTATTTTTTTTTATTTCTTTCCGCGAGGCTCTATCTTTTCAGCTTTTATGTCGCGAAAGTCGCGATTGCCCAATCATTTCGGCTATTTATCGCGATGCCCAATCATTTCGGCTATTTTTTTTACTCGCTTCTTTTTATTGCGAGTTGCCCTATCATTTCGGCTTTTTATTTGAGTTGGGGATTTGAAATCTGATACCAATCTTGGCATCAAGATCGCTACCACTAGAATATTTCCAGGAGTGAATCATCATTTAATCTGCGAGGACTTGAAGTTTGACACCTGTTTAGGCATCAGTATCACTAAAACCGGGATATTGCCAGGAGCGAATCATCATTTGCCTTTGTTGATTTGGACAAAGGTGGCTTAGAAAATAGGGTTCGGATCCTGTTGACTAAGGCCTTTTGACTTTATGAGCCGTGAGGGTCTCATAAAGGTATTTCTCCCTACGAGTCGAGAGAATTTTATAGGTGTATTTTCTCCTTAGGAGTCGTGAGAATTCCTAAGTGTGTTTTCTCTTATAAGTCATAAGGATCTTACAAGAGTATTTTCTCCTTGTAAGTCGAGAGGACTTACAAGTGTCGTTCACTATGTAGGGACATTTCTCGCAATCGATGAAACTTGGTGGGAGATATATTTATTTATGCCCATGGATTGTATACAAGGGTCAATATTAGAACGCCTGTAAGGCAAGAAAGTTTTGTAGAGTTTTGATGGCTTAAGAACAGGTTTAGATTCCTGTAACTTAAGGTTTTTGAATCTAATGAGCCGTGAGGGTCTCATAGGGGGCATTCTTCTTACGAGTCGTGAGGATCTTGCAAGTGTATTTTGTCCTTAAGAATCGTATGGATTCCCAAGTGTGTTACTCCTTTGTGAGTCGTAAGGATCCGACACAGGTTTTTTTAACGAGTTCGTGCCCTTTTGGGTTTTTGCTAGCTCGCTGGCAGTCCTGCTGTTTTTACTCATGGCGCCCTTTTGGGTTTTCATCCGTGTCTATTTCGCTTGTGGACATACCTTTTTTTTAAGAATACATCATGTGGGACCTGGGAGAGTTACTGATCGTTTAGGCCCGTGGATTGTATAGGGTAATCGATATGAGGATTCACCATAGGGCTAAACGTATGAGAGGATGACTGTCCTTTATCACCGTACTTTGGGGAGAAATGATTGTTTAAGGAGGTTTCGGTCCAACATTCCTGTTTTGGGGGCGAATGTTAGTTTAAGGACATTTCAGTCCAACATTCCCATTTTTGCGGGAACGCATTAGTTTTAGGACATTTTGGTCCAGTATTAGGTTAAGGACGTTTCGGTCCATTATCGTCGTATTTTGGGGCGATGGAGCTTGTTGGATACTACTTTCAGGGTTCTGACTCAGGAAGATAGCGAGCGGACACAAGCGTCATCATCTACCATTGACCTATGTCATGACTCATCAAGCGTAGTATTTCTTTAGGGATCGGCCGTTTATTGGCTGGAAGGGTCTTTCGCCATGCATGTCCATGAGCAGGTAGGCTCCACCTTGTTAGAATTTGTCTATGATGTACGAGCCTTCATAGTTCGGCTCGAACTTCCACCGTTTTGCATGATTGTGGATCATTGGTCTTTTGACGACTAGCACAAGTTCACCTTGACGGAATGTTCTCGACCTAGTCAGTTTTTCGTATGATCGTGCCATCCTTGCCTTATAAGCCTCCAGATTTTACTGTGCTATAAATCGAGTTTCATCGAGGGCGTTGAGCTCCTCAAGCCTAAGATGGGCATTTTCTTCATCCGTCAGCTCGTATCGAACCACTACTCGTAGAGAGGGGAGTTTTATTTCTAATGGGAGCACTGCTTCTGTGCCGAACACCAAAGCGTATGGTGTTGTATTCGTGGCCTTCTTGAACGTTTTTCAGTACTCCCAGAGAGTTTCATGCAACCTTTCATGCCAGCCCTTTTTGTTTCTGGACACCGTTTTCTATAATCTTTGTCAAGGTCTTATTGAAGGCTTCGGCTAGACCGTTGGCCCGAGAATTATAGACTGAAGAGTATCTCCAATCTATTTTATGTTGCTGTACGAAGCGGCTTATTTTATGGATTCTGTAAGCTGGCCCATTATCCGAGATTATCTGCCGCGGAGTGCCGAACCAGTATATCACATGGGTTCTGAAGAAGTGGAGGATATTCTCTATCTTCACCTCCCTTAGTGGTGCTGCTTTTGTCCATTTAGATAAGTAGTCAGTTGTTGCTAGTATGAACCGATGTCTTTTGGATGATGCCGGTTCGATAGGTCCAATTATATCGGTTCCCCACATTTCGAACGGCCAGCTAGCCACTGTTGAGTGTATCGGATTTGGATGTTGATGGATGAAGTCTCTGTGAATTTTGCACGAGTGACACTAATTCGCATATTCAAGCCAGTCCTGAATCATCATGGGCCAATAGTAACCCATTCTTTTTATTTTCAGCTTTATCTTTGGCCCAGCTTGATGAGAACCGTAGAGTCCGTCGTGAGTTTCTTAGACAACTTTCTTTGCTTCCTCCAGCCCCAGGCATCTTAGCCATAGATAGTCGAACGATTTCTTATATAGAGTATCATTGACGAAGGCGAAAGACAAAGCTCGTTTCATGAGCTGATGTCTAAACGACGCATTTTCGGACGTTCGTTAGGACCTAAACTAGTCTATGAAGACTTCCCTCCAGTCCATGACCTTTTCTTCGTCCTCTATTTGAAGGACCACTTGTTCGGTCGTTTCTTTTCTTTCGGATGGCTCTATCAGGTCTTCCGAAGATATATCTGTTGGCATGATAACCCTGCAGCTTTGCATAATGATCCTCACGTCATCGAGGTCTTCATCGGTCAATTCCTTAGCCAATTTGGCCAATGCATCCGCCTTACTGTTTTTCGCACGCGGTATGCTTTCCAAGGTATAGGAAAGGGACTTGTGTCAGCAGTTGCTGCACTCTTTCACCATACTTTACCAGCTCTGGCTTGCATGTCTGATAGTCGCCATTTACTTGGCTAACGATCAGCTGGGAGTCTCTATATATGATGAGGTCTTTGATTCCCATGTCAATAGCGATCTCATGACCTGCTATCAAAGCTTTGTATTTAGCTTTGTTGTTAGTCCTTGGCTTCGTTAAGGAGAGGGTGTAACGCAATATCCCTCTTTGCGGGGTCATGAAGATAAGGCCCACCCCGGGTTTGTTTATGGGGGTGTTTTTCTTTCGCCGCTTCATGGAAGATGCTCCATCGAATTAGTGTTCCTATTGGGAATCATTTTCTTCTTCGATTGCATCGAACACATGTTCGTCTGGCAACTCACAATTTAAAGGGGAGTCGGCTGGTATCGGATGCTCCACTAAAAAGTTGGCGATGGCCCGCCTTTTCACAGCTTTGAGGGGACGATACGTTACCGAGAACTCTATTAGGAGGAGGGCCCATTTAGCAAGCCCTCCTATTAGTATGGCCCTTGAAATTAGATATTTGAGAGGATCCACCTTCGATATGAGATGGACATCATGTGCCAAGAAGTAATGTCTGAGCTTCGTTATTGCAAAGATCACCGCCAGGCAATACTTTTTAATGGGGGAATAGTTGTTTTCTACCCCTAGGAGAACTTGACTTAAATAGTATAGAGCTCTCTCCTTTCCCTGATCGTTCTCTTGTGCCCACAATGCGCCTAAAGAACCCTCAAGATCCGTTGTATATAGGATAAGGGGTTTTCCCTTAACCGGAGTGGCCAATACCGGCGGAATTCACGGGTGTTGCTTGATTTCGTCTCGTGCATTTTGGCATTTCAAATCCTAGACGAACGGGGTCCTTTTCTTCATTAGATGATTGTAGGGAAGGCATTTTCTGAAGAGCTTGGCTACGAACCGCCAGATATACGCGAGCTTTCCTTGAAGTGACCGCAGTTGTTTGAGGGTTTTCGACATGGGCATTTCCATAACCGCCTTAATCTTTGAGAGATCGATTTCAATACCCCGGTGACGTATGATGAATCCTAGGAATTTGCCTGAGGAATCCCCAAACGTGCATTTTAGAGGGTTCATCTTCAGATTATACTTCTGAAGACGTTGGAACACTGTTTTTAGATATTCCCAATGTTCCTCATGAGATTTTCTCTTCACTACAAGGTCGTCGATATAACATTCAACAATCTCGTGTATGAGGTCATCGGAAATTTTTGTCATGACCCTCTGGTAGGTAGCGCCAGCGTTTTTCAAACCGAAAGGCATCACTTTATAGCAGAATGTACCCAGTGGGGTTCGGAAGGCGGTATGCTTCTGGTTTTCAGGATGCATTTTTATTTGGTTGTATCCTAAAGATCCATCCATGAAAGAGAGGACCTCGTGAGTAGACGTGTTATCGATCATCAGCTCAGTAACCGGTACTAGGAAGTCATCCTTCGGGCAAGCTTTATTGAGGTCCCGAAAGTCCACGCAGATGCGAACCGTCCCGTTTTTCTTCATCACTAGAACAATGTTAGCGATCCGGTCGGGATATTGAACCTCTTGGATGAAACCGGAGTCGATTAATTTCTTGACTTCAGCATTGATACTCATCTCAAGTTCAAGTCGCACCCTTCTTGGCGCCTGTTTGATTGGTTTTATACCTGGCGATATAGCCAGTTTATGTACTGCCACTTTTGGATCTAGACCCGGCATCTCGGAATAGTTCCATGCAAAATAGTCTTTACACTATATGAGCACATCTTTTAACGTGTCTATCTGTTTTTCAGATAGTAGTTCACTGACAAACGTCGTCCTTTGACAGGGCATATGACCCTGAGAGTGTTCTTTATGAGAGGTGGCAGCTTCATCCCTATTGACATGGATTTGGTGAACCGCTTCTCTATTTTTATCCTGCTCTTATTTGGTGCAGGTGTGCTTTGGTTTGGATGGAGCACTTTACGACTCGTCATCGCAGCAGCTTCTTTATTCAGACGCTGACGTTTAGCCTTTTCATATATGGCAGTCTCGCGTTCTTGGTCAACTTTGCTTTTTTGAAAGGCTTCGTTTAGCAGCCTCTCAATCGGGTCTTCTTCTGACAGTTTCAGGGATTTTAGTGCTGATTCTGCCCCCAGTTCCTCTACGTTGTTTTCTGACGCCGAGGGAGCCTCTTTGTCATATAACGACGAATGGGAGACCATATGGCAATTTGCTACACGGTCTTCAGCGTCTTCTGATGAGTCATTTCCCTCATCATTGTCACTGTCTTCGCCCTCAAGAATATGCTTGAGGAATTCTTCGAGCGTGACCGGTGTCCGTGCCTTCTGGTTATAATCCTCCATTGCATCTATGTATTTTTATAGATCTGTGTGCTTGTCGTCATACTCGGCAGGCTGCACAGGCTTCTTGGTCTTCTTCTTTTTCTTCGAAGACTTCGAAGGCTTGACTTGGGGGATTTTCCCTTTGTCAGCAATTTTTGGCGCGGGACCAGGTTTTAGCATCCCTTTGATTATTTTGGGTTCAAGTGGGCTTTTCCATTTGATTGCCGGACATGTTTGTAGATCCTTCGGTATTCTTTTGGTTTTCGCTGAATGAACGACTTCCCATGGAATTTCTTCTACGAGTGAGCATGATTCCCCCTGTGCGTCCCCCTTTTGGGAGTATGTTTCTGGGGTGGGTTTACCCTCCAGTTATCAGATATCGTGAATTTCCCCTGGTGATACAGGTCTTCAGCCTAATTTTTGAAGACGTAGCAATCCTCAATTGGGTGGCTCACCATTCTGTAATAGGAGTAGTAATTAGGGTTGTTGATGTTGCCAGGTTGGGCTGGACGCCGCGGGTCTGGCAATGTGATAAGGTTATTTCGCATCGCCAACTCGAACAGTCTCCTCATTTTATCACGCGAAAACGAGTGCGCGTCCTAGTCTTTCCTCTAAGGACGGTCGTTGACGCGCGTTGTTTTGGCGAGTAGCTAGTTTTAGGCCACTCGGCTGTTGTTGCGTGTTAGCGACGAAGGTCGCTTTCCCTTTATCCTTGTTATTTCGAGGGTCTTTATTTGAGAAGGATGGCCCATGGCCCATCTGATCCATCTGGGCCAGTTTTTCTATCAGAGCCTGAAAGGTTGTGGGCTTAAAGAACGTCATGAACTGGAACACATTCGTTTGAGAATCAAGGGTCCTGATGAACATGCCCACGGCAGGAGATTCTTCAATGCGCTGTTCACACTTCGACCACATGTTCCGCCACCGGATCGTGTATTGGACCCATGTTTCTCTCGGCTTTATCCTGGCATCGATTAATGCCGTGATCGGAGTGCGTTCACTTGCACTGGCGAAACGCCGTGTAGACAGCAGTTCCAGTTCCGCGAAAGTTTTCACGGAGTCATTTGGGAGCTCCGAGTACCATTCGAAAGCTGTTTCTAACAAGCTGCCGACGAACTGGCGAAGCAACAGTTTGTTGTCGCCTCCATTATTGCCGCACAGAGTTCTGAATTCGCGATATGTTGGTGAGGGTTGCCTGTTCCTTTGTAGACATGGAACTTGGGGATCGTATATCCTAACGGGTATTTTATTTGGTCATACTATTCTGGATATGGTCGTCCGGTTCTGACAATTTGGCCGGCGGCTTCATTAGCTTGATGAGCTCTTATTTGTTAAGTAATGTAATCATCAAGGGCGGCCTTGGAGATCGTTTCCTCCTTGGCTGCTGATAAGGCCGGAGGGGGGTTTGATGTTTCCCTTCTGTCATCCTCGATGATTATCGGCGGATTCTCGGCTAGGGGTTCTGGTTGGATCATTATTCCAATCATATCTTAGAACAAGAGAGCCATTTGCTTTATCTTAGCAGCTTGCTCAGCAGCTTCCTTATATTTTCTTTCCAGCACCCTTTGCAAGAACTCTGTATCAGTCTCTTGCTCTTGGCGCTGTTCAGCCTCTTTGTCCAGACTTTCTTTTTGTCCGGTGAGTGCCGTCATTTTATTCAGCATCTCTTGGAGCTTTTGTTATCTCCCGAGCCTTAGTCAGCGACCGGGTTTGCGGTCGATGACTCACCGAGGAACGGCTTTCTTCCTTCCCATTGGTTATATAGACCGTATGCACGGTTATGCCTCCAGGCTTAGGACGTTTGGATTCATCGCCTTTGGAATTTTCCGTGAGCGGTAGAGTTTTCTCTAACCTCGTTCTTTTATGAGAGATTGGAGTTGAAGGAGCCATTGTGACAGGCACCTGTTTAGGAGAAGTCCCTC
Organism: Agapanthus africanus; assembly: GCA_030015575.1. NCBI lineage: Eukaryota > Viridiplantae > Streptophyta > Magnoliopsida > Asparagales > Amaryllidaceae > Agapanthus > Agapanthus africanus. Next base: position 117,127,390 of record CM057346.1, on the reverse strand, counting down.
GTTGTATGGCGGAGGATCGATCTTTTCCTTGTCAGCCCTTAGATTTCTCGGGTCGATAAGAGTAATTTTTGTCAATCACAGAGTTTTGGACTTTTCGCCAGACCCTATGTATCTGTGAAGAAAGCCTTTGGTGAGGCTGCTCTAGCTGTTGCAGCACAGGGAGCTCTACTGGCAGAGGTGATTTCTTCAGCACCGCCGTTGGAGAGTTCTTGCTTACTCTCCTCATTGGATCAAAACTGTTCCTAGTTGGAACAGCAACGTTGACATCCACCATAAGAGCTGGTGGTGTGATCCTAGAGAGGGAGTTTTCCCCAGCCTATCTTATTCGGCGCCAGTGGCGACGTCGAGCGTGCCTTGCTGAAGGGACCGCCTTAGTTTCAGAAGCGGCTTTATTATGTCCCCGGCTTTGCTGAGGGGTTTCAATCGGCGTCAGCCTGTTGAAGACCGACGTCCTTGATAGGGTTTGAGGGGAGTTGGCCAATCTTTCGAAGACCGACCATCTGATTGGGGAAGCACCTTTGCCGACTTCGCCTATAGCAGGGGAAGGAATGACTAACCTTTTTTGGGTAGCCCTTTCAGGTATCACGGGCTTCTTTACGGGCCCGCTCGAGCTTTTTCTCAGCCTGTTGAAGAATGAAGTTTCTAGGTTTGACGGCTTGCTGATACGAGCCATCATGGTTGCCATCCGATCGAAGACCGACTTTCGGGGAGCTTCTTCTTGTGGCATTGAGGCACCGAAACTCAAAGGTGGGAGCACGGTCCCGAAGAACAGTCCGGCAGTAGCTTGTGTGACCTGCCCCACCGACAGTGAGAAAATAGAGGCCGCGTTGGGCCCATAGGTCACTCCTCCAGTTTAGGTTGAGCGGGAGTTGCTGTTGCATGAGGTGCAGTAGGAAGCCATTGATTTTTCTGCACATGAGAAAGACACCAAGTTTTAGTACCTCGAATCCAGGGGCAATTATAGCGAACCGCGATTTTGTTCGCGAAACATTACACACGAAGTGTGGAGTGGAAATAGGAAAAGGTCCCACCAGGCGTGCCATAATCTATTCACCGCCGGAAGACTGGACCGAGACGTTGGGACGTCTAGCCTGAATTTGGGGGCTGATACTATTTGGACATATCCATCCACCTCTCCGAACACATCAAGTTGATTTATGGCACCATACATCGGAGGTTTGGATATATACGACCGTTGTAGCAAACTTCATCAGATTCCCCCTCATTTATGAGGGTTTTTTGATTGTGGGGACACTTTTCCCTGCAGGCGCAAGTCCCTGCAGTTAATTACATTATCGCGTTGCGATAACAACTTTCTCCTGCTCCAGTAGTTCACTTCGTGTCGTGTGTTATTTTGGTTGCCCGTGGATTGTATATGGAGACTAGTTTATGTCGTTGCTTATAGGGCGCGGATCAGTCGAAGTCCGTATATTTGAGATTTAGGGCTTGGGTTTTGAACTAAAGTTATATGTTCCTTTAGTTCAAAAATGTTTTGTTTGGTTTAAGGACCGTTAATCTAGTTTGAGATAAAGATCAGCTTAAACATATGAGCGTTTGGACTCAATTTATTTTTAACTAAGGATACATTAGTCATATTTAAGACTAGATCAACTTAACAATATTTTCAGGATCAATAAATTTAGTTAAGATCCAACAACAGAGCATTTGGGCTCAGCTGCAAGAAACTTCAGAGAGATTTATAGCCAATTTGGGCTTGGTCTGCTCGGTTTTTATATATTTAAAAGTGCTAAGCACTTATTTGTAGTTCTGTTTGCTCAACCCTTTTCCTTTTATGCAGAAGTGTAAGCACTTGTTTGGAGCCCTGGCGCTCACATGTGTATCATGTGAAGCACTCGGTCATAGGCACTGCCCAATCAGTGTTAAGCGCTTTAGTCATTATGATTGGATATATATATATATATATATATATATATATAGTGCTAAGTACTTTTGTATGGCGCTCACATGTGTATCATGTGAGGTGCTGAGATTTAGGCGTTGCCCAACCAGCACTAAGCACTCTAGTCATTTTTGATTGAATATAAAGTGCTAAGCACTTGGTATAGCGCTCACGTGAGGAGTACGTGCGGTGCTAGGTGTTAGTTTTATGTATGCCCTAGATGCCATTATTGTACATGATTGTATATTATAGTGGATGCTTGGACATATATAGAGAGGACTTTCTTGCTCGACATGATAGTATGCTATCTGGTTACTCTTTATCTTAACATGTATACTTGTATCTTTATACTGTCTCTCTGTTACATGTTGATAAAGCCCTTAGGATGTGTACTTGACTACCAGGACTATGATGGAGATCATACTTGTGGGGCTAGGGTAGTCCATAAGTACATCCTTTAATTGATCCTAGTCGAGGGAGTATTGAGACAGGGCAACGATATTCCAGAGTAGACTAGTGTGTACATTTCTTGACCCTGTATGGGGCGATGGTTGATCCCACAACCATTGGTGTTTGACATCAAAGATTGTACATAGGTGCTCATTGGAGAATGGGTACACCGAACAGGACTCGCCGAGAACTCCTAAATTGTATTATACCTGACGTCAGATAGCAGTTCTCTGGTGACACTGGTACGGGTTAGTCTGTAGACCCGAGATCGTCATAGAGTCTTGTGTGATTCCCACTGTGCTTTGATTTCCTCCTTACAATGCTCAAGAGAGCGTGCAAACAAGTGGATTTTGGGTACAGTCCCGAGTCACATGGAGGCAATGAGCGATAGGAGGGGTTTCGTCTCTCCCGGTATTGGGAGTTGATGTCGCGCTATGCTCGATTGGATATAACAGAAAGTCCTTGGCTAGGGCTGATGATGAGATTTACTGGTAAGTGTTATCAGTAGTTTCTCGACCCGTTATGAGCCTCACATCGGCATGACTTATCAAGTTATTGGGGTCTGACGTTTACCACTCCCAGACTCGATATGCGACATATCAGATGAAAAGACCGGACTGTACGGTAATGTTACTTACTGGATTCATGGGAGTTTGGATAAGCTTGCTTGTTGATATTCTGATCGCTCAATACCTGGGTAGCCGTTACGTCCAGCTAGTATCGCTGACGGCTTGTGGGTAACTGATATGATCATTACCTACTGCTGGCGTATTGACGAGTCTTTAGAGTCCTACACAGAGGTTTCCTGGCTCAAGCAAAACGAAGTAAGGCACACATGTGATATGTGTGGGACTGAGATTAATACGTGTATGTGATACCGTATTCTAATCTCGCGATATATGATATCAGTCGGTTATATGAGATATAGCCGGGTTATTGAATTAAGTGTTGATTCGATGAGTTGATATAAATGATATTAGTCGGTTGTATGTGATATAGCCGGATTATTAAATCAAGTGTTGATTTAATAATGTAATATATATAATTATATATTTGATATATTAATATATATTAACTAATATTAGCTCACTTATGAATTTCTTTTCTACAAATACATATAAATATATATGAGATATACATTAATGTATTTATTTTTGTATCATGCTAGATGATACATTGGACATGGGTGTATGAGACTCATACCAAACTAAAGATAATTTAGGTGATTAATAATTAAGGGATAAATCAAAATTAGGTGGAAAATGCCATGGCTTAAGATGCTTGTGGAAGCATGTAGAAGCCTTGACTTAGTCCACTAATTTTGTTTTACTCTAGATATTTATTAACCCAACCATTATCTTTAGCCATAGTTAACTCTCTATTAATATCTCTTGAGATATTTTCTCACCCAAAGGTTTACACTTGATCATCTTTTTCATCTCTCTCTAGCTTTTGAGTGAGGTAAAAAAGGAAAAAAAGAGAAATAATTCTAAAGCAAGCAAAATTACTACTTCATCAATCTATACCAAACTATCCATTTAGTATAGGTTGTTTACTTCACTAATTTCTAAATTAGTGAAGAGGTAAGTTGAGTTAGAGATTCCTCAAGGTAGATCATCTTCGGCCTCGAAGATTTTTGAGCAAGCTCGTTTCTTTCGCCTAGTGGAGTCTAAGGAGAGTCCGGGACACCACTACTTGTTGCTAATGGGCTACTCCACGGAGCTTTAGAAGTGAAGGACCGGTTTACAAAGATTGTATTCCTATTTCACTTAGTGTAAAGTTAGTTTACATGCTTTAAAACCCTAATTCTCTAGTTCAATTCATGGATGGTGTTGCTTAGCACTCTAGATTTTTTTAAATTGCATACTTGATGCTTGCAAAAACCTAGCGAGGGTGCTAAGCAACCCCAACAGTTGGATCAGAGCCAAGCTAGAGCATTAGGAGTGGTCAAGGAGAAGTTAAAGTGTTCGATCGGCTTTTCGAAACCCTAAATTCCCACTCTCTGGAAATTTTTTCAAAAGTTAGAATTTTTCAAATTAAAAATATGCAGGAAATTGTGCAGGGTTTTGTATGGATCCCCAAGAAAAACGATGGCCCAACTCGACCAAATGGCCACACAACCACGGCCAAACTATGGGTTTAGCCGCGGTTTCGCGGCGTCGTTGGTGAGGCAGGGAACGTGCCTTCTTGTGCTGATCCGTAGGTACTTGTAGCACATTCTGGGTATTTTAAAGTGTGACTTAAGTGTTGAGGTCTCTGGGAATTTTGGGTGTTTGATAATTCGGTCGAAATGTTTAACATCGTCCAGATATCTGTGATTTGAGATACAATATTTAGAATCCACAATAATTAGTTTTGTGGAAACTAATTAGAATTTTGTGAATCTAGCAATTTAGTCTTTTTTGATCGGTTGCCGCGAGGTTTTAATTCGGATCAAAACTCCGTCGCAATCTCGTACAGTACGATAACGCTCGCTGCATAACACTACTAGATAGCCATGCTCTATAGCCCCGACCAAGTGACTGTAGGAGAACCCCATTGCCAAAAGCATCCGTTCGGGTGCTTGCGGCCGCGGTGTTCCGCCTAAGTGCACTTCGTCGACGGCATCGAGGGTGCGGCCGTCTACTAATGTTTCCGACGAGCATTCGATCATTTGTTGGGAATCTTGTTGAATTGCCCAACTAGTTATTGAAAAGTGTTTTCAATTTGAGACTAAAATGCCGGGTTTTTAATGTTAGGTATGAAATTCGGAATATGTGATATTCCGGATTTATGATGTCTAAGGAATTTATATGGTTAGGCATGAAATCCGAAGTATGTGATATTTTGGATTTATGATGTCTAAGGATGTTGCGGATTCTAATTATTTTAGTTTTCATTTCTTTTCTGCGATCGTAAGTGTAATATATGGTGTATAGCCGGTTTCGTTTCTATACGTCAACGACAATTGGGATACACATATTTACTTACGTTGATGACATGTGATGTTATATGTTGCTGTGATTGTTAGTTATATGTATGCCCTAGAGGCCATTACTATACATAGGATGTATATTGTAGTGGATGCTGGGACATATATAGGGAGGACTTTCTTGCTCGACATGATAGTATGCTATCTGGTTAATCTTTACCTTAACGTGTACACTGATTGTCTCCCTGTTACATGTTGGTAAAGCCCTTAGGATCTGTACTTGACTACCTGGACTATGATGCGGATCATACTAGTGGGGACATGGTAGTCCATAAGTACATCCTTCAAAGTCCCTAGTCGTGGGTGTATCGAGACGGGGCATCGATATACCAGAGTAGACTAGCGTGTACCTTCTCGACCCATACAGATGGGCGATGGATGATCCCATATCCATCGGTGTTTGACATCAGAGATGATATACGGATGCTCAGTAGAGACTGGGTACACTGGACGGACTCGCCGAGAACTCCCAGATGGTATTATACCTCACGTCAGATGGCAGTTCTCTGGTGACACTGGTACAGAGTAGTCTGTTGACCCGAGATCGTCATAGAGTCTTGTGTGGTTCCCACTGTGCTTTGATTTCCATCTTACCACGTCCAAGAGGGCGTGCAAAACGGTAGTTTTTGGGTACAGTCCCGAGTCACATGGAGGCAATGAGCGATAGGAGGGGATTCGTCTCTCCCGGTATAGGGAGTTGATGTTGCGCTGTGTTCGATTGGCTATAACAGGAAATCCCTGGCCAGGGTTGCTGAGATTTACTGGTAAGTGTTACCAGTAGTTTCTCGAATTGTTATAGACCTCGTATCAACACGACTTATCGAGCTATTGGGGTCTGACATTTACCACCCCTAGGCGAGATATGCGACATATCAGACGATCAGACCGGACTGTACGGTAGTGTTACTGGTTGGATTCACAGGAGTGTGAGCGGGCTTGCTCGTCGATCTTCTGATCGTTCAATACCCGGGTGGCCGTTACGTTTAGCAGACCGCTTGCGGCTTGTGGATGTTTGATATGATCATCATCCGCTGCCGGCGTATTGACGAGTCTTTAGAGTCCTACACAGAGGTTTCCTGGCTCAAGCGAAACGAAATAGGAGCGCATATGAGATATGTGCGGGACCGAGAATAATGCGTGTATGTGATACCGCATTTCATTCTCGCGATGAATGTGTCGAATGGTTGTATGCTATATAACCTAGTTATCGAATCAAGGATTGATTCGATAAGCCGATACATAGGATACTAGTCGGTTATGTGCGACATGACCGGATCATTGAATCAAGTGTTGATTTAATGATTTAATGCATAATTATATATTTGATATATTACTTTGCATTAACTAGTATCGGTTCACTTTAAATGGATTTTCTCACTTGCTTTGTACAAGTTGTATATGTGATATACTTTTTGTGCAAATGATTGTATCATGTTTGATGATACATGTTAACATGGTTAAGTGTAAAGATTAAACCATGGTTAAATTGATGATTAGGGTTTTCTTTTTCTTAATCATTTATTTATTTGTTTATTTGGAAAAGATTAGAAATGAAATGGTTGCAAATTTTGTTTCTTTCTTTGAAGCTTCATGAAGCTTTGACTTTGTGACCATTTTGTCTCATGCTTAACCCTAACCCATGCAATTAACCATGGTCTATTCTCTACACCTAATCATGGTTATTATTATGATAAGTTTCCTTTTTCTTTTCTTTTTAATTAACTTATCATAATAGATCTTTATCTTCTTCTTCATCTTCTTCAATGAAGAAAGCTTCTCTTCATCAATGGTGGATTGATGAAAAGTGTGAGAAATCCAAAATCTAAAGTCTACCCACTTCCTATTTCTTCATCCTCTACCTCTTGCCAAGTAGTAGAGTGTGTTTTCTTCACAAGTTTCATGACTTGGTGAAGTGAGAGCTTGATCTTGCGATGCTTCGACGTAGATCATCTTCGGCATGGACATCGATGACCTAGCTCGCCTATTCTCCGATGAAGCCGACGCTAGAGCCCGGGATTTATTTTGGACAGCGAGAAGACTTCATTGCGGAGCTATGGAGGTGGAGCACCGATCTACAAAGGTTGTATTTCCGTATTCTCTTTGTTAAGTGTTAACTAGTTTCTAGTTTCGCCTAAACTTTAGCCAACGATCCGTATTAGGGTTTCTCGGCACCTAGATTTTTTGAAATTGGCATGGTTGATGCCTTGTGAGACCTCACTAGTGTGCCTAGGAACCCTACAGTGGTATCAGAGCCTAGCCAGAGCCTTAGGCGAAGTCTAGACGGAGTTTGAAAGCCGGACGAACCGAAAACCCATTCCCAAAATAGCTCTCTGGACTTTTTCCAAAAACAGGGATTTTTCAGTATTAAAAATATGCAGAAAATCAAGCAGGGTTTTCTAGGAATTACTGTAAATTTCGTGGACCTAATTCAACTTTCCCACCGCGGTTCCGCGGCATGAGCAAGGCTCATGCGGCGGATCCGCGGCCGTACGGCCACATTATTTAAATTATTTTGCACAGTAATTCTTAGTTTCCAGTGGTGATTTTTCTGGGAATTTTTAATATTTTTTCAAGAGTTGAATTTTCTGGGGTTGTTTTGGGGATTCGGTGTTTCGATCGGAGTATCAAATTTTGTCTATGTGGCTTTCCGGATAAATTTTAGAATATGTTAAAAAGTTCGACCGGATATAAATACCCAATTTTTCCCCTGTCGGGAAATTTCCAAGTGTTGGATTTTTCCGTAGTTTAACGACGTTCTAAATAGTGCAAGTAACGCGATGGACCCTCTAGAAGACAACAAACCTTAACTCAATTATGTGACCGTCTTGAACTGCCCTTTGAACCTTAGGGTTTGGGGCAGTACGGCGTGCCACATGTGAGGCGTTGGCTTGACCCTTCTACGGCTGGACCGTTGGTACTGAGGCACGAACTGAATGTTGTTAGACTTATTTCATGTGTTGAGCTGTATCGGGAAAACTTGGGCGTTCGATTGTTCGATCGAAAAGTTTAGCATTTTCTATTTATCCGGAATGTGATACAATAATTGGAATTCACAAATAGTTATGTGATAACTGAATGAATGTTATAAACATAGCAGTTTAGTCTCACTTGATCGGTTGCCACGGAATTTTGATGTGATCAAAAGTCGCAATCACGTAGCGTACGCGGATACTCGCCGGGTAAACTTAATAGACAGCCTCACTCCATAGCCCCGACCAAGTGACTGTAGGAGAACCCCGTCGCCGAAAGCATCCGTTCGGGTGCTCTCGGTAGCGGTGTTCCGCCTTGGTGCACTTCGTCGACGGTATCAGGCGTGCGGCCGCCTACTAAAGTTTGCGACGAGCATTCGATCAGGATGTCGGGAATCTTGTTGAATTGCCCGACTTGATATTGAAAAGTGTTTTCGATTTTGAGACTAAAATGCGGGGTTTATAAATGTTAGGCATGCGATGTCTAAGTAATTCATTTGGTCAGGCATGTGATGTCTGAGGTGGTTGCGGATTCCAACTGTTGTAGTTTTACACTTTCTTTTCTGTGACCGTAAGTGAAAAATGTGATATCGCCGGTTTCGTTGCTATATGTCAACGACAATTGGGATACGCATGTTTACTTACATTGATGACATGTGATGTTATGTGTTGCTGGATATGTTATATTGGATCGTCGTGTTTGAATAGCCGGGGTTTTTTATGTGAGATGAGTGTTTTTCATTTTCATTCATGTAAAAACTTGTATGTAATATTCTTTTATTGGGGCACTTCCAGGTTGCGGAAGTTGTCACCGTTTGTATATTATTTACTTTTCCGCACTAGGATAGACCCAAGGAGGGGAGCACAAGTAACCGGGTTCTGGAGTCCAGTGGGAGACCAACTCGAGGAGTCGAGTCCGGGTCTCCTAACTCTAGAATTGGTAGGGTTGCTTGCCGCTCTCGTAGGGGTCTAGGGGTGTGGGTTTGGCTATTCATCACGACCGTGGAATCCGTGTTTTATACTGGCTCGTATTGAAAACACGGACGTCTTAGTATATCCAATATTTCATATGTTTCTTCTGCTGCGATATCTGTGATGTGATCATGTGATGTTCTGTGATAGATACAGTATATAGTATATATGATATATTATATAGGCGTTACTTATGTTTTACACCCGCGCTAGCCCTGCCCCGCTCTGCCGTTAGTTACCTAACCTAACGGTGCACGAGGGGACATCGAGGCGAATGCGGATGGCATAAGTGTACGTCGTATTTATCTGTGATGATTAGGTACTTAAATGGTGGGACTTCATTAATGTGATTAATGAAATAAAAGAAACCTAAGATGTTGTAGAATCGAATTTCAAAATAAAACAGGTAACTACAATTCTTGCTTTGCACAGCGGTATATATGATATATCATGCACCTTATTCGATAAGGAAAGGACCGAGATCCCTTCACCGGGAGTGACTCCTTTAGCAATAACTGGCAGATGCTACACACTCGGTTTGTTATTTGATTGCTTTTAAGAGTTTATGCTTTGCACAGTGATATATGTGATATATCCCGCACCTCATTCGACGAGGAAAGGACCGACGATCCCTTCACCGGGAGTGACTCCTTTAGCAAAACTAGAAAAGCCTCAAAAACACTCCATTTCAAAATTCATTTGATTCTATAACGATATCAAGTTCATTACGCAATAGGTTTTCAGAAAAACCTGTCGTAGCCCTCCGTCATTTCAGATAAGTACTAGTTAGTATTCGTGCTGCGGTTGTTTGGCCTCCGTCAAGGCGTAGTGTACGGTAGCTAACTAGTGCTTATCTGCTAGCATATGATGCGATTGGATTAGGGTATTCGTACGGCGTTGTTTGGCCTCCGTCAAGGGTCGTGCGGGTGGGTTTAATTCAATCAAGAAATATACGGGTTGAACTTAACTTGCGGACTATGGGTTGTTTGGCCTCCGTCAAGGTCATAGGACACTAGGGGCAAAATATTATCGGGAATTTCAAGTGTTGAAATTTGCAATGAGATTGCATACCTTCTATGAGATAGTTGGATCCCGATACCCGCTGCGAGTAAGAGTTACTCCTGGGAGAGTTTTATACATTACAATTAGCCGATCAAGTAGGTGTCTAGAAAGGTGTTAACGAGGTTACGCCTCTGGGAAAACGAGGTTTACAGTAATTAGGTTCGTGCGAAAGCACGGGGGACCTCCCTCAAAGTACCGACACTGGCCTGGCTGAAAGATTGGCAAACTTGTAGTGTGTAATTAATCCCGGCTAGTCTTTCTTTTTAGGGTTTGAAGGAAGATTTGATAAAAAGCAGTGGGAGCCATCCTGATTAGATAAAATTATAACCAATCTGTTCTTGCAAGAGCGCACGCTGAGTGTTTTCTTCTCTCTCTCTCCTGGTAGCGACCATATCACGCCTTAATCAAGATAATAATACGGATATTTGACCGAACCCGTTTGTTATACTGAGCTGGGGAACGTTGGTCCCGCTCCAACTTATAATTGTTATAAGACAGAGCAGGAAATTGGGGAATACCAGAATTCCCGTGCCGCCCAAACGAAGAGAGTGCATGCTGATGCATCATCTTCGGGTGTGTTCTTTACAGAGAACTGTTTCTCAGTGTCCTTTACGTCCTGGGTATGTGATACCAGATCAGGATCCCAGATATGTAATATGTTACATAGGGCTACAGAAAGGTAGAGAACTGAGAACGGGTGATAAGTTTCATGAGACAGAAAACGGGGCATGTGTTGCAGCCAAGTCTGTTGGTCACTGTCACCCTGTATTATCAGTACATTGATTCTGAACAAATGCTATTAGATACCGAACCTGATATACAAAATCATATCAGTCTCTTTATCAGTAAAGAAATGATAAAATTTTGTATAGTTGGATAATGTTTTGAACATTTCCTATATCAAAAGTTGATCGGTTCAGGCACGTTATCTAAAAGCATTGATGTTCTAAATCAAACTACAGTTCTTAGTATACGGAACACACACAAGAGGAAGAGTTCAGAAATGAACGAATCCTTCTTGAGGCATTGTAAACTAGGTCATATCAATACGACCTGACTAGCTGAAGTTACATTTAGATGCATATTTAAATCTGTTTGAATTTACATCTTATGAAACTTGCCAGTCATGTCACAAAGATAAGATGACCATAGCTCCGTTTAATGGAAACAGAGAAAGAGTTAGTGAACTCTTGGGATTGATACATGTTGATGTATGTAAGGTCCCCTGTCTACACATGCCAGGACTGGTTCTTTGTACTTCGTTACATTCTCTGATAATCTCTCAAGATTCAGACATATGTTCCTGTTGAAACACAAGTCCGAACCTTTTGAGATATTCACAGAATATAAGTTAGAAGTAGAGAACCAATACGGGTATAAATATTATGTCCTATGATGAGATCAAGGAGGAGAATACTTAAGCACGGAAATCCTGGATTATTCTAAAGGAGAATGAGATTCTCTCTCGGCATTACTCCTCCGAATACACCATACGATGGTATATCGGGCGGAGCAGATACACCCTATTTGATATGGTGTGCTCTATGATGAGTACTACTGAGTTACCTGTTTCCTTTTGGGAGTTATGCACTTATGAAGTTGCATACCTATTGAATAGGGTTCGAATCAAATCAGTTCCTTACCATTTCATATATGATATGGAAAGAGAAGAGCCTATGTCTTAAGTTAGTTAAGATTTGGGGTTGTCCGGCCTATGTCTAAAAGCAAAATCCGGATAATCTCGAGGCAAGGTTAGTTATGTAGAACTGGAAATGTTCCAGCTATACAAAACTACAGCAGATGATTTGGTAGAACCAAATGATTCAGTAGATTCCAACGAACCTCAGCCTCTCCGCCGATCTAGTGGGGTTCCTCACCCACCTGAGAGATACTTCGGTTTCTCTATGACAGTGGGAGCGAGGATTGCATCATGAGATGATGACCCAACTAGTTTCGAGCTGGCCATCAGGAGTGGGACTCTGTAAGAATGGCTGGATGCTTAGTGATCTGAGATGGAATCCTTATACACCAACAAAGTATGGACTTTGGTTGCTATATCTGAAGGGTTAAATCCCCATCAGGAGCAAGTATATCTTGAGAAGATTACTTGGTGTACATGGAAAAGTTGAGACTTTCAAAGCTAGACTTGTTAAAGGTTTGCATCATTGACCAGGTATGGATCATGATGAAACTTTTTCTAAGCATCTATGCTTAAGTCCATCCAGATCCTACTTGCCATGGCTACATACCATGACTACGATATCTGGTGGTTGGGTGTCATGACTGCTTTTCTAAATGTTGTTTTGAAAGAGAGCGTCTATTAGTACACAGCCAGAGGGCTTCGTAGACAGTGGGAGCAGCGGAAACGTGTGCAAGATGTTTTATGTGATGAAGCAGGCATCGCGGAGTTGGAACATCTGTTTTGATGAGTTTGTCAAAGAGTTTGACATCATCAAAATGGTAGATGAACCTTGTATATACAAAAAGGCAGTAGAGAGTATGGTGGCGATCCTCGTAGAGTACGTGGATGACATACTCTTGATAAGGAAAGAGTTTCCTATGCTACGCTCGGTCAATCTCCGCTTATCACAAAGATTCTCCATATAGGATCAAAGTGATACCTCCTAAATTCTGAGTTCTCATCTTTGAGATAGATGTAATTGGATGTTAGGATACTCACTAGATGTAGTGAGATGGTATCAAACGATCCTGGGGAGAATCACTGGAAAGGTTCCAAAGTGATAAAGACGACTGAGTGTCAGTCACAGGCATTGTCTTTACCCTAAGTAAAGGGACGGTATGTTGGAAGAGTTCCAAACTATAGATACCGTGACATACTAGACGATAAAGGCTGGATACATCGCTACTTAAGATGCTACCAAAGAGGCTGTTTGGGTGTATGTTGGTTCATGAGATGAACTACGTTCCTTCCATTGTGTGACAATGGAGTTATGGCTTATGCCAAGGAACGTCCGTCCCATCAGTGATCCAGACATATTCTAAGGTAGTACCACCTGATCATGGAGATGGTTGATCTCCAGGGTGATCAAGGTTAGGAGAGTAGACTCAGAGGACAACACAGCGGATCCACTCACAAAGGCCTGTTCCCAGAGAGAGATTTTTATGGGATGGTTGAGTATGAGATACTACAACCACTGCTATCAGATGGCCCTAGTGCAAGTGGGAGATTGTTAGTTATATGTATGCCCTAGAGGCCATTACTATACATAGGATGTATATTGTAGTGGATGCTGGGACATATATAGGGAGGACTTTCTTGCTCGACATGATAGTATGCTATCTGGTTAATCTTTACCTTAACGTGTACACTGATTGTCTCCCTGTTACATGTTGGTAAAGCCCTTAGGATCTGTACTTGACTACCTGGACTATGATGCGGATCATACTAGTGGGGACATGGTAGTCCATAAGTACATCCTTCAAAGTCCCTAGTCGTGGGTGTATCGAGACGGGGCATCGATATACCAGAGTAGACTAGCGTGTACCTTCTCGACCCATACAGATGGGCGATGGATGATCCCATATCCATCGGTGTTTGACATCAGAGATGATATACGGGTGCTCAGTAGAGACTGGGTACACTGGAAGGACTCGCCGAGAACTCCCAGATGGTATTATACCTCACGTCAGATGGCAGTTCTCTGGTGACACTGGTACAAAGTAGTCTGTTGACCCGAGATCGTCATAGAGTCTTGTGTGGTTCCCACTGTGCTTTGATTTCCATCTTACCACGTCCAAGAGGGCGTGCAAAACGGTGGTTTTTGGGTACAGTCCCGAGTCACATGGAGGCAATGAGCGATAGGAGGGGATTCGTCTCTCCCGGTATAGGGAGTTGAAGTTGCGCTGTGTTCGATTGGCTATAACAGGAAATCCCTGGCCAGGGTTGCTGAGATTTACTGGTAAGTGTTACCAGTAGTTTCTCGAATTGTTATAGACCTCATATCAACACGAATTATCGAGCTATTGGGGTCTGACGTTTACCACCCCTAGGCGAGATATGCGACATATCAGACGATCAAACCGGACTGTACGGTAGTGTTACTGGTTGGATTCACAGGAGTGTGAGCGGGCTTGCTCGTCGATCTTCTGATCGTTCAATACCCGGGTGGCCATTACGTTTAGCAGACCGCTTGCGGCTTGTGGATGTTTGATATGATCATCATCCGCTGCCGGCGTATTGACGAGTCTTTAGAGTCCTACACAGAGGTTTCCTGGCTCAAGCGAAACGAAATAGGAGCGCATATGAGATATGTGCGGGACCGAGAATAATGCGTGTATGTGATACCGCATTTCATTCTCGCGATGAATGTGTCGAATGGTTGTATGCGATATAACCTAGTTATCGAATCAAGGATTGATTCGATAAGCCGATACATAGGATACTAGTCGGTTATGTGCGACATGACCGGATCATTGAATCAAGTGTTGATTTAATGATTTAATGCATAATTATATATTTGATATATTACTTTGCATTAACTAGTATCGGTTCACTTTAAATGGATTTTCTCACTTGCTTTGTACAAGTTGTATATGTGATATACTTTTTGTGCAAATGATTGTATCATGTTTGATGATACATGTTAACTTGGTTAAGTGTAAAGATTAAACCATGGTTAAATTGATGATAAGGGTTTTCTTTTTCTTAATCATTTATTTATTTGTTTATTTGGAAAAGATTAGAAATGAAATGGTTGCAAATTTTGTTTCTTTCTTTGAAGCTTCATGAAGCTTTGACTTTGTGACCATTTTGTCTCATGCTTAACCCTAACCCATGCAATTAACCATGGTCTATTCTCTACACCTAATCATGGTTATTATTATGATAAGTTTCCTTTTTCTTTTCTTTTTAATTAACTTATCATAATAGATCTTTATCTTCTTCTTCATCTTCTTCAATGAAGAAAGCTTCTCTTCATCAATGGTGGATTGATGAAAAGTGTGAGAAATCCAAAATCTAAAGTCTACCCACTTCCTATTTCTTCATCCTCTACCTCTTGCCAAGTAGTAGAGTGTGTTTTCTTCACAAGTTTCATGACTTGGTGAAGTGAGAGCTTGATCTTGCGATGCTTCGACGTAGATCATCTTCGGCATGGACATCGACGACCTAGCTCGCCTATTCTCCGATGAAGCCGACGCTAGAGCCCAGGATTTATTTTGGACAGCGAGAAGACTTCATTGCGGAGCTATGGAGGTGGAGCACCGGATCTACAAAGGTTGTATTTCCGTATTCTCTTAGTTAAGTGCTAACTAGTTTCTAGTTTCGCCTAAACTTTAGCCAACGATCCGTATTAGGGTTTCTCGGCACCTAGATTTTTTGAAATTGGCATGGTTGATGCCTTGTGAGACCTCACTAGTGTGCCTAGGAACCCTACAGTGATATGTTATATTGGATCGTCGTGTTTGAATAGCCGGGTTTTTCTGCGTGAGATGAGAGTTTTTTATTTTCATTCATGTAAAATTTGTATGTAATATTCTTTTATTGGGACACTTCCGGGTTGAGGATGATGTCATCATTGATGTATATTATTTACTTTTCCACATTAGGATAGACCCAAGGTGGGGAGCACAAGTAACCGAGTTTTAGAGTCCAGTGGGAGACCATCTCGAGGAGTCGAGACCGGGTCTCCTAACTCTAGAATTGGTAGGGTTGCTTGCCGCTCTCGTAGGGGTCTAGGGATGCGGATTTGGTTATTCATCACGATCGTGGAATACGTGTTTTTTACTGGCTTTATTTAAAACACGAACCTCCTAATATATCCTATATTTCATATGTTGACTTCTGCTGCAATATTCTGTGATGAGATCATATAATTGCGTGAGACGAATGCTTCAAATTATATATATGATATATAATAAATATTGCCTATGTTTTGCATCCGCGCTAGTCCTGCCCCCGCTCTGCTGTTAGTTAACTAACCTAACGATATATGACGGGACCCCACGGCGAATGCGGATAGCATAAGCGTACGTTGTATTTTCGTTTTTTTATCTGTGATGCTTAGGAAGCATAAATGACGGGACTTCATTAATGAGATTAATGAAAAGAAAAGAAACCTAATGATGTTGTAGAATCAAAATTTCAAAAAAGGTAGCTCTAGTTCTTACTTTCCATAGTGGTATTCCTTGATGAATATCCAGCACCTCATTCGATAAGGAAAGAGCCTAGATCCCTGAGTGACCTCTTTAGCAATAGCTAGCAGATGCTACAGCCATTCGGTTTATTTTGAAAAACTCGATTTTAAAAGCGGAGCTTAAACCACTCCTTTTCAAATCACTCGATTCTACAACGATATCAAGTTCATTACGCAAAAGGTTTTCTTAAAAACCTGTCGTTGTTGGGTTAGCCTAGCACCACATGAAGGGTTTGGAAGCATCACATGAACCAAAAGTGGAGTCTTTAGGGTGCTAAGTTAACGAACAAAGAATCGTTCCTAGAATCAATTAGGGTTTCAAATTTATCACATCATCATATGAAAGAAATGCTAGGGTTTAGAGAGTACAACCTTTGTAGCTCCCTACGCTAGACTCCTCGGCTACTTGGGGTTTGAAAAAGCTCCGCTTGAACTCCTCGAGGTCACCGATGATCCACTCGGAGTCCGCTTTGTCCAAGCTTGCAACTTTATCCGATCAAGTGAACGAAATCAAGCTAACACTCTAAACAAGTGGGCTAGACTTGTGTAGAATGGTGTTGTGGTTCTCTTTCTCACTTCAAAATCCAATCTTGATGAGTATATTGCTCACTACAAAGAACTAGAGAGCAAAATGAGAGAGGAAGAAGAAGATGATGGCAATATGAGAAGATGATAAGTTCAACTCTAAAAAGAAAATAGAAAAATATATCAATATATATTTTCCTCTTCTCATATCAAACCATGGTTAGGATATTATTGAACTTGAGTTAAAAACACAAAAGGAAAAGTAACCCATGGTCAAATGGTGGGTGAGAATGGTTAGGTCAAGAGAAGAGTGTAGAAACAAATCAATAATGACCACTTTGTTTTTTCCCTTTTTGTTTTAAATCAAATGCAATTTAATCCATAAATAAAACCATGGTGTGAGTCTTATATTGCCACTATTTTCATGTATATACAACCATGAAGGATGTATGTATGTATGTATGTGTATATGTACATCCATATGTGCATGAATCAATAAAGAAACTATACATGCATGCATACATCCATCATACTCAAGAAAGGATTTCAAGAGAGAAGCTAATGGTTAAATAATAAATCAACACTTGATTTATCAATCCGGCCATATCACATATGACCCCTACCAAAAGCAAGCCGCCCGACCAATATACGGTATCCTATACGCGCATTTTAATAGGGTCCATGCGCATATCGCATACGCGCACCACAACGTTTCGCCTGGACTAGGAAACTCCATTGTGGGACTCTGAGACTCGTCAATAAGCCGGCAGTGGGTGATGATCATATCAAGCACCCCCAAGCCGCAAGCGGTCTGCTAAACGTAACGGCCACCCGGGTATTGAGCGATCAGAAGAGAACAAGCGAACCTGCTACAACTCCCGTCGAGCCAACCGGCAACACTTCCCGTACAGTCCGGTCTCCTAGTCTGATATGTCGCATATCAAGTCTAGGGGTGGTAAACTTCAGACCCCAATAACCGATAAGTCGTGCCGATGTGAGGCTCATAACGGGTCGAGAAACTATTGGTAACACTTACCAACAAATCTCTGAATCAGCCCTGGCCAGGGATTTCCCTGTTACGGCCAATCGAGCGCAGCGCAACATCAACCCCCAATACCGGGAGAGACGAAACCCCTCCTATCGCTCATTACCTCCATGTGACTCGGGACTGTACCCAAAAACCACCATTTTGCACGCCCTCATGGACGTGGTAAGGTGGAGATCAAAGAACAGTGGGAATCACACAAGACTCTATGACGATCTCGGGTCTACAGACTAACCTGCACAAGTGTCACCTGAGAACTGCCATTTGACGTGAGGTATAATACCAACTGGGAGTTCTCGGCGAGTCCGTCTAGTGTACCCAGTCTCCACTGAGCACCCGTATACCATCTCTGATGTCAAACACCAATGGATATGGGATCATCCATCGCCCATCTCATGGGTCGAGAAGCGTATACGCCAGTCTACACTGGTATATCGATGCCCCGTCTCGATACACCTACGACTAGGGACCTTGAAGGATGTACTTATGGACTACCATGTCCCTACTAGTATGATCTGCATCATAGTCCAGGTAGTCAAGTACACATCCTAAGGGCTTTACCAACATGTAACTATAAGACAGTTTAAAGAGACTAGTATACATGTTAAGATAAAGAGCAACCAGATAGCATACTATCATATCGAGCAAGAAAGTCATCTCTATATATGTCCAAGCATCCAATATAATATACATCATCTGAACAATACTGGCCTCTAGGGCATACATACAACTAACAGTCGTAGCCTTCCGTCATTTCAGATAAGTACTATTTAATATTCGTGCCGCGTTTGTTGGCCTTTGTCAAGGCGTAGTGTGCGGTAGCTGATTAGTGCTTATCTGCAACCATATGATGCGATTGGATTAGAGTAGTCGTACGACTATGTTGGCCTTTGTCAAGGGTCGTACGGGTGGGTTTAATTCAATCATGAAATGACGGGTTGAACTTGACTAGCGCCCTATAGTTTGTTAGCCTTTGTCAAGGTCATAGGATGTTAGGGGCAAAACATTATCGGGAATTTCAAGTGTTGAAATTTGCAATGAGATTGCATACCTTCTATGAGATAGTTGGATCCCGATACCCACTGCGAGTAAGAGTTACTCCTGGGAGAGTTTTCCACTTTACAATTAGCTAATCAAGTATGTGTCTAAGAAAGGTGTTAACGGGGTTATTCCCCTACGGAAACGAGGTTATTTAATTAGTTCCATACGAAAGGATGGGGAGACTCCCTCGAAGTAACAATACCTGCCTGGCTGAACGATTGGCGAACTTATAGGGTGTAATTAATCCCGGCTAGTCTTACTTTTTAGGGTTTGAAGGAAGATTTGATAAAAACAGCGGGAGCCATCCTGATTAGATAAGATAATAACCAATCTAATCTTGCAAGAGCATACGCTAAAGTGTTTTCTTCTCTCTCTTTCTCTCCCGGTAGCGACCATGACACGCCTAAATCAAGATAATAATATTGATGTATTGACCGAACCCGCTTATTATACTGAGCTGGGGAACGTTGGTTTCGCTCTTCCTTATAATTGTTATAAGTCTGAGAAGGAAATAGGGGAACACCAGGATTCCCATGCAACCCGAACGAGGAAAAAGCATGTTGATGCATCTTCTTCGGGTGTGTTCGTTATCGAGAACTGTTTCTCAGTATGCTCTACGTCCTGGGTATTAGATACCGGATCAGGATCCCACAAATGTAATCTGTTATATGGGCTTAAGAGAGGTAGAGAACTAGGAAGGGTGATAAGGATATAAGAGTAGGGAAAGGCGCAATTGTTGCAGCCAAAGCAGTTGGCGAATATCACCTTTTATGTCACGACCCGAAATAGCCCGTGACTGGCCTTGAATCATATGAAGTCTATAGGACCTCATCTAACTCAAGTAAGCCAAAAACCCAGAAATCTAAAACCATTTTAAGTAATAAATAAAGGAAAACTAGTTTTAAAGAAGCGAAGAAAACATATTTTAAAACAAGGGTTTTTAAATAACATAAGCCGAATATGCATTTTAAAAATCTCATGTCTTTTCTGAAAATTTCGGCAGAGTTTCCTTTGTAAATACTGGCCCCGAACGGGGTACAACAAGAATAATATATATGCAGTGATAAAAGGCATCCCCAAGCAGGAGCTAGCTCTTCGTCAATCGACGGTCACAACCACGCAAGCAGTATAATATACAACGCCGAAGGTGAGGATCAAAACTCAAAAGGAAACTCAAAATCAGCATGAAAACCATAATACTATAACGCGCGACTCTAAGGTCGAAATAATACACCACTGGTTTTCTAAGTCTGAAACAATATACAAGTTTGGTTGATGGAATTACTAGATACAACTGATAAAATAAATATAAGGATGGTCACGATGCGAGTGAACCCACCTACCAATGCAATCATCCAGAAAGGAAGCAGTGTGCCAGAAAAGCCGCAATGAACCTGTACAGCAAAACCTGCAAGAAACTGTGGCACAACGGGTGAGTTGCCAACTCGTGAATAGAAAACATCACAGAGCATAAATCGTATGTATGACACAATCCTAGGTCAATACGATCAATATATATAAACCTCAAATGAATAAGTCTGAAGCATGATAAAGTGGCAATGTAACATCTATACATGAGTGTAGTGCCAAGTGCTCGTGCCAGTGCCTCAGGTAATAACATATCATGAAGTCTATGAATATATGGATATCATCCAACTATGTGATCCATGTCATCAATATCAATATATGTATGTGGAAATCGTCCACGCGTCACCCAATGACAATAAGCATCATGCATGTAAATATCATAAACATATGCATGGAAGTATGAGGATGTAAATCAACATGTGTCGCTCGCGACATATCAAAATCATGGAACCTGAGTGTCAAGCATCGACACTCGAAAACATCATGAAACCTGTGCCTAGTATCGGCACGTAAATCCTCATATATCGGGCTCCGTCAGTCTGGATCGGCCCATATCATCTCTCGACTACGGTCGGTATCCTCCGGATATCCGTCGAGCCCAAATACAATCACCGGTGGGTAGTAGTCTTTCTGCCAGGCTCACCGTCTGTATACACAGCATCATTTTCTTGTCCCGAGATACCATACCGGGTCCACCATGTACCCGCAATCGGCCTCATCCGCCTCCTCGAATCGGGTTTCACATGTCGCTCTCAGCACCGAGAAAACACATGGTGGACGCACTGAAATATCATATCAAGGGTAACCGGGTTTTTAAAAACAATTACATACTCTTTTTTGAAATATCCACGGTTCCCAAATCCAGAAATATTATGGAAATAACATATCTCAATGCGTATAATCAAAAGCATGATGTATGCGACATGTAAAAGAAATGTAAGCATATCAGTATATCATGCAATATGGAATAGTAATATGCACATATTGAGGGAAACCACTTTTTTAAAATGAATCAGTTTTAAAGAGTATCTTGCGGTTCCCAAATCTCCAAATCCAGCGAGAATCATCTATGTATGTGCGAATATGTATGTATGCACGTAGGGGTGTACAATAGGTATGTACACAAGTATGCCATGCAAGGGATCATATCCTGAATGCAACAATACTACAGTGTAGTGACATAGCAATTATCGATGATGAATTGTGTGAGCCGGCAAGCAGGTGTACGTAGAACATATGCATCATCGATAATGGTGCTGGTGTCCTAACAGCATGAGTTTAATATAACAATAACCATTTGCACATGCAATGCGATGCGAATAACAGGAATATGCAGGAATCGACTAATAAACGCAATAGTGACGCATCTGCATCAATATAAAAAGTCAAACAGTTTGCCATTTGAAATAAGACGAATCGGGTTTTTTAGTAAAATAAGGGCTACAGTGTTTTTAAGAAAAGATACGCCTTTTGAAAATATCCGTAGAATCCCTTTGCCTGTCTTTAAAATACTCTCGATTCGTTAGTTTTTGAAATAGGTATGACATCAACCTAGCCTAATATCTACTAGCAAAACTACAGCTCTAACTAACAAGTCAATCGGGAGGGGTATGGAAACCACCTAAATCTGAGTTGATATATATATATATAATAGTCGGTGATCTCGCCTCAAAGGTACCATGTACAATACAATATTATACGGCAAGTCATGAGTGCGGATCTATCATCAATATAAAGCTCGTACGGCAAGTCATCGTACGTCATCCCAAATTTAGGTACGGGTCAATGTCACATCCATCTCGTCAATTATCTGGTATCCTTATCATCATATCTCATGATCTGGGGTACTGATCTAAGTCTAGTACAATTGATACCATCTATATAAGTATAAGTGCGTGTGTGAAACACACGTCTAAAGGCCCGCTAAAATCTCATGTCGTATCCCAAATACGAATCACATCATATCACCGATATCATGGCACTATTCCCAATCTCATCGACTCATCTCCAAATATCATCCACTATCCTCATCATCCAGGTATAGGTATAACAAGCAAGCATGTGTGTGTGTGTGGGTGTAAACCTATTCTAGGGTTTGCAACTAGGAAACTATACTAGTTTACTTCTACGCCCTAATCTAACCCTAGTACACCTAATCTCATCTCAAATATCCACAACACACAATAAGCTATCATATATATATAGTGTATATAGTATACTAGACATCGAACTGCAGGGGTGCTATACGCCATCCACCCGACTTCCTCCGTAGATATAATCTACTCACCTTGTGTCTTGCTTGCCGATGTCGATATCGCCATCTTCTTCTTCATCGTCTCGAATCGTCATGGGGGTACCTATATGTCACACGCATCGTATCGCATTAAAACCAAATCGGAGACGAAACGACACACGAAAACCAAAATGACACGCTTAAAAGCCTATAGGTTAGAACCTATCGCTTCGCATGCAAAACACGACCAATCTTCCCTAGTGGTTGATGTACAAACATCCAACAACTAAACGCAAATCCAAATATCAAAACTTATCATTTAAAATACGGAAAACATGTCCAAAAAGCATACCAAAGTGCTTCCAGATTTTGACTCAGGCCACAACAAAGTAAGAAAACAACTCTAGGGTGATATATAGGGTGTATATGACATACTGAAGCAATCTGGGCACCAACCCTCACCAAGTGGTCGAGCCCCTTAAAGGCAAATTCCGGCCAGGCCGGTTTTGAAGTGGAGCTGGGGCCTCGTTTTGGTAGGGTAGTCTCCTAGTGGTCTATTTAAGTCCCTAGTATTGTTTATTTGTCTCTGAACTTCCCCGGGTCATCCCAGATTTCCCTGCACGCCTTAAGTTCTTACAAACCGACATGAAAGTTCCGTAATTCCGTAATTTTGGGTTTCAGGTTTGGTTAGGTCAGGGTTTTAGACAATAGGGGGTCTAATGGTCATCTCTAAAGCCCAATTGCACATCCACAACTCAAATTAACCCTAACCCTCTCTAGAAAACTTCAAATGTCGCTAAACTTCGCTAAAACGATATCAAACTTGAAATGAGGCTTAAACAACCTAAACACTACACTATTTATGAAAGGATATACCTTGCTTAGCACCCATGAATCCTCCACAGTGCCAAAATGAAGACTTTCTTGGTCCATTGGGTAGCTAGAGGGCTTGTGCATCTTTTTTGTGAAATGGGTGTGAGGTTTTGGAGGGTTTTTCATGGAGATTTGTGGCTTGAAGATGGAGGAGGAGGGGGAGGCAGCAGCAGCAGCAGCAACAGGAGGAGGAGGGGGAGGCAGCAGCAGCAGCAGCAACAAGAGGAGGAGGAGGGGAGAGGGAATGAGTGAAGGAAAATGATGGGGGATGGCTCAAGACAAGGCTGACCCCTCACAATCTCTTTCTCTCTCTGACCCATACCTCACACTATTCCATTCTTTATTCAATTTCTTTTCTTTTCTAATCCATTTTTCTTCTCTCCTCAATAGTAAACCCAAAATAAAAGCCATGCAAAAATATAACAAGTGTAAAAATGATACGGTGCAACGTTTTGCACAAAATACGCTTAAAGCGCGATTAGTGATTTTTAATCGCGATTAGCACTAAATTAGTGTCAAACTAATCATAAAAACTTAAAATTTGCATAATTCACATAAAACACCCTCTTTTAATAATTTCTATAATTTTCAAAAAAAATTCCCCAATTTGTCGGTATTTAATTATACCGCCTTATTAAAATATTCAATATTTTATTATTAAATTATAAAAATTCCCAAAAATAATATTTTATTTTTTTGAAATATTACATTGTATTACCAAGTGGTAATGCATTGATTCTGAATGAATGTTATTACATACTGAACCTGATATGCAATATTATATCAGTCTATTTATTAAGTAAAGAAGGATATAATTTTGTATTGCAGGATAATGTTATGAACATTTTCCTAAATCAAAAGTTGATTGGATCATGCACGTTATGTAATGGCATATAAGTCTTAAATAAAACCACAGTTCTAAGTATACAGAACACATACAAAAGGAAAAGTTCAGAAATGAACGAATTCTTCTTGTGGCATTGTAGACTAGGTCATATCAATACGACACGACTAGCTAAGTTACATAAAGATGGATATTTGAACCAGTTCGAATTTACATCTTATGAAACTTTCCAGTCATGTCTCAAAGGAAAAATGACTAAAACTCCATTTACAGGACACGGAGAAAGAGCTACTGAACTCTTAGGACTGATACATAGTGATGTATGCGGTCCCATGTCTACACATGCCAGGAATGGTTTCTCGTACTTTATTACATTCACCGATGATCTCTCAAGGTTCGGACATGTGTTCTTGTTGAAACACAAGTCTGAAACTTTTGAGAAATTCAAGGAATATAAGTGCGAAGTTGAGAACCAAACGGATAAAAGTATCAAAATCCTTCGATCTGATCGGGGAGGAGAATACTTAAGCACGGAGTTTCTGGATTATTTAAAAGAGAATGAGATCCTCTCTCAGCTTACTCCTCCGTCTACACCACAACACAACGGTGTATCGGAGCGGAGAAATCACACTTTATTAGATATGGTGCGCTCTATGATGAGTACCGCTGAATTACCTATTTCCTTTTGGGTTATGCGCTTGAGACAACCGCATACATATTGAATCAAGTTCCATCTAAATCAGTGCCTAAAACACTATATGAGATATAGAGTGGAAAGAGACCATGTCTTAAACGAGTTAAGATATGGGGTTGTACGGCCTATGTCAAAAAGCAAAATCCAGACAAACTCGAGGCACGATCAGTTCTTTATAAGTTTGTGGGATATCCAAAGAATTCACATGGATATCTATTCTACCATAGAAAGGAACAAAAGATGTTTGTTTCTCGACATGCCACCTTTTTAGAAAATGAATTTCTTATGAAAGAAATTAGTGGCAATGAGGTAGACCTGGAAGAAGTTCCAGCAGCACAAACTACAACTGATAATTTAGTGGAACCAGAAGATTCGATAGTATCCAACAAACCTTAGCCTCTCCGCAGATCTAGTAGGGTTCTTCATCCACCTGGGAGATACTACGGTTTTCTCACAGACGGTGGGAGCGAGGATTGCATCATGGAAGATGATGATCCAACTAGCTTCGAGCAGGCCATCACGAGTGGGGACTTTGTGAAATGGCTGGATGCTATGCGATCTGAGATGGAATCCATGTACACCAACAAAGTATGGACTTTGGAAGTTGCTCCTGAAGGGGTAAAACCCATTGGGAGCAAATGGATCTTTAAGAAGAAACTTGGTGTAGATGGAAAAGTTGAGACTTTCAAAGCTAGACTTGTAGCAAAAGGTTTTCGTTAATGATCAGGTGTGGATTATGATGAAACCTTTTCTTCAGTGGCTATGCTTAAGTCCATCCGGATCCTACTTGCCATCGTTGCATACCATGACTAAGAAATCTGGCAGATGGAAGTCAAGACCGCTTTT
Organism: Agapanthus africanus; assembly: GCA_030015575.1. NCBI lineage: Eukaryota > Viridiplantae > Streptophyta > Magnoliopsida > Asparagales > Amaryllidaceae > Agapanthus > Agapanthus africanus. Next base: position 117,101,442 of record CM057346.1, on the reverse strand, counting down.
CTAAATGGTGATTTAGAAGAGAGCGTGTACATGACACAGCCAGAGGGCTTCATGGACAGTGGGAGCAGCGGAAAGGTGAGCAAGCTTCTTAAATCAATCTACGGGTTAAATCAGGTATCACGGAGTTGGAACATCTGTTTTGATATGGAAGTCAAAGAGTTTGACTTTGTCAAAAACGTAGATGAACGTTGTATATACAAGAAGGTTGTATAGAGTAAGGTTGTCTTCCTCGTATTGTACGTGGATGACATACTCTTGATAGGAAATGATGTTCCTATGCTACACTCGGTCAAGCTCTTCTTATCACAAAGGTTCTCCATGAAGGACCTGGGTGATGCCTCCTACATCCAAGGAACCCAGGTCCCATCAGCGATCCAGGCATATTCTGAGGCGGTATCACCAGATCCGGGAGATAGTTGATCGCCGGGAGATCGAGGTCAGGAGAGTTGACACGAAGAATAATACGGCGGATCCACTCACTAAGGCCATTCCCCAGATACAATTTGAGAGACTTTTCGGGATGTTGGGTATGAGATACTACAACAACCGGCCTTAGTGTAAGTGGGACATTGTTAGTTGTATGTATGCCCTAGAGGCCATTATTGTACATGATTGTATATTATAGTGGATGCTTGGAAATAAATAAAGAGGAATTTCTTGCTCGACATGATAGTATGCTATCTGGTTACTCTTTATCTTAACATGTATACTTGTATCTTTATACTGTCTCTCTGTTACATGTTGATAAAGCCGTTAGGATGTGTACTTGACTACCAGGACGATGATGGAGATCATACTAGTGGGGCCGGGGAAGTCAATAAGTACATTCTTTAATTTTTCCTAATCGAGGGAGTATCGAGACGGGGCATCGATATTCCAGAGTAGACTAGTATGTACGTTTCTTGACCCTGTATGAGGCGATGGTTGATCCCACCGCCATTGGTGTTTGACATCAAAGATTGTACATAGGTGCTCATTAGACAATGGGTACACCGAACATGACTCGCCGAGAACTCCTAGATGGTATTATACCTGACGTCAGATAGCAGTTCTCTGGTGACACTGGTACAGGTTAGTCTGTAGACCTGAGATCATTATAGAGTCTTGTGTGATTCCCACTGTGCTTTGATTTCCTCCCTACCATGCTCAAGAGAGCGTGCAAATAGGTGGATTTTGGGTACAGTCCCGAGCCACATGGAGGCAATGAGCGATAGGAGGGGTTTCGTCTCTCCCGGTAGTGGGGGTTGATGTTGTGCTATACTCGATTGGCAATAACAGGAAGTCCCTGGCCAGGGATGATGATGAGATTTACTGGTAAGTGTTATCAGTAGTTTCTCGACCCGCTATGAGCCTCATATCGGCATAACTTATCAAGTTATTGGGGTCTGACGTTTACCACCCCCAGACTCGATATGCGACATATCAGACCGGACTGTACGGTAGTGTTACTTACTGGATTCACGGGAGTTTGGACAAGCTTACTTGTTGATCTTCTGACCGCTCAATACCTGGGTAGTCGTTACGTCCAGCTAGTACTGCCGACGGCTTGTGGGTAACTGATATGATCATTACTTACTGCTGGCGTATTGACGTGTCTTTAGAGTCATACACAGAGTTTTCCCGGCTCAAGCGAAACGAAGTAGGGCACATATGTGATATGTACGGGACCGAGATTAATACGTGTATGTGAAACCGTATTCTAATCTCGTGATATATGATATCAGTCGGTTTTATGAGATATAGCCGGGTTATTGAATCAAGTGTTGATTTGATGAGTTGATATAAATGATATTAGTCGGTTGTATGTGATATAGCCGGATTATTAAATCAAGTGTTGATTTAATAATTTAATATATATAATTATATATTTGATATATTAATAGATATTAACTAATATTAGCTTACTTAAGAATTTCTTTTCTACAAATACATATAAATATATATGAGATATACATTAATGTATTTATTTTTGTGTCATGCTAGATGATATATTGGACATGGGTGTATGAAACTCATACCAAACTAAATATAATTTGGGTGATTAATAATTAAGGGATAAATCAAAATTAGGTGGAAAATTCCATGGCTTAAGATGCTTGTGGAAGCATGTAGAAGGCTTGACTTAGTCCACTAATTTTATTTTACTCTAGATATTTATTAACCCAACCATTATCTTTAGCCATGGTTAACTCTCTACTAATATCTTTCTAGATATTTTCTCACCCAAGGGTCCACACTTGACCATCTTCTTCATCTCTTTCTAGCTTTTGAGTGAGGTGAAAAAGAAAAAGAGAGAATAATTCTAAAGTGAGAAAAATTCCTATTTCATCAATCTATACCAAACTAGCTATTTAGTATAGGTTGTTTACTTCACTAATTCCTCAATTAGTGAAGAGATAGCTTGAGTTAGAGATTCCTCAAGGTAGATCATCTTCGGCTTTGAAGATGTTTGAGCAAGCTCGTTCCTTTCGCCTAGTGGAGCCTAAGGATAGTCCGGGACACCACTACTTGGAGCTAAGGGACTACTACACAGAGCTTTAGAAGTGAAGGACCGTTTTACAAAGGTTGTATTCCTATTTCACTTAGTGTAAAGTTAGTTTACATGCTTTAAAACCCTAATTCTCTAGTTCGAATCATGGATGGTGTTGCTTAGCACTCTAGATTTTTTAAAATTGCATACTTGATGCTTGCAAAAACCTAGCGACGGTGCTAAGCGACCCCAACACTAGGATGTGGGCATTGCTCAATTGGTGCTAAGCACTCAGTATTTTTGGCAGCATATGAAGTGCTAAGCACTTTTACTCAGCGTTTACGTGTCTTTCACGTGAGGCACTGACCTTCTGTTTTGAGCGCCCATGTAGGAAGTACGTACTGCACTGATTCCTTTGTTGAGGGCGCCCATGTGGGAAGCACGTGAGGCGCTAAGTCCTTTGTTTTGGGAATCTTTTGGGCGTTCATTTGTTTTTCACATGAGGCGCTGAGTTCCTTTTCTTTTTTAGAGATTGAATCTCTATTAATAGCATTTTGACTATTAATGATCACCAAAATCTTTGTTTTGAAGATCCGGGATCAAGTTTTCTTTAGGAACTAAGTTATGTTTTTTTTTTATAAGAACTAAGTTTCTTTTTAGGGTTAAACCATGTTTTCAGAGGAATTAAATTCCTGGAACATGTTTCTTTTCTGTCTTTTTTTTTATTTAGTTCTTTTCCCTAGATTTTGAGTCTGAAAGACAGAATCTTTCCGATGAGAATTAAATTCTCAACTTGTGGGAGTTTGTCTTACGGATCTTAGATCTAGAGAAAGAACTAAGTTCTTATATAAATGGTTAAACCCTCGTATTTTGCTTGCATTAGGCAAAGGAGATATTTTTTAATCTTTTCTTTTCTTTACTTCTTGAGAGAGCGAGGATCTTCTTCTTTTTTCCGGAGAATTAAATTCTCGGTTCTTGTGGAAAACTTATTGGGTCGATTCTCGATCTGAGACTTGATCCTTTATATAGGAGAGGCAAATTGTTAATTAGTTTGAGAAAATCTCTCATTTGAGAGATACCAATTGATTTAATTGCCCTCAAAAATTATTCGGGGGATTTTATCCACCGTTGGATATATATTCAAGATTGGGGAAATATTTTCCCATATACAGAATTTAATTATGTCAAACGGGGATTTTTAATCACCATTGAATTTTTAATCTAAGGGTACTCTGTTTAACAGAGAATATCTTTCTTTGTTTAGAAAGATGAAGGGAAATATATTCCCAAAAATAGAATTTAATTCTATCATTGGATCTTTGATCCAACCGAGAATATCTTTCTCTCTTAGAAAAATTAGGGAGATATTTTCTCCTAATAGAATTTAATTATATCATTTGATGATTTATCATCACTATTGGATCTTTGATCCAATGGCTCTGTTTAACAGAGAATATCCCAAGTTTTAGGGAAATAATTTCCATATAGAATTTAATTATACCTACTTTAAATTTGGGTGCTGGCGCTCACGTATTATGCACGTGGGCGCCACTTAAGAATTTAATTCTTATATATAACAGGCGCTCCTGTGCTTTGCACATTGGCGCTTATGTGAACTTCACGTGCGGCGCTACTATATGATTTAATCTTATAAGACTGGCGTCGACGCCGGTGCTCTCATGGGGAGAACGTGAGGCGTTGCCTCATTGGAATTAACAGAGCTTAGCTCTTATTATTGTGTTTAGTTATTAGAGAAACAAACCAAAGCCGTGAGATAGCCATATATGAAAAGGTCAGACAACAGCTCTTATGCAAGTAATCCATGGAAGGGGTAAAACGTGATACTCCTCAACCACTGTTGCATTCATCCTCCTATGAAGAAGGAGAATCTCAAAGCGACAAGGAAAAGAAAAAGGCGATGATTGCAGACAATACCCAAAAACAACAGAGCAGTCCCAAAATGCCCATCCATCCAAATAATTTCGGTTGGAGTCCATCCTTTATAAAGAAGATGGGGCAGGAATAATCTTTCCCTCATGGCAAGACAAAGAAGTTATTTGGTCTCGTCATGAAGCACTAAATGTTGTCGCTTCCAGAATCTCGACGACCCGAGCAAGCAAATGCGGTCAATCACTCTGATTATTGCTTATACCACTGGGTGATGAATCACCCAATCAAAAATTTCTTCGTGTTCAAGAACTGGGTTGAAGAACAATACCGAAAAGGCAGGTTCATACTGACCGATAGCTGGAGGGTAAATCCGCCATGGAAGCATGAGCCAAAGAAAGTCTATGCCATCAAATTGGGTCCTGTTCTATCCAGCGAACAAATACCTGCTGTGCAATAAGCTTTGCAAATGAGGGTGAAGATGAAGATATGCCTGAGCTTTTCAGATGCTTTACAAATGAATACAAGGAAATCTCAAAGCTGCCACCGGCACTAAAAGAGCTGGAAGAGAGGATACACACCATGGCAGACAACTTAAAGAAGATCGACTTGGGAACGGAAGATGATCCGAGACCAACATTTTTCAGCGAGTTGCTATCTGAAGAACAGGTAGCTATTTTGAAGAAGATACTCATGGAGTATCGAGACCGTTTCGCCTGGAATTATTCCGAGATGCCGGGTCATGACCCAAACATAGCAGTACATAAACTGGCTATAACTCCAGGGATAAAGTCCGCCAAGTAAGCACCAAGTAGAATGTGGCTCGAACTCGAAATAAGCATCAATGCCAATGTCAAAAAGCTCATAGTCTCCGGCTTCATCCATGAAGTACAGTATCCTGACTGGATCGCCAACATTGTTCCCGTGATGAAAAAGAATGGAACAGTACAGATCTTCGTGGACTTCCGGGACATAAACAAGGCGTGCCCGAAAGATGATTTTCCTGTCCCAGTCACAGAGCTTATGATCGAAAACACCTCCACTCACGAGGTTTTCTCATTCACAGACGGGTCTTCCGGATATAATCAAATAAAGATAGATCCCGAAGACCAGAAGAATACAGCCTTTCTCACCCTGTTAGGCATATTTTGCTATAAGGTGATGCCCTTTGGACTAAAGAATGCTGGGGCGACATATCAAAGAGCGATGGCGAAGATCTTTGATGACCTTATTCATGAGATCGTCAAATTCTATACCGATGATCTTATGATCAAAAGTAAATCCCATGAAGAGCATTGGGAACATCTAATGATCATGTTCAAGCGTCTCCGGAAGTATAACCTGAGATGAACCCATTAAAGTGTGCGTTTGGAGTCTCCTCCGGCAAATTCCTAGGGTTTATCATCCGCCACTGAGGAATCGAAATCGACCCTTCCAAAGCTAGGGCCATTACATAAATGCCCCCACTAAGAAGCTTCAAGCAACTGCGATCGCTTCAGGGGAAGCTAGCATACATCCGGCGGTTCATTGCCAACCTGTCTGGCAAGTGTTGTCTATTCTGCCACCTTATGATGAAAGGAATTCCCTTTGTATGGGACCAAAAATGCCAAATTTTTTTTGGAAGAAATCAAGCAATACCTGCAAAATCCATCGGTATTGGCCGCCCCAGTCAAAGGAAAGCCCTTTATCCTATATACAACTGCACTTGACGGTTCTTTAGGCGCTCAATGGGTACATGAGAATGAATAAGGAAAAGAAAGGGGTTTGTAATACCTAAGTCAAGTCCTGCTGGGAGCAGAAAGCAACTACCCCCCATTGAAAAGAACTGCTTGGCGCTGATATTCGCAATCATGAAGCTCAGAACCTATGCTTTGGCGTATGAAGTTCACCTTATATCGAAGGTGGATCCCCTCAAGTATCTGATGAAGAGAGCTATACTAACAGGGATGCTTACCAAATGGGCACTTCTGCTTATGGAGTTTTCAATAAGTTATCGCCCTCTCAAAGCGAAGAAAGGACAGGCCATCTGTCACGACCCGAAAGTACGGAACATGACCGGCACTTAAACTACGAACGTCTCGAGACGTACGTAATCTAAGTAAACCGAAAACCCAGAAATCCAAACCAAGAAAAGTAGTAGAGTGCAGGAAAAACCAACTTAAAACAAATAATTTCAATAGCATAAGCCGAATTATGCGGTTTTTAAAACATCAAAAATTTACTGAAAATTTCGGCAGAGTCTCCTTTGTAAATACTGGCCCCCAAACGGGATACAACATGAATAGTATACGAAATCAAGAAAAGGGCATCCCCAAGCGGGAGCTAGCTCTTCGTCAATCGACGGTCACAACCACACAAACAATATAATATACAACGCCAACGGTGAGGATCAAAACTCAAAAGGAAACTCAAAACCACCAGAAATATAACGAGCGACTCTAAGGTCGAAAGAATAACCAACACTGGTCTCTATCTCAATAAATACATGTTTAGTTGATGGAATTTACTAGATACAACGGAATAATATTATACAAGGTAATATGATGGGTACGATACAAGAAAAACCCACCTACTAGCAAGTCACCCGAATGAAACTAAGCCCGCAAAGCCGTAATGAAACCTGTACGGCAACCTGCAAGAAACTGGGGCACAACGGGGGTGAGTTGCCAACTCGTGAATAGAAAAATATCTACGCACAGAAATCGCATAAATAACGCAATCCTAGGTCAATGATCATAATATATCCTCAAAAATGTATATAACACGTAGCCTATAACAAGGCTAGGGTAAATATCTAACCCGAGTATAATCTCATGTGCCCGTGTCAGTGCCTCAGGTAGCAATATATCATATGGATGATGTATGAATGCATAAAACAGAATGCATGTACTGAATAAAACTGGTTTCATAAATCAGTGAGATTTCTGTATTTTAAAAGAAATGAGGTACCATATATGAAATCAGCATAAAACAGTGCCCAGCATCGACACAAAACAAGTGTCCAAATACCTCGATATCTCTGTGTCACAATCTATGTACCTCAAGTCTCAATATCTAGGGCGCCGTCAGTCCAGACCGGCCCCTACCATCCATCTCAAGACCACGACGGTATCCTCCGGATATCCGACGCGTTGGGTAATATCACCGGTAGGTAGTGCTCCCCTGCTAGGCTCACATCGTCATCATCACGCGCTTCTTTCCCCGGGGTACCTTACCGGGTCCACCATGTACCCGAAATGGTTCATCCGTCTCCTCGAATCGGGTCTCAAAATCCATCAGCAAACTCATGGTAGACGACTCATACATCATGGGAAAACCGCACTTTTTATTTTAAAAGAGGAAAAAGGTTTATTTATGTTTTTGCGGTTTTCCTCCAAATCCAGAAAATCTCATGGAAATCCGAATCCAAAACCTCAATAACACGTAAAATGGTGAATATATGCATGAAAATCCATGAATGCGGCATAACAATGAATAACAGTATGCATGAAGTAGCAGGTAATAACTACAATGTCTAAACTAACATATAAGGCAAGTACACTAATATCATGTCAACTATTAGCTAACAGGCTATGTCAAGCAATAATGTTTTCTAAGGTGTACGTGACATGGCAATTACCGGTGAAGATGTGTGTGAGCCGGCAAATAAGTGTACGTGGTACATACGCATCATCGGTAATGGTGCTGGTGTCCTAACAGCATGATATCAATAATGGAGTATGAAACATAAAATAAGCATGCGATGCGAAGCGGACCACAAAAGAAGAGCGGGAGCTGAAAACTAGACGCAACTATAACTAATCTGCATTAATCTAATATAAGTCCTACAAATGGTGCCTTTTGAAATAACACGAATCATGGGGTTTTGAAAATAGGGGCTACGGTGTTTTTATGAAAAGATAAGTCTTTTGAAATATCCGTAGGATCCCTTGGGCTGTCTTTTAAAATACCCACGATTTGTTAGTTTTTGAAATAGGTAGGAGTCTAATCTAATCTAACAACTACACTAAACTATACGGCTGAACTAACAAGCTGAACTACAAGTAAGGAAACCGCCTATCATCTGAGTCGATACATATACATACCTGTATATGTATAGTCGGTGATCCCGCCTCAATAATATCATATCCGATACCATATCTATAATCAGGCATCCCAAGTCAAGAGTGCGGATCAATCATCAATATAGCTCGTACGTAAATCCGTCGTACGGCATCCCAATCTGGGTACGGGTCAATATCACATTCATCATACTATTCACCTGGTATCCTCTTTATCAAATATCATGATCGGGGTACTGATCTACGTCTAGTAACATACTGATACCGCCTACGTTTGCATGGACGTGTGTGAAACACTACGTCAAGGACCCGCTACAACGTCATGTCGTATCTCAAATACGAACCCTGCAATATCACCGATCTCATGGCCTCAAATCAAATCTCATCGACTCAGCTCAATCCCCAGTATCATCCTCAAATCCGTATGTGAACACATAGTCCCATACCCATGTGAACCCATAACTATAAAGAATCCCATGAGCACATATCAATAGGAATGATAGCAAGTATGTATGTGTGTATGTGTAGTGCAACACTACCCTAGGGTTCGCAACACTAAAGTAATCCAACACACCAATATCTATCCTAAGCATCGTTATTAATCCCAAATAACATATAATAATTGTTGGTGTGTATACGCATCCGTATACACCACCACGGACTGCGGGGGTGCTATACGCCATCCACCCGACTTCTCCCCGTAGATATAAATCTACTCACCTGGTCCTCGCTAGCCGGTGCCGACGTCGCCACGCGCTTGCTTGTCGTCTCGAAGTCCACATGGGGGTACCTACATATCATAACGCACCATATCGCATTAAAACTAAATTCGAAATCGAAACGGCATACGAAAATCAAATCGGCACGCGTATCACGCATAGGTCCAAACCTATCGCCTACGCATGCAAGAATAGTCAAACCAACCCTCGATGTCGATGTACAAACGTCAAACCATCGAGAAAAATCCAATCACACTCATTTGCACATTCACGAACACTAATTTTAATATAAACTAGGTTAAAACTCACAAAAACCCCAATTTTACTTAAAAAGTCATTTTTCTGAAAATCTAGCAAGCACAATTCGCCGTTTTTGTACAAAACAGGATGTTTAAATGAATGTATCGGCCAATATATTTATTAAATATCTTAAATAAGTCATATAAACAATTCCCGGAATTTAATCTCATTAAATTCCAAAACCCCTAATATTCTAGTTTACAAAATACCTAAAATTTAACAATTTCAAAGCAAAAATGCACAAACTACAATCTAGCTTAGATTTGCATGATCTAAAGCATTAAACCACACTTAATAAAGTTAATGAAGTCATGAAAAACCTAAACACATTTTTAATCCCAAGTATTTAACCAATTTCAAAAACCTAGTAAGCAAATTAGCAAATTAACACAATTTTTAAACTAACCATTAGCACAAGCTACTAATCTTGTATTAACATGACAAAAAGCCTAAACATAACACACAACCATACACCAATTTTATAAAACCCTAACTTGCATTCAAATTCATAATTTGAATTCCAAAACTTGCAACTTAAGCCTAATTAACACTTAAGTAGTTTAGCTTTAAGAAATTAGTAACAAATTAAGCAAAAATGTTTTAGAATTATACCCAAAAACATTTGAAGATCCACAAGCATCCATGGCCTCCCAAAATGCTCTCTTTTCACAAAGATCCATGCTATACGGGCTAAGCTAAAATGGGTAGGAGTCGGATTTGGGTTTTGGGATTTTTTTTTGATGGATTTGAGGCAAATTTTGATGAAGTTTGAAGAGAAAAGAGAAGGCAATTGGGGGGGCTGCTGCTGCTGTAGGAGGAGGGCTGCTGGAATGGGAGTGGGAGAGGAGAGAGAGGTAGAGAAAGTTGGGGAAGAAGTCAAAGTCAATTCAAGGTCAAAGGTCCACCTCATTTCTCCATTTTCTTTTCTTTTCTTTCTTTTCTTTCCTTTGAAATTCAAGTGGGGAAAATAAATGGGGGCTGCTGAATTCTTCAAGGGGAGAAGTAAATGGGAGTGTGTGGATATGGGTACGGGTGTGGGGTGATGAAAAATGATAAATATAATACCCCAAACATCCATTTACGCTAAAAAAAGCCTTTTTTCTTCAATAATTTCTAAACCGTTTTGGCAAATGATTTCGTTCCAAAAAGTACATGATAAAATTTTATTTAATGTTTTATGATGCAAAAAATTTGTTTCAACTCATTCCAATTTGTAATTTTCCCTAATTAAATGTATTAGTGACGGCTTAAATAATAATAAAATAATATTTTTTTCAGAAAATTTGAAATTTCACCAGCGGCTCAATAAACACCAAATAATAGCAATTATATAGCTAGAATATGTATATTTAATTTTTATAATAAGATATTGTATTTTGACTTTTTACAGAAAACCCCTTTATTTTACCGATTTTTTTGAAATTTCACCGAAACGATTTTCAAAACGTTACAATCTTCCCCCTTAAAGAAATTCGGTCCCCGAATTTAAATTCAAACTCCCCCAAATACTAAAACATCTAAGAAAAACCATCAAGTCGTCGGGGCTCCGAAATTGTAACTACATAAAACAATTCGTAGCGCAGCGCATGCGCTTGAAAAATGAGTATATAACTCAAATCAAAACTCCGTCAAGCATCCCGCAATCATCGGAGTCATGGAGAAGACATCAATGCCAAATCTAAATCAAACCAATATGATATAACTCGAAACTATACATGTAAACATCGAATCTATATCTGTAAGTATCTAAAGGAAATGCATGCCAAATCTCTTTAAGTCGCTGTGCAACGCGTATAACACTGCACAGTGGCGGACGTCTATCATAAGAAAATAACTATATACATATATACCTTTGTTTGAAATGTACGTTCCGCCATTTTGGAAACAATTTAGAAGGGTCTCCTTGTTTTAAACATTTCGTGTCATATCAGACACGTAGGTAAATACTGAGGCTATAGCTCGCTTTTTGGAAATCCCTTCAATAACTATCAATGCATGCAAAATATATTCAGGTACTGTCCTCTGACTAGTCCTGCTCAGTACGAAAATACATAGCAATATCATAAAAACGTACTGCTCTATACGAATCAATCCTAAAATATGCACATGAATGCTACGTGCGTCTGGTGCGCACGGAAATCAAAATCCATGAATGTGCCATACATGCGCACAGCAACAACATCTAAGTGCATCGGGTGTGCACGAAACATCTGTCGTAGGCAACATGTGTGCCTGACAGCAAAATCAGACGCATCTATCGTGCACGAAATCATGAAATCCAATATCAGGCGCCGAACGTGCGCAAAATCAATCAGGTGCACAAGGTGCACAAAACAAATATCGGGTATCACAATCGAAATCAAAGTCCAGTGCATCTAAGTACACAAAAGGCGTATCACTGCACTGCAAGCATATATAAACTATACCGAGTGCAGGAACGAAATCGTGTGCATGCATACGCACAAAACCAACTCAACTGTTTAAAATCGTAAAATCACAAACATGTGAAACTGAAGCACGAAAACGATATCAAGTGCAACACTGTGCAAAGATCGTAAATCCTCAATCATCAAAATCAAATCATACGAATAAATCACCCAAAACATCGTAATCAACAATGGCGGAATAGTACTGCTCAAGCGCATCCTCTAAGAATCTCGGCCAACTGTCGCGGTCACTAATGGGACGTCTCGTCGATGATCATGAACCCTGGCCTGCTGGTGTGCGTAACCATGACCACTCTTGGGTCAAGGTCTTCACTGTGAATTACCAATCTTTTGGTCCATCGGCTCATCGGCCCTGTCAGGTGTGCTAACGGGGACGATTCCGTTCTGGCACTTCTCTGGTCATCTCTTGGTCAATCATCGCGACCACTCGTAAGACAGCATATTACTGGCGTCGGCCTCTGGCTCTCTGAATGTACGTGACACATCTGATCCTGGGTGTAAGTATCATTGCAGCAGTGTCCTGGAAGGAATCCTGCTCACGATCTCTTCCATGTCTTGTCTCTGCCAACTGTCCGGAAGTCGTTGTCCTTTCCTATATCTGCATCTTGCTCTGGAACGGCTGCATACTCATCGCGACTCCTTCTGGAAGGTAAGTCCAAGTACCATGCCTCGGCATGCGCATCGCATCTCTGATGTCGGCGGAGTGGAATGTCATCTCATCTAGATCTGGTACGAACCTCTTACTCCACTTTTCTCTAATGTCGTCTGCTTTGGACTCGTCTCGTCGTGGCTGCATGGACTGAGCTCCAACGGCTATCCTCATATCTGGAGTCTCCCAAGAAATGTATCTCACCACCTAGCATCCGAATTAAGTCGAGCCATCCGATCGAGTCGTCAAAACCTCATAATCCCCCAAGAGCTCAACATCTTAGGCACAGTTTAATAGTATCGAGTACATACCACAGCATCGGTGGTCCAGCCGTAGAAGGGCAAACCCAAGCCTCACTAATGGCGCCGTAGAACTGCCGCAAACCCGAAGGTTCAAAGGCTTTCACACGGTCATTAAGTCGAGTTAGGGTTTCATTCTCTAGAGGGACCATAGAATTGCCTGCATGTCTTTCCGACTACTTTAAACTTGGAATAATAGGTTTCTGACATTCGATCGTCTCTGTCGACTCCCAATGTCTCCGCGTGAAGTCGTCTCTAGCTGGAATCAATCTATCTGAAGACCTCGCATCGAGGTAGGCGAACGATCCACATGTCCTAGTCATTCATCCTCGATGACTAGCGACCTTCTATCATCTCTTAGTACAACTCGTTCTGCACTAACGCCAGCATCTGGGGCAATATCTCGTCGTTCGCGGCAATAACTGGCTCGCTCGTCTGCACGCTGAAGAGTGCCTCAACCATCATGAATAAGCAACACACCAATGGTCATCAAAATCTGGCTGGCCTCTGCCAGTGGCCCAATCCTCTGATACTGATCGGCACGTCCAAGAAATCTCATAAAGGCGATCCGCCAAACGCTTGTGGTGCGAAAACACAATCAAAAGACACCTCTCTACAATCGGGTGTCGCCGGAATTTCGCCCTGGTCAGTCCTCGTCCGTGACGAGCTCGTGCTGACCGCAACTCTAGCCGTAGCTCTCCCTGCCCATAATCGTGGCAGCAAAACCAAACTGGTAACGATGAGGCTAGATCAGGAAGGAATATAATACTGAACAAGAAAATGTACATCCTAAGGCTTCTTAAGTGGAGTGGCGTGTCGTAAATATGCCGCGGAACATATCAACGGTACGTCACTCTACTTTAGTCACCTATTCCATCAACCAAGGGTCATCCTACGCTCCGAAGGTTAAAACCTAACGCTCTGATACCAACTTTGTCACGACCCGAAAGTACGGAACATGACCGGCACTTAAACTACGAACGTCTCGAGACGTACGTAATCTAAGTAAACCGAAAACCCAGAAATCCAAACCAAGAAAAGTAGTAGAGTGCAGGAAAAACCAACTTAAAGCAAATAATTTCAATAGCATAAGCCGAATTATGCGGTTTTTAAAACATCAAAAATTTACTGAAAATTTCGGCAGAGTCTCCTTTGTAAATACTGGCCCCCAAACGGGATACAACATGAATAGTATACGAAATCAAGAAAAGGGCATCCCCAAGCGGGAGCTAGCTCTTCGTCAATCGACGGTCACAACCACACAAACAATATAATATACAACGCCAACGGTGAGGATCAAAACTCAAAAGGAAACTCAAAACCACCAGAAATATAACGAGCGACTCTAAGGTCGAAAGAATAACCAACACTGGTCTCTATCTCAATAAATACATATTTAGTTGATGGAATTTACTAGATACAACGGAATAATATTATACAAGGTAATATGATGGGTACGATACAAGAAAAACCCACCTACTAGCAAGTCACCCGAATGAAACTAAGCCCGCAAAGCCGTAATGAAACCTGTACGGCAACCTGCAAGAAACTGGGGCACAACGGGGGTGAGTTGCCAACTCGTGAATAGAAAAATATCTACGCACAGAAATCGCATAAATAACGCAATCCTAGGTCAATGATCATAATATATCCTCAAAAATGTATATAACACGTAGCCTATAACAAGGCTAGGGTAAATATCTAACCCGAGTGTAATCTCATGTGCCCGTGTCAGTGCCTCAGGTAGCAATATATCATATGGATGATGTATGAATGCATAAAACAGAATGCATGTACTGAATAAAACTGGTTTCATAAATCAGTGAGATTTCTGTATTTTAAAAGAAATGAGGTACCATATATGAAATCAGCATAAAACAGTGCCCAGCATCGACACAAAACAAGTGTCCAAATACCTCGATATCTCTGTGTCACAATCTATGTACCTCAAGTCTCAATATCTAGGGCGCCGTCAGTCCAGACCGGCCCCTACCATCCATCTCAAGACCACGACGGTATCCTCCGGATATCCGACGCGTCGGGTAATATCACCGGTAGGTAGTGCTCCCCTGCTAGGCTCACATCGTCATCATCACGCGCTTCTTGCCCCGGGGTACCTTACCGGGTCCACCATGTACCCGAAACGGTTCATCCGTCTCCTCGAATCGGGTCTCAAAATCCATCAGCAAACTCATGGTAGACGACTCATACATCATGGGAAAACCGCACTTTTTATTTTAAAAGAGGAAAAAGGTTTATTTATGTTTTTGCGGTTTTCTTCCAAATCCAGAAAATCTCATGGAAATCCGAATCCAAAACCTCAATAACACGTAAAATGGTGAATATATGCATGAAAATCCATGAATGCGGCATAACAATGAATAACAGTATGCATGAAGTAGCAGGTAATAACTACAATGTCTAAACTAACATATAAGGCAAGTACACTAATATCATGTCAACTATTAGCTAACAGGCTATGTCAAGAAATAATGTTTTCTAAGGTGTACGTGACATGGCAATTACCGGTGAAGATGTGTGTGAGCCGGCAAATAAGTGTACGTGGTACATACGCATCATCGGTAATGGTGCTGGTGTCCTAACAGCATGATATCAATAATGGAGTATGAAACATAAAATAAGCATGCGATGCGAAGCGGACCACAAAAGAAGAGCGGGAGCTGAAAACTAGACGCAACTATAACTAATCTGCATTAATCTAATATAAGTCCTACAAATGGTGCCTTTTGAAATAACACGAATCATGGGGTTTTGAAAATAGGGGCTACGGTGTTTTTATGAAAAGATAAGTCTTTTGAAATATCCGTAGGATCCCTTAGGCTGTCTTTTAAAATACCCACGATTTGTTAGTTTTTGAAATAGGTAGGAGTCTAATCTAATCTAACAACTACACTAAACTATACGGCTGAACTAACAAGCTGAACTACAGGTAAGGAAACCGCCTATCATCTGAGTCGATACATATACATACCTGTATATGTATAGTCGGTGATCCCGCCTCAATAATATCATATCCGATACCATATCTATAATCAGGCATCCCAAGTCAAGAGTGCGGATCAATCATCAATATAGCTCGTACGTAAATCCGTCGTACGGCATCCCAATCTGGGTACGGGTCAATATCACATTGATCATACTATTCACCTGGTATCTTCTTTATCAAATATCATGATCGGGGTACTGATCTACGTCTAGTACCATACTGATACCGCCTACGTTTGCATGGACGTGTGTGAAACACTACGTCAAGGACCCGCTACAACGTCATGTCGTATCTCAAATACGAACCCTGCTATATCACCGATCTCACGGCCTCAAATCAAATCTCATCGACTCAGCTCAATCCCCAGTATCATCCTCAAATCCGTATGTGAACACATAGTCCCATACCCATGTGAACCCATAACTATAAAGAATCCCATGAGCACATATCAATAGGAATGTATGCAAGTATGTATGTGTGTATGTGTAGTGCAACACTACCCTAGGGTTCGCAACACTAAAGTAATCCAACACACCAATATCCATCCTAAGCATCGTTATTAATCCCAAATAACATATAATAATTGTTGGTGTGTATACGCATCCGTATACACCACCACGGACTGCGGGGGTGCTATACGCTATCCACCCGACTTCTCCCCGTAGATATAAATCTACTCACCTGGTCCTCGCTAGCCGGTGCCGACGTCGCCACGCGCTTGCTTGTCGTCTCGAAGTCCACATGGGGGTACCTACATATCATAACGCACCATATCGCATTAAAACTAAATTCGAAATCGAAACGGCATACGAAAATCAAATCGGCACGCGTATCACGCATAGGTCCAAACCTATCGCCTACGCATG
Source organism: Agapanthus africanus (assembly GCA_030015575.1). NCBI lineage: Eukaryota > Viridiplantae > Streptophyta > Magnoliopsida > Asparagales > Amaryllidaceae > Agapanthus > Agapanthus africanus. The sequence goes on along the minus strand of CM057346.1, from coordinate 117,084,737 downwards.
CAAGAATAGTCAAACCAACCCTCGATGTCGATGTACAAACGTCAAACCATCGAGAAAAATCCAATCACACTCATTTGCACATTCACGAACACTAATTTTAATATAAACTAGGTTAAAACTCACAAAAACCCCAATTTTACTTAAAAAGTCATTTTTCCGAAAATCTAGCAAGCACAATTCGCCGTTTTTGTACAAAACAGGATGTTTAAATGAATGTAGCGGCCAATATATTTATTAAATATCTTAAATAAGTCATATAAACAATTCCCGGAATTTAATCTCATTAAATTCCAAAAACCCTAATATTCTAGTTTACAAAATACCTAAAATTTAACAATTTCAAAGCAAAAATGCACAAACTACAATCTAGCTTAGATTTGCATGATCTAAAGCATTAAACCACACTTAATAAAGTTAATGAAGTCATGAAAAACCTAAACACATTTTTAATCCCAAGTATTTAACCAATTTCAAAAACCTAGTAAGCAAATTAGCAAATTAACACAATTTTTAAACTAACCATTAGCACAAGCTACTAATCTTGTATTAACATGACAAAAAGCCTAAACATAACACACAACCATACACCAATTTTATAAAACCCTAACTTGCATTCAAATTCATAATTTGAATTCCAAAACTTGCAACTTAAGCCTAATTAACACTTAAGTAGTTTAGCTTTAAGAAATTAGTAACAAATTAAGCAAAAATGTTTTAGAATTATACCCAAAAACATTTGAAAATCCACAAGCATCCATGGCCTCCCAAAATGCTCTCTTTTCACAAAGATCCATGCTATACGGGCTAAGCTAAAATGGGTAGGAGTCGGATTTGGGTTTTGGGATTTTTTTTTGATGGATTTGAGGCAATTTTTGATGAAGTTTGAAGAGAAAAGAGAAGGCAATTGGGGGGGCTGCAGCTGCTGTAGGAGGGGGGCTGCTGGAATGGGAGTGGGAGAGGAGAGAGAGATAGAGAAAGTGGGGGAAGAAGTCAAAGTCAATTCAAGGTCAAAGGTCCACCTTATTTCTCCATTTTCTTTTCTTTTCTTTCATTTCTTTCCTTTGAAATTCAAGTGGGGAAAATAAATGGGGGCTGCTGAATTCTTCAAGGGGAGAAGTAAATGGGAGTGTGTGGATGTGGGTACGGGTGTGGGGTGATGAAAAATGATAAATATAATACCCCAAACATCCATTTACGCTAAAAAAAGCCTTTTTTTCTTCAATAATTTCTAAACCGTTTTGGCAAATGATTTCGTTCCAAAATGCACATGATAAAATTTTATTTAATGTTTTATGATGCACAAAATTTGTTTCAACTCATTCTAATTTGTAATTTTCCCTAATTAAATGTATTAGTGACGGCTTAAATAATAATAAAATAATATTTTTTTCAGAAAATTTGAAATTTCACCAGCGGCTCAATAAACACCAAATAATAGCAATTATATAGCTAGAATATGTATATTTAATTTTTATAATAAGATATTTGTATTTTGACTTTTTACAGAAAACCCCTTTATTTTACCGATTTTTTTGAAATTTCACCGAAACGATTTTCAAAACGTTACACCATCACCGACTTTCTCGCTGAACATCTTGTCCCAACCGACTCTTCATTAAACTGCGAGCTGCTGGATGAACATGCATTCAACCCAGTTGTAGAGAAAGAAGAAAAAGAAAAGCGCCAATAGGAACTCTACTTTGATGGGGCTTCCTCAATGAAAGTACGAAAGAAGAACGTTCTGATAATCAGAGCCGGAATAGGCTTCATTTTCATTACCCCTCAAGGTGGGATAATGCGCTATGCTATCTCGTTGATGGAACCTAGAACCAACAACGAGACAGAGTATGAAGCTCTCATAGCCGATCTTGAAATCATGATCAATATGGGAATCAAGGATCTCCACATATACGAGAATTCTTAACTAATCGTTAGTAAAGTAAATGGAGACACAAAACATGTAAGCCTGGGCTAGTAAGATACGGAGAAATTGTGCAAGAGTTGCTAAGGCAGATTCCTTCATACACTCTAGAAAATGTGCCGCAAGCGGAAAACAGTAAAGCGGATGCGATAGCCAAGTTGGCCAAATAATTGACAGATGAAAACCTTAATGATGTAAGGATTATTTGTTAGTTGTATGTATGCCCTATAGGCCAGTATTGTACAGATGATGTATATTATATTGGATGCTTGGACATATATAGAGAGGACTTTCTTGCTCGATATGATAGTATGCTATCTGGTTGCTCTTTATCTTAACATGTATACTTGTCTCTTTATGCTGTTTTATAGTTACACGTTGGTAACGCCCTTAGGATGTGTACTTGACTACCTGGACTATGATGCGGATCATACTAGTGGGGACATGGTAGTCCATAAGTATATCCTTCAAGGTCCCTAGTCGTGGGTGTATCGAGATGGGGCATCGATATACCAGAGTAGACTAGCGTATACGCTTCTCGACCCATGAGATGGGCGATGGATGATCCCATATCCATTGGTGTTTGACATCAGAGATGGTATACGGGTGCTCAGTGGAGACTGGGTACACTCGACGGACTCGCCAAGAACTCCCAGATAGTATTATACCTCACGTCAGATGGCAGTTCTCTGGTGACACTTGTGCAGGTTAGTCTGTAGACCCGAGATCATCATAGAGTCTTGTATGATTCCCACTGTGCTTTGATTTCCACCTTACCACATCCATGAGGGCGTGCAAAATGGTGGTTTTTGGGTACAATCCCGAGTCACATGGAGGCAATGAGCGATAGGAGGGGTTTCGTCTCTCCCGGTATTGGGGGTTGATGTTGCGCTGTGCTCGATTGGCCGTAACAGGGAAGTCCCTGGTCAGGGTTGATTTAGAGATTTACTGGTAAGTGTTACCAGTAGTTTCTTGACCCGTTATGAGCCTCACATCAACACGACTTATCGGTTATTGGGGTCTGACGTTTACCACCCCTAGACTTGATATGCGACATATCAGACGAGGAGACCGGACTGTACGGGAAGCGTTACCGGTAGGCTCTTACAGGAGTTGGAGCGGTCTTGCTTGTTGATCTTCTGATCGCTCAATACCCGGGTAGCCGTTACGTCCAGCTAGTACCGCTGACGGCTTGTGGGTGCTTGATGTGATTATCACCTACTGCCGGCGTATTGACGAGTCTTTAGAGTCCTACACAGAGGTTTTACTGGCTCAGGCAAAACGAAATAGGAGCACGTATGTGATATGTGCGAGGCCGAGAATAAATGCGTGTATGTGATACCGTATTCTATTCTCACGACTTATTGTATCGGTCGGTTATATATGATATGACCGGGTTATCGAATCAAGTGTTGATTCGATAAGTCGATACAATGGATGTTAGCCGGTTATATGTGATATGACCGGATTATAAGTCAAGTGTTGATTTAATAATTTATTGTATAATTTTATATTTGATATACTAGTTTAGATTAACTAACACTAGTTCAATTAGGGTTTTTTCACACATGTACACTACTTTAACATATATATGATTTATGTTAAAATGTGTTATCATTTTGTATCATGGTTGATGATACAACATTCATGTGTGTATGAGACATACACCATCCTATTTGTTATGATTGGGTTTAATGTTTAAAAGTAATTACAAAATTAGTGGAAAATTAGAAAATGCATGAAGCTTGTGGAAGCTTGTGGATACATTGACTAAAGTCCACTAGGTTTGTTTTTACTTTAGATTTTAACCTAACCATCACACACTTAGCTATGGTTATGGCTCTACAAGAGTTAGTATATGATACTCACTCACCATGGTTAGCTTACTCACTTGATCATTATCCTCATCTCTTTCTTTTCTTCTTCTTCATTTGTTAAAAGAAAAAAGCTTGCTAGGGTTTGATCAAAAGTGAGAAATAAAGTGAGAAATAAAAATCTAAAGAGAACCCACTTCCTATTTCTCCATCCTCTACTAGACTAGCACTTTAGTTTAGGGTGTTTACTTCACTAATTCTCTAGTCAGTGAAGTAGAAACTTGAGTTGGCATCCCCTCGACGTAGATCATCTTCGGCCTCGAAGACTTCAAGCAAGGACGCGTCTTTCGCCTCGTGAAGCCATGCAAGGGTCCGGGAGAACCACGATCGCAGCGAAGGGACTTCAACAAGGAGCTAAAGGAGTGAAGGACCAATCTACAAAGGTTGTATTTCGTATTCACTTAGTTGTAAACATAGCTTACTAGCATATGAAACCCTAATCTCTAGTATACGATCTTGCTTAGGGTTATTCGGCATATAAATATTTAATTTTGGCATGGTCGATGCCTTGTAGAGCCTTGTTAGTGTGCCTAGTAACCCAACAGTGGTATCAGAGCCTAGCTAGTGCATTAGGCGATGTGTTAACGAAGTTAAAACTCCGAACGAACCCGAACACGTCAAAATGAACCCCTCTCTGTACATTTTTTAAAATCTGTGTATTTTCAGAATTAAAAATACCTAAAAAATTCAGCAGGGTTTTCTAAGAAATACGGTGAAAATTGAGTGCTCAATCCGTACACTCCGCCACGGAACCGCGGCCGTACCTCCCTTGGGCCGCGGAACCGCGGCAGTACTGTGGAATCGTGCACTTAAGTTTCCACTGTAATTTCTATTTCTGTTATTTGTATTTTCTGGGTATTTTTAAATTAACTCAAGTGTTGAGTATTTTGGGGTTTATTTTGTAATCGTCGATTCGATCGGAGAATTTAATTTTGGTATGTTATTCCGGATAATTTAGAAAGTATTAAAATGTTCGAACGGATATCATTAACTCATTTTTTTCCCGGCACGAAAAATATTTAAGTGTTGAATTTTTCTCGGGTTTAAATCTTTCGTAAAACCGTGCATGTGACACGATGGACCCTTTAGAAGACAACAAACCTTAACTCGATTATGTGACCATCTTGAACTGCCCTTTGAACCTTAGGGTTTGGGGTAGTACGGCGTGCCACATGTGAGACGTTGGCTTGACCCTTCTACGGCTGGACCGTTGCTACTGTGACGTATTCTGGAATTTTTGAACTCCGCTCAAGTGTTGAGCTATTATGGAAATCTTGGGTATTTGATTATTCGATCGGAAAGTTTAATACTGTCTATTTATCTGGAATGTGATACAATATGTGGAATTCATACAGTTAGGCATGAAATGCGAAATATGTGATATTTCGGATTTACGATGTCTAAAGAGATTGTGGATTCCAAATGTTGTAGTTTTACACTTTCTTTTCTGTGACCGTAAGTGAAATATGTGATATCGCCGGTTTCGTTGCTATATGTCAACGACAATTGGGATGCGCATATTTACTTACGTTGATGACATGTGATATTCTATGTTGCTGGATATGTTATATTGGATCGTCGCGTTCTGAATAGCCGGGGGTTTTATGTGAAATGGGAGTTTTATATTTTCATTCATGTAAATTTAAATGTATGTAATATTCTTTTATTGGGGCACTTCTGGGATGAGGTTGATGTCACCATTTGTATATTATTTACTTTTCCGCACTAGGATAGACCCAAGGAGGAGAGCACAAGTAACCAGGTTCTAGAGTCCAGTGGGAGACCAACTCGAGGAGTCGAGTCCGGGTCTCCTAACTCTAGAATTGGCAGGGTTGCTTGCCGCTCTCGTAGGGGTCTAGGGGTGTGGGTTTGGTTATTCGTCGCGACCGTGGAATCCGTGTTTTATAGAGGCTCAAAATAAAACACGGACGTCCTAGTATATCCAATGTTTCATATGTTTCTTCTGCTGCGATATCTGTGATGTGATCATTTGATGTTCTGTGATAAATACTATATATAGTATATATGATATATTATATATACGTTACTTATGTTTTACACCCGCGCTAGCCCTGCCCTGCTCTGCCGTTAGTTACCTAACCTAACGGTGCACGAGGGGACATCGAGGCGAATGCGGATGGCATAAGTGTACGTCGTATTTATCTGTGATGTTTAGGTGATTTAAATGATGAGACTTCATTAATGTGATTAATGAAAGAAAAGAAACCTAAAAGATATTGTAGAATCAAATTTTCAAATAAAAAGGGTAGCTACAGTTTTACTTTGCATAGCGGTATATATGATATACCCTGCACCTTATTCGATGAGGAAAGAGCCGAGATCCCTTCACCGGGAGTGACCTCTTTAGCAAAACTGGCAGATGCTATAATACTCGGTTTGACTTTTGACTGCTTTTGGAGTTTTGCTTTGCATAGCGATATATATGATATGTCCTGCACCTTATTCGATGAGGAAAGAGCCGAGATCCTTTCATCGGGAGTGACCTCTTTAGCAAAACTAATGAAAGCCTCAAAATCACTCCATTTCAAAATTCACTCGATTCTACAACGATATCAAGTTCATTACGCAATAGGTTTTTAGAAAAACTTGACGTAGCCCTCCGTCATTTCAGATAAGTCCTACTTAGTATTCGTGCTACGTTTGTTGACCTCCGTCAAGGCGTAGTGTGCGGTAGCTAACCAGTATTTATCTGCTTATGCATATGATAAAGATTGGATTAGGGTAGTCGTACGACCTTGTTGACCTCCGTCAAGGGTCGTGCGGGTGGGTTTGATTCAATCAAGAAATGACGGGTTGAACTTGACTTGCACCCTATGGTTTGTTGACCTCCGTCAAGGTCATGGGATGCTTGGGGCAAAATATTATCGGGAATTTCAAGTGTTGAGATTTGCAATGAGATTGCATACCTTCTATGAGATAGTTGGATCCCGATACCCACTGCGAGTAATTGTTACTCCTGGGAGAGTTTTACTTAGGACAATTAGTCGATCAAGTAGGTGTCTAGAAAGGTGTCAACGGGGTTACGCCTCTGGGAAAACGAGGTTTACTTTAATTAGGTCCGTGCGAAAGCACGGGGAACCTCCCTCAAAGTACCGACACTGGCCTGGCTGAAAGATTGGCGAAATTGTCGGGTGTAATTAATCCCGGCTAGTCTTTCCTTTTAGGGTTTGAAGGAAGATTTGATAAAAACAGTGGGAGCCATCCTGATTAGATAAAATAATAACCAATCTGATCTTGCAAGAGCATACGCTAAAGTGTTTTCTTCTCTCTCTCTCCAGGTAGCGACCATATCATGCCTTAATCAAGATAATAATATGGATGTATTGACCGAACCCGCATGTTATACTGTGCTGGGGAACGTTGGTTCCGTTCTTTCTTATAAAAGTTATAGGACTGAACAGGATATAGCGGAATACCAGGATTCCTATGTCACCAGTATGAAGAAAGTACATGTTGATGCATTTTCTTCGGGTGTGTTCGTTACGGAGAACTGTTTCTCCATATGCTCTACGTCCTGGGTATTAGATATCGGGTCAGGATCCCATATATATAATCAGTTACATGGGCTTAGAAAAGGTAGAGAACTTGGAGAAGGTGATAAAGACATAAGGGTTGGAAATGGTGCAATTGTTGCAGCTAAAACAGTCGGGGAATATCACCTTGTATTGCCAACTGGTAATACATTGGTTCTGAACGAATGCTATTACATGCCGAACCTGATATGCAACATTATATCGGTTTCTTTACTAAGTAAAGAGGGATATAATTTTGTATTACAGGATAATGTTATGAACATTTTCCTTAACCAAAAGTTGGTTGGATCAGGCACGTTGTGCAATGGCATTTATGTTCTAAATCAATCAACAGTTCTGAGCATAACAAACACACACAAGAGGAAGAGTTCAGAACTGAACGAATCCTTCTTATGGCATTGTAGACTGGGTCATATCAATGCGACACGACTAGCTAAGTTGCATAAGGATGGATATTTAAATCCGTTTGAATTTTCATCTTATGATACTTTCCAGTCATGTCTCAAAGGCAAGATGACCAAAACTCCGTTTACGGGACACGGAGAAAGAGTTACCGAACTCTTGGGACTGATATATAGTGATGTATACGGTCCCATGTCTACACATGCCAGGGATGGTTCTTCATACTTCGTTACATTCACTGACGATCTCTCTAGATTCGGATATGTGTTCCTGATGAAACACAAATCAGAAGCTTTTGAGAAATTTAGAGAATATAAACAAGAAGTCGAGAACCAAACCGGGAAAAGTATTAAAATCCTTCGATCTGATCGAGGAGGTGAATACTTCAGCAATGAATTCTTGGACTTCTTAAAAGAGAATGGGATTCCCTCTCAGCTAACTCCTCCATATACACCACAGCACAACGGTGTATCGGAACGGAGGAACCGCACCCTATTAGATATGGTGCGCTCTATGATGAGTATAGCTGAGTTACCTATTTCCTTCTGGGGATATGCACTGGAGACAGCAGCATACATACTGAATAGGGTTCCTACCAAATCTGTGCCTACCACCCCATATGAGATATGAGAAAAGAAGAGACCATATCTTAATTTTATTAAGATGGGTTGCCCGGCCTATGTCAAAAGACAAAAACCGGACAAACTCGAGGCAAGGTCTGTTTTGTGTAAGTTTGTTGGATATCCCAAGCATTCGCGAGGGTATATCTTCTACCACAGTGAGGAACAAAGGGTGTTTGTTGCTCAACACGCCACCTTTTTAGAAAAAAAGGAATTTCTTGCAAAAGAGATTAGTGGCTCTGAGGTAGAACTGGAAGAGGTTCCAGCTGTACAAACCACAACAGAAGATTTGGTAGAACCAGAGGATTCGGTAGTTCCCGATGAACCCCAGCCACTCCGCCGATCTAGTAGGGTTCCTCACCCACCTGAGAGATACTACGGTTTTCTCGTGGATGGTGGGAGCGAGGATTGCATCATGGTTGATGATAACCCAACCAGCTTCGAGCAGGCCATCACGAGTGGAGACTCAGTGAAATGGCTGGATGCAATGCGGTCCGAGATGGAATCCATGTACACCAACAAAGTATGGACTTTAGAAGTTGCTCCTGAAGGGGTAAAACCCATTGGGAGCAAGTGGATCTTCAAGAAAAAACTTGGTGTAGATGGGAAAGTGGAGACTTTCAAAGCTAGACTTGTTGCAAAGGGTTTTCGTCAAAGACCAGGTGTGGACTATGACGAAACCTTTTCTCCAGTGGCTATGCTTAAATCCATCCGGATCATGCTTGCCATCGCTGCATATCATGATTACGAAATCTGGCAAATGGATGTTAAGACCGCCTTTCTAAATGGTGATTTAGAAGAGTGCGTGTACATGACTCAGCCAGAGGGCTTCGTAGATAGTGGGAGCAGCGGGAAGGTGTGCAAGCTGCTTAAATCCATTTATGGATTAAAGCAAGCATCGCGGAGTTGGAACATCTGCTTTGACGTCGTTATCAAAGAGTTTGATTTCGTCAAAAACGTAGATGAACCTTGTATCTACAAGAAGGTGGCAGAGAGTAAGGTTGTCTTCCTCGTATTGTACGTGGACAACATACTCTTGATAGGAAATGACATTGCTATGCTGCAATCGGTCAAGCTCTTCTTATCACAAAGATTCTCAATGAAAGATCTTGGTGATGCCTCCTGCATATTGGGAATTATGATCTATAGAGATAGATCTAAAAGGATATTGGGATTGTCCCAATCCAGGTACATTGACACCATACTAAAGAGGTTTAGTATGGAAGAATCCAAACGTGTGTTTTTACCCACGATCTCAGGGCTCACTCTCTCCAAAGAGATGTCTCCCAAGAATGATTTGGAGAGAGCTCGCATGCAAGGGATACCCTGTGCTTCGGCAGTAGGCTCTATCATGTACGCGAAGCTATGTACCAGACCCGATGTAGCATACTCACTATGTGTAGTGAGTAGGTATCAAGCTGATCCTGGAGAGAGTCACTGGACAGCTGTGAAGAGCATTCTCAAGTACTTGCGAAGGACTAAAGAGATGCTCTTGGTGTATGGTAACGGAGAACTCCAAGTGGAGTCTTTTACCGATTCGAGCTTCCAGAGTGATAAGGACGACTCTAAGTCGTAGTCGGGATTTGTCTTTACCCTTTACGGAGGGGCGGTTAGCTGGAAGAGTTCCAAGCAGGAAACCGTGGCAGACTCGACGATGGAGGCTGAATACATCGCTGCCAACGATACTGCCAAAGAGGCTATCTGGATCAAGAAGTTCATTACTGAACTTGGAGTGGTTCCATCCATTGAGCATCCAATACCTTTGTATTGAGATAACAATAGAGCGGTGGCTTTGGCCAAGGAACCCAGGTCCCATCAGCGATCTAGGCATATTCTGAGGCGGTATCACCTGATCCGGGAGATAGTTGATCGCCGGGAGATCGAGGTCAGGAGGGTTGACACGAAGAACAACACAGTGGATCCACTCACGAAGGCCATTCCCCAGATATAGTTTGAGAGACTCTTCGGGATGCTCGGTGTGCGATACTACAGCAGCTGGCCCTAGTGCAAGTGGGAGATTGTTAGTTGTATGTATGCCCTAGAGGCCAGTATTGTACAGATGATGTATATTATATTGGATGCTTGGACATATATAGAGAGGAATTTCTTGCTCGACATGATAGTATGCTATCTGGTTGCTCTTTATCTTAACATGTATACTTGTCTCTTTATGCTGTCTTATAGTTACATGTTGGTAACGCCCTTAGGATGTGTACTTGACTACCTGGACTATGATGCGGATCATACTAGTGGGGACATGGTAGTCCATAAGTACATCCTTCAAGGTCCCTAGTCGTGGGTGTATCGAGACGGGGCATCGATATACCAGAGTAGACTAGCGTATACGCTTCTCGACCCATGAGATGGGCGATGGATGATCCCATATCCATTGGTGTTTGACATCAGAGATGGTATACGGGTGCTCAGTGGAGACTGGGTACACTGGACGGACTCGCCGAGAACTCCCAGATGGTATTATACCTCGCGTCAGATGGCAGTTCTCTGGTGACACTTGTGCAGGTTAGTTTGTAGACCCGAGATCGTCATAGAGTCTTGTGTGATTCCTACTGTGCTTTGATTTCCACCTTACCACGTCCATGAGGGCGTGCAAAACGGTGGTTTTTGGGTACAGTCCCGAGTCACATAGAGGCAATGAGCGATAGGAGGGGTTTTGTCTCTCCCGGTATTGGGGGTTGATGTTGCGCTGTGCTCGATTGGCCGTAACAGGGAAGTCCCTGGACAGGTCTGATTTAGAGATTTACTGGTAAGTGTTACTAGTAGTTTCTCGACCCGTTATGAGCCTCACATCGGCACGACTTATCGGTTATTGGGGTCTGACGTTTACCACCCCTAGACTTGATATGCGACATATCAGATGAGGAGACCAGACTATACGGGAAGTGTTACCGGCAGGCTTTTACAGGAGTTGGAGCGGGCTTGCTTGCTGATCTTCTGATCGCTCAATACCCGGGTAGCCGTTACATCCAGCTAGTACCGCTGACGGCTTGTGGGTGTGTGATGTGATCATCACCTACTGCCGGCGTATTGACGAGTCTTTAGAGTCCTACACAGAGGTTTTACTGGCTCAGGCAAAACGAAATAGGAGCACATATGTGATATGTGCGAGACCGAGAATAAATGCGTGTATGTGATACCGTATTCTCTTCTCGCGACTTATTGTATCGGTCGGTTATATATGATATGACCGGGTTATCGAATCAAGTGTTGATTCGATAAGTCGATACAATGGATGTTAGCCGGTTATATGTGATATGACCGGATTATTAAGTCAAGTGTTGATTTAATAATTTATTGTATAATTGTATATTTGATATACTAGTTTACATTAACTAACACTAGTTCACTTAGGGTTTTTTCTCACATGTACACTACTTTAACATATATATGATATATGTTAAAATGTGTTATCATTTTGTATCATGGTTGATGATACAACATTCATGTGTGTATGAGACATACACCATCCTATTTGTTATGATTGGGTTTAATGTTTGAAAGTAATTACAAAATTAGTGGAAAATTAGAAAATGCATGAAGGTTGTGGAAGCTTGTGGATGCATTGACTAAAGTCCACTAGGTTTGTTTTTACTTTGGACTTTAACCTAACCATCACACACTTAGCTATGGTTATGGCTTTATAAGAGTTAGTATATGATACTCACTCACCATGGTTAGCCTACTCACTTGATCATTATCCTCATCTCTTTCTTTTCTTCTTCTTCTTCATTTGTTAAAAGAAAAAAGCTTGCTAGGGTTTGATCAAAAGTGAGAAATAAAGTGAGAAATAAAAATCCAAAGAGAACCCACTTCCTATTTCTCCATTCTCTACTAGACTAGCACTTTAGTTTAGGGTGTTTGCTTCACTAATTCTCTAGTTAGTGAAGTAGAAGCTTGAGTTGGCATCCCCTCGATGTAGATCATCTTCGGCCTCGAAGACTTCAAGCAAGGACGCGTCTTTCGCCTCGTGAAGCCATGCAAGGGTCCGGGAGAACCACGATCGCAGCGAAGGGACTTCAACAAGGAGCTAAAGGAGTGAAGGACCGATCTACAAAGGTTGTATTTCGTATTCACTTAGTTGTAAACATAGTTTACTAGCATATGAAACCCTAATCTCTAGTATACGATCTTGCTTAGGGTTATTCGGCATATAAATATTTAATTTTGGAATGGTCGATGCCTTGTAGAGCCTTGTTAGTGTGCCTAGTAACCCAACATTATTGTCCAAAGCCGTAAGGTCCTAGCACCAGCAGGAATAACTTTGGAACCTCCAAATGAAGTACCCGAAGAAAATACCCTTCAAACAGAAAAAAAGAAGAAAAGGAGGACTGGCGGGAAGTCTTCGTTGACTACTTCAAGTCCTAACAAGTGCCTGAAGACACATCACAAAGACATCAGCTCATAAAACGAGCTCTATCTTTTGCTTTCACCAATGGCACATTGTATAAGAGATCGTTCGACCACATATGGCTAAGTTGCCTAGGACTGAAGGAAGCCAAAAAGGTCATCCAAGAAATTCATGGCAGACTTTGTGGATTATCAAGCCGGTCCAAAGATGAAGCTGAAGATCAAAAGAATGGGCTATTACTGGCCCATGATGATTCAAGATTGCATTGAATATGCAAAACGATGCCACTCGTGCCAAATACACGGGGATTTCATCCACCAACATCTGAATCTGCTGCACTCAACCGTAGCCAGCCTCCCTTTCGACATATAGGGGACCGATATAATTGGCCCCATCGAATTGCCATCGTCGAAAAGACATTGGTTATGTTGGGATTCCTAGCGCCCTGGCCGTCAACCGCGGTCGTTGCGGAATGAAATTTGGGGTTTAAAAACTTGGCGCTAGAAACAGCTACCTAGAATCGAAACCAAACATGAAACTAGCAAGCTACAAAGATGTTATCTACTGTGATAGAGTTGTTTTACCAAAAGATCCATGTCCTTCAGTATTCCACCCTCTTCTTTAGCTCCTTGAGGTCTCCTTGATCGAGCTTGACCTCCGGTCTTCATCCGTCGAAGATGATCCATCCGAGAGATGTGGTTCATGGCTCTAGCTCCACACTAAAAATCTAGTGGAGAAACTAGGGACTCTAGGTCGCTAATTTAGAGTGTCTATGGATGTAGTGAGTTATTCTAAGTGTATATCTATCTCTCTTCCACTTTTGATTCTCAACACATGAGATGGTAGGGTGGAAGATCAAGAAGAAGAAGGAGAAGCTCAAGAAAGGCTAGTGATGAGAGATGAAGCAAAGTGGTGAGAGTCTTCCTCAAAAAACAACCAAGTGTTCATCCAACATCCAAAAATGAGAGTATGATATGAAGCATGATTTTGTAAAAACCATTTTCCAAATAAAATAAAGCAACCATACTTGAATAGGTTGCACAAGTGAATTTTCAATTCATTTGTCAACACTATTCAACCATGGTTCTCACCATTCTCTCTTCACTATCTTTACAACTCATTTCCATTTAAATTAATAAATAGATAAACCAAAATGAGGTGTCCACCTTCTAGAATGTTTTCCGTATAAATACGGAATACACTCAACTGTATATACATACCCGTATTCGTATCAAAATACGAATACCCAAAGAGATAGAATATCAAAAAGAACATAATACTAGAATATACATATCGAAATATATATACGTAAACTATTAAATCAATACCTGATTTAATAATCCGGCTCAATCCTAAGCCGGCTAGTATTATCAACTGTCCGATCAAAAGTCCGAGTAACTAGTACAATCATTCGATCAGAACTCTGCACGTATCAAAATACGGCTACTACATCATTTTGCCTAAACCAGGGAAACCCTTTATGTGGGACTCTAAAGACTGGACAGTATGCTGGCAGTGAGTTACTGGATAAATCCATAACCACAAGCACGTCAGCGGCACTAGCTGTACGTAATGGCTACCCAGGTACCTGTCAAAAAGGAAGGCCGATGAGCAAACTCATCCGGATCCTTACTGAGCCTATCTGTGACAATCTCCTACAGTCCAGTCTTTTCGTCTAAGAGTATCGTATATCGGGTCTAGGGGTGGATAAAGTCAGACCCCTAATAATGCGTTACTTTGTGTCGGTGTGAAGCACATCACCCGCTGAGAAACTACTGATCCAAATCAGTAATTCTCGTCCAGCTTGGCTAAGGATTTCTAGTGATGGCCACCCGTACACAGCGCGCCATCAACCCCTAATACCGGAAGAGACGAATCCCCGACAATCCGCTCACTGCCTCAATCTGGCTCGAGACTATACCTAACTAAAACTTGTTTGCACGACTCCTTTAAGCCGTGGTAGGGTAGTAATCAAAGCACAGTAGGAACTCACATGAGACAAATGATGATATCAGGTCGAAGGACTAACCTGTACTCATGTCACCTGAGAACTGCTATCTGACAATAGGTATAATACCATCTAGCATGTTCCTGGCGAGTCCATCCAGTGTACTCACCCCCAGTGAGCACCTATATACGATCTTAGGTGCAAAAGACCAATGGCTGTAGGATTAACCATCACCCCTCGTCGGGGTCTAGAAACGTATACACCAGTCTACTCCGGAATATTGATGCCCAGTCTCGATACTCCCACGACTAGGGACATTTAAGGATGTGCTTATGGACTACGCATCCCCCACATGTATGATCGCCATCATAACGCTGGTAGTCGAGAAAGAATCTTATGGGCTCTATCAACATGTAATAGTGATCTGTAATACCACATAATGCATGTGCATGATGATAAAGATAAACCAGATAGCATACTATCATCTCGAGTAAGACTGTTCTACCCGTATAGGTCCTCCCTCAATTATCACAATCGCATACCTGCGATTACAATAATTGACTTGAGAGCACTATATCCAACGGGTTTATCTTGACCACCACCGACTATTTCTCCAAATGGGCAGAAGCGGTACTACTGAGGGAAGTGAAGACAGAAAATATTATCCACTTCTTCAAGACTCATGTGATATATCGTCCCACGATGGATAGTCTCGGAAAACGGACCAGCGTACAGAAGCGTCGCTTCGCCCAATAGCACAAGGTAGACTGGAGATATTCCTTCGTCGATAATCCACGAGCCAACGGTTTAACAGAAGCTTTTAATAAGACGCTAACCTAGCTTATAAAGAAGATGGTGACCAAGAACAAAAAGGATTGGCATGAAAGGCTGCATGAAACTCTTTGGGCATATCGAACGAAGTTCAAAACGGCCATGAAGATAACACCTTATGCGTTGGTGTTTGGCACTGAAGCAGTGCTCCCATTGGAAATTGAGTTTCCATCACTGCGGATGGCGATCCAGTATGAGCCGATAGGTCAAGAAAATGCGCACCTTCGGCTCGAAGAACTTGATGCTCTTGATGAAACCCGTCTCGCAGCATAATAAAGCTTGGAAGCCCATCGGGCAAGGATGACCCAAGCATACGAAAGGCTAACTAGACCGAGAAAATTCTTCCAAGGCGAACTCGTACTAGTTGTCAAAAGACTGATGACCCCCAACCGTGCAAAACATTGTAAATTTGAGCCAAATTATGAAGGCCTATACATTTTAGAAAAGGTCTACCAAGGCGGGGCTTACCTGCTGATGGACATGCATGGGGAAAGGCCCTTTTGGCCGATAAATGATCGTTTCCTAAAGAGGTACTATACTTGAAGAGTTCTGACTTGGGTAAATGATAGATGATGACGCTTATGTCCGCTTCCTATCTTCTTAAGTCAAGACCCTAAAAACCGTACAGTCCTACCGGGAAACTATACCCCTAAAATATATGCTTCCTTGCGGTTGGTCTCTAAATTGGCCACCGTATACAATCCATGGGCAATTCGAAACAAAGGTTGCACCTTTAAAATTCCCCGATGGACCGCTATGTCCCTAAACTGGCATTCTGCCCTACAGTCGATCTCCAAATTGATCATTGTATACAATCCATTGGCACAAACAAGCCATGCCCTATCCAAATTTGGCATGGACCGCTATGTCCCTAAATTGGCATTCTGCCTTACGACCAATCTCCAAATTGACTACCGTATATAATCTATGGGCACAAACGAGCTATATTATCCCCAAGTCCCACCGGCAAGCGATGTTGGGTCACCCGCAGCGAAGCTACATCCGAGAGTTCTACGGGTTGTGCAAGACTAAAAAAAATCTGGTACGTCCATAAGCAAAAAGCGCACGGATGAAAACTCGGGAGGGCTCCGTGAGTAAAATCAGCAAGACTACTCGCGAGTTTGTGAAAACCCGAAATGACGCAAATTCGTGAAAAGAAAACACTCTCACGAGATCCATACTACTTACGAGAGAACATGCACTTAGGGATCCCCACAGTTTCTAAGGAGAAAATACATTTGCGAGATTCTCTCGACTTGCAAGGAGAAAACACTCCTGTAAGATCCTTACGACTCATAAGAGAACAAACACTTAGGGGTCCTCACGACTCCTAAGGAGGAGGCACACCTATTGTCACGTCTCGCTTCTCAAAATATGTAAATACGGTACGTGACAAAGCCAACTATGCTACCAATGGAGAGAAAATATCCTTCCATAATCACATTACAGCTGTCAATCAAATATCAAGAACATTAAATAAATATTTAACTATCACATGTCCAACTGCCATAATAAATAATAACGAGAAAGATAGAGAAAACAAATAAAGATCCAACAAGAAATAATATCTTAGCCTTGTCCCCTATGGGATCACAATGCCAAAACCATAATTAGAAAATAAATCTAAAACATCACTAAACTAAATCAGTGGAAAACTCTTCACTACTCAGCTTGCCTGTCAAAGTATTTTTGATCTTCCTACGATAAGGTTAAAGGAACTAGGCCATGCAAAACCCAGACGTCAGTGCATCATAAATATAATAATAATAATAATAATAATAATAATAATAATAGACTGAACATCATGCTATATAGGATCTCATGCGCAAGAGTGAGGTATGAGTATAAACAAAATCAATTACAGGTAATATAACAAGTGAGCTATAGGTAGTCAAACATGTCATGCGAATCTTAAGGTCTGTATTTCTAAGTTAACTATCCTATAGGTATTTAAAACCAATGAATGTACTCCTCCATGTAACTCAAAAGTATATATTCCGTTATCCCCCGGGACCATGGACCAAGATATATCCAGTTACCCCTTGGGATCACGAATCAAGAGGTATGAATCAAGAATGATTCTGTTCCATTACCCCCGGAACCACGGAAACATGTAATATCCTTGTAAGTTACACTTTTGATTTCCTCATTTACCCAGGTGTCATTTTTCAAGTCAGGTATGAATAATATCTATCTAATGCCAATACAGGAACAAGCAGGTATAGATTATGTCTATCTAGACAATAAGTCACGTCCATTAGGACAACAAGTCAGGATTGTTAGCATCGGTAAGTATCACAGATAAGCAGGTACAAGCAAGATAACAATATAAGCAACAAGATGACAGGTTATAAGCATGTCAAGGTAGTATATTAAATTAGGTAAAGTGTTTATTTGTAATAATATCGTGCAAACAGGTCGTGATAAAATACGGTTGTAACCGTTATCTAGGTGCGATAAATAGTGTAACGAAAAATAAACCATATTGTTTCCTACACTTCATTATAAACTGTAGTTTATAAAACTTTTATTGTTAACTAATTTACGATATACGGATTATACGTGTAACCGGTATATTAATATTAAGTAATATCACGATATGTGTGTATGTGTGTAGCAAGTTGTAAACTTGCCTTGGTCGTGACAAATACGGATACGAACACGACGAACACCAATCGACGGTAAATACAAAGAAACCTCCAACTAGCAAAGCTCGGAGATGAAGTTGACGACCACTAGAACTGCTGCCGATGGTGATCGATGATGATGCAGGTGATAGGGTCTTGGCTGTGAGGTGATGGAGGCAAGGACGATGGCTAGAGGTGGTGTTGGGTTCCTTCGATGAGGGTAATGATGATGGTGAGGGTCTATGAGGATGGTGCGGTAACGGGAGGACGAGAACAAGGTGGGTTTACGGCCAAGATGGGATCATGGTGATCAGGGTCGAGGCTGGAGTTCTGGACGAGGTGAAGCGATGGTGTTGGTGATGGCCGGAGGTGTTGTATGTGGTGTCGGGGTTATGTTCGGAGGAGATGGAGGGGTGTTGGAGTCGACGGCAGAGTGGAGAAGAAGAAGGTGACGATGGTCTGCGATGACGACAAGGAGATGTGTACGGTCAAGGTTATGAAGGAGGTGAGGTTAGTAGTTAAGGGTTGCGCGCCGGTGGGTGAAAGTTGCATAGGAGGTGGCTGCAGGCTTAGAGATTGAAGGAGGCGTAGGGTGATGGAGATGGTGATGGCAGCAAGGGTGACGCAAGCGGTAGCGAAGTGGGTGCCGGCCATGAGAGGGAGAGAAGAAGAGAGATGAGGGAGAGAGAGATATGTGATGGAGATAGAGATAGAGATGAGCAGAGAGAGAAAGTGAGAGAGAGAGAGAGAGTTTTAAATTTTTAAATATGAAAATATAATATGTTTATATGTATAGTATATGTATAATATATTTATAGTTTTGTATATATCTAATAATATTATAAAAGATATTACAAATCTCCGATCCATCTATACTAAATCTTAAAGAAAATATATTGGAAGATATCTATACATACGTAGCCTCCTTAAACCATAAATCTAAGGGTTAACATAATATATTCTAATACACACACACACATACATAGTATCTAGGATGTTTAAGATTTACTTGCAATAGATAATTGTCAATCATATACCATGAGATGTTCAAATAAGATAAAACCCGCTGAAAATTAATATATGTAAATATCTATAACGTATGGCTACCAGAAAAATATATACATATAATTTAAATATTATATATATGTTATTTAAGATTCATATAGATTTAGTCTATGGATAAATATTAATAAAAGATAATCTTGCACCATAACGGGTTTCACGCTAGCGGGTCAGGTCCGATAAACACATATACTATCAAACCAATCACAACCCAAATAATAAATAAAACAAAATTCAAATAATAATTAATATCGTTAACTAGCATACGATCGTGCTAGGGTGTTACATTATACCCAACTATAAAAAGAATTTCGTCCTCGAAATTCACGAAATAGGAAAAGACAAGAACAATGGAGATACAGATCTAAGGAAAGTGGTGTGGAAACTTTTGTTGAACTTCGTCTTCACGTTCCCAAGTAGATTCTCCATGCGAACAATTTTCCTATGAAACAAGCACTAGAAAGATCATTCTATTCTTGAGAACCTTTTCTCGTTGATCCACAATAACGATCGGTTGCTCCTCATAAGTCAAATCCTCCCTTATTGTCAATTCCGAGTGGTCTAGGATATGCGTTTCATTTCGAACATACTTGCGAAGTTGAGATACATGAAACACATCATGAACACCCACCAAGGACGGTGGTAAAGCCAATCGATAAGCCACTTCTCCAATATGTTCAATGATATCGAAATGCCCGATGAATCAAGAAGTAAGCTTGCCTCGACTACCAAACCGGATTACTCCCCTAGTCGGTGATATATTCAAGAACACATGATCACCAACAACAAACTCCAATGGTCTTCTTCCAGTATTTGCCCAACTTTTCTGTCGATCTTGTGCCACCTTCATATGATCACGAATCAAGTTAACTTTATCCACAGTTTGCACAATCAGTTCCGGTCCCAACAATCTTCTTTCTCTAATATTGCCCTAACATACTAGCGTGCGACACTTATGACCGTACAAAGTTTCGAATGGAGCCATCTGTATAGTCGCCTTAAAACTGTTATTGTACGAGAACTCCACTAAATGTAAATAATCCTCCCATGAACCCTTGATGTCTAACATATAAACTCTCAACATAACTTTAAGAGTTTGGATCGTTCTCTCGGACTGTCCATCTGTCTGAGGATGATAGGACGTACTAAATTTCAAGCGAGTTCCCAAACTTTCTTGTAAACTCTTCTAAAAATGTGATAGGAACCAGGTATCACGATCAGAAACAATACTCACTGGTACTCTATGCAATCTCACAATCTCCTGTATGTCCCTCTCTGCTAAAGTCTTCGTTGACTGACTAACTCGAAATGGTATAAAATTAGTTGCCTTGGTCAGTTGATCGATAATCACTCGAACTGTGTTATTTCACTTTGGACTCCGTGGTAATGTTGTCATGAAATCCATTGTTATTTGTTCCCACTTCCATTAGGGAATCAGAAGTGGTTGCAATAAACCAGCTACCCTTTGATGTTCAGCCTTGACTTGCTGACACACCAAGCACCTCGACACAAAACGAGCGATCTCTCTGTTCATGCTTTCCCACCAAAAGCGCTGTCCCAACTCTTTATATATTTTTGTACCTCCTGGATGTACCGAATATGTGAAACATTGAGCCTCCTTCATGACTTCTTCATGAACTTCTCCTTTAGGCACATACAAACGACTTCTATACCTTAAGGAACCATCTTCATGAATCAATAAATCTGTTCGAAATCCTGCCTCTACTTGTCCTCGAAATTTCTGCAATTTAGGATCGTACAACTGCGCTTCCTTAATGCTATCGATCAAAGATGACTGTAGTTGCAACTGCATCAACTGCCCCGAAGAATCTGGTAGTATGAGCTCTAACTCGAATCTCTGAAAATCCGCTATAATCTCCTTCTGCGAAGTCAACATCTATATTGCTGGAAACTGACTTAAAGCATCCGGTACTACATTAACTTTCCTCGGATGGTATTTTAGATCAAGATCATAGTTGGCCATCAGCTCCAACCATCTATGCTGCCTCATATTGAGCTCTTTCTATATGAACACATACTTTAGGCTCTTGTGATCAGTAAACACCTTGATCTTCTCGCCCAACAAATAGTGTCTTCAAATCTTTAGCACAAAAATAACTGCTGCTAGTTCTAAGTCGTGAGTTGGGTAGTTCTTCTTTTGAGTCTTCAACTGTCTCGACGCATAAGCTACAATCTTCCCATGCTGCATCAAAAGACATCCCAATCCTTTCCCAGATGCGTCGCTATGAATAACTAATCCTTCGGAACCATCTCCATGGTTAAAATAGGAGCGGTTATCAGCCTTTGCCTCAGCGCCTCAAAAGCCAATGCACACTTCTCGGACCAAAAAAACGGTACCTCCTTTCGTGTTAGCTTGGTTAAAGGTTTTGTTATCCGAGCGAAGTTCTCCACAAACCTTCGATAGTATCCAGTAAGCCCAAGGAAACTTCTGATCTCCTCTACATTCTTTGGAGTCGACCAATCATGAACAGCTGCAATATTTTCAGGGTCAACTGCAATACCATCTCCGGATACAACATGACCTAAGAACTTCACTTCATCGAGCTAAAACTCGCACCTGCTCATCTTGGCATACAACTTTTCTTGTCTCAACGTCTGCAGTGCGATTCTTAAGTGTTCTTCATGCTCTTCTTTGCTCCTTAAGTAAACTAGAATATCATTGATGAATACCGCTACGAACTGATCTAGAAATGGTGAAAAGATCCGGTTCACCAAGTGATTGATATGATTTCGGATTGTGTAGTATGAAAATTGTATAGAAATCACAACCAAAAATATTTGACCGCAATCAATAATGGTTTCGAATTGTAGCGCGTTAGAAAGTGCGGATCGTCCACAGGGATTGTGCGATTCGTTCGTATTTGTTTTGTTTGAATTGAAAATTAATGAGAAGAGAAAAGAAAACTTGATTATATGATTTTATATCAATGAATTTCAAGAATTATCTAGATCTCATCAAAAATCAAGAAAAGCGTTTAAAATTCAAGAATCAAGAAGTGATAGAATTCCAATCGATTAAAGTTTCAAGAATTGAAGTGTAGCTCGTAGGAGTCGATTAGATCATAGATGTGAAGAAGATTAGCAATTACCTTTTCTTATCCATTAACGAATTGATGCTAGATCGATGTCAATTTATCGAGGATTAAGGATCTTGCGAAGAATTAGGGTTTCCTCATCTTATCCTTTGTCCATTCGATGAATCACATTCACAAGATAGCTTCTAGGAAGTCAAATGATCGATCGTTGATCTATAGTTCCGAGTGAAAATAATCAAGAAAGCATTTCGCGTCGAAACTAGATCATCGATCATTTGATTTTCAAGAATTTACCAACGTTATAGGACTTAAGAAAATGTTTAAAGATTCATCAACTTCATCATTCTATCGATCGTTTCGACTCCTCCACGAGCGGAGTTTACTCAAGCATCATCACAAGGAATACATTCAAGAATTTAGATTGAATCATAATGCTTGAATTAAAAAATAAGCAAGATTAAAGAATTTCACCTTTATTTATCGACAAATTCGTTACAACTCTCTTGAAATGTACAAAAGGAAGAAACTAGATCGTCGAATTTGGCGTCGCTTCGGCTCCTTGAGTCGCGGATCGGTGTTGATCACTTGCTCCGATGAAGTCCGGCTTCGCTTCTAAAGGCTTGAAGGATTCTTGCTTCAATTGAACTCCATGATCTTGAACTTTTGGCTTTTAGATTGGATTAGGGTTAGGGTTTGAGGTTACAAGTTGTGTCACTCAACTTGTGGTGGAGAATTGTTGAACAACCTTTGAAGTGAAGCCTAGGGTCCCTTTTATAGGCTTAGGAATGATTAGCTTCCTTAAGAAGCTTGAATTATGTTAGCTTCCCTTGTAAGCTAGTTAGTTAGGTAGAAGCCTCTAGAACTAGTTAGTTAGGGTTTAGCTTCTAGCTTAAGCTAGGAGGTTAGGGAGAAGGTTCTAGGCTCTTAAGGTAGTTAGGGTGAAGCTTGCTTTGGAAGCTTGAAGTTCTAAGCTTTGATCAAGGAACCCTTTGCTGATCTGGCAGAAAGTTCAGGAATGTTCAGGAAATTGCAGTGGCTTGATGAAGTGTAGCCCCAGAGATAAGAGTTCTGAAGTCAAACTAAGATGGTGACGTGGCATAGCCACCGCGGATCGGCGGCGCAAGCCGGCTCCGGCCGCGGATCCGCGGTCCAATGGGAGAGCTAGGCTTTGCAACTTCATGATGTGTCTTATTCTGTCTTCATGTGTACTGTATGGTATGTTGAATCCCAAAATACCTTCTATATCACTGCCAGATTTCAATCCTTGAGTTGGCGTATTCTTTAACAGCACTGTTATACAAATTTGACCATTCTTCTGGATTTTCCTGCACAGACTTCAAAACACGTGTTGCGCTACACAAGAATGATGCAATGCCTGTAGGGTTCCTAGGCACTCTCAAGAGGTCTCACAAGGCATCAACCATGCCAATTTCAAAAATTAGAGGTGCCGAGAAACCCTAATACGGATCGTTGGCTAGAAGTTTAGACGACAAAGGAACTAGTTAACTACTTTAACTAAGAGTACGGAAATACAACCTTTGTAGATCCGGTCCTCCACCTCCACGGCTCCGTGATGAAGTCCTCTCCGCTGTCCAAATCAAAATCCGGGCTCTAGCGTCGGCTTCATCGGAGAAATATGCGGGCAAGGTTGTCGGCTTCGTGCCAAAGATGATCTACGTCGAAGCATCACAAGATCAAGCTCCCACTTCACCAAGTCATGAAACATGTGAAGAAAACACACTCTACTACTTGGCAAGAGGTAAAGGATGAAGAAATAGGAAGTGGGTTCACTTTAGAATTGGATTTCTCACTCTTTTCATCATGTTGCCATTGATGAGGCAAGCTTTTTCTTCAAGTAGAAGATGAAGAAGAAGAAGAAGATAATATGATAAGTATTAAGTAAAATGAAAATAATAATAATACTTATCATCTACCAACCATGGTCAAGTGTAGAGACTAAACTAGGGTTAGTGGGAATGGTTAGGGTTAAGCATGAGACAAAATGGTCACTTAGGTCAAAGCTTCATGAAGCTTCAACTAGAATACAAAGAAAGCCACCATTTTGCATTATGCTAATAATTTTCCAAAAAGAATAAATGAATAAATCAAAACCCTAACCATTAACATGTAACCATGGTTTGATCTTTACACAAAAACCCTAGCAAACATGTATCATCAAACATGATACAATCATTTGCACAAAAAGTATATCACATATACAACTTGTACATCCAAGTGAGAAAATCCATTTAAAGTGAACCGATACTAGTTAATACAAAGTAATATATCAAATATATAATTATGCATTAAATCATTAAATCAACACTTGATTTAATGATTCGGTCATATCGCATATAACCGACTAATATCAACAGTAGCAACTTATCGAATCAACACTTGATCCGATATGCCGGCTATATCACATATAACCGATCAATGTCACATATCACGAGAATCGAATACAGTATCACATACTGGTATCATTCTCGGTCCCGCACATATCTCATATGCGCTCCTATTTCGTTTCGCTTGAGCCAGGAAACCTCTGTGTAGGACTCTAAAGACTCGTCAATACGCCGGCAGCAGGTGATGATCATATCAAACACCCACAAGCCGCAAGTGGTCTGCAAAACGTAACGGCCACCCGGGTATTGAGCGATCAGAATATCGACGAGCAAGCCCGCTCACACTCCTGTGAATCCAACCAGTAACACTTATCGTACAGTCAGGTTTGATCGTCTGATATGTCGCATATCTCGTCTAGGGGTGGTAAACGTCAAACCCCAATAGCTCGATAAGTCGTGTCGATATGAGGTCTATAACAATTCGAGATACTACTGGTAACACTTACCAGTAAATCTCAGCAACCCTGGCCAGGGATTTCCTCTTATAGCCAATCGAACACAGCGCAACATCAATTCCCTATACCGGGAGAGACGAATCCCCTCCTATCGCTCATTGCCTCCATGTGATTCGGGACTGTACCCAAAAGCCACCATTTTGCACGCCCTCTTGGACATGGTAAGGTGGAAATCAAAGTACAGTGGGAACCACACAAGACTCTATGACGATCTCGGGTCAACAGACTACTCTGTACCAGTGTCACCAGAGAACTGCCATCTGACGTAAGGTATAATACCATCTGGGAGTTCTCGGCGAGTCCGTCCAGTGTACCCAGTCTCCACTGAGCACCCGTATATCATCTCTGATGTCAAACACCAATGGATATAGGATCATCCATCGCCCATCTGTATGGGTCGAGAAGGTATACGCTAGTCTACACTGGTATATCGATGCCCCGTCTCGATATACCCACAACTAGGGACCTTGAAGGATGTACTTATGGACTACCATGTCCCTACTAGTATGATCCGCATCATAGTCCAGGTAGTCAAGCACACATCCTAAGGGCTTTACCAACATGTAACAGAGAGACAAACAGTATACACGTTAAGGTAAAGAGTAACCAGATAGCGTACTATCATGTCGAGCAAGAAAGTCCTCCCTATATATGTCCCAGCATCCACTACAATATACATCCTATGTATAGTAATGGCCTCTAGGGCATACATATAACTTACAATCTCCCACTTGCACTAGGGCCATCTATATCAGTAGTTGTAGTATCTCATACTCAACCATCCTATAAAAGTCTCTCTCTGGGAACAGGCCTTTGTGAGTGGATCCGTTGTGTTGTCCTCTGAGTCTTCTCTCCTGACCTCGATCCCCTGGATATCAACCATCTCCATGATCAGGTGATACTGCCTTAGAATATGTCTGGATCACTGATGGGACCGGCGTTCCTTGGCATAAGCCACAACTCCATTGTCACACAATGGGAGGAACTAAGTTCATCTCATGAACTAATATACACCCAGACTGCCTCTTTGGTAGTATCTTAAGTAGCGATATATCGAGCCTTTATCGTCTAGTATGCCACGGTATCTTGCTTGAAACTCTTCCAACATACCGTCCCTTTACTGAGGGTAAAGACAATGCTTGCGACTGACGTTCAGTCGTCATTATCACCCTGGAACCCTTCCAATGATTCTCCCCAGGATCGATTGATACCATCTCACTACAACAAGTGAGAACCCTAACATCCAATTAGATCTATCTCATAGATCCAAAATCCAAGATTTAGGAGGTATCACTTTGATCCTATATGGAGAATCATTGTGATAAGCGGAGATTGACTGAGCGTAGCATAGGAAACTCCTTCCCTATCAAGAGTATGTCATCCACGTACTTTACGAGGATCGTTACTATACTCCCTACTACCTTTTTGTTTATACAAGGTTCATCTCTCATTTTGATGATGTCAACTTCTTTGACTAATCCATCAAAACAGATGTTCCAACTCCGCGATGCCTGCTTTATCCTATAAAGTATCTTGCACACGTTTCCGCTGCTCCCACTGTCTACGAGGCCCTCTGGCTGTGTTCTTATAGACGTTCTCTTCTAAATCAATATTTAGAAAAGTAGTCATGGCACCCAACCACCAGATATCATAGTCATGGTATGTAGCCGTGGCAAGTAGGATCTGGATGGACTTAAACATAGTCCCTGGAAAAGGTTTCATCATTATCCGTGCCTGGTTGATGATGAAAACCTTTAACAAGTCTAGCTTTGAAAGTCTCAACTTTTCCATGTACACCAAGTAATCTTCTCAAGATATACTTGCTCCTGATGGGGATTTAACCCTTCAGATATAGCAACCAAAGTCCATACTTTGTTGGTGTATATGGATTCCATCTCAGATCACTAAGCATCCAGCCATTCTTACAGAGTCTTACTCCTGATGGCCATCTCGAAACTAGTTGGGTCATCATCTCATGATACAATCCTCGCTCCCACTGTCATAGAGAAACAGAAGTATCTCTCAGGTGGGTGAGGAACCCTACTAGATCAGCGGAGAGGCTAAGGTTCGTTGGTAACTATTGAATCCTTTGGTTTTATCAAATCATCTGCTGTAGTTTGTATAGCTGGAACCTTTCCAGTTCTACATTACAGACCTTGCCTTGAGCTTGTCCGGATTTTGCTATTAGACATGGCCCGGACAACCCCAAATCTTAACTAACTTAAGATATGGGCTCTTCCCTTTCCATATCACATATGAAGTGGTAGGCAACTGATTTGATTCGAACCCTATTCAATAGGTATGCATCTTCTCAAGTGCATAACTCCCAAAAGGAAATAGGTAACTCAGTAGTACTCATCATAGAGCACACCTTATCAAATAGGGTGTGATTGCTCCACCCCGATATACCATCGTACTTTGGTGTATTCGGAGGAGTAATGCTGAGAGAGAATCTCATTCTCCTTTAGAATAGTCCAGGATTTCCGTGCTCAAGTATTCTCCTTCTTGATCTCATCAAAGGACATAATACTTATACCCGTATTGGTTCTCTACTTCTCGCTTATATTCTGTGAATATCTCAAAAGGTTCGGACTTGTGTTTCAACAGGAACATATGTCTGAATCTTGGGAGATTATCAGAGAATGTAACAAAGTACAAGGAACCAGTCTTGGCATGTGTAGACAGGGACCTTACATACATCAACATGTATCATCCCAAGAGTTCATCAACTCTTTCTCTGTTTTCAGTAAACGAAGCTGTGGTCATCTTATCTTTGTGACATGACTGGCGAGTTTCACAAGATGTAAATTCAAACTAATTTAAATATGCATCTTTATGTAACTCTAGCTAGTCGGGTCGCATTGATATGACCTAGTCTACAATACCTCAAGAAGGATTCGTTCATTTCTGAGCTCTTCCTCTTGTGTGTGTTCCGTATACTAAAGAACTGTAGTTTGATTTAGAACATTAATGCTTTTAGATAACGTGCCTGAACCGATCAACTTTTGATATAGGAAATGTTCAAAACATTATCCAATAATACAAAATTTTATCATTTCTTTACTGATAAAGAGACTGATATGATTTTGTATATCAGGTTCGGTATCTAATAACATTTGTTCAGAATCAATGTATTGGTAATACAGGGTGACAGTGACCAACAGACTTGGCTGCAACTCTTGCCCCGTTTTCTGCCTCATGAAACTTATCACCCGTTCTCAGTTTTTCTACCTTTCTGTAGCCCTATGTAACATATTACATAAGTGGGATCCTGATCTGGTATCACATACCCAGGACGTAAAGGATACTGAGAAACTGTTCTCTGTAATGAACACACCCGAAGATGATGCATCAGCATGCACTCTCTTCGTTTGGGCGGCAAGGGAATTCTGGTAATCCCCAATTTCCTGCTCTGTCTTATAACAATTATAAGTTGGAGCGGGACCAACGTTCCCCAGCTCAGTATAACAAGCGGGTTCGGTCAATATTCCGTATTATTATCTTGATTAAGGCATGATATGGTCGCTACCTGGAGAGAGAGAGAAGAAAACACTCAGCGTATGCTCTTGCAAGATCAGATTGATTATTATTTTATCTAATCAGGATGGCTCCCACTGCTTTTTATCAAATCTTCCTTCAAACCCTTAAAGGAAAGACTAGCCGGGATTAATTACACACTACAAGTTCACCAATCTTTCAGCCAGGCCAGTATCGGTACTTTGAGGAAGGTCCCCCGTGCTTTCGCACGAACCTAATTAATGTAAACCTCGTTTTCCCAGAGGCGTAACCTCGTTAACACCTTTCTAGACACCTACTTGATCGGCTAATTGTAATGTATAAAACTCTCCCAGGAGTAACTCTTACTCGCAGCGGGTATCGGGATCCAACTATCTCATAGAAGGTATGCAATCTCATTGCAAATTTCAACGCTTGAAATTCCAGATAATATTTTGCCCCTAGCGTCCTATGACCATGACGCAGGCCAACAAACCATAGTGCGCTAGTCAAGTTCAACCCGTCATTTCCTGATTGAATTAAACCCACCCGCACGACCCTTGACGCAGGCCAACAAAGTCGCACGACTATCCTAATCCAATCTGCATCATATGCATAAGCAGATAAATACTAGTTAGCTACCGCACACTACGCCTTGACGCAGGCCAACAAACGTAGCACGAAAACTAACTACCACTTATCTGAAATGACGGAGGGCTACGACAGGTTTTTCTGAAAACCTATTGCGTAATGAACTTGATATCGTTGTAGAATCAAATGATTTTAAAATGGAATGTTTTTGAGGCTTTTCTAGTTTTGCTAAAGGAGTCACTCCCGGTGAAGGGATCGTCGGTCCTTTCCTCATCGAATGAGGTGCGGGATATATCATATATATCACTGTGCAAAGCAAAAACTCTTAAAAGAAATCAAAAGACAAACCGAGTGTGTAGCATCTGCCAGTTATTGCTAAAGGAGTCACTCCCGGTGAAGGGATCTCGTTCCTTTCCTCATCGAATAAGGTGCAGGATATATCACATATACCGCTGTGCAAAGCAAGAACTGTAGCTACCTGTTTTATTTTGAAATTCGATTCTACAACATCTTAGGTTTCTTTCTTTCATTAATCATATTAATGAAGTCCCATCATTTAAGTACTTAAACATCACAGATAAATACGACGTACACTTATGCCATCCGCATTCGCCTCGATGTCCCCTCGTGCACCGTTAGGTTAGGTAACTAACGGCAGAGCAGGGCAGGCTAGCGCGGGTGTAAAACATAAGTAACGCCTATATAATATATCATATATACTATATACAGTATCTATCACAGAACATCACATGATCACATCACAGATAACGCAGCAGAAGAAACATATGAAATATTGGATATACTAGGACGTCCGTGTTTTCAATACGAGCCAGTATAAAACACGGATTCCACGGTCGCGATGAATAGCCAAACCCACACCCTAGACCCCTACGAGAGCGGCAAGCAACCCTACCAATTCTAGGGTTAGGAGATCCGGACTCGACTCCTCGAGTTGGTCTCCCACTGGACTCCAGAACCCGGTTACTTATGCTCCCCTCCTTGGGTCTATCCTAGTGCGGAAAAGTAAATAATATACAAAGAGTGACAACTTCCGCAACCTGGAAGTGCCCCAATAAAAGAATATTACATACAAGTTTTTACATGAATGAAAATGAAAAACACTCATCTCACATAAAAACCCCCGGCTATTCAAACACGAAGATCCAATATAACATATCCAGCAACACATAACAACACATGTCATCAACGTAAGTAAATATGCGCATCCCAATTGTCGTTGACATATAGCAACGAAACTGGCGATATCACATATTACACTTACGGTCACATAAAAGAAAGTGTAAAACTACAACAGTTGGAATCCGCAACCTCCTCAGACATCGCATGCCTGACCAAATGAATTCTTTAGTCATCGCATGCCTAACAATTATAAACCCCGCATTTTAGTCTCAAAATCGAAAACACTTTTCAATACCAAGTCGGGCAATTCAACAGGATTCCCGACAATTTGATCGAATGCTCGTCGCAAACTTCAGTAGACGGCCGCACCCCCGATACCGTCGACGAAGTGCACCAAGGCGGAACACCGCTGCCGCGAGCACCCAGATGGATGCTTTCGGCGACGGGGTTCTCCTACAGTCACTTGGTCGAGGCTATGGAGTGAAGCTGTCTATTAAGTTTACCCGGCGAGTATCCGCGTACGCTACGTGATTGCGACGGACTTTTGATCACATCAAAATTCCGTGGCAACCGATCAAGTGAGACTAAACCGCTAGATTTATAACATTCATTCAGTTATCTCATAACTTATTGTGAATTCCAATTATTGTATCCCATTCCAGATAAATAGAAAATGTTAAACTTTCCGATCGAACAATCGAACACCCAAGTTTTCCCGAAACAGCTCATCACATGAAACAAGTCTAACAACATTCAGTTCGTGCCTCAGTACCAACGGTCCAGCCGTAGAAGGGTCAAGCCAACGCCTCACATGTGGCACGCCGTACTGCCCCAAACCCGAAGGTTCAAAGGGTAGTTCAAGACGGTCACATAATCGAGTTAAGGTTTGTTGTCTTCTAGAGGGTCCATCGCGTTACTTGCACTACTTAGAACGTCGTTAAACCACGGAAAAATCCAACACTTGGAAATTTCCCGACAGGGGAAAAATTGGGTATTTATATCCGGTCGAACTTTTTAATATATTCAAAAATTATCCGGAAAACCACATAGACAAAGTTTGACAATCCGATCGAATAAACGAATCCCCAAAACAACCCCAGAAAATTCAACTCTTGAATAAAATATTAAAATTATCCAGAAAACACATGAGTCAAATATAACAATTACTGTGCAAACAAAAGTCAAAGATTCAACATAACGGCCGCGGAACCGCCGCTCCACGTGGGGTAAGGCCGCGGTTCCGCGGTGGGTTGATGGAGTCAGGGCTCCGTTTTGCACAGTAATTCATAAAAAACCCTGCTTAATTTTCTGCATATTTTTAATATGGAAAAATCTAGATTTTTAAAAATTGGACAGAGAGCATTTTGGAAATGGGTTTCGGGTTCGTTCGGATTTCAAACGTCGTCTAGACTTCGCCTAAGGCTCTAGCTAGGCTCTGATACCACTGTAGGGTTCCTAGGCACTCTCAAGAGGTCTCACAAGGCATCAACCATGCCAATTTCAAAAATTAGAGGTGCCGAGAAACCCTAATACGGATCGTTGGCTAGAAGTTTAGGCGACAAAGGAACTAGTTAACTACTTTAACTAAGAGTACGGAAATACAACCTTTGTAGATCCGGTCCTCCACCTCCACGGCTCCGGGATGAAGTCCTCTCCGCTGTCCAAATCAAAATCCGGGCTCTAGCGTCGGCTTCATAGGAGAAATGGGCGGGCAAGGTCGTCGGCTTCGTGCCGAAGATGATCTACGTCGAAGCATCACAAGATCAAGCTCCCACTTCACCAAGTCATGAAACTTGTGAAGAAAACACACTCTACTACTTGGCAAGAGGTAGAGGATGAATAAATAGGAAGTGGGTTCACTTTAGAATTGGATTTCTCACTCTTTTCATCATGTTGCCATTGATGAGGCAAGCTTTTTCTTCAAGTAGAAGATGAAGAAGAAGAAGAAGATAATATGATAAGTATTAAGTAAAATGAAAATAATAATAATACTTATCATCTACCAACCATGGTCAAGTGTAGAGACTAAACTAGGGTTAGTGGGAATGGTTAGGGTTAAGCATGAGACAAAATGGTCACTTAGGTCAAAGCTTCATGAAGCTTCAACTAGAATACAAAGAAAGCCACCATTTTGCATTATGCTAATAATTTTCCAAAAAGAATAAATATATAAATAAATGAATAAATCAAAACCCTAACCATTAACATGTAACCCTGGTTTGATCTTTACACAAAAACCCTAGCAAACATGTATCATCAAACATGATACAATCATTTGCACAAAAAGTATATCACATATACAACTTGTACATCCAAGTGAGAAAATCCATTTAAAGTGAACCGATACTAGTTAATAAAAAGTAATATATCAAATATATAATTATGCATTAAATCATTAAATCAACACTTGATTTAATGATCCGGTCATATCGCATATAACCGACTAATATCAACAGTAACAACTTATCGAATCAACACTTGATCCGATATGCCGGCTATATCGCATATAACCGATCAATGTCACATATCGCGAGAATCGAATACAGTATCACATATTGGTATCATTCTCGGTCCCGCACATATCTCATATGCGCTCCTATTTCATTTCGCTTTAGCCAGGAAACCTCTGTGTAGGACTCTAAAGACTCGTCAATACGCCGGCAGCAGGTGATGATCATATCAAACACCCACAAGCCGCAAGCGGTCTGCTAAACGTAACGGCCACCCGGGTATTGAGCGATCAGAAGATCGACGAGCAAGCCCGCTCACACTCCTGTGAATCCAACCAGTAACACTTATCGTACAGTCCGGTCTGATCGTCTGATATGTCGCCTATCTCGTCTAGGGGTGGTAAACGTCAGACCCCAATAGCTCGATAAGTCGTGTCGATACGAGGTCTATAACAATTCGAGATACTACTGGTAACACTTACCAGTAAATCTCAGCAACCCTGGCCAGGGATTTCCTGTTATAGCCAATCGAACACAGCGCAACATCAACTCCCTATACCGGGAGAGACGAATCCCCTCCTATCGCTCATTGCCTGCATGTGATTCGGGACTGTACCCAAAAGCCACCGTTTTGCACGCCCTCTTGGACGTGGTAAGGTGGAAATCAAAGCACAGTGGGAACCACACAAGACTCTATGACGATCTCGGGTCAATAGACTACTCTGTACCAGTGTCACCAGAGAACTGCCATCTGACGTAAGGTATAATACCATCTGGGAGTTCTCGGCGAGTCCGTCCAGTGTACCCAGTCTCCACTGAGCACCCGTATATCATCTCTGATGTCAAACACCAATGGATATGGGATCATCCATCGCCCATCTGTATGGGTCGAGAAGGTATACGCTAGTCTACACTGGTATATCGATGCCCCGTCTCAATATACCCACGACTAGGGACCTTGAAGGATGTACTTATGGACTACCATGTCCCCACTAGTATGATCCGCATCATAGTCCAGGTAGTCAAGCACACATCCTAAGGGCTTTACCAACATGTAACAGTAAGACAAACAGTATACACGTTAAGGTAAAGAGTAACCAGATAGCGTACTATCATGTCGAGCAAGAAAGTCCTTCCTATATATGTCCCAGCATCCACTACAATATACATCCTATGTATAGTAATGGCCTCTATGGCATACACATAACTAACAATGCCATGAAACACAGTCAATTTCTCTAAAAATGCCGGTTTTAGAGTATAACACATGTAATCTTGTATTTTACAACCGTTTTGCTAATATGTGCAATATGAATACCGAACCCCTCTACATGAATGCAAAAGATAGAGAAATTGCCGTGTTAAAAATGCAGTATTTTCGACTGATCAAATTCCCCCAAACTTATTTTCGGTCGTCTCGAGCGAATTGTTTTATTAAAAAGATAAGGAGAAAATAAAGAAAGAGAAAAACTAACTAGCACACTTTCGTAGGCAACACGATTGCACTGAGCACGTGCAACAAGCCTTTAAACCTCTAGCTGTCCCTAGTAGGAGGAGTGTTGTCTCCTGAGGGTTTTCAGCGGATTGCACCCACAAAATCCAATAATAAAAGAAAGATCATGAATATTACATTTAAAGAAAAGAATTGTAAAAGAAAAGCCTTGAAAATTAGGGTTTCCAACTAAGCTAGCTTTTCGGTTGTTATGAGCCCTATCTTAATAGTCATGAAAAGATGTCAGAAATCATGTCCTCCCTCAATAAAACATCGTCTTATTCTTCAATCCTATCTGTATTCCAAACATCGATCATATAACCCTACGTGTGTGTAAAGAACATCCCTAGACCCGGAGAATTCAATTCAAGCTATCATACTCTTGTCCATCCACCTCAGTACTTTTTAATTAATGAATATTTAGATGAGATTGCTCACACACTTTCATGCGACCGTTAATACTTCTTGAGGTACTAACCGACCGATTACTCATGTGCTTGCTTATTTTGTGTTTTTCCTCGTCTTGCACCACCTAAGGCTTAGCAGTGACTCCCAGACCAGTTGGCCTTAGGGCACTAGGTGAAGAGGCACCCTCGCTATATTTTTTTATTGCTGCCTTGGCGATAACAAAACCAGTGTTCATTTTTCTCACTATTTTATATTTTCTTCATTTTCATTTTTTATTTCCTTCATACATTGGCTTTAAGACAAGAGCATTTCAAGGTATCCTCTACTATCCCGGGCTTCAAGACGTGTGTAAGTGCGAATAGTAGGGTATCAACATTCAAAATGTTTGGCTTCCAGAATAGGAACTATTTTTCAGATTTATTTTTATCCTCAGATTAGTGACTTTCTTCATCTTACTAACCCTTGGGACAACATCTCATAACTACTTATTACTAGTTCGTATAAGAAAGCTTCTAATTTTCTTGGTTTTCTTAAATTTTTCCAATCTCTTGGATGTAATTTTTCGCTATCTAATCTTTTATTATCTTATTTATGTACAAAAATATTTTTATTTTTTTTTCTTTTTAAAAATTTTTAAAATTTTATAGGTTTTCAAAAATGTTTTGTGCTTATACAAAGTATGATGCAAATGATGCGAAAATAAGCACAAACCTCCCCCAAACTTGTTTTCAACAGTGTCCTCACTGTTGCCATCTACTAAATCTCGAAAAACCTGTAAGCCTGGAAGGAATTTATTAGTGGGGGCAAAATATTTAAGTGAAAATCCTCCCCCAAACTTATTTTTGGCTCATCTTTTTGTAAAAATTTTCTTTTCAAGAGCCCGAAAATATACCCCCCCAAACTTGAGTTAAGCTATGTTAATCTTTGAAAATCACATGAGGGGGTCAAGAATCATTGGTCGATGCCAAACTTTGCAAAGACTGAAGGTTAACACCAACCATTCAAAATTTTTATCAATGCAGTGCTCTGGTTGGTGGAAGAAGAAGTGGGGAAAAGGTAAGTGGTGGAATAGAATATGTGCGCGTCTCATTTTGGAGAGACGATGCAGTGATTGTGATGGATTACTCGCATTCTTTTTACAGTCCAAAAGAAGGGGTAGAGGTTCAATTTCATTGATTGGGAGATGATTCATCTCAACACCCGTGTCATTTAAAAATGCGAGTTCATCAGAGAATATCTTCTCAAAAGTCTCATCAATACCCCGAAGAATAATGTCATCACAAAGTGCGGGGTGATATTCAGACTCTAAAAGCAATTCATAATCAGTGTTAATTGTTGACCCGGACATCTCGGTGGAAGAGTCCATATGTGTATGATACATAGTTAGGTCAAACAATAACATATGAAAAGAGTCTAGATCAGTATCATGAGGATTATCAAATTCGCTGCTGTCGACATCCATTAAGTCGACAGAACAGACCTGAGCAGTAGGTTCGGAGGGCACACTTCACAACTTGTAAATGTTCAGCTCAATTGACCTATTCCCGAAGGATACAGTCATAGAGCCATTACGACAGTTGATGATAGCATTGGAAGTGGCCAAAAAGGGGCGACCTAAAATCACCGGAATCTGATTCCGTGGGTTCGCTACAGGCTGTGTATCAATTACAATAAAGTCCACAGGGAATATAAATTCCCCGATTTTTATTAACACATCCTCCGGTTCACCCCTAAGTTTGGTGATTGATCGGTCAGCCATCTGAAGAGTGCAAGGAGATGGTTTCAACTCTCCGATCCCTACCTGCTCATAGACTGAGAAAGGAAGCAGGTTAATACTTGCGCCAAGGTCTAGTAGAGCACGGTTGATGTGTTTCTCCCCGATAAAAATGGAAATAGTAGGATAGCCAGGATCCTTACGTTTCCTTGGTAATTGTTGGGGGAAAGCCGTGTCTACAGTCTTTGCTATGAATATCTTCTTGGGCATTTGTTTCTTCCTCTTTCTAGTGCACAAGTCTTTAAGAACTTTCGCATACGCCGGGACTTGTTGGATAGCATCTAGAAGAGGGATGTTGATATTAACCTGTTAAAAAATTTCAGTGATCTTCTCCATTTGTGGACTCAGTGTGTTTCCCCTTAACCGATTTGGGTAAGGAGCTTGAGCAATTATATCAGGGTCCAACATTGGAGAAGATCGTGTGGGTGGGAACGATCTAAGAATAGGAGCGGGGATCGTTTTCTGTGTACTAGAAGAGGTGGGTTGAGGTGTCGAGCCTTGTGGAAAACGGAGAATAGGCTCGGAAGAAGGTGGTGGGGTAGAAGAACTGGGGTCAGAATTAGAAGTAGAAGTGGAAGGAAAGGTCTTAGACAGGGTATCATCGATAGATTTTTCAGTGTCATCAATCTCTTCCCCAACATGATTGTCAAGCACTCTTCCAGATCTCAACGTAGTGATTGCATTCACATGATGTGAATAGCCAGGATTGGATAAAGGTTGAGCTGGAAGTTTCCCTTTCTCTCTTGCACTCATTTCAGCTTTTAATCGTGCAATTTCTTCTTCCATCGATTTTATAGTCTCGCTTTGGGACGCAGAGTTTTTCTTTATATCATCGACGGAAGTTTTTATTGTCAAAAGCAAGTTCATGAATGAAGAGGATTCATCCGTTCCGGTCAACTGTAAAGGACTAGACAGTGCAGGTGTGTTGACCGGATATTGGAAATTTTGTGCTTGAAAGGGGTGCTGACTCAATTGTGGTTGCTGTTGTGGTAGAGGGACCCTTTGGAAATTGTGTTGGTTTGGAACCGTGTTTTGTGATTGGTTCCAAGCAAAATTTGGGTGATTCCTCCAATCCTGATTATATGTGGAAGAATAAGAATCGTTTTTAGGTCTTTGAAATGCGGCATTGGTATGTTCATGACCTTGAAAGGGACATTCTTCCGTCAAGTGAGAATGATCAGAATAGCATCCACATACAGTTTTGGGGTGTGACATTTGATTTAGGGCGGCAGCTAAAAATTTGTTTTCCATAGTCTCGAGTTTCTTGTGTATAGCTGAAATGTCAGCTCTAACTCCTATGGAAACATCCGATTGGTTATTGCCACTCCTAAATGATGGACTCTCCAACTGTAAAGATTTTTCAGCGAAATCTTCTAAGTATTTCCAAGCTTCCCCATCGTCTTTGGTCATAAAATTTCCTTGACACATGTTTTCAAGACTCTGTTTAGTGTTAGGGTTATTGCCCTCATATATTATTCGGCACAGTTCCCATCTCGGGATTCCGTGACGTGGGCATTGAACCAACAGATCCTTGAAGCGGTCAAGATATTTTGAAAATGGTTCATTTGGAAGCTGGGTGAATTGATTTATTTCGCTACGGACTCGAACTGTCTTGTGATTAGGGTAGAATTTCTTAAGGAATGCTGCAACGAATTCTTCCCAATTCGTAATGGAATGTGCGGTAGTGTTATACAGCCACTTCTCGGCTATATCGCACAAGGTAAATGGAAGAAGACGTAGACGCATAGCATCCACAGAAAGCTGTGAAGTACCCAGCATTGTGCATACATTTTCAAATTTGGTGATAAAGACATATGCGTCCTCAGTCTCGAGACCGTGGTATTTGGGTAGAAGGTTGATGTATTGGGGTTTAATTTCAAAATTTTCCCCGTTGGCTGGTGGAATGGATAAGCAGGTCGAAAGAGGACCTCACATAGGATAGCACCTCTCTTGGAGAGAGATGCGGGGTGGATTATGTGCACCAACGGACGGCGGCAGATTAGTGGTAAAGAAGTTCGATGGAGACGGATCCATCGGTGTGGGTGTGGTGGTGGGTAAAGAAAAGGTAAATGTAGAAATACCGACTTCAGAGTCGATCGGGGGGACACGGACTAAACGGGCACTAGAATCCCGTGTTCATCCTATCTTGCACTAAAAAGGGTTAGTACAAGTGGAAGCGTGACTTATAATTAGGGGAAATGATGAATGCGGTGTTTGTTTCGAAAAATGGACGGATTTTTGAAAAAATGATGCGATCACAACAAATGCAACAAGCAATAACCTAAAATCTAGTGGTCACCTAGGTCAGACTCTAGACCGCTCCTAACTGCCAAAAGACAAGTCGCAGGATAAATCCTCCACTGCCTCTTTGTCTCCCTGTGGCCAGGTAAGTGCCAGGTAAGTGGGAAGGTACTCTACTACGTAAGTAGTGGGCCTAATTAATAACCACTAGCTTTCGACACACTTGCCTTAGACACCACAAAGAAACACGGATAAGCAATGAATTACCCACGGCCTTCTTCTGTCCTAAGTGAGCGCGACGGTCCTTAGAGTCATCTCTAAATATTTTTTAGTTAATGAGGGTAAATGCGGATGCAAGTTTGTGATTTTTGGGGCTTAGGAAGGGTAATGAACTCCCCACCTAATCTGGATTTGGTCTTTGCCCCTTAAATTTCCATATTAATATACAAACAACCAAGAACCAAAAAAACGCACAATTTATTTTTGCTTTTTTTTGCGGCGCTGCGATTTTTGCAAAGAAGCCTGCAGAAAATTGTTAATTGGAGCAGACAGAGGAGGAGATAAGAAAGTGTAGAATTCACCTGAGAAAAATTGCACAGAGAGGCTGTCACCAAGCCGCGGAACCGCCACAAATGCTCCCTTACACCGTGGATCCGCCGCCGTATGTACTGTTCACTGCACAATGTTTTTATAGAGAGCTTATGTTAACTCCCTCAGTCCTCTACAATATTCTGAAAAAAATTTCACTTGCTCCACAGCTTCCAGATTACCTCGCAATCAAATCACAACAACACGTTTAGATTTTGCGCGAATTTTGATCTCAAAATTGTAATGGAATAAATCTTTCAATTCAAATTTCAATAAAGAACGAATTAGCGCACGATCCCCGGCAACGGCGCCATTTGATTGATATGATTTTGGATTGTGTAGTATGAAAATTGTATACAAATCACAACCAAAAATATTTGACCGCAATCAATAACGGTGTCGAATTGTAGCGCGTTAGAAAGTGCGGATCGTCCACAGGGATTGTGCGATTCGTTCGTATTTGTTTTGTTTGAATTGAAAATTAATGAGAAGAGAAAAGAAAACTTGATTACATGATTTTATATCAATGAATTTCAAGAATTATCTAGATCTCATCAAAAATCAAGAAAAGCTTTTAAAATTCAAGAATCAAGAAGTGATAGAATTCCAATCGATTAAAGTTTCAAGAATTGAAGTGTAGCTCGTAGGAGTCGATTAGATCATAGATGTGAAGAAGATTAGCAATTACCTTTTCTTATCCATTAACGAATTGATGCTAGATCGATGTCGATTTATCGAGGATTTAGGATCTTGCGAAGAATTAGGGTTTCCTCATCTTATCCTTTGTCCATTCGATGAATCACGTTCACAAGATAGCTTCTAGGAAGTCAAATGATCGATCGTTGATCTCTAGTTCCGAGCGAAAATAATCAAGAAAGCATTTCGCGTCGAAACTACATCATCGATCATTTGATTTTCAAGAATTTACCAACGTTATAGGACTTAAGAAAATGTTTAAAGATTCATCAATTTCATCATTCTATCGATCGTTTCGACTTCTCCACGAGCGGAGTTTACTCAAGCATCATCACAAGGAATACATTCAAGAATTTAGATTGAATCATAATGCTTGAATTAAAAAATAAGCAAGATTAAAGAATTTCACCTTTATTTATCGACAAATTCGTTACAACTATCTTGAAATGTACAAAAGGAAGGAACTAGATCGTCGAATTTGGCGTCGCTTCGGCTCCTTGAGTCGCGGATCGGTGTTGATCACTTGCTCCGATGAAGTCCGGCTTCGCTTCTAAAGGCTTGAAGGATTCTTGCTTCAAACTCCATGATCTTGAACTTTTGGCTTTTAGATTGGATTAGGGTTAGGGTTTGAGGTTACAAGTTGTATCCCTCAACTTGTGGTGGAGAATTGTTGAACAACCTTTGAAGTGAAGCCTAGGGTCCCTTTTATAGGCTTAGGAATGATTAGCTTCCTTAAGAAGCTTGGATTAGGTTAGCTTCCCTTGTAAGCTAGTTAGTTAGGTAGAAACCTCTAGAACTAGTTAGTTAGGGTTTAGCTTCTAGCTTAAGCTAGGAGGTTAGGGAGAAGGTTCTAGGCTCTTAAGGTAGTTAGGGTGAAGCTTGCTTTGGAAGCTTGAAGTGTTAAGCTTTGATCAAGGAACCCTTTGCTGATCTGGCAGAAAGTTCAAGAATATTCTGGAAATTGCAGTGGCTTGATGAAGTGTAGCCCCAGAGATAAGAGTTCTGAAGTCAAACTGAGATGGTGACGTGGCATAGCCACCGTGGATCCGCGGCGCAAGCCGGCTCCGGTCGCGGATCCGCGGTCCAATGGGAGAGCTAGGCTTTGCAACTTCATGATGTGTCTTATTCTATCTTCATGTGTACTGTATGGTATGTTGAATGCCAAAATACCTTCTATATCACTGCCAGATTTCAAATCCTTGAGTTGGCGTATTCTTTAACAGCACTGTTATACAAATTTGACCATTCTTCTGGAATTTCCTGCACAGACTTCAAAACACGTGTTGCGCTACACAAGAATGATGCAATGCCATGAAACACAGTCAATTTCCCTAAAAATGCCAGTTTTAGAGTATAACACATGTAATCTTGTATTTTACAACCGTTTTGCTAATATGTGCAATATGAATACCGAACACCTCTACATGAATGCAAAAGATAGGAAAATTGCCGTGTTAAAAATGCAGTATTTTCGACTGATCACCAAGTCCATAAATATCGCCGGTGCATTAGTAACTCCAAATGGCATAACTAGATACTCATAATGCCCATATCGAGTTCGGAACGCCGTCTTGCAAATGTCTTCTGCTTTCACCCGAACTTGGTGATAACCTGATCGAAAATCCAACTTCGAGAATACTCTCGCGCCACTGAGTTGATCGAATAATTCGCCTATGCGAGGAATTGGGTACTTATTCTTGATGGTCATCCGATTTAACTCTCGATAGTCGATGCATATTCTTTGCGTGCCATCTTTCTTCTTGACCAAAAGAACTGGAGCTCCCCACGGTGAACCACTGCTGCGAATCTAACCCTTCTCTAATAATTCAGAAATCTGTCTCTTTACCTCTTCCAGTTCTATCGATGCCATCGGATAATAAGCCTTCGAGATTGGCGCTGCTCTAGGAATAAGATCAATTGCGAACTCCATATCTCGTTTGGACGGTAAACCTAAGATGTCCTTGAACACATCCATGAAATCCCGAACTACTACCAGTGATTCCTCCTTGATTACTTCCATAAACGAGAAAACAACATTTGTCAGCCTAGCCCTGAATTCGACTGGCTTGACAGATTTCCCCCCCCCCAAGAATACGAACTCCAGATGTATGGGAATCTGGAAAATCATTTTCTTTTCTCTGCAATCTATGTGGGTGTGGAAATGCCAAGAAAGTACATTCCTAAGACAATGTCATAATTGCCTGTATTAATTACCAAGAAATCTGCAAACAACTCCTGTCCGCAAATAACAATAGAAAAACCCTTGCATTCACTACTAGATATGATTCTTCCATTCACAATGTGTATGTACCAATTGCTAGATAGCGCCATGTGTGGAATAGATTGTGCACCAATAAATTTAGACAACATAAAGAAATGGGATGCTCCTGAATCGAATAATGCCAATGCGGGAAAATTATAAACAAGTAGGACACCTGAAACAATAAGCTTTGGCCTCCTCGGCCGTCAGGGTGAAGGCCCGCCCCTGATTAGGCATCTGAGTAATCTGCTTCTGCCCATAAGTATGCTTTTATAGTGTTTTCTGGACATCATCTCTCAACTGTAGTTTCGAAGGGTACGTACCAATCGTATGGTCAGCTGACTTACAAACTAAACAGAGTCCAAGCTTCTTTCGACAATCTTTCTGCATGTGGCTGGGTAGACGACAAAAATCACAAACCCCACTCCTTTTCTGATCTTATATGAAAGGCCTTTTCATAGGTACTGTCCCATGTCTGTTAACCGGAATGCCCTTATGTACAGGAGCTCTGGTTGGTGCATACGGGGTCTTCCGCACCATAACCTCTTACTGTTGAGTACCCTTTACTCTCACTAATAATCTCTATTGTTTCCTAGTTGCCATGAGAACTTGAGAGAAAGTGGTCAATCCCAACGAAGTGATATGCCTTTGAATCTCCACATCCAAACTACGCATGAATCACCTTTCCATATCTGCCTCGTTGGAAACCAAGGTCCCCATAAATCGACTGAGCTGAGTCCACCCAGCCACATGTATATCAACAGATCCGCCATTCTGTTTTAAGCTAATGAACTTATCTTCCATTTCCTCCTTTGCATATTGCGGAAAGAACTACTCCAAGAAACTCCGCGTAAAAGTCTCCCAGCTGATCGGCTTTGCCAAACGGGTCTCTTCGACAAGCCACCATTTGC
The DNA here is from genome assembly GCA_030015575.1 of Agapanthus africanus. Taxonomy (NCBI): domain Eukaryota; kingdom Viridiplantae; phylum Streptophyta; class Magnoliopsida; order Asparagales; family Amaryllidaceae; genus Agapanthus; species Agapanthus africanus. The sequence goes on along the minus strand of CM057346.1, from coordinate 117,041,570 downwards.
GATCATACTCCACCATCTGGATGCGTACCATATCCACCCTTTTCTCGTTCGGAATCTGTGCGGCAACTAAAAGATTCTCGGTATCCACCGGCCACTGCTCCGCTGGTAATGGCTCCTATAATCCTTTAAACATAGTCGGACCGAGCTTTCTGAACTCCGCCACAGTACCCTCACACTGAGGTGGTCTAGGAACTGCCACCCTCTCAGCTGCCGTGATAGCAGTCTGTTGGGCCGTCCTCAATCCCTCTTGGAAAGCCTCGGCCTGTCGTTGGTTCAGCTCGGTCTGACATTTCTGGTTCTCCAGCATACCGCGTATGACCCCAAGTAATACGGCGTCGTCTACACGCCTTTGATATACCTGTGAATCTCTTCCCGCCATGATTCTGAAGTCAAGAATATTGAAGAGGATAAGCAACGGAAACACGATTCTATAAAACAAGGAGTTAATAAACTATAGATTCAAGAATGGCAAGGTACTAATATGGCAAGACACGTCCCTAATTCCGGGGTTTCAGGTCAGTGTATTGGCTACAATACCCAACTACAAATTAAACCTAACCCAGCTAACCTAAAACCTATGCTCTGATACCAACAAAACCTTGTCATGTCCCGTTTCCCAAAATACGTAAATACGGTATGCGACAAACCTAACCAAGCTACTTATGGTGAGGAAATATCCTTCCATAGTCACATTACGGCTGTCAATCTGATATCAAGAACAGTAAATAAATATCTAACTATCACATGTCCAACTGCCATAATAAATAATAACAAGAAAGGTAGCAGAAATAAATAAATATCCAACAAGAAATAATATCCTAGCCTTGTCCCTTATGGGATCACAACATCAAAACCATAACTAGAAAATATATAAAAAAACATCAATAAACTAAATAAGCAGAAAGCTCTTCACTACTCAGCTTGCCTGTCAAAGTATTCTTAATCTTCCCGCGATAAGGTTAAAGGAACTGGGCCATGAAAAATCCAAACGTCAGTGCATCATAAATATCATCATCATCATAATAATAATAATAGACTGAACATCATGCTATATAGGATGTCATGTGCAAGAGTGAGGTATGAGTATAAACAAAATCAATTACAGGTAAAATAACAAGCGAGCTATAGGTAGTCAAACATGTCATGTGTATCTTAAGGTCTGTATTTCTAAGTTAACTATCCTACAGGTATTTAAAACCAATGAATGTACTCCTCCATGTAACTCAAAAGTATATATCTTGTTATCCCCCAGGACCATGGACCAAGATATATCCAGTTACCCCTTGGGATTACGAATCAAGATGTATGAATCAAGAATGATTCTGTTCCGTTACCCCCTCCGGAATCACCGAAACATGTAATATCCTTTTAAGTTACACTTTTGATTTCCTCAGGTTTCATTTTTCAAGTCAGGTATGAATAATATCTACCTAATACCAACACAGGAACATGCAGGTACAGGTTATGTCTATCTAGACAACAAGTCATGTCCATTAGGACAAGAAGTCAAGATTGTTAGCATCGGTAAGTATCACAGGTAAGTAGGTACAAGCAAGATAACAATATCAGTAACAAGATGATAAGCATGTCAAGGTAGTATATTAAATTAGGTAAAGTGTTTATTTGTAATAATATCGTGCAAACTGGTCGTGATGAAATACGGTTGTAACCTTTATCTAGGTGTGATAAATAGTGTAACGAAAAATAAACCATATTAATTCCAACACTTCATTATAAACTATAATTTATAAAACTTGTTATTGTTAACTAATTTACGATATACGGATTATACGTGTAACCGATATAATAATAATAAGTAATATCACGATATATATATATATATATATATATATATATATATATATAACTATAGCATGTAGCAATTTGTAAACTTGCCTTGGTCATGACGAATACGGATACGAACACGACAAATATCGAACGGCGGCAAATACGAAGCCACCTCCAACTAGCAAAGCTCGTCGATGAAGTCCACGACAACTAAAACTGCTGTCAATGGTGATCGATGAAGATGCAGGTGATGGGGTCTCGGCTGTGAGGTGATGGAGGCGAGGATGATGGCTGGAGGCGGTGTTAGGTTGCCTGGACGATGGTGTTGATGATGGTGAGGGTCGACGAGGATGGTGCGGTCACGGGAGGAGGAGAACGAGGTTGGTTTGCGTCCAAGATAGGATCTTGGTGATCGGGGTCAAGGCGCGTGGTGAAGCGATGGTGTTGGTGATGGCCGGAGGTGTTGGCTATGGTGTCGGGGTTGTGTTTGAAGGAGATGGAGGGGTGTTGGAGTCGACGACAGACTGGAGAAGAAGAAGGTGATGGTCTGCGACGACGAGGAGGAGATGGGTGCGATCGAGATTGTGAAGGAGGTGAGATTGGGGGTTGAGGGTTGCGCGTCGACAGGTGAAGGTTGCAGAGGAGGTGGCTACGGGCTTAGAGATTGAAGGAGGTGTGGGGTGATGGAGATGGTGATGGCGGCAAGGGTGACACAAGGGGTGGCAACATGGGTGCCGGCCATGAGAGGGAGAGAAGAAGAGAGACGAGGTAGAGAGAGATATCCGAGGGAGAGTGTGATAGAGATGAACAGAGAGAGAAAGAGAGAGAGTTTTAAATTTTTAAATAAGAAAATATAATGTGTTTATATGTATAGTATATGTATAATATATTTATAGTTTTGTATATATCTAATAATATTATAAAAGATATTAAAAGTCTCCGATCCAACTCTACTAAATCTCAAAGAAAATATATTGGAAAATATTTATACATACACAGCCTCTTTAAACCATAAATCTAAGAGTTAAAATAATATATTATAATATATATATATATATATATATATATATATATATATAGAGAGAGAGAGAGAGAGAATAATGGAGGAAAGAGGCCCTAGGAGGCTTTTTGCGTTAGGCGGCGCCACAAATCACGTCCTCCACCATTTTATTCGACGATCGGCACCGGCCATCTTGATATTCATTATGTAATATGTCAATACACCAAATTTCATGTATTCCAACACCATTTCACCGTTGATTTAGCAATGTAAAAAGTTCTATTGTCGGTAAACCGTTAATTTTGTACCCACTAAATCGACGGTGAAAAGATGTTGGAATCACATGAAATTTGGTGTATTGACATATTACATAATGAAGATTAAGATGGCCGGTGCCGATCATCGAATAAAATGGTGGAGGACGTGATTTGTGGCGCCGCCTAACGCAAAAAGCCTCCTAGGGCCTCTTTCCTCCATTATTCTCATATATATATATATATATATAGTCATGGTATCTAGGATGTTTAAGATTTACTTGCAGATAATTGTCAATAATAAACTATGAGATGTTTAAACAAGATAAACATGCTGGAAATTAATATATGTAAATATACATAATGTATGGCTACCAGAAAAATATATACATATAATTTAAATATTATATATCTGTTATTTAAGATTCATATAGATTTAGTCTACGGATAAATATTAATAAAAGATACTTTAGCATCATAACGGGTTTCACGCAAGCGAGTCGGGTCCGATAAACACATATACTATTCAAACCAATCACAACCCAAATAATTAATAAAATAAAATTAAAAATACTAATTAATAACGTTAAATAATGTACGATCGTACTAGAGTGTTATACCTATGAGATCCTCTTGACTCATAGGGAAAAATACCTTTATGAGACCCTTATGACTCATAAAATCAAAAAAGCCTTAGTTAACAGGGATCTAAACCTGTCTTCTAAGCCACCATTGTCCAAATAGGAAACGACAAATGATGATTCGCTCCTGGCAATATTCCTGTTGTAGCAATACTGATATCAAAACAGGCATCAAATCCCAAGTTTCCCCAGGCGGATGATGAATTGTTCCTGGCATACGTGCTTCAGTGTACGCTGATGCCAACTTGAAGTCGTCGTTAAACTGGAAAATAAAAATAAAATACCCGAAATGATTGGACAACTCACAATAAAAATCAGCGAGTAAAATATAAAAAAGAGCCGAAATGATTGGGCAACCGCGAAAATTAGCCGAAATGATAGAGCAATCGCGACTTTCGCGATAAGAAAAGCTAAAATGATGGAGTAATCATGGATATATAAAAAAAGAAAAAAGAAGAAAAAAATTCTTCCCTATAAGTAGGATAATACAGACTCCTGTATACAATCCACAGACACGAACAAATGAAGAGGAGCAATGCATTTCACCATTCTGTGCCAGAGTAAAAATTAAGTCTCGATGGTAATACACACAGTCTGTGTAAGGTTCCATAGCACGACAGCAAGGTTTCGGGAGGCATCGCCCATGCCATTTTCAAAAAATTGCCATGCTAATGAACCTAAATTTAGAATCTTTAACTAGAGATTTAGACAAACCTAAATGTAAACAACTTTACATCTAAAGAGAACAAGAATACAACCTTTGTAGATGGTCATTCTCTTCACTTGCTCCGTGTAGTAGTCCCGCGACTTCACTAGGCTTCTCTTGAGACTTTGAACGAGCCTCTTTTGTTGTCTTTGTGCCAAAGACGATCCACCCGAAGTTCATCTAGATCAAGCTAACTCTACACTAAACTTCTTTAGTGTATGAAACACACCACACTAAATTGCTAGTTTGGTGTCGGATGATATAGTAGGGGATATGATAAGCTCACTATTTTGTATTCAAGCTTCATGATTCACATCACATGTGAGGGTTGAAGATTGAGCCATGACAAGAGGAGGAAGATGAAGCTAGAGAGCAACCATGGGAGCAACTCAAGAATTTGGCTAAGTGTTGAGAAAGAGATAGAATGAAAGCCAAGTCTTGACCCCTCACTCATTCAAGCATGGAATTATGCAATATAAAATTGCAACTATGCTTGAATAGTGAGTCAAGATGAATAAACAAAAGAAAATCCCATGCTTGCAACCATGCTTCATTATCCACCTCATTTCCATTTTCACAAATTAGAAATATAAATATCATGCTTCATTATATATATATATATATAATAAATTAATATATACATAATGAAGAATAATTAGTGAGCTAATGATATTAGTTAAGATATAATTATATCACATATAATATATATCACATTATTAAATCAACACTTGATCTAATAATCCGGTTATATCATATATGACCGACTAATATCATTTATCTGTATATCACATTATCGAATCAACATTTGATTCGACAATCTGGTTGTATCATATATAACCGAACCGATAACAGATGACTGCCAGATTACAATACGGTATCACATACACGTAATTAATCAGGCCCACACATATATCACATATGTGTCCTATTTCGTTTCGCTTGAACCAGGGAACTTCTGTGTGGGACTCTAAAGACTTGTCAATACGCCAGCAGTAGGTGATGATCATATCAGTCACCTACAAGCCGTCAGCGGTACTATCTGGACTAACGGTTACCCGGGTATTGAGCGATATGAAGATCAACAAGCAAGCCTGTCCATAGTCACCATGAAACCTATCAGTAACACTGCCGTACAGTTCGTTCTCTTCGTCTGATATGTCGCATATTATGTCTAGGGGTAGAAATCGTCAGACCCCAGTAACGTGATAAGTCATGCCGATGTCTAGCCTATAACGGATTGAGAAACTACTGATAACACTTATCAGTAATTTTCGGCAGCAGTCCTGGCCAGGGACTTCCAGTTATAGCCAATCGAGTATAGCGCAACATTATCCCCCAATACCGGGAGAGACGAAACCCCTCCTACCGCTCATTGCCTCCATGTGACTCGGGACTGTATCCAAAATCCACCTGTTTACACAACTCCTCTTGAGCGTAGTAGGGAGGAAATCAAAACACAGTGGGAGCCACACAAGACTCTATGACGATCTCAGATCTACAGACTAACCTGTACCAGTGTCACCAGAGGACTGCTCTCTGACGATAGGTATACTACCACATAGGAGTTCTCGGTGAGTCCTGTTCAGTGTGCCCAGTCTCCACTGAGCACCCGTATACCATCTCTGATGTCAAACAACAATGGATGTGAGATCATCCATCGCCCATCATATGGGTCAAGAAGCGTATACGCTAGTCTACTTTGGAATATCGATGCCCTGTCTCGATATTCCCTCGACTAGGAAGAATTAAAGGATATACTTGTGAACTACCCTGGCCCCACTTGTATGATCTCCATCATAGTCCTGGTAGTCAAGTACATATCCTAAGGGCTTTATCAACATGTGAGAGCTAGACAGTATTAAAATACAAGTCTACATGTTAAGATAAAGAAAAACCAGATAGCATACTATTATGTCGAGCAAAAAATTCCTCTCTATATATATCCAAGCATCCACTATAATATACATCATATGTACAATAATGGCCTCTAGGGCATACATATAACTAACAATCTCCCACTTGCACTAAGGCCATGTGTTGTAGTATCTCATACCCAACATCCCAAAAAGTCTCTTAAATTGTGTCTAGGGGAGGGCCTTTGTGAGTGGATCCTCTACGTTATCCTTCGTGTCAACTCTCCTGACCTCGATCTCCCGGCGATCAACTATCTCCCGGATCAGGTGATACCGCCTCAGAATATGTCTGGATCTCTAATGGGACATGGGTTCCTTGGCCAAAGCCACCGCTCCATTATTATCATAATACACAGGTATTGGATGCTCAATGGATGGAACCACACCAAGCTCAGCAATGAACTTCTTCATCCAGACAGCTTCTTTGGCAACATCGTTGGCAGCGATGTATTCAGCCTCTATCGTCGAGTCTGCAACGGTGTTTTGCTTGGAACTCTTCCAACACACCGCCCCTCCGTTGAGGGTAAAGACAAAACCCGAGACCGACTTACTGTCGTCCTTATCACTTTGGAAGCTAGAGTCGGTAAAGGACTCCACTTGGAGTTCACCGTTACTGTACACCAAGAACATCTCTTTAGTCCTTCTCAAGTACTTGAGAATGTTCTTTACAGCTATCCAGTGATTCTCTCCTGGATCTGCTTGATACCTACTCATTACACTTAGTGAGTACGCTACATCGGGTCTGGTACATAACATCGCGTACATGATGGATCCTACTACCAAAGAATAGGGTATCTCTTGCATGCGAGCTTTCTCCAAATCAGTCTTGGGAGACATCTCTTTGGAGAGAGTGAGTCCTGAGATTGTGGGTATATTCCCACGCTTGGAATTTTCCATACTAAACCTCTTTAGTACGGTGTCAATGTACCTGGATTGGGACAATCCCAGTATCCATTTAGATCTATCTCTATAGATCTTAATCCCAAGATGTAGGAGGCATCACCTAGATCTTTCATTGAGAATCTTTGTGATAAGAAGAGCTTGACCGAGTGCAGCATAGGAACACCATTTCCTATCAAGAGTATGTCATCCATGTACAATACGAGGAAGACGACCTTACTCTCTGCGACCTTCTTGTATATACAAGGTTCATCTACGTTTTTGATGTAGTCAAACTCTTTGACTACCTCATCAAAGTAGATATTCCAACTCCGCGATACCTGCTTCAATCCGTAGATTAATTTAAGCAGCTTGCATACCTTTCCATTGCTCCCACTGTCTACGAAGCCCTCCGGCTGAGTCATGTACACGCTCTCTTCTAAATCACCATTTAGAAAGGCGGTCTTAACATCCATTTGCCAGATTTTGTAGTCATGGTATGCAGCGATGGCAAGTAGGATCCGGATGGACTTAAGCATAGCCACTGGAGAACTCATAATCCACACCTGGTCGTTGACGAAAACCTTTTGCAACAAGTCTAGCTTTGAAAGTTTCAACTTTTCTATCTACACCAAGTTTCTTCTTAAAGATCCATTTGCTCCCAATGGGTTTTACCCCTTCGGGAGCAACTTTAAAAGTCCATACTTTGTTGGTGTACATGGATTCCATCTTAGATCGCATTGCATCCAGCCATTTCACAGAGTCCCCACTTGTGATGGCCTGCTCGAAGCTAGTTGGGTCATCATCTTCCATGATGGAATCCTCGCTCCCACCATCAATGAGAAAACCGTAGTATCTCTCAGGTGGATGAGGAACCCTACTAGATCGGCGGAAAGGCTGAGGTTCGTTGGGAACTACTGAATCCTATGGTTCCACCAAATCTTCTGTTGCAGTTTGTGTAGCTGGAACTTCTTCCAGTTCTACCTCCTTGCCACTAATTTCTTTCATAAGAAAACCCTTTTCTAAAAAGGTGGAATGTAGAGAAACAAACACTTTTTGTTCCTCGGAATGGTAGAAGATATACCCTCGCGAATATTTGGGATATCCAATAAACTTGCACAGAACTGATCTTACCTCGAGCTTGTCCGGATTTTGTGTTTTCACATAGGCCGGACAACCCCATATCTGGATAAAATTAAGATATGGTCTCTTCCCATTCCACATCTCATATGGAGTGGTAGGCACTGATTTGGTTGGAACTCTATTCAATAGATATGCTGCTGTCTCAAGCACATAACCCCAAAAGGAAATAGGTAACTTAGCGGTGCTCATCATAGAGCGCACCATATCCAATAGGGTGCGATTCTTCCGCTCCGATATACCGTTTTACCGTGGTGTATACGGAGGAGTAAGCTGAGAGAGAATCCCATTCTCTTTTAGATAGTCACGGAATTCCTTGCTCAAGTATTCTCCTCCCCCATCAGATCGAAGGATTTTAATACTTTTACCCATCTGGTTCTCAACTTCATGCTTATATTCTTTGAATTTCTCAAAAGCTTCAGACTTGTGTTTCAACAGAAACACATGACCGACTCTTGAGAGATCGTCAGTGAATGTAATGAAGTACGAGGAACCATTCCTGGCATGTGTAGACATGGGACCGCATACATCGCTATGTATCAGTCCCAAGAGTTCCGTAACTCTTTCTCCGTGTCCACTAAACGGATTTTTGGTCATCTTCCCTTTGAGACATGACTGGCAAGTGTCATAAGATGAAAATTCGAACGTATTCAAATATCCATCCTTATGTAACTTAGCTAGTCGTGTAGCATTGATATGACCTAGTCTACAATGCCATAAGAAGGACTCGTTCATTTCTGAACTTTTCCTCTTGTGTGTGTTCTGTACGTTAAAAACCGTGTTTTGATTCAGAATGTATAATCCGTTACATAACGCACCAAACCCAATCAACACTTGATTTAGGTAAATAACATTATTCTCCACTACAAAGTTATATCCTTCTTTATCTAATAAAGAAATTGATATTAAATTGCATATCATAGAGGGTACGTAATAACAGTCATTCAGGATCAATATATTCCCAATTGGTAATACAAGGTGATATTCATCAACTGCTTTGGCTGCAACACTTGCACCATTCCCTACTTTTAGAGAATGATCACATTTTCCCAGTTCTCTACCTTTCCTTAGCCCATGCAACAAATTGCATATGTGGGATCCCGATCCGGTATCTAATACCAGGACGTAGAGTGTACCGAGAAACAGTTTTCTGTAACTAACACACCCGAAGAAAATACATCAACATGCTTGTTCTTCTTTTGGGTGGCGTGGGAATCCAGATATTTTCTTATTTCCTACTCAGACTTATAACACTTATAAGTTGGAGCGGAACCAACTTTCCCCTGCTCAGTATAACAAGCGGGTTCGGTCAATACATCCATATTATTATCTTGATTAAGGCGTGACATTGGTTGCTGCCTGGAGAGAGAGAGAAGGAAACGTATTAGTGTGCGCTCTTTGCAAGATTAGATTGGTTATTATCTTATCTAATCAGGACGGCTCCCACTTTTTTTTTTATCAAATCTTCCTTCAAACCCTAAAAGGTAAGACTAGCCGGGATTAATTACACCTTACAAGTTCGCCAATCTTTCAGCCATGCCAGTGCCAGTACTTTGAGGGAGGTTCCCCGTACTTTCGCACGGACCTAATTAAAATAAACCTCGTTTTCCTAGAGGCATAACCCCATTAACATCTTTCTAGACACCTACTTGATCGGTTAATTGTGATGTGTAAAACTCTCCCAGGAGTAACTCTTACTCGTAGTGGGTATCGGGATCCAACTATCTCATAGAAGGTATGCAATCTCATTGTAAATTTCAACACTTGAAATTCCCGATAATATTTTTGCCCCAAGAGTCCTATGACCTTGACGGAGGCCAAACTACCCACATGGTGCTAGTCAAGTTCAACCCGTCATTTCCTGATTGAATTTGACCCACCCGCACGACCCATGACGGAGGCCAAACAATGTCGTACGAATACCCTAATCCAATCGCATCTCATGCTACAGATAAGTACTAATCAGCTACCGTACACTACGTCTTGACAGAGGCCAAACTACCGTAGCACGAATACTAAAATAGCACTTATCTGAAATGACGGAGGGCTACGTCAGATTTTTAAGAAAACCTTTTGCGTATTGAACTTGATATCGTTGCAGAATCGAGTGATTTTGAAAAGGAGTGTTTTTGAGGCTTTTACTAGTTCCGCTAAAGAGGTCACTCCCGGTGAAGGGATCTCGGCTCTTTCCTTATCGAATAAGGTGCTGAATATTCTACAAGGAATACCGCTATGCAAAGCAAGAACTAAAAGGCAATCAAAAACAAAACCGAATGGGTTGTAGCATCTGCTAGTTTCTCTAAAGAGGCCACTCCCGGTGAAAGGATCTCGGCTGTTTCCTTATCGAATAAGGTGCTGGATATTCTACAAGGAATACCGCTATGCAAAGCAAAAACTAGAGTTACCCTTTTTGAAAATTTGATTCTACAACATCATTTTGGTTTTTTTTCTTTCATTAATCTCATTAATGAAGTCCCATCAATTAAGCTTCCTAAGCATCACAGAAGAAACGAAAATACAACGTACACTTATGCCATCCGCATTCGCCACAATGTCCCGTTATGCACCGTTAGGTTACTTAACTAACGGTATAGCGGGGCGAGACTAGCGCGGGTGCAAAATATAAGCAACGTTTATTATATATCATATATACAATAATAAAGAATTCGTCTCACGCATATAAAGTGATCACATCACAGAATATCAGCAGCAGAAGATAACATATGAAATATTGGATATACTAGGAATTCCATGTTTTATGTTAAGCCAGTATAAAACACGGATTCCATGGTCACGATGAATAGCCAAACCCACATCCCTAGACCCCTACGAGAGTGGCAAGCAACCTTACCAATTCTAGAGTTAGGAGATCCGGACTTGACTCCTCGAGATGGTCTCCCACTGGAATCTAGAACCCGGTTACTTGTGCTCCCCTCCTTGGGTCTATCCTAATGCGGAATATAAAATAATATACAACAATGGTGACATCATCCTCAACCCGGAAGTGTCCCAATAAAAGAATATTACATACAATGAATTTTACATGAATGAAAATAAAAACTCTCATCTTACATAAAACCCCCGGCTATTCAAAACATGACGATCCAATATAACATATCCAAGCAACACATAACATCACATGTCATCAAATAGCTAGACGATGTTAAACATTCCGATCGAATCAACAAACACCCAAAATTACCCAAAAAGCTCAACACTTGAGTGTAGTTGAAAATTACTCAGTACATGCCAAAGCTCCTATGAACCAGCTGTAGAAGGGTCAACCAATGACTCACATGTGGCACCGCTGAACTACCACAAACCCTAGGGTTTTGTGGCGGTTCTGACGGTCACATAATCGAGTTAAGGTTTCGTTCTTCTAGAGGGTTCACAGTATCGCTTGCATGATTTTCTGAAAGTTTTAAACTAAGGAAAAATCCAACACTTGGAAAATTTCCGAGGAGGGTTAAAATGGGTATTTGATATCCTTTCGAACTTTTTAACATCGTCTAAAGTAACCCGAAAAACTGTTAGAATTACGACTATGAAACACTCCGAGTTTCCTTTACAAAAAGTTATATCACATGAAAATTTAGAAAAAACAAACAACACCTGAAACACCAAAACCCAGAGACTAGAACACATTACAAATTTCAACCCCAGACCCCTCCAAAAAACTGAGCAGGCCGGTTTTAACAAGCATGTGTCCGGCCAAAATCCGAGGTCCTGGGCTAAATTTTGTACTCTGTTCTTGTGGCAGCTCATACAACATTCTGCAGTTGTTTAAAAAAATTTTAGACCACGTTTTAAAATCGACAGAAATTGGATTCTAGGGTTTCAAGTTTCGGAGTAGTTTCGGTTTCGTAATCTAACAAATATTGTCTAAATCTTTAGCTTGGCTCTGATACCACTGTAAGGTTCCCTAGCACGACAACAAGGTTTCGGGACAAATCGTCCATGCTGTTTTCAAAAAATTGCCATGCTAACGAACCTAAACCTAGAATCTTTAACTAGAGATTTAGACAAACCTAAATGTAAACAACTTTACATCTAAAGAGAACAAGAATACAACCTTTGTAGACGGTCCTTCTCTTCACTTGCTCCGTGTAGTAGTCCCGCGACTCCACTAAGCTTCTCTTGAGACTTTGAACGAGCCTCCTTCGTTGTCTTTGCGCCAAAGACGATCCACCCAAAGTTCCTCTAGATCAAGCTAACTCTACACTAAACTTCTTTAGTGTATGAAACACACCACACTAAATTGCTAGTTTGGTGTGGGATGATGAAGTATGGGATATGATAAGCTCACTAGTTTGTGTTCAAGCTTCATGATTCACATCACATGTGAGGGTTGAAGCTTGAGCCATGAAAAGAGGAGGAAGATGAAGCTAGAGAGCAACCATGGGAGCAACTCAAGAATTTGGCTAAGTGTTGAGAAAGAAATAGAATGAAAGCCAAGTCTTGACCCCTCACTCATTCAAGCATGGAATTATGCAATATAAAATTGCAACCATACTTGAATAGTGAGTCAAGATGAATAAAAAAAAGAAAATCCCATACTTGCAACCATGCTTCATTTTCCACCTCATTTCCATTTTCACAAAATAGAAATATAAATGCCATGCTTCATTATTATATATATATATATATATCATATATATTAATATATACATAATGAAGAATAATTAGTGAGCTAATAATATTAGTTAAGATATAATTATATCACATATAATATATATCACATTATTAAATCAACACTTGATCTAATAATTCGGTTATATTATATATGACCGACCAATATCATTTATCTGTATATCACATTATCGAATCAACATTTGATTCGACAATCTGGTTGTTTCACATATAACCGAATCGATAACAGATGACTGTCAGATTACAATACGGTATCACATACACGTATTTAATCAGGTCCACACACATATCACATATGTGTCCTACTTCGTTTCGCTTGAACCAGGGAATTTCTGTGTGGGACTCTGAAGACTCGTCAATACGCCAGTAGTAGGTGATGATCATATCAGTCACCTACAAGCCGTCAGCGGTACTAGCTGGACGTAACGGCTACCCGGGTATTGAGCGATATGAAGATCAACAAGAAAGCCTGTCCATAGTCTCCATGAAACCTATCAGTAACACTACCGTACAGTCCGGTCTCTTCTTATCATGTCTAGGGGTGGAAATCGTCAAACCCCAGTAACGTGATAAGTAATGCCGATGTCTGGCCTATAACTTTTCGAGAAACTACTGATAACACTTATCAGTAATTCTCGGCAGTAGCCATGGCCAGGGACTTCCAGTTATAGCCAATCGAGCATAGCGCAACATCAACCCCCAATACCGGGAGAGACGAAACCCCTCTTATCGTTTATTGCCTCCATGTGACTCGGGACTGTACCCAAAATCCACCTGTTTGCACAACTCCTCTTGAGTGTGGTAGGGAGGAAATCAAAGCACAGTGGGAGCCACACAAGACTCTATGACGCTCTCGGGTCTATAGACTAACCTGTACCAGTGTCACCAGAGGACTGCTATCTGACGATAGGTATACTGCCATATAGGAGTCCTTGGCGAGTCCTGTTCAGTGTGCCCAGTCTCTACTGAGCACCCGTATGCCATCTCTGATGCAAACACCAATGGATGTGGGATCATCCATCGCCCATCATATGGGTCAAGAAGCATATACGCTAGTCTACTCTGGAATATCGATGCCCTGTCTCGATATTCCCTCGATTAGGAACAATTAAAGGATGTACTTGTGAACTACCCTTGCCCCACTAGTATAATCTCCATCATAGTCCTGATAGTCAAGTACATATCCTAAGGGCTTTATCAACATGTGAGAGCAAGACAGTATTACAATACAAGTCTACATGTTAAGACAAAGAAAAACCAGATAGCATACTATTATGTCGAGCAAGAAAGTCCTCTCTCTATATATCGAAGCATCCACTATAATATATATCTTATGTACATAATGGCTTCTAGGGCATACATATAACTAACAGTCTGGAGACTATCTTGACGTCTTATCTACTCCAGCAAAGTACAGACGCGACGTCAACAAAGACCAAAGGGTCAAAATGAAAGCAGGGTAATGGGATATTCCTAGCCCCAGGTTTTGATGAGAGTACATATAAGCCTAAAGACCATTGGATATCATCTCATCTCAGAAGGGTGCAATTATGACTTCCTAAAGATTGATAACAGTCCGATCTTAAGGTAAAGCGCCATGGTGACGCCTAACATTGAATCTTCTGACGGAAATATAGATACATTAGCCAATGAAGGTTACTTAAGACGTCGTGTTTTCGTCTTAGAAGGGATGGAAGATACGGAAAGTGCATGGCTACTTTAACCGCTACCTATGGGATGCAAATCGAGAAGAAGATAGCTAATGCAATGGTGTGACGGACTACACCCAGTACCATAAACCTGACGGCCTCTTATACTAACAGGGGTATGTTAATGTCAGTTTGAGTTTATCTATACCTAAGGGGAAGGTAAATTGAACGCTCCGGAACAAGTAAAAAAACTAAGCTAAGCCATTTCAGCATAAACAAAATAAAGAAGAGCAATTCGCAGAAGCACAATGTTTAGGTGAACAAAAAGGGCTTTCCATTTATACATCAAAAGGTGGATTACAGACAACCAATCGAGGACAAGTACTGAAAAGTGAAAAGACAAACAAAAGCAAATGCTACTACATCATTCAAAGTTTACAGCGATAGGATACTAACATTGGTACAAGGGTTGATAAACTCAAAAATAATACCCAACAAAGCCTCCCAAGCATCATCTTACATCTTCTGGTGTGCCTGCTCATGAAGAAAAACTTCGGGTTCACCACTGATATCTTCCACCTTCGCGTATGAGGATATGATTGCTCTCTGCTGATAGATGCGGTGCAAGAGAGTAATCACATCGTCCTTTCGTTCTTTAGATCAGGCCCATCAAGTAGACCGAGTGCACTTTGTCTTCGTCCTGGTCAAGCGCTTGAAGCGGCATCACCTCGTTGCTCTCCAGCAAGGCTTCCCGGATCGCTTTTAAAAATCATCTGCTGGAGAGAAGAGCGGCGAAGAAGTAGTCGCCCGTTATAATCCTCGAAGCGGCGTAGCACGGCTTCGCTCTGAGCAGCAGTGTAGTCCGGCCCATAAGAATGATTGACTGCATGGGAAATGGTGTCCTAGATGGAATACCGATGACCATCTATGGTACCTACAAAGAAGAGATCATAACACCTTAAAAAAACCCACAGGGGGTGCGTAAAATTAAGCATCAGAGCTAAGCTTTTTAAAAAATGGGTTCTTACCATAAATGTGATAAGACAAGTCTATTGATTAGACTGTTAAACGAAGACTAAGCTTCGAAACAGAGCTAAGCTCTGAAGGAGAAACAAAGTTCTCAAAGGAATAAGAAAAGAAAATGAGGCACAGATCCCCTTAGAGCCTAAGGCTTTATTTATAGGGATGTGGGATCAGTTCGAATTCCTCACATCCCTTTGAGGATTCGACGGCTATAAGGTCTGGCATCGTTATGCCCACGTGCAAGGCACGTGGGTGCAGTAGTGGGGGGCGTTTGTTTCTGCCCAAATAGCGGCGTTTAAAAGTTGAGCCGAAGCCGCCTTTGGCAGCGCCCATGTGAGAAGCACGTGGCGCTGATGCCATTAGCCGTGGGCAGCGTCCACGTGCAAAGCATGTGGCGCTAATGCCATTAGCTGCAGGCGGCGTCCACGTGCAAGGCACGTGGCGCTCATGCCAATTCCTTTGAAGAGTTTGCTTCAGATAGAAACTAAGTTCAATATAGGAAAATATTTCTCCGATCTTTCTAAAAACAAGAAATATTTTCGATGTTAAATAGAGGACCCTTAGATCAAAGATCCAACGGTGTTGCTTGATTATGAAATTAATCGAGATCTCTTAAATGAGAGATTTTCTAAACTAAATGAACAATTCTCCTCTCTTATAAATAGGAGTAGGAAAGATCAAATCTCAGATACAGAAACCCCTTTACAAGGTTACAACTGAGAATTTAATTCTCTGCTAAGAAATATTCTTCTTCAAAACCTTAGGTAAATCAATAGAGAAAAATTCTCCTTTTACCTGTTTTCTCCATTAAAAAGAGACTTAGTCCTCATAAGAACCTATGTTCTTTCTCTGGATCGAAAATCCATGAGATAAATCGCTCCTAAAACGAGAAATCATATTCTTATGGAGGGATCTTGATCTTAAAATCCAAGATCTAGGGAAAACTTGAGTGTTTCCACCATCGGAGAGATATCAAGAAGCATAAAGATGAAGTTTTTACTTCATGGAACACAGTTCCCTCTGAACATGTCTGCATAAGAATTTAAGTTTTACAGATCTTAAAAATAAGATTTTGATCATGGTTAAAGGATCTGCCTTTTCATAAAAAAATATGTATGAACTTGATGATAAAAAAGAAAGATCATATTTCTGAAAAATTTAATTTTTCTTAATAGAGTTTAGACTCTCAAAACCCTAGCAGCGCCGCACGTGAAAGGCACGTGGACCAACGTTAGGTTCAATATGGCAGTGTCGCAAGTGAAAGGCACATGGGCCAACGTCAGGTTCAATATGGCAACGTCGCAACTGACAGACCTCATTGATATAAGAAATGCTACCTAAGTTCATTCCCATTAGTAAACTAAGATACCAACGTAGACCCCGTCAAGAAAATGCTTAAACCAAATCTAGAATCTAAACGGATTTGGACTAATCTGTGATTTACGGGCGATGGCAAATTAGTCTCCGTATACAATCAAAGGGAAACCCAAAATTAACTAAAATACGATATATGAAGGAATAGACCTGGAATGCAGAAAGTTGTTATCGCTCTACGATAACATAATTAACTGCAGGGGGAAAAAGCATCCCCACAATGAATAAACCTCTCATCCATGGAGGTAATATGAAGTCACTTAGATCGGTCGCATCTGTCCAAACCTCCAATATATGAAGCCATAAACCAACTTGGTATCTTTGAAGAGGTGGATGTATATGTACCTATGCATTTGCCCCTAGATTCAGGCTAAACACGCTCCTTGTGTCTCAGCCCAGTTTCTGGCGGTGAATAATAGTATTCTTCCAAACCTAAGGCTGAAGCTGAAAGGAAGGAAAGGAAGAAAACCAACCGGCCTAAGTATGATGTACAGAAGGTAAGACATGGAAGACATATAAAAAGGTAGCAGTTGAAGGGAAAGGAGATTGCAATTACTGTCATGAGCCTAGGCAGTGGAAGAGGTATTACTGGGAATACCTGGCCACCTCCTTGAAATATAATGATACTTCATCCTTTGGTGTGTTCTTTGAAAACTGTTTCTCAATAAACTCTACTTCCTGAGTATATGATACCGGATTAGGATCCTATATCTGTAAGTTTTTACAGATGCTGAGAAGGAGTAAAGTATTGGGAAAGGGTGATTTGATCCAAAAAGTTGGAAATTGGAGCTAATGTTGCTATTTGGGACTATCACCTGGTTTTGCCTAACGAAAAATATTTGGTTTTGAATAACTGTTGTTATGCACTAAGTTTTAAAAATAATATCCGTCTCTTTATTTGATAAAGAAGGATATAAATTTTGAAAATTATGTTGCGAACATTTTCCTTCATCAAATGTTAATTGGGAATGGTGCATAGAATAACGGTATAGATATTCTTAACTAAAACACGGTTCTCAATTTACAACACACGGAGTTTGAATTAGTGAACTTTTAGGACTTATACATAGTGATGCATATAGTCTGATGTCCTTAAGGACAAAGGATGGTACTCATATTTCATACCGTTTACCTATGAGTACTCTAGTTTTAGACGCACCTTCTTGTTGAAACGCAAAGTCTATAGCTATTGAGAAGTTCAGAAAATATAAGAATAAATTAAGAACCATATGTTGGAAGTATCAAGATTCTTCGATGTAATCGAGGATGTGAATACTTATGCTCGGTATTCCGTAGATGTCTAATAGAGAATTTGATTCCCTTTCAGATTACTCCTCCGCATATACCATAGTACTTTGGATTATCGGAGAGGAGGATGATAGTTATATGTATGCCCTAGAGGCCATTACTGTACATATGGGGTATATTGTAGTGGATGCTTGGACATATATAGGGAGGACTTTCTTGCTCGACATGATAGTACGCTATCTGGTTGCTCTTTATCTGAACATGTGCTCTGATTGTCTCTATGTTACATGTTGATAAAGCCCTTAGGATGAGTACTTGACTACCAGGACTATGATGCAGATCATACTAGTAGAGACAGTGTAGTCGCCAAGTACATCCTTCAAATGTTCCTAGTCGTGGAAGTACCGAGACAGGGCATCGATACTCCAGAGTAGACTACCGTATGCGCTTCTTGACCCATATGATGGGCGATGGATGATCCCATATCCATTGGTGTTTGACATCAGAGAAGGTATACGGGTGCTCAGTGGAGACTGGGTACACTGGACGGACTCGCCGAGAACTCCCAGATGGTATTATACCTCACGTCAGATGGCAGTTCTCTGGTGACACTGGTACAGAGTAGTCTGTAGACCCGAGATCGTCATAGAGTCTTGTGTGATTCCCACTGTGCTTTGATTTCCATCATACCACGTCCAAGAGGGCATGCAAAAAGGTGGCTTTTGGGTACAGTCCCGAATCACATGGAGGCAATGAGCGATAGGAGGGGATTCGTCTCTTCCGGTATAGGGAGTTGATGTTGCGCTGTGTTCGATTGGCTATAACTGGAAATCCCTGGCCAGGGATGCTGAGATTTACTAGTAAGTGTTATCAGTAGTTTCTCAAACTGTTATAGACCTCATATCGACACGACTTATCAAGCTACTGGGGTCTGACGTTTACCACCCCTAGGCGAGATATGCGACATATCAGACGAAGAGACCGGACTGTACGGGAGTGTTACTGATTGGATTCGCAGGAGAATGTACAGGCTTGCTTGTTGATCTTCTGATCGCTCAATACCTGGGTGGCTGTTACGTTTAGCTGACCGCTTGCAGCTTGTGGGCGTTTGATATGATCATCACCTACTGCCGGTGTATTGACGATTCTTTAGAGTCCTACATAGAGGTTTCTTGTCTCAGGCAAAATGGAGTAGGATCACATATGTGATATGTGCGGCACCGAGAACAATACGTGTATGTGATACCATACTAGATTCTCGCGATATGAGATATCGACCGGGTATATATGATATAGCCGGGTCATCGGATCAAGTGTTGATTCGATGAATTGATACAGATTATATTAGTCGGTTATTTGTGAAATAACCGGATTATCGGATCAAGTGTTGATTCGATAATTTAATGTATAATTATATATTTGATATATTAAATTACATTAACTAATATGAGCTCACTAAAAGATTCTTTTTCTCACTCAGGTAATACATTGATATATATGCGATATATGTTAATTGTATTATTTTATTTTGTTACAATAAATATTGTATATGTGATATATAATATTGTAACATGTTATGGTTATAAATGCAACATGATTTGTGGAGTTTAATTGAGGTTAGGGTTTGGATTAGGGTTAAGTCTTCATGAAGCTTTGACTTTGACTTGGATATTTTGTGATATCCCAACCCAACCCTTTAACCCTAGTTATGTCTCTACAATGGTTATCTTTATCATTATCTACCATGGTTGCATTTCTAACCATACACAAGAGTTTCATTATTCATCACAAAAGGATTCTTCTTCCTTGAGTTCTTGATGGAAAAGCTTACGAGCTTTTTCATAAGTGATGAAAATGAGTGAGTTAATGAAAACAAATGAGAGCTAAAATTCTACTTCATCATCCTAATCTATCCTAGCCATTTAGATTAGGGTGCTCACTTCATTTAGTGAGTGAGAGCTTGTGTTAATGAAACTTCAAGGTAGATCATCTTTGTTATCGAAGATCGGAAGCAAGCTTGCATCTTTCTCTTCGTGGAGCCTCTCGAGAGTCCGGAACTTGATGATCGCAGCGAAGGGACCACAACACGGAGCTTATGAAGTGAAGGACCGGACTACAAAGGTTGTAAACCCAAACTCTTAGATGTTAAAGTGTTTAACATGCTTTGTTTCGCCTAACCTCTAGTCTAAGATCTTGGTTTAGGGTTGTTCGGCACGGCTAATTTTTAAATCGGGCATGGTTGATGCCTTATAGACCCTTATGCGTGTGCCTAGTAACCCTACAGTGGTATCAGAGCCAAGCTAGAGTTTTAGGCGAAGTCTAGGAGAAATTTAAAGTCCGATCGAACCCAGAAACCTCGGTTTATACCCTTTTCTGGAAATTTTTCAAAAATGTTGATTTTTTCATATTAAAAATACTCAAAAAAAATCAGCAGGGTATTTTAGGTATTATTGTGCAACACGTGCCTTTGATTTCATTAAAGCGCCGTGGAACCGCGGCCGTACCATGGCTTGCGCGGCGGTTCCGCGGCCAAACAGTAATATAATGGTTTGAGTTTTGCACAGTAACATCTGTAGTTAATTCCTGATACTTCTGGGTATTTTTAATTATACTCAAGTGTTGAGTTTTCTGGGTTGTTTTGAGGACTCGTTGATTCGATCGGATAATTTAACCTCGTTTAATTTTTTCTGGGTAATTTTAGAACGTGTTAAAAAGTTCGAACGGATATCAATAACTCACTTTTTCCCCTGTCGGAAAATTTTCAAAAGTTGGATTTTTTCTCGAGTTTGAAACTTTCGGAAAATCATGCAAGTAACGCGATGGACCCTCAAGAAGACAACAAACCTTAACTCGATTATGTGACCGTCTGAACCGCCTCTGAACCTTAGGGTTTGGGGCAGTACGGCGTTGCCACATGTGAGGCGTTGGCTTGACCCTTCTACGGCTGGACCATTGGTACTGTGGCATGTAATAGATGCTTTTAAACTCCGCTCAAGTGTTGAGCTATTTAGGAAAACTTGGGTGTTTGATGATTCGATCGGAAAGCTTAACATTGTCTATTTATCTGGAATGTGATACAATATTTGGAATGCACAAGTAGTTATGAGATAACTAATATGAATGTTATAAATCTAGCAGTTCAGTCTCATTTGATCGGTGACCACGGGATTTTGATGCGATCAAAAGTCCGTCGCAATCACGTAGCGTACGCGGATACTCGCCGAGTAAACTTAATAGATAGCCACGCCCCATAGCCCCGACCAAGTGACTGTAGGAGAACCTCGTCGCCAAAAGCATCCGTTCAGGTGCTCACGGCAGCGGTGTTCCGCCTTAGTGCGCTTCATCGACGGCATCTGAGGGTGCGGCCGTCTACTAAAGTTTGCGACGAGCATTCGATCAGGATGTCGGGAATCTTATTGAATTACCCGACTTGATATTGAAAAGAGTTTTCGATAATGAGACTAAAATGTGGGGTTTATAATTGTTAGGCATGCGATGTCTAAGGAATTCTTTTGGTTAGGCATGCGATGTCTAAAGAGGTTGCGGATTCCAACTGTTGCAGTTTTACATTTTCTTTTCTGTGACCGTAAGGGTAGTATGTGGTGTATCGCCGGCTTCATTGCTATACATCAACGACAATCAGGATACGCATACTTGCTTACGTTGATGATATGAGATATTATGTGTTGCTGTGATATGTTATATTGGATCGTCGTGTTCTGAATAGCCGGGGTTTTATGTGAGATGAGAGTTTTTCTTTTTTATTCATGTAAAATTCATTTGTATGTAATATTCTTTTATTGGGGCACTTCCGGGCTGAGGATGATGTCACCATTGTATATTATTTATTTTTCCGCATTAGGTAGACCCAAGGCGGGGAGCACAAGTAACCGGGTTCTAGGGTCCAGTGGGAGACCATCTCGAGGAGTCGAGACCGGGTCTCCTAACCCTAGAATTGGCAGTGTTGCTTGCCGCTCTCGTAGGGGTATAGGGATGTGGGTTTGGCTATTCTTCGCGACCGTGGAATCCGTGTTTTACACAGGCTCGTATTAAAACACGGACCTCCTAGTATATCCAATATTTCATATATGTTCTTCTGCTGCAATATTCTGTGATGAGATCATATTACTGCCTGAGACGAATGTTTATATTATATATATGAGATATATGTTATATTGTAGATTTCGTTTCAAATGTGATGCTTGTGAAGCATAATAAAATGGGACTTCATTAATGAGATTATTGAAACTAAAAGAAACCTAAAGATGTTGTAGAAAGTTGTTTAAAAAAATGGTAGCTCTAGTTCTTGCTTTGCATAACGGTGTTCCTTGTAGAACATCCAGCACCTTATTCGATAAGGAAAGAGCCGAGATCCCTTCACCGGGAGTGACCTCTTTAGCGAAACTAGCAGATGCTACAAACACGATTTGTCTTTTGATTGCTTATATAGTTGTTGCTTTGCATAGTGATATTTGTGAAATATCCTGCACCTTATTCGATGAGGAAAGAGCCATCAATCCCTTCACCGGGAGTGACCTCTTTAGCAAAACTCGAAAAGGCCTCAAAAACATTCCTTTTAAAAATCACTCGATTCTACAACGATATCAAGTTCATTACGCAAAAGGTTTTCTTAAAAACCTGTCGTAACCCTCTGTCATTTTAGGAAGTAGAGTACTTAGTATTCGTGCTGTGTTTGTTGACCTTAGTTAAGGCACAGTGTACGATAGCTAAGTGATGTCTTCCTATATAGCATATGATGCAATTAGTTAGGACAGTCATATAACTTTGTTGACCTTAGTTAAGGGTCATGTGGGTGGGTCTATTTAATCAAGAAATGACGGGTAGAACTTGACTAGTGCTTATGATTTGTTGACCATAGTTAAGATCATAAGTCACTAGGGGTAAAATATTATTGGGAATTTCAAGTGTTGAAATTTGCAATGAGATTGCATACCTTCTATGAGATAGTTAGATCCCGATACCCGCTGCGAGTAAGAGTTACTCCTGAGAGAGTTTTACACATTACAATTAGCCGATCAAGTAGGTGTCTAGAAAGGTGTCAACGGGGTTACGCCCCTGGGAAAAAGAGATTTATTTTAATTAGG
This sequence comes from Agapanthus africanus, assembly GCA_030015575.1. Classification (NCBI taxonomy): domain Eukaryota; kingdom Viridiplantae; phylum Streptophyta; class Magnoliopsida; order Asparagales; family Amaryllidaceae; genus Agapanthus; species Agapanthus africanus. The sequence goes on along the minus strand of CM057346.1, from coordinate 117,018,200 downwards.
TCCGTGCGAAAGCACGAGGAACCTCTCTCAAAGTACCGGCACTGGCCTGGCTGAAAGATTGGCGAACTTGTAGAGTGTAATTAATCCCGGCTAGTCTTTCCTTTTAGGGTTTGAAGGAAAATTTGACTAAAACAGTGGGAGACATCCTGATTAGATAAATTGATAACCAATCTAATCTTGTAAAAGAGCACGCTGAGTGTTTTCTTCTCTCTCTCTCCTGGTTGCGACTATGTCACGCCTTAATCATGATAATAATACGGATGTATTACCCGAACCCGCTTGTTATACTGCGCTAGGGAACGTTGGTCCCGCTCCAACTTATAATTGTTATAAGACAGAGCAGGAAATTAGGGAATACCAGATTTCCCGTGCCGCCCAAACGAAGAAAGTGCATGTTGATGCATCATCTTCGGGTGTGTTCATTACAGAGAACTGATTCTCAGTATCATTTACGTCCTGGGTATGAGATACCAGATCAGGATCCCGCAAATGTAATTTGTTACATGGGCTACAAATAGGTAGAGAACTGAGAACGGGTGATAAGTTTCATGAGATAGAAAATGGTGCAAGTGTTGCAGCTAAGTCTGTTGGTAGTTATCACCCTGTATTACCAGAATACATTGATTCTGAACGAATGTTATTAGATACCGAACCTGATATACAACATCATATCAGTCTCTTTATTAGTAAAGAAGGATATAATTTTGTATTGTTGGATAATGTTTTGAACATTTCCTATATCAAGAGTTGCTCGGTTCAAGCACGTTATCTAAAAGTATAGACGTTCTAAATCAAACTACAGTTCTTAACGTACAGAACACACACAAGAGGAAGAGTTCAGAAATGAACGAATCCTTCTTGAGGCATTGTAGACTAGGTCATATCAATGCGACCCGACTAGCTGAAGTTACATATAGATGCATATTTAAATTAGTTTGAATTTATATCTTATGAAACTTGCTGGTCATGTCACAGAGATAAGATGACCACAGCTCCGTTTATTGGAAACTGAGAAAGAGTTAGTGAACTCTTGGGATTGATACATGCTGATGTATGAAAGTCCTCTGTCTACAAATGCCAGGACCGGTTCTTTGTACTTCATTACATTCACTGATGATCTCTTAAGATTCAGACATATGTTCCTGTTGAAACACAAGTCCGAAACTTTTGAGATAATCACAGAATATAAGTTAGAAGTAGAGAACCAAAAACGGGTATGAGTATTATGTCCTTTGATGAGATCAAGGAGGAGAATACTTGAGCATGAAAGTCCTGGACTATTCTAAAGGAGAATGAGATTCTCTCTCAGCATTACTCCTCCGTATACACCACAGCACGTCGGTGTATCGGGGCGGAGCAATTACACCCTATGTGATATGGTGTGCTCTATGATGAGTACTACTGAGTTACTATTTCCTTTTGGGAGTTATGCACTTGAGAAGCTGCATACCTATTGAATAGGGTTCAAATCAAATCAGTTGCCTACCACTTCATATGTGATATGAAAAGGGAAGAGCCCATATCTTAAGTTTGTTAAGATTTGGGGTTGTCCGACCTATGTCTAAAAAGCAAATTCCGGAAAAGCTCGAGGCAAAGTCAGTTCTGTGGAAGTTTGTTGGATATCCCAAGCAATAGCAAGGGAATATCTTCTACCTAACCGAGGAACAAAAGATGTTTTGTTTCTCGGCATGCCACCTTTGTGAAAGGGAATTTCTTGTGAAGAAATTATTGGTCATGAGGTAGAACTGGAAAGAGTTCCAGCTATACAAACTGCAGCTGATGATTTGGTAGAACCAAAGGATTCAATAGTATCCAACGAACCTCAGCCTCTCCGCCGATCTAGTAGGGTTCCTCACCCACCTGAGAGATACTTCGGTTTCTCTATGACAGTGGGAGCGAGGATTGCATCATGAGATGACGACCCAACTAGTTTCGAGCTGGCCATAAGGAGTGGGACTCTGTAAGAATGGCTGGATGCTTAGCGATCTGAGATGGAATCCTTATACACCAACAAAGTATGGACTTTGGTTGCTTTATCTGAAGGGTTAAATCCCCATCAGGAGCAAGTATATCTTGAGAAGATTACTTGATGTACATGGAAAAGTTGAGACTTTCAAAGCTATGCTTAAAGTCCATCCGGATCCTACTTGCTACGGCTACATACCATGACTACGATATCTGGCGGTTGGGTGTCATGACTGCTTTTCTAAATGATCTTTTAGAAGAGAGCGTCTATAAGTACACAGCCAGAGGGCTTCGTAGACAGTGGGAGCAGCGGAAACGTGTGCAAGATGTTTTATGTGATAAATCAGGCATCGCGGAGTTGGAACGTTTGTTTTGATGTGGTAGTCAAAGAGTTTGACTTCATCAAAATGGTAGATGAACCTTGTATATACAAAAAGGTAGTAGAGAGTATGGTGGTGATCCTCGTAGAGTACGTGGATGACATACTCTTGATAGGGAAGGAGTTTCCTATGCTACGCTCGGTCAATCTCTTCTTATCATAAAGATTCTCCATATAGGATCAAGGTGATACCTCCTAAATCCTGGGTTATGGATCTATGGGATAGATCTAATTGGATGTTAGGAATCTCACTAGTTGTAGTGAGATGGTATCAAACGATCCTGGAGAGAATCACTGGAAAGGTTCCAGGGTGATAAGGACGACTGAATGTCAGTCGCAGGTATTGTCTTTACCCTCAGTGGAGGGACGGTATGTTGGAAGAGTTCCAAGCTAGATACCGTGACTTACTAGACGATTAAAGGCAAGATACATCATTACCAAAGATGCTACCAAAGAGGAAGTCTGGATATTTTTTAGTTCATGAGATGAACTTCGTTCCTGCCATTGTGTGACAATGGAGTTGTGGCTGATGCCTAGGAACCCCCGTCCCATCAGAAATCCAGATATAAATCTTAGGCAGTATTACCTGATCATGGAGATGGTTGATCTCCAGGGAGATCGAGGTTAGGAGAGTAGACACAGAGGACAACAGCGCGGATCCACTCACAAAGGCCTTTTTCCCAGTAGATACTTTTATGGGAAGATTGAGTATGAGATACTTCAACTACAGCTAAATATTGAGTATGCGATACCACAACAGATGGCCCTAGTGCAAGTAGGAGATTGTTAGTTATATGTATGCCCTAGAGGCCATTATTGTACATACGGTGTATATTGTAGTGGATGCTTGGACATATATAGGGAGGACTTTCTTGCTCGACATGATAGTACGCTATCTGGTTGCTCTTTATCTTAACATGTACTCTGATTGTCTCTCTGTTACATGTTGATAAAGCCCTTATGACGAGTACTTGACTACCAGGACTATGATGCAGATCATACTAGTGGGGACAGTGTGGTCGCCAAGTACACCCTTCAAATGTTCCTAGTCGTGGGAGTACCGAGACAGGGCATCGATACTCCAGAGTAGACTAGCGTATGCGCTTGTTGACCCATATGATGGGCGATGGATGATCCTATATCCATTGGTGTTTGACATCAGAGAAGGTATACGGATGCTCAGTGGAGACTGGGTACACTGGACGGACTCGCCGAGAACTCCCAGATGGTATTATACCTCACGTCAGATGGCAGTTCTCTGGTGACACTGGTACAGAGTAGTCTATAGACCCGAGATCGTCATAGAGTCTTGTGTGATTCCCACTTTGCTTTGATTTCCATCATACCACGTCTAAGAGGGCGTGCAAAAAGGTGGCTTTTGGGTTCAGTCCTGAATCATATGGAGGCAATGAGCGATAGGAGGGGATTCGTCTCTCCCGGTATAAGGAGTTGATGTTGCGCTGTGTTCGATTGGCTATAACTAGAAATCCCGGGCCAGGGTTGCTGAGATTTACTGGTAAGTGTTATCAGTAGTTTCTCAAACTTTTATAGACCTCATATCGACATGACTTATCAAGCTACTGGGGTCTGACGTTTACTACCCCTAGGCGAGATATGCGACATATCAGACGAAGAGACCGGACTGTACGGGAGTGTTACTGATTGGATTCGCAGGAGAATGTATAGGCTTGCTTGTTGATCTTCTGATCGCTCAATACCTGGGTGGCTGTTACGTTTAGCTGACCGCTTACAGCTTATGGGTGTTTGATATGATCATCACCTACTGCCGGCGTATTAACGATTCTTTAGAGTCCTACATAGAGCTTTCTTGACTCAGGCAAAATGGAGTAGGAGCACATATGTGATATGCGCGGGTCCGAGAACAATACGTGTATGTGATACCATACTAGATTCTCGCGATATGAGATATCGGCCGGGTATATGTGATATAGTCGGGTCATCGGATCAAGTGTTGATTCGATGAATTGATACAGATTATATTAGTCGGTTATTTATGAAATAACCGGATTATCGGATCAAGTGTTGATTCGATAATTTAATGTATAATTATATATTTGATATATTAAATTACATTAACTAATATAAGCTCACTAAAAGATTCTTTTTCTCACTCAGGTAATACATTGATATATATGCGATATATGTTAATTGTATTATTTTATTTTGTTACAAAAAATATTGTATATGTGATATATAATATTATAACATGTTATGATTATAAATGTAACAAGATTTGTGGAGTTTAATTGAGGTTAGGGTTTGGATTAGGGTTAAGTCTTCAAGAAGCTTTCAAGAAGCTTTGACTTTGACTTGGATATTTTGTGATATTTGCTTAACCCAACCCAACCCTTTAACCCTAGTTATGTCTCTACAATGGTTAGCCTTCTCATTATCTATCATTGTTGCATTTCTAACCACACACAAGAGTTTCATTATTCATCACAAAAGGATTCTTCTTCTTCTTCCTTGAGTTCTTGATGGAAAAGCTTACTAGCTTTTTCATAAGTGATGAAAATGAGTGAGTTAATGAAAACAAATGAGAGCTAAAATCATACTTCATTATCCTAATCTATCCTAGCCATTTAGATTAGGGTGTTCACTTCATTTAGTGAGTGAGAGCTTGTGTTAATGAAACTTCAAGGTAGATCATCTTTGTTATCGAAGATCGGAGCAAGCTTGCATCTTTCTCTTCGTGGAGCCTCTCGAGAGTCCGGAACTTGATGATCGCAGCGAAGGGACCACAACACGGAGCTTATGATGTGAAGGACCGGACTACAAAGGTTGTAATCCCAAACTCTTAGATGTTAAAGTGTTTAACATGCTTTGTTTCGCCTAATCTCTAGTCTAAGATCTTGGTTTAGGGTTGTTCGGCACGACTAATTTTTAAATCGGGCATGGTTGATACCTTATAGACCCTTATGCGTGTGCCTAGTAACCCTACAGTGGTATCAGAGCCAAGCTAGACCTTTAGGCGAAGTCTAGGCGAAGTTTAAAGTCCGATCGAACCCAGAAATCCCGGTTTATACCCTTTTCTGGAAATTTTTCAAAAATGTTGATTTTTTCATATTAAAAATACTCAAAAAAATCAGCAGGGTATTTTAGGTATTACTGTGCAACACGTGCCTTTGATCGCATTAAAGCGCCGCGGAACCGCGGCCGTACCATGGCTTGCGCGGCGGTTCCGCGGCCAAACAGTAATATAATGGTTTGAGTTTTGCACAGTAACATCCGTAGCTAATTCCTGATACTTCTGGGTATTTTTAATTATACTCAAGTGTTGAGTTTTCTGGGTTGTTTTGGGGACTCGTTGATTCGATCGGATAATTTAACTTCGTTTAATTTTTTCCGGGTAATTTTAGAACGTGTTAAAAAGTTCGAACGGATATCAATAACTCACTTTTTCCCCTGTCGGAAAATTTTCAAAAGTTGGATTTTTTCTCGAGTTTGAAACTTTCGGAAAATCATGCAAGTAACGTGATGGACCCTCTAGAAGACAACAAACCTTAACTCGATTATGTGACCGTCTGAACCTCCTCTGAACCTTAGGGTTTGGGGCAGTACGGTGTTGCCACATGTGAGGCATTGGCTTGACCTTTCTACGGCTGGACCATTGGTACTGTGGCATGTAATAGATGCTTTTAAACTCCGCTCAAGTGTTGAGCTATTTGGGAAAACTTGGGTGTTTGATTATTCGATCGGAAAGCTTAATATTGTCTATTTATCTAGAATGTGATACAATATTTGGAATCCACAAGTTGTTATGAGATATGTTTCAGTAATAAGTAGTATGTGGGTTATCCCAAGCATTCGTAAGGATTTAACTTCTTCCATTTTCAGGATCAAAAGTTGTTTTGTTCCTGAAACGCCACCTTTTTATAAAAGGAATTTCTTGTAAAAGAAATTAGTGCGAGTATGACACAACTGGAAGAGATTCTAAAACCACAAACGGTTACTAAAAATTTAGTAGAACATGAGAATTCAATTGTACCCGACAAATCTTATCCACTCCGCAAATATAGTAGGTGACCTCAGCCATCCGAGAGATACTACGATTTCTCATAGACGGTGATGGGGAGGTTTACATCATAGTGATGATGACCCTACTGGTTATCAGCAGGCCATAGAAAATAGTGACTTCTGACTGATGGTTGGATGCTAAGATATCCAAGTTGGACTCTATGCACTCCAACAAAATATGGACCTTGTTGGATGCTCCTGAAAGGGTAATGCCTATTAGGAGTAAGTACATCTTCTAAAAGAAGATCAATATAGATGGAAGGCGGTAACCTAATAAAGTTGACTTTTAGTAAAAGCTTTTCGTCAAATACCCGGTGCGGATTGTGCTGAAACATTTTCTCCAGGGTCTATGCTGAAGTCCATTAGGATATAACTTCCCATTGCTGCTTTTCATGACTGTGAGATCTGGAAGGTGGATTTCAATAATGTCTTTCTAAATAGAGATTTAGAAGTGTACTTGAATATGAGTCTGCCAAGGTGTCTTGTAGTCAGTGAGTGCAGCGGAAAGGTATGCAAGTAGCTTAAATCCATTCATGGACTTAAGCAGGCATCACGAAGATGGATAATCTATTTTGATGTAACTGTCAAAGAGTTTGACTTCATCAAAGTTATAGATGAACCATGTATTTATAAGAAAGCTGTAAGGAGTGTTGTCACATTCCTTATATTGTATGTGGATGACATCATCCTGATAGGAAATGATGTTCCTATGCTAAGATTTGGTTAAACTATGGTTGTCACAAAGTTTCTCTATATAGGATTTAGATAATATATCAATCATTCTGGCGAACTTGATCTATAGAGATAGATCTCGAAGAATTTACGGATTGTCCCAATCCGGGTACTCTGACACCATTCTAAAGGTTTAGAATGGAAGACTCCTAGCGCGGTAGCATACCCCATGTCATGGAGTCACCCTCTCTAAAGAGATGTCTTCTAGACTGATGAGGAGATCAACTCACATGAATGACATTCCACATGTTTTAAAAGTGGGATTAATCGTGTGATGTCATGTACAAGACCAGATGTAGCTTATACACTTGCTCTAGTAAGCAGATATTAGTCCAATCCTAGAGAAACAAAGGATGGCAGTGAAGAACAAATTAGGATGTTCTTGGTGTATGGTAATGGCAGTCTCTAATTGGAGGCGGTTACCGATTCCAGCTTCCAAGATAACATTCATCACGGAGTTGTTGGATATAGTGCCCTCAAGGAAATTTTTGTAATTACAGACACGCGATTATGATAATTGAGGGAGGACCTATACAGATAGAATAATCTTACTCGAGATGATAGTATGCTATCTGGTTTGTCTTTATCATTGATGTGTACACGTTTTACTTGTTATTACGTGTCGCTAATACATAATGATGAAGCCCGTAGGATTCTTGCTTGACTACCAGTATTATGATGGCGATCATTTACGTAAGAGCTGGGTAGTCTATAAGCACATCCTTAAATGTCCCCAGTCATGGGAGTATCGAGACTAGGCATCGTTATTCCGGAGTAGACTAGTGTATACGTTTCGAGACCCCGACGAGAGGCCGTGGTCGGTCTCACAAGCCATTGGTGTAGTGTTACCTAATATATAATACAGGTGCTCACTAGAGGTGAGTACACTGGACGGACTTGTCGAGAACTTCTAGATTGTATTATATTTATCGTCAGATGGAAGTTCTCGAGTGGCATGAGTACATGTTGGTTTTTTGACCTAAGATCGTCATTTGTCTCGTGTGAGTTTCCACTGTATTTTGATTACTACCCTACCACGGCTCAAAGGAGTAGCACAAATAGGTTTCAGTTGGGTACAGTCCCGAGCCACATAGAGGTAGTTAGCGATTGTCGGGGATTCATCTCTCCTGGTATTATGAGTCGATGTCCTGCTGTGTTCGGTTGGCTATCACCCTAAATCCGTGGCCACGGTAGATGCGATTTACTGATATGAGTTCAGTATTTTCTCGGTTGGTGATGAGCTTGACTCCGACATGATTTATCGGGTTATTATGGGTCTGACGTTATCCACCTCTAGACCCGTTATGCGATACTCTTAGAAAACGAGACCAGACTGTACAGAGATTGTCACATTTAGGCTCAGTACGGTACGCACAGACTTGATTGTCGACCTCCCTTTCGGAAGATATCTGGCTAGTCGTTATGTACATCTAGTGCCGCCGATGTGGTTATGGTTTTTGGATTTATCTAGTAAATCACTGCCAGTGTATTGTCGAGTATTTAGAGTCCCACACAGAGGGTTTTCCCGGTTTAGGAAATATGATTTAGATGACGTATGTTGGTATATATAAGAGGTCCGATTAAATACGTGTACGGGCTATACGGACTTTAATCGGACGGCTGATAATACCAGCATCTTAGAATTAAGCCGGATTATTAAATCAGATTTTGATTTAATAATTTATATATATATATAAATTTAATATATGTATTCTAGTATTATTGTTCACTATTTATTTTCTCTCTCTTAGCTATTTGTATTTTTATACAAATACGCGTATATGTATTTCGATATGTATACTGGGTTGTATTCCGTATTTATATAGAATTTGTTCTAGAAGATGGACACTTCATTTATTGATTTTCCTTTAAAAGAAATTAAAAAATGAGATGGAGGATGAGGTGTTAAGAAGCATGGTAGAGAGGCATGACTATGGTTTTAATATTGAAAATATCATTTGGATTTACTATTCTTTCATGGTTGCAAAAATGTGAGCCATTCTTTCTACTTTGATTTTTTCCCACACACAAAACACTTAGCCATTTTTCTTGCCATAGTTACAACTTCTTCACCTCCTCCTCCTCCTTTATTTTAGATGCTCTCTTGATCTTCAAAATAGAGAGAAAAAGATAGTGAAATATTCCTACATCCCCACTCTCCATTCGTAGTGAGCTTGGAGTGTCGGTTGCTTCACTAGGTGAAGCCAGATCTTGGATCGGTTCCTTCGGGTGGATCATCTTCGGCAGGGGCGGTCGCTACTCAAGCTCAATCCGGACGGCATATAGCGAGCTTGGAGGGGTTTTCCACGATTGGGTGGAAACGCGTCGAAGGTTGTATTCCCTAACCATTGCATTTTAGCTTTCTAGTTTAGGTGTTTGGATCGATCACTGGGTTTTGGTTTCTGGTAGCCTTCTCGTAATTTTTGTTTTTCGCTTACGCATCGGTCGTGGCCTCCGCGGCGAGGGCAGTAGGAACTTACATTAGTATCAAAGTCAATCCATACACCTAAACTAGCTCACATGACCCAAGAATTCATCAAAAAACACCTGCGGGAGAACTGCATCAGACAGTCACGAAAATCTGTCAAATTCACCAATCATTTGTTGTTTTCATGTGTGTTTTCGATCCCCGGAGCTCTCTTTTTGGAATGGAGACTCCGTACGGGTTCTATGGTGACCCGGGGAGTCTCAGGGAGCTAATTTTTCAAATTTATATCATGTTTTGTCGCTGTTTTTCGGAGCTAAAAACTGTTTTTGTTTTGCTGTCCAAAACTGCACTTATTGCCACTAAACTTGTGTTTTCGTGTGTGTACATGTTCAGTTGATAAAACTGCATATTTATATTACATTTTTCCTACCACTTTCATATTAAAAAAGGACTTTATTATAATATATTATACATATGAGGGTTTATGTGTAAAAACACCATTTTCAATGTGTTAATATATTTTAATTATCATTTGGTAGGAAAATGTATGCAAATAAATTCATTGACCTAATCCTAGTAGAACTAGGTCTACTAAATATTATTTGATTTGTTATGCAGATTTTTTCCAAGTGTGCAGAATTTTTCAAAAACTAGAATCAAGCAAATCAAGTTGTTGAAGAAGACTTGCCAAATTAAGAATCAAAACTTGGAGACCAAGTCTGGCAATAACCACTAGAAGATTTCAAATATCTAAAGCTTCCAGAAATTGCCAAATGTCACAAGGATCTACCCACAAAAATATGATGAAGAGATCTCCACTATTGGCCGCGGAACCGCGGCCAAACCCCCCTGTTGGCCGCGGATCCGCGGCAGTTAAGTTGAGTTAGAGGGAGATATTTTGTGGAATAGATCTATGTTATATTTTACCAACTTTGGAAGCAAAAGATTCTGGTTTTAGACTATAAAAGGGCACCGAGAGCCTCATGGAAAATTCATCAAGCCGACGCGATCACGAAGCCCCAGACGTTCACGCATCCAGGCTGATCATCAACGGTTCATTTACCTCCTTGGAAGAGATCGAGAAGCAACTAGTTTTGTAATCATTTTCTAAGGAATAAAATGTAGATTGTTCAAGTTGATTAATAAAGGTAGTTATTTTATTTAATTCTTTTGCATTTTACATTATGTTTTCCCTCTTTGTCTTTTCATCTTCTTCTCCCGACATGCGCGAGTAATTCTCCGCTTGTTAGGGTTCGTAGGATTAGGGTAGGCTAATGGATGATGAATATCCCTAAACCCTTTTTAAGTCCTATAAAGTTTATGAACTTTATCAAAAGAATCATTAACATCCTAATCGGGCGCGCTAGCAATTCTTTGCTAGTTCCGACCGCGATTAGAGATTAGATTAATGATTTTTTTGGTAAAGGCTAGATTTGAACGGAGTTCCGTGTCGAGATAAGGGTTAATAGTGGGATTCCTTTTCCTTCCAGAAACCCTAATCTACACGCATCACCGTCATTCTAGTTTTAAATCTATTAATGGATAAAAGGGTAACTTTTAATTAATCGTCCATAACTACTAAATCCTAACGAACCCTACAAGCCCTCTTATTATATTATCTACATCTCTAAAACAATCTAGATCTATATTTTACATTCTTGTTTAACGTAGATCTAGAAACCATTCTATAAAAATTCTTTATCCCTCCTCTCTTTCTCAATACATCTAAAGTAAAAGTAAAAGGTTCCACGTTTCGCAGAGGACGACCCATACTCATCTCGGTCTAGCTATACGCGACACCGTTCCAATTGCGGTTAACTACAAACACAACTCTTTCGTACCAATCAAATGGCGTCGTTGCCGGGGAAACATGCGTAATTTTTTATTCTTACTATTTGTATTGAATTCTTATACGATCTATATCATAAATAAAACAAAACTGCAAATTGTATATTCAACGATTATTGTGTGAATTTTGCGAGGGAATCTGGAGTCACAAACTTGAGGATACAGAGATTCTGAGACATTTCTCTGGTAAGATTCTAACCTCTTTCTCTCTTCTGAAATCCAATAAAATCTCTTTTCTGCAGGATTCTTTGCAAAATATCGCCGCTCAAAAATCTTTTTGCAAAGTTTTGTTTTGCGGTTTGTTATTTCATATTTTAATACGGATTTTTAAGGGGCAAGACCAAATCCAGATTAGGTGGGGATTTCATCACCCTTCCTAAGCCCCACAAATCACAAACCGAGCATCTGCATCAACCCTACATTAATTTAAAAAATATCTAGACCAGACTCTAAGGACTGTCGCGCTCAATAAGGACAGAGGAAGGTCGTAGGTAATCTATCGCTTATCCGCATTACTTTTGTGGTGTCTAGGCAAGTGTGTCTAAGGCAAGTGGTTACTTAATTAGGACAGCTACTTTCGTAGTGGGGAGCCTCCCACTTACCTGGCACTTACCTGGCTATAAGGATAGTACGAAGGCGGTAGAGGATTGATCCTGCGGCTTGTCCTTTGGAAGTCTAGGAGCGGTCTAGAGACTGGACCTAGGTGACCTTAGTTCTAGGGTTGTTTGTGCATTTTTGTGTGATTTGTCTAAATCCATCATTTTTCAAAACAAACCAATTATTTTCTCACTTTTTTTACCCCTTCCCCCTTCTTCTCTTCTTATAATGGGTGAACCAAACAGAAGAACACTTGCCGAGCTTTGCTGTCCACAACCAGATATCTCTTGTTTTCGTAATCTCTTCGGTATACCGTCCGGCTCTTCCATGTCCTTAAGAGATCATATAGAACAAGCAGGAAGAAACAGTTGGCCACCTCAGTCTAGGTCTTATTAACCGTATCCTAATCCTACACCTGTTTCAGTTCATACCCAGAGTGAGGGAGCCCCTAGACGTATGTCCATTGCTGAGCACATAGCTAGTTCTATAGGCCAAAGTTTCAACCCGGATCAATATCAACCATCACCACCACTGTCCAGAGAAGAGTTTGATATGCGGTTTGTGTCTATTGAAAATAGCCAGCCAACCAACCCATATCAATATTCTTCTTATCATAATATTGATCCTACTCCTACCCAAGTTTCGTAACCATTCTATTCCTATCAATCCAATCCGACTTTTCCACCTACTCTAGACAGTTCTTCTAATCGGTCATTTGGGAGTTTTAATTATCCACAGGAATTTCAATCTTATACTGAAACCCCTTATCAACCCAAGACTAGTCTGGAGCAGACATTAGAAAAATTTATGGAACTGTCGAACCAAATTATGAAGGATTTGGGTAGTAAGACAGAACTGTACACCCTTCCTAATCAAATCTCCCCATTCCAAACTGAAATCCACAACTCCAGTTTCATAGATTCATCAAGTACAATGTCTGATAAGTTGTGTGACTTTGTAGTGTTTGATTTACCTAACTGTGAAGGGTCCATTTCAAGTGAAACCATACCCAACCCTTGTGATCTCTACACCTCCACTCTTGAACCAAAACTGATTGAAAACCATACTTTTGATGAGGAGTTTGAGAATTTTAACCTTCACTTGAATGAGGTGATTGACGTTGGGGATATTTTGATTGATGAACCCGAAATTTTGGATGATTTTGTCCCACCAATTCATCAAATCCTTTCACTTCCTTGTGGTCATCATCTTGAGCCTTTAATTCTTCCCGAACCCCAAATATGTCTTGAAGTTGATAATAATGGTATACACGAAGATCAGTCCGAAATACAGCCTCCATCTTCCATATCTGGTTCAGCAACACTCGACACACCAATTTGTTTACCCATTTCACTTTCTACTTTCTCCGGTTCTTCTTCTGTTCCTATAGTTTCAGTGAGTTTTGATGAACCACAATCCGTTAATTCAAGTTCAATAATACCATAAATTCAACTTGATTTGGATATTTTTGAACATGAGGTAGATAAGTTTTTCGAGTCCTCTACTTCAATGATTTTTGATGAATCAAGTTGGATAAATTCTGGCACAAAACTTTTTGACAGCAAAATGTTCAATCACACCATTGATAAAAGTTTTGAAGAACTTTTTGCCGATGAACTTGAATTTTTAAACAATACGGATTTTGTGATTGATCAATCTCCACCTATAGAGGTTGAACCGTCACCATTCCTTCTTCCTAATCATTCACATTCATCCTCATTCTTTCTTTTCTCTAATTTCAAACCCTTTCCAGACCACCTCTTATCCCTTCTCCGTTTTTTCTTGAGTCGATACAACACATTCTTCCACCGACCTATACGCTATACTGATAAAATCTTTAAATGGTTGGTGTTAACTTTTGGTCTTTGTAAAGTCTTACTTTGACCAAATGTCTCAGCCCCTCTTAAAATGCTTCGTATTGTCTAACTCATGTTTGAGGGGGGGTATATTTTTGGCTCTTGAACATAACTTTTGTCCTCAAATTTGTGAGCCAAAAATAAGTTTGGGGGAGCATTTTCACTTTCATATATTCTTGCCCCCATTAATAATGTCCTTCCAAGCTTACAGGTTTTTGTGATCCAGCAGATAGCAACAGTGAGGACACTGTTGAAAACAAGTTTGGGGGAGGTTTGTGCTTATTTACACATACTTTGCATTATACTATATATAAGCACAAAAAATTTTTTTGATAACAAAAGAGTAGAAAGTGAAAAATTACATCCAAAAGATAGGAATACTTTAAAAAACCAAGAAAATTAGAAGTTTTCTTAAACGAACCAGTAATAAGTAGTTATGAGTTGTTGTCCCAAGGGTTAGTAAGATGAAGGAAGTCACTAATCTGAGGATAAAAATAAGTCTGAAAAATAGTTTCTATTCTGAAATCCAAACATTTGAATGTTGATACCTTACTTGTTAGTCCATATTGCGACCCCCGGTGCTTACGGGGAGGCGGAAACGGTATAAAAAACGAATTTTTATCGCAAGAGGCAACATGGACTAAGCTAGGTCGGGATCGTTACCTAAACTAAAACTAGCAAACTTAGCTAAAGGGAGTTAGCTACTCGGATGAAGATGGTTATACCTAGACTTGAACTCCTTCGTCTTCAAACTTTGTAGAGGTTGATGGTTCTACTTTGTCGCCTTCTTCCGTCGAAGATGGATCCACCTCGAAGGCTCGACCTTTGGGCTCTTTCTCGTACTTGGAGTGAACTAGAATCGCCGGCTTGCTAGACCCTTGATCCTAGAGTGAGTAGAGAGTGTCTAAGGGTTGCTTTTGTTTTTCAAGAGAAGGATTCTCAACTCATGAGAAGGTTTCTCTTGACTAGAGGAAGAAGAAGATGAAGTGAAGAGAGAGAGTGAGAATGATAGAATGAGCCTCCCTTTTCCTTTTGCAACCATAACAAAAGAAAAAAGAATAATCAAATAATAATAATAATCAAAATGAAAAAGGTTTGATGGAAAGTTTAGGAATGACTAATATCATTACAAACATTAAATGAAAAAGCAAGAATGAAAAAGCATCTTGCATTTGTAATGATGGTAGTCAAATGTTCAACCATGGTCAACAAGTCAACCATGGTCAACAAGTCAACAAAAACTAACCATGACACAATTTCATTTTATTATATATTATTAAATGATATAATACAAATCCATTAGGGTTTGGAAAAAGACGACTGTCAACTGTGCATACGCACCCGTTCCGAAACCCTAATGAAAGTCATCTTCCTCCTCCTCAAATAACTGTGCATACACACCTGCATTCTTGTTCCGAGGAACATGAATACTAAGAGATAAAAGCAACCCCAAATACTATACCAGCATCCGGCTCAAACCAGAGCCCACTGGTAATATCCGTCCGGACTCCAAACGTGCACAAGTGCGCGGATGAGAACGAACCCTGTCGCAAAACCATGCGACCTCTACTCTGTTTTGCCCAGAGGCGAATACCCTCTGTGTGGGACTCTAAAGACTCGACACTACGCTGGCAGTGGGTTTAACCACAGACCGCAAGCGGCACTAGCTGTGCGTAACGGTCCCCAGGTAGATGTCGACAAGAAGGCTGACGAGGTGAAACCCCATCTGTACTCCTACTGAGTCTGAATGTGACAGTCTCCGTACAGTCCGGTCTGTTCGTCTGATACATCGCATGGCGGGCCTACGGGGCGGTAAACGTCAGTCCCCCAATAGCGGTACAAGTCGTGCCGGAGCGAAGCCCAAAACACCCTGAGATAACACTGGAAACCTACCAGTATATCTCGTTTGCCCTGGCCAGGGACTACTCGTGTAATGGCTCTCCTAGACACAGCGCGATGTCAACCCCCAATACCGGGAGAGACGAATCCTGTCTAACCGTCACTGCCTCCAAGTGCTTCGGGACTGCACCCAACCGCCACCTGTTTGCACGACTCCTTTGAGCCGTGGTAGGGTAGTGATCAAAGTGCAGTGGGAACACACTTGAGACGAAGTGCCAGTGTCAAGTCAGCGGACTAAGCTGTACTCATGTCACCTGGGAACTGATGACTGACGATAGGTATAATACCAACCTGTCAGTTCCCGACGAGTCCTGTCCAGTGTACTCGTAACCCAACGAGCACCCGTATACTATCTCCAGTACGACGTACTGATGGCTGTGGGACAGACCATCTCCCACACTGGGATGAGAAGCGCATACACTAGTCTACTCCGGAGTATCGATGCCCTGTCTCGATAGTCCTGCGACTAGGGACCTGTATAAGGATGTGCTTATAGATTACCCAGCCCCCACTAGTGTGACTGCCATCACAACGCTGGTAATCAAGCAAAGATTCTAAGGGCTCCACTAATGCGTATAAGTGATATACTGAAATAAACACAAGTACACATTGAAGTAGAAACAAACCAAGTAGCATACTACTATTTTGAGCAAGATTGTATATACAAGGTGAATATCCCAAGCATCCATTAAGTAATATACAAACTAGTATGATACAGTAATGGCCTCTAGGGCATATACACTAACAATCTCCCACTTGCACTAAGGCCATGTACTGGCGTATCGAAGACCTATCATCTCGATCAGCCGCTCGAACTGAGTCTGGGGCAAGGCCTTGGTGAATGGATCTGCAGTGTTGTCTTCTGAAGCGACTCTCCGAACCTCGATCTCCTTGCGATCCACGATCTCCCTGATCAGGTGATACCGCCTCAAGATGTGCCTGGATCTCTGATGGGACCTGGGTTCCTTCGCTAAAGCTATAGCCCCGTTGTTGTCGCAATACAGAGGTATTGGATCAACAATGGACCGAACCACCTGAAGTTCTTTCAAGAACTTCCTCATCCAGACAGCTTCTTTTGCGGCATCAGATGCAGCGATGTATTCCGCTTCCATCGTCGAGTCTGCAACGGTTTCCTGTTTGGAACTCTTCCAACACACCGCCCCTCCATTGAGGGTGAAGACAAAACCCGACATGGACTTGGAATCATCCTTGTCACTCTGGAAGCTGGAGTCAGCAAAGGCCTCGATCTGGAGGTCTTTTCCGCCATACACCAAGAACATCTCCTTAGTCCTTCTCAGGTACTTGAGAATGTTCTTTACTGCTATCCAGTGTTTCTCCCCAGGGTTAGACTGATACCGGCTTACCACGCTCAGTGCATAAGCTACATCCGGTCTGGTACACAACATCGCATACATTATAGAGCCTACCGCAGAAGCGTAGGGTATAATAGACATGCGATCCCTCTCCAAATCAGTCTTGGGAGACATCTCTTTAGAGAGGGTGATCCCGTGACAAGCCGGTAGGTTACCGCGCTTGGAATCTTCCATAGCGAATCTTTTTACTATGGTGTCGATGTACCTGGACTGAGAAAGTCCCAATATCCTCTTGGATCTATCACGATGGATCCGGATCCCCAGGATGTATGAGGCATCACCCAGGTCTTTCATGGAGAACCTTTGTGACAAGAACCCCTTGACAGATTGTAGCATAGGAATATCATTTCCTATTAAGAGAATGCCATCCACGTATAAAACGAGGAATACTACAGTTCTCGCTACAAATCTACTATAGATGCATGGTTCATCTGGATTTTTGATAAAGCCAAATTCCTTGACCGTCTCATCAAAACAGATGTTCCAACTCCGCGATGCCTGCATTAGTCCATAGATGGACTTAAGCAACTTGCACACCTTTCCGCTGCTCCCACTCTGATTGAAACCCTCTGGCTGGTCCATATAGACACACTCCTCTAAATTTCCATTTAGAAAAGCTGTCTTTACGTCCATTTGCCAGATCTCATAATCGTGGAAGGCAGCAATGGCAAGAAGGATCCGAATGGATTTCAGCATGGCTACTGGAGAAAAGGTTTCGTCGTAGTCCAAGCCAGGTCTTTGACGAAAACCCTTTGCTACCAGCCTAGCTTTATAGGTCTCAACCTGTCCATCTACACCAATCTTCCTTTTGAAGATCCACTTGCATCCTACGGGTTTTACCCCGTCTGGAGCAATGTCCAACGTCCATACCTTGTTGGTGTACATGGACTCCATTTCGGTCCGCATTGCATTCAGCCATTTTACCGAGTCAACGCTCTGAACGGCTTGCTGGAAGCTAGCAGGCTCATCATAATCTATGATGCAATCCTCTCGATCCCCGTCTATGAGAAAACCGTAGTATCTCTCGGGCGGATGAGACTGCCTACTACTCCTGCGGAGCGGCGTAGGAATGTCCTGTTCTGTTGAACCCTCTGGTTCCACTAACCTTTCAGTAATAGTCTGTGGTTCTGGAATTTCTTCCAGTTCTACTGCGCTCCCACTAATCTCCTTTTCCAAGAACTGGTGTTCTAGAAAGTGGGCATTACGAGAAACAAGGACTTTTTGTTCCTCTGCGTAGTAGAAAAGATACCCCCTGGTGTTCTTTGGGTATCCCACAAACTTGCACAGTACTGAACGTGCCTCGAGCTTGTCCGCATGCTGCTTTTTGACAAAAGCCGGACATCCCCAGATCTTCAGATATTGAAGATAGGGTTTCTTCCCACTCCACATCTCATATGGAGTAGTAGACACAGTCTTAGTGGGAACTCGGTTCAAAAGGTACGCAGCTGATTCTAGCGCATACCCCCAGAATGATCGCGGCAACTCAGCGTTACTCATCATGGACCGCACCATATCCAATAGGGTGCGGTTCCGTCTCTCCGATACACCGTTATGTTGCGGGGTGTAAGGAGGAGTAAGCTGAGAGAGAATTCCGTTCTCTTTTAAATAGTCCAGGAACTCGGCACTTAAGTATTCTCCACCTCGATCCGATCTTAGAATCTTAATACTTTTGCCGGTCTGTTTCTCTACTTCATTCTTATACTCCTGGAATTTTCCAAAGGCCTCGGACTTATGTTTCATTAAGAAGACATAACCGTACCTTGAGAAGTCATCCGTAAAAGTAATGAAGTAAGAATGTCCGCTTCGGGCATGTGTAGACATTGGACCGCATACGTCACTGTGTACGAGTCCCAAGAGCTCGCTCGCTCTTACTCCATGTCCAGTAAACGGAGTCTTTGTCATCTTTCCCTTGAGACAGGATTGACAAGTGGCATACGACTGATATTCGAACGCATTCAAATACCCTTCTGTATGTAACTTCGTCAACCTTCTCTCATTGATGTGACCCAATCTACAATGCCATAAGAAAGTCTGATTTATTTCTGGAGACTTTCTTTTGTGTGTATTCTGGACATTAAAAATCTGTGGTTGGTTTAACACGTATATACCATTACTCAGAGTACCTGACCCAATCAATACTTGATTAAGGTGAATGTTTACAACATTACTTACAAACGCAAATTCATAACCTTCTTTAGAAACTAAAGATACAGAAATGATATTACAAGTTGCGTTGGGTACAAAAAAGCAATTACGCAAAACCAAAACATGTCCATCTGACATTCCCAGGTGATAGTCCCCCACGGCTTTAGCATCCATGCTAGCTCCGTTCGCAACTCTGAGGGTCATGTCACCTGCCTTCAAATCCCTACGGTTTCTCAACGCCTGCAAAGAATTACAGATATGAGATCCTGATCCGGTATCCAATACCCAGGAAGTAGAGTTTATTGAAAGACAGTTTTCAATAACATACACACCTGAAGCTGAAGCTGCAACCTGCTTCAATTCCTGTGTTCTGGCCTTCCAGGCCCTGCAATCATTCTTCCAGTGTCCTTTCTTATGACAAAAGAAGCATTCTTCCTTATCCACAAGCTTCCCCGCTATCTTTGTTGCTTTACCTTTTCCCTTCGTATCCACTTTACCAACACCGCCCCTTGGTTTGGCGGGGGCCTTCTTCTTCTTTCCCTTGGCTTTCGCCTTGGACCTAGAAGAAGATGATCCTCCTACAAACAAAGTGGATGTTTCCCTACCTTTCTGTAGGGTGCCCTCTGCGCTCCTCAGCAGGTTGAGGAGCTCTGAAAGTTCAACCTCCTTTTCTTGTAGGTTGAAGTTCATTATAAACTGGGCGTAAGTGGAAGGAAGGGACTGGAGAACTATATCCGTATATAGCTCACTCTCCAATGTAATCCCTAGGTCAGCGAGCTCCTCAATGTAGCCGATCATCTTTAGCACATGCTCGGCTACTGATGATCCGACGGCCATTCTTGTCGAAAATAACCTTTTCGACGCTTCGTATCTTGCGATACGTGATTGCTCTCCATACAGTTCTTTTGTATGGAGCAATATGGACTCCATGTCCATATTCTCATGCCTCCTCTGATGTTCGTTATCCATCGAGGCAAGCAGGAGGCATTTGGCCTTCGCGCTATCAATCTCCCAAGTCTTGCGGATTTCCTTATCCGCGACACTGGAAGTTGGACCAGGGACAGGGGGAGCTTTGGTGGTAAGAAGATACCCCAGCTTGTCATAAGTGATTGCTATCTTGACATTCCTGAGCCAATCTTTGTAGTTTGGCCCTGTCAGCTTGTTTTTATCTAGGAGTAACTTAAGTCCAGTCATGTTGATTGGTCGCTGCAATTAGGAGAGAGAAGAAGAAACACTCAGCATGATGCTCTTGCAAGTTTAGAGTGGTTTTTAGTTTGTCTAAACAGGATGGCTCCCACTGTTTCTCGAATCCCTCCTCAAACCATAAAGGAAGAATTAGTCAGGATCAATCCCACCGCACAATACTTGCTTAACCGTTCAGCCAGGCCGGTGTCGGTACTTCGAGGGAGGTTTTCCAACGCTTTCGCGAAGTTCCTTAATTAAATAACCTCTTTTCCCTGGGGGCGTAACCCCGCTAACACCTTTCTAGGCACCTACTAGGTTTATAGCATTGATCGTTTAGTGAGAAATTTCCCGAGGAGTAGCATATACTCACAGTAGGATCGGGATCCAAATATCATCGCGTGATGAAACTGAAGGAATCCTACCAGAATCACCACACTCCAAATGGTATGCAAATCTAGCAAGTTTCAGTACTTATGAAACTCCCGATGTGGATTTTTGCCCCATGCTCTTATGACCTTGGCGTGAGGTCAAAATGTCATAAGTCACATGTCAAGTTCGTCCCATCATTATCCAGGTTAATTTGAATCCACCCGTACATACCCTTGACGTAGGCCAAAAAGGCAGTACGACTGTCTCAAACCAACGCATTCTATCTATGCAACAGATAAATATCCGGCAGCTACCAATCACTGTGCCTTGGCGTGAGGTCAAAATACATAGCTTGAATACTACCGTACATTTAACTGAAATGATGGAGGGCTACGAATGGTTTTGGCGAAACCGTGAACGTAGTGAACTTGATATAGTCGATGGAACGAGATAGCTTTTAGAAGGAGTGGCTCAAGCTCCGCATTTAAAAGTTATTTTTGAAAAGAACCGAGTGGTTTTTCGAAAGTGTTCCAACGACTTTAAACTTGGTTTATTATCTTGCATTAGTTCTTTTAATGCGTGATATTCTTGCATTAGTACTTTTAATGCGTCCCATCATTTAACCCTACCATTGCAGAAAACAACCAAAATATGACGTACGCTTATGCCATTCGCATTCGCCACTGGGCCCCGTCATTACCCGTTAGGTTACTTAACTAACGACAGAGCGGGGGCTGGGCTAGCGCGTCTGTAAAACATAAGCAACGCCTAAATAATAAGCAATGATAGACATTACAGATCACAGATGAATGCATTGGATATACTAGCAATCCGCAATCCTTTCGAGCCTGAAACGAAAAGCGGATAACACGGTCGCGGTGAATAGCCAAATACCCCACCCAAGACCCCTACGGGTGCGGCAAACTACCCGCCAAGTACTCGGTAGTTTGTGCACCCCTCCATGGGTCTATCCTAGGAGCAAAAACAGTAAAAAGAATTATACAATGACGGCTACAACCCCGACCCGGTT
The DNA here is from genome assembly GCA_030015575.1 of Agapanthus africanus. Taxonomy (NCBI): domain Eukaryota; kingdom Viridiplantae; phylum Streptophyta; class Magnoliopsida; order Asparagales; family Amaryllidaceae; genus Agapanthus; species Agapanthus africanus. The sequence goes on along the minus strand of CM057346.1, from coordinate 116,996,356 downwards.
GTGCGGTCAAACAAATAATAATTATTACATCAATTTACATTTACAATGAATGAAAGAAAAACAAAAGCTCATCTCACATCCACCCCGGCTATTCATCCGCGACAGTCCAACACATTCATATACACATTCCAGCACATTACAGATCATGTATAACCCCGACTAATCGACTTATAGCGATTAGCCGACGTTCAATACATGCAAGCATCACAGATATAACCATCATAGTCAAAGTGCAGTGAAGTTCGGAAAAAATACGGAATTATAGGACCCCAAAAGGAAATTTCTTTTCTGGAAAATCTGGGCACATATAATATATTTTAAAAATCCCAAAACCAACACACAAACACACTGCACGAAAAACGATGCAGAGAAGACACCAAATCGCGGCGGTTCCGCGGCGGCTAAGAAGGATCACGCGGCGGAAGCGCGGCACTTTAGGCGAATCACTGTATCGTTTTTCTTGGGTGTTCACACAAAACCCTGAGCCGAATTTACAAGTGTAAAGTTTTTCATTTTGAGCAGAAAAAATTTCAACAGAAACTCAGTTTTTGTGATTATCCGGTTTTGTGATTTTTTCGGTTCCAAACTTCGTTACACTTCACTACTAAGCTAGTTTAAGTTTAGTTAGGCTCTGATACCACTGTTAGTCCATATTGCGACCCCCGGTGCTTACGGGGAGGCGGAAACGGTATAAAAAACGAATTTTTATCGCAAGAGGCAACATGGACTAAGCTAGGTCGGGATCGTTACCTAAACTAAAACTAGCAAACTTAGCTAAAGGGAGTTAGCTACTCGGATGAAGATGGTTATACCTAGACTTGAACTCCTTCGTCTTCAAACTTTGTAGAGGTTGATGGTTCTACTTTGTCGCCTTCTTCCGTCGAAGATGGATCCACCTCGAAGGCTCGACCTTTGGGCTCTTTCTCGTACTTGGAGTGAACTAGAATCGCCGGCTTGCTAGACCCTTGATCCTAGAGTGAGTAGAGAGTGTCTAAGGGTTGCTTTTGTTTTTCAAGAGAAGGATTCTCAACTCATGAGAAGGTTTCTCTTGACTAGAGGAAGAAGAAGATGAAGTGAAGAGAGAGAGTGAGAATGATAGAATGAGCCTCCCTTTTCCTTTTGCAACCATAACAAAAGAAAAAAGAATAATCAAATAATAATAATAATCAAAATGAAAAAGGTTTGATGGAAAGTTTAGGAATGACTAATATCATTACAAACATTAAATGAAAAAGCAAGAATGAAAAAGCATCTTGCATTTGTAATGATGGTAGTCAAATGTTCAACCATGGTCAACAAGTCAACCATGGTCAACAAGTCAACAAAAACTAACCATGACACAATTTCATTTTATTATATATTATTAAATGATATAATACAAATCCATTAGGGTTTGGAAAAAGACGACTGTCAACTGTGCATACGCACCCGTTCCGAAACCCTAATGAAAGTCATCTTCCTCCTCCTCAAATAACTGTGCATACACACCTGCATTCTTGTTCCGAGGAACATGAATACTAAGAGATAAAAGCAACCCCAAATACTATACCAGCATCCGGCTCAAACCAGAGCCCACTGGTAATATCCGTCCGGACTCTAAACGTGCACAAGTGCGCGGATGAGAACGAACCCTGTCGCAAAACCATGCGACCTCTACTCTGTTTTGCCCAGAGGCGAATACCCTCTGTGTGGGACTCTAAAGACTCGACACTACGCTGGCAGTGGGTTTAACCACAGACCGCAAGCGGCACTAGCTGTGCGTAACGGTCCCCAGGTAGATGTCGACAAGAAGGCTGACGAGGTGAAACCCCATCTGTACTCCTACTGAGTCTGAATGTGACAGTCTCCGTACAGTCCGGTCTGTTCGTCTGATACATCGCATGGCGGGCCTAGGGGCGGTAAACGTCAGTCCCCCAATAGCGGTACAAGTCGTGCCGGAGCGAAGCCCAAAACACCCTGAGATAACACTGGAAACCTACCAGTATATCTCGTTTGCCCTGGCCAGGGACTACTCGTGTAATGGCTCTCCTAGACACAGCGCGATGTCAACCCCCAATACCGGGAGAGACGAATCCTGTCTAACCGTCACTGCCTCCAAGTGCTTCGGGACTGCACCCAACCGCCACCTGTTTGCACGACTCCTTTGAGCCGTGGTAGGGTAGTGATCAAAGTGCAGTGGGAACACACTTGAGGCGAAGTGCCAGTGTCAAGTCAGCGGACTAAGCTGTACTCAAGTCACCTGGGAACTGATGACTGACGATAGGTATAATACCAACCTGTCAGTTCCCGACGAGTCCTGTCCAGTGTACTCGTAACCCAACGAGCACCCGTATACTATCTCCAGTACGACGTACTGATGGCTGTGGGACAGACCATCTCCCACACTGGGATGAGAAGCGCATACGCTAGTCTACTCCGGAGTATCGATGCCCTGTCTCGATAGTCCTGCGACTAGGGACCTGTATAAGGATGTGCTTATAGATTACCCAGCCCCCACTAGTGTGACTGCCATCACAACGCTGGTAATCAAGCAAAGATCCTAAGGGCTCCACTAATGCGTATAAGTGATATACTGAAATAAACACAAGTACACATTGAAGTAGAAACAAACCAAGTAGCATACTACTATTTTGAGCAAGATTGTATATACAAGGTGAATATCCCAAGCATCCATTAAGTAATATACAAACTAGTATGATACAGTAATGGCCTCTAGGGCATATACACTAACATTACTATTTGCACTTACACACGTCTTGAAACTCGGGATAGTAGAGGATACCTTGAAATGCTCTTGTCTAAAAGCCAAAGTATGAAGGAAATGAAAAAAAATGAAGAAAATATAAAAATGGTGAAAAGAAAAAAATGAACACTGGTTTTGTATCGCCAAGGCAGCAATAAAAAAATATAGCGAGGGTGCCTCTTCACCTAGTGCCCTAAGGCCAACTGGTCTGGGAGTCACTGCTAAGCCTTAGGTGGTGCAAGACGAGGAAAATATTATCACCTAATCAGCAAGCACATGAGTAATCGGTCGGTTAGTACCTCAAGAAGTATTAACGGTCGCATGAAAATATGCGAGCAAATCCATAAATATTCATCAAGTTAAAAAGTACTGAGGTAGATGGACAAGAGTATGATAGCTTGAATTGAATTCTCCGAGTGTAGGAATGTCCATTACACACACGTAGGGGTATATGATCGATGTTTGGAAGAAAGGTAGGAATGAAGAATAAAGATGATGTTTTATTGAGGGATAATGTGATTTCTAACATCTTTTCATGGCTATTAAGATAGGATTCATGACAACTGAAAAGCTAATGTAGTTGGAAACTCTTATTTTCAAAGTCTTTCTTTTATGGTTCTTATCTTTATATGTAAATTTCACCATCTCTCTTTTGTTATAGGATTTTGTGGGTGTAATCCGCTGAAAACCCTCAGGAGACAACACTCCTCCTACTAGGGACACCTAAAGGTTTAACGGCTTGTTGCACGTGCTCAGTGCAATCGTGTCTGCCTACGAAAGTGTGCTTAGTTTTCTCCCTTCTTTTTCTCCTTCTCTTGAATAAACTAGTTTGCTCGGGACGATCAAATATAAGTTTGGGGGTATTTGTTCAGTTGATAAAACTGCACATTTATATTACATTTTTCCTACCATTTTCATATTAAAAAAGGACTTTATTATAATATTATACATATGAGGATTTATGTGTAAAAACACCATTTTCCATGTGTTAATATATTTTAATTATCATTTGGTAGGAAAATGTATGCAAATAAATTCATTGACCTAATCCTAGTAGAACTAGGTCTACTAAATATTATTTGAGTTGTTATGCAGATTTTTTCCAAGTGTGCAGAATTTTTCAAAGACTAGAATCAAGCAAATCAAGTTGTTGAAGAAGACTTGCCAAATTAAGAATCAAAACTTGGAGACCAAGTCTGGCAACAACCACGAGAAGATTTCAAATATCTAAAGCTTCCAGAAATTGCCAAATGTCACAAGGATCTACCCACAAAAATATGATGAAGAGATCTCCACTATTGGTCGCGGAACCGCGGCCAAACCCCCCTGTTGGCCGCGGATCCGCGGCAGTTAAGTTGAGTTAGAGGGAGATATTTTGTGGAATAGATCTATGCTATATTTTACCAACTTTGGAAGCAAAAGATTCTGGTTTTACACTATAAAAGGGCACCGAGAGCCTCTTGGAAAATTCATCAAGCCGACGCGATCACGAAGCTCCAGACGCTCACGCATCCCGGCTGATCATCAACGGTTCATCTACCTCCTTGGAAGAGATCGAGAAGCAACTATTTTTGTAATCATTTTCTAAGGAATAAAGTGTAGATTGTTCAAGTTGATTAATAAAGGTAGTTATTTTATTTAATTCTTTTGCATTTTACATTATGTTTTCCCTCTTTGTCTTTTCATCTTCTTCTCCCGACATGCGCGAGTAATTCTCCGCTTGTTAGGGTTTGTAGGATTAGGGTAGGCTAATGGATGATGAATATCCTTAAACCCTTTTTAAGTCCTATAAAGTTTATGAACTTTATCAAAAGAATCATTAACATCCTAATCGGGCGCGCTAGCAATTCTTTGCTAGTTCCGACCGCGATTAGATATTAGATTAATGATTGTTTTGGTAAAGGCTAGATTTGAACGAAGTTCCGTGTCGAGATAAGGGTTAAGAGTGGGATTCCTTTTCCCTCCAGAAACCCTAATCTACACGCATCACCGTCGTTCTAGTTTTAAATCTATTAATGTATAAAAAGGGTAAATTTTAATTAATCGTCCATAACTACTAAATCCTAACGAACCCTACAAGCCCTCTTATTATATTATCTACATCTCTAAAATAATCTAGATCTATATTTTATATTCTTGTTTAACGTAGATCTAGAAACCATTCTATAAAAATTCTTTATCCCTCCTCTCTTTCTCAACACATCTAAAGTAAAATTAAAAGGTTCCATGTTTCCCAGAGGATGACCCGTACTCATCTCGGTCTAGCTATACGCGACACCATTCTGATTGCGGTTAACTACAAACACAACTTTTTCGAACCAATCAGTACTCGATGCCCGGAGCTCTCATTTTGGAATGGGGACTTCATAGGGTATTGAGGGTGACCCTTGGGGTCTTAGGAATACATTCTTTTCAAAAATATATCAAGTTTAATGGCCATTTTTGCATGTTAAATTCTGCCGTATAGTGTGCACCTGATTTTCAGTGTTGGAAAATTTTAAGTGTTCGCTTCGTGTGTGATGAATTCTATGGTCATGGTTTTCGTATATATGTATGTGTTGTTAAACGTTGTCTAATTTCTATATGTTCGATTAGACGGGGTTGCACATATGTTGTTGTTACTTGTTTTTGTGGATATATATCTTGATTATAGTTTAGTCGGATTATCGTGTCGGATAGCCCCTCGTGCGTTTGCTTGTGCAATTTTGATTTACTTTGTTGTATTCATTTGTTCGGGACGAGCTCCAACATGTGCCCGCCATTTCCATATTATGTATATTCTTTTATTGGGACTCGACCAGGATGCGGTCGATGTCACCAATGTATATATTTCATTTCCGTACTAGGATTAACCCAAGAGAATTAAGTGCTCGAGTAACCGGGTTATAGAGTGCAGCAGGTGGCCATCTTATAGAGTTGAGATCGGGCCGCCTCTTTCTAGAATTGACGGGTTTCTCTCCGCACTTGTAGGGGTTATAGAATTCGACCCACGGAGGGGTGCATGAGTTACCAGATAGAAAGCGACGGGTGGCCGACTCGTTTCATTGAGGGCGTGTTACCCAGTTTCTAGAATTGAAAGGTGGCTTGCCGCACTCGCAGTGGTCTAGGATAGACTTTGTACGGCCTATCCACTCAACCTGGGAATGCCGCGTCTCATTTGTGGCTCAAATGAAACACAGGGCTTCTAGTTTATTAACTATTCCATATTGTTGTTCGCATGCCTGTGATGATTCTTATCTGCCTGCGATGTTGATACATATATATTATATATTAGTAGATGCTTCTATATGTTTTTCATTCGTGCTAGCCCTGTCCCAGCCCTGCCGTAAGTTAAGTAACCTTAAGATGAAGTCCCGGGACCCCGTGGCGAATGCGGATGACATATAAAAGCATGCTATTTTGGTTGTTTCTGTTGTGGCTTGGAAACTAAATTTGATGGGACTGCATTATATCTTTAATGCAAGGAAAATAAACCTATTTGATGTTGTTAGAACCAATTTTTAAAAATACTCGGTTTTCTTCAAAACAATTGTCATGTTGTTTTGCTTTGTATTGAGGTAATCTATTAGGAATATTCTGCACCTCATTCTATGAGGGAAGAGCCTTGATCCCTTTACGGGGAGTTTGCTCTCAAGCAAAAGTTTATGTTATTAGTTTTAAAATACAGAGCCTAAACCGCTCCATTTCAAATCCACTTGAGTTCCTTCAATGATATCAAGTTCATTACGTTAAAGATTTTTCACCAAAAACTATCCGTAGCCCTCCGTTATCTCCTACTGGTATTATTAGTATTCGAGCTACGTATGTTGACCTTTGTCAAGGCATAGTGTACAGTAGCTAAGAAATATCTCGTTTATAGCATTTGATGGGATTAATTAGGACAGTCGCACAACTATGTTGGCCTTTGTCAAGGGTTCGTACGGGTGGGTCTAGGATAATCAAGATGATGACGGGTTGAACTTGACTAGCGACTTATGATATGTTGTCCTTTGTCAAGGTCATAATCCGCTAGGAGCAAAAACCATATCGGGAGTTTCAAATATAAGGGAAACTTTCCAAGTTTGTGCATACCTTCTGGAGTGAGGTAATTTTGGTCGGTTTCTGTCAAAATTATAATACGATGATAGTTAGGCCCCGATTCCCAATGATGAGTAGGTATTACTCCTCGGAAGATTTTCACTTCACAATTAGTTATCCTATTAGGTGTCTAGAAAGTGTTAACGAGGTTACGCCTCTACAGAAACAGGGTTATTAATTGGGTCCGTGCGAAAGCACAGAGGACCTCCCTCGGAGTACCAACATTGGCCTCGTTGAATGGTTAGCGAACTTGTAAGGTGGATATGATCCCGACTAGTTCTTCTTTTAAGGTTTGAAGGAGAATTTGAGGAAGCAGTGGGGGCCATCCTGATTAGATAAATTGATAACCAATCTAATCTTGATAGAGTGCATGTTGAGTATTTCTTTTCTCTCTGAGCGACCAATGATTTATCTTAAACTAACACTTATGAACCAAATTAACCGAACCTTCTTACACACGTTAGCTTTGGATTGCTATGATTCACGACAAAGTCGCAAATATCCCTGCTACTTCTACTTTCTCTTTGCATTTCTCCAGAACACTCCGTATCACTACGATGATCCATATTGCTTGGAAATAGCCATTGTATAGTTACATACGAACTCAATGAAATTATTTCAGTCGAGGATGACTACTGGTCCTTGAGAATCTAGATTGTATTATGCGGTTGTCTCTTCCTTTTACCTTCTCTCAGGTTGCGAGAGCTTCTTGTATTAGGAAGAGTACACCTATTGCGCTTATTGAATAGTCTTCTTCCAAATCTTAGGCTGGTGCCGAAAGGTAGGGAAGGAAGAAAACCAATTAGCCTAAGTACGGTGTACAGAAGGTAAGATGTAGAGACATATAAAGGGGTCGAAGTGAGGGCAAAGAAAATTGCGACTACTGTCATGATTCTGGATAGGGAAAAGACATTACTAGGAATACCTGGCCACCCTTTTGAAACATTTATATTTCAGAATTTCTGTGTACTTGTAACTGAGAACTGTTTTCCTAATTAATTCTGACTCCAGAGTATGTATTTACCGGATTTGGATCTCACATCCGTACGGCGTTACAGATGATGAGTAGGAGTAGAATATTGGGAAATGGGCAATTTGATCCTTAATATCGGAATTCGTTGCAATTGGTGATATTGGATTAAATTGCCTGGCTTTGTCTAACGGAAAATATTTGGTTTTGAATAACCGTTATTATGCATCAATTTTTAAAATGATATATCTGTATCTTTATTTTATAAAGTGAGATATAAATTTTGAAAATTGTATTCTAAACATTTACCTTTATCAGTTGAGGATAAGGTAAGGTGCACTGAATAACGGTGTAAGACATTCTCGAGCAAAATACAGTTTTCAACTTACAACACACGGAATTTGAGTTAGTATACTCTTAGAATTTACACATGAAAATGTATGTTGTCCAGTGTTCTTCGGGACTAGGGGTTGGTACTCTTACTTCATTCAGATTTACCTATGAGTTCTCTGGTTTTAGACACGCATTCGTTATAATGCAAGATCCAAAGATTTTGAGAAGTTTATAGGTATAAGAATAAAATAGAGAACCATACGTTGGAGGTATCAGGATTCTTCAAAGTGATCGAAGATGTATATACTTATGCTAGGTATTCCATCATAGTAATATCGAGAACTTGATTCACTCATAGGTTACTCATCCATGGATGCACTCCTTGATGAGTAATATTGTACTGTCCTCTTTCCATTTGGGTGATATGCACTGGAAACAACTGTATGAAATTTGAATCTAGTTCCATCTAAATTAGTGCCTTTGATTCTATATGGACATAGATTGGTTGCATATCTTAAGGTTGTTAAGATATGGAGTTATCTGGTTTCTATTTAAAAGCATATTCCGGACAAACTCAAGGCACACTTCGGTAATGGATGTTTGTGGATTATTCCAAGAATTCGCTAGGATTTTGTTTCTACCATTTTCAAGATCAATAATTACATTGTTCTTGACTCGCCATTTTTTATAAAAGGAATTTTTTGCAAAAGAAACTAGTGGGAGTATGGTAGAACTGGAAGTGATTCCAGAACCACAAACGATTACCGAAAATTTAGTAGAACCTAAGGATTCAATTGGACTTGACAAACCATGAGCCACTCCGCAGATTTTAGTAGGTGACCTTAGCCACCCGAGAGATACTTCGATTTTCTTAGAGACGGTGACAGGAAGGTCTGTATCAAGGTTATAATAGCCCTACTAGTTATCTGTAGGTTATAGGAAGTGGTAACTTTCAGGTGACCAGATACTTTATATCCAAGTTGGACTCTACGCACTTCAGCAAATATTGGATTTTGGACTTTGCTGGGTGCTCCTTAACGGGTAAAACTCGTTAGGAGCAAGTAGATCTTTCGAGATCTGTGCAGGTGGATAAGTATTAACCTAATAAGGCTAGACTTGTAAATATTCTTATGAAATGCCCATTGTGGATTGTGATAAGACTTTTACTTCAGTGTCTGCGCTGAAGTCCATACGGATATTACTTGCCGCTATTGCTATTCAATACTATGATATCTGAGAAGAGGATGACTATAACGTTTTTCCAAATGGGAATCTAGAAGTGCACGTGTATATGATTTTGCCAGAGGGTTATCGTAGTCAGTGGGAGCAGCGGAAGGTATGCAAGTTGCTTATGTCTACTTGTAGACTAAAGAAAGTATAGCAGAGAAGGATCATCTGTTTTGTTGTGAAAGTCAAGGTGATTGACTTTCTTAAAACAACAGATGGATCTAGTAAGAAGGGTGTAGGGAGTACTGTCCTGGGATTTGGATGACATACTTCAGATAGGAAGTGATATTCCTATACTACAATTGGTCAAAATTTGGTTGTCACATAATGTTTTTTCCACGTTGGATATCGATAATATATTAGGGATTCTAGTAACTAGATTTAGGAAGTATCCCAATTCGGGAAGTATCCCAATTCGGGTACTTAGACAACATTCTAAAAGTATTTTAGAATGGACGATTCCTGAAGTGGTGGTGTATCCGCAGGTGATGGAGTCACCCTCTTTAAAGAGATGTATTTTAGACTGATGAGGAGAGGGACTGGCATGAATGACATATCATTTGCTTAGGCAATTGAGTCAATCATGCAATGTCTTGTACAAAACCAGATATTGTTTATACACTTGTTGTAGTAAGCAGATATTAATCCAATCCTGGAGAGACAAAGGGAAGCAGTTGTTCACCACCAAAAACGGGGACGAAACGGGATGGATCAACCTGCCTGAATTTGGGGGCAGATGCTATGTGGATTTATCCGTCCACCTCTCCGAAGATGCCAAGTTGATTTATGGCATCTTATATTGGAGGTTTGGACGGATGTGGCCGTTGTAGCAGACTTCGTCAGATCCCCCTCGTTTGCGAGGGGTTGTTGATTGTGGGGATGCTCTTCCCTGTAGGCGCAAGCCCCTCAGTTAATTATGTTATCGTATCGCGATAACCACTTTCACCTGCTCCGGAAGTTCACTTTGTGTCGTGTGTGTTTTTGTTTGTTTAGGTTGCCCATAGATTGTATACGGAGACTAATTTATGTCGTCGCTCGTAGGGCGTGGATTAGTCCAAATCTGTATATTTTTAGATTTGGGGTTTTATTTAAGGACCGTTAATCTATTTTTAGATTAAGATCGACTTAAATGTATGTGAGCATTTGGGCTCGATTTGTTTTTGTTAAGGATACGTTAGTCCAATTTGAGGCTAAGATCAACTTAACAAGGTTTTATGATCATTTTTATTTTAGATCCAACAAAAGAGCATTTGGGCTCTATTGTTTTATTTTAAGAACGTTTCGGTCCATTATCGCCATTTTGGAAGCGAATATTAGTTTAAGGACATTTCGGCCCCTTACCGCCATTTTGGAGGCGAATATTAGTTTAAGGACATTTCGGTCCCTTGCCAGTTTAAGGACGTAGTGGTCCAGTGTGTTCATCTTACGCGCACGTGTATTTGTTACGTGATGGAATGAACATGGGTGATATGGAATGCACCCAATATGGGATGCGGTTTGATTTGAGGTGTGCACGTCGGTTTGGACGGTTTAGGAATGCACTGAAGAATTGTTGGTTGTTGGGACCCGCCACCTCTCTGAAGACGTTGAAGAATTACAAAGACGTATATCAGAGGTGTTGAGAGATGTACCCTTAAATCTAATCCCGTATTTTAGGGAAACGGGTTATGGTGACCCTAGGAATCGTTAGTCATGTTTGAAACTAAGATTATCTTAGAAGATATAAGATGAATATCATTTAGGATCTTATCAATTGAAAGATTAATAGTCATATGTGAGACTGAGATTAGTTTAGGCACTCATGAGCATATGGGCTCGGTTGATTTGAATCAAGAAGGTTCTTTCCTCAGAGGGCCTAGCTAATATTGGGCTTGATCTGCTCAGTGGTCTTTTTTTTATTGAAAAGTGCTAAGTACTTGCTTGGGCTCTGTTTAATTAGTCCCCCTTTTATGCAAACAGTGCTGAGCACTTATATAAGTTCTGACGCCCACATATGATCAGGTGAAGCTTTCAGTCATGGGAAATTACCTAATAAGTGTAAAACGCATTCCTCCTTTTGTCTTTATATGGAGTGATAGGCGCTCTTTATGGCATCCACATGGGGAGTGCGTGAGGCGCTAGGCGTCGGGCGCTGCCCAATGTGTGCTAAGCACTCTTTTCTTCTGTGGTGCCCACGTGAGGGACACGTGAGGCGATGGGTGCTAGGCGCTGCCCAATGAGTGCTAAGCACTCTTTTCTTCTGTGGTGCCCATGTGAGGGACACGTAAGGCGCTGGACGCTAGGCGCTGCCCAATGAGTGCTAAGCACTCTTTTCTTCTGTGGTGCTCACATGAGAGACACGTGAGGCGCTGGGCACTAGGTTTTTCCTTATATGCTTTGTTTTGAGGAATTCGATTCCTAGTTCTTTTTTGAATCTTTGATTCTCAAGAATAAGTTCTTCCTGATGAGAATTAAATTCTCAACTTATGGCAGACGTGTTTTGTGGATCTCAGATCCAGAGAAAGAACTAAGTTCTTTTAAAAGGGTTAAACCCTTCAATAGGTAAATGAGACGTTTTGATCTTTTTTTTTTATTTACCTAGAGTTTCATGAGGAGGAAGATTTTCTTCTCCGTTCCTTTCTGAAGTTTTCTGCTTTAGTTTTTTTAGAAGCTTATGGGGGGGTTCCTCTCTCTCAGACTTGAAGTCTTTGGTCCTTTATATAGTAGAGGCAAGTTTGTTAATTAGTTTTTGAAGAAATCTCTCATTAAGTGATCCTAATTGATTTGGGGATTTTTACCCACCATTGGATCTTTGATCTAAGGGTTTCTGTTTTACAGAACATATTTTCTTATTTCTAACAAAATTAGGGAAATATTTTCCCTTGCACAGAAATCATTCTGTAAAACGGTGATTTTTTAATCACCGTTGGATTTTTAATCCACCGGTTCTCTGCTTTACAGAGGGCAATCTTTCTTATTTAGAAAGATTGAGGGAATATATCCCAAAATAGAATTTTATTCTATAATCCAATTTGGGGGATGTTTTCTCCCGACAGAATTTAATTCTGTATTTTTGACATCTTCGTTGGATATTTAATCCAACGGCTCTATTTAACAGAGAGTAGAATTTAATTCTACCTGGGCCCCGGCGCTCACGTGTTGTGCATGTGAGCGCTACTCAAGGTTTTAATTCTTATAATGGGGATTCGTGTGCTTTGCACATTGGCGCCCGCGTGAGGAGTACGTGAGGTGCCACCATAAGATTAATTCCTATCAGATTGGTTTTAGCGCTGGCGCCCGCGTGAGGAGCACGTGAGGCGCAGCCATAGGATTAATTCCTATCAGATTGGTCTTGGCGCCGGCGCCCGTGTGAGGAGCACGTGAGGCGCTATAATAGGATTAATTCCTATCAGATTGGTCTTGGCGCTGGCGTCCTCGTGAGAAACACGTGAGGCGCTCAAGGATTTAATCCTATCTAAAGCGGTACATACATGCTTTGCATGTGGGTGCACTTGTTTAACACGTGGAGCTTTCCTTTTATTTTTATAAGGGAACATTAAGTTTTGAGCCAAAATTTGATGGGTTCGCTTAGCACACTCGCTAGGTTTCGGCAAGCATCAAGTATGCAATTTTAAAAAATCTAGAGTGCTAAGCAACACCATCCAAGAATCGAACTAGAGAATTAGGGGTTTTAAAGCATGTAAACAACTTTACACTAAGTGAAATAGGAATACAACCTTTGTAGACCGGTCCATCACTTCTAAAGCTCCGTGTAGTAGTCTCTTAGCTCCAAGTAGCGGTGTCCCGGACCCACCGTAGGCTTCACTAGGCGAAAGGAACGAGCTTGCCCAAAGATCCTCGAGGTCGAAGATGATCTACCTTGAGGAATCTCTAACTCAAGCTACCTTTTCACTAATTGAGGAATTAGTGAAGCAAACAATCTATACTAAATGGCTAGTCTGGAATAGATTGATGAAGTAGGAATTTTGCTCATTTTAGAATTAATTCTCTCTTTCTTTCTTCACCTCATGAAAAACTAGAGAGCTAAAATGAGATGAAGAGGAAGATGAAGTGGTGAACCATCTCAACCATGGATGAGAAGATGAAGTGGTGAACCATCTCAACCATGGATGAGAAAATATCACAAATGATATTTATAGAGACTTAACCATGGCTAAAGATAATGGTTGGGTTAATAAATATCTAGAGTAAAACAAAATTAGTGGACTAAGTCAAGGTTTCTACATGCTTCCACAAGCATCCTAAACCATGCCAATTTCCACCTAATTTTGATTTATCCCTTAATAATTAAACACCCAAATTATCTTTAGTTTGGTATGTGTCTCATACACCTAAGTTCTATGTATCATCTAGCATGACACAAAAATAAATACATTAATATATATCACATTTATATTTATATGTATTTAAAGAAAACAAATTCTTAAGTGAGCTAATATTAGTTAATATATATTACTATATCAAATATATAATTATATATTAAATTATTAAATCAACACTTGATTTAATAATCCGGCTATATCATATATATCCGACTAATATCATTTATATCAACTTATCGAATCAACACTTGATTCAATAACCCGGCTATATCTCATATAACCGACTGATATCATATATCGCGAGATTAGAATACGGTATCACATAAACGTATTAATCTCGGTCCCGCACATATCACATATGTGCCCCACTTCGTTTCGCTTGAGCCAGGAAACCTCTGTGTAGGACTCTAAAGACTCGTCAATACACCAGCACTAAGTAATGATCATATCAGTCATTCACAAGCCGTCAGCGGTACTAGCTGGACGTAACGGCTATCCAGGTATTGAGCGATCAGAAGATCAACAAGCAAGTTTGGCCATACTCCCGTGAATCCAATAAGTAACACTACCGTACAGTCCGGTCTCTTCGTCTGATATGACGCATATCGAGTTTGGGGGTGGTAAACGTCAGACCCCAATAACTTGAAAAGTCATGCCGATGTGAGGCTTATAACGGGTTGAGAAACTACTGATAACACTTACCAGTAAATCTCATCATCAGCCCTAGCCAGGGACTTCCTGTAATAGCCAATCGAGCATAGCGCGACATCAACTCCCAATACCGGGAGAGACGAAACCTCTCCTATCGCTCATTGCCTCCTTGTGATTCAGGACTGTACCCAAAATTCACCTGTTTGAACGCTCTCTTGAGCATGGTAGGGAGGAAATCAAAGCACGGTGGTAATCACACAAGACTCTATGACGATCTCGGGTCTACAAACTAACCTGTACCAGTGTCAACAAAGAACTGCTATCTGACGATAGGTATAATACTATCTAGGAGTTCTCGGCGAGTCCTGTTCAGTGTACCCATTCTCCAATGAGCACCTATGTACAATCTTTGATTTCAAACACCAATGGCTATGGGATCAACCATCGCCCTATACAGGGTCAAGAAACGTACACACTAGTCTACTCTGGAATATCGATGCCCTGTCTCGATACTCCCTCATCTAGGAACAATTAAAGGATGTACTTATGGACTACCCTGGCCCCACTAGTATGATCTCCATCATTGTCCTGGTAGTCAAGTCCACATTCTAAGGGCTTTATCAACATGTAATGGAGAGACTGTATAATGATACAAGTGTACATGTTAAGATAAAGAGCAACCAGATAGCATACTATCATGTCGAGCAATAAAGTCCTCTCTATATATGTCTAAGCATCCATTATAATATACAATCATGTACAACAATGGCCTCTAATGCATACATATAACTAACAATCTCCCACTTGCACTAAGGCCAATTGTTGTAGTATCTCATACCCAACATCCCAAAGTCTCTCAAATGGCCTTCGTGAGTGGATCCGCCGTGTTATTCTTTGTGTCAAATCTCCTGACCTCGATCTCCCGGAGATCAACTATCTCCCTGATTAGGTGATACCGCCTAAGAATATGTCTGGATCACTGATGGGACCGGGGTTCCTAGATCAAAACCACGGCTCTATTGTTATCATAATACACAAGTATTGGATGCTTAATGGTAGGAACCTCACCAAGTTCATCTCATGAACATGTACATCCAGACAACCTCTTTGGCAGTATCGTTGGTAGCGATGCATTCAGCCTTTATCATCGAGTCTACTACGGTATCTAGCTTGGAACTCTTTCAACATACCGTCCCTCCACTAAGGGTAAAAACAAAACCCGAGACTGTCTTACAGTCGTCTTTATCACTCTGGAAGCTCAAATCAGTAAAGGAACCGTCATGGAGTTCACCGTTACCATACACCAAGAACATTTCTTTAGTCCTTTTCACGTACATAAGAATGTTCTTCACCGCTGTCCAGTGTTTCTCCCCAGGATCTGATTGACACCTACTCACTACACCTAGTGAGTATGATACATCCGCTTAGATCTATCTCTATAGATCTCAGGATGTAGGAGGCATCACCCAGATCCTTCATGGATAACCTTTGTGATAAGAAGAGCTTGAACGAGTGTAGCATAGGAACATCGTTTCCTATCAAGAGTATATCATCCACATACAATACGAGGAAGACAACCTTACTTTCTACAACCTTCTTGTATATATAAGGTTCATCTACATTTTTGATGAAGTCAAACTCTTTGACTGCTATATTAAAACAGATGTTCCAACTCCGCGATGCCTGCTTTAATTCGTAGATTGATTTAAGCAGCTTGCACACTTTTCCGCTGCTCCCACTGTCCATGAAGCCCTCTGGCAGTGTTATGTACACGCTCTCTTCTAAATCACCATTTAGAAAAGCGGTCTTGACATCCATCTGCCAGATTTCGTAGTCATGGTATGCAGCGATGGAAAGTAGGATCCGGATGGACTTAAGCATAGCCACTGGAGAAAATGTTTCTTCATAATCGACACCAGGTCGTTGACGAAAACCTTTTGCTACAAGTCTATCTTTGAAAGTCTCAACTTTTCCATCTACACCAAGAATCTTCTCAAGATCCACTTCCTCCCGATGGGTTTTACCCCTTCAGGAGCAACTTCTAAAGTCCATACTTTGTTGGTGTACATGGATTCCATCTCAGATCGCATTGCATCCAGCCATTTCACAGAGTCCCCACTTGTGATGGCCAGCTCGAAACTAGTTGGGTCATCATCTTCCATGATGCAATCCTCTCTCCTACCGTCTACGAGAAAACCGCAGTATCTCTCAGGTGGATGAGGAACCCCACTAGATCTGCGGAGTGGCTGAGGTTCGTTGGAGACTATTGAATCCTCTGGTTTTACCAAATCATCAGCTGTAGTTTGTATAGCTGGAACTTCTTCCAGTTCCACCTCATGACCACTAATTTCTTTCACAAGAAATTCCTTTTCTAAAAAGGTGGCATTTCGAGAAGCAAACACTTTTTGCTCCTCAGTGTGGTAGAAGATATACCCCTGCGAATGCTTGGGATACCTACAAACTTGCACAGAACTGACCTTGCCTCGAGCTTGTCCGGATTTTGCTTTTTAACATAGGCCAGACAACCCCATATCTTAACTCGTTTAAGAGATGGTCTCTTCCCATTCCATATCTCATATGGAGTGGTAGGCACTGATTTGGTTGGAAATCTATTCAATAGGTATGCGGTTGTCTCAAGCGCATAACCTCAAAAGAAAATAGATAACTCAGCAGTACTCATCATAAAGTGCACCATATCTAATAGGGTGCAATTCCTTCGCTCCGATACATCATTGTGCTGTGGTGTATACGAAGGAGTAAGCTGAGAGAGAATCCCATTCTCTTTTAAATAATCCAGGAACTCCGTGCTTAAGTATTCTCCTCCCCGATCAGATCGAAGGATTTTAATACTTTTACCCGTTTGGTTCTCTACTTCGTACTTATATTCCTTGAATTTATCAAAAGGTTCAAATTTGTGTTTCAACAGGAACACATGTCCGAATCTTGAGAGATCATCGGTGAATGTAATGATGTACGAGGAACCATTCCTGGCATGTGTAGACATAGGACCACATACATCACTATGTATCAGTCCCAAGAGTTCAGTAGCTCTTTCTCCGTATCCAGTAAATGGAGTTTTAGTCATTTTGCCTTTGAGACATGACTGGAAAGTTTCATAAGATGTAAATTCGAACGGATTCAAATATCCATCCTTAAGTAACTTAGCTTGTTGTGTCGCATTGTTATGACCTAGTCTACAATGCCACAAGAAAAATTCGTTCATTTCTGAACTTTTCCTCTTGTGTGTGTTATGTATGTTAAGAACTGTATTTTGATTCAGAACGTATAAAGCGTTATATAATGTACCAAATCCAATCAACACTTGATTTAGGAAAATGTTCATAACATTTTTCTCTACTATAAATTTATATCCTTCTTTATCTAATAATGAAATTGATATTAAATTACACATCATAGATGGTACGTACTAACAGTCATCAAGATCTATGTATTCCCATTTGGTAATACAAGGTGATATTCACTAACTGCTTTGGCTGCAACATTTGCACCATTCCCTACTTTTAGAGAATGATCACTTTTTCCCAGTTATCTACCTTTCTTTAGCCTATTAACATATTACAAATGTGGGATCCTGATCCGGTATCTAATACCTAGGACGTAGAGTATACTGAGAAACAGTTCTCGGTAACGAACACACCCGAATAAGATGCATCAACATGCTTATTTTTCGTTCGGGTCGTATGGGAATCCGGATATTCCCCTATTTCCTGCTCAGATTTATAACAATTATAAGGTAGAGCGGAACCAACGTTCCCCAGTTCTGTATAACAAGCGAGTTCGGTCAATACATCCATATTATTATCTTGATTAAGGTATGTCATGGTCGCTACCAGGAGAGAGAGAGAAGAAAACACTGCGTGCGCTTTTGCAAGATTAGATTGATTATTATTTTATCTAATCAGGATGGCTCCCACTGTTTTTATCAAATCTTCCTTCAAACCCTAATTGGTAAGATTAGCCAGGATTAATTATACCCTACAAGTTCGCCAATCATTCAGCCAGGCCAATGTCGGTACTTTGAGGGAAGTTCCCCATGCTTTCGCACAGACCTAATTAAAATAAACCTCGTTTCCTTAGAGGCATAACCTCGTTGACACCTTTCTAGACACCTACTAGATCAGCTAATTGTAAAGTGGAAAACTCTCTCAGGAGTAACTCTTACTCGCAGTGGCTATCGAGATCCAACTATCTCATAGAATGTATGCAACCTCATTGCAAATTTCAATACTTGAAATTCCCAATAATGTTTTACCCCTAGCGACTTATGACCTTGATGGAGGTCAACAAACCATAGGCCGCTAGTCAAGTTCAACCCGTACATTTCTTGATTGAATTAAACCCACCCACACGACCCTTGATGGAGGTCAATAAGGCCGTACGACTACCCTAATCCAATCACATTATGCGGCAGATAAACACTAATCAGCTACCGCACACTACGCCTTGACGGAGGTCAACAAATGCAACACGAATACTAAATAGTCTTTATCTGAAATGATGGAGGGCTACGACTGGTTTTTAAGAAACTCTTTTGCGTAATGAACTTGATATCGTTGTAGAATCGAGTGATTTGAAAAGGAGTGGTTTAAGCTCTGCTTTTAAAATCATGTGTTTTCAAAATAAACCGAGTGGGTGTAGCATCTGCTAGCTTTTGCTAAAGAGGTCACTCCTGGTGAAGGGATCTAAGCTCTTTCCTCATCGAATGAGGTGCTGGATATTCATAAAAGAATACTACTATGCAAAGTAAGAACTAGAACTACTTTTTTGAAAATTTGATTCCACAACATCATTAGGTTTCTTTCCTTTTCATTAATCTCATTAATGAAGTCCCATCATTTTTGCTTCCTAAGCATCATAGATAAAGAAACGAAAATACAACGTACGCTTATGCCATCCGCATTCGCCATGGGGTCCCGTCATGTACCGTTAGGTTAGTTAATTAACGGCAGAACGGGGGCAGGACTAGCGTGGATGCAAAACAAAAGGAACGTTTATTATATATCATATATATAATATAAAATATTCGTCTCACGCAATTATATGATCTAATCACAGAACATTGCAGCAGAAGTCAACATATGAAATATATGATATACTAGGAGGTCCGTGTTTTAAATCAAGCCAGTAAAAAACATGGATTTCACGGTTGTGATGAATAGCCAAACCTACATCTCTAGACCCCCTACAAGAGCGGCAAGAAACCCTACCAATTCTAGAGTTAGGAGACTCGGTCTTGACTCCTCGAGATGGCCTCCCACTGGACTCTAGAACCCGGTTACTTGTGCTCCCTGCCTTGGGTCTATCCTAATGCGGAAAAGTAAATAATATACATCAATGGTGACATCATCCTCAACCCGGAAGTGTCCTAATAAAAGAATATCACATACAAATTTTTACATGAATGAAAATGAAAACTCTCATCTCACGCAAAAAACCGCGGGTATTCAAACACGACGATCCAATATAACATATCATAGCAACACATAACATCACATGTCATCAACGTAAGTAAATATGCGTATCCCAATTGTCGTTGACGTATAGCAACGAAACCGGCGATACACCACATATTACACTTACGGTCGCAGAAAAGAAATGAAAACTATAATAATTGGAATCCGAAACCAACTTAGACATCATAAACCCAAAATATCACATATTTCGGATTTCATGCTTAACCATATAAATTCCTTAGTCATCCTAAACCCGGAATATCACATATTCCGAATTTCATACCTAACGCTATAAACCCGGCATTTTAGTCTCAAATTGAAAACACTTTTCAATAACCAGTCGGGCGATTCAACAAGATTCCCGAAAGTTGATCGAATGCTCGTCGGAAACATTAGTAAACGGCCGCACCCTGATGCCGTTGACGAAGGCACTTAGGCAGAACACCGCGGCCACGAGCACCCGAGCGGATGCTTTTAGCAACGGGGTTCTCCTATAGTCACTTAGTCAGGACGATGGGGCGTAGCTATTTATTAGTGTTACCCGGTGAGTGTTCGCGTACTGTACGAGATTGCGACGGAGTTTTGATCCGAATCAAAACCCCGCGGCAACTGATCAAAAGAGACTAAATTGCTAGATTCACAAAATACTAATTAGTTTTCACAAAACTAATTATTGTGGATTCCAAATATTGTATCACAAATCACAGATATCTAGACGATATTAAATATTTCGATCGATTTATCAAACACCCAAAATTCCTAGAGACCTCAACACTTGAGTGTAGGGTTCCTAGGCACACTAGGGAGTTCTCACAAGGCATCAACCATGCCAATTTCAAATTTTACGGGTGCCGAGAAACCCTAATACGGATTGTTAACTAGATTTTAGGCGAAACTACGAGCTAGTTAACAACTTAACTAAAGTATAAACGGAAATACAACCTTTGTAGATCTGGTGCTCCACCTCCATAGCTCCGCGATGAAGTCCTCTTGCTGTCCAAATCAAATCCCGGGCTCTAGCGTCGGCTTCATCGGAGAAAAAGCGGGCTAGGTCATCGACGACGATGCCGAAGATGATCTATGTCGAGGCATCACAAGATCAAGCTCCACCTTCACCAAGCCATGAAAACTTGTGAAGGAAACACCTTATACTACTTGTCAAGAGGTAGAGGATGAAGAAATAGGAAGTGGGTTCACTTTAGAATTGGATTTCTCACTCATTTGCTCAAGTTGCCATTGATGGAGGCAAGCTTTTCTTCTTTGAAGATGAAAAAGAAGAAGAAGATAGAATATCATAAGTATTTTCCAAATAGAAAATAATATGAATACTTATCATATCCTAACCCTAGTTAAGTGTAGAGAGTAGACCATGGTTTGTTTAAATGGTTAGTGTTAAGCATGAGACAAAATGGTCATGTAGTCAAAGCTTCATGAAGTTTCAACTACAAACAAAGAAAGCCACCATTTTCCTCTTTTATCTTTTCCAAAATGAAAAATAAATAAATAAATAAATAAAACCCTAATCATAAACTTAACCATGGTTTAATCTTACACTTAACCAAGTTAGCATGTATCATCAAACATGATACAATCAAGTGCACAAAAGTATATCATATATACAACTTGTGAACTTCAAGTGAGAAAATCCATTTAAAGTGAACCAATATTAGTTAATGCAAAGTAATATATCAAATATATAATTATACATTAAATCATTAAATCAACACTTGATTTAACGACCCGGTCATATTGCATATAACCGACTAATATCAATAGTAACAACTTATCGAATCAACACTTGATCCGATAACCCGGCTATAACACATATAACCGATCAATGTTACAAATCGCGAGAATCGAATACAGTATCACATACTGGTATCATTCTCGGTCCCGTACATATCTCATATGCGCTCCTATTTCGTTTCGCTTGAGCCAGGAAACCTCTGTGTAGGACTCTAAAGACTCGTCAATACGCCGGCAGCAGATGATGATCATATCAATCACCCACAAGCCGCAAGCGGTCTGCTAAACGTAACGGCCACCCGGGTATTGAGCGATGAGAAGATCGACGAGCAAGCCCGCTCACACTCCTGTGAATCCAACCAGTAACACTTACCGTACAGTCCGGTCTGATCGTCTGATATGTCGCATATCTCGCCTAGGGGTGGTTAACGTCAGACCCCAATAGCTCGATAAGTCGTGTCGATATGAGGTCTATAACAGTTCGAGAAACTACTGATAACACTTACTAGTAAATCTCAGCAACCCTGGCCAGGGATTTCCGGTTATAGCCAATCGAACACAGCGCAACATCAACTCCCTATACCGGGAGAGACGAATCCCCTCCTATCGCTCATTGCCTCCATGTGATTCGGGACTGTACCCAAAAACCACCGTTTTGCACGCCCTCTTTGTCACGACCCGCAGGGTACGGAACGTGACTGGCACTTAAGTTTACGAAACGTCTAAAGGCGTCCGTAAAATAAGTAAGCCAAAGCCCAGAAAACAAACCCAATGAAGCAAAAGAGTGAAGAAAACCCAATCAATTGAAAGCGAGTTATCAAATAAGTCATGTAAAACACTTTTTAAAAACAATACAAATTTTTCCCGAAAATTTCGGCAGAGTCTCCTTTGTAAATACTGACCCCCAAAAATGGGTACAACAAAATATATACATGAATCCACAAAATAAGGCATCCCCAAGCGGGAGCTAGCTCTTCGCCATACGGCGGTCACAAATCCCACGCAATGTAAATGACAATAAGCATAAGGAAGCATAAGGAAGCATGAAAAAGTAGCATGTCGGCTCAAGTGAGCTCGACCCCAGATACAGTATAAAATCCATAAAATCCACAAACCTCACAGTCTCATCTCTAGGTCAATATACAATAATCTGGTAGAACAGTAGATGGAGTACACTAGATACAAGAATATACAAGGTGGTACAAAAATAACATAACCCACCTATGAGCAAATCTCGAGCTCAGGCAAAAGAGGTAAAAGACAAGGGCGCCCGCCGCTACTGAACTGACGGAGCGGACCTGCAAAAGACTGTGGCACAACGGGGGTGAGTTGCCAACTCGTGAGTAATAAATAACATCTACAAAGGCTATCGTATGCATGCACACAAGCATCCTAGTATCTAAAATACAGGTATGACTGGATGCACTAGCAGGTGTGTATATAACATCAGTGTACTAATATGCATGCAACATGAAAATCTGAGGTCTCAATAGGTATATATAAGAAATATTTTATCTCTTTTTGTTTTTGAAACTCTTTTAGAATGCCAGCATAATGCCAATGAATCGACGAAAATCGGTGTCCAGCAACGACACCCAAAAGCTGTCTCAAATCTCATAAATGTACCTCTGGCCTCAGCCGTCCGGCTGACCCATCTCAAATATCAATATCTCATCATCTAGTGGCCACGGTCGGTATCCTCTGGATATCCGCCGTCCCAAACAGTCACCGGTAGGTAATCCGTCCCCTGCCAGGCTCAACGTCATCACCACATTCCTCTTGCCCCGGGGTACCTTACCGGGCCCACCATGTACCCGTGCCGGTTCCTCCACTCCTCGACACGGATTTCCAAATCCACAGCAAACTCATGGTGGACGACACTTACATCACTAGAAAACCGCAATTTAAATGTTTTAAAAATATCATAAGTTTGGAAATTTTTTTTTTGCGGCTTTCCCCCGAAATCCAGCAATATCATAAAATCTCAAGAAATCCTCATAAATGCATATATCAATGCTAATGAATGCGTATGATATCAATAATCAAGTTGCGATGTGTGATTAATGTATTAAGCATGAACAATGAATATGATGAAGTACATGCACATGAATAGCAATCCTACGGTTTCATTTTTAAGGAAATAGCACAATTTAAGTATCAATTAGTAAAAGGTTTAAATTAAAGGTTATCTAGTGTGGTGGCATGGCAATTACCAGGGTGTGTGTGTAAACATGAATAGTGCTCGTGCTGCATATAAAACCTGATAATGGTGCATGTGTCCTACAATTGAGTTTGCATATATGGGTATAACCTATCGATCTAATTGCAGCAATTATCATGCCAGTATTATTATTCTAATGTCACAAGTGATTATCCAATTTACTATTTTCCAGTTTACTAAATCTATCGGGCGACTTGCGCCATCCAGACGATCGTCCCCCGTAGATGTTAAATCTACTCACCGGGATCCCAGGCTAGTTGTGTCCAATCACCGCCTTTCCCTTTCGCGCCGCGTCTGACGTCTCCGCGACCGAACCTGGAATTTACATCAATACCAAACATAAGGTTACGTATCAAGAACGACGCAAAACCCCAACGAAACTACTAAAGTTCGCTAGCTAGGTACAACGTGCACAAAGTGCGCGGAACACACGCGAAAATCGCAAAAACTGCCAAAAACGCCGATTTGGGTCACCCGGCAAAACTAAAACCCGACTACCCAAAAACCTCACTCACGCATCCTAAAAGTCGTAGGACAAGCCATACAATCATCAAGATGCCACAATTAACCCATCACATAACTTCTATAAAAATCTAGTAAGCAGAAATTGCAATTTGATGCAAACATCGACAATTTAGCGACAAGTCAACACCACCCAACACCAACATCCAAACTAACCAAATAGCTAGCCAATACACAAATTCTAAACCATTAACTAGGCTTAAAAACCTAATTTACATAACAAAACCTTTTCTTGATTTTTGTACTTAGCAACCATAAATCAAACTATATATGAAAACCTTAATTTAACACTATATTTTAGCCTAATAAGCAAATTAACCACTTAGATTAAGGTTAGCAAAACACTAGATAGCAAATTAGGTTTAATCAACTCACTAATCATGTTTCAAATACCATTTCCATACAAAAACCTTTTCTTGAAAATCCTAAAAAGCAAATTTCACACTTCTAAATTTAATCAAATTAGCATAATTGAAAACTATATCAACAAGGTAACCATATAGATTAGTCATTAACAACTAGATTAACTATAAAATAACTTAATTAACTATTATGGCTTTCAAACCCTAGTTAGAATTTTCAAACAAAATCTAAGAAATCTAGATTAATCTACACTAAATTAACACTAACCATATAACATAAGCACTTACACAAAGGATTTAACAAGATAGGAATTATACCTCTTGATCAATGGATCAAGCAAGAAAGTTTGCTCCAAAAATGCCTCCTTTCCACATGATTTCAACCATATTAGGCTTGAGAAGAGGTAGCACAAGGATTTTGTGTTGAAAAAGAGAAGGATTTGTGGATTTATATGGATTTTTGTAGCAATTTTGATGAAATTTTGGAGGAAATGAAAAGAGGAAGGTGAAGGGGGAGGGCTGCTGGAATTTTCGACCAGAAGAGGGATGGGGGAGGGTGTGGTCAAGTGGGGAAGGTCATGGGTCAAGTCCACAAAGTCAAAGTATCATACTTTATCCATTTTAATTAAAATAAAACCATAAACCATCAAAACAACTCAAGAAAGCAACCAAAGAAAATGAGGCCAGAAATTTCTGGTCTCACACAAGGTGGGGCTGTCCTAGGGCTGAGGAAAAAGAGAGAGGGATTTTACAAAAGAAATTTTATGCAAAAAGGCCCCCTACAACTCAAAAATTGCAAGTTTTAGCCCAAAATTCAATAAATTCGTTTCAATTCATAAAAATTGGTTAAAAATCAAAATAAATTACTAAAAATTCATGTTATCACTAGATTATAATTATCATAATTTTAGAGATTAAAATTAGCCCGGAAAAATTTGTATTTATCGCTTATTTAATGTATTTCCTTACCGGCTTAAAATAATATTAAAAAAATGAAAAAATAGGGAAAAAATTTTAAATGACCAAAATTTCATAATTAACTCATTAGTCACTAAAAACAAGTAATTACCTATCCACTTTAAGTATAATAGCCCTAAACTGCAAAATATCGAGAAAGACGGTTTTCGGAAAAAAATACCGAATTTTCACCGAATTTCAAGAAAACACCAAAACGACTTTTCAAGACGCTACAATCTTCCCCCCCTTAAAGAAATTCGGTCCCCGAATTTAAGAATATAGCTACGCGTACCTTCAAAGAGATGGGGATATTTCTTCCTCCTCTCGCCCTCGGTCTCCCAGGTAACCTCCTCGCTGCTTGGGCTACGCCAAAGGACCTTGACGGTTGGTATAACCTTCGACCTCAACTTCTTCACCTGCCGATCCAAGATGGCCACCGGCTGCTCTGTAAAAGAAAGGTCGCGCTCTAGCTGGACTGTCGGGTGCTGAATCGCATGCGAAGGGTCGTGAAGGTACTTGCGGAGCATCGAAACATGAAAAACGGGGTGAACATCGGGAAAGCTGGGTGGAAGAGCCAAACGATATGCAACAGCGCCGACACGCTCGAGGATCTCGAAGGGACCTACGAATCTAGGGCTAAGCTTCCCCTTTCGCCCAAAACGCATCACGCCCTTCATCGGTGAGACCTTCAGAAAAACATGGTCGCCAACTGCGAACTCTAATCTGCGACGGCGCCTGTCTGCATACGATTTCTGCCTGCTCTGAGCCGCTCTCATCCGGTCTCGGATCAACTGTATCTTCGCTGTCGTCTCCTCAACAAGCTGCGGCCCCAAAATACTGCTCTCGCTGAGCTCTGTCCAACAAACGGGCGATCTGCATCTCCTCCCATACAATGCCTCGAAAGGTGCCATCTGAATAGTATCCTGGAAGCTGTTGTTGTAGGAGAACTCCACTAGAGGTAAATGACGATCCCAGCTACCACCAAAGTCTAAAACGCACGCTCTGAGCATGTCCTCGAGAGTCTGAATGGTCCGCTCTGACTGTCCATCTGTCTGCGGATGAAACGCTGTGCTGAAGCTCAAACGAGTGCCCAAAGCCTCCTGAAGTCTCTGCCAAAGTCGGCTGGTGAACTGAGTGCCTCGATCTGACACGATACAAGTCGGTACGCCATGTAGTCGCACGATCTCGTCAATATAGAGCTGAGCATACTGAGCGAAGCTGAAAGTCGTCTTCACTGGAAGGAAGTGAGCCGCTTTCGTCAATCTATCCACGATCACCCAGATGGAGTCGTACCCTCGACTGGTCCTGGGTAGACCCACAATGAAGTCCATCGAAATCTGCTCCCATTTCCACTCCGGAATGGGTAACGGCTGTAGCTCTCCTGCGGGCCTCTGGTGCTCGGCCTTGACTTGCTGACAAGTCAGGCATCTCGAAACGAACTCCGCAATGTCCCTCTTCATCCCGTCCCACCAGTAGGTCTCTCTCATATCATGGTACATCTTGGTGGAACCGGGGTGGACACTATACACTGATCGGTGTGCCTCCTCAAGAATGTCGCGCCGCAATCCATCAGCATCTGGTACGCACAGTCTAGATCCATATCGTAAAATCCCCTGATCGTCAACCACGAACTCGGAAAATCTGTCCTGTCCCATCTGTGCCACGATCTCTGAGCAACGGTCGTCACTGCGCTG
Organism: Agapanthus africanus; assembly: GCA_030015575.1. Lineage (NCBI taxonomy): Eukaryota > Viridiplantae > Streptophyta > Magnoliopsida > Asparagales > Amaryllidaceae > Agapanthus > Agapanthus africanus. The sequence continues at coordinate 116,969,057 of CM057346.1, read as the reverse complement.
TGCCTCATATATACGGTCAAGCAACTGTGGGCGTGCACGAACATGCGCGAGCTGTCCCCCTGTCTGAGTGAACTCGAACTCCACTCGGCTGTCGCATAACATCTGCCAATCTGCTGACGACTGCCTCTGCACTGCGCGCAAAAAGGATAGACTACCCCCGGGCCTCCTACTCAACGCATCTGCCACCACATTTGCCTTGCCGGGGTGATATAAGATCTCGCAGTCGTAGTCTTTCACCAACTCCATCCAACGACGCTGTCTGAGGTTCAGGTCTCGCTGCTGAAATATGTACTTTAAGCTCTTGTGATCGGTGAATATCTGACACGACTCGCCGTAAAGGTAATGTCGCCAAATCTTCAGTGCAAAGACCACTGCAGCCATCTCCAAATCATGAGTGGGGTAGTTCTGTTCATGCTTCTTCAACTGCCGAGAAGCATAAGCGATCACCCGGCCATGCTGCATCAATACGCATCCTAATCCCACTCGCGAAGCATCACAGTAGACAACAAATCCGCCTGATCCCGAAGGCAAAGATAATACCGGCGCCGTAGTCAAACAAGTCCGTAGCTGCTGAAAACTGCGCTCGCACTCCTCTGTCCAGACGAAAGGAACTCCCTTCCGGGTCAAACCGGTCAACGGTGCAGCTATACGGGAGAAGTCCTGAACAAAACGCCTGTAGTAGCCCGCCAAGCCTAGAAAACTACGGATCTCAGTAACCGATGTAGGTCGGGGCCACTGCTGAACAGCCTCAATCTTCTTCGGGTCCACACAAATGCCGTCTCTCGTAACCACGTGACCCAAGAATCCGACGCTGTCCAGCCAGAAAGCACACTTGGAGAACTTCGCGAACAGCTGATGCTCCCTCAGAGTCTGTAACGTAATCCGCAAGTGCTGCTCGTGCTCCTCTCTGCTCCGGGAGTACACCAAGATATCGTCGATAAACACGATGATGAACAAGTCAAGATACGGCCTGAATGTACGGTTCATCAAATCCATGAATGCTGCTGGGGCGTTGGTGAGTCCGAACGACATCACCAAAAACTCGTAGTGGCCGTAGCGCGTGCGGAAAGCTGTCCTCGGTATATCCTCCTGTCGAACTCGCAGCTGATGGTATCCTGATCGCAAATCGATCCTCGAAAAATACCCCGCACCCTGAAGCTGGTCGAACAAATCATCAATGCGCGGCAACGGATATCTGTTCCGAACGGTAACTTCGTTCAGCTGGCGGTAGTCGATACATAAGCGCAAACTTCCATCCTTCTTCTTGACAAACAGGACCGGAGCACCCCACGGAGAAACACTCGGTCGAATAAGCCCCTTATCCAACAAATCCTGCAACTGCTCCTTCAGCTCTCGAAGCTCTGCCGGGGCCATCCGATACGGTGGTATAGAAATAGGCCCCGAACCGGGAATCAAATCAATGCAGAACTCAACATCGCGCTCAGGCGGTAGCCCAGGTAGCTCATCAGGGAAAACATCAGGGAACTCACAAACTACCGGGACCTGGTCCAACGGAACCTCTGCAGCTCGAGTATCACAAATACACGCTAAGAATCCCTTACATCCCTTCCGCAAGAGCTGACCAGCGCGAAGAGAAGAAATTAAGCTGGGAAGGGCGACACTGCGGTCTCCCTGAATAACAAGGACTGGCTCTCCCGGAAAGCTAAATCTGACTGCCTTCTCACGGCAGTCCACCGAAGCATAACAAGTGGCTAGCCAATCCATGCCCAGAAGCACATCAAAGTCCAACGTATCGAGGAGTATCAAATCAACTGATGAATCCCTCTCCCCGATACGAACGGAACACAAACGAAATACAAAACGAGCGACAAACGACTCGCCTACCGGAGTAACAACAACAAGCGGCTGATCTAACGACGACGACTCACGGCCCAACATCGGTGCAAAGTGTGTAGAGACGTACGAATGTGTGGAACCTGGGTCGAATAATACCCGTGCGTCGAAAGAACAAACTGGCAAAGTACCTGTCACAACGGCATTGGATGCCTGCGCATCCTGCGGTGTCAAAGCAAAAACTCGGGCCTGTCCTCCACCGATAGCGGGCTGACCTCGACCTCGGCCTCTGCCTCCTCGTCCTCTCTGAACAGGACCGCCACGTCCTCGGCCTCTCGGTGCACCTAACCGGCGTGGAGCATCGCCTGGGGTAGGAAGTAGGGCTCTCTGAGGAGGGGGTGGTGATGGTGGTAGGGTCACATGCGGAACTGTCGCTACTCCCTGTCGTCTCACCGGACAGTCTCTGACAAGATGGTGCAAACTCCCGCACCCAAAACATCCTGGCGACGGCTGCTGCCCCTGGGAATAAGAACCATATAACTGTCCCCGCCCAAATCCTCTGCCAGGCCTATCTCTCGGAAAGAATCTGGCGCGCTGCCTCTGAGGCGGTACATCGGTGCGCATCCTCTTCGGCCCAGAAACGGCCGGAGTCTGTGATATGCGTGCCTCCATCCGTAATGCCGTATCCATAGCCGCTGAATAAGTGTCGTAGTGCTGGGCGCCAATGGCAAGGTATAGCTGGGCATCAAGTCCCTGTACGAACCTCTTCACCATCTTCTCCTCGGTATCCACCAAATACTGAGCATATCGGGATAACTGTGTAAACTGGATATCATACTCAGACACCGTCATCCCAGGTGTCTTGACTAAGGCCTCGAAGCTGCGAGCTCTGGCGTCACGAACGCTCTCTGGAAAGAAACGGGCTAGAAAGACCGCTGTAAACTCGGCCCAAGTCATAGGCGGTAGATCTGCAGCTCGACCTCTCAAGACTGACTCCCACCATGTCTGCGCGAGACCCTCTAGCCGGAAACTGGCAAGCTCTACCCATCGATCATCCGAACATCTCAGCGAACGGCAGATCCTGGCTAAACTATCAAGGAACGTCTGTGGGTCCTCCGCTGCCTCGGTGCCGGTGAATACTGGAGGTCTCAGCCTCATGAAGTCCTGTAGTGAAACCGGAATGGACACGATGGTAGTAGTAGGAGCAGGTATCATGGTCGTCTGTGATGTAGTAGGTACGTCATCCTGCCTCGGTGTACGACTGGCTGCAACTAGGGATCCTACCATCTGACGCAGCTCCTGCATGCCTCCCATCATCTGTCGCAACTCCTCCATACCGGTCTCGAGCCTATCCATACGGCCTGGGGAAGGTGGATCGGTCTGTCCCAGCGGCGTAGGCATACCACCCTGCTCAGTCCTAGTCTCGGACGAGCCAGCTCGAATCTCGTCTCTGGCGGCAGCCCTCTGTGCCCTCGTAGCCTTCGGCGGCATAGTGGCTGTCACAAGAAAACGGATAGTAAGAACAGTGCAATAGGATCATAGGATACACGGAATTGAAGAAGGAATTTTTTCAAGCAAGTATATCCTAAAGTCACTTAGGCGGAGTACCGTATCGTAAGTATGCCGCGGACATACGTACGCTACGTTACCCTGCTTAAGTCACTTACTCCATCTACCAAGGGTCATCCTACACTCAAAAAGGTAAACCTATCGCTCTGATACCAACTTTGTCACGACCCGCAGGGTACGGAACGTGACTGGCACTTAAGTTTACGAAACGTCTAAAGGCGTCCGTAAAATAAGTAAGCCAAAGCCCAGAAAACAAACCCAATGAAGCAAAAGAGTGAAGAAAACCCAATCAATTGAAAGCGAGTTATCAAATAAGTCATGTAAAACACTTTTTAAAAACAATACAAATTTTTCCCGAAAATTTCGGCAGAGTCTCCTTTGTAAATACTGACCCCCAAAAATGGGTACAACAAAATATATACATGAATCCACAAAATAAGGCATCCCCAAGCGGGAGCTAGCTCTTCGCCATACGGCGGTCACAAATCCCACGCAATGTAAATGACAATAAGCATAAGGAAGCATAAGGAAGCATGAAAAAGTAGCATGTCGGCTCAAGTGAGCTCGACCCCAGATACAGTATAAAATCCATAAAATCCACAAACCTCACAGTCTCATCTCTAGGTCAATATACAATAATCTGGTAGAACAGTAGATGGAGTACACTAGATACAAGAATATACAAGGTGGTACAAAAATAACATAACCCACCTATGAGCAAATCTCGAGCTCAGGCAAAAGAGGTAAAAGACAAGGGCGCCCGCCGCTACTGAACTGACGGAGCGGACCTGCAAAAGACTGTGGCACAACGGGGGTGAGTTGCCAACTCGTGAGTAATAAATAACATCTACAAAGGCTATCGTATGCATGCACACAAGCATCCTAGTATCTAAAATACAGGTATGACTGGATGCACTAGCAGGTGTGTATATAACATCAGTGTACTAATATGCATGCAACATGAAAATCTGAGGTCTCAATAGGTATATATAAGAAATATTTTATCTCTTTTTGTTTTTGAAACTCTTTTAGAATGCCAGCATAATGCCAATGAATCGACGAAAATCGGTGTCCAGCAACGACACCCAAAAGCTGTCTCAAATCTCATAAATGTACCTCTGGCCTCAGCCGTCCGGCTGACCCATCTCAAATATCAATATCTCATCATCTAGTGGCCACGGTCGGTATCCTCTGGATATCCGCCGTCCCAAACAGTCACCGGTAGGTAATCCGTCCCCTGCCAGGCTCAACGTCATCACCACATTCCTCTTGCCCCGGGGTACCTTACCGGGCCCACCATGTACCCGTGCCGGTTCCTCCACTCCTCGACACGGATTTCCAAATCCACAGCAAACTCATGGTGGACGACACTTACATCACTAGAAAACCGCAATTTAAATGTTTTAAAAATATCATAAGTTTGGAAATTTTTTTTTTGCGGCTTTCCCCCGAAATCCAGCAATATCATAAAATCTCAAGAAATCCTCATAAATGCATATATCAATGCTAATGAATGCGTATGATATCAATAATCAAGTTGCGATGTGTGATTAATGTATTAAGCATGAACAATGAATATGATGAAGTACATGCACATGAATAGCAATCCTACGGTTTCATTTTTAAGGAAATAGCACAATTTAAGTATCAATTAGTAAAAGGTTTAAATTAAAGGTTATCTAGTGTGGTGGCATGGCAATTACCAGGGTGTGTGTGTAAACATGAATAGTGCTCGTGCTGCATATAAAACCTGATAATGGTGCATGTGTCCTACAATTGAGTTTGCATATATGGGTATAACCTATCGATCTAATTGCAGCAATTATCATGCCAGTATTATTATTCTAATGTCACAAGTGATTATCCAATTTACTATTTTCCAGTTTACTAAATCTATCGGGCGACTTGCGCCATCCAGACGATCGTCCCCCGTAGATGTTAAATCTACTCACCGGGATCCCAGGCTAGTTGTGTCCAATCACCGCCTTTCCCTTTCGCGCCGCGTCTGACGTCTCCGCGACCGAACCTGGAATTTACATCAATACCAAACATAAGGTTACGTATCAAGAACGACGCAAAACCCCAACGAAACTACTAAAGTTCGCTAGCTAGGTACAACGTGCACAAAGTGCGCGGAACACACGCGAAAATCGCAAAAACTGCCAAAAACGCCGATTTGGGTCACCCGGCAAAACTAAAACCCGACTACCCAAAAACCTCACTCACGCATCCTAAAAGTCGTAGGACAAGCCATACAATCATCAAGATGCCACAATTAACCCATCACATAACTTCTATAAAAATCTAGTAAGCAGAAATTGCAATTTGATGCAAACATCGACAATTTAGCGACAAGTCAACACCACCCAACACCAACATCCAAACTAACCAAATAGCTAGCCAATACACAAATTCTAAACCATTAACTAGGCTTAAAAACCTAATTTACATAACAAAACCTTTTCTTGATTTTTGTACTTAGCAACCATAAATCAAACTATATATGAAAACCTTAATTTAACACTATATTTTAGCCTAATAAGCAAATTAACCACTTAGATTAAGGTTAGCAAAACACTAGATAGCAAATTAGGTTTAATCAACTCACTAATCATGTTTCAAATACCATTTCCATACAAAAACCTTTTCTTGAAAATCCTAAAAAGCAAATTTCACACTTCTAAATTTAATCAAATTAGCATAATTGAAAACTATATCAACAAGGTAACCATATAGATTAGTCATTAACAACTAGATTAACTATAAAATAACTTAATTAACTATTATGGCTTTCAAACCCTAGTTAGAATTTTCAAACAAAATCTAAGAAATCTAGATTAATCTACACTAAATTAACACTAACCATATAACATAAGCACTTACACAAAGGATTTAACAAGATAGGAATTATACCTCTTGATCAATGGATCAAGCAAGAAAGTTTGCTCCAAAAATGCCTCCTTTCCACATGATTTCAACCATATTAGGCTTGAGAAGAGGTAGCACAAGGATTTTGTGTTGAAAAAGAGAAGGATTTGTGGATTTATATGGATTTTTGTAGCAATTTTGATGAAATTTTGGAGGAAATGAAAAGAGGAAGGTGAAGGGGGAGGGCTGCTGGAATTTTCGACCAGAAGAGGGATGGGGGAGGGTGTGGTCAAGTGGGGAAGGTCATGGGTCAAGTCCACAAAGTCAAAGTATCATACTTTATCCATTTTAATTAAAATAAAACCATAAACCATCAAAACAACTCAAGAAAGCAACCAAAGAAAATGAGGCCAGAAATTTCTGGTCTCACACAAGGTGGGGCTGTCCTAGGGCTGAGGAAAAAGAGAGAGGGATTTTACAAAAGAAATTTTATGCAAAAAGGCCCCCTACAACTCAAAAATTGCAAGTTTTAGCCCAAAATTCAATAAATTCGTTTCAATTCATAAAAATTGGTTAAAAATCAAAATAAATTACTAAAAATTCATGTTATCACTAGATTATAATTATCATAATTTTAGAGATTAAAATTAGCCCGGAAAAATTTGTATTTATCGCTTATTTAATGTATTTCCTTACCGGCTTAAAATAATATTAAAAAAATGAAAAAATAGGGAAAAAATTTTAAATGACCAAAATTTCATAATTAACTCATTAGTCACTAAAAACAAGTAATTACCTATCCACTTTAAGTATAATAGCCCTAAACTGCAAAATATCGAGAAAGACGGTTTTCGGAAAAAATACCGAATTTTCACCGAATTTCAAGAAAACACCAAAACGACTTTTCAAGACGCTACACTCTTGGACGTGGTAATATGGAAATCAAAGCACAGTGGGAACCACACAAGACTCTATGACGATCTCGGGTCAACAGACTACTCTGTACCAGTGTCACCTGAGAACTGCCATCTGACGTAAGGTATAATACCATCTGGGAGTTCTCAGCGAGTCCGTCCAGTGTACCCAGTCTTCATTGAGCACCCGTATATCATCTCTGATGTCAAACAGCAATGGATATGGGATCATCCATCGCCCATCTGTATGGGTCGAGAAGGTATACGCTAGTCTACACTGGTATATCGATGCCCCGTCTCGATACACCCACGACTAGGGACCTTGAAGGATGTACTTATGGACTACCATGTCCCCACTAGTATGATCTGCATCATAGTCCAGGTAGTCAAGTACACATCCTAAGGGCTTTACCAACATGTAATAGAGAGACAATCAGTGTACACGTTAAGGTAAAGAGTAACCAGATAGCATACTATCATGTCGAGCAAGAAAGTCCTCCCTATATATGTCCCAGCATCCACTACAATATACATCCTATGTACAGTAATGGCCTCTAGGGCATACATATAACTAACAATCTCCCACTTGCACTAGGGCCATCTGTAGCAGTGGTTGTAGTATCTCATACTCAACCATCCCATAAAAGTCTCTCTCTGGGAAAAGGCCTTCGTGAGTGGATCCGCCGTGTTGTCCTCTGAGTCTCGTCTCCTTACCTCGATCACCCTGGAGATCAACCATCTCCATGATCAGGTGACACTGCCTTAGAATATGTCTGGATCACTGATGGGACCGGCGTTCCTTGGCATAAGCCACAATTCCATTGTCACACAATGGGAGGAACTAAGTTCATCTCATGAACAAATATACATCCAGACTGCCTCTTTGGTAGCATCTTAAGTAGCGATGTATTCAGCCTTAATCGTCTAGTTTGCCACGGTATCTAGCTTGGAACCCTTCCAACATACCGTCCCTTTACTGAGGGTAAAGACAATGCCTGTGACTGACTTTCAGTCGTCCTTATCACCCTGGAACCTTTCCAGTGATTTTCCCCAGGATCAATTGATACCGTCTCACTACAACTAGTGAGAATCCTAACATCCATTTAGATCTATCTCATAGATCCAAAATCCAGGATTTAGGAGGTATCATTTTGATCCTATGTGGAGAATCATTGTGACAAGCGGAGATTGATCGAGCGTAGCATAGGAAACTCCTTCCCTATCAAGAGTATGTCATCCACGTACTCTACGAGGATCGTCACCATACTTCCTACTACCTTTTTGTTTATACAAGGTTCATCTACCATTTTGATGATGTCAACTTCTTTGACAAATCCATCAAAACAGATGTTCCAACTCCGCGATGCCTGCTTTATCCTATAAAGCATCTTGCACACGTTTCCGCTGCTCCCACTGTCTACGAGGCCCTCTGGCTTTGTACTTATAGACGCACTCTTCTAAAATATCATTTAGAAAAGCAGTCATGACACCCAACCGCCAGATATCGTAGTCATGGTATGTAGCCGTGGCAAGTAGTATCTGGATGGACTTAAGCATAGGTACTGGAAAAGGTTTCATCATTATCCACGCCTGGTCGATGACGAAAACCTTTAACAAGTCTAGCTTTGAAAGTCTTAACTTTTCCAACTACACCAAGTAATCTTCTCAAGATATACTTGCTCCTGATGGGGATTTAACCCTTCAGATATAGCAACCAAAGTCCATACTTTGTTGGTGTACATGGATTCCATCTCAGATCACTAAGCATCCAGCCATTCTTACAGAGTCTTACTCCTGACGGCCAGCTCGAAACTAGTTGGGTCATCATCTCATGATGCAATCCTCGCTCCCACTGTCATAGAGAAACCGAAGTACCTCTCAGGTGGGTGAGGAACCCTACTAGATCGGCGGAGAGGCTGAGGTTCGTTGGTAACTATTGAATCCTTTGGTTCTTTCAAATCATCAGCTGCAGTTTGTATAGCTGGAACATTTCCAGTTCTACAGTACAAATCTTGCCTCGAGCTTGTCCGGATTTTGCTTTTAGACATAGGCCGGACAACCCCAAATCTTAACTAGCTTAAGACATAGTCTTTTCCCATTCCATATCACATATGAAATAGTAGGCAACTGATTTGATTTGAACCCTATTCAATAGGTATGCAGCTTCTCAAGTGCATAACTCCCAAAAAGGAAATAGGTAACTCAGTAGTACTCATCATAGAGCACACCATATCGAATAGGGTGCAATTGCTCCGCCCCGATATACCATCGTGCTATGGTGTATACGGAGGAGTAATGCTGAGAGAGAATCTCATTCTCCTTTAGAAAAGTCCAAGAATTCCGTGCTCAAGTATTCTCCTCCTTGATCTCATCAAAGGACATAATACTTATACCCGTATTTTGGTTCTCTACTTCTAATTTATATTCTGTGAATATCTCAAAAGGTTCGGACTTGTGTTTCAACAGGAACATATGTCTGAATCTAAAGAGATCATCAGAGAATGTAATAAAGTACAAAGAACCGGTCTTGGCAAATGTAGACAGGGGACTTACATACATCAACATGTATCATCCCAAGAGTTCACTAACTCTTTCTCTGTTTCCAGTAAACGGAGCTATGGTCATCTTATCTCTGTGACATGACTGGCAAGTTTCACAAGATGTAAATTCAAACTGATTTAAATATGCATCTAAAATGTAACTTCAGCCAGTCGGGTCGCATTGATATGACCTAGTCTACAATGCCTCAAGAATGATTCGTTCATTTCTTAACTCTTCCTCTTGTGTGTAATCTATATACGAGGAACTGTAGTTTGATTTAGAACGTCAATGCTTTTAGATAACGTGCCTGAACCGATCAACTTTTGATATAGGAAATGTTCAAAACATTATCCAACAATACAAAATTTTATCATTTCTTTACTAATAAAGAGATTGATATGATTTTGTATATCAGGTTCGGTATCTAATAACATTCGTTCAGAATCAATGTATTTGGAATACAGGGTGACAGTGACCAACAGACTTGGCTGCAACACTTGCCCCATTTTCTGCCTCATGAAACTTATCACCCGTTCTCAGTTCTCTACCTTTCTGTAGCCCTATGTAACAGATTACATATCTGGGATCCTGATTTGGTATCACATACCCAGGACGTAAAGGATACTGAGAAGCAGTTCTCTGTAATGAACACACCCGAAGATGATGCATCAGCATGCACTCTCTTCGTTTGGGTGGCATGGGAATTCTGGTAATCCCCAATTTCCTGCTCTGTCTTATAACAATTATAAGTTGGAGCGGGACCAACGTTCCCCAGCTCAGTATAACAAGCGGGTTCGGTCAATAATCCGTATTATTATCTTGATTAAGACGTGATATGGTCGCTACCTGGAGAGAGAGAGAAGAAAACACTCAGCGTGCGCTCTTGCAAGAATAGATTGGTTTTTATTTTATCTAATCAGGATGGCTCCCACTGCTTTTTATCAAATCTTCTTTCAAACCTTAAAAGGAAAGACTAGCCGGGATTAATTACACACTACAAGTTCGCCAATCTTTCAGCCAGGCCAGTGTCGGTACTTTGAGGGAGGTCCCCCGTGCTTTCGCACGAACCTAATTATAGTAAACCTCGTTTTCCCAGAGGCGTAACCTCGTTAACACCTTTCTAGACACCTACTTGATCGGCTAATTGTAATGTGTAAAACTCTCCCAGGAGTAACAATTACTCGCAGCGGGTATCGGGATCCAACTATCTCATAGAAGGTATGCAATCTCATTGCAAATTTCAACACTTGAAATTCCCGATAATATTTTGCCCCTAGCGTCCTATGACCTTGACGGAGGTCAACAAACCATAGGCTACTAGTCAAGTTCAACCCGTCATTTCTTGATCGAATTAAACCCACCCGCACGACCCTTGACGGAGGTCAACAAGGCCGCACGACTACCCTAATCCAATCTGCATCATATGCATAAGCAGATAAATACTAGCTAGCTACCGCACACTACGCCTTGACGGAGGTCAACAAACGTAGCACGAATACTAAGTAGGACTTATCTGAAATGACGGAGGGCTACGATAGATTTTTCTGAAAACCTATTGCGTAATGAACTTGATATCGTTGTAGAATCAAATGATTTTGAAATGGAGTGTTTTTTAGGCTTTTCTAGTTTTGCTAAAGGAGTCACTCCCGGTGAAGGGATCGTCGGTCCTTTCCTCGTCGAATGAGGTGCGGGATATATCATATATATCACTGTGCAAAGCAAAAACTCTTAAAAGCAATCAAAAGACAAACCGAGTGTGTAGCATCTGCCAGTTATTGCTAAAGGAGTCACTCCCGGTGAAGGGATCTCGGTCCTTTCCTCATCGAATAAGGTGCAGGATATATCATATATACCTATGTGCAAAGCAAGAACTGTAGCTACCTCTTTTATTTTGAAATTCGATTCTACAATATCTTAGGTTTCTTTTATTTCATTAATCACATTAATGAACTCCCATCATTTAAGTACCTAAACATCACAGATAAATACGACGTACACTTATGCCATCCGTATTCGCCTCGATGTCCCCTCGTGCACCGTTAGGTTAGGTAACTAACGGCAGAGCAGGGCAGGGCTAGCGCGGGTGTAAAACATAAGTAACATCTATATAATATATCATATATACTATATAAAGTATCCATCACAGAACATATCACATGATCACATCACAGATATCGCAGCAGAAGAATCATATGAAACATTGGATATACTAGGACGTCCGTGTTTTCAATACGAGCCAGTATAAAACACGGATTCCACGGTCGTGAAGAATAGCCAAACCCACACCCCTAGACCCCTACGAGAGCGGCAAGCAACCCTACCAATTCTAGAGTTAGGAGACCCGGACTCGACTCCTCGAGTTGGTCTCCCACTGGACTCCAGAACCCGGTTACTTGTGCTCCCCTCCTTGGGTCTATCCTAGTGCGGAAAAGTAAATAATATACAGAGGGTGACATCTTCCGCAACCTGGAAGTGCCCCAATAAAAGAATATTACATACAAGTTTTTACATGAATGAAAATGAAAAAAACACTCATCTCACATAAAAAACCCCGGCTATTCAAACACGACGATCCAATATAACATATCCAGCAACACATAACATCACATGTCATCAACGTAAGTAAATATGCGCATCCCAATTGTCGTTGACATATAGCAACGAAACCGGCGATATCACATATTACACTTACGGTCACAGAAAAGAAAGTGTAAAACTACAATAGTTGGAATCCGCAACCTCCATAGACATCGCATGCCTAATCAAATGAATTCCTTAGACATCGCATGCCTAACAATCATAAACCCCGCATTTTAGTCTCAAAATCGAAAACTCTTTTCAATATCAAGTCGGGTAATTCAACAAGATTCCCGACATCCTAATCGAATGCTCGTCGCAAACTTTAGTAGGCGGCCGCACCCCCGATACCGTCGACGAAGTGCACCAAGGCGGAACACCGCTGCCGCGAGCACCCGAACGGATGCTTTCGGTGACGGAGTTCTCCTACAGTCACTTGGTCGGGGCTATGGGGTGAGGCTGTCTATTAAGTTTACCCGGCGAGTATCCGCGTACGCTACGTGATTGCGACGGACTTTTGATCACATCAAATTCCGTGGCAACCGATCAAGTGAGACTAAACTGCTATGTTTATAACATTCATTCAGTTATCTCATAACTTATTGTGAATTCCAATTATTGTATCACATTCCAGATAATTAGAAAATGTTAAACTTTCCGATCGAACATTCAAACACCCAAGTTTTCCCAAAACAGATCAACACATGAAACAAGTCTAAAAACATTCAGTTCGTGCCTCAGTACCAACGGTCCAGCCGTAGAAGGGTCAAGCCAACGTCTCACATGTGGCACGCCGTACTGCCCCAAACCCGAAGGTTCAAAGGGCAGTTCAAGACGGTCACATAATCGAGTTAAGGTTTGTTGTCTTCTAGAGGGACCATCGCGTTACTTGCACTACTTAGAACGTCTTTAAACCTCGGAAAAATCCAACACTTGGAAATTTCCCAACAGGGGAAAAATTGGGTATTTATATCCGGTCGAACTTTTTAACATATTCAAAAATTATCCGGAAAACACATAGACAAAGTTTGATCATCCGATCGAATCATCGAATCCCCAAAACAACCCCAGAAAATTCAACTCTTGAATAAATATTAAAAATTCCCAGGAAAACCAGCACTTGAAACTATGAATTACTGTGCAAAATACATTATAAAATGAGGCCGTACGGCCGCGGAACCGCCGCACGAGCCATGCTCGTGCCGCGGAACCGCGGCGACTTTGTGGAATTGGGCTGTCTAATTTCACAGTAATTCTTAGATATTCCTGCTGATTTTTCTGCATATTTTTAATATCGAAAAACTCCAGATTTTGGAAAAAGTACAGAGAGCATGTTTGTGTTAGGGTTTCGGGTTCGTTCGGGTTTCAAACTTCGTCTACGCATCGCCTAAGGCTCTAGCTAGGCTCTGATACCACTGTAGGGTTCCTAGGCACACTAAGGAGTTCTTACAAGGCATCAACCATGCCAATTTCAAATTTTACGGATGCCGAGAAACCCTAATACGGATCGTTAACTAGATTTTGGCGAAACTACGAGCTAGTTAACAACTTAACTAAAGTATAAACGGAAATACAACCTTTGTAGATCCGGTGCTCCACCTCCATAGCTCCGCGATGAAGTCCCCTTGCTGTCCAAATCAAATCCCGGGCTCTAGCGTCGGCTTCATCGGAGAAAAAGCGGGCTAGGTCATCGACGACGATGCCGAAGATGATCTACGTCGAGGCATCACAAGATCAAGCTCCACCTTCACCAAGCCATGAAAACTTGTGAAGGAAACACCCTATACGACTTGGCAAGAGGTAGAGGATGAAGAAATAGGAAGTGGGTTCACTTTAGAATTGGATTTCTTACTCATTTTCTCAAGTTGCCATTGATGGAGGCAAGCTTTTCTTCTTTGAAGATGATGAAGAAGAAGAAGATAGAATATCATAAGTATTTTCCAAATAGAAAATAATATGAATACTTATCATATCCTAACCCTAGTTAAGTGTAGAGAGTAGACCATGGTTTGTTTAAATGGTTAGGGTTAAGCATGAGACAAAATGGTCATGTAGTCAAAGCTTCATGAAGTTTCAACTACAAACAAAGAAAGCCACCATTTTCCTCTTTTATCTTTTCCAAAATGAAAAATAAATAAATAAATAAATAAAACCCTAATCATAAACTTAACCATGGTTTAATCTTACACTTAACCAAGTTAGCATGTATCATCAAACATGATACAATCAAGTGCACAAAAGTATATCATATATACAACTTGTGAACTTCAAGTGAGAAAATCCATTTAAAGTGAACCAATATTAGTTAATGCAAAGTAATATATCAAATATATAATTATATATTAAATCATTAAATCAACACTTGATTTAACGACCCGGTCATATCGCATATAACCGACTAATATCAATAGTAACAACTTATCGAATCAACACTTGATCCGATAACCCGGCTATAACGCATATAACCGATCAATGTTACAAATCGCGAGAATCGAATACAGTATCACATACTGGTATCATTCTCGGTCCCGCACATATCTCATATGCGCTCCTATTTCGTTTCGCTTGAGCCAGAAACCTCTGTGTAGGACTCTAAAGACTCGTCAATACGCCAGCAGCAGATGATGATCATATCAATCACCCACAAGCCGCAAGCGGTCTGCTAAACGTAACGGCCACCCAGGTATTGAGCGATGAGAAGATCGACGAGCAAGCCCGCTCACACTCCTGTGAATCCAACCAGTAACACTTACCGTACAGTCCAGTCTGATCGTCTGATATGTCGCATATCTCGCCTAGGGGTGGTTAACGTCAGACCCCAATAGCTCGATAAGTCGTGTCGATATGAGGTCTATAACAGTTCGAGAAACTACTGATAATACTTACCAGTAAATCTCAGCAACCCTGGCCAGGGATTTCCGGTTATAGCCAATCGAACACAGCGCAACATCAACTCCCTATACCGGGAGAGACGAATCCCCTCCTATCGCTCATTGCCTCCATGTGATTCGGGACTGTACCCAAAAACCACCGTTTTGCATGCCCTCTTAGACGTGGTAATATGGAAATCAAAGCACAGTGGGAACCACACAAGACTCTATGACGATCTCGGGTCAACAGACTACTCTGTACCAGTGTCACCTGAGAACTGCCATCTGACGTACGGTATAATACCATCTGGGAGTTCTCAGCGAGTCCGTCCAGTGTACCCAGTCTTCACTGAGCACCCGTATATCATCTCTGATGTCAAACAGCAATGGATATGGGATCATCCATCGCCCATCTGTATGGGTTGAGAAGGTATACGCTAGTCTACACTGGTATATCGATGCCCCGTCTCGATACACCCACGACTAGGGACCTTGAAGGATGTACTTATGGACTACCATGTCCCCACTAGTATGATCTGCATCATAGTCCAGGTAGTCAAGTACACATCCTAAGGGCTTAGTGAGACAATCAGTGTACACGTTAAGGTAAAGAGTAACCAGATAGCATACTATCATGTCGAGCAAGAAAGTCCTCCCTATATATGTCCCAGCATCCACTACAATATACATCCTATGTACAGTAATGGCCTCTAGGGCATACATATAACTAACATTGAGTCTCAGTAAAAAATACCCAGAGAGTGCCACTAGTACCTATGGATCAGCACAAGAAGGTACGTTCCCTGCCTCAACAACGGCGCCGCAGAACCGCGGCTAAACCCATGGTTTGGCTGCGTTTGCACAGCTGTTTGGTCGAGTTGGGCCATCGTTTTTCTTGGGGTTCCATACAAAACCCTGCACAATTTTCTGGTTATATTTAATCTGGAAAAATCCAACATTTGAAAAAATTTCCAGAGAGCGGAAAAAGTTTGGGTTTTGATGTTCGATCGAACACTTTAACGTTGTCTAGGACACTTCTAATGCTCTAGCTTTTCTCTGATACCACTGATGGGTTCGCTTAGCGCACTTGCTAGGTTTCGGCAAGCATCAAGTATGCAATTTAAAAAAATCTAGAGTGCTAAGCAACACCATCCAAGAATCGAACTAGAGAATTAGGGTATTTAAAGCATGTAAACAACTTTACACTAAGTGAAATAGGAATACAACCATTGTAGACCTGTCCATCGCTTCTAAAGCTCTATATAGTAGTCCCTTAGCTCCAAGTAGTGGTGTCTCGGACCCTCCTTAGGCTTCACTAGGCGAAAGGAACGAGCTTGCTCAAAGATCTTCGAGGCCGAAGATGATCTACTTTGAGAAATCTCTAACTCAAGCTACCTCTTCACTAATTAAGGAATTAGTAAAGCAAACAACTTATACTAAATGGCTAGTTTGGTATAGATTGATGAAGTAGGAATTTTGCTCATTTTAGAATTAATTCTCTCTTTCTTTCTTCACCTCATGAAAACCTACAGAGCT
Organism: Agapanthus africanus; assembly: GCA_030015575.1. Classification (NCBI taxonomy): domain Eukaryota; kingdom Viridiplantae; phylum Streptophyta; class Magnoliopsida; order Asparagales; family Amaryllidaceae; genus Agapanthus; species Agapanthus africanus. Next base: position 116,952,388 of record CM057346.1, on the reverse strand, counting down.
AAAATGAGATGAAGAGGAAGATGAAGTGGTGAACCATCTCAACCATGGGTGAGAAAATATCCCAAATGATATTGTAGAGACTTAACCATGGCTAAAGATAATGGTTGGGTTAATAAATATCTAAACTAAAACAAAATTAGCGGACTAAGTCAAGGTTTCTACATGCTTCTACAAGTATCCTAAACCATGCCAATTTCCACCTAATTTTGATTTATCCCTTAATAATTAAACACCCAAGTTCTATGTATCATCTAGCATGACACAAAAATAAATACATTAATATATATCACATATATATTATATGTATTTAAAGAAAACAAATTCTTAAGTGAGCTAATATTAGTTAATATATATTAATATATCCAATATATAATTATATATTAAATTATTAAATAAACACTTGATTTAATAATCCGGCTATATCACATATAACCGACTAATATCATTTATATCAACTTATCGAATCAACACTAGATTCAATAACCCGGCTATATCTCATATAACCGACTGATATCATATATCGCGAGATTAGAATACGGTATCACATAAACGTATTAATCTCGGTCCCGCACATATCACATATGTTCCCTACTTCGTTTCGCTTGAGCCAGGAAACCTCTGTGTAGGACTCTAAAGACTCGTCAATACGCCAGCAGTAGGTAATGATCATATCAGTCACCGACAAGCTATCAGCGGTACTAGCTGGACGTGACGGCTATCCAGGTATTGAGCGATCAGAAGATCAACAAGCAAGCTTTTCCATACTCCCGTGAATCCAGTAAGTAACACTACCGTACAGTCCAGTCTCTTCGTCTGATATGTCGCATATCGAGTCTAGGGGTGGTAAACTTCAGACCCCAATAACTTGATAAGTCATGCCGATGTAAGGCTCATAACGGATCGATGAACTACTGATAACACTTACCAGTAAATCTCATCATCAGCCCTAGCCAGGGACCACCTGTTATAGCCAATCGAGCATAGCGCAATCAACTCCTAATACCGGGAGAGACGAAACCCCTCCTATCGCTCATTGCCTCCATGTGACTCCGGACTGTACCCAAAATCCACCTGTTTGCACGCTCTCTTGAGCGTGGTAGGGAGAAAATCAATGCACAATAGGAATCACACAAGACTCTATGACGATCTCGGGTCTACAGACTAACCTGTACCAGTGTCACCAGAGAACTGATATCTGACGATAGGTATAATACCATCTCGGAGTTCTCGGCGAGTCCTGTTCGGTGTACCTATTCTCCAATGAGCACCTGTGTATAATCTTTGATGTCAAACACCAATGGCTGTGGGATCAACCATCTCCCCATACAGGGTCAAGAAATGTACACACTAGTCTACTTTGGAATATCGATGTCCTGTCTCGATACTCCCTCGACTATGAACAATTAAAGGATGTACTTATGGACAACCCTGGCCCCTTAGTATGATCTCCATCATAGTCCTGGTAGTCAAGTCCACATCCTAAGGGCTTTATCAACATGTAACAGAGAGACTGTATAATGATACAAGTGTACATGTTAAGATAAAGAGCAACCAGATAGCATACTATCATGTCGATCAAGAAAGTCCTCTCTATATATGTCTAAGCATCCATTATAATATACAATCATGTACAATATTGGCCTATAGGGCATACATATAACTAACAAATTTTTTGGCGGGAACAAATTCCCCCTAGTACTTTTGCCACGTAAGTATGCACGTGGGTGAAGTAGTGCAAAGTTATGCCTGGCCATGGAATTGATGGTTTAGGAGACAAGTTTACGATCCATGCAGTCTAAGGCTTTTTCATCTTCATGAGCCGTAAGGGTCCCGAGAAGGTTTTTCTCCCTATGAGTCATGAGGATCTCATAGGTGCATATTCTCCCTAGAAATCGTGAGGATTCCTAAGTGTTCATCGCCTCCATGAGTCGTAAGGAACTCATTTGGGTATTTTTCCCTTATGAGTCGTGAGGACCCGTAATTAGCCTCTTCGTTTCATTGGCATGTAATTTTGGCGAATGTGGCCCGTGGATAGTATACAAGAGTCCATCTTGACCTACTTGTAGGGCAGCGATGGCTTAGGAAACAGGTTTTAGATCTGTCACCTAAGGCTTTTCAACTTTATGAGCCGTGAGGGTCTTATAAAGACTTTTCTCCCTACGAGCCGAGAGGATCTCGTCGGTGTCTTTTCTCCTTAGAAGTCGTGAGGACTCCTAAGTGTAAGTCGATGTTGCGCACCCCACGTGTTTGCGGGGAGGCGGAAATAGCAAAAAATAATTTTTACGGGCTTTACAACACCGACTTGAACCAAGGATCGAATATAAAACCATAGCTAGCATACTACTTGAGGTTTAACTACTCGGATGAATGTTATACCTCGTAGTATCGTGTCCTTCTTGTCTTCTTGCTGTCCTCTTTCTCTTCTTGCCATCCTCTTTCACTTCGTGAGCTCCTTGGAGTGAAAATGGATAGTGCCACCTTGTCGGCTTCTCGAAGTCGAAGAAGGTCCACCCGAGAGTTCCAACCTTGAGCTTTAACCTCAAAGATGAGGCAACTAGGTCACTTGGTGTGCTAAACTAAGTATCCTTGAGTGAGTAGAGAGTGATTTTGGGTACCTAAGTCTCACTAACTTTTGGATTCTCAACACATGAGACAATAAGAGTTAAGATTTGAGAGGAAGAAGGAGAGAGTGAACTTGGTGAAAGAGAAAATGTTTTTGATAATGATAATTGAGATGGCTCACTTGATATGACTACAAGCATGGCAAGAAAAATATCTCACCCAAAATATCTAGTGCCACAAAATATCTTACAAAAATATCTAAGTCAAATAGTCAAACAAAGTCAAATAGTCAAACCAAGTCAAATAGTCAAACCAAGTAGCCATGGCACAATTATCATTTACAAAAATAACAAATAATTTCCTCCACCTCATAATTGTTTTAATCAAGTCAATGGTCAAAACCTTAATGAGGTGTCTCCTTCTAAAACAATCTTGAGTAATTACAAGAATTCCCCTCTCATCCGTCTATACATACCTGCATTCGTGTTTCTAGAAACACGAATACAATGAGACCAAACTAATCCAACAATCTAATACTAGGATCCGGTTTAAACCAAAGCCCACTAGTATTGTCCGCTCGAACATCACATGTGCACAAGTACACGTATGTGATCGAACCCTGTCGTAAAACCATACGACCTCTACATCGTTTCGCCCGAAGCAGGGAAATCCTCTGTGTGGGACTCTAAAGACTCGACAGTACGCTGGCAGTGGGTTTAACCACAAGCACGTTAGCTGTACTAGCTGCACATAACGGCTACCCAGGTATCTGTCGATAAGAAGGCCGACGAGCAAACTCATCCGAACTCCTACTCAGCATGTCTGTGGCAATCTCCGTACAGTTCGTTTAAGAGTATCGCATATCGGGCCTAGGGGGCGGTAAACGTGAGACCCCTAATAGCGCAATAAGTTGTGTCGGAGTGAAGCCCAAAACACCTTGAGAAATTACTGGAGTACCTACCAGTAAATCTCGCTTGCCCTGGCCAGGGAATTTGTGTAATGGCTTTCCGAACAAAACGCGACATCAATCCCCAATACCGGGAGAGAAGAATCCTATCTAACCGCCACTGCCTCCAAGTGCTTCGGGACTACACCCAACTACTACCTGTTTGCACGACTCAATAGAGCCGTGGTAGGGTAGTAATCTAAAAACAGTGGGAATACACTTGAGGCGAAGTAGCAGTGTCAAGTTGACGGACTAAGATGTACTCATGTCATATGGGAACTGCTACCTGACGATAGGTATAGTACCAACCAGCAGTACCCCACGAGTCCGTCCAGTGTAACTCATAACCCAATGACCACCTGCATACTATCTCCAGTACGACGTACTGATGGTTGTGGGACAGACCATCTCCCCTACTGGGATGAGAAGCGTATTCACTAGTCTACTCTGGAGTATTGATGCCCTGTCTCGATAATCCTACGACTAGGGACCTGTATAAGGATGTGCTTGTAGACTATCCAGCCCCCACTAGTGTGACTGCCATCACAACGCTGGTAGTCAAGCAAAGATCCTAAGGGCTCTATCAATATGTATTAGCGATACGTTAAAAAAACATATACACATATTAAGATAGATTCAAACCAAGTGGCATACTACTATATTGAGAAAGACTGTTATAAATCCATGTATATATCCCAAGCTTCCAAAATGTAATATACAAACTAGTACTATACAATAATGGCCTCTAGGGCATATTACACTAACACTAAGTGCGTTTTCTCTTGAGCGTCGTAAGGATCTCCTAAGAGAATTTTCTCCTGACGAGTCGAGAAGACTCGCAAGTGGTTTTTCCTCCTCATTGGTATGCGACTTTGGAGAATGTGGCCCATGGATAGTATACAAGAGTCAGATTGGACTTGCTTGCAGGGCAACAGTGCTTAGGAAACAGGTTGATATCCCTGTCGCCTAAGGCTTTTCACCTTCATGAGCCGTGAGGGTCTCATAAAGATGTTTTTCCCTACGAGTTGAGATGAGTCGAGAAGATCTCGCGGGTATATCCTAATGTGAAATATAGATAACCCCTGCTCTTTGCGAAAGAGGTCCGTTTGGTTTTGTGGTACTAGGGTTTTAGTCCGTGGTACCGTAGCGTTGGCTGATGTATTCCTTGATATGTTGTCTTTAAGATGTTGTTCAAGTAGCCCCGCGACTGTCATATCTCTGATCCCTTCGGCGGCTGAACAAGAAGTCTTCAAGTAATCTTCTTAGGCTATATGACCGCCGGAAGAGCAAGCGTTAGGAATTTGCCATGTCGCATTTTACTTGAGGTTAGTCTCAGTTTGGAGCCCCGATGAGTCATAACTACTCCGTGCTTGTGTAGGATGATCCCCGATAGTGTCTTAAGCTTTATATGACTTACCATCGAGACCCCGAAGTTAGGAATATGCCGTTTCTTCAATTTGATTTGGCTATTTGGAGCCTTTGTTGACATTGCGTCTACTGTAACGAGAAGAATGTCGAGTCGGAGCTGGGATTTTGCCGTCACTACTTTTTTGATTTGGCTATTTGGAACCTTTGTTGACATTGCATTTGCTGTAATGAGAAGAATGTCGAGCTGGAGCTGGGATTTTGCCGTCACTCCTTTTTGATTTGGCTATTTGGAGCCTTTGCTGACATTACGTCTGCTGTAACGAGAATAATGTCGAGCTGGAGCTGGGATTTTGCCGTCACTTTTTTTTGAGTTGGCTATTTGGAGCTGTAACATTTCATAAAAATAAAATATTGCTTTTCGGAATTTTTATAATTAAGTAATAAATATAATGAATATTTTAATATTTCGGTATAATTAAATACCGATAAATTGGGAAAAATTTGGAAAATTATAGAAATTATTGAAATGAGGGTGCTTTATGTGATTTATACAAATTATGAAATTTTATGATTTATTATACACTATTTTAATGCTAATCGCGATTAAATATCGCTAATCGTGCATTAAACGTGTTTTGTGCACATGACATGCACATGCCATTTTTAGCACTTGTTACATTTTTATCATGGCCTTCTCTTTTTTTTATAGCATGGTTGTTGTTTTAATTGAGAAGGGAAAACAAAAGAAAAGAAAAAAGGAAAACAATAAAAAATGAGGCACGGGCAAGTGAGAGAGAGAGAGGTGAGGGGTCTTCCTTTGACCAAGATCATTTGTTTCATTCTCATCTTCATCCTTCTCTCTTCTCCTCCCCCATGGCAGCACTCTCTCCTCCCTCTTCTTCAAAACCCTCATAACATCACCAAAACATCATCAAAACTCCATCACCACTTCATTAAAAACATGAACAAGCCCATTAGCTACACATTCGATCGTCTCTGTCGACTCCCAACGTCTCCGCGTGAAGTCGTCTCTAGCTGGAATCAATCTATCTGATGACCTCGCATCGGGGTAAGCGAACGAACCACCTGTCCTAGTCATTCATCATCGGGTGACTAGCGACCTTCTATCATCTATTCGTACAACTCGTCCCGCCATAGTTCCAACATATGGGGCGATATCTCGTCGCTCGCAGCAACAACTGGCTCGCTCGTCTGCACGCTGAACAGTGCCTCAATCATCAGGAGTAAGCAACACACCAACGGTCATCAAAATCTGGCTGGCCTCTGTCAGTGGCTCAATCCTCTAGTGTCGATCGGCACATCCGAGTAACCTCATAAAGGCGATCCGCCAAACGCTCGCGGCGCGGAAACACAGTAAAAAGACACATCTCTGCAATTGTGTGTCGCCGGAATTTCGCCCTGGTCAGTCCTCGTTCGTGACGAGCTTGTGCTGACCGCAACTCTAGCCGTAGCTCTCCCTGCCCGTAACCGTAGCAGCAAAACCAAACTGGTACCGATGAGGCTAGATCAGGAAAGAATATAATACTGAACAAGGAAATGTACATCCTAAGGCTCCTTAAGTGGAGTGGCGTGTCGTAAATATGCCGCGGAACATACCAACGGTATGTCACTCTACTTTAGTCACCTATTCCATCAACCAAGGGTCATCCTACGCTCCGAAGGTTAAAACCTAACGCTCTGATACCAACTTTGTCACGACCCGAAAGTACGGAACATGACCGGCACTTAAACTACGAACGTCTCGAGGCGTACGTAATCTAAGTAAACCGAAAACCCAGAAATCCAAACCAAGAAAAGTAGTAGAGTGCAGGAAAAACCAACTTAAAGAAAGTAATTTCAATAGCATAAGCCGAATTAAGCGGTTTTTAAAACATCAAAAATTTCCTGAAAATTTCGGCAGAGTCTCCTTTGTAAATACTGGCCCCCAACGGGATACAACATGAATAGTATACGAAATCAAGAAAAAAGGCATCCCCAAGTGGGAGCTAGCTCTTCGTCAAACGATGGTCACAACCACACAAGCAATAAATATACAACGCTAACGGCGAGGATCAAAAACTCAAAAGGGAACTCAAAACCACCAGAAATATAACGAGCGACTCTAAGGTCGAAAGAATAAACAACACTGGTCTCTATCTCAATAGATACATGTTTGGTTGATGGAACTTCTAGATACAACAGAATAATGATATACAAGATATATAATGGGGGTATGATACAAGTAAACCCACCTACTAGCAAATCACCCGAATGAAACTGAGCCCGCAAGCCGTAAGGAAACCTGTACGGCAAATCTGCAAGAAACTGGGGCACAACGGGGGTGAGTTGCCAACTCGTGAATAGAAAAACATCTACGCACAGAAATCGCATAAATAACGCAACCTAGGTCAAAGATCATAAAATATCCTCAAATATATGTATAACAGGCAGCCTATGACAATGTCTAGGGTAATATCTATCCCGAGTATAATTTCATGTGCCCGTGTCAGTGCCTCAGGTAGCAATATATCATATGAATGAGGTATGAATGCATGAAACAGAATACATGTAAATGAAGAAACTGTTTTCATAAATTAGTGAGATTTCCTTCGTATTTTTAAACTGAGGTATCATAATGAAATCAGTATCAACAGTGTCTAGCATCGACACAAAACATAAATCTCACTGTCTCGAAATATCAATGTCTCAAGCTCAATATCTAGGGCGCCGTCAGTCCGGACCGGCCCCTACCATCCATCTCAAGACCACGACGGTATCCTCCGGATATCCGACGCGTCGGGTAATATCACCGGTAGGTAGTGCTCCCCAGCCAGGCTCAACGTCAACACCACATTCCTCTTGCCCTGGGGTACCATACCGGGCCCACCATGTACCCGTGACGGTTCCTCCGCTCCTCGACACGGATCTCCAAAACCATAGCAAACTCATGGTGGACGACACTTTACATCACTAGAAAACCGCAACATTTTATATTTTAAAAGATCATAAGTTGTAAATTTTGCGGCTTTCCCCGAAATCCAGAAATATCATAAATCTCAAGAAATCATCACAAGTGCATATGTCAATGATAATGAACTAGGCATGAACAACTGAATAACAGTATGCATGAAGTGGTAGGTAATAACTACAATGTCTAATATGGCATATAAGGGAAGTACACTAATATCGTGTCAAAACTACCAGCTAACAATCTAAGTCAAGCAATTATATTCTCTAAAGTGTACGTGACATGGCAATTACCGATGAAGATGTGTGTGAGCCGGCAAGTAGGTGTACGTGGTACATACGCATCATCGGTAATAGTGCTGGTGTCCTAACAGCATGATATCAATAATGGAATATGCAGCAAAATAAATATGCGAGGCAGAGCGAACAGCAATAATGTGCGGGAGCTGAATACTAGACACAACGATAACTAATCTGCAATAATCTAATATAAGTCCTACGAATTGTGCCTTTTGAAATAACACGAATCATGGGGTTTTGAAAATAGGGGCTACGGTGTTTTTATGAAAAGATACGTCGTTTTTTTGAAATATCCGTAGATTCCCTTGAGCTGTCTTTAAAAATGCCCACAATTCGTTAGTTTTTGAAATAGGTAAGGAGTCTAATCTAATCTAACAACTACACTAAACTATACGGCTGAACTAACAAGCTGAACTACAGGTAAGGAAATCGCCTATCATCTGAGTCGATACATATACATACCTGTATATGTATAGTCGGTGATCCCGCCTCAATAATATCATATCCGATACCATATCTATAATCAGGCATCCCAAGTCAAGAGTGCGGATCAATCATCAATATAGCTCGTACGTAAATCCGTCGTACGGCATCCCAATCTGGGTACGGTTCAATATCACATTCATCATACTATTCACCTGGTATCCTCTTTATCAAATATCATGATCGGGGTACTGATCTACGCCTAGTACCATACTGATACCGCCTACGTATGCATGGACGTGTGTGAAACACTACGTCAAGGACCCGCTACAACGTCATGTCGTATCTAAGATACGAACCCTGCTATATCACCGATCTCACGGCCTCAAATCAAATCTCATCGACTCAGCTCAATCCCAAGTATCATCCTCAATCCGTACGTGAACACATAGTCCCATATCCATGTGAACACATAACTATAAAGAATCCCATGAGCACATATCAATAGGAATGTATGCAAGTATGTATGTGTGTATGTGTGTGTAACACTACCCTAGGGTTCGCAACACTAAAGTAATCCAACACACCAATATCCATCATAAGCATCGTTATTAATCCCAAATAACATATAATAATTGTTGGTGTGTATACGCATCCGTATACACCACCACGGACTGCGGGGGTGCTATACGCCATCCACCCGACTTCTCCCCGTAGATATAAATCTACTCACCTGGTCCTCGCTAGCCGGTGCCGACGTCGCCACGCGCTTGCTTGTCGTCTCGAAGTCCACATGGGGGTACCTACATATCATAACGCACCATATCTCATTAAAATCCGACTCATGATCAAAACGACGCACGAATCCCACATAGGTCAAAACCTATGGTTGCTTTCACAAATCAACCCAAAAACCCTCGACGTCGGCGTACAAACGCCAAACCATCGAGAAAAACCCAAATACACTCATTTGCACATTCACGAACACTAATTTTAATATAAACTAGGTTGAAACTCACAAAACCGCCAATTTCACTCAAAAAGTCATTTTTCCGAAAATCTAGCAAGCACAATTCGCCGTTTTTGTACAAAACACGATATTTAAATGAATGTAGCGGCCAATATATTTATTAATTATCTTAAATAAGTCATAAAAACCATTTCCATAATTTAAACTCATAAATTTGCATAATTTCCAAAATCCTAGTTTGCAAAATATCAAATTTAACACCCTTTAAAGCAAAATTCACAATTCATCAATTAAGCTTCGTTTTGCATGAACCAAAGTCATTAAACCACTCATTATAATAGTTATAATGACATGAACACTTAATTATATTTTAATCTAAGCATTTGATAATTTTTTCAAAAACTCTAGTTAGCAAAAACAAAACTTAATTTAGACATTTCCATGCAACAATATGAAATTTAACTACTAAATTACTTTCTACAAATTCTAAGATGGTAAGCTACCCATCACAACCATAATCCCATTACTCAAAAACCTAACTTGAAATCAACCTCATTCTTGAATTTTTCAAACATGCAATTAGAACCAATCTAAAACCTAATTAAACACTTAATAAGCTAACATAAAGCAATTAAACAACAATTTCACTAAAGGGTTAAAATTTATACCTCCCAATTGAGTTCTAGCATGCAAATCCTAGCCTCCAAAAGTAGCTTCCATGCTCCTAGATCCATGGTAGATAGGCAAGAAATAATGGGTAGGAGTTGGATTTGGAAAAAGCTTTGAAATTGTATGGATTTTGAAGCTTTTTCTTGGATTTTTGAAGCAAAATAGTGTGGATTTTAGGGGGGGGGAAAGGGCTGCTGTTGTGGGATCATTTTCGGCCAGAAGTGGGTGAGGGGAGAGAGAGGGAGGTGAGGAAAATGCAAGGGAGGAAAGTCAAGGTCAAGGTAAGGTCAAAGTCTAACTACTTTATCTATTTTCTAATCTTTTCTTTTATTTCTTTTTCCTTTGCAAACCAAGTGGGGAAAAAGTGAGGGCTGCTGAATTTGGCTAAGGGGAGGGGTAAGTGGGGGTGTGTGGGTGTGGGCACGGGTGTGGGGTGATGAAAAATGATAAATACAATACCCCAAACATCCATTTACGCTAAAAAAAACCCTTTTTTCTTCAATAATTTCTAAACCGTTTTGGCAAATGATTTCGTTCCAAAAACCATATGATAAATTTTTTATTTAATGTTTTATGATGCACAAAATTTGTTTCAACTCATTCCAATTTGTAATTTTCCCTAATTAAATGTATTAGTGACGGCTTAAAATAATAATAAAATAATATTTTTTTCAGAAAATTTGAAATTTCACCAGCGGCTCAATAAACACCAAATAATAGCAATTACATAGCTATAATATGTATATTTAATTTTTATAATAAGATATTTGTATTTTGACTTTTTACAGAAAACCCCCTCATTTTACCGATTTTCCGAAATTTCACCGAAACCATTTTCAAAACGCTACAATCTTCCCCCCTTAAAGAAATTCGGTCCCCGAATTTAAATTCAAACTCCCCCAATTACTAAAACATCTAAGAAAAACCATCAAGTCGTCGGGGCTCCGAAATTGTAAATACATAAAACAAATCGTAGCGCAGCGCATGCGCTTGAAAAATGAGTATATAACTCAAATCAAAACTCCGTCAAGCATCCCGCGATCATCGGAGTCGTGGAGAAGACATCAATGCCAAATCCAAATCAAAACCAATATGATATAACTCGAAACTATAAATGTAAATATCGAATCTATATCTGTAAATATTTGAAGGAAATGCATGCCAAATCTCTTTAAGTCGCTGTGCAACGCGTATAACACTGCACAGTGGCGGACGTCTACCATAAGAAAATAACTATATACATATATACTTTTGTTTGAAATGTACGTTCCGCCGTTTTGGAAACAATTTAGAAGGGTCTCCTTGTTTTAAACATTTTGTGTCATATCAGACACGTAGGTAAATACTGAGGCTATAGCTCGCCTTTTGGAAATCCCTTCAATAACTATCAATGCATGCAAAATGTATTCAGGTACTGTCCTCTGACTAGTCCTGCTCAGTACGAAAACACATAGCAATATCATAAAAACGTACTGCTCTATAAGAAATCAATCCCAAAATATGCACATGAATACTACGTGCGTCTGGTGCGCACGGAAATAAAAATCCATATATGTGCCATACATATGCACAGAAACAAGATCTAAGTGCATCGGGTGTGCACAAAGCATCTGTCGTAGGCAACGTGTGTGCCTGACAGCAAAATCAGGTGCATCTGACATGCATGAAAAATCTCGATTTAGTGCATCTGGTGTGCACCAAAATCGCATCTCAAGACATGCGCTCAACATGCGCGAAAATCTAAATCAGGTGCATCCATCGTGCACGAAATCATGAAATCCAATATCAAGCGTCGAACGTGCGCAAAATCACTCAGGTGCACAAGGTGCACAAAACAAATATCGAGTATCACAATCGAAATCGAAGTCCAGTGCATCTAAGTGCACAAAAGGCGTATCACTGCACTGCAAGCATATATAAACTATACAGAGTGCAGGAACCAAATCGTGTGCGTGCATATGCACAAAACCAACTCAACTGTTTAAAACCGTAAAATCACAAACATGTGAAACCAAAGAACGAAAACGATATCAAGTGCAACACTGTGCAAAGATCGTAAATCCTTAATCATCAAAATCAAATCATACGAATAAATCACCCAAAACATCGTAATCAATAATGGCGGAATAGTACTGCTCAAGCGCATCCTCTAAGAATCTCGGCAACTGTCGCGGTCACTAGTGGGACGTCTCGTCGATGATCATGAACTCTGTCCTGCTGGCGTGCGTAACCATGACCACTCCTGGGTCAAGGTCTTCACTGTGAATTACCAATCTTTCGGTCGATCGGCTCATCGGCCCTGTCAGGTGTGCTAACGGGGACGATTCCGTTCTGGCACTCCTCTGGTCATCTCCTGGTCAATCATCGCGACCACTCGTAAGACAGCATATCACTGGCGTCGGCCTCTGGCTCTCTGAAGGTACGTGACACATCTGATCCTGGGTGCAAGTATCATTGCAGCAGTGTCCTGGAAGGAATCCTGCTCACGGTCTCTTCCATGTCTTGTCTTTTCCAACTGTCCGGAAGTCATTGTCCTTTCCTATATCTGCCTCTTGCTCTGGAACGACTGCATACTCATCGCGACTCTTTCTGGAAGGTAAGTCCAAGTACCATGCCTCGGCATGCGCATCGCCTCTCTGATGTCGGCGGAGTGGAACATCATCTCATCTAGATCTGGTGCGAACCTCTTACTCCACTTTTCTCTAATGTCGTCTGCTTTGGACTCGTCTCGTCGCGGCTGCATGGACTGAGCTCCAACGGCTATCCTCGTATCTGGAGTCTCCCAAGAATGCATCTCACCAACTAGCATCCGAATTAAGTCGAGCCATCCGATCGAGTCGTCAAAACCTCATAATCCCCCAAGAGCTCAACCTCTTGGGCACAGTTTAATAGTATCGAGTACATACCACAGCATCGGTGGTCCAGCCGTAGAAGGGCAAACCCAAGCCTCACTAATGGCTCCGCAGAACTGCCGCAAACCCTAAGGTTCAAAGGCTTTCACACGGTCATTAAGTCGAGTTAGGGTTTCATTCTTCTAGAGGGACCATAGAATTGCCTGCATGTCTTTCCGACTATCTTAAACTTGGAATAATAGGTTTCTGACATTCGATCGTCTCTGTCGACTCCCAACGTCTCCGCGTGAAGTCGTCTCTAGCTGGAATCAATCTATCTGATGACCTCGCATCGGGGTAAGCGAACGAACCACCTGTCCTAGTCATTCATCATCGGGTGACTAGCGACCTTCTATCATCTATTCGTACAACTCACCCCGCCATAGTTCCAACATATGGGGCGATATCTCGTCGCTCGCAGCAACAACTGGCTCGCTCGTCTGCACGCTGAACAGTGCCTCAATCATCAGGAGTAAGCAACACACCAACGGTCATCAAAATCTGGCTGGCCTCTGTCAGTGGCTCAATCTTCTAGTGTCGATCGGCACATCCGAGTAACCTCATAAAGGCGATCCGCCAAACGCTCGCGGCGCGGAAACACAGTAAAAAGACACATCTCTGCAATCGTGTGTCGCCGGAATTTCGCCCTGGTCAGTCCTCATTCGTGACGAGCTTGTGCTGACCGCAACTCTAGCCGTAGCTCTCCCTGCTCGTAACCGTAGCAGCAAAACCAAACTGGTACCGATGAGGCTAGATCAGGAAGGAATATAATACTGAACAAGGAAATGTACATCCTAAGGCTCCTTAAGTGGAGTGGCGTGTCGTAAATATGCCGCGGAACATACCAACGGTACGTCACTCTACTTTAGTCACCTATTCCATCAACCAAGGGTCATCCTACGCTCCGAAGGTTAAAACCTAACGCTCTGATACCAACTTTGTCACGACCCGAAAGTACGGAACATGACCGGCACTTAAACTACGAACGTCTCGAGGCGTACGTAATCTAAGTAAACCGAAAACCCAGAAATCCAAACCAAGAAAAGTAGTAGAGTGCAGGAAAAACCAACTTAAAGAAAGTAATTTCAATAGCATAAGCCGAATTATGCGGTTTTTAAAACATCAAAAATTTACTGAAAATTTCGGCAGAGTCTCCTTTGTAAATACTGGCCCCCAACGGGATACAACATGAATAGTATACGAAATCAAGAAAAAAGGCATCCCCAAATGGGAGCTAGCTCTTCGTCAAACGATGGTCACAACCACACAAGCAATAAATATACAACGCCAACGGCGAGGATCAAAAACTCAAAAGGGAACTCAAAACCACCAGAAATATAACGAGCGACTCTAAGGTCGAAAGAATAAACAACACTTGTCTCTATCTCAATAGATACATGTTTGGTTGATGGAACTTCTAGATACAACAGAATAATGATATACAAGATATATAATGGGCGTATGATACAAGTAAACCCACCTACTAGCAAATCACCCGAATGAAACTGAGCCCGCAAGCCGTAAGGAAACCTGTACGGCAAATCTGCAAGAAACTGGGGCACAACGGGGGTGAGTTGCCAACTCGTGAATAGAAAAACATCTACGCACAGAAATCGCATAAATAACGCAACCTAGGTCAAAGATCATAAAATATCCTCAAATATATGTATAACAGGCAGCCTATGACAATGTCTAGGGTAATATCTATCCCGAGTATAATTTCATGTGCCCGTGTCAGTGCCTCAGGTAGCAATATATCATATGAATGAGGTATGAATGCATGAAACAGAATACATGTAAATGAAGAAACTGTTTTCATAAATTAGTGAGATTTCCTTCGTATTTTTAAACTGAGGTATCATAATGAAATCAGTATCAACAGTGTCTAGCATCGACACAAAACATAAATCTCACTGTCTCGAAATATCAATGTCTCAAGCTCAATATCTAGGGCGCCGTCAGTCCGGACCGGCTCCTACCATCCATCTCAAGACCACGACGGTATCCTCCGGATATCCGACGCGTCGGGTAATATCACCGGTAGGTAGTGCTCCCCAGCCAGGCTCAACGTCAACACCACATTCCTCTTGCCCCGGGGTACCATACCGGGCCCACCATGTACCCGTGACGGTTCCTCCACTCCTCGACATGGATCTCCAAAACCACAGCAAACTCATGGTGGACGACACTTTACATCACTAGAAAACCGCAACATTTTATATTTTAAAAGATCATAAGTTGTAAATTTTGCGGCTTTCCCCGAAATCCAGAAATATCATAAATCTCAAGAAATCATCACAAGTGCATATGTCAATGATAATGAACTAGGCATGAACAACTGAATAACAGTATGCATGAAGTGGTAGGTAATAACTACAATGTCTAATATGGCATATAAGGGAAGTACACTAATATCGTGTCAAAACTACCAGCTAACAATCTAAGTCAAGCAATTATATTCTCTAAAGTGTACGTGACATGGCAATTACCGATGAAGATGTGTGTGAGCCGGCAAGTAGGTGTACGTGGTACATACGCATCATCGGTAATAGTGCTGGTGTCCTAACAGCATGATATCAATAATGGAATATGCAGCAAAATAAATATGCGAGGCAGAGCGAACAGCAATAATGTGCGGGAGCTGAATACTAGACACAACGATAACAAATCTGCAATAATCTAATATAAGTCCTACGAATTGTGCCTTTTGAAATAACACGAATCATGGGGTTTTGAAAATAGGGGCTACGGTGTTTTTATGAAAAGATACGTTGTTTTTTTGAAATATCCGTAGATTCCCTTGAGCTGTCTTTAAAAATGCCCACGATTCGTTAGTTTTTGAAATAGGTAAGGAGTCTAATCTAATCTAACAACTACACTAAACTATACGGCTGAACTAACAAGCTGAACTACAGGTAAGGAAACCGCCTATCATCTGAGTCGATACATATACATACCTGTATATGTATAGTCGGTGATCCCGCCTCAATAATATCATATCCGATACCATATCTATAATCAGGCATCCCAAGTCAAGAGTGCGGATCAATCATCAATATAGCTCGTACGTAAATCCGTCGTACGGCATCCCAATCTGGGTACGGTTCAATATCACATTCATCATACTATTCACCTGGTATCCTCTTTATCAAATATCATGATCGGGGTACTGATCTACGTCTAGTACCATACTGATACCGCCTACGTATGCATGGACGTGTGTGAAACACTACGTCAAGGACCCGCTACAACGTCATGTCGTATCTAAGATACGAACCCTGCTATATCACCGATCTCACGGCCTCAAATCAAATCTCATCGACTCAGCTCAATCCCAAGTATCATCCTCAATCCGTACGTGAACACATAGTCCCATACCCATGTGAACACATAACTATAAAGAATCCCATGAGCACATATCAATAGGAATGTATGCAAGTATGTATGTGTGTATGTGTGTGTAACACTACCCTAGGGTTCGCAACACTAAAGTAATCCAACACACCAATATCCATCATAAGCATCGTTATTAATCCCAAATAACATATAATAATTGTTGGTGTGTATACGCATCCGTATACACCACCACGGACTGCGGGGGTGCTATACGCCATCCACCCGACTTCTCCCCGTAGATATAAATCTACTCACCTGGTCCTCGCTAGCCGGTGCCGACGTCGCCACGCGCTTGCTTGTCGTATCGAAGTCCACATGGGGGTACCTACATATCATAACGCACCATATCTCATTAAAATCGGACTCATGATCAAAACGACGCACGAATCCCACATAGGTCAAAACCTATGGTTGCTTTCACAAATCAACCCAAAAACCCTCGACGTCGGCGTACAAACGCCAAACCATCGAGAAAAACCCAAATACACTCATTTGCACATTCACGAACACTAATTTTAATATAAACTAGGTTGAAACTCACAAAACCGCCAATTTCACTGAAAAAGTCATTTTTCCGAAAATCTAGCAAGCACAATTCGCCGTTTTTGTACAAAACACGATATTTAAATGAATGTAGCGGCCAATATATTTATTAATTATCTTAAATAAGTCATAAAAACCATTTCCATAATTTAAACTCATAAATTTGCATAATTTCCAAAATCCTAGTTTGCAAAATATCAAATTTAACACCCTTTAAAGTAAAATTCACAATTCATCAATTAAGGTTCGTTTTGCATGAACCAAAGTCATTAAACCACTCATTATAATAGTTATAATGACATGAACACTTAATTATATTTTAATCTAAGCATTTGATAATTTTTTCAAAAACTCTAGTTAGCAAAAACAAAACTTAATTTAGACATTTCCATGCAACAATATGAAATTTAACTACTAAATTACTTTCTACAAATTCTAAGATGGTAAGCTACCCATCACAACCATAATCCCATTACTCAAAACCCTAACTTGAAATCAACCTCATTCTTGAATTTTTCAAACATGCAATTAGAACCAATCTAAAACCTAATTAAACACTTAATAAGCTAACATAAAGCAATTAAACAACAATTTCACTAAAGGGTTAAAATTTATACCTCCCAATTGAGTTCTAGCATGCAAATCCTAACCTCCAAAAGTAGCTTCCATGCTCCTAGATCCATGCTAGATAGGCAAGAAATAATGGGTAGGAGTTGGATTTGGAAAAAGCTTTGAAATTGTATGGATTTTGAAGCTTTTTCTTGGATTTTTGAAGCAAAATAGTGTGGATTTTGGGGGGGGGGAAGGGCTGCTGTTGTGGGATCATTTTCGGCCAGAAGTGGGTGAGGGGAGAGAGAGGGAGGTGAGGAAAATGCAAGGGAGGAAAGTCAAGGTCAAGGTAAGGTCAAAGTCTAACTACTTTATCTATTTTCTAATCTTTTCTTTTATTTCTTTTTCCTTTGCAAACCAAGTGGGGAAAAAGTGAGGGCTGCTGAATTTGGCTAAGGGGAGGGGTAAGTGGGGGTTTGTGGGTGTGGGCACGGGTGTGGGGTGATGAAAAATGATAAATACAATACCCCAAACATCCATTTACGCTAAAAAAAACCCTTTTTTCTTCAATAATTTCTAAACCGTTTTGGCAAATGATTTCGTTCCAAAAACCACATGATAAATTTTTTATTTAATGTTTTATGATGCACAAAATTTGTTTCAACTCATTCCAATTTGTAATTTTCCCTAATTAAATGTATTAGTGACGGCTTAAACTAATAATAAAATAATATTTTTTTCAGAAAATTTGAAATTTCACCAGCGGCTCAATAAACACCAAATAATAGAAATTACATAGCTAGAATATGTATATTTAATTTTTATAATAAGATATTTGTATTTTTACTTTTTACAGAAAACCCCCTCATTTTACCGATTTTCCGAAATTTCACCGAAACCATTTTCAAAACGCTACAATTGTATTCAATCACTTGACGTTTGTACGTCGAAATCGAGTGTTATTTGGTGGTTTTGAAAGCGTAGTCCATAGGTTCTAACCTATAGGCTTTTAGTGTGTCGTTTTGATTTTGAATTGGGTTTTAATGCGATACGATACGTTATGGCATGTAGGTACCCCCACGAGTACTTCGAGACGACAAGCAAGTGCGTGGCAACGTCGGCATCGGCAAGCGAAGGTCAAAGTGAGTAGATATATATCTACGGGGGAAGTCGGGTGGATGGCGTATAGCACCCCCGCAGTTCGTAGTATAGTTTATGATATATATATGATTATATATGTGTTTTATGTTACGTGGATGATTATCAAGATATGATTTTGTGTTCATGGTTTAGTTTAGGGAAGTTAGAAGTAACTTAGTTTAGCTTCTTAGTCGCGAACCCTAGAATAAGGTTTACACCCACACGCATACACACTTGCATACTTTTATTTACCTGTGCGTATATGGGGATACACACACACACACACACACACACACACACACACGATACATATACATGGATTATGAGGATAGTACATGATATTTGGAGATGAGTCGATGTGATTGGGCTTGATGCCATAAGATCGGTGATATGACGTGGTTCGTATTATGAGATACGACACGATGTTTAGCGGGTCCTTTAGGCATGGTGTTTTCATACACACGCATGCATTCATAGATAGTATCAGTATTGTACTAGACTTAGATCAGTACCCCCTGATCATGATATATGATGAAAAGGATACCAGACGAATAATGAAATAAATGTGATATTTGACCCGTACCCAGATTTGGGATGCCGTACGATGGATTTACCGTACGAGCTATATTGATGACTGATCCGCACTCTTGACTCGAGAATGTCATATTATATAGGGTATCGTATGTGATACTATTGAGGCGGGATCACCGACTATTATATATATATATATATATCGACTCAGATTTAGGTGGTTTTTCCATACCCTTCGATTAGTCTGTTAGTTTAGACATGTAGTTACCTGTAGACTCGTTTATATTATTGCATATTCATTATTGTTGTGTTTATTATTCAGCTCCCGCATATTATTGCTGTTCGCATCGCATTTGCATACTTATATTGTGTTTTCATATGCCATTATTGAGATCATGCTGTCAGGACACCAGCACCATTACCGATGATGCGTATGCTCCACGTACACTTGCTTGCCGGCTCACACACATCATCATCGGTAATTGCCATGTCACGTACACTTTAGTGAATATTATTTCATTGACATAGCCTGCTAGCTGATAGTTGCAATATGTTATTGCTTTCATATGCTAGTTTAACTATTGCACTCATTGCATGATATCAGATGCTTTCATATATTCATTGGTTATGCAGTATTTTGGGGTTTTATGCCGATATTCACTGTTTACTTACTCTTGATTTTTGGATTTCGGATTTTCATGAGATTTCGGGATTTGGGGGAAAACCGCAAGAATATATATAAACTTCTCTCTCTCTCTCTCATTTTAAAATGCAAGTTGCGGTTTTCTCGTAATGTATGAGTCGTCCACCATGAGTTTTCATGATAGCTGTTGGATTTCGAGACCCGATTCGAGGAGCCAGATGAACCGTCTGCGGGTACATGGTGGACCCGGTATGGTACCCCGGGGCAAGAAGCTCGAGTGCAGTCGATGAGCCCGGCAGGGGCAGACTGTCTACCGGTGATTGTTTGGCGCGGCGGATATCCGGAGGATACCGTCCATGGTCGCGTGATTTGATGATATGGGCCGATCCGGACTGACGACGCCCGAGGTATTGAGACACTGTGATATTGAGATATTGGGATTTATGTTTTGTGTCGATGCTAGACACTGATTATGTTGATTCCTTTGATGATACCTCGTGTTATATAAACAGAAATCTCACTAAAGCAAGAAACAGTTTCTTTATTTACATGTATTCTATTTTCATTACTTTACATTCATACCTCATACGCATGATACATTGCTACCTGAGGCACTGACATGAGCACATGGGATTACACTTATATAAGGATGTTTACCCTTGCCACCTTTTCATGCTTCAGACCTTATCATATTGAGGATATTTATATTATTGATCGTATTGACCTAGGATTGAGTCATACATACGATTTCTGCTCTGTGATGCTTTATACTCACAAGTTGGCAACTCACCCCCATTGTGCCACAGTTTCTTGCAGGTTTTGCCGTACAGGTTTCGTTATGGCTTTACTGGCACACTGCTTCCTTTCCGGGTGATTTTCTTTCGTAGGTGGGTTCACTTGCATCGTGACCACCATTGTACTTTATTTACATTCAGTTGTATCCAGTAACTCCATCAACCAGACATGTATATTCATTTCATACTTAGAAACCTGTGTATATTATTTCGACCTTAGAGTCACGCTTGTATTATTATGGGTTTTTAAGTTGTTTTCGAGTTTCATTTCAGTTTTGATCCTCGCCCTTCGGTGTTGTATATTATATTTCTTGCATGGTTATGACCGTCGATTGACGAAGAGCTAGCTCCCGCTTGGGGATTCCTTTTATCATTCATGTATATATTTATCATGTTGTACCCGTTCGGGGCCAGTATTTACAAAGAAAACTCTGCCGAAATTTTCAGAAAAGACTTGATATTTTAAAAATGCGTAATTCGGCTTATTTTAATAAAACACTTTCTTTAAAATGGTTTTAGATTTCTAGGCTTTTGGCTTACTTGAATTAGATATTGTCCTATAGACTTCATATGATTCAAGTGCCAGTCACGTGCCATTTCGGGTCGTGACAAAGTTGGTATCAGAGCGCTAGGTTAACCTTGGTTCGAGTCTATGTTTGACTATGCGGAGCCTAGGGCGTTTATATATATACGGAATCTAGGCTTGACCTTATGGAACTTAGACTTAGTCGAGGGGTTATTAGACCTGAACTTTCATCGCGTAGGTTGACCTTGGTTGATGGAGTAGGTGACTTAAGGAGAGTGACGTACCGTGTCTATGTTCCGCGGCATACTTACGATACGCTACTCCACTTAAGAAGCCTTAGGATGTGCATTTCCTTGTACATAATTATATTCATCCATGATCTATCCTCATCGATATCAGTTTATGGTTTTGCTGCCACGATTACACGGGCAGAGAGAGCTACGGCTAGAGTTGCGGTCAGCACGAGCTCGGCACGGACGAGGACTGACCAAGGCGTGATTCCAGGGACATACGATTTGCATAGATACGTCGTTTTATTGTGTTTTCACGCCGTGAGCATTTGATGGATCGTTGTTATGAGATTTCTCGGACGTGCAGATCAACACCAGAGGATTGGGCCACTGCTAAACGCCAGCCAGAATGTGATGACCGTCGATTTACCGACTATTTTGACGATTGAGGCACTGTTCAGCGTACGGACGAATGAACCAGTTGTTGCTGCGAACGACGAGATATTGCCCCAGATGTTGGAACTATTTCAGTACGACTTATACTTAAAGATATGATAGAAGGTCGCTAGTCGCCCGAGGATGAATGACTAGGATATGTGGTCCGTTCGCTTACCCCAATGTGAGGTCATCAGATTGATTGATTTCAGCTTGAGAAGACTTCACGCAGATACGTTGGGAGTCGATAGAGAAGATCGAATGTCAGAAAACCATTTTCCAAGTTTAAAGTATTCGGAGAAACATGCAAGTAATTCTGTGGACCCTCTAGAAGAATGAAACCCCAACTCGATATAATGACCATGAGAACGCCTTTAAACCTTAGGGTTTGCGGCAATTCAGCGGTGCTACTAGTGAGGCTTGGGTTTTCCCTTCTACGCTGGTCCACCGGTGCTGTGGTATGTACTCGATACTATTAAACTGTACCCAAGATATTGAACTCTTGGGGGATTATGAGGTTTTGACGAATCGATCGAAAAGTTCGACTTCATTCGGATATCATGTGATGGGATGCATTGCTTGGGAGACTCCAGATACGAGTTTAGCCGTTGGAGAGCAGTCCATGCAGCTACGAAGAGACGAGTCCGAAGCAGTCGACATTAGAGAAAAATGGAGTAAGAGGTTCGTACGAGATCTTCATGAGATGACGTTCCACTCCGCCGACATCAGAGATGTGACACGCATACAGAGGCGTTATATATGGATATATCTTCCAGAAGGAGTCGTGATAAGTATGCAGCCATTCCGGAACAAGAAACAGATATGGAAAAGGGTGATAACCTCCAGGCAGTTCGGCAGAAACGAGATTTGGGAGAGACCTCGACAGGACCTTTCTGGAATAATTTACGAGAAGACTTAGACCCAGGAGCGGTCATTTTGCGCACACACAGCAGGCCAGAGTTCGGCACCGTCGACGAGACATGTTCTGAGTGACCACGAAAGTTGGCCAGAGATTCTTGGAGGATGTGCTTGAGCGGGACTGTTCCGCCATACTTGATTTCGGTATTTTGGGCGATCTATTCGCATGATTGAGTCTTGATGACTGAGTTTCATGATATTTGTTTTCGTGCACCATGGTTGCACCTACTGGGTATTTATATTTTGTGCATAGTTATTACACTTAAGATATGCATTATACACCGTTGTGTTGATTTATGATTTGTGTACAGTTATTGCACTTAATATCATTTTGTGCCTTGGATGCACAGGTTTATGATTTCATGGATTTCATACAGTTGGGTTGATTTTGTGCATATGGTACGCACACGATTTGGTTTTTGCACTCGGTATAGTTCACATATGCTTGAAGTGCATTGATACGTATTTTATGCACCACAGTTGCACCTGACTTCGGTTTGATTTCATTCGATATGTTGATTTTGATTTCAGGCCTATGTTATGCAAGTGATTTGACTTATGCCTTCGGCATAGTTTTCATGCACTTTTAGTATTTTGATTTGCTTTTGTGTATGCTGATGCACATGGTTGTGAGATTATATACCACGGTATACCTGATTTGGATTGGCATTGAAATGTGTTGTATACCATCGATTTCGATTGTGATACTCGATATTTGTTTTGTGCACCTTGTGCACCTGATTGAATTCTTGCGCATATTTGACGCGCTTGGATTGGACTTTTGCGCGTGTTCAGCGCTTGATATTGGGTTTCGTGATTTCGTGCATGTGGGTTGCATATGATTTAGATTTTATTCGTGCATGATGGATGCACCTAATTTGGATTTTCACGCATGTTGGGTGCATGATATGAGATGCGAGTTTGGTGCACACCAGATGCACTAAATCGGGATTCTTTGTGCATATCAGATGCACCTGATATTACTGTCAGGCACACTGTTGCCTCTGACAGGTGTTTCGTGCACACCCGTTACACTTAAATGTTGTTTCTGTGCACATGTATGGCACATTCATGGATTTTGATTTCCGTGCGCACCAGACGCACGCGACATCCTTATGCACATTTTGGGATTGATTTCTTATGGAGCAGTACGTTTTTATGATATTTACTATTTGTTTTCGTACTGAGCAGGACTAGTCAGAGGACAGTACCTGAATATATTTTGTATACATTGATAGTGATCGAAGGGATTTCTAAAAAGGGGGCTATAGTCTCAGTATTTACCTACGTGTCTGAGATGACACGAAACGTTTAAACAAGGAAACCCTTCTAAATTGTTTTCAAAACGGCGGGACGTGCATTTTAAACAAAGGATATATATATACATATAGTTATTTTCTTACAATAGACGTCCGCCACTGTGCAGTGTTATGCGCATTGTACAGCAACATGAAAGGTTTGGCATGCATTTCCTTCAGATGTTTACATGTATAGATTTGATGTTTATATGTATAGTTTTGATGTATATCATATTGGTTTCGTTTTGGATTTGACATTTGTGTCTTCACCATGACTCCGATGATTGCGGGATGCTTGACGGAGTTTTGTTTTTGAGTTATCTGCTCATTGTTCATGTGCATGCATTACGCTACGATGCGTTTTATGTATTGATGATTTCGGAGGCCCGACGACTTGGACTTTTACTGAAATGTTTTAGTATTTGAGGGGTTTAAATTTAAATTCGGGGACCCAATTTCTTTAAGGGGGGAAGACTGTAACATTTCAGAAAAATAAAATATTATTTTTGGGAATTTTTATAATTAAATAATAAATATAATGAATATTTTAATATTTCGGTATAATTAAATACCAATAAATTAGGAAAAATTTGGAAAATTATAGAAATTACTGAAATAAGGGTGCTTTATATGATTTAAACAAATTATGAAATTTTATGGTTTATTATACACTATTTTAATGGTAATCGCGATTAAATATCGCTAATCGTGCATTAAACGTGTTTTGTGCACATGACATGCACATGTCATTTTTAGCACTTCTTACATTTTTATCATGGCCTTCTCTTTTATTTTTATAGCATGGTTGTTGTTTTAATTGAGAAGGGAAAACAAAAGAAAAGAAAAAAGGAAAACAATAAAAAATGAGGCATGGGCAAGTGAGAGAGAGAGAGAGGTGAGGGGTCTTCCTTTGATCAAGACCATTTGTATCATTCTCATCTTCATCCTTCTCTCTCCTCCTCCCCCATGGGAGCACTCTCTCCTCCCACTTCTTCAAAACCCTCATAACATCACCAAAACATCATCAAAACTCCATCCCCACTTCATTAAAAACATGCACAAGCCCATTAGCTACACTTTGGACCAAGAAAGCAAGGATTTTGGGCACTTGAGGCAACTCAAGAAATTTCTTGAGTTGCCAAATGAGGTTCTTTCTGTTAGGTATATGTATGCCCTAGAGGCCATTACTGTACATACGATGTATATTGTAATGGATGCTTGGACATATATAGGGAGGACTTTCTTGCTCGACATGATAGTATGCTATCTGGTTGTACTTTATCTTAACATGTACTCTGATTGTATCTATATTACATGTTGATAAATCCCTTAGGATATGTACTCGACTACTGGGACTATGATGAGATCATACTAGTGGGGCCACGGTAGTCGACGAGTACATCCTATAACTGTTCCTAGTCGAGGGTGTATCGAGACAGGGCATCGATACACCAGAGTAGACTAGCGTATACGCATCTTGACCCATATGATGGGCGATGGATGATCCCATATCCATCGGTGTTTGACATCAAGGATGGTGTACGGGTGCTCAGTGGAGACTGGGTACACTGGACGGACTCGCCGAGAACTCCCAGATGGTATTATATCTCACGTCAGATGGCAGTTCTCCGGTGACACTGGTACAGAGTAATCTGTTGACCCGAGATCGTCATAGAGTCTTGTGTGATTCCCACTGTATTTTGATTTCCATCATACCACGTCCAAGAGGGCGTGCAAAAAGGTGGCTTTTGGGTACAGTCCCGAATCACATGGAGGCAATGAGCGATAGGAGGGGATTCTTCTCTCCCGGTATAGGGAGTTGATGTTGTGTTGTGTTCGATTGGCTATAACTGGAAATCCCTGGCCAGGGTTGCTGAGATTTACTGGTAAGTGTTATCAGTAGTTTCTCGAACTGTTATAGACCTCATATCGACGCGACTTATCAAGCTACTGGGGTCTGACGTATACCACCCCTAGGCGAGATATGCGACATATCAGACGACGAGACCGGACTGTACGGGAGTGTTACTGATTGGATTCACAGGTGAATGTACATGCTTGCTTGTTGATCTTCTGAGCGCTCAATACCTGGGTGGCTGTTACGTTTAGCTGCCCGCTTGCAGCTTGTGGGTGTTTGATATGATCATCACCTACTGCCGGCGTATTGACGATTCTTTAGAGTCCTACAAAGAGGTTTCTTGGCTCAGGCAAAATGGAGTAGGGGCACATATGTGATATGTGCGGGACCGAGGATAATGCGATATGAGATACCGTATTGTATTCTCGCGATATTTGATATCAGTCGGGTCATCGGATCAAGTGTTGATTCGATGAATCGGTAAATGATATATCAGTCGGTTGTATGCGATATAGCCGAATTGTCGGATCAAGTGTTGATTCGATAATTTAATGTATAATAATATATATGATATATTAAATTACATTAACTAATATTAGCTCACTAAAATATTCTTTTTCTCACTCGGGTAATACATTGATATATATACGATATATGTTACTTGTGTTATTTTATTTTGTTACAATAAATATTATATATGTGATATATAATATTGTAACATGATATGATTACTAATGCAACATGTTTAGTAGAGATTAAACAAGATTAGGGTTAAATTTGGGTTAATGCTTTCTAGAAGTTTCTAGAAGGTTTTTCTTTTGTCATGAAAAAGATATTTTGTTATGACTCATCTTTAACCTAACCCAAACCCTTCACCCTTGGTTAATTCTCTACAAAGGTTTAGCAACCATGGTTGCATTATTCATCATTCATCCTTTCATTATTCATCACAAAAGGTTTAACAATTCATTATTGATTCATCTTCTTCCTTCTTCTTTTCATGGAAAAAGCTTTCTAGCTTTTTTCCAAGTGATGAAAATGAGTGAGAATAAGAAAATAAAAGAGAGCAAAAATCCTACTTCATCATCCTCATCAATCATTGCCCTTTAGATGGGAGTGTTCACTTCATTTAGTGAGTGTTAGCTGTAAGTGCACGG
Organism: Agapanthus africanus; assembly: GCA_030015575.1. Taxonomy (NCBI): domain Eukaryota; kingdom Viridiplantae; phylum Streptophyta; class Magnoliopsida; order Asparagales; family Amaryllidaceae; genus Agapanthus; species Agapanthus africanus. The sequence continues at coordinate 116,925,274 of CM057346.1, read as the reverse complement.
CGGCGCCCCGGCCGTCAATCCGACGGCCAAATGCGGAAACGGTGATAAACTTTAATTTTGCGAACTTTGCAAACCGGCACCACCGCGCACTAAACACCCGGATCGTACCATTAAACTAGTTCTAGCTAACTACAAGATGGGAAGAGATATACCGAGTGATCCGAGTCCTCCGGTCTTCTTGTCATCGTCCCGATCTCCCGCGGAAACTTCGGTCGTCGCCTCCTCGCCGGAAGGGCACCACATCGCCTGCATCTTTTACGGGCTCCCGCCTCTATACCGAGGCAACTCGGGCATGAAGCTGGCAAGTCGACATGCCCAAGAAGTGCTGTAGAATGTAGTGTAGAGTGCATGTCTCACTTTGGGGTATTGGTTGCCATTTGATGTGGAGGGAAGAATGAACTTTTTAGGGAAAGGATGCTATCAATTTTGCAAGGAAATGAGATGAACAAATGATACACCAAAAATGAACCTTTCTCTCCCTCATCTAAAAATTGGCCGGCCTCATCTCATTTGGAAATGGTGGAGTGAATCAAGACAAATACAAGAGGGAGGTGAGTGTAGTAGAAAGCAAGGGTGACCATAAACAAAACATCAACCATACTTCATTTAAATCCAACCCATACCCTTTCAAGTCTTAATTAATGCAAGTGATGGATGAAAGATATCATAATCAATACTTTTGCAATAAAACCCTCCACAAAGAGTTATTTGCAAACTTGCAAATAACCCCCTCCACCGGAAAAGTCCGGCCGGGAAAGAACAAAGGAAAACCGGCCGGAACGGAATGCAAACTGGCAACTCCAGAAAACTGGTCCCGTAATAAATTACAGGAGAACCCCGAAACTGTGCATACACACCCGCATCTGTATTCCGTCCGGATACAAATGCAAAGAGACAAAATCTACGCTGTACTAAACTAGGATCCGGCTTAAACCAAAGCCGGCTAGTAATATCCGTTCGATCCTGATCCGTGCAATACCGCACGTATCTGACCGAACCCTGCCATATATCTATACGGCCTCTAGTACAAAACCGTCCGATCCTGATCCGTGCAATACCGCACGTATCTGATCGGACCCTGCCATATCTCCATACGGCCTCTACAGCGTTTCGCCCGAAAGCTGAGTAACTAAAAGTGTGGTGGACTCTAAAGACTCGTCAATACTATGGCTGTGGATTTAACCACTAGCACGTCAGAGGTATAAGCCAATACGTAACGGGCCACCAGCTATTGACCAAAAGGGACGTCGATGAGCGAACTCATCCTGACACCCTACTGAGCCTGTCAGTGACAATATCCGTACAGTCCGATCCGTTCGTCTATGAGCATCGCATGTCGGGCCTAGGGGTGGGTAAAAGTCAGACCCCCAAAAGCGGTACAAGTCGTGTCGGAGTGTAGCCCAGAACACCCTGAGATACTACTGGAATACCTACCAGTAAATCTCCTGCCTTGGCCAAGGACTTCGTGTAATGGCTCTCCTAGACACAGCGCGACCTCACCCCCAATACCGGGAGAGACGAACCCCTGAAGATCCGCTCACTGCCTCCATGTGGCTCGGGACTGTACCCAACTAAAACCTGTTTGAACGACTCCTTTGAGCCGTGGTAGGGTAGTAATCAAAGCACAGTGGGAACTCACACGAGACAAATGACGATCCCCAGGTCGATGAACTAACCTGTACACATGTCACCTGGGAACTGCTATCTGACGTCAGGTATAAGACCAACTAGCATGTTCCCGGCGAGTCCTGTCCAGTGTACTCATAACCCAATGAGCACCTGTATACATCTTAGGTGAACCAACTGACACCAGTGGCTTGTGAGACCGGCCACCGCCCCTCGTCGGGGTCTCGACTGTATACACTAGTCTACTCTGGAGAATCGATGCCCTGTCTCGAAACTCCCACGACTAGGGATTTTTTAAGGATATGCTTGTAGACTCCAGCTCTCACTTATATGATCGCCCTCATACTGCTGGCAGTCAAGCAAGAATCCTAGGGGCTCTATCAACGTGCAATAGCGACTTGTCAGGTCACCTAAAGCAGTACACGATGATAAAGGTAAACCAGATAGCATACTATTATCTCGAGTAAAACTGTTCTACCGGGATAGGTCCTCCCTCAATCATTGCAATCACGTGCCTGTGATCCAATAATTGACTCTGAGGGCACTATCTCCAACAATCTCCCACTTGCACTCAAGGCTAATTATTGCGATGTCGCATACTCACAGCCCGTGTGATACCGAACACCCAACTCCTCTACTAGTCAGTCTCACAAAGCCTGTTTGCGAAACTCTTGCGTTCGAGGAATAGCCTCAGCGAGTGGATCCGCTCTGAAGTTTCTTTCTATGTCTCTCTCTATATCTCAAGTTCGCGGAGAAAGCCATCTCCCGAAATGAGCAATACCTGTCTTGGAATGTCTGGATGTCTGATGGGACCTAGCTCATAAATGAACTCCAAATCCAAACTTCTCAGACTGTATCGTCAACTGAACTTAATCAGTATCCTGCGCCATGCCTCCCTCAGTATCTGCCTGGATCACCTGTCCAGAATACTGCCCCTTGTCAGAAGGAAAACTATAACTCTGACAACCTCCTTGTCGTCCATGTCACCTTGGAAGCCTGGAATGATAACTGTCTCCTAAATGAGGCTGTCGTTATCATATCCCTAGAACATCCACTTATGTTCTAAAACTGCTTCCGACTGTTTCTCCAGGATTGGATCAATGTCAACTTATTGCATCTAGTGCAAGAACATCTGATGTGGTACTTGACATCACATGATTGACTCAATTGCCTAAGCAAGTGATCTGCCAATTATGCACATCCCTCTCTACTTTAGTCTATAAGACACCTTTAGAGAGGGTGACTCCATCACCTGCAGGTACACTACCGTGCCAGGAGTCGTCCATTCTAAATACTCTTAGAATGCTGTCAAAGTACCCTGATTGGGAAACCACCCAAATCTAGATCTAAAACCATAGATCTAGTAACCAGTATGTCTGATATAATGTCCAAGTCCCATGTGGAAAAACCACTGTGTGACGACCAAAGTGTAACCGATCGTAGTATAGGAATATCACTTCCTACTTTGTGTATGTCATCCAAAACCCGGATATCACACCCTACTACCTTCTCAACAGATCCATCCCCTATTCTGATGAAGTCAAACCTATGACTGTCACGTCAGAAATAGATGATCTATCTCCGCTACATCTGCTTTAGTTTATAAATAGACATAAGCCTGATGTCCACCAATGCTTCCGCTGCTCCATTGACTACGACAACCCTCTGGCAGAGTCATATAGACGTGCACTTCTAAAACTAGTTTAGAACGATGCTATACTCATTCTCCCACCGGGTCTCGCAGCCTGGAATAACAGCAATGGCAAGTGTGGGTAAACAAGAACTTCTCTGTCACCGTCCTTGAGGCTACCGGAGTACCTCTCGGGTGCCTGAAGTTACCCACCTTATCTGCGGAGTGGCCAATGGAATGTCAAATCAGATTGAATCTTTAGGTTCCTTATCAAATCTTCAGTAATCGTTTGCGGTTCTGGAATCACTTCCAGTTCTACCATACTCCCACTACTGTTTTTTGAAAAAATCCATTTTTAATAAAACTGTGGCGAGTCTAGAACAATATTTTCTATTGGTCTGCCAGATGGTAGAAAATCAACCCTCGTCATAGCCTGGGTCAACGCACAAACAGCCATTACAGAAACGTGCCTTGAGTTATCCAGAGTCTGGTTTTAATCATAAGCCGGACAACTCCCCGTACCTTAACAATGTTAAGATATGAACTGTACTATATCCAATATAGAACCAGAGGCACTGATTTAATTGAACCAGATTCAAATCATGCAGCTATCTCCAGTGCATGTCAACTAAATGGAAGGAGGCCGATCAGCGTTACTCAACTTAGGAATACTTCCAATTATGAGTAACCTGAAAGAGAAGCAATTTCTCTTTATCATTACTATCAACTGAATACCATACACAAGTATCTACATCTTCGATCACCTTGAAGAATCCCGATACTTGCTACACCTGGTTCTCTACTCTATTCAAATACCTATAACTCCTCAAAACTTAGACCCTGTGTTTCTACGAAACACATGTCTAAGAACTAGAGAAGTTAAAAGTAAACAGAATATAGTATGAGGACCAACCCCTCTGTCCTAATGGACACTGGACAACATACAATACTCTGTATAAGTCCGCTGAGTCTAACAACTCTTTCACTGTGTGTCGTAGGTTGAAAACTGTACTTATGGTTAAGAAGAATTACACTGCTGTTTAATGCTCCTTACCTAACCATCCACTGATATAGGTAAATGTCATCGACATAATATCAAAAGGTATATCTCACTATATAAAATAGACGTACAGATATATCAATTTGAAATTGGTGCATAAAAGCGGATATTCAAAACCAAATATTTGCCGACCGACAAACAGCCCAGGTGATTTCCTCAAATATCACCGATTACAACGAATCCCGATATAATGAGGATGATCACCCAATTCCCAATAACTTACTCCCACTCATCATCTGTAAAACCATACAGATGTGAGAATCAAACCTGGTAAATACATACCCTGGAGCAAGTGTCCAATCGGGAAATCAGTTTTCTTTTAACAGTACACAGCTGAACTAAAACATTGAAATGTTTCGGTGGGGTATTCCGGTATTCCTAGTAATGCCTCTTCCATTATCCAGATTCACAACTGTAACCGTATAATTCTTTGCCACCTCTCCAAATCCCTTTATATGTCTTTAGTCATTACCTTCTGTACACCCCTTTAGGCCAATTGGTTTTCTTCCCTCCCTACCGTTCGGCACCAGCCTATGGTTTGGAAGAAGACTATCCAATAAGCATAACGGGTGTACTGTCCTAATCCTAGGAGCACTCGCAATGCGAGAGAAGGTGAAGATAAAAGACAACCGAATAAACCTTATTCCTATTTCTCCTGGACCAGAATCCATCCCCGAACTGGAACAAGTTCCTTTCGAGTTCGTATATAACCATACGATGGAGTATCCAATAAACTGTGGATCTTCGTAGTGATACGGAGTGTCCTGGAGAAATACAAAGGTGATTTAGGAGTGGCGAAGAAATATTTGGTTTGGTCGTAAATATCAGTCGCATTTTACTTTGCCCTCTTACTAATCCCTTGCTTTGTCTTAATCTTAATACCTTCTGCACATCGTTTAGGCTAATTGGTTTTCTTCATTCCCTACCGGTCGGCACCAGCCTAAGGTTTGGAAGAAGACTATCCAATTTGCATAATAGGTGTACTATCTCCTAAGCCAAGGAGTACTCGCAACTTGAGAGAAGGTGAAAGGGAAAAGACAACTGAATAATCCTATCCGTTTTCTCCAGAACCGGAAACCATCCTCGAATTCCTTCGAGTTTGTATCTAACCATACGATGGTTTTGTCCAATGGAAGTGGACGTTCGTAGTAATACGGGGTGTCCTGGAGAAAAGGGTAAAAGTAGGAGTGGCAATGAGGTCTGCAACTCTGACAATCCAAAAGCCAGTGTTAAGAAGGTTCGGTCAACTTGGTCTCTGAGTCGTAGTCTTAGGGTCGGGTCAATGGTCGCTGCCAGAGAGAGAGAGAAAAGAAACACTCAGCGTGCACTCTAACCAAGATCAGAATGGTTACCAATTTATCTAATCTGGAAACCTCCCACTGTACCTCAAATTCTCCTCCAAACCTGAAAGAAGAATTAGTCGGGGTCACCCGAGGAGTAAACTAACTCATCAGTGGGAATCGGGATCCAACTATCATCGCATGATAACGTGACGGAATCCGCTCACGGTATCACACTCCAGAAGGTATGCGCATATCTGGCAAGTTTCAGTTCTTTTGAAACTCCCGATGTGATTTTTATCCCATGCTCTTATGACCTTGACTTTGGCCAACATATCATAAGTCACATGTCAAGTTCAACCCGTCATTCTCCAGGTTAATTTGAATCCACCCGTACCTACCCTTGACTTTGGCCAAAATGGAAGTACGACTGTCCCAAACCAACGCATCTATCTATGCTGCATATGAATACCCAATAGCTACCAATCACTGTGCCTTGACTTTGGCCAACATACACAGCTTGAATACTATTGACTACCCTATGAAACGACGGAGGGCTACGAATGGTTTCTGGGAAAACCTTTAACGTAATGAACTTGATATCGTTGAAGGAACGGATAGCTTTTTAGAAAATATAGTGACGAAAACCTTTACTAAAGAGGTCACTCCCGGTGAAGGGATCTCGGCTCTTTCCCCGTAGAATGGGGTGCTGGATATTCATAACCGAATATCACTGTGCAAAGCAAAAGTAATCGGCTATAGTGAAGTTAATGCCCTGACGCAAACTTCTGTCCAAGGGGTCACTCCCGGTGAAGGGATCTCGGCCCTTGCCTCGTCGACTGAGGAGCAGGATATTCCAAATGAATACCACGATGCAAAACAAAAGTGAACGTCCTTGCAATAACAGCTTTTTGAAAAGTGTTCCAACAACATCAGAATAGGTTTGTTTTAACTTGCATTGATCCGAATCAATACAGTCCCATCAATTGATCACACCACAAAGAACGAAAATATACTGACGTACGTATATGCCATCCGCATTCGCCACTGGGTCCCGTCATCACCCGTTAGGTTAGCTAACTAACGGCAGAGCGGGGACTGGACTAGCGCGGATGAAAAACATATACAACATCTACTAATATATATACCAATATATAGTATTTCGCTCAAGGCGTGAATAAAATGCAACATCACAGAAATGTACAGCATCACAGAACAATACAGATATCTGGGATCCCCGGGTTTCACAGAGCCACTACTGAAACCCGACGTTCCCCTGGTCGTGTGGATAGCCTGTGCAATGAAAACCTAGACCCCTACGGGCACGGCAAGTTACCCGCCAAAACCTGAAGCGAGGCAGCCCCCTTCAGCACCGTGAATGGACCACCCAGCACTTCACGGAATCCGGTAACTTGGGCACCCCTCCTGGGTCAACCTGTACCCCCTACGAGTGCGGCGAATAGCCCGCCAATCCTGGAGTGAAGCCCCCTCCGTCCCAATGCCATGAGATGCGGGCTTGTTGCCTTCTAGAACCCGGCTATCCGTGCACCCCTCCGTGGGGTAAACCTAGTACAGAAAGTAAAATATACATACAACGGGTACATCGACCGCAACCTGGCCGTGCCCCAAAATAATAATACAAACAGGAAGTGACGGCAGTCCACATGTCGGACGCTCGCCCCGCAATATCAAATGTACATAATACAACAAAACTGTACTAGCATTGCATCCAGGCTATCCCCCACGACCGATCCGCAACATCACAGCAAAACACAGAACATCAACGTGAAAATCACGTTCGCAAATCCGTCTAACCGGGCTATAGCAGTTAGACTGGATTTACCGATCAAGTGACATTCACGGTCGCAGATATAATGTAAATACTGTGAAAAATGTGTTTAAAATATCCGATCGATCAAAAATTAACAAGTGGGCCCCCAAGCAATACTGTAGCACTCACAGAAAATCTGGGCCCAATTTTAATATTCCAAAACCCCTAAAATTAACCCAGAAGCCCACTGGAAAAACCTGGCCCATTGATCCTTTCATGTTGCGGCGGAACAGCGGCCCAAAGTGGGTATTGGCCGCGGTTCCGCGCTCTCGATGAAAGATCAATGACTCGGATTTCTGCAGTAGTCTTAGGTTTTCAAGTACATAACAATTTTGCAACCTGAAAAATTTTTGGAGACAGAAAAAAAAACGACAGAAAACTGATGCGAAGGAAAATGTAGATTTTGGAATTTTGGTCGATCGGAAATGCAAAACACATCAAACGAAGCTAGACGAAGTTAATGGCGAGGCTCTGATACCACTGTAAGTGCACGGCGGCGCCCCGGCCGTCAATCCGACGGCCAAATGCGGAAACGGTGATAAACTTTAATTTTGCGAACTTTGCAAACCGGCACCACCGCGCACTAAACACCCAGATCGTACCATTAAACTAGTTTTAGCTAACTACAAGATGGGAAGAGATATACCGAGTGATCCGAGTCCTCCGGTCTTCTTGTCATCGTCCCGATCTCCTGCGGAAACTTCGGTCGTCGCCTCCTCGCCGGAAGGGCACCACATCGCCTGCATCTTTTACGGGCTCCCGCCTCTATACCGAGGCAACTCGGGCATGAAGCTGGCAAGTCGACATGCCCAAGAAGTGCTGTAGAATGTAGTGTAGAGTGCATGTCTCACTTTGGGGTATTGGTTGCCATTTGATGTGGAGGGAAGAATGAACTTTTTAGGGAAAGGATGCTATCAATTTTGCAAGGAAATGAGATGAACAAATGATACACCAAAAATGAACCTTTCTCTCCCTCATCTAAAAATTGGCCGGCCTCATCTCATTTGGAAATGGTGGAGTGAATCAAGACAAATACAAGAGGGAGGTGAGTGTAGTAGAAAGCAAGGGTGACCATAAACAAAACATCAACCATACTTCATTTAAATCCAACCCATACCCTTTCAAGTCTTAATTAATGCAAGTGATGGATGAAAGATATCATAATCAATACTTTTGCAATAAAACCCTCCACAAAGAGTTATTTGCAAACTTGCAAATAACCCCCTCCACCGGAAAAGTCCGGCCGGGAAAGAACAAAGGAAAACCGGCCGGAACGGAATGCAAACTGGCAACTCCAGAAAACTGGTCCCGTAATAAATTACAGGAGAACCCCGAAACTGTGCATACACACCCGCATCTGTATTCCGTCCGGATACAAATGCAAAGAGACAAAATCTACGCTGTACTAAACTAGGATCCGGCTTAAACCAAAGCCGGCTAGTAATATCCGTTCGATCCTGATCCGTGCAATACCGCACGTATCTGACCGAACCCTGCCATATATCTATACGGCCTCTAGTACAAAACCGTCCGATCCTGATCCGTGCAATACCGCACGTATCTGATCGGACCCTGCCATATCTCCATACGGCCTCTACAGCGTTTCGCCCGAAAGCTGAGTAACTAAAAGTGTGGTGGACTCTAAAGACTCGTCAATACTATGGCTGTGGATTTAACCACTAGCACGTCAGAGGTATAAGCCAATACGTAACGGGCCACCAGCTATTGACCAAAAGGGACGTCGATGAGCGAACTCATCCTGACACCCTACTGAGCCTGTCATTGACAATATCCGTACAGTCCGGTCCGTTCGTCTATGAGCATCGCATGTCGGGCCTAGGGGGTGGGTAAAAGTCAGACCCCCAAAAGCGGTACAAGTCGTGTCGGAGTGTAGCCCAGAACACCCTGAGATACTACTGGAATACCTACCAGTAAATCTCCTGCCTTGGCCAAGGACTTCGTGTAATGGCTCTCCTAGACACAGCGCGACCTCACCCCCAATACCGGGAGAGACGAACCCCTGAAGATCCGCTCACTGCCTCCATGTGGCTCGGGACTGTACCCAACTAAAACCTATTTGCACGACTCCTTTGAGCCGTGGTAGGGTAGTAATCAAAGCACAGTAGGAACTCACACGAGACAAATGACGATCCCCAGGTCGATGAACTAACCTGTACATATGTCACCTGGGAACTGCTATCTGACGTCAGGTATAAGACCAACTAGCATGTTCCCGGCGAGTCCTGTCTAGTGTACTCATAACCCAATGAGCACCTGTATACATCTTAGGTGAACCAACTGACACCAGTGGCTTGTGAGACCGGCCACCGCCCCTCGTCGGGGTCTCGACTGTATACACTAGTCTACTCTGGAGAATCGATGCCCTGTCTCGAAACTCCCACGACTAGGGATTTTTTAAGGATATGCTTGTAGACTCCAGCTCTCACTTATATGATCGCCCTCATACTGCTGGCAGTCAAGCAAGAATCCTAGGGGCTCTATCAACGTGCAATAGCGACTTGTCAGGTCACCTAAAGTAGTACACGATGATAAAGGTAAACCAAATAGCATACTATCATCTCGAGTAAGACTGTTCTACCGGGATAGGTCCTCCCTCAATCATTGCAATCACGTGCCTGTGATCCAATAATTGACTCTGAGGGCACTATCTCCAACATTAGCTTGTGTTAATGAAACTTCAAGGTAGATCATCTTTGTTATCGAAGATCGGAAGCAAGCTTGCATTTTTCTCTTCGTGGAGCCTCTCGAGAGTCCGGAACACGATGATCGCAGCGAAGGGACCTCAACACGGAGCTTAAGAAGTGAAGGACCGGATCTACAAAGGTTGTAATCTCTCTCACTTAGTGTTAAAGAGTTTAACATACTTGTTTTCGTTTAAACTCTAGTTTAAAGATCCGGCTTTGGGTTGTTCGGCACGGCTAAATTTTAAATCGGGCATAGTTGATGCCTTGTAAAACCTTGTACGTGTGCCTAGCATCCCTATAGTGGTATCAGAGCCAAGTTTGAGCTTTAGGCGAAGTCTGAGCGAAGTTTAAAGTCCGATCGAACTCCGAATACCCGTTTAAACCTAGTTTCTGGAAATTTTTCAAAACTGTTGTTTTCATATTAAAAATACTCAAAAAAATCAGCAGGGTATCTAGGAATTACTGTGAAATACGACATCTTAATTCCACTGAAGCGCCGCGGAACCGCGGCAATACCTTGCTTGCGCGGCGGTTCCGCGGCGGAATAGTAAAATTAGGGTTAGGGTTTTGTACAGTAACATCAGTACCAACTTCCTGATTCTTCTGGGAATTTTTTTTATACTCAAGTGTTGAGTTTTCTGGGTTGTTTTGGGGACTCGTTGATTCGATCGGATAATTTAACTTCGTTTAAGTTTTTCCGGATAATTTTAGAAACTGTTAAAAAGTTCGAACGGATATCAATAACTCACTTTTTCCCCTGTCGGAAAATTTTTCGAAAGTTGGATTTTTTCTCGAGTTTAAGAACGTTCTAAGTCGTGCAAGTAACGTGGTGGACCCTCTAGAAGACAACAAAACTTAACTCGATTATGTGACCGTCTTGAACTGCCTCTAAACCTTGGGGTTTGGGGCAGTACGGTGTGCCACATGTGAGGCGTTGGCTTGACCCTTCTACGGCTGGACCATTGGTACTGTGGCATGTGATGGATGTTTTTAAACTGATTTCAAGTGTTGAGATATATTGGGGAAATCTTGGGTGTTTGATTATTCGATTGGAAAATTTAACATTGTCTATTTATCTGGAATGTGATACAATATTTGGAATCCACAAGTAGTTATGAGATAACTAATTTGAATGTTATAAATCTAGCAGTTCAGTCTCAGATGATCGGTTGCCATGGAATTTTGATGTGATCAAAAGTCCGTCGCAATCACGTAGCGTACGCGGATACTCGCCGGGTAAACTTAATAGACAGCCACGCCCCAAAGCCCCGACCAAGTGACTGTAGGAGAACCCCGTCGCCAAAAGCATCCGTTCGGGTGCTCGCGACAGCGGTGTTCCGCCTTAGTGCACTTCGTCGACGGCATCGGGGGTGCGGCCGTCTACTAAAGTTTGTGACGAGCATTCGATCAGGATGTCGGGAATCTTGTTGAATTGCCCGACTAGATATTGAAAAGAGTTTTCGATAATGAGACTAAAATGCGGGGTTTATAATTGTTAGGCATGCGATATCTAAGGAATTCATTAGGTTAGGCATGCGATGTATAAGGAAGTTGCGGATTCCAACTGTTGTAGTTTTACACTTTCTTTTCTGTGACCGTAAGCGTAGTATGTGGTGTATCGCCGGCTTCGTTGCTATACATCAACGAAAATCGGGATACGCATACTTTCTTACGTTGATGATATGAGATATTATGTGTTGCTGTGATATGTTGTATTGGATCGTCGCGTTTGAATAGCCGGGGTTTTTATATGAGATGAGAGTTTTTTCTTTTTCATTCATGTAAAATTCATTCGTATGTAATATTCTTTTATTGGGGCACTTCCGGGCTAAGGATGATGTCACCATTGTATATTATTTACTTTTCTGCATTAGGTAGACCCAAGGCGGGGAGCACAAATAACCGGGTTCTAGGGTCCAGTGGGAGACCATCTCGAGGAGTCGAGACCGAGTCTCCTAACCCTAGAATTGGCAGTGTTGCTTGCCGCTCTCGTAGGGGTCTAGGGATGTGGGTTTGGCTATTCATCGCGACCGTGGAATCCGTGTTTTATACAAGCTCGTACTAAAACACGGACATCCTAGTATATCCAATATTTCATATATGTTCTTCTGCTGCAATGTTCTGTGATGAGATCATATTACTGCCTGAGACGAATGATTATATTATATATATGAGATATATATTATATTGCAGATTTCATTTCTAAAGAGATACTTATGAAGCATAATAAAATGGGACTTCATTAATGAGATTAATGAAACTAAAAGAAACCTAAGATGTTGTAGAAACTTGTTTAAAAACCGGTAGCTCTAGTTCTTGCTTTGCATAGCGGTGATCCTTGTAAAACATCCAGCACCTTATTTGATAAGGAAAGAGCCGAGATCCCTTCACCGGGAGTGACCTCTTTAGTAAAACTAGCAGATGCTACAAACTCGGTTTGTCTTTTGATTGTTTCTATAGTTTTTGCTTTGCATAGTGATATTTGTGAAATATCCTGCACCTTATTCGATGAGGAAAGAGCTGACGATCCCTTCACCGTGAGTGACCTCTTTAGCAGAACTAGAAAAGGCCTCAAAAACATTCCATTTAAAATCACTCGATTCTACAACGATATCAAGTTCATTAAGCAAAGGGTTTTCTTAAAAACCTGTCGTAGCCCTCCATCATTTCAGATAAGTAATAGTTAGTATTCGTGCTGCGTTTGTTGACCTTGTCAAGGCGTAGTGTGCGGTAGCTGATTACTGCTTATCTGTTTAAGCATACGATGCGATTGGATTAGGGTAGTCGTGCGACTTTGTTGACCTTGTCAAGGGTCGTGCGGATGGGTTTAATTCATATCAGGAAATGACGGGTTGAACTTGACTTGCGGTCTATGGTTTGTTGACCTTGTCAAGGTCATAGATCGCTTGGGGAAAAATATTATTGGGAATTTCAAGTGTTGAAATTTGCAATGAGATTGCATACCTTCTATGAGATAGTTGGATCCCGATACCCGCTGCGAGTAAGAGTTACTCCTGGGAGAGTTTTACACATTACAATTAGCCAATCAAGTAGGTGTCTAGAAAGGTGTTAACGGGGTTACGCCCCTGGGAAAATGAGGTTTACTTTAATTAGGTCCATGCGAAAGCACGGGGAACCTCCCTCAAAGTACCGGCACTGGCCTGGCTGAAAGATTGGCGAACTTGTATAATGTAATTAATCCCGGCTAGTCTTTCCTTTTAGGGTTTGAGGGAAGATTTGACTAAAACAGTGGAAGACGTCCTTATTAGATAAATTGATAACCAATCTAATCTTGAAAAAGCGCACGCTGAGTATTTTCTTCTCTTTCTCTCCAGGTAGCGACCACATCACGCCTTAATCAAGATAATAATACGGATGTATTGACCGAACCCGCTTGTTATACTGAGCTGGGAAACGTTGGTCCCGCTCCAACTTATAATTGTTATAAGACAGAGCAGGAAATAGGGGATTACCAGAATTCCCGTGCCGCCCAAATGAAGAAAGTGCATGCTGATGCATCTTCTTCGGGTGTGTTCATTACATAGAACTGTTTCTCAATATCCTTTACGTCCTGGGTATTTGATACCGGATCAGGATCCCACATATGTAATTTGTTACATGGGCTACAGATAGGTAGAGAACTGAGAACGGGTGATAAGTTTCATGAGATAGAAACGGTGCAAGTGTTGCAGCCAAGTCTGTTGGTCACTGTCATCCTGTATTACCAGAATACATTGATTCTGAACGAATGTTATTAGATACCGAACCTGATATACAACATCATATCAGTCTCTTTATTAGTAAAGAAGGATATAATTTTGTATTGTTGGATAATGTTTTGAACATTTCCTATATCAAGAGTTGATCGCTTCAGGCACGTTATCTAAAAGTATTGACGTTCTAAATCAAACCACAGTTCTTAGTGTACAGAACACACACAAGAGGAAGAGTTCAGAAATGAACGAATCCTTCTTAAGGCATTGTAGACTAGGTCATATCAATGCGACCCGACTAGCTGAAGTTACATATAGATGCATATTTAAATTAGTTTGAATTTACATCTTGTGAAACTTGCCGGTCATGTCACAGAGATAAGATGACCACAGCTCCGTTTATTGGAAACAGAGAAAGAGTTAGTGAACTCTTGGGATTGATACATGCTGATGTATGAAGGTCCCCTGTCTACACATGCCAGGACCGGTTCTTTATACTTCATTATATTCACTGATGATCTCTTAAGATACAGACATATGTTCCTGTTGAAATACAAGTCTGAAACTTTTGAGATAATCACAGAATATAAGTTAGAAGTAGAGAACCAAAAACGGGTATAAGTATGTCCTTTGATGAGATCAAGGAGGAGAATACTTGAGCACGGGATTCCTGGACTATTCTAAAAGAGAATGAGATTCTCTCTCAGCATTACTCCTCCGTATATCGGGGCGGAGCAATAGCACCCTATGTGATATGGTGTGCTCTATGATGAGTACTACTGAGTTTCCTATTTCCTTTTGGGAGTTATGCACTTGAGAAGCTGCATTCCTATTGAATAGGGTTCAAATCAAATCAGTTGCCTACCACTTCATATGTGATATGGAATGGGAAGAGCCCATATCTTAAGTTTGTTAAGATTTGGGGTTGTCCAGCCTATGTCTAAAAGCATAATCCGGACAAGTTCGAGGAAAAGTCAGATCTGTGGAAGTTTGTTGGATATCCCAAGCATACGCAAGGGAATATCTTCTACCTAACCGAGGAACAAAAGATGTTTTGTTTCTCTACATGCCACCTTTGTGAAAGGGAATTTCTTGTGAAGAAATTATTATTCATGAGGTAGAACTGGAAGGAGTTCCAGCTATACAAACTACAACAGATGATTTGGTAGAACCGAAGGATTCAATAGTAACCAACGAATCTCAGCCTCTCCGCCGATCTAGTAGGGTTCCTCACCCACTTGAGAGATACTTCGGTTTCTCTATGACGGTGGGAGAAAGGATTGCATCATGAGATGATGACCCAACTAGTTTTGAGCTGGCCATCAGGAGTGGGACTCTGTAAGAATGGCTGGATGCTTAGTGATCTGAGATGGAATCCTTATACACCAACAAAGTATGGACTTTGGTTGCTTTATCTGAAGGGTTAAATCCCCATCAGGAGCAAGTATATCTTGAGAAGATTACTTGGTGTACATGGAAAAGTTGAGACTTTCAAAGCTATGCTTAAGTCCATCCAGATCCTACTTGCCACGGCTACATACCATGACTACGATATCTGGCGGTTGGGTGTCATGACTGCTTTTCTAAATGATGATTTGGAAGAAAGCGTCTATAAGTACACAGCCAGAGGGCTTCGTAGACAGTGGGAGCAGCGGAAACGTGTGCAAGATGATTTATGTGATAAATCAGGCATCGCGGAGTTGGAACATCTGTTTTGATGTGGTATTCAAAGAGTTTGACTTCATCAAAATGGTAGATGAACCTTATATATACAAAAAGGTAGTAGGGAGTATGGTGGTGATCCTCATAAAGTACGTGGATGACATACTCTTGGTAGGGAAGGAGTTTCCTATGCTACGCTCGGTCAATCTCCGCTTATCATAAGGATTCTCTATATAGGATCAAGGTGATACCTCCTAAATCCTAGGTTTTATATCTATGAGATAGATCTAAATGGATGTTAGGATTCTCACTAGGTGTAGTGAGACGGTATCAAACGATCCTGGGGAGAATCACTGGAAAGGTTCCAGGGTGATAAGGACGACTGAATGTCAGTCGCAGGCATTGTCTTTACCCTCAGTGGAGGGACGGTATGTTGGAAGTGTTCCGAGCTAGATACCGTGACATACTAGACGATTAAAGGAAAGATACATCGTTACCAAGGATGCTACCAAAGAGGCAGTCTGGATATATATACGTTCATGAGATGAACTTTGTTCCTACCATTGTGTGACAATGGAGTTGTGGTTGTTGCCAAGGAACCCCCCGTCCCATCAGAAATCCAGACATAATTCTTAGGCAGTATCACCTGATCATAGGGATGGTTGATCTCCAGGGAGATCGAGATTAGGAGAGTAGACATAGAGGACAACAGCGCGGATCTACACACAAAGGCCTTTTTCCCAATTGAGACTTTTATGGGATGGTTGAGTATGAGATACTTCAACCACAGCTAATTGTTGGGTATGTGATACCACAACAGATGGCCCTAGTGCAAGTGGGAGATTGTTAGTTATATGTATACCCTAGAGGCCATTACTGTACATACGATGTATATTGTAATGGATGCTTGTACATATATAGGGAGGACTTTCTTGCTCAACATGATAGTATGCTATCTGGTTGTACTTTATCTTAACATGTACTCTGATTGTCTCTATGTTACATGTTGATAAAGCCCTTAGGATATGTACTCGACTACTGGGACTATGATAAGATCATACTGGTGGGGCCACGGTAGTCGACGAGTACATCCTATAACTGTTCCTAGTCGAGAGTGTATCGAGACAGGGCATCGATACACCAGAGTAGACTAGTGTAACGCATCTTGACCCATATGATGGGCGATGGATGATCCCATATACATCGGTGTTTGACATCAAGGATGGTGTACGGGTGCTCAGTGGAGACTGGGTACACTAGACGGGCTCGCCGAGAACTCCCAGATGGTATTATACCTCACGTCAGATGGCAGTTCTCCAGTGACACTGGTACATAATAGTCTGTTGACCCGAGATCGTCATAGAGTCTTGTGTGATTCCTACTGTGCTTTGATTTCCATCATACCACGTCCAAGAGGGTGTGCAAAAAGGTGGATTTTGGGTACAGTCCCGAATCACATGGAGGCAATGAGCGATAGGAGGGGATTCGTCTTTCCCGGTATAGGGAGTTGATGTTGTGCTGTGTTCGATTGGCTATAACTGGAAATCCCTGGCCAGGGTTGCTGAGATTTACTGGTAAGTGTTATCAGTAGTTTCTCGAACTGTTATAGACCTCATATCGACACGACTTATTAAGCTACTGGGGTCTGACGTATACCACCCCTAGGCGAGATATGCGATATATCAGACGACGAGACCGGACTGTACGGGAGTGTTACTGATTGGATTCACAGGAGAATGTACAAGCTTGCTTATTGATCTTCTGAGTGCTCAATACCTGGGTGGCTGTTACGTTTAGCTGACCGCTTGCAGCTTATGGGTGTTTGATATGATCATCACCTACTGCCGGCGTATTGACGATTCTTTAGAGTCCTACACAGAGGTTTCTTGGCTCAGGCAAAACGGAGTAGGGGCACATATGTGATATGTGCGGGACCGAGGATAATGCGATATGAGATACCGTATTGTATTCTCGCGATATTTGATATCAGCCGGGTCATCGGATCAAGTGTTGATTCGATGAATCGGTAAATGATATATTAGTCGGTTGTATGCAATATAGCCGAATTGTTGGATCAAGTGTTGAGTCGATAATTTAATGTATAATAATATATATGATATATTAAATTACATTAACTAATATTAGCTCACTAAAAGATTCTTTTTCTCACTCGGGTAATACATTGATATATATGCGATATATGTTAATTGTATTATTTTATTTTGTTACAATAAATATTATATATGTGATATATAATATTGTAACATGATATGATTACTAATGCAACATGTTTAGTAGAGATTAAAAAAGATTAAGGTTTGATTTGGGTTAATGTTTTCTAGAAGTTTCTAGAAGGTTTTTCTTTTGTCATGAAAAAGATATTTTGTTATGACTCATCTTTAACCTAACCCAAACCCTTCACCCTTGGTTAATTCTCTACAAAGGTTTAGCAACCATGGTTGCATTATTCATCATTCATCCTTTCATTATTCATCATAAAAGGTTTAACAATTCATTATTGATTCATCTTCTTCCTTCTTCTTTTCATGGAAAAAGCTTTCTAGCTTTTTTACAAGTGATGAAAATGAGTGAGAATAAGAAAATAAAAGACAGCAAAAATCCTACTTCATCATCCTCATCTATCCTTGCCCTTTAGACAAGAGTGTTCACTTCATTTAGTGAGTGTTAGCTTGTGTTAATGAAACTTCAAGGTAGATCATCTTTGTTATCGAAGATCGGAAGCAAGCTTGCATCTTTCTCTTCGTGGAGCCTCTCGAGAGTCCGGAACACGATGGTCGCAGCGAAGGGACCTCAACACGGAGCTTAAGAAGTGAAGGACCGGATCTACAAAGGTTGTAATCCCTCTCACTTAGTGTTAAAGATTTTAACATACTTGTTTTCGCTTAAACTCTAGTTTAAAGATCCGGCTTTGGGTTGTTCGGCACGGCTAAATTTTAAATCGGGCATGGTTGATGCCTTGTAGAACCTTGTGCGTGTGCCTAGCATCCCTACACTTTCATTGCCATTAGCTTTGTATTTCATTCACTTTAGTATCCATATGTGTTTAGTTGTGATTTTAGTGCGATTTAGTGAACATTGAAATTCCTAGTTAGGATTGTGATGAAATCTTGAGTAGTGAAGGGTAATGGAGGTTAGTAGAGGCTATACAACCCTTGTTGTGATGATATAGTGGACTCAACCTGAGACTTAAACCCCGGAATACGAACTTAGAGAACCCAATATCGGAGTATTGTGGATTCTGTGAGGGTAAAATAAAATTTGCTAACACCTGGTTGACCTGAAAATTATTTAGCAAACACAGAGGAGTGTGCAGGCAACCTATGACCCCCCACCAAAACCCTAGCCCCTATATCCTCAACATGGCCGTAAATATAACCTTTCTGGCCGCAATTTTTGGCCAGACCTGGAGCAATGGGGTTCGTGTTTGGTTCATGCCTCTATCTCCAGTAAACTAGACCTTCCATGTATGCAAAATTAGCTAATTTCACCTAGGGTAAAATCTGGGACTATTTTCAAGAGTTGCTGTTTTGATTCGGGGTTTTGTTTTACGTATTGTGAATTCTGGATTTTTGTAATTTGTGTTGTATTCGATCACTTGACGTTTGTACGTCGAAATCGAGTGTTATTTGGTGTTTTTGAAAGCGTGGTCCATAGGTTTGAACCTATAGGCTTTTAGCGTGTCGTTTTGATTTTGAATTGGGTTTTAATGCAATACGATACGTTATGACATGTAGGTACCCCCACGAGGACTTCAAGACGATAAGAAAGCGGGTGGCGACGTCGGCATCGGCAAGCGAAGGTCAAAGTGAGTAGATATATATCTACGGGGGAAGTCGGGTGGATGGCGTATCGCACCCCCGCAGTTCGTAGTATAGTTTATGATATATATATATGTTTATATATTTGATTTATGCTACGTGGATGATTATCAAGATATAATTTTGTGTTCATGGTTTAGTTTAGGGTAGTTAGAAGTAATTTAGTTTAGCTTCTTAGTCGTGAACCCTAGAATAAGGTTTACACCCACACGCACACACACACTTGCATACTTTTATTTACCTGTGCGTATATGGGGATACACACACACACACATGGGTATTGGACTGTGTGTGTGTGTGTGTGTACACACACGGATACATATACATGGATTATGAGGATAGTACATGATATTTGGAGATGAGTCGATGGGATTGGGCTTGATGCCATAAGATCGGTGATATGACGTGGTTCGTATTATGAGATACGACACGATGTTTAGCGGGTCCTTTAGGCGTGGTGTTTTCATACACACGCATGCATTCATAGATGGTATCAGTATTGTACTAGATTTAGATCAGTACCCCCTGATCATGATATATGATGAAAAGGATACCAGACGAATAATGAGATAAATGTGATATTTGACCCGTACCCAGATTTGGGATGTCGTACGATGGATTTACCGTACGAGCTATATTGATGACTGATCCGCACTCTTGACTTGAGGATGTCATATTATATAGGGTATCATATGGGATACTATTGAGGCGGGATCACCAACTATTATATATATATATATATATATATATATATGTATGTATCGACTCAGATTTAGGTGGTTTTTCCTTACCCTTTGATTAGTCTGTTAGTTTAGACCTGTAGTTACCTGTAGACTCATTTATATTATTGCATATTCATTATTGTTGTGTTTATTATTCAGTTCCCGCATATTATTGCTGTTCGCATCGCATTTGCATGCTTATATTGTGTTTTCATATGCCATTATTGAGATCATGCTGTCAGGACACTAGCACCATTACCGATAATGCGTATGCTCCACGTAAACTTGCTTGCCGGCTCACACACATCATCATCGGTAATTGCCATGTCACGTACACTTTAGTGAATATTATTTCATTGACATAGCCTGCTAGCTGATAGTTGCAATATGTTATCGCTTTCATATGCTAGTTTAACTATTGCACTCATTGCATGATATCAGATGCATTCATATATTCATTGGTTTTGCAGTATTTTGGGATTTTATGCCGATATTCACTGTTTACTTACTCTTGATTTTTGGATTTCGGATTTTCTTGAGATTTCGGGATTTGGGGGAAAACCGCAAGAATATATATAAACTTCTCTCTCTCTCTCTTTAAAATGGAAGTTGCGGTTTTCGCGTGATGTATGAGTCGTCTACCATGAGTTTTCGTGATAGTGTAAGTCCACGTTGCCCACCCCGGTACTTACGGGGAGGCGGAAAACGGAATAAAAATCGGATTTTTATAAGCTTAGGCAACATAGACTAGACTTTGAAGGATCTTTTCTAAACAAAAACAAGCTAAAGCTAACTAGAAACTAGCTAAGTGCTAGAAAGGTTATACCTTGGGTTTTATGTCCTTCTCTCCTTGCTCCTTGGAGTGGTGGAAAGAGGTCACCTTAGTCGTCTTCTCACGTCGAAGAAAGATCCACCCGAAAGCCTCGACCTTTGGCTTCAACTCCAAGATAGAAGTAACTAGGGTGCAAGAAGTGCTAATCCTTAAACCCTAGATGAGAGTAGAGATTATCAAGAGAGGGTTTTTCTCAAGCTCAAGTGTTTCTCAACACATGAGGGGGGAGAGCTTGAGGGAGAGGAAGAACAAGAGAGAGAATGTGAATGATAGAATGAGAGAATAATATGAAGCATACTCTCATATATGTGAATTATTGTAATTAGAAAATTAGTGAGATAATTGTCATGGCTTAATCAAGACATGACCATTATCATTTCATTTTTAATGCAAATTGCAAGGATCAAAGAGCATCTTCCAAATGAAATGATGATGGTCAAAGTGTCAACAAGGTCAACAAGTCAAGATGGGTCAAATGGTCAACAACCATAACCATGCACAATTATTAAACTAATATCAATTAACAATAATACACATATAAGCATTAGGGTTAATAAAAATAACAATAGTCATTAACCCTAATCAAAGTCCTCTCCCTCTGTCTCAAGCAACTGTGCATACGAACCCGTATTCATGATCCGAGGAACACGAATACAATAAGAAAAAGCCAATCCCAAATCATATACTAGGATCCGGCTTAAACCAAAGCCCGCTAGTATAAGCTGTCCGGACAGCAAACGTGCACAAGTGCGCGGATGTGAACGAACCCTGTCGCAAAACCATGCGACCTCTACTCATTTTGCCTAAAGGCGAATAGCTCTCTGTGTGGGACTCTAAAGACTCGACACTACGCTGGCAGTGGGTTTAACCACAGACCGCAAGCGGCACTAGCTGTGCGTAACGGTCCCCAGGTAGATGTCGATAAGAAGACTGACGAGGTGAACCCCATCTGAACTCCTACTGAGCCTGTATGTGATAATCTCCATACAGTCCGGTCTGTTCGTCTGATACATCGCATGGCGGGCCTAGGGGGCGGTGAACGTCAGTCCCCTAATAGCGGTACAAGTCGTGTCGGAGTGTAGCCCAGAACACCCTGAGATAACACTGGAAACCTACCAGTATATCCCGCTTGCCCTGGCCAGGGACTACTCGTGTAATGGCTCTCCTAGACACAGCGCAATGTCAACCCCCAATACCGGGAGAGATGAATCCTGTCTAACCGTCACTGCCTCCAAGTGCTTCGGGACTGCACCCAAAAACTACCTGTTTGCACGACTCCTTTGAGCCGTGGTAGGGTAGTAATCAAAGTGCAGTGGGAACACACTCGAGGCGAAGTGACAGTGTCAAGTCAGCGGACTAAGCTGTACTCATGTCACCTAGGAACTGATAACTGACGATAGGTATAATACCAACCAACAGTTCTCGACGAGTCCTGTCCAGTGTACTCATAACCTAATGAGCACCCGCATACTATCTCAAGTATGACGTACTGACGGCTGTGGGACAGACCGTCTCCCACGCTGGAATGAGAAGCGCATACGCTAGTCTACTCCGGAGTATCGATGCCCTGTCTCGATAGTCCAACGACTAGGGACCTGTATAAGGATGTGCTTATAGATCACCCAGCTCCCACGAGTGTGAGCGCCATCACAACGCTGGTAATCAAGCAAAGATCCTAAGGGCTCTACTAATATGTATAACAGCGATATGCTAAAAGAAACACATGCACATATTAAAGCAGAGACAAACCAAGTAGCATACTACCATTTCGAGCAAGATTGTATATACAACAGTGAATATCCCAAGCTTCCATCAAGTAATATACAAACTAGTATGATATAGTAATGGCCTCTAGGGCATATACACTAACAATCTCCCACTTGCACTAAGGCCATGTACTGGCGTATCGAAGACCTATCATCTCGATCAGCCGCTCGAACTGAGTCTGGGGCAAGGCCTTGGTGAATGGATCTGCTGTGTTATCTTCTGAAGCAACCCTCTGAACCTCGATCTCCTGGCGATCTACGATCTCCCTGATTAGGTGATACCGCCTTAAGATGTGTCTGGATTTCTGATGGGACCTGGGTTCCTTCGCTAAAGCTATAGCCCCGTTGTTGTCGCAATACAGAGGTATTGGGTCAACAATGGACGGAACCACCTGAAGTTCTCTCAAGAACTTCCTCATCCAGACAGCTTCTTTTGCGGCATCAGATGCAGCGATGTATTTCGCTTCCATAGTCGAGTCAGCAACGGTTTCCTGTTTGGAGCTCTTCCAACACACCGCCCCTCCATTGAGGGTGAAGACAAAACCCGACATGGACTTGGAATCATCCTTGTCACTCTGGAAGCTGGAGTCAGCAAAGGCCCAATCTGCAGGTCTTTTCCTCCATACACCAAGAACATCTCCTTAGTCCTTCTCAGGTACTTGAGTATGTTCTTTACTGCTATCCAATGTTTCTCCCCAGGGTTTGACTGATACCTGCTTACCACACTCAGTGCATAAGCCACATCCGGTCTGGTACACAACATCGCATACATTATAGAGCCTACCGCAGAAGCGTAGGGTATAACAGACATGCGATCCCTCTCTAAATCAGTCTTAGGAGACATCTCTTTGGAGAGGGTGATCCCGTGACAAGCCGGTAGATTACCGCGCTTGGAATCTTCCATACTGAATCTCTTCAGTATGGTGTCGATGTACCTGGACTGCAAAAGTCCTAATATCCTCTTGGATCTGTTACGGTAGATCCGGATACCCAGAATGTATAAGGCATCACCCAGGTCTTTCATGGAGAACCTGTGTGAC
Source organism: Agapanthus africanus (assembly GCA_030015575.1). Lineage (NCBI taxonomy): Eukaryota > Viridiplantae > Streptophyta > Magnoliopsida > Asparagales > Amaryllidaceae > Agapanthus > Agapanthus africanus. The sequence goes on along the minus strand of CM057346.1, from coordinate 116,901,568 downwards.
AAGAACCCCTTGACAGATTGTAGCATAGGAATGTCATTTCCTATTAAGAGAATGTCATCCACGTATAAAATGAGGAATACTACAGTTCTCGCTACAAATCTACAATAGATGCATGGTTCATCTGGATTTTTGATAAAGCCAAATTCCTTGACTGTCTCATCAAAACAGATGTTCCAACTCCGCGATGCCTGCTTTAGTCCATAAATGGACTTAAGCAATTTGCACACCTTTCCGCTGCTCCCACTCTGAATGAAACCCTCTGGCTGATCCATATAGACAGACTCCTCTAAATGTCCATTTAGAAAAGCTGTCTTTACGTCCATCTGCCAAATCTCATAATCGTGGAAGGCAGCAATGGCAAGAAGGATCCGAATGGATTTCAGCATAGCTACTGGAGAAAAAGTTTCGTCATAGTCCAAACCAGGTCGCTGACGAAAACTCTTTGGTACCAGTCTAGCTTTATAGGTCTCAACCTGTCCATCTACACCAATCTTCCTTTTGAAGATCCACTTGCATCCTACGGGTTTTACCCCATCTGGAGCAATGTCCAACGTCCATACTTTGTTGGTGTACATGGACTCCATTTCGGTCCGCATTGATCCAGCCATTTTACCGAGTCGACGCTCTGAATGGCTTGCTGGAAGCTAGTAGGCTCATCAAAGTCTATAATGCAATCCTCTCTATCCCCGTCAATGAGAAAACCGTAGTATCTCTCGGGCGGATGAGACTGCCTACTACTTCTGCGGAGTGGCGTGGGAATGTCCTGATCTTTCGAACCCTCTGGTTCTACTAAGCTTTCAGTAATAGCTTGTGGTTCTGGAATTTCTTCCAGTTCTATTGCGCTCCCACTTATTTCTTTTTCTAAGAACTGATGTTCTAGAAAATGGGCATTACGAGAAATAAGGACTTTTTGTTCCTCTGCGTAATAGAAAAGATACCCCCTGGAGTTCTTTGGGTATCCCACAAACTTGCACAGTACTGAGCGTGCCTCGATCTTGTCCGTATGCTGCTTTTTGACATAAGCTGGACATCCCCAAATCTTCAGGTATTGAAGATAGGGTTTCTTCCAACTCCATAACTCATATGGTGTGGTAGGCACAGTCTTAGTTGGAACTCGGTTCAAAAGGTATGCAGCTGATTCTAGCGCATATCCCCAGAACGATCGCGGTAACTCAGCGTTACTCATCATGGACCGTACCATATCCAATAGGGTTTGGTTCCGTCTCTCCGATACACCGTTATGTTGCGGAGTGTATGGAGGAGTAAGCTGAGAGAGAATTCCATTCTCTTTTAAGTAACCCAGGAACTCGGCACTCAAGTATTCACCACCTCGATCAGATCTCAGTGCCTTGATACTTTTGCCTGTTTGTTTTTCTACTTCATTCTTATATTCCTGGAACTTATCAAAAGCTTCGGATTTATGCTTCATTAAGAAAACATGTCCGAACCTTGAGAAATCATCCGTAAAAGTAATGAAGTAAGAATAACCGCTTCGCGCATGTGTAGACATTAGACCGCACACGTCGCTGTGTACGAGTCCCAAAAGCTCGCTCGCTCTTACTCCGTGTCCAGTGAACGGAGTCTTTGTCATCTTTCCTTTGAGACAGGATTGACAAGTTGCATACGATTGATATTCGAATGGATCCAAATATCCTTCTGTATGTAACTTAGTCAACCTTCTCTCATTGATGTGACCCAGTCTACAATGCCATAAGAAAGTTTTATTGATTTCTGGAGACTTTCTTTTGTGTGTATTCTGGACATTGAAAATCTGTGGTTGGTTTAACACGTATATACCGTTGTTCAATGTACCTGACCCAATCAAAACTTGATTAAGGTGAATGTTCACTACATTACTTACAAATGCAAATTCATAACCATCTTTAGATAATAAAGATACAGAAATGATATTACAGGTTGCATTTGGTACATAATAACAACTACGCAAAACCAAAAAGTGTCCATCCGATAATCCCAGGTGATAGTCCCCTACGGCCTCAGTATCCATGCTAGCACCGTTTGCAACTCTGAGGGTCATGTCACCTGCCTTCAAAACTCTACGCTTTCTCAACGCCTGCAAAGAATTACGGATATGAGATCCTGATCCGGTATCCAGTACCCAGGATGTAGAGTTTATTGATAGACAGTTTTCAATAACATACACACCTGAAGCTGAAGCTGCAACTCGCTTCAAATCCTGTGTTCTGGCTTTCCAAGCCTTGCAATCCTGTTTCCAGTGACCACTTTTGTGACAGTAGAAGCATTCTTCCTTCCCCACCAGCTTTCCCGCTACCTTTATTGCTTTTCCTTTTCCCTTCGTATCCACTTTACTGACACCGCCTCTTGGTTTGGCGGGGGCTTTCTTCTTCTTACCCTTGGCTTTCGCCCTGGATCTAGAAGAGGAAGATCCTCCTACAAACAAAGTGGATGTCTCTCTACTTTTCTGTAGGGTGCCCTCTGCACTCCTCAGCATGTTGAGGAGCTCTGAAAGTTCAACTTTTTTTTCCTGTAAGTTGAAGTTCAGGATGAACTGGGCGTAAGTGGAAGGAAGGGACTGGAGAATCAAGTCTGTATAGAGCTCATTCTCCAACGTGGTCCCAAGTTCTGCGAGCTCCTCTATGTAGCCAATCATCTTAAGCACGTATTCCGCTACCGATGATCCGACGGCCAACCTTGCCGAAAACAACTTCTTCGACACTTCGTATCTGGCGATACGAGACTGCTCTCCATACAGTTCTTTTGTATGAAGAAATATGGACTCTAGGTCCATATTCTCGTGCCTCCTCTGATGTTCGTTGTCCATCGAGGCAAGTACGAGGCATTTGGCCTTCGCGCAATCTATTTCCCAGGTCTTATAGCTTTCCCTATCTACGACACTGGTTTTGGGACCTGGGACAGGGGGAGCTTTGGTGGTAAGGAGATACCCCAGCTTGTCATAAGTGATTGCCATCTTGACATTCCTGACCCAATCTTTGTAGTTTGGCCCTGTCAATATGTTTTTATCTAGTAATAACTTAAGTCCGGTCATGTTGAATGGTCGCTGCAATTAGGAGAGAGAAAAGAAACACTTTAGCATGATGCTCTTGCAAGTTTAGAGTGGTTTTTAGTTTGTCTAAACAGGATGGCTCCCACTGTCTCTCGAATCCCTTCTCAAACCGTAAAGAAAGGATTAGTCAGGATCAATCTCACCGTACAATACTTGCTTAACCGTTCAGCCAGGCCAGTGTCGGTACTTCGTGGGAGGTTTTCCAACGCTTTCGCGAAGTTCCTTAATTAAGTAATCTCTTTTCCCTGTGGGCGTAGCCCCGCTAACACCTTTCTAGACACCTACTAAGTTTATAGCATTGATCGTTAAGTGAGAGTTTTCCCGAGGAGTAGCATATACTCACAGTAGGATCGGGATCCAAATATCATCGCGTGATAAAACCGAAGGAATCCTACCAGAATTATCACACTCCAAATGGTATGCAGCGCTAGCAAGTTTCAGTACTTATGAAACTCCCGATGTGGATTTTTGCCCCATGCTCTTATGACTTTGGCGTGAGGTCCAAATGTCATAAGTCACATGTCAAGTTCTTCCCATCATTATCCTGGTTAATTTGAACCCACCCGTACCTACCCTTGACGTAGGCCAAAATGGCAGTACGACTGTCTCAAACCAACGCATTCTATCTATGCAACAGATAAATATCCGGCAGCTACCAATCACTATGCCTTGGCGTGAGGTCAAAATACATAGCTTGAATACTACCGAATATTTAATTGAAATGATGGAGGGCTACGGATGGTTTTGGCGAAACCGTGAACGTAGTGAACTTGATATAATCGATGGAACGAGATAGCTTTTAAAAGGAGTGGTTCAAGCTCCGCGTTTAAAAGTTTAGTTTTGAAAAGAACCGAGTGGTTTTCAAAGTGTTCCAATCGACTTTTACTTGGTTTATTTTCTTGCATTAGTTCTTTTAATGCGTCCCATCATTTAATCCTACCATTGCAGAAAAAAACCAAAATATGACGTACGCTTATGCCATTCGCATTCGCCACGGGGCCCCATCATCACCCGTTAGGTTACTTAACTAACGACAGAGTGGGGGCTGGGCTAGCGCGGCTGTAAAACATAAGCAACGCCTAAATAGTTATCATATATAAATATATAGCAATGATAGACATTACAGATCACAGATGAATACATTGGATATACTAAGAATCCGCAATCCGTTCGAGCCTGCAACGAAAAGCGGATTACACGGTCGCGGTGAATAGCCAATACCCCACCCAAGACCCTGTAAGCCCGCGGGGGCGCCCCGGCCGTCGATCCGACGCCGGAAACGCGGAAAACAAAAACTTTGCGAACTTTGCAAAACGGCACCACCGCGGACTTTTTACCCGGATCGGGCCATTAACCTAGCTAGCTAGCAAAAAGAAAAGAGTAGAGATGCTATACCAAACGATCCGTGTCCTTCGGTCTTCGTCTCCGCTCCGATCTCCTGCGGAATCTCCGTCACTTCCTCGCTCGTCGGAAAGGGGCACCACGTAGCCGGAATGTTTTACGGGCTCCCGCCTCTTGACCGAGGCAACTCGGGCGCGAAGTTGGCTAGCCGACGCGTCCAAGGAATGCTGTAGAAATAGTGTAGAAGGTTGTCTCTTGGGGTTTTAAGAGGTTGCCATGTCGGAGGAATTTTCACACTAGAATTTCATGGATGCTTGCAAGGAAGAAAATGGAGCATCCATGGAAAATAATGAGCTCGGCCAAAAGAAAAGTGTGCTCACTCGAAATTAAAAAGGCAAGCTCTCTCTCTTTATCTCACTGGAAAAAATGGTGTATATTTATATGCCAAGTCCATTAATTAAAACCATGTATAAAAATAATCCCTCATCCAAATCAAAACACCAGCACACACACAATTATCTCACTCCCTCACTCAAGTGGCCGGCCCCACTCCTATCCTAAACAGTGGCCGGCCCAACTAAAAGGAGAATGAAGGAAATTACCAAGTGGGGAAAAAGGAATAAACAATTAGAAGAAGGTCACACCAAATTCTAATCCATATCCAAATCAATACCCATCCAAGTATCTCATCTCATAAATCAAGTGATGGATTCAAATGGAATCTCATGATGAGGAAGCCACATTTATGCATGAAACCCCTCATCAAAATGTTAATTGCAAACTTGCAATTAACACCCTCCAACGAAAAGTCCGACCGGGAAGGAAAAAGAGAAAACCGGCCGGAACGGAATGCAAACTGGCAACCCCAGAAAAAACGATCCCGTAAAGAATTACAGGAAAACCCCACTACTGCAAATACATGCCCGCATTTGTATTCCCGCTGAACACAAATGCAAAGAGACAAAACTACACTATCTAATACTAGTATCCGGCTTAAGCCAAAGCCGGCTAGTAAAAACCGTCCGATCACGATCCGTGCAATACCACACGTATCTGATCGAACCCTGCCATATCTCCATACGGCCTCTACAGCGTTTCGCCCGAAACTTGAGTAACTGTCTGTGTGGTGGACTCTAAAGACTCGTCAATACTGTGGCTGTGGATTTAACCACTAGCACGTCAGAGGTATAAGCCAATACGTGACGGGCCACCAGGTATTGACCAAAAGGGACGTCGATGAGCGAACTCATCCTGACACCCTACTGAGCCTGTCAGTGACAATATCCGTACAGTCCGGTCCGTTCGTCTATGAGCATCGCATGGCGGGCCTAGGGGGTTGGTAAAAGTCAGACCCCCAAAAGCGGTACAAGTCGTGTCGGAGTGTAGCCCAGAACACCCTGAGATACTACTGGAATACCTACCAGCAAATCTCCTGCCTTGGCCAAGGACTTTTCATGTTCTGGCTCTCCTAGACACAGCACGACCTCACCCCCAATACCGGGAGAGACGAACCCCTGCAGATCCGCTCACTGCCTCCATGTGGCTCGGGACTGTACCCAACTAAAACCTGTTTGCACGACTCCTTTGAGCCGTGGTAGGGTAGTAATCAAAGCACAGTGGGAACTCACACGAGACAAATGACGGTCTCAGGTCGATGAACTAACCTGTACACATGTCACCAGGGAACTGCTATCTGACGTCTGGTATATGCCCAACTAGCAGGTTCCCGGCGAGTCCTGTCCGGTGTACTCATAACCCAATGAGCACCTGTATACATCTTAGGTGAACCAACTGACACCAGTGGCTTGTGAGACCGGCCACCGCCCCTCGTCGGGGTCTCGACTGTATACACTAGTCTACTCTGGAGAAACGATGCCCTGTCTCGATTCTCCCACGACTAGGGACCTTTTAAGGATATGCTTGTAGACCCCAGCTCCCACTTATATGATCGCCCTCATACTGCTGGAAGTCAAGCAAGAATCCTAAGGGCTTTATCAACGTGTAATAGCGACTCGTAAGGTCACCTAAAGCAGTACACGATGATAAAGATAAACCAGATAGCATACTATCATCTCGAGTAAGACTGTCCTACCGGGATAGGTCCTCCCCTCAATCATTGCAATCACGTGCCTGTGACTCAATAATTGACTCTGAGGGCACTATCTCCAACAATCTCCCACTTGCACTCGAGGCTAATTATTGCGATGTCGCATACTCACAGCCCGTGTGATACCGAACACCCAACTCCTCTACTAGTCAGTCTCACAAAGCTCGTTTGCGAAACTATTGCGTTCGAGGAATAGCCTCAGTGAGTGGATCCGCTTTGATGTTTCTTTCTATGTCTCTCTATATCCCATGTTCGCAGAGAAAACTATCTCCCGAAATGAGCAATACCTGTCTTAGAATGTCTGGATGTCTGATGGGACTTAGCTCATAAATGAACTCCAAATCCAAACTTCTTAGACTGTATCGACAACTGAACTTAATCAGTGTCCTGCGCCATGCCTTCCCTCAGTTTCCACCTGGACCACCTGTCCAAAATACTGCCCCTCGTTAGAGGGAAAACTATAACTCTGACAGCCACTCTGCCATCCATGTCACCTTGGAAGCCTGGAATGATAACTGTCTACCGAAGAAGACTACCGTTATCATATCCCTAGAACATCCACTTATGTTCTAAAACTGCTTCCGACTGTTTCTCCAGGATTGGATTAATATCAACTTATTGCACCTACTGCAAGAACAACATCTGGTGTGGTACTTGACATCTCATGATTGACTCAGTTGCCTAAGCAAGTGATCTGTCAATCATGCGTGTCCCTCTCCCCTTTAGTCTGTAAGACACCTTTAGAGAGGGTGACTCCATTACCTGCAGGTACACTACCGTGCCAGGAGTCGTCCATTCTAAATACTCATAGAATGCGGTCAAAGTACCCAGATTGGGAAACCACCCAAATCTAGATCTAAATCTATAGATCTAGTAACCAGAATGTCTGATATAATATCCAAATCCTATGTAGAGAAACCACTGTGTGACGACCAAGGTATAACCGATCGTAGTATAGGAATATCACTTCCTACTCTGTGTATGTCATCAAATACCAGGACATCACACCCTACTACCTTCTCAACAGATCCATCCCCTATTCTGATGAAGTCAAACCTCTGACTGTCACATCAGAAATAGATGATCTATCTCCGCTATATCTGCTTAAGTCTATAAATAGACATAAGCCTGATATCCACCAATGCTTCCGCTGCTCCCACTGACTACGACAACCCTCTGGCAGAGTCATATACACGTACGCTTCTAAAGCAAGTTTAGAACGACGCTATACTCATCCTCCCGCCGGGTCTCGCAGCCTGGAACAACAGCAATGGCAAGTCTGGGTAAACAAGAACCTCCCTGCCACCGTCCTTGAGCATACCGAAGTACCTCTTGAGTGCCTGAGGTTACCCTCCATATCTGCGGAGTGGCCAATGGAATGTCAAACCAGATTGAATCTTTAGGTTCTTATCAAATCTTCAGTAATCGTTTGCGGTTCTGGAATCACTTCCAGTTCTACCATACTCCCACTTCTGTTTTCTGAAAAAATCCACTTTTAATAAAACTGTGGCGAGTCAAGAACAATATCACTATTGATCTTCCAGATGGTAGAAAGTCAACCCTCGTCATAGCCCGGGTCAACCCACAAACAGCCATTACTGAAACGTGCCTTGAGTTGTCTAGAGTCTGGTTTTAAGCATAAGCCAGACAACTCCCCGTATCTTAACAATGTCAAGATATGAACTGTTCTATATCCAAGAAACAGAGGCACTGATTTAATTGAACCAGATTCAAATCATGCAGCTGTCTCCAGTGCATGTCAACTAAATGGAAGAGAGGCCGATCAGCGTTACTCAACTTAGGAGTACTTCCAATTATGAGTAACCTGAAAAAGAAGCTAGTTCTCTTAATCATTACTACCAACTGAATACCATTCACAAGTATCTACATCTTCGATCACCTTGAAGAATCCCGATACTTGCAATACCTGGTTCTCTACTTTATTCATATACCCATAACTTCTCAAAACTTGGACCTTGTGTTTCTACGAAACACTTGTCTAAGAACTAGAGAAGTCATAAGTAAACCGAATATAGTACGAGTACCTACCCCTCTGTCCTAATGGACACTGGACAATATACAATACTCTGTATAAGTCCCCTGAGTCAGGTGACTTATTCACTGTGTGTCGTAGGTTGAAAACTGTACTTATGGTTAAGAAGAATTACACCGTTGTTCAATGCTCCTTACCTAACCATCCACTGGTATAGGTAAATGTCATAGACATAATTTCAAAAAGGTATGTCTCACTCTATAAAAATAGACGTACAGATATATCAATTTGAAATTGGTGCACAACAACGGATATTCAAAACCAAATATTTGCCGACCGGCAAACAACCCAGGTGACTTCCTCAAATATCACCAATTACAACGAATCCCGATATAATGAGGATGATCACCTAATTCCCAATAACTTACTCCCACTCATCATCTGTAAAACCATACAGATGTGAGAACCATACCTGGTAAATACATACCCTGGAGCAAGTGTCTAATTTGGAAATCAGTTTTCTTTTAACTGTACACAGTGAAACTGAAACATTGAAATGTTTCGATGGGGTATCCTGGTATTCTTAGTAATGCCTCTTCCATTATCCAGATTCACAACTATAACTGTATAATTCTTTGCCACCTTTCCAAATCCCTTTATATGTCTTTAGTCATTACCTTCTGTACACCCTTTAGGCCAAATGGTTTTCTTCCTTCCCTACCGTTCGGCACCAGCCTATGGTTTGGAAGAAGACTATCCAAAAAGCATAATGGGTGTACTGTCCTAATCCGAGGAGCACTCGCAATGCGAGAGAAGGTGAGGATAAAAGACAACCGAATGTACTTAATTCATAGGTGATTTAGGATTGACAAAGAAGTACATGGTTTGGTCGTGAATAGCAGTCGCAATTTACTTTGCCCTCTTACTAATCCCTTGCTTTGTCTGAACTTAATACCTTCTGTACACCGTTCAGGCTAATTGGCTTCTTCATTCCCCACCGTTCGGCACCAGCCTAAGGTTTGGAAGAAGACTTTCCAATTTGCGTAATAGGTGTACTATCTCCTAAACCAAGGAGTACTCGCAACCTGAGAGAAGGTAGAAGGAAAAGACAACTGAATAATCCTATTCGTTTTCTCCAGAACCGGAAACCATCCTCGAAGTCCTTCGAGTTCGTATATAACCATACGATGGTTTTGTCCAATGGAAGTGGACGTTCGTAGTAATACGGGGTGTCCCGGAGAAAAGGGTAAAAGTAGGAGTGGCAAAAAGGTCTGCAACTCTGACAATCCAAAAGCCAGTGTTAAGAAGGTTCGGTCAACTTGGTCACTGAGTCATAGTCTAGGGTCGGGTCAATGGTCGCAGCCAGAGAGAGAGAAAAGAAACACTCAGCGTGCACTCTAACCTAGATCAGAATGGTTGTCACTTTATCTAATCTGGAAACCTCCCACTGTAACGTCAAATTCTTCCCCAAACCTGAAAGAAGAATTAGCCGGGATAACCCGAGGAGTAAACCAACTCATCAGTGGGAATCAGGATCCAACTCTCATCGCATGATAACGTGACGGAATCCGCTCACGTTATCACACTCCAGAAGGTATGCGCATATCTGGCAAGTTTCAGTACTTTTGAAACTCCCGATGTGGATTTTTGCCCCATGCTCTTATGACCTTGGCGTGAGGTCAAAATATCATAAGTCACATGTCAAGTTCTACCCGTCATTATCCTGGTTAATTTGAATCCACCCGTACATACCCTTGACGTAGGCCAAAATAGTAGTACGACTGTCCCAAACCAACGCATCTATCTATGCAACAGATAAATACCCGGCAGCTACCAAACACTATGCCTTGGCGTGAGGTCAAAATACATAGCTTGAATACTACCGAATATTTAACTGAAATGACGGAGGGCTACGAATGGTTTCTGGCGAAAACCTTTAACGTAATGAACTTGATATCGTTGAAGGAACTGATAGCTTTATAAAAATATAGTGACGACAACCTTTGCTAAAGAGGTCACTCCCGGTGAAAGGATCTCGGCTCTTTCCCCGTAGAATGAGGTGCAGGATATTCCAAATGAATACCACGATGCAAAGCAAAAGTAATCGGTTATAGTGAAGTTAATGCCCTGACGTAAACTTTTGTCCAAGGGGTCACTCCCGGTGAAGGGATCTCGGCCCTTGCCTCGTCGACTGAGGAGCAGGATATTCCAACTGAATACCACGATGCAAAACAAAAGAGAACGCCCTTGCAATAACAGCTTTTTGAAAAATGTTCCAACAACATCAAATTAGGTTTGTTTAACTTGCATTGATCCGAATCAACGCAGTCCCATCAATTGATCACACCAATAAAGAACGAAAATATACTGACGTACGTATATGCCATCCGCATTCGCCACTGGGTCCCGTCATCACCCGTTAGGTTAGCTAACTAACGACAGAGCGGGGACTGGACTAGCGCGGATGAAAAACATATACAACATCTACTAATATATATATAATATATAATTTTCGCTTAAGGCGCGATAAACAATGCAGCACAGAAAAGTACAGCAACACAGATCAATACAGATATCTGGGATCCCCAGGTTTCACAGAGCCGCTGAAACCCGACGTTCCCCTGGTCGTGTGGATAGCCTGTGCAATGAAAATCCTAGACCCCTACGGGCGCGGCAAGTCACCCGCCAAAACCTGAAGCGAGGCAGCCCCCTTCAGCGACGTGAATGGACCACCCAGCACTTCACGGAATCCGGTAACTTGGGCACCCCTCCTGGGTCAACCCTATACCCCCTACGAGTGCGGCGAATAGCCCGCCAATCCTAGAGTGAAGCCCCCTCCGTCTCAATGCCATGAGATGCGGGCTTGTTGCCCTCTAGAACCCGGCTATCCGTGCACCCCTCCGCGGGGTAATCCTAGTACAGAAAGTAAAATATACATACAACGGGTACATCGACCGCAACCAGGTCGTGCCCCAAAATAATAATACAAACAGGCAGTGACGGCAGTCCACATGTCGGACGCTCGCCCCGCAATATCAAATGTACATATAAAACAAAACTGTACTACCACTGCAACCAGGCTATCCCCCACGACCGATCCGCAACAACACAGTACAATCACAGAGCATCAACGTGAAAGTCACGTTCGCAAATCCGTCTAACCGGGCTATAGCAGTTAGACGGGATTTACCGATCTAGTGACATTCACGGTCGCAGATATAATGTAAAAACTGTGAACTGGCATGTTTAAAATATCCGACCGAACAAATTTATCAAAGTGGGCCCCAAATACTACTGTAGCACTTACAGAAAAACTGGGCCCAAATAAAATATCCCAAAAGCCCTATTTCCAACTGATAAGCTTACTGGGAAAATATGGTGCCACAATTCCCTATTTCCGCCGCGCAAGCGCGGCCACACCTGGGTTTTGGCCGCGCTTCCGCGGTCTAAGTATGGAATGAGTGGATCGTATTTTCCCAGATTTCTTATAATTGCTTGTACATGCCTCTGAAACAACCTGAAAAATTTTAGGAGCTCAAAAAATTTCAACAGAGAACACATGTGCACAAAATACGGTTTTTGGGGATTTTGTTCGATCGGGTTCTAAACGCGCTAGAGCAAGCTAGGCAAGGTTAATGGCGTGTCTCTGATACCATTGTAATCCCGCGGGGGCGCCCCGGCCGTCGATCCGACGCCGGAAACGCGGAAAACAAAAACTTTGCGAACTTTGCAAAACGGCACCACCGCGGACTTTTTACCCGGATCGGGCCATTAACCTAGCTAGCTAGCAAAAAGAAAAGAGTAGAGATGCTATACCAAACGATCCGTGTCCTTCGGTCTTCGTCTCCGCTCCGATCTCCTGCGGAATCTCCGTCACTTCCTCGCTCGTCGGAAAGGGGCACCACGTAGCCGGAATGTTTTACGGGCTCCCGCCTCTTGACCGAGGCAACTCGGGCGCGAAGTTGGCTAGCCGACGCGTCCAAGGAATGCTGTAGAAATAGTGTAGAAGGTTGTCTCTTGGGGTTTTAAGAGGTTGCCATGTCGGAGGAATTTTCACACTAGAATTTCATGGATGCTTGCAAGGAAGAAAATGGAGCATCCATGGAAAATAATGAGCTCGGCCAAAAGAAAAGTGTGCTCACTCGAAATTAAAAAGGCAAGCTCTCTCTCTTTATCTCACTGGAAAAAATGGTGTATATTTATATGCCAAGTCCATTAATTAAAACCATGTATAAAAATAATCCCTCATCCAAATCAAAACACCAGCACACACACAATTATCTCACTCCCTCACTCAAGTGGCCGGCCCCACTCCTATCCTAAACAGTGGCCGGCCCAACTAAAAGGAGAATGAAGGAAATTACCAAGTGGGGAAAAAGGAATAAACAATTAGAAGAAGGTCACACCAAATTCTAATCCATATCCAAATCAATACCCATCCAAGTATCTCATCTCATAAATCAAGTGATGGATTCAAATGGAATCTCATGATGAGGAAGCCACATTTATGCATGAAACCCCTCATCAAAATGTTAATTGCAAACTTGCAATTAACACCCTCCAACGAAAAGTCCGACCGGGAAGGAAAAAGAGAAAACCGGCCGGAACGGAATGCAAACTGGCAACCCCAGAAAAAACGATCCCGTAAAGAATTACAGGAAAACCCCACTACTGCAAATACATGCCCGCATTTGTATTCCCGCTGAACACAAATGCAAAGAGACAAAACTACACTATCTAATACTAGTATCCGGCTTAAGCCAAAGCCGGCTAGTAAAAACCGTCCGATCACGATCCGTGCAATACCACACGTATCTGATCGAACCCTGCCATATCTCCATACGGCCTCTACAGCGTTTCGCCCGAAACTTGAGTAACTGTCTGTGTGGTGGACTCTAAAGACTCGTCAATACTGTGGCTGTGGATTTAACCACTAGCACGTCAGAGGTATAAGCCAATACGTGACGGGCCACCAGGTATTGACCAAAAGGGACGTCGATGAGCGAACTCATCCTGACACCCTACTGAGCCTGTCAGTGACAATATCCGTACAGTCCGGTCCGTTCGTCTATGAGCATCGCATGGCGGGCCTAGGGGGTTGGTAAAAGTCAGACCCCCAAAAGCGGTACAAGTCGTGTCGGAGTGTAGCCCAGAACACCCTGAGATACTACTGGAATACCTACCAGCAAATCTCCTGCCTTGGCCAAGGACTTTTCATGTTCTGGCTCTCCTAGACACAGCACGACCTCACCCCCAATACCGGGAGAGACGAACCCCTGCAGATCCGCTCACTGCCTCCATGTGGCTCGGGACTGTACCCAACTAAAACCTGTTTGCACGACTCCTTTGAGCCGTGGTAGGGTAGTAATCAAAGCACAGTGGGAACTCACACGAGACAAATGACGGTCTCAGGTCGATGAACTAACCTGTACACATGTCACCAGGGAACTGCTATCTGACGTCTGGTATATGCCCAACTAGCAGGTTCCCGGCGAGTCCTGTCCGGTGTACTCATAACCCAATGAGCACCTGTATACATCTTAGGTGAACCAACTGACACCAGTGGCTTGTGAGACCGGCCACCGCCCCTCGTCGGGGTCTCGACTGTATACACTAGTCTACTCTGGAGAAACGATGCCCTGTCTCGATTCTCCCACGACTAGGGACCTTTTAAGGATATGCTTGTAGACCCCAGCTCCCACTTATATGATCGCCCTCATACTGCTGGAAGTCAAGCAAGAATCCTAGGGGCTTTATCAACGTGTAATAGCGACTCGTAAGGTCACCTAAAGCAGTACACGATGATAAAGATAAACCAGATAGCATACTATCATCTCGAGTAAGACTGTCCTACCGGGATAGGTCCTCCCCTCAATCATTGCAATCACGTGCCTGTGACTCAATAATTGACTCTGAGGGCACTATCTCCAACAGACCCCTACGGGTGCGGCAAACTACCCGCCAAGTACCCGAAGCGAAGCAACCTCCCTCACCACCGTGAGTAGGCCACTCGGCACTTCGAGATACCCGGTAGTTTGTGCACCCCTCCATGGGTCTATCCTAGGAGCAAAAACAGTAAAAGAATTATACAATGATGGCTACAACCCCGACCCGGTTGTGCGGCCAAACAAATAATAATATTACATCAATTTACATGTTGCAATGAATGAAAGAAAAAGCAACACTCATCTCACATCCACCGCGGCTATTCATCCGCGACAATCCAACCCATTCATATACACATACCATCATCAATCACAGATCACAGATATGTATAACCCCGACTAATCGACATATAGCGATTAGCCGACGTTCAATACATATAAACATCACAGATATAACCTTTTAGTCAAAATGTATTGAAGTTCGGAAAAAAATACGGATTTATAGGCCCCCAAAAACAAATTTTTATTCTGGAAAATCTGGGCACATATAAACCATCTTAAAAATCCTAAAACCAAGCCAGAAATACACTGCACTAAAATCGACCCAGAGAAGAGCCAAGATGGCCGCGGTTGCGCGGCAATAGCTTGCTATTGCTGCGGAACCGCGGCTCTTTGGTCGAATCTTTGGATCGTTTTTGGTGGCTTTCTTCACAAAACCCTGAGATGATTTTTGGAGTATAACAAATTTTATTTTGAACAGAAAAAAATTTAACAGAAACTAAGGGTTTTGAAAACTCGGTTTTTCGATTTTTTGATTCGAACTTCGATACACTCTACTACCTAGCTAGTTTATGTTTAGTTAGTCTCTGATACCACTGTAAGTCCACGTTGCCCACCCCGATACTTACGGGGAGGCGGAAAACGGAATAAAAATCGGATTTTTATAAGCTTAGGCAACATGGACTAGACTTTGAAGGATCTTTGCTAAACAAAAACAAGCTAAAGCTAACTAGAAACTAGCTAAGTGCTAGAAAGGTTATACCTTGGGCTTTATGTCCTTCTCTTCTTGCTCCTTGGAGTGGTGGAAGGAGGTCACCTTAGTCGTCTTCTCACGTCGAAGAAAGATCCACCCGAAATGTAAATCCCCGTTTCCTTTCTAAATGAAATTTCCTATTTTTTTAAATTCTAGTGATTACCTTATTCTTGACTTCATATATTTTTAGTTGGTTATTGAAACCCTATTTTTCCAGCTCTTTTGAAATCATAATCCTAAACCTAGAAGTTAAAACCAAGACTCAGAACAAATTAATACCAAGGCTAAAATAAATTAAAACCCAAACTACATTACTTATAGCCTCAGCCCGTTCCCTTTTACCCAGCCCAACACATTAAAATTTTATTATTAACACATGAAAAGCCCCGGCCCATCCCCTTAAAATTCTTTCAGCCCACACATTTAATTAATAAAATTCCTTATTAAATTTACCCTCAGCCCATTCCCTTTTCATTTCTCCTCAGCCCATATAAAATCATTTTTCCCGGCCCAATCTTTTAACTCAGCCCACAGGGTTTTATTTTAAAAGGGAAATTGTTTTAAGAATTTAAAACGAGCCTAACCCCTCACTTCTCACTGTTCTTCTCCTTCAAACTATCCCCAACGGCTACATCCCTTAACGCGCGCGCGACACGCCTCCTCCGCCGTCGCCCATGCCTTCGCCCTACCGTTGCCCCCACGTTTACAACCTCGTCGCCCTCATCTCTCTCTTACTCACTAACTCATCACAGAAAAGAAAAACTCCCCACCTCTCTCGCTACACCCAACCGAGCCCCAACCTCGAACAGCCATTGCAACCTCCACCTTCGACGGCGACAACACCTCGTCAAACCCCTCGATGACCCTCTTTCAGCCTCCCTCCTTCTCCCTCTACAACTTCACAGCCCATCAACCCGAGCCCCTGCACACCCACTCCCCTGCACACAAACCCACTTAAACAAATCTCGGCCACCTCACCCCTTCGACACCGGTGAACCCCCATCTCATCTGAATCACCCATCAATCTTCCACCTCCTCAGCTTCATCATCAACACAACAATACCCGACCCCACTGCCCCTCTTCTCTCTCCAAAACTCCAAAACCAGTTCCAAACAATTTTTCCCTCACTGAGAGCTGCTCTGTACTCGCTGCCGGAGCGACGTCGTCGACCGTCGGCAACCCCAATACACTCGCAGAGGATCATAAAGCATCCCTCAACGTCCAGTGGCTGTGCAAACGACTCCGGACAACCCCGACGCGAGATCCACATCTAGATCGAGGCTCGCGGGAATCCGATACGTGGCGTATATCGCGCGTTCGCGACGACACTGTTGCCGTACGACCCCGAGGCGTTCTCCAGGCAAGTATTTACTTGCTTCATGCTATAATAATAGTGTAACCCACCTAGATCATGTAGTTTACAAGCTTTCCGATTTCCTATACGTGTTAAAACCTAAGTGCTCGATGTTAATTACTAATAGAAAAAAATGTCTAATTTGACGGCAACCGATACGTTCTGTTGGCCCTTTGAATGATATATAACGTGTGTGAAATTTGCTGGAAAACACGATTGTTTGTAACAAAAATCGATACCCCCAAACATGTCGTTAAAACTAGAATTCTCTCGTAACTGAAAACGAATAAAAACACCATAAATCATACACATATTGGAAAGATGCGTTCGATGGCTTAAATCGAAGCCGATTTGACGAACTTTAATCCCACACAAATTTCTGATCATTTCTGTTTTGTAACCATGGAGATATTCGGATCGGAACACGACTCTGGACTGCAGTCCAGAGCGTTTCTGATTGGTGTGTTCTGTCTAAAGTCCTGCGTCCCCGTGTTTCCTGAAATCGCATGATACGGAACTTTCAGTAGTTATAAGATGTACCTGTTAGTGAAAGAAAACAAGTGGTTTCATTCCGATTCATCGCAGTTTGTTATTTTAAACTTATTTTAAAAAGGCAGAACGTAAAGCTGTCCAGAACACTTTCTGAAATGACATTTGAGATTGAACTGTGTATAACTTTCAACGTACAGATGCGATTGAAGATCCGTATGTTGCGTTGAATACTTTATCGAAAACCCTGAATTTCATTTAACTGTGACATTGCTAAATTCTGAGCCCAACTGGGTGCAATTCGTGTCGCGAAACAGATGTTCAGTTCTGAAATTGAAATTCCAGCCGCGAACACTTAAACTGAAACAGTTATATCTTGAAAACCGAAACTCCGATTGAACTGAAATAAATTTTGATGAATTCCTGACTGATTGTTCTATATATCTTACCTACATCATTTTTGCTGAATTCGTAACATATTAATTTGTGTAATTCATTTTAGTTCATGACATGCATGTTAATTCATAACATACAGAGCTTATTGGTAGCATACAATACATATATCATACCCTTGTCATATACACGTGTTAGTGCGTGTGGACATTGCATTATCGTGCGTAATAGATGTTGGTTTAGGAGTGACGTGTACACCAATGGAAAGTGAACATTCGTGACAGTGGTTGATACAGTGGATAGTGATGAAACCGTGTCATTGGTATACTTGTACACAACTAAATCAATATCATAAATAGTGTAACCTGGGGAAAAAGGGGGAAATCAAAGTGGAAAGAGTATCGTATTTAGCGGGACCGTGTTTAGAGGATGATCATTCGAACCGTGATACTTATACGTGTAGGACAGGATCTAGCGATCCGGCTGACAGGGTTATGTCCCGGGCATGTGGGCCGTTGTCTCGGGTATGTACGAGACTCCTGTTAAACATGATCCTCCTTCCACTATGTGATTTCAAACATGACTTAGAGACCGATAGGGACACATAACATATTCTCCATCATATTGTGACATAGTGATTACTTGCATTATTCTCATACCAGTATTACCTCATTTATCTGTTACATCTGATTATAATAATATTATTATTTGTGTCGCTCTGACGACCTGAGTATGCATGCTCAGATCCCGCGCGAGGACCGGCACCGGAGACGGATCTATCCTTTGAGTTCACGGAGATATAGTTGGTGCATCTACTTCGTTTACTTCTTTCCATAAAAGAGATTGTGAGATTGAACTTGGTTAGTTATCGTTTTTATTATCTGTACTCTGTGAACAATGAAATTTTAATGTAATAAATTAGTGATGTGATTACTTTAATACTGTGCTTTATTACTGATTACCATGTAGTGCTAGAAGCCGAAGTGTGACTACGGCGGGACGATCCCTTGACCGTAGGAGCATGGCTGGCCTAGTCATACCTCGTATTCCGTATTTTGGGATGCGGGGCGTGACATGGTTTAGTTGGTATCAGAGCCTGTGTTTAGTATCAAGGGATAACATTAACTAAACTGTATTACGTTATTCTGGTTTCACTACCCTTGATTTCTATCCTTGAATCTGAACCTATTCTTTTGAATCTTCCAGTGATATGACGTCCCCGAACGACCCCTCCTCGGACTCCAGCTCTCAGGACCGCACGGAAAGAATACTTAGTGCACTGACCACTCTCGCGGAAGCTCAGGAGAGGAAGACAGATTTGCTTACTGAGGGACTCAGGGCGATTACCGCTGTAGGAGGACCCTCCGCACTTATTACCGCCCCCGAGGGCGCTACTCCACCAGCTTATCAGGCTAGGGCTGGTACTGTGTCAGACTTCCGACGGTTACACCCAGCTGCGTTCACAGGACTAGCTGAACCCCTTGAGGCTGAACAATGGCTGGTAAACATGGAAAATTTATTGACAGCCGCCAGGGTTCCAGAGGAAGACAGAGTGGATGTGATAAAGATACAATTAGAAGACGAGGCCCGTACATGGTGGTCGGTAGAAGAAAGCAGACTTGAAGGGCCGATCGAATGGAGCAAGTTTAAGGAGTGCTTCTTAGATCATTATTTTCCACCCACAGCCAAGGCAGAAATGGAGGAGAAGTTTATTCTTTTAAAGCAGAATGGACGCCCAGTGGACGTTTATGCGGCAGAGTTCAACCGTCTGAGCCGCTTTGCTCCATACATGGTCGAATCAGAAGTCACCAGGGCCAGACGTTTCCTTCAGGGGTTAGATTTTGAGTTGCAGCAGTTGATTGCATCGTTGGATCTACAGACTTTCGCACAGGTACTCAACGCGGTGAGAGTTCAGGAGCAATTGATTAACAAGTTCAGAAGACCCCCAGTCGTTCCAGCACGTACCCACGCGCCATCTCGAGGAGCTATACCGGTTCACAGAGCAGGGACGACGCAAATGAAGCGCCCGTTTGTACCACAGCATCGCCCCCAGAGACAGGGCGTAACTTGCGGCTATTGCGGTAGAGGAGGACATACTCAGAAGGACTGTCGCCGTGCCAAGGGACAGTGCCTAATTTTCGGTTCCAGTCAACACCGGATTAACAGTTGTCCTGAGCGAGCAGAAATACAGGGAGGTTCTGGACCGTCACAGCAGAGGCCGCATGAACAGAGACAACCATTTACAGGTCGCGGTCAGGGACGGGCTTTCCTCTTGACCGCAGAGCAGGCGGAAGCGTCAGGAGATGTGGTTACAGGTACTCTACTCGTACATGCCTTACCAGCTAGAGTACTATTTGATTCAGGAGCATCGCATTGTTTCTTGTCTGAGCATTTCACAAATACACACTCAATACCACATGAACCACTAACCAAGGGATGGGAAATTCATACGGGTAATGGCATTATTATATCTAGTCGAGAATGTAGATTATGCCCGGTTGTAGTGTGTGGTAGGGAATTCTATGCGAATTTCCTCCTAATTGGGACAGGCAGTTACGACGCAATTCTTGGGATGGATTGGATGAGCACTTTCCATGCAGTTATCGATTGTCGTACAAAGAAGGTGATCTTCCGCATCCCTAATCACCCGGAGTTCATTTTCGAGGGTGGAAGCGAATCATTGGAACCAGCTAAGTACAGAGCAAAACCTAAGGAATTGACAGCCATGGAGATTGATAAGAGCCCAGTTCCAGAAATTGTTCGGGACTTTCTAGACGTATTTCCTGAAGATCTTCCTGGTCTACCACCTCCTCGAATTTTGGAGTTCTCAATCGATTTGATTCCAGGTACAGCCCCAGTATCCAGAGCCCCCTACAGGATGGCACCAGTAGAGTTGGCGGAATTGAAGAAACAGGTCGAAGAATTGTTGGAGAAGGGATTTATTCGGCCAAGCGCTTCACCGTGGGGTGCACCAGTTCTATTAGTAAAGAAGAAGGATGGATCGTTGCGAATGTGTATAGATTATCGGGAACTGAACAAGGTCACAATAGAGAACAAGTACCCAATCCCGCGTATCGATGACCTATTCGATCAGCTAAGTGGAGCCAAGGTTTTCTCGAAGTTGGACCTCCATTCTGGGTATCATCAAATCAGAGTAGCAGCCGAGGATGTATGCAAGACGGCTTTCAGGACCCGATACGGACATTACGAGTTCCTTGTGATGCCGTTCGGTGTTACCAATGCCCCAGCAATATTCATGGATTTAATGAACAGGGTGTTCGCAAAATACTTGGACACGTTTGTCGTTGTGTTTATCGACGACATACTTGTCTACTCGAAGACCTGGGAAGAGCATGCGGAGCATTTGCGCACAGTTCTACAAATTCTTCGGGAAGAGAATCTGTATGCGAAGCTAAGCAAGTGTGAGTTCTGGCTCGACAAGGTGCAGTTTTTGGGACATATTGTTTCGGGCGAAGGCATCTCGGTGGACCCGGCAAAGATAGAATCTATCAGAGATTGGCCGACGCCGAAATCAGTGGCTGAGATCAGGAGTTTTCTGGGATTAGCAGGCTATTATCGGAGATTCGTCCAAGATTTCTCAAGAATCGCAGAACCATTGACGCGGCTGACACGGAAGGACGTACCGTTTACATGGACAGAGGAGTGCACTCAGGCATTCGACACACTAAAGCAGAAGTTAACCACGGCGCCTATTCTTACTGTACCAGATAATTCAGGTGGGTTGGTGATACACAGTGATGCCTCAGGAAAGGGTTTAGGCCGTGTTTTGATGCAGCACGGCCGAGTGGTGGCTTACGCCTCTCGACAACTGAGAAACCACGAGAACTACCCCACGCATGACTTGGAGTTAGCCGCGGTAGTCTTTGCATTGAAGATTTGGAGGCACTATCTTTTGGGTGAGAAAGTGGAGGTTTACACGGATCATAAAAGTTTGAAGTATGTTTTCACCCAGAAGGAACTAAACATGAGGCAGCGCCGATGGCTAGAGCTGATGGCAGATTATGACTTGGATCTTCAGTATCACCCGGGGAAGGTCAATGTTGTACCAGATGCGCTCAGTCGCAAACCAACGGTCATGATGTTGACCGATCAAAGGAGTATTATTAAGGACTTTCAGAGGCTTGAACTTGAAGTCGTTACGCCGAACGCACTCAGTCAATTTTGGCAACTACAGGTGAAATCTTCCCTGGTGGATCGCATCAAGATTGCACAAGCGGATGATCCCCGATTGCAAAAATTCAGAGAGCAAGTGGAAGCTGGATTGAGAACGGATTTGATTATACATGAAGATGGCTCTCTGAGATTCGGTAGCAGACTCTGTGTACCTAAAGGAGATGTACGAGAAGAAGTTTTGGCTGAAGCACACAGTTCAGCTTATTCTGTGCATCCAGGAGGTACAAAAATGTATCAGGATCTAAAGCAGCACTTTTGGTGGAACGGAATGAAGCGGGAAATTGCGAGGTTCGTATCCAGATGCTTGGTATGTCAGCAGGTGAAGGCGGAACATCAGAGAACAGCAGGATTATTACAACCATTGCCGATACCTGAATGGAAGTGGGAGCACATTACTATGGATTTTGTGACGGCCTTACCACGGAGCCCTAGAGGCAATAACGCTATTTGGGTTATCGTCGATCGCCTCACAAAAGCTGCACACTTTCTACCTTTCCGAGTGGAACAGTCGACAGAATCACTGGCAGAAAGATATATGCAGGAGATTATGCGACTTCACGGTGTTCCGGTCAGCATTGTGTCAGACCGGGACATGAGATTCTTGTCGCACTTTTGGAAGAGCTTACAGGAGAGTTTGGGAACCCGCCTTAAATTCAGCACAGCTTATCACCCACAGACGGATGGACAATTCGAGCGTACAATTCAGACGCTCGAGGATATGTTGAGAGCCTGTATGTTGGACTTTCAGGGTTCCTGGGAGGACCATCTGCACCTAGTCGAGTTTTCTTACAACAATAGTTATCAGGCTAGTATTCAGATGGCTCCTTTTGAAGCGCTATATGGGCGTAAGTGTCGATCCCCAGTATGTTGGGACGATGTGGGAGAACGAAGATTACTGGGCCCCGAACTCATTGTTCAAACAGTTGACAAGGTCCAAATGATCAGGCAGCGTATCAAGACGGCTCAAGATCGACAGAAGAGTTGGGCAGATACCAGCAGAAGGGCACTTGAGTTCGAAGTTGGAGATCATGTGTTCTTAAAGATTTCCCTTACTCGTGGAGTTATCTGGTTCGGAAGTCGGGGAAAGCTTAGTCCCCGTTTTATCGGACCTTTTGAGGTGCTAGAGCGAGTAGGAGAGGTGGCCTATCGACTGGCCTTGCCTCCATCGCTAGCTGGTGTGCACAATACCTTCCACGTGTCACAGTTGCGGCGTTATGTCCGGGATGAGAGCCATGTCCTGGACCATTCAGAGCTAGTCTTGGGTACTGACTTATCGTACGAGGAGCAACCTACCACCATTCTCGATCGAAGAGAGAAAGTGTTGAAGAATAGGGTCATCCCGTTAGTCCGAGTATCTTGGGGCGGTCGTTCCCCAGGAGAATCCACCTGGGAGCGGGAGGAAGACATCCGTGATCGATATCCACATCTCTTTGTTTAGTACTTTTGTTTCTTTGTATCCTTGTTAAATTTCGAGGACGAAATTTTCGTTAAGGGGGGTATGATGTAAATCCCCGTTTCCTTTCTAAATGAAATTTCCTATTTTTTTAAATTCTAGTGATTACCTTATTCTTGACTTCATATATTTTTAGTTGGTTATTGAAACCCTATTTTTCCAGCTCTTTTGAAATCATAATCCTAAACCTAGAAGTTAAAACCAAGACTCAGAACAAATTAATACCAAGGCTAAAATAAATTAAAACCCAAACTACATTACTTATAGCCTTAGCCCGTTCCCTTTTACCCAGCCCAACACATTAAAATTTTATTATTAACACATGAAAAGCCCCGGCCCATCCCCTTAAAATTCTTTCAGCCCACACATTTAATTAATAAAATTCCTTATTAAATTTACCCTCAGCCCATTCCCTTTTCATTTCTCCTCAGCCCATATAAAATCATTTTTCCCGGCCCAATCTTTTAACTCAGCCCACAGGGTTTTATTTTAAAAGGGAAATTGTTTTAAGAATTTAAAACGAGCCCAACCCCTCACTTCTCACTGTTCTTCTCCTTCAAACTATCCCCAACGGCTACATCCCTTAACGCGCGCGCGACACGCCTCCTCCGCCGTCGCCCACGCCTTCGCCCTACCGTTGCCCCCACGTTTACAACCTCGTCGCCCTCATCTCTCTCTTACTCACTAACTCATCACAGAAAAGAAAAACTCCCCACCTCTCTCGCTACACCCAACCGAGCCCCAACCTCGAACAGCCATTGCAACCTCCACCTTCGACGGCGACAACACCTCGTCAAACCCCTCGACGACCCTCTTTCAGCCTCCCTCCTTCTCCCTCTACAACTTCACAGCCCATCAACCCGAACCCCTGCACACCCACTCCCCTGCACACAAACCCACTTAAACAAATCTCGGCCACCACACCCCTTCGACGCCGGTGAACCCCCATCTCATCTGAATCACCCATCAATCTTCCACCTCCTCAGCTTCATCATCAACACAACAATACCCGACCCCACTGCCCCTCTTCTCTCTCCAGAACTCCAAAACCAGTTCCAAACAATTTTTCCCTCACTGAGAGCTGCTCTGTACTCGCTGCCGGAGCGACGTCGTCGACCGTCGGCAACCCCAATACACTCGCAGAGGATCATAAAGCATCCCTCAACGTCCAGTGGCTGTGCAAACGACTCCGGACAACCCCGACGCGAGATCCACATCTAGATCGAGGCTCGCGGGAATCCGATACGTGGCGTATATCGCGCGTTCGCGACGACACTGTTGCCGTACGACCCCGAGGCGTTCTCCAGGCAAGTATTTACTTGCTTCATGCTATAATAATAGTGTAACCCACCTAGATCATGTAGTTTACAAGCTTTCTGATTTCCTATACGTGTTAAAACCTAAGTGCTCGATGTTAATTACTAATAGAAAAAAATGTCTAATTTGACGGCAACCGATACGTTCTGTTGTCCCTTTGAATGATATATAACGTGTGTGAAATTTGCTGGAAAACACGATTGTTTGTAACAAAAATCGATACCCCCAAACATGTCGTTAAAACTAGAATTCTCTCGTAACTGAAAACGAATAAAAACACCATAAATCATACACATATTGGAAAGATGCGTTCGATGGCTTAAATCGAATCCGATTTGACGAACTTTAATCCCACACAAATTTCTGATCATTTCTGTTTTGTAACCATGGAGATATTCGGATCGGAACACGACTCTGGAC
Source organism: Agapanthus africanus (assembly GCA_030015575.1). Classification (NCBI taxonomy): domain Eukaryota; kingdom Viridiplantae; phylum Streptophyta; class Magnoliopsida; order Asparagales; family Amaryllidaceae; genus Agapanthus; species Agapanthus africanus. The sequence goes on along the minus strand of CM057346.1, from coordinate 116,876,542 downwards.
TGCAGTCCAGAGCGTTTCTGATTGGTGTGTTCTGTCTAAAGTCCTGCGTCCCCGTGTTTCCTGAAATCGCATGATACGGAACTTTCAGTAGTTATAAGATGTACCTGTTAGTGAAAGAAAACAAGTGGTTTCATTCCGATTCATCGCAGTTTGTTATTTTAAACTTATTTTAAAAAGGCAGAACGTAAAGCTGTCCAGAACACTTTCTGAAATGACATTTGAGATTGAACTGTGTATAACTTTCAACGTACAGATACGATTGAAGATCCGTCTGTTGCGTTAAATACTTTATCGAAAACCCTGAATTTCATTTAACTGTGACATCGCTAAATTCTGAGCCCAACTGGGTACAATTCGTGTCGCGAAACAGATGTTCAGTTCTGAAATTGAAATTCCAGCCGCGAACACTTAAACTGAAACAGTTATATCGTGAAAACCGAAACTCCGATTGAACTGAAATAAATTTTGATGAATTCCTGACTGATTGTTCTATATATCTTACCTACATCATTTTTGCTGAATTCGTAACATATTAATTTGTGTAATTCATTTTAGTTCATGACATGCATGTTAATTCATAACATACAGAGCTTATTGGTAGCATACAATACATATATCATACCCTTGTCATATACACAGTGTTAGTGCGTGTGGACATTGCATTATCGTGCGTAATAGATGTTGGTTTAGGAGTGACGAGTACACCAATGGAAAGTGAACATTCGTGACAGTGGTTGATACAGTGGATAGTGATGAAACCGTGTCATTGGTATACTTGTACACAACTAAATCAATATCATAAATAGTGTAACTTGGGGAAAAAGGAGGAAATCAAAGTGGAAAGAGTATCGTATTTAGCGGGACCGTGTTTAGAGGATGATCATTCGAACCGTGATACTTATACGTGTAGGACAGGATCTAGCGATCCGGCTGACAGGGTTATGTCCCGGGCATGTGGGCCGTTGTCTCGGGTATGTACGAGACTCCTGTTAAACATGATCCTCCTTCCACTATGTGATTTCAAACATGACTTAGAGACCGATAGGGACACATAACATATTCTCCATCATATTGTGACATAGTGATTACTTGCATTATTCTCATACCAGTATTACCTCATTTATCTGTTACATCTGATTATAATAATATTATTATTTGTGTCGCTCTGACGACCTGAGTATGCATGCTCAGATCCCGCGCGAGGACCGGCACCGGAGACGGATCTATCCTTTGAGTTCACGGAGATATAGTTGGTGCATCTACTTCGTTTACTTCTTTCCATAAAAGAGATTGTGAGATTGAACTTGGTTAGTTATCGTTTTTATTATCTGTACTCTGTGAACAATGAAATTTTAATGTAATAAATTAGTGATGTGATTCCTTTAATACTGTGCTTTATTACTGATTACCATGTAGTGCTAGAAGCCGAAGTGTGACTACGGCGGGACGATCCCTTGACCGTAGGAGCATGGCTGGCCTAGTCATACCTCGTATTCCGTATTTTGGGATGCGGGGCGTGACACGAAAGCCTCGACCTTTGGCTTCAACTCCAAGCTAGAAGTAACTAGGGTGCAAGAAGTGCTAATCCTTGAACCCTAGATGAGAGTAGAGATTATCAAGAGAGGATTTTTCTCAAGCTCAAGTGTTTCTCAACACATGAGAGGGGAGAGCTTGAGGGAGAGGAAGAACAAGAGAGAGAATGTGAATGATAGAATGAGAGAATAATATGAAGCATACTCTCATATATGTGAATTATTGTAATTAGAAAATTAGTGAGATAATTGTCATGGTTTAATCAAGACATGACCATTATCATTTCATTTTTAATGCAAATTGCAAGGATCAAAGAGCATCTTCCAAATGAAATGATGATGGTCAAAGTGTCAACAAGGTCAACAAGTCAAGATGGGTCAAATGGTCAACAACCATAACCATGCACAATTATTAAACTAATATCAATTAACAATAATACACATATAAGCATTAGGGTTAATAAAAATGACAATAGTCATTAACCCTAATCAAAGTCCTCTCCCTCTGTCTCAAGCAACTGTGCATACGCACCCGTATTCGTGATCCGAGGAACACGAATACAATGAGAAAAAGCCAATCCCAAATCATATACTAGGATCCGGCTTAAACCAAAGCCCGCTAGTATAAGCTGTCCGGACAGCAAACGTGCACAAGTGCGCGGATATGAACGAACCCTGTCGCAAAACCATGCGACCTCTACTCATTTTGCCTAAAGGAGAATAGCTCTCTGTGTAGGACTCTAAAGACTCGACACTATGCTGGCAGTGGGTTTAACTACAGACCGCAAGCGGCACTAGCTGTGCGTAACGGTCCCCAGGTAGATGTCGATAAGAAGACTGACGAGGTGAACCCCATCTGAACTCCTACTGAGCCTGTATGTGACAATCTCCGTACAGTCCGGTCTGTTCGTCTGATACATCGCATGGCGGGCCTAGGGGGCGGTGAACGTCAGTCCCCTAATAGCGGTACAAGTCGTGTCGGAGTGTAGCCCAGAACACCCTGAGATAACACTGGAAACCTACCAGTATATCCCGCTTGCCCTGGCCAGGGACTACTCATGTAACGGCTCTCCTAGACACAGCGCGATGTCAACCCCCAATACCGGGAGAGACGAATCCTGTCTAACCGTCACTGCCTCCAAGTGCTTCGGGACTGCACCCAAAAACTACCTGTTTGCACGACTCCTTTGAGCCGTGGTAGGGTAGTAATCAAAGTGCAGTGGGAACACACTCGAGGCGAAGTAACAGTGTCAAGTCAGCGGACTAAGCTGTACTCATGTCACCTGGGAACTGATAACTGACGATAGGTATAATACCAACCAACAGTTCCCGACGAGTCCTGTCCAGTGTACTCGTAACCTAACGAGCACCCGCATACTATCTCAAGTACGACGTACTGACGGCTGTGGGACAGACCGTCTCCCACGTTGGGATGAGAAGCGCATACGCTAGTCTACTCCGGAGTATCGATGCCCTATCTCGATAGTCCAACGACTAGGGACCTGTATAAGGATGTGCTTATAGATCACCCAGCTCCCACGAGTGTGAGCACCATCACAACGCTGGTAATCAAGCAAAGATCCTAAGGGCTCTACTAATATGTATAACAGCGATATGCTAAAAGAAACACATGCACATATTAAAGCAGAGACAAACCAAGTAGCATACTACCATTTCGAGCAAGATTGTATATACAACTGTGAATATCCCAAGCTTCCATCAAGTAATATACAAACTAGTATGATACAGTAATGGCCTCTAGGGCATATACACTAACAGATAGCTGTTGGATTTCGAGACCCGATTCGAGGAGCCAGATGAACCGTCTTCGGGTACATGGTGGACCCGGTATGGAACCCCGGGGCAAGAATCTCGAGTGTGGTCGATGAGCCCGGTAGGGGCAGACTGCCTACCGGTGATTGTTTGGCGCGGCGGATATCTGGAGGATACCGTCCGTGGTCGTGTGATTTGATGATATGGGCCGATCCGGACTGACGGAGCCTGAGGTATTGAGACACTGTGATATTGAGATATTGGGATTTATATTTTGTGTCGATGCTAGACATTGATTATGTTGATTCCTTTGATGATACCTCGTGTTATATAAACAGAAATCTCACTAAAACAAGAAACAGTTTCTTCATTTACATGTATTCTATTTTCATTACTTTACATTCATACCTCATACACATGATACATTGCTACTTGAGGCACTGACACGAGTACATGGGATTATACTTATGTAAGGATGTTTACCCTTGCCATGCTTCAGACCTTATCATATTGAGGATATTTATATTATTGATTGTATTGACCTAGGATTGAGTCATACATACGATTTATGCTCTGTGATGTTTTATACTCACGAGTTGGCAACTCACCCCCATTGTGCCACAGTTTCTTGCAGGTTTTGCCGTACAGGTTTCGTTATGGCTTTGCTGGCACACTGCTTCCTTTCCGGGTGATTTGCTTTGCTAGGTGGGTTCACTTGCATCGTGACCACCATTGTACTTTATTTACATTCAGTTGTATCTAGTAACTCCATCAACCAGACATGTATATTCATTTCAGACTTAGAAACCGGTGTATATTATTTCGACCTTAGAGTCGTGCTTGTATTATTATGGGTTTTTAAGTTGTTTTTGAGTTTCCTTTCAGTTTTGTTTCTCGCCCTTCGGCGTTGTATATTATATTGCTTGTGTGGTTATGACCGTTGATTGACGAAGAGCTAGCTCCCGCTTGGGGATGCCTTTTATCATTCATGTATATATTTATCATATTGTACTCGTTCGGGGCCATTATTTACAAAGGAAACTCTGCCGAAATTTTCAGAAAAGACTTGATGTTTTAAAAATGCGTAATTCGGCTTATTTTAATAAAACACTTTCTTTAAAATGGTTTTAGATTTCTGGGCTTTTGGTTTACTTGAATTAGATGTGGTCCTATAGACTTCATATGATTCAAGTACCAGTCACGTGCCATTTCGGGTCGTGACAGGAGCCTTTGTTGACATCGCGTCTATACCCTGATGGAATGAGGAGAAGGTACGACGGGGTAGTCTTTAGGTCGTATGTGAACCGTTAAGACTTGGAGCCAGGAATTCGCCATGGCTCCGTTTTGTTTCGACCCTGGGGTTTTTTGTTGATGTTGCGTCTACATCCTGCTGGAATGAGAAGTAACGCCGGGGTAGTCTTTAGGTCGTATGTGAACCGTCAAGACCTGGAGCTAGGAATTTTCTATGGCTCTGTTTTGTTTCAACCTTTGGGCCTTTTGTTGACGTTGCATCTGCATCCTGCTGGAATGAGAAGTAATGCCAAGCTGGAGCTGGGATTTTGCCATCACTTCTTTTTTGATTTGGCTCGTCGAAGCTGTTTTGACGTCACGTCTGCACCCTGATGGAATGAGAAGGTACGACTGGGTGATCTATAGGCTGTAGATGTTGCTGTTGAGATTTAGCTCTCTCTTTGACGGAGTCTGGTAGGATAATATGGTTCCCTTTTTCATTTGTGCCCATGGATTGTATAAAGGGGTCGGTGTACACTCACCTGCAGGGTAGAGGAAATTTTATTTTATTTTATTTTTTATTTCTGCGATGCTATATCTTTTCAGCTTTTCATATCGCGAAAGTTGTGATTGCCCAATCATTTCGGGTATTTATTGCGGTGCCCAATCATTCGGTTATTTTTATATTTTTACTCGCTGCTTTTTATTGCGAGTTGCCCAAAAATTTCGGCTGTTTCATATGTATATTTTTTACTCGCTAATTTTTATTGCGAGTTGCCCAAACATTTTGGCTGTTTCATACACATATATTTTTTTACTCGCTGATTTTTATTGCGAGTTTGGAACCTGATACCAACCTGGGCATCAACATCGCTACGACTGGAATATTTCCAGGAGCGAATCATCATTTGCCTTGAAAGGACTTGAAATTTGACATCTGTTCAGGCATCAACATCGCTGCGACTAGAATATTGCCAGGAACGAATCATCATTTTCCTTTGTTGATTTGAATAAAGATAGCTTAGTAAACAGGGTTAGGATCCTGTCGACTAAGACTTTTCAACTTTATGAGTCGTAAGGGTCTCATAAAGTTATTTCTCCCTATGAGTTGTGAGGATCTCGTAGGTATATTTTCTCCTTAAGAATCGTGGGGATTCCTAAATGTGTGCTCTCCCTTGCAAGTCATAAGGATCTTACAAGAGTGTTTTCTCCTTATATGTCGAGAGGACTTACAAGTGTCGTTCACCATATGAGGACATTTCTCGTCATTGGTGGGACTTGGCGGGGAGATCGTTTATTTTTGCCTGTGGATTGTATATAAGGGCCAATATTGGACCGCCTGTAGGGCAACTTGGGGGATATGATGGCTTAAGAAGAGGTTTAAGTGCCTGTAGCTTAAGGCTTTTGAATCCAATAAGCCATGAGGGTCTCATAGGGGGAGTTCTCCTTACGAGTCGAGAGGATCTCGTAAGTGAAAATTTTATGAGATTGCACCCTTCCGGGTTTTCACAAACTCGCCGGTAGCCCTTCTGTTTTTACTCACGTCGCCCTTTCGTGTTTTCATCCGTGCCCATTTTGCTTGTGGATATACCTTTTTTTAACGAGATTGCGCCCTTCTGGGTTTTCACAAACTCGCCGGTAGCCCTGTTGGTTTTATTCACGGCACCCTTTCGGGTTTTCATCCATGCCCATTTTGCTTGTGGAAATAACTTTTTATTATTATTATTTTTTTAACGAGATTACGCCCTTCTGGGTTTTCAAAAACTCGCCAGTAGCCCTGCTGTTTTTACTCACGGCGCCCTTTCGGGTTTTCATCTGTGCCCATTTTGCTTGTGGACATACCATTTTTTCTTCTTTTTTCTATCATCAGTTTGCCAATGGGACTTGAGTTGCAGTCTTCGCCGTTGGAGCTTTGATTGCAATATAGATCTCAAGAGAGGATATCGCCGTATTTGGGGCAATACATCATATTTCAGGCGGCGCTCTAGTTTAAGGACATTCCGGTCCATTGTTAGTTTAGGGTCATCTCGTTCTATGGCCAGTTTAAGAATGTAGTGGTCCATTGTTGCCATTTTTGAGGCGAATATTAGTTTAGGGACATTTCGGTCCATTGCCAGTTTAAGGACGTAGTGGTCCATTGCCGGTTTAAGGACATAGTGGTCCATTGTTACCATTTCGAGGCAACGGATCTTCTGAATACTAATTTCAGGGTTTTGACTCAGGAAGATAGTGAGCGGACATGGGCGTCATCATCTATCATTGACCTGAATCATAACCCGTTAGGCGCAGTATCTTTTGAGGAATCGGCCATTTATTGGCCGGAAGGGTCTTTCGCCATGTATATCCATGAGCAGGTAGGCCCCACCTTGGTAGACCTTGTCTATGATGTACGGGCCCTCATAGTTCAGCTTGAATTTCCCCCGTTTTGCATGATTGGGAATCATAGGTCGTTTGACAACTAGCACGAGCTTGCCCTGGCGGAATGTTCTCGGCCTAGTCAGTCTTTCGTATGAGCTCGCCATCCTTTCCTTGTAAGATTCTAGGTTTTGCTGTGCCATGAGGCGAGTTTCATCGAGGGCGTCGAGCTCCTCAAACCAAAGATGAGCATTTTCTTTATCCGTCAGCTCATATCGAACTGCTACCCGTAGAGAAGGAAGTTCTATTTCCTGCCGAATACCAACGCGTATGGGGTCGTAATCGTGGCTATTTTGAATGTCGTCCGGTACGCCCAGAGAACTTCGTGCAGCCTTTCATGCCAATCTTTTTTGCTTTTGGACACCGTTTTCTTTATAATCTTGGTCAAGGTCTTTTTGAAAGCTTCAGCTAGACCGTTAGCTCGGGGATTATAGATGGAAGAGTATCTCCAGTCTATTTTATGTTGTTCTGCGAAGTGGCTGAATTTATGGCTCCTTTAGTCTAGTCCATTATCCGAGATTATCCGTCGCGGAGTGCCAAACCGGTAGATGACATGCGTCTTAAAGAAATGGAGAATATTCTCCGTCTTCACCTCCCTTAGTGGTACTGCTTCTGCACACTTAGAAAAGTAGTCGGTTGTCGCCAGTATGAACCGGTGTCCTTTGGATGATGCTGGCTCAATGGGGCCGATTATATCGGTTCTACACATTTTGAACGGCCAGCTAGCTACTGTTGGATGTAGCGAATTTGGATCTTGGTGGATGAAGTCCCCTTGAATTTAGCACGAGTGACACTGCTTCGCATATTCGAGGCAGTCCTGAATCATTGTGGGCCAATAGTAACCCATTCTTTTGATCTTCAGCTTCATCTTTGGCCCGGCTTGATGAGAACCGCAGAGTCTGTCATGAGTATCTTGAACGACTCGCCTTGCTTCTCTTATCCCCAAGTACCTTAACCGCAAACCGTCAAGTGATCTCTTGTATAGAGTATCATTAACGAAAGCGAAAGACAGAGCCCGTTTAATGAGCTGATGTCTTGACGACGCGTTTTCGGACGTTCGATGGGATTTGAAGTATTCTATGAAGACTTCCCTCCAATCCTTAACCTTTTCTTCGTCTTCTATTTGGAGGACTGCTTGTTTGGTCGTTTCCTTTTCTTCGGATGACTCTATTAAATCCTCCGAAGGTATCCCTGCTGGCGTGAGAACCCGACGGCTTTGCATGATGATCTTTACGTTATTGAGGTCCTCGTCGGCCAATTCTTTATCCAATCTAGCCAATGCATCCGCTTTACTGTTTTCCGCACACGATATACTCTCCAAGATGTAGGAGGGGATTTGTGTCAGCAATTGCTGCACTCTTTCACCATACCTGATCAGTTCTGGCTTGCATGTCTGATAGTCGCCATTTACTTGGCTGACAATGAGCTGGGAATCTCCATATATGAGGAGGTCTTTGATTCCCATATCAACAGCGATCTCGAGATCTGTTATTAAAGCCCAGCTTTGATTATGGGGGTGTTATGCATCTGCTTCTTCATGGAAGATACTCCATCGAAGTAGAGTTCCCATCGGCCACCATTTCCTTCTTCCTTTGCGTCGAACGCATGTTCATCTGGTAACTCACAATTTAAGGGGGAGTCGGTGGGTATCAGATGCTCGGCGAGAAAGTCGGCGATGGCCTGGCCCTTCACTGCTTGAGAGGTCGATACTTTATCGAGAATTCCATCAAGAGGAGGGCCTATTTGGCGAACCTTCCCGTTAATATGGCCTTAGACATTAGATATTTGAGAGGATCCACCTTTGATATAAGATGAACCTCATGTGCCAAGGCGTACTGTCTGAGCTTCGTTATCACGAAGATTAGTGCTAAACAATGTGTAACATTTCAGAAAAATCAAATATTATTTTTGGGAATTTTTATAATTTAATATTAATTTTAATGAATATTTTAATATTTCGGTATAATTAAATACCGATAAATTGGGAAAAATTTGGAAAATTATGGAAATTAATAAAAAGAGAGTGCTTTATGCGATTTATGCAAATTTTGGAAGTTTATGATTTATTGACACTATTTTAGTGCTAATCGCAATTAAAAATCGCTAATCGGGTTTTAAGCGTATTTTGTGCAAAACATACACCATATCATTTCACACTTGTGTTACATTTTCCAACATGGCTTTATCATCATTTTTCATTCTTTGTTTTGGGTTTACTATTGAGGAGAGAAGAAAAGAAAAGAAAAGAAAAAGGAATATGAATAAGATAATGAGGGATGGGCATGAGAGAGAGAGTGGGAGAGGGTGAGAGTTTAGTTGACTTGGCCATTCTCTCCTCCATCATTTTCCTTCATCATTTCCCTCCTTCTTCAGCCCATGGAAGCACCTCTCCTCCCTCCTCTTCAAAACCCCCACTTCATCACTAAAAATCCATCAAAAGTCCATCCCCACATCACAAAAAAGGTGCACAAGCTCACAAGCTACACTTTGGGACAAGAAAGTTTGAGTTTTGGCACTGTAGAGGATTCTTGGGTCCCAAATGAGGTAATACCTTCACAAATAGTGTAGTATTTCATTTGCTTATGCATCTATTGTAAGTCCACAGTAGCGCCCCGGCCGTCTAACAGACGCCAAATGCGGAACAAAAACTTTTACAACTGGCGCTATCGCGTACTATAACCCGGATCTGCCATTAAAGCTAAACTAACAAACTACAAAGTGGGTAGAAATGTTATACCGAACGATCCGAGTCCTCCGGTCTTCAACCATCATCCCACGCTTTGTTGCGGCTGCTCCGATCTCCTGAATCTCTAGTCTTCTCGTCCAGGTGACACCACGTCGACGGATCTTTAAACGGGCCCCCGCCTCTGAACCGAGGCAACTCAATCATCAAGTTTGCTAAAAGAGATGACCAAGATTGATGTAGAGAATGAGTAGAACACTTTTTCTCGTTACGTCCAAAACTATGGACGAACGGTTAATGAAGTTGCCTTTTGGATCGGGTGAAAATGAGAAATAGAATATACTAATTTCCATGAACCAAATACTTGTATCTTTTTCAAATCAACAACCATATTCCTCCAAGAGGGAATGGCCGGCCACTTATAGAAGGTGGGGGGGTGAGTGTAGGAGGAGGGAGAGTGACCATAACAATGAATGAAACAATGAGTCATGTTAACACCTTGCATTAACATTAAATGCACACAAATGAATCATCTAACCTAGTCATCATACATTAATTGCACAATTAATGCACTAATGAGTCACTAACCACCTCACCATCCTTGTCACCATCTAGATGCTTCTAGAACCTTCCACACTCACATGACTCACCTCAAGACGAAAAGAAAAATCCGTATTAAACCGAATGTTTAATACGGCCGATAGAAAACTGGAAACTGGCAACTACCAAAATCGATCCCGAAACGGATTTCAGGATAACCCCGTAACAGTATAAACATACCCGCATTTGTATTACGACCGAATACAAATGCAACTGAGACAAAGATATTATATCTACACAGTATAATACTCGGATCCGGCTTAAACCAAAGCCCACCGGTATTATCTGCCCGAAATATGACACGCGCGTAAACGCACGTGCATTTTCCGAACCCTGCCATAAAACCATACGACCTCTACAAGGTTTCACCCGAACTTGGGAAACGGTCTGTGGGGGACTCTAATGACTCATCAACACACTGGCACTGGGTATAACCACTAGCACGTCAGAGGTACAAGCTGTACGTAACGGTTGCATATGTATTGATCGGAAGAGAAGCTGACGAGCGAACTCATCCAGAAACCCTACTGAGCCTGACAGTGACAATATCTGTACAGTCCGGTCCGTTCGTCTAAGAATATCGCATATCGAGTCTAGGGGGGTGGATAAAATCAGACCCCTAATAACGCGATAATTCATGTCGGTATGAAGCCCATCACCACCTGAGAAACTACTGATCCAAATCAGTAATACTCTACTACCCCGGCCGAGGATTTCTAGTGATGGCCACCTGTACACTGTGCGACATCAACCCCCAATACCGGGAGAGAAGAATCCCCGACGATCCGCTCACTGCCTCCATGTGGCTCGGGACTGTACCCAAAAAATACCTGTTTGCACGACTCCTTTGAGCCGTGGTAGGGTAGAAATCAAAGCACAGTGGAAACTCACACGAGACAAATGACGATCTCAGGTCGACAAACTAACCTGTACACATGTCACCAGGGAACTGCTATCTGACGATATGTATAATACCAACTAGCATGTTCCCGGCGAGTCCTGTCCGGTGTACTCAATGAGCACCTGTATACATCTTAGGTGAACCAACTGACACCAATGGCTTGTGAGACCAGCCATCGCCCCTCGTCGGGGTCTCGACTGTATACACTACTCTGGAGTATCGATGCCCTGTCTCGAAACTCCTACGGCTAGGGACACTTTAAGGATGTGCTTACAGACCTCAGCTCCCACGTATATGATCGCCATCATACCGCTGGCAGTCAAGCAAGAATCCTATGGGCTCTATCAACATGCAATAGTGAACTAAAGCATGTATACGTTGATAAAGACAAACCAGATAGCATACTATCATCTCGAGTAAGACAGTCATATTGGTATAGGTCCTCCCTCAATCATTGCAATCACGTACCTGCGATCTAATAATTGACTTAGAGGGCACTATATCCAACAATCTCCCACTTGCACTTAAGGCTATTATTGCGATGTTGCATACTCATAGCTTCAGTGAGTGGATCCGCCCTGATGTTTCTTTCTATGTCTCTCTTAATCTCAAGTTCGCAGAGAAAGCCATCTCCCAAATCTAGTAATACCTGTCTTAGAATATGTCTGGATATCCGATGGGTCCTAGTTCATAAATGAACTTCAAATCCAAACATCTTAGACTGTATCGATAACTGAACCTAATCATTATCCAGCACCAAGCCTCCCACAGTATCCTCTTGGACCACCTGTCTATAATACTGTCCCTCATCATAGGGAAAACTATAACTCTGACAATCACTCTGTCATCCATGTCACCTTTGAAGCCTGGAATGATAACCGTCTCCCGAAGGAGGCTGCCGTCATCAAATCCGTAGAACATGTACTTATGTTCTAAAATTGTTTCCTTATGTTTCTCCAGGAATGGATTAATATAAACTTATCGCATTTAGTGCAAAAACAATATCTGGTGTGGTACTTGACATCTCATGATTGACTCAATTGCCTAAGCAAGTGATCTGTCAATCATGTACGTCCCTCTCCTCTTTAGTCTGCAAGACACCTTTAGAGAGGATGACTCCATCATCTGCAGGTACACCACCATGCCAGGAGTCAACTATTTAAAATACTATTAGAATATTGTCAAAGTACCCAAATTGGGAAACTACCCAATTCTAGATCTAAAACCATAGATCTAGTATCCAGAATGTCTGATATTATATTCATATCCTTTCTGGAGAAACAACTGTGTGACGACCACAGTACAACCGATTGTAGTATGGGAATTTTACTTCCTACTCTATGTATGTCATCCAAATACCAGGACATCACACCCTACCGCCTTCTTAACAGATCCATCCCCTATTCTGATGAAGTCAAATACATGACTTTCATATCAAAAATTAGACGATCTAATCTCCGCTATATCTGCTCAAGCCTATAAATAGACATAAGCTACTTTCCCACTATGCTTCCGCTGCTCCCACTGACTACGACAACCCTCTGGCAGAATAATATATACGTACACTTCTAAAGCCAGTTTAGAACGACGCTATACTTAATCTCCTGCCGGGTCTCATAGCCTGGAACAACAGTAGTGTCAAGTCTGGGTAAACATGAACCTCCCTGTCACCTTACTTGAGGTTACCGGAGTACCTCTCGGGTGTCTGAGATTTCCCACCATATCTGCGGAGTGCCTATTGGAATGTCAAACCTGATTGAATATATAGGTCGTACTAAATTTTCCGTAATCGTTTGCGGTTCTAGAATCACTTCCAGTTCTACCATACTCCCACTACTATTTTCTAAAAAAAATACATTTTACTAAAACTTTGGCGAGTCAAAAACAATATCACTATTGATCTTCCAGATGGTAGAAAGTCAACCCTCGTCATAGCTAGGGTCAACCCACAAACTGCCATTACAGAAACGTGCCTTGAGTTATCCAGTGTCTGGTTTTAAGCATAAGCTGGACAACTCACCATACCTTAACATCGTTAAGATATAAACCATTCTATATCCTATATAGAAACATTTAGCACTTATTTAATTGGAACCAGATTCTAATCATGCAGCTGTCTCCAGTGCATATCAACTTAATGGAGAGATGCTAATCAGCATTACTCAACTTAGGAATATATCCAATTTTGAGTAACCTGAAAGAGAAACAAGTTTCTCAAAACCATTACTATCAACTGAATACCAATCACAAGTATCTACATCTTCGATTTCTTTGAAGAATCCCGATACTTGCGACATCTGGTTCTCTACTTTATTCTTATACCCACAACTTCTCAAAACTTAGACATTGTATTTCTACGAAACATTTGTCTAAAAATTAGAGAAGTTACAAGTAAACAGAACAGAGTACGAGAACCTACCCCTTTGTCCTGATGGACACTGAACAACATACAATACTCTGTATAAGTCCGCTGAGTTGAATAACTCAAAATCTGTGCGTCGTAGGTTGAAAACTGTACCCAAGCGATTTCCTCAAATATCACCAATTACAACGAATTCCGATATAATGAGGATGATCACTTAATTCCCAATAACTTACTCCCACTCATCATCTGTAAAACCATACAGATGTGAGAATCATACCTGGTAAATACATACCGTGGAGTAAGTATCTAATCGGGAAATCAGTTTTGCTTCAACAATGCACTGAAACATGAAAATGTTTCGTAGGGGTATCCTGGTATTCTTAGTAATGCCTCTTCCATAATCTAATTCATGACTTCAACCGTATATTTTATTGCCATCTCTCCAAATCCCTTTATTTGTCTTTATTCATTACCTTCTGTACACCATCGTTAGGCTAAATGGTTTTCTTCCTTCCCTATCGTTCGGTACCAGCCTATGGTTTGGAAGAAGACTATTCAGTAAGCATAATAGGTGTACTCTCCTAATCCTAGGAGTACTCGCAACTTGAGAGAAGGTGATGATAAAAGACAACTGAATAATACCTTATTCTATTTCTCCCGAACTGGGGAAAAAGCAAAGGTGAAAATAGGAGTGGCGATGAAGTACGCGGTTTGGTCGTTGTCACGCCCCGCTTCCCAGTATACGGCGAAGTGGGCGCGACGAGGTCAGCTACGTATATACTCAGAAGTACATACGCTAAGCGTATCTAAGCAATATAAAATAAATACATAAGAGACAAGAAAAGAAAAGAACAACAACTTTTATTTATTAATATTCTTTGTACAATACATGAAAAAGAAATACAACTGAAATAATAAGATGCCTAAACAGTGGCATAACAGGAAATGAAAAGTACAGAAAGGAAAAGTGTACAATGAAACTACAGTGCAGGGTCTTCAGTAAACTGCTCCAAGTCTTCTTGCGATGGCTCAACCTCTGCCGGGTCCAAATCACCTGACGACATTCAAAGAAGAGAGAAACATAATGTCGTCAGCGAACAGGTCGCTCGGTAAGTCCCAAAGGTAAGAGGGAAGTAGGAAAAGACAGAATAAGAAGATACATTTTAAAGTGTAAACTATTGTTGTAATGTTATGTCAACGCTGTTGTTTGTAACTTGGTACAGAAGGATACCAGTGTATACGAGGGGAGTCTCTATATGCCAGAGACTAGGGGCACGTATAGTATAAGGAACCGTTTATGCCACGGTACAACAGCAACTGGATTCATGTTAGGTGTGTTAAATCTGACCACCTCGTTCCACCTTTAACACCTTCCGTACCAATCTACCCTTTAAACCCCGTGATGTCTTGTTTGTATTGTTATCTTGTAAATTGTGTTGGTTGTATAATTGATTGACTGACCGATCGAAACCATGATATCAGGAAACGGTTATAACCGTAGAGTCATGTAAATGGAATACTGAGAATCATGTAAAAGGAATATATATCCATGGTTCGGTTCAGTCAAGTTGTATAAACTGATAATTGTATTCATGGATTCATGTGTTCATATTGAATTGGAATATTGTATATTGTAGGTTGACTTGAATTATATTCAAGTCAGATTAATCAGACTCAAACCCGAGTCAGATAATCAGGGATGTGAATCGAAGTCATATAATTGCTAGGGTCTTTAAGGTAATTTATAAAACTTGAGGGGGTTTTATGTAAAAATACTTTTGTATAGTTTTCAAAATACAACTCAAGTATTTAATTATCGTCTTTATGTATATACAATAATTTAATGATCAAGATAAATATGTATACATGTTCGAATAGAATGAAATGAGTCAAGTATATTATACGAGTAACTACCAAAAACAATGCTGTAAAGAAATATTATGTACGACTAATTAATCAAGTCAAACGAATGCGAGAACATAAAAAAAATATGGCTCTAAGTGTTTTGCATGCGTGAGTTCCAGTTTCACCTAAATACGACTACCGGTTTGAGAGATATATACATTTTCATATCGTCGCGCAAAACAGATCAGAATCTATTCGGCACCGTCACATATTTTTAAAATGCAGTTTGAGTTAATTTCCATCAGGTTTAAGATTACAAAGATTATTAGAAAATTGTAGGTATTTTGAAGTAATTATCCAAAACACCAAGATTCATGCGATTTGGATTTCTGAAGCTCTACTTATGATCATTTTAATATCAGCGTTTAAAACAGAAATTCAGATTTCTGGACAGCAACTATATATTGTATTGCAAATCCTATAACAGCTTGTTTCATGGATTACTAAGTAATATAATATACAGAAAATTATATTTCTATCAATGGTGCATCTACACATCTAAATTTTGTCACAAACGGACATCAGGTGTTCGAGTTATGTCCAATTTATAAACAGTGTGCGAATCGGAACAGATTTTGTCCGTCACTTAATATTGTAACGCAGTTTTCTTTATCTTAGATGGGTTTTTAGTAAAACTATAAAACTAAGAAAATCTAGATCATTCGATGTAGATATCAAAATCACGTGTGTTTGCTCAATTTGGATACCGGTATACCAAGTTATATATCCTAGAAATTGACCGATAACTGCAGTTTTCTGTTTTACGATCAGTGAATAAATACGATGTAATTCCTAAACCGTTATGCGGATCGATCTAAAATTTTTACAGCATGTATAAAACAATATAATCTATCATATGTAAATTCCGTGAAATTTTCAGAAGTAAAAATTAATTTCTAAAAATTATTTTAAAGTTAAAGGTATTGATGTGTATACTAAAATCGGCAGAAAGATTAACTAGTATTTTATGCAGGCTTCTATTTTTATTTTAATAAACAAACCGATTTCATGTGACATTATAGATATATTATGGCATGAAATTTGTGTTCTCACAACTTGTAATAAACATTCCTAGTCATGAACAAAGAATTAAAAATACTTTAATTTGAACAAGAGATAATAAGATATTATTAAACCATATAGAATCATATATATCTAAACTTATGTATATGTATATGTATATGTTTATGTGTATCTTTTCTTATGGATTATGATATGAAAAGAATAGGGGGTTCACGATGCATGACAAGAGGAAAATAAGAGGTGGGGGGAAAGGAGAGAGAAGAGACTTACATACACAAGCCGGTATTGTCACCGGGCTTGTCTATCCGCCGATAGCCTCGCGTTACTAGCGAGACCTTCTTGAAGACTTCTTCATGTTCTTCTTCTTGGACTCTAGGTGAAGAGGGAGAAGTGAGAGATAAAAAATGTGAGGAAGGAAAAGATAGAGGAGGACAAATAAAGATGGTGTAATGGTGAATAATAATATATGCATTTAACATGAGAATTAAAAGAGAAATGAAAGGCCACCATTCATTTTGGAAATGAAAGGTCTCATTTGTAGGTTATGAGAAGAATAAAAAATGATAAAAAATAATTGCAAGAATGGGGATTTGAACATGTGACTTATGGAATAACAATGCAAGGGCTTAACCAATGAGTTATAAGGTTGTTCATGCACATATTTAATTAGAATTAAATATATGATGTTGCTTAAAAAGAAAATGGGCTTTTTAGATGGGCTGTAGAGAATAAGAATAATGGATTTGGGTTAAATATTTATGAAACGAAAAATAAGAATGAGAAGTTAAAAACTTAAATATAAGAAAAAGAAATTGTAACTAGAAAAAAAATACATAATAGATTGAGGAATAAAATAATAATAAATTTAATAGAAAAAGGAAAATACAAAGTACAAATAAATACGGTATATTATTGAAGAGAGATAATACAAATGTATAAAGATTTTGGGGTCATTACAGTCGTGAATGATAACCGTCGCAATTTACTTTGCCCTCTTTCTAATCCCTTTATCTTGTCTTTACATATTACCTTCTGCACACCCTACTTAGGCTAATTGGTTTTCTTCATTCCCTACATTTCGGCACCTGCCTATAGTTTGGAATAAGACTATCCAATAAGCGTAATAGGTGTACTCTCCTAAACTAAGGAGCCCTCGCAACCTGAGAGAAGGTGATAATAAAAGACAACTGAATAAACCAATTCTATTTCTCCTGAACCTGGATCCATCCTCGAAGAAGTCCCTTCGAGTTCGTATATAACCATACGATGGATCTATCCAATGAAAATGGATGTCCATAGTAATACGGGGTGTTCTGAGAAATACAAAGGGCAAAAGAAGGAGTGGCAATGACTTATGCAACTAAGACAATCCAAAAGCCAGTATTTTAAGAAGGTTCGGTAAACTTGGTCACTGAGTCATAGTCTAGGGTCGGTCAAAGGTCGCTGCCAAAGAGAGGGAGAAAAGAAACACTCTGCGTGCACTCTAACCTAGATCAGAATGGTTATCACTTTATCTAATCAGGAAACCTCCTACTGTTCCGTCAAATTCTCCTCCAAACCTGAAAGAAGAATCAATCGGGATCACCCGAAGAGTAAACCAACTCATCATTGGGAATCGGGATCCAACTCTCATCGCATGATAACTTGATGGAAGCCACTCAAGTTATCACACTCCAGAAGGTATGCACATGCTTGGCAAGTTTCAGTTTCTTTAGAAACTCCCGATATTTATTTTTGCCCCATCCTCTTATGACCTTGGCTTTGGTCAAAATGTCATAAGTCACATGCCAAGTTCTACCCGTCACTATCCAGATTAATTTGAACCCACCCGTACATGCCCTTGACTTTGGCCAAAATGGCAGAACGACTGTCCCAAACCAACTCATCTATCTATGCAATAAATGAATACCCAGCAGCTACCAAATACTATGCCTTGACTTTGGCCAACAAACATAGGTTGAATACTACTGACCATCCATAAGAAATGACGGAGGGCTACGGCTGGTTTTTGGCGAAAAACCTTTAACGTAATGAACTTGATTTCATTGAAGGAACCAGATAGCTTTTTAAAATATAGTGGCGAAAAACCTTTTGCTAAAGAGGTCACTCCCGGTGAAGGGATCTCGGCTCTTTCCTCGTGGAATGAGGTGCAGGATATTCCAACCGAATACTGCTATGCAAAGCAACTTGTAATCGACTATAGTGAAGTTATTACCCTGACGTAAACTTCTGCCCAAGGGGTCACTCCCGGTGAAGGGATCTCGGCCCTTGCGTCGTCGAATGAGGTGCAGGATATTCCAACTGAATATCACTGTGCAAAACAAAAGAAAACGTCTTTGTAATAACACTTTTTAAAACTGTTCTAACAACATCAAATATAGGTTTGTTTTATCCTTGCATTGATCAGAATCAACACAGTCCCATCAGTCAATCACACTAGAAAAGAACGAAAAATAAAATGTACATATATGCCATCCGCATTCGTCTCTGGGTCCCGTCATCACCCGTTAGGTTACTTAACTAACGACAGAGCGGGGACTGGACTTGCGCGGGTGTAAAACATATACAACATCTAATAGTAGATATACCAATATACAATAATCGATCCAGGCGTGATAATATGCAACATTACAGAAAAAGTAATAAGCATCACAGAACAATACAGATAATCTGGGATCCCCGGGTTTCACAGAGTCGCTACTGAAACCCGACGTTCCCCTGGTCGTGTGGATAGCCTGTGCAATGAAACCCTAGACCCCTACCGGTGCGGCAAGTTACCCGCCAAAACCTGAAGCGAGGCAGCCCCCTACAGCAAAGTGAATGGACCACCCGGCACTTCACGGATTCCGGTAACTTGAGCACCCATCCTTGGGTCAACCTGTACCCCCTACGAGTGCGGCGAATAGTCTGCCAATTCTAGAGTAAGGCCCCTCTGCCTCTCAAAGCCATGAGATACGGACCCGTTGCCCTCCAGAACCAGGCTATCCGTGCACTCCGTCGTGGGGTAAACCTAGTACATAAATAAAAATATATACAACGGGTATATCGACCTCAGCCCGGTCGTGCCCCAAAAAGAATATTATACAAACAGGCAGTGACGTCAGTCCACATGTTGGACGCTTGCCCCGCAATATCAAATGTACAAATAAATCCAAACAGCACTACCATTGCACACTGCTATCCACCACGACATATCCGCAACATTACAGCACAACACAGAATATCAACGCGAATGTCACGTTCGCAAATCCGTCTAAAAGAGCTATAGCAATTAGACGCAATTTACCGCTCAAATGACATTCCCGGTCGGAGATATAATATAATTACTGCAAACTAACAAGTTTAAAATTTCGATCGACAAAACTTCCCGAAGTGGGCCCCATGTACATCTGCTGTACAGTAACAAAATCTGGGCCCAAAAGAAATATACCAGAAACCATAATTTTCTATGTAGACCCTCCAGAAGAAAAATGGCCTTTTGATTCACCAAGATGACCGCGGATCCGCGGCCAAAGCATGGCTTTGGCGCCGGTTCCGCGGCCGTACGGTCGAATCAGGGGGTCGTTTTTCTCCAGTGTTCTTAAAAAAGCCTGCTCGATTTTCTGAGATGCTCAAAATAATTTTTAGACCAAGTTTAAAATCGACATAAACTTTACACATAGAAATTGCAGTTTTGGAAATTTCGCTCGATCGATATTTTAAACGCGTTAGCATAAGTTAGTAAAGCTTAATGGTAAGGCTCTGATACCACTGTAAGTCCACGGTAGCGCCCCGGCCGTCTAACAGACGCCAAATGCGGAACCAAAACTTTTACAACTGGCGCTATCTCGTACTATAATCCGGATCTGCCATTAAAGCTAAACTAACAAACTACAAAGTGGGTAGAAATGTTATACCGAACGATCCGAGTCCTTCGGTCTTCAACTATCATCCCACGCTTTGTTACGGCTGCTCTGATCTCCTGAATCTCCAGTCTTTTCGTCCAGGTGGCACCACGTCGACGGATATTTAAACGGGCTCCCGCCTCTGAACCGAGGCAACTCGATCATCAAGTTTGGTAAAAGAGATGACCAAGATTGATGTAGAGAATGAGTAGAACAATTTTTCTCGTTACGTCCAAAGCTATGGACGAACGGCTAATGAAATTGCCTTTTGGATCGGGTGAAAATGAGAAAAAGAATATACTAATTTCCATGTACCAAATACTTGTATCTTTTTCAAATCAACAACCATATTCCTCCAAGTGGGAATGGCCGACCACTTATAGAAGGTGGGGGGGTGAGTGTAGGAGGAGGGAGAGTGACCATAACAATGAATGAAAGAATGAGTCATGTTAACACATTGCGTTAACATTAAATGCATACAAATGAATCATCTAACCTAGTCATCATACATTAATTGCACAATTAATGCACTAATGAGTCACTAGCCACCTCACCATCCTGGTCACCATCTAGATGCTTCTAGAACCTTCCACACTCACATGACTCACCTCAAGACGAAAAGATAAATCCGTATTAAACCGAATGTTTAATACGGCCGGTAGAAAACTGGAAACTGGCAACTTCCAAAAGCGATCCCGAAACGGATTTCAGGATAACCCCGTAACAGTATAAACATACCCGCATTTGTATTACGACCGAATACAAATGCAACTGAGACAAAGATATTATATCTACACAGTATAATACTCGAATCCGGCTTAAACTAAAGCCCACCGGCATTATCTGCCCGAAATATGACACGTGCGCAAACGCACGTGCATTTTCCGGACCCTGCCATAAAACCATACGGCCTCTACAATGTTTCACCCGAACTTGGGAAACGGTCTGTTGGGGACTCTAATGTCTCATCAACACACAGGCACTAGGTATAACCACTAGCACGTCAGAGGTACAAGCTGTACGTAACGATTGCCTATGTATTGATCGGAAGGGAAGCTGATGAACGAACTCATCCATAAACCCTGCTGAGCCTAACAGTGACAATATATGTATAGTTCGGTCCGTTCGTCTAAGAGTATCGCATATCAAGTCTAGGGGGGTGGATAAAGTCAGACCCCTAATAACGCGATAATTCGTGTCGGTATGAAGCCCATCACCACCTGAGAAACTACTGATCCAAATCAGTAATTCTCCACTACCCCGGCCGAGGATTTCTAATGATGGTCACCCGTGCACTGTGCGACATCAACCCCCAATACCGGGAGAGACGAATCCCCGACGATCCGCTCACTGCCTCCATGTGGCTCAGGACTGTACCCAAAAAAAACCTGTTTGCACGACTCCTTTGAGCCGTGGTAGGGTAGAAATCAAAGCACAGTGGGAACTCACACGAGACAAATGACGATCTCAGGTCGACAAACTAACCTGTATACACGTCACCAGGGAACTTCTATCTGACGATATGTATAATACCAACTAGCATGTTCCCAGCGAGTCCTGTCCGGTGTACTCAATGAGCACCTGTATACATCTTAGGTGAACCAACTGACACCAATGGCTTGTGAGACCGGACATCGCCCCTCGTCGAGGTCTCGACTGTATACACTAGTCTACTCTAGAGTATCGATGCCCTGTCTCGAAACTCCTGCGACTAGGGACACTTTAAGGATGTGCTTACAGACCCCAGCTCCCACGTATATGATC
Source organism: Agapanthus africanus (assembly GCA_030015575.1). Lineage (NCBI taxonomy): Eukaryota > Viridiplantae > Streptophyta > Magnoliopsida > Asparagales > Amaryllidaceae > Agapanthus > Agapanthus africanus. The sequence goes on along the minus strand of CM057346.1, from coordinate 116,854,467 downwards.
GCCATCATACTGCTGGCAGTCAAGCAAGAATCCTATAGGCTCTATCAACATGCAATAGTGAACTAAAGCATGTATACGATGATAAAGACAAACCAGATAGCATACTATCATCTCGAGTAAGACAGTCATATTGGTATAGGTCCTCCCTCAATCATTGCAATCACGTACCTGCGATCCAATAATTGACTTAGATGGCACTATATCCAACAATCTCCCACTTGCACTTAAGGCTATTATTGCGATGTCGCATACTCATAGCTTCAGTGAGTGGATCCGCCCTGATATTTCTTTCTATGTCTCTCTTAATCTCAAGTTCGCGGAGAAAGCCATCTCCCGAATCGAGTAATATCTGTCTTAGAATATGTCTAGATGTCTGATGGGTCCAAGTTCATAAATGAACTTCAAATCCAAACATCTTAGACTGTATCGATAACTGAACCTAATCAGTATCCAGCACCAAGCCTCCCACAGTATCCTCTTGGACCACCTATCCATAATACTGTCCCTCATCATAGGGAAAACTATAACTCTGACAATCACTCTGTCATCCATGTCACCTTTGAAGCCTGGAATGATAACCGTCTCCCGAAGGAGGCTGCCATCATCAAATCCGTAGAACATGTACTTATGTTCTAAACTATTTCCTTATGTTTCTCCAGGAATGGATTAATATAAACTTATCGCATCTAGTGCAAAAACAACATCTGGTGTGGTACTTGACATCTCATGATTGACTCAATTGCCTAAGAAATTGATCTGCCAATCATGTATATCCCTCCCCTCTTTAGTCTGTAAGACACCTTTAGAGAGGGTGACTCCATCATCTGCAGTTACACCACCATGCCAGGAGTCAACTATTTAAAATACCATTAGAATATTGTCAAAGTACCCAAATTGGGAAACTACCCAATTATAGATCTAAAACCATAGATCTAGTATCCAGAATGTCTGATATTATATTCATATCCTTTCTGGAGAAACAACTGTGTGACGACCACAGTACAACCGATTGTAGTATGGGAATTTTACTTCCTACTCTGTGTATGTCATCCAAATACCAGGACATCACACCCTACTGCCTTCTTAACAGATCCATTCCCTATTCTGATGAAGTCAAACACATGACTTTCACATCAAAAATTAGACGATCTAATCTCCGCTATATCTGCTCAAGCCTATAAATAGACATAAGCTACTTGCCCACTATGCTTCTGCAGCTCCCACTGACTACGACAACCCTCTGGCAGAATAATATATACGTACACTTCTAAAGCCAGTTTAGAACGACGCTATACTTAATCTCCTGCCGGGTCTCATAACCTAGAACAAAAGTAGTGTCAAGTCTGGGTAAACATGGACCTCCCTGTCACCTTACTTGAGGTTACCGGAGTACCTCTCGGGTGTCTGAGATTTCCCACCATATCTGCGGAGTGGCTATTGGAATGTCAAACCTGATTGAATATATAGGTCCTATTAAATTTTCCGTAATCGTTTGCGGTTCTGGAATCACTTCCAGTTCTACCATACTCCCACTAATGTTTTCTAAAAAAAATACATTTTACTAAAACTGTGGCGAGTCAAAAACAATATCACTATTGATCTTCCAGATGGTAGAAAGTCAACCCTCGTCATAGCTAGGGTCAACCCACAAACTGCCATTACAGAAACGTGCCTTGAGTTATCCAGTGTCTGGTTTTAAGCATAAGCTGGACAACTCACCATACCTTAACATCGTTAAGATATAAACCATTCTATATCCTATATAGAAACATTTGGCACTTATTTAATTGGAACCAGATTCTAATCATGCAGCTGTCTCCAGTGCATATCAATTTAATGGAAAGATGCTAATCAGCATTACTCAACTTAGGAATATATCCAATTATGAGTAACCTGAAAGAGAAACAAATTTCTCAAAACCATTACTATCAACTGAATACCAATCACAAGTATCTACATCTTCGATTTCTTTGAATCATCCCGATACTTGCGACATCTTGTTCTCTACTTTATTCTTATACCCACAACTTCTCAAAACTTAGACATTGTATTTCTACGAAACACTTATCTAAAAACTAGAGAAGTTACAAGTAAACAGAACAGAGTATGAGAACCTACCCCTTTGTCCTGATGGACACTGAACAACATACAATACTCTGTATAAATCCGCTGAGTTGAATAACTCAAAACCTGTGCGTCGTAGGTTGAAAACTGTACCCAAGCGATTTCCTCAAATATCACCAATTACAACGAATTCCAATATAATGAGGATGATCACTTAATTCCTAATAACTTACTCCCACTCATCATCTGTAAAACTATACAGATGTGAGAGTCATACCTGGTAAATACATACCCTGGAGTAAGTATCTAATCGGGAAATCAGTTTTGCTTCAACAATGCACTGAAACATGAAAATGTTTCCTAGAGGTATCCTGGTATTCTTAGTAATGCCTCTTCCATAATCCAATTCATGACTTCAACCATATATTTTATTGCCATCTCTCTAAATTCCTTTATTTGTATTTATTCATTACCTTCTGTACACCATCGTTAGGCTAAATGGTTTTCTTCCTTCCCTACCGTTCGGCACCAGCCTATGGTTTGGAAGAAGACTATCCAGTAAGCATAATAGGTGTACTCTCCTAATCCTAGGAGTACTCGCAACTTGAGAGAAGGTGATGATAAAAGACAACTGAATAATACCTTATTCTATTTCTCCCGAACTGGGGAAAAAGCAAAGGTGAAAATAGGAGTGGCGATGAAGTACGCGGTTTGGTCATGAATGATAACAGTCGCAATTTACTTTGCCCTCTTTCTAATCCCTTTATCTTGTCTTTACATGTTACCTTCTGCACACCCTACTTAGGCTAATTGGTTTTCTTCATTCCCTACCTTTCGGCACCTGCCTATGGTTTGGAATAAGACTATCCAATAAGCGTAATAGGTGTACTCTCCTAAACTAAGGAGCCCTCGCAACCTGAGAGAAGGTGATAATAAAAGACCACTAAATAAACCAATTCTATTTCTCCTGAACCTGGATCCATCCTCGAAGAAGTCCCTTCGAGTTCGTATATAACCATACGATGGATCTATCCAATGGAAGTGGATGTCCGTAGTAATACAGGGTGTTCTGAGAAATACAAAGGGCAAAAGAAGGAGTGGCAATGACTTATGCAACTAAGACAATCCAAAAGCCAGTATTTTAAGAAGGTTCGGTAAACTTGGTCACTGAGTCATAGTCTAGGGTCGGTCAAAGGTCGCTGCCAAAGAGAGAAAGAAAAGAAACACTCTGCGTGCACTCTAACCTAGATCAGAATGGTTATCACTTTATCTAATCAGGAAACCTCCCACTGTTCCGTCAAATTTTCCTCCAAACCTGAAAGAAGAAGCAATCGGGATCACCCGAAGAGTAAACCAACTCATCAGTGGGAATCGGGATCCAACTCTCATCGCATGATAACTTGATGGAAGCCACTCAAGTTATCACACTCCAGAAGGTATGCACATGCTTGGCAAGTTTCAGTTTCTTTAGAAACTCCCGATATTTATTTTTGCCCCATGCTCTTATGACCTTGGCTTTGGTCAAAATGTCATAAGTCACATGCCAAGTTCTACCCGTCACTATCCAGGTTAATTTGAACCCACCCGTACATGCCCTTGACTTTGGCCAAAATGGCAGAATGACTGTCCCAAACCAACTCATCTATCTGTGCAACAAATGAATACCCAGCAGCTACCAAACACTATGCCTTGACTTTGGCCAACAAACATAGCTTGAATACTACTGACCATCCATAAGAAATGACGGAGGGCTACGGCTGGTTTTTGGCGAAAAACCTTTAACGTAATGAACTTGATTTCGTTGAAGGAACCAGATAGCTTTTTAAAATATAGTGGCGAAAAACCTTTTGCTAAAGAGGTCACTCCCGGTGAAGGGATCTCGGCTCTTTCCTCGTGGAATGAGGTGCAGGATATTCCAACCGAATACCGCTATGCAAAGCAACTTGTAATCGACTATAGTGAAGTTATTACCCTGACGTAAACTTCTGCCCAAGGGGTCACTCCCGGTGAAGGGATCTCGGCCCTTGCGTCGTCGAATGAGGTGCAGGATATTCCAACTGAATATCACTGTGCAAAACAAAAGGAAACGTCTTTGTAATAACACTTTTTAAAACTGTTCCAACAACATTAAACATAGGTTTGTTTTATCCTTGCATTGATTAGAATCAACACAGTCCCATCAGTCAATCACACCAGAAAAGAACGAAAAATAAAATGTACGTATATGCCATCCGCATTCGTCTCTGGGTCCCGTCATCACCCGTTAGGTTACTTAACTAACGACAGAGCGGGGACTGGACTAGCGCGGGTGTAAAACATATACAACATCTAATAGTATATATACCAATATACAATAATTGCTCCAGACGTGATAATATGCAACATTATAGAAAAAGTAATAAGCATCACAGAACAATACAGATAATCTGGGATCCCCGGGTTTCACAGAGCCGCTACTGAAACCCGACGTTCCCCTGGTCATGTGGATAGCCTGTGCAATGAAACCCTAGACCCCTACCGGTGCGGCAAGTTACCCGCCAAAACCTGAAGCAAGGCAGCCCCCTACAGCAAAGTGAATGGACCACCCGGCACTTCACGGATTCCGGTAACTTGAGCACCCCTCCTTGGGTCAACCTGTACCCCCTACGAGTGCGGCGAATAGTCTGCCAATTCTAGAGTAAGGCCACTTTGCCTCTCAAAGCCATGAGATACGGACCCGTTGCCCTCCAGAACTCGGTTATCCGTGCACTCCGTCGTGGGGTAAACCTAGTACAGAAATAAAAATATATACAACGGGTACATCGACCTCATCCCGGTCGTGCCCCAAAAAGAGTATAATACAAACAGGCAGTGACGGCAGTCCACATGTTGGACGCTCGCCCCGCAATATCAAATGTACAAATAAATCCAAACAGCACTACCATTGCACACTGCTATCCACCACGACATATCCGCAACATTACAGCACAACACAGAACATCAACGCGAATGTCACGTTCGCAAATCCGTCTAAAAGAGCTATAGCAATTAGACGCAATTTACCGCTCAAATGACATTCCCGGTTGGAGATATAATGTAATTACTGAAAACTAACAAGTTTAAAATTTCGATCGACAAAACTTCCCGAAGTGGGCCCCACGTATATCTGCTGTACAGTAACAAAATCTGGGCCTAAAAGAAATATACCAGAAACCATAATTTTCCATGTAGACCCTCCCGAAGAAAAATGGCCCTTTGATTCACCAAGATGGCCGCGGATCCGCGGCCAAAGCATGGCTTTGGCGACGGTTCCGCGGCCGTACGGTCGAATCAGGGGATCGTTTTTCTCCAGTGTTCTTAAAAAAGCTTGCTCGATTTTCTGAGATGGTCAAAATAATTTTTAGACCAAGTTTAAAATCGACAGAAACTTTACACATAGAAATTGCAGTTTTGGAAATTTCGCTCGATCGATGTTTTAAACGCGTTAGCATAAGTTAGTAAAGCTTAATGGTGAGGCTCTGATACCACTGTAAGTCCACGGTAGCGTCCCGGCCGTCTAACAGACGCCAAATGTGGAACAAAAACTTTTACAGCCGGCGCTATCGCGTACTATAACCCGGATCTGCCATTAAAGCTAAACTAACAAACTACAAAGTGGGTAGAAATGTTATACCGAACGATCCGAGTCCTTCGGTCTTCAACCATCATCCCACGCTTTGTTGCGGCTGCTCCGATCTCCTGAATCTCCAGTCTTCTCGTCCAGGTGGCACCATGTCAACGGATCTTTAAACGGGCTCCCGCCTGTGAACCGAGGCAACTCGATGATCAAGTTTGCTAAAAGAGTTAACCAAGATTGATGTAGAGAATGAGTAGAACACTTTTTCTCGTTACGTCCAAAGCTATGGACGAACGGTTAATGAAGTTGCCTTTTGGATCGGGTGAAAATGAGAAATAGAATATACTAATTTCCATGAACCAAATACTTGTATCTTTTTCAAATCAACAACCATATTCCTCAAAGAGGGAATGGCCGGCCACTTATAGAAGGTGGGTGGGGTGAGTGTAGGAGGAGGGAGAGTGACCATAACAATGAATGAAAGAATGAGTCATGTTAACACCTTGCATTAACATTAAATGCACACATATGAATCATCTAACCTAGTCATCATACATTAATTGCACAATTAATGCACTAATGAGTCACTAGCCACCTCACCATCCTAGTCACCATCTAGATGCTTTTAGAACCTTCCACACTCACATGACCCACCTCAAGACGAAAAGAGAAATCCGTATTAAACCGAATGTTTAATACGGCCGATAGAAAACTGGAAACTGGCAACTTCCAAAAGCGATCCCGAAACGGATTTCAGGATAACCTCGTAACAGTATAAACATACCCGCATTTGTATTACGACCGAATAAAAATGCAACTGAGACAAAGATATTATATCTACACAGTATAATACTCGGATCCGGCTTAAACCAAAGCCCACCGGTATTATCTGCCCGAAATATGACACGTGCGTAAACGCACGTGCGTTTTCCGAACCCTGCCATAAAACCATACGGCCTCTACAACGTTTCACCCGAACATGGGAAACGGTCTGTGGGGGACTCTAATGACTCATCAACACACTGGCACTGGGTATAACCACTAGCACGTCAGAGGTACGAGCTGTACGTAACGGTTGCCTATGTATTGATCGGAAGGGAAGCTGACGAGAGAACTCATCCAGAAACCCTACTGAGTCTGACAGTGTCAATATCTGTACTGTCCGGTCCGTTCGTCTAAGAGTATCGCATATCGAGTCTAGGGGGGATGGATAAAGTAAGACCCCTAATAACGCGATAATTCGTGTCGGTATGAAGCCCATCACCACCTGAGAAACTACTGATCCAAATCAGTAATTCTCCACTACCCCGGCCGAGGATTTCTAGTCATGGCCACCCGTGCACTGTGCGACATCAACCCCCAATACCGGGAGAGACGAATCCCCGACGATCCGCTCACTGCCTCCATGTGGCTCGGGACTGTACCCAAAAAATACCTGTTTGCATGACTCCTTTGAGCCATGGTAGGGTAGAAATCAAAGCACAGTGGGAACTCACACGAGACAAATGACGATCTCGGGTCGACAAACTAACCTGTACACATGTCACCAGGGAACTGCTATCTGACGATATGTATAATACCAACTAGCATGTTCCCGGCGAGTCCTGTCCGGTGTACTCAATGAGCACCTGTATACATCTTAGGTGAACCAACTGACACCAATGGCTTGTGAGACCGGCCATCGCCCCTCGTCGGGGTCTCGACTGTATACACTAGTCTACTCTGGAGTATCGATGCCCTGTCTCGAAACTCCTGCGACTAGGGACACTTTAAGGATGTGCTTACAGACCCCAGCTCCCACGTATATGATCGCCATCATACTGCTAGCAGTCAAGCAAGAATCCTATGGGCTCTATCAACATGCAATAGTGAACTAAAGCATGTATACGATGATAAAGACAAACCAAATAGCATACTATCATCTCGAGTAAGACAGTCATATTGGTATAGGTCATCCCTCAATCATTGCAATCACGTACCTGCGATCCAATAATTGACTTAGAGGGCACTATATCCAACATCTATTCAAGTTTAAAATCGATTTGGCGAAGTTTAGTGGACTTTGGATATCCCTAGAGAGGGTTAAGGTTAATTTGAGTTGTGTTAGTGTAATTAAGCCTTAGTGGTGACCCTTAAACCACCCTTGGTGCAAAAAACCCAGATCCAACACAATACCAAACCTGAAACCAAAGACAGAAACAGTCCATGTCGGTTTTGTGAGTGTTTAAGACGTGCAGGGAAATCTGGAGTGACCTGAGACCAATACTAGAAAAGTAAACAGTACCAGTTGCCGAGATGGACCACCATGAGGCCACCCTACCAGAACGAGACCGTACCTCCTCAAAAAAACCGGCCTGGCCAGAATTCCTCTCTATCTGGCAGGCCACCCTAGTGTTTTAGGTGCTCAGGTTTCTTCTGTAGGTCACATATACCCTATATAGCACCCTAGTATTGTTTTGGAACATTGTTTTCACCCTAGACAAAATCTTGGACTATTTCCTTGTGTTGCTGCTTCGATTTGAGTTATGGTTTTCCGTATTTTAAATCCTGAATTTTGGTGTTTGTGATTTATCTCGATCACGTGACGTTTGTACGTCTATTTCGAGTGATATCGGGTTGATTTGCGAGAGCTAACCATAGGTTTTGACCTATGTGAGTTTCGCGCGTCGTTTTGGCTTGATTTGGATTTTAATGCGGCATGATACGTTATGATGTGTAGGTACCCTCGCGAAGATTTCAAGACGACAAGCAAGCACATGGCGACGTCGGCAACGGAAAGCGAAGAGCAAGGTGAGTAGATTATATCTACGGGGGAAGTCGGGTGGATGGCGTATAGCACCCCCGCAGTTCGATGTATAGTATGTTATATATATACTATATATATGATTATGTGTTCATGGTTAGATTAGGGTTTTTAGAAGTGGACTAGTATAGCTTCTTAGTCGCGAACCCTAGAATAGGTTTACACTCACACGCATACACATGCTTACTGTTATACCTGTGCGTATATGAGGAGATACACACACACACACACACACACAGGTATGGCACTGTGTATATATATATACTCGTATACCTATACTTGGATGATAAGGATAGTGGATGATATTTGGAGATGAGTCGATGAGTTTGGACATGGTGCCATGAGATCGGTGATATGATGTGGTTCGTATTATGGGATACGACGTGAGATTTTAGCGGGCCTTTAGACGTGTTTTCATACACGCACATATATCTATATAGATGGTATCGGTTTGTACTAGACATAGATCAGTACCCCAGATCATGAGATATGATGATAAGGATACCAGATAATTGACGAGATAAATGTGAGATTCGACCTGTACCCAGATTTGGGATACCGTACGACGGATTTACGTAAGAGCTTTATATTGATAATTGATCCGCACTATTGACTCGAGGATGTCATGTTATATATTGTATCGTATGTGATATTATTGAGGCGGGATCACCGACTATTATTTGTGTGTGTGTGTGTGTATGTGTGTGTGTGTATGTGTATCGACTCAGATTTAGGTGGTTTCCATACCCTTTCGATTAGCTTGTTAGTTAGATCCATAGTTCACTTAGTAGATGTTAGACTAGACCCGAGTCATACCTATTTCAAAACTAACGAATCGTAAGTATTTTAAAGACAGGCAAAGGGATTCTACGGATATTTTCAAAGGACACGTCTTTTCTTAAAAACAGCATAGCCCTTATTTTTCTAAAAACCCCGATTCGTCTTATTTCAAATGGCAAAACTGTATGACATTTATATATTGATGTAGATTCTTCACTGTTGGATTTATTATTCGATTGCCGCATATTCTTGCTATTCGCATCGCATTTCATGTGTAAATGTGTTTATTGTTATATTAAAACCATGTTGTCAGGACACTAACACCATTATCGATGATGCGTATGTTCCACGTACACCTACTTGCCGGCTCACACACTTCATCATCGATAATTTCCATGTCACTACACAGTAGGATTGTTGCATCAGGATATGACTATTGTACACCCATACTTGCATACATACGTATTTGCATATACATAGATGATTCTGGCTTGATTTTGGAGATTTAGGAACCGCAAGGTATATTTTAAAACTGGATTCATTTTTAAAGAGCGGTCTCCCTCGATATGTGCATATTACTGTTCCATGTTGCATGATATACGGATATGCTTACATTTCTGTTATATGTCGCATACATCATGCTTTAGATTATACGCATTGAGATATTTGTTTTCATGAGATTTCTGGATTTGGGAACCGCGGTTATTTCAAAAGAGAATAAGTATTGTTTAAAAAACCCGGTTTCCCTTGATATGATATTTCAGTGCGTCCACCATATATTTTCTCGGTTCTGAGACGTATGACATGTGAAACCCGATTCGAGGAGTTGGATGAGGCCGATTGCGGGTACATGGTGGACCCGGTATGGTACCCCGGGGCGAGAACGGATCTGTCGTGCAGCAGGCGATGAGCCTGGTAGAGAGACCACTACCTACCGGTGATTGTATTTGGGGTCGGCGGATATCCGGAGGATACCGACCGGAGTCGAGAGATGATATGGGCCGATCCGGTCTGACGGAGCCCGTGGGCCGATCCGGACTGACGGAGCCCGATATATGAGGATTTACGTGCCGATGCTGGGCACTGATTTCATGATGTTTTCGAGTGTCGATGCTAGACACTCAGGTTCCATGATTTTGATATGTCACGAGGGACACATGTTGATTTATATCCTCATACTTTCATGCATATGCTTTTATGACTTTTACATGCATGATGTTGTTTTGTCATTGGTTGACACGTGGATGAGATCCACATACATACAGACATTGATTACATAGTTGGATGATATCCACATACTTATGGACTTCATGATATAGTTGACATTGATTCATGTTGATTACATTGATCACACCTTATATTTATGATATGTTGCTACCTGAGGCACTGGCACGAGCACTTGGTACTACACTGATGTATAGATGTTTACCCTTGCCACCTTATCATTCTTCAGACTTTTTCATATTGAGGATTTATATATATTACTGATCAAATTGACCTAGGATTGAGTCATACATACGATTTCTGCTCTGTGATGTTTTCTATTCACGAGTTCGCAACTCACCCCCATTGTGCCACAGTTCTTGCAGGTTTTTGCCGTACAGGTTTCATTGCGGTTTTTCTGGCACACTGCATCCTTTCTGGGTGATTGCTTTGGTAGGTAGGTTCACTAACATCGTGACCACTATTGTACTTATTTATTTCCAGTTGTATCTAGTAAATTCCATCAACCAAACTTGTATATTTATTCAGACTTAGAAAACCAGTTGTGTATTATTTCGACCTTAGAGTCGCGCGTTGTAGTATTATGGTTTTCATGATGATTTTGAGTTTCCATTTGAGTTTTTATTCTCGCTCTTCGGCGTTGTATATTATATTGCTTGTGTGGTTGTGACCGTCGATTGACGAGGAGCTAGCTCCCGCTCAGGGATGCCTTTTATCATTATGCATATATTATTCTTGTTGTACCCCATTTGGGGCCAGTATTTACATAGGAAACTCTGCCGAAATTTTCAGAAAAGACTTGAGGATTTAAAAATGCATATTCGGCTTACTTATTTAAAAATCTTGTTTTTAAAACATGTTTTCTTCAGTTCTTTAAAACTAGTTTTCCTTCATTTATTATTTAAAATGGTTTTAGATTTATAAGCTTTTGGCTTACTTGAATTAGATGAGGTCCTATAGACTTCATATGATTCAAGGGCCAGTTACGTGCTGTTTCGGGTCGTAACATAATGCTTTTTGATGGGGAGTAGTTGTTTTCTGCCCCTAGGAGAACTCGACTCAAATAGTACAGAGCTCTCCTTTCTCTAGTCATTCTCTTGTGCCCATAGCGCACCCAGAGAACCTTCAAGGGCCGTTGTGTATAGGATAAGCGGTTTTCCCTTAACTGGAGTGGTCAACACGGGCAGATTTTGTAGGTATTGCTTAATTTCGTCCAGTGCATTTTGGCACTTATGATCCCAGACGAACGGGCTCCCCTTCTTCATTAGATAACTGTATGGACAGCATTTTCCGGAGAGGTTGGCTATGAACCGCCGGATATACGCGAGCTTTCCTTGGAGAGATCGCAGTTGTTTGAGAGTTCTCGGCATGGGCATTTCCATAATCGCTTTGATCTTTGATGGTTCTATTTTGATGCCTCAGTGTCATATGATGAATCCTAGGTATTTGCCCGAAGAAACTCCAAATGCAAATTTTAAAGGATTCATCTTTAGATTGTATTTTCGAAGACGTTGGAGCCCAGTGTTCCTCGTACGATTTGCTTTTTATCACAAGGTCGTCAATATAGTATTCGACAATCTCGTGTTTGAGGTCATCGAAGATCTTCGTCATGGCCCTCTGATAGGTAGTGCCATCGTTTTTCAGACCGAAAGGCATTACCCTGTAGCAGAATATGCCCAACGGAGTCCAGAAGGCGGTGTGCTTTTGGTATTCAGGATACATTTTTATTTGGTTATACCCTGAAGATCCATCCATGAAGGGGAAGACCTCATGGGTAGACGTGTTATCTATCATCAGCTCGGTAACTGGTACTGGGAAATCATCCTTTGGGCAGGCTTTTTTGAGGTCCCGAAAGTCTATGCGCACCGTCCCATTTTTCTTCATTACTGGAACAATGTTGGCAATCCAGTCGGGATATTGAACTTCTTGGATGAAGCCGGAGTCAATTAGTTTCTTGACTTAGGCATTGATACTCATCTCGAGTTCGAGTCGCATTCTTCTTGGTGCCTGTTTGACTGGTTTGACGTCTGGCGATATAACCAGTTTATGCACCGCTATTTTTGGGTCTAGTCCCAGCATCATGGAATAGTTCCATGCGAAGCGGTCTTTATATTGCATAAGCACGTCCTTTAGTGTGGCCATCTGTTTTTTAGACAACAGTTCACTGACAAACGTGGGCCTTGGCTCGTTTTCCGTCCCCAAGTCGATTTTTCTCAGGTTGTCGGCCGTAATGTGTATCCCATCTTCCAGCTCTTTTGGTGCTGGTGGAAACTCTGAAATCACCTCCTCCTCGTCCTCATTTGCGAAGCACTTGAAGAAGTCATCCATATTCTTGTGCCCTCCTTTTGAAAATGTTATCACGTGGCAGGTACGAGTTTGCTTCCAGTCTTGATGTTGAGCTGGTCCTACCTTCGCGATATAGGTTCTCTTTGGCTCATGCTTTTGCGATGGGGTCACCCTCCAGCTGTCGGATAAAGCGAACCCGCCTTGTTGATATTGGTCTTCGACCCGATCTTTAAAATTGAAGCAGTCCTCAAGGGGATGTCCTATTGCTCGATGATAAGAGCAATAATTCGGGTGATGAACCTCATTTATCTGTTCGGGGTACCGAGGTTCCGGGAGCGTCATCATTTGATGCTTTATGACAAGGTTGAATATTTTCCTTGTCTTGTCTTGGGGGAAAGAGTATTCCCGACCCATCTTCTTTATAAAAGATAGATTCCAGTTGACTTTTTCTCGATTGCGTGGCTTCTTGGATCCTCTTTGCTGTTTTAGAACGTCATTCTTGTTCTTCACCTTATTTTTTCCCCTGTTTCGGGCTTTTCTCTTGTTGCGAGAATGTACAACGGGCTGAGGGTGAAGGGCTTCGTAATCTTCTCTTTCTGCAGACTGCTGAGTGAGGCGCTGCGTCCTGGCCTTTTCGTAAATAGCCATTTTGCGGCTGTGATCATCCCGAACCTTTTGACCGGCTTCCCTTATTAGCTTGTCAACTTGCTCTTCGAACGACAGACTTGATGTTCTTATAGCGGAATTTTGCTCCCTTTCAACGTCAGCGCTATCTGGAAAAACATTCCCTTTTTCACCGGAGCTATTTATGACGCGGCAACCATGGAATCGCTCCTATTTCTTGGACCGAACATATCCAAGCCCAGTCGTCTCCATCCTCCTGTTGGGCATCTGTCGCTGAGTCCTGGGAACATCCTAAATTTTGTTGTACAACCGGGCTTGTCGAACAGTTTGTTTGAAGGATATGCCTTGGTATCTTAATAGCCTTTTCAATCCCTCTGCGTAATATCTGGGCAGACAGATTGGTTGAAACCTGTCAAGCGCAAGCTCGGCACCATGACAGACTTCTTTCTCCACTTTGGTCTCCGTAGATTGATAGAAGAGGATCGCCTTTTCACCTCTTTGCCTGGGAGGGACGTAGAAAGTCTGCAGCTCTTGTACGTTGTATGTATCAAGCGCATCAAGTTCTTTGTAATGCCGTGGCGGAGCTATGGTGATTTGTAAACTTTGATCAGCTCTAGTAATGGCTTGTGCTGACGGAAGAACGGAAAATACGGCGTTGGCCTCATTCTCAGAGTCGCTGCCGAAGACCAAAATAGGAGTAGATGGTCCGGGCCTATTGCCTTGGGGTTGCCCCGATTAGACTGTTTCCTCATCTTCCTTGGTGTCAGTCCCAAAGATCGGGATGGTAGTGATGGGCTTCTGTTTAGCCTCCGTCTTATGACATCTTTCCGTTTCTTTGAAGTCTGGTAGGAAGTACTTGGCGTCTTCATATTTTCGGACTTCGTTTATAGTGATTGGATTTAGCTCCCCCATAACGATGTACTCGAGACCGTCTTTGAAATACTTCATACATTGTATTGTGTAGAAGGGATGAAGTTTTACTCATGTAACCAAGGCCTGCCGAGCAGAGCGTTGTAGTAAGTCTTGGCGTCAATGACATGAAATTTGATGTCAGTGACGAGTAGCCCAAAGCGTAATGTCAGTATTACGGACCCGAGCGTCCGTGATGACTGTGAATCGAACCCGGAGATGGTGATTTTGTCCTGATCCAGGTGCCGAACGTTCATGCAAATCTCTTTCAGCACCTTCACGTTGAGGAGGTTGACAGAGGACCTGTTGTCGACAAGGATTTTGCTTATCTTGATGTCGTGGCAATACCCGGTGACATATAGTGGACGGTTATGCTCGCACGTTTCGAGGAGGAGATCTTCATCGCTGAATATGATGTCAGCCGTATGAACCTTTGCTAACTCGTCCTTCATCCTTTCTTCTGCGAGGAAACTTTCTTCTGCGAGGAAAGCTTGAAATTGATCAGGCTCTTGCAATGCCTTGATTAAAGAATCTCACGCCTCTTTGGACAGGAGGAGAGCATCCAATATGCTCAGTTGTGAGGGCATCTTCCTCAGATGTGCTAGGACATTATAATCCACCTTTTTTTTCCTAGGTGGTTTCTTGGTTGCGAGATCTTTAATTACTCCATCATCGAGGATGATTTCCCCAGGGACTTATTCTTTCCCCTTATCTCTTTTGCTCGAACCTTTGTTTGTAGGTCCAAGGTTATTCTCAAGCAGTGTGCGGTTACACAACTGAATGTTCTCGCAGTTCTTCTCCCCCTATTCTTTTTCGGAGGTGGAGTTCTTGAAGAGAGGGCTGAGGGTCATTTCTTCCTCAGAATCGCTCCCGAAGGTAAGAATTTAGAGTTTTTCGCTTTCCTGACCGATATCAACCATATGACAGTTGCCAGTCGTTTTCTCACCCACATTTGTCGAACTTCTTTGCTGTCGACGAGCATCGCGTTTCATCCTCTTGAAGTGTTGTTGATGGGAAACATATCCTTGCCACCACTTCTTGAAGGCACTGCATTCTTCGGTGGGGTGAGTGACCCTCCGATGGTATAAGCAGTAGTTCGGATGTGAATCCTTTCCGTTGAGGCCTATAACCCCGGGTGTGTTTCCTTTGAGAGGCGGCAACTTCATTCCCACTGACAGGGCTTTAGCGAACTGTTTCTCTGTCTTGATCCTGCTCTTATTTTCCGCAGGTGTGCATTGGTTTAGTTGGAGTACTTTACGACTCCTCCTTGCTGCAGCTCCTTCATCCTGACGCTGACGCTTAGCCTTTTCGTATATGGCTGTTTCACGTTCTCGGTCAGCTTTGCTTTTTTAAAAGGCTTCGTTTAATAGCATATCGATTGGGTCTTCTAACAGTTCTGGGGATTTTTGTGCCGCTCCTGCCCCCAGTTCTTCTGCGTTGCTTTCCGACGCCGAAGGAGCTTCTTCGACATTTGATGACGAATGGGAGACCATGTGGCAGCTTGCTACATTGTCCTGGGTTTCTTCTGATGAGTCATTTCCCTCACCATCATCATTATCTCCATTTTCAAGGATATGCTTGAGAAACTCTTCGAGAGTGACTGGGGTCCGCGCCTTCTAGTTGTACTCCTCCAGCGCGTCGATATACTTTTGCAGGTCCGTGGGCTTGTCTTCATACTCGGCAGGCTGTACAGGCTTCTTGGTCTTCTTCCTTTTCTTCGAAGACTTTGAAGGCTTGACCTGGGTTTTTTTTCCCTTTTTCAACTATTTTCGGTGCGGAACGCGGTTTCAGCATCCTTTCAATGATCTCGAGCTCTAGCGGGCTTTTCCTTTTGATCGCCAGAAACGCCTGAAGATCTTTCAGCATTCTTTTGGTTTTAGCTGAAAGGACAACTTCCCATGGAGCTTCTTTCACGAGAGAGCATGATGCCCCCAGCATGTCTACCTTCTTGGGAGTGTGCTTCTGTGGTGGGTTGACCCTCTAGTTCTCCGATAGCGCAAATTTCCTTTGTTGGTACTGATCCTCGACCCAGTTTTTGAAGACGTAGCAATCCTTAATTGAGTGTCTCACCATCCTGTGATAGGAGCAATAGTTAGGGTAGTTGATGTCTCTAGGTTGCGATGGACGTCGTGGGTTCGGCAACGTGATGAGTTTGTTGTGCACTGCCAGCTCAAACAGTCTCCTCGTCTTATCACGGGGAAACGAGTAAGCACGTCCTAGCCTTTCTTCAAGGGATATACGCGGACGCATATTTTTTTGGCGAGTAACTGGCTTCGGGTCACTCGGTTGTTGTTGAGTGTTGGCAATGAAGGCTTCTTTCCCTTTACCCATGGCATTTCGAGGGTCCACTTTTGAGAAGGAAGGCCCATGGCCCATCTGGTCCATTTAGGCCAGCTTGTCGATCAGCGCCTGGAAGGTGGTCGGCTTGAAGAACGTCATGAACTGGTACACGGTCACTTGAGGATCAAGGGTCCCGATGAACATGCTCATGGCAGGATATTCTTCGATGCGCTTTTTGCATTTTGACCATAGGTTCCGCCACCGGATCGCGTATTGGACCCAGGTCTCTCCTGACTTCACCCTGGCATTGATTAATGTTGTGATCAGGGTGCGTTCGCTTGCGCTTGCGAACCGCTGTGTGAACAGCAATTCTATTTTTGTGAATGTTTTGACGGATTCATTTGGGAGCTCCGAGTACCATTCGAATGTTGTTTCTGACAGGCTGCCAACGAACTGGCGAAGCAGCAATTTGTCGTCGCCTCCCATATTGCTGCACAAAGCTCTGAAACGAGCAATGTACTGATGAGGATTGCTTGTCCTTTTGTACATATGGAGCTTGGGGATCGTATATCCCGGCGGGAACTTGATTTGATCTTACCATCCTGGGTACGGTCGCAAGGTTCTGACGACTTGGCCAGCCGCTTCGTTGGCATGATGAGCTCGTATTTGTTGAGCTATGTAATCATCAAGGGCGGCTTTGGAGATCGTTTTCTCCCTGGCCACTGATAGAGCCGGAAGAGGGTTCGATGTTTCCTCTATGTCGTCCTCGATGATTATTGATGGACCTTCGGCTGGAGGTTCTGGCAGAATCATCATTCCAACCATGTCCTGAAACAGAAGCACCATCTGCTTTATATTAGCAGCTTGTTCCGTGGACTCCTTGTCTTTTCTTTCTAGCACCCTTCGCAGGAACTCTGTATCGGTTTCCTGCTCTTGGCGCTGTTCACTTGCTGATTCTGGACTTTCTTTCTGTCCGGTGAGTGCTGCCATTTTTGTCAACATCTCCTAGAGCTTTTATTGTTGCTCCTGAGCTTTTGTCAACGATCGAGTTTGCGGCCGATGACCCACGGAAGCACGACTTTCCTTTTTCCTGGAAGCCATGTAAACCTCGTGTATGATCATGCCCCCAGACTTAGGGCATTTGGGTCCATCGCCTTAGGAATTTTCCACCGGCGGTAGGAGATTCTCCAGCCTCACCCTTTTATGGGAGGTCAAAGTTGAAGGAGCCGTTGTAACAGGCACCCATGTTGAAGACGTCCCTTTTTGTATGACGGATGGATGGTCCTCCTCTTACCGATCCTTCATTTTCTTCAGTCGGCGAGAGTAGTCTTTGTTGATCATAGAATCTTGGAATTTCCGCCAGACCCTGTGGATTTAGGAGGAAAGCCGCTGAGGGGGCTGCTCCGGCTTTTCCTGCATCATGTTTTCAGCAGGTGGGGGAGATTTCCTCAGCACCACGGTTGAAGAGTTCTTTCTCTCCCTCCTAAGTAGATCAAAACTGTTCCCGGTTGGAACAGCAGTGTCAACTTCCACCATTGGAGCTGGTGGGGTAAGTCCAGAGGGGAGTTGCCCCCAACCTTTCTCACTTGACGTCAGTGGCGATATTGAGCGTGTCTCGCAGACGGGACCACCTCAGTTGTGGAAGTGGCTCTGTCATGCCCCTAGCTTTGATGAGGGGCTACTGTTGGTGCCAGCTTGTCGAAGACCGACGTCCGTTGAGAGGGAACGACCAATCTTTCGAAGGCCGATTTTCTAGTAGGGGAAGCACTTTTGATGACTTCACCCGCAATAAGAGTTGAAACGGCCAATCTGTCAAAGACCGATCTTTTGGTTGGCGAAGCACCTTTTACAAATTCACCTGACGGAGGAGTTGGGAGGACTATCCATTTTGGGATAGCCCCTTCAGGTATCGCGATCCTATTTTCTAGCCCACTTGAGCTTCGACTCAGCCTGTTGAATACTGAGGTGGCATACTTGGACGACCCGTTGAGAGGGGCCGTGGTGGTTGCAAGTCGATCGAAGACCGACTTCTATGGAGCTTCCTGTGGTGGCACTGGGACGCTGAAACTCGCTGGCGGGAGCATGGTCCCGAAGAACAATCCAGTGGTGGCTTGAGTCACCTGCCCCACTGGCATTGAAAAGATGGAGGCCGCATTGGGCCCATATGTCACTCCTCCAGTTGGGGCGGAGCGGGAGTTGTTGTTGCAGTTTGTGCAGCTTGAAGCCATTGATCTTTTTTTTCCTTCTTCTTCCTGCATAGAAGCAAGACATCAAATCTTAGTACCTCAAACCCAAGGGCAACCATAGCAAACTGCGATTTTGTTCGCGAAACACGACACACGAAGTGTGGAGTAGAAAGAGGAAAAGGTCCCACCGGGCGTGCCAGAATCTGTTCATCGCCGAAAACGGGGACGAACCGGGATGGATCGTCCTGCCTAAATTTGGGGGCATATGCTATTTGGATTTATCCGTCCACCTCTCCGAAGATGCCAAGTTGATTTATGGCACCGTATATCGGAGGTTTGGACAGATGCGGCCGTTGTAGCAGACTTCATCAGATTCCCCCTCTTTTGCGAGGGGTTTTTGATTGTGGGGACGCTCTTCCCTGCAGGAGCAAGCCCCTGCAGTTAATTACGTTATCGTATCATGATATCCACTTCTGCAGGGTTACCTAAGACGGCAGCAAGGTTTCAGGAGGTATCGTCCATGCCAAATTCAAAAATTTACCGTTTTAGCTAACCCTAACAAAGAATCGTATACTAGAAATATACGGAATACTAAAGCAAACACATTGCAAATGAAAAGTGAACAAGGAATACAACCTTTGTAGACCGGTCCTTCACTTCAATAGCTCCATGCAGTAGTCCCTTTCGCTGCGATCGTGAACTCCGGACTCTAGAGAGGCTCTACGAAGAAACGAACATGCTTGCTTCGATGACTTCGAGGCCGAAGATGATCTACGTAGAGGAGACACTAACCCAAGCTATTTCTTCACTAGGTCAAGAACTTTGTGAAGAGAACACCCTATACTAAATGGCAAGTAGTAAAGGATGATGAGGTAGGAAGTGGGCTCACTTTAGAATTGATTTTCTCACACTTTTTCTCATAACTCCATTAGATCTAGAAAGCTTTTGAGGAGGAAGAAGAAGAAGATGATGAACTCTAGTTAATAATTCATCCAAATGAATTATGTAACCATGGGTGAGTTAATCCCTCATGCTTAACACATGTAGAGAATTAACCAAGCTATAAGGTTAAGGGTTGGGTTAACTAATATCTAAAAAAATGATAAAAGAGAAGACTTTGTCAATGTTTCTACAAGCTTCATGTAAGCTTGACAACATTGACCAAGTCAATGCTCTTTTGTAATAACTTAAGAAAATAAATACCCTAACTTAACCCTAGGTTGATATAAGTCTCATACACCCATCTGGCATGTATCATCAACCATGACACAATACATGTACATAAAAATATATCACATATATACAATGTGTACATCAAGTGAGAAAAGAATCATAAGTGAGCTAATACTAGTTAATGTAATGTAATATATCTAATATATAATTATACATTAAATTATTAAATCAACTCTTGATTTAATAATCCGGCTATAACCGACTAATATCATGTGTAACAACTTATCGAATCAAAACTTGATCCGATAACCCGACTATATCGCATATAACCGACCAATGTCACATTTCGCGAGAATACAATATGGTATCTCATATCGTATCAATCTCGGTCCCGCAAATATCACATATGTTCTCCTACTCCATTTCGCTTGAGCCAGGAAACCCCTGTGCAGGACTCTAAAGACTCGTCAATACGCCGACAGTAGGTGATGATCATATCAAACACCCACAAGCCGCAAGCGGTCTTCTAAACGTAACGGCCACTCGGGTATTGAGCGATCAGAAGATCAACAAGCAAGCCTGCTCACACTCCTGTGAATCCAATCAGTAACACTACCGTACAGTCCGGTCTCTTCGTCTGATATGTCGCATATCCGTCTAGGGGTGGTAAACGTCAGACCCCAGCAACTCGATAAGTCGTGTCGATATGAGGCTCATAATGGGTCGAGAAACTACTGATAACACTTACCAGTATATCTCTGAAGTAGCCTTGGCCAAGGACTTCCTGTTATAGTAGCGCAACATTAAGTCCCTATACCGAGAGAGACGAAACCCCTCCTATCGCTCATTGCCTCCATGTGACTCGGGACTGTACCCAAAAGCCACCGTTTTGCACGTTCTCTTGAACGTGGTAAGGTGGAAGTCAAAGCACAGTGGGAATCACACAAGACTCTATAACGATCTTGGGTTTACAGACTAACCTGTACCAGTGTCACCAGAGAACTGCCATCTGACGTGAGGTATAATACC
This sequence comes from Agapanthus africanus, assembly GCA_030015575.1. Lineage (NCBI taxonomy): Eukaryota > Viridiplantae > Streptophyta > Magnoliopsida > Asparagales > Amaryllidaceae > Agapanthus > Agapanthus africanus. The sequence goes on along the minus strand of CM057346.1, from coordinate 116,833,514 downwards.
ATATGGGAGTTCTTGGCTGTCCGTCCAGTGTACCCAGTCTCCACTGAGCACCCGTATACTGTCTCTGATGTCAAACACCAATGGATATGGGATCATCCATCGCCCATCTACATGGGTCGAGAAGCTATACGCTAGTCTACTCTGGTATATCGATACCCTGTCTCGATACACCTACGACTAGAAACAATTGAAGGATGTACTTAGCGACTACTCTGTCCCCACTAGTATGATCTGCATCATAGTCCTAGTAGTCAAGTACTCATCCTAAGAGCTTTATCAACATGTAACATAGAGACAATGAGAGTACATGTTAAGATAAAGAGCAACCAGATAGCTTACTATCATGTCGAGCAAGAAAGTCCTCCATATATATGTCCAAGCATCCACTATAATATATATCGTATGTACAGTAATGGCCTCTAGGGCATACATATAACTAACAATCTCCCACTTGCACTAGGGCCATCTATTGTACTATCCAGTACCCAACAATCAAAAATGGTTAAAGTATCTCATACTCAACCATCCCATGAAAGTCTCTACTAGGAATAGGCCTTTGTGAGTGGATCCGCCCTGTTCTCCTCTGTGTCTACTCTCCGAATCTCGATCTCCCTGGAGATCATCCATCTCCATGATCAGGTGATACTGCCTAAGAATATGTCTGGATCACTGATGGATGGGGGTTCCTAGGCCAAAGCCACAACTCCATTGTCACACAATGGTAGGAACGAAGTTCATCTCATGAACTAATATACATCCAGACTACCTCTTTGGTAGCATCATTGGTAGCAATGTATCCAGCCTTTATCGTCTAGTATGCCACGGTATCTAGCTTGGAACTCTTCCAACATACCGTCCCTCCACTGAGGGTAAAGACAATACATGTGACCGATATTCAGTCGTCCTTACCACCCTGGAAGCTATCTAGTGATTCTCCCCAAGATCGATTGATACCATCTCACTACACCTAGTGAGAATCCTAACATCCACTTAGATCTATCTCATATATCTAAAACCCAGGATTTAGGAGGTATCACCTTGATCCTATATAGAGAATCCATGTGATAAGAGGAGATTGACCGAGCGTAGCATAGGAAACTCCTTTCCTATCAAGAGTATGTCATCCACGTACAATACGAGGATCATCACCATACTCCCTACTACCTTTTTGTATATACAAGGTTCATCTACCATTTTGATGAAGTCAAACACTTTGAATACCACATCAAAATAGATGTTCTAACTCTGTGATGCCTGCTTTAACTCATAAAGCAACTTGCACACATTTCTGCTGCTCCTACTGTCTACGAAACCCTTTGGCTGTGTACTTACAGACGCTCTTTTCTAAATCATCATTTAGAAAAGCAGTCATGATACCCAACCGCCAGATTTCGTAGTCATGGTATGTAGCAATGGCAAGTAGGATCCGGATGGACTTAAGCATAGGCACTAGAAAAGGTTTCATCATTATCCACACCTGGTCAATGACGAGAGCCATTTACAACTAGTCTTAGCTTTGAAAGTCTCAACTTTTCCATGTACACCAAGTAATCTTCTCAAGATATACTTGCTCCTGATGGGGATTTAACCCATCAGATAAAGCAACCAAAGTCCATACTTTGTTGGTGTATATGGATTCCATCTCAGATCGCTAAGCATCCAGCCATTCTCACAGAGTCCCCACTCCTGATGGTATGTTCGAAACTAGTTGGGTCATCATCTCATGATGCAATCCTCGCTCCCACTGTCATAGAGAAACCGAAGTATCTCTCAGGCGGATGAGGAACCCTACCAGATCGGCGGAGAGGCTGAGGTTCGTTGGAAAGCTATTGAATCCTCCGGGTTTACCAAATCATCAGCTGCAGTTTGTATAGCTGGAACTCCTTCCAGTTCTACCTTATTACCAAAAATTTCTTCACAGGAAATTCCTTTTCTGAAAGGTGGCATGCTGAGAAACAAAACACCTTTTGTTTCTCGGTGTGGTAGAAGATATTCCCTTGCGAATGCTTGGGATATCCAACAAACTTCCACAGAACTGACCTTGCCTCGAGCTTGTCCGGATTTTGCTTTTAGACATAGACCGGACAACCCTAAATCTTAACATCCTTAAGAGATGGGCTCTTCCCATACCATATTGCATATGAAGTGGCAGGCACCTGATTTGGTAGGAACCCTATTCAATAGGTATGCAGCTTCTCAAGTGCATAACCCCCAAAAGGAAATAGGCTACTCAGTATTACTCATCATAGAGCACACCATATCACATAGGGTGCGATTGCTCCGCCCCGATACACCGACATGCTGTGGTGTATACGGAGGAGTAATGCTGAGAGAGAATCTCATTCTCCTTTAGAACAGTCCAGGAATTCCGTGCTCAAGTATTCTCCTCCCTGATCTCATCATAGGACATAATACTTATACCCATTCTGGTTCTCTACTTATGAATTATATTCTATGAATTTCTCAAAAGTTTAAGACTTGTGTTTCAACAGGAACATATGTCCGAATCTTGAGAGATGATCAGTGAATGTAATGAAGTATAAAGAACTGGTTCTTGCATGTGTAGACAGGGGACTTTCATACATCAGCATGTATCAATTCCAAGAGTTCACTAACTCTTTCTCTGTTTCCAAAAAACGCAGCTATGATCATCTTATCTTTGTGACATGACTGGCAAGTTTCACAAGATGTAAATTCAAACTAATTTAAATATGCATCTATATGCCACTTTGCAAGTCGGGTCGCATTGATATGACCTAGTCTACAATGCCTCAAGAAGGATTCGTTCATTTCTGAACTCTTCCTCTTGTGTATGTTCTATACGTTAAGAACTGTAGTTTGATTTAGAACGTATATGCTTTTAGATAACGTGCCTGAACCGATCAAGTCTTGATATAGGAAATGTTCAAAATATTATTCAACAATACAAAATTATATCCTTCTTTACTAAATAAAGAGACTGATATGATGTTGTATATCAGGTTCGGTATCTAATAACATTCGTTCAGAATCAATGTATTTGGTAATACAGGGTGATAACTGCCAACATACTTGGCTGCAACACTTGCACCTTTCCAACTCTTGAAACTTATCACCCATTCTCAGTTCTCTACCTTTCTGTAGCCCATGTAACATATACATATGTGGGATCCTGATCCGGTATCTCATACCCAGGACGTAAAGGAAACTGAGAACTAGTTCTCGGTAATGAACACACCCAAAAAAGATGCATCATCATGTACTTTCTTCGTTTGGGCGGCACGGGAATCCTGGTAATCCACTATTTTCTGCTCAGTCTTATAACAATTATAAATTGGAGCAGGACCAACGTTCCTTAGCTCAGTATAACAAGCGGGTTCGGTTAATACATCCGTATTATTATCTTGATTAAGGCGTGACATGGTCGCTACCTGGAGAGAGAGAAGAAAACACTCAGCGTATGCTCTTGCAATATTAGATTGGTTATTAATTTATCTAATCAGGATGGCTCGCACCGTTTTAGTCAAATCTTTCTTCAAACCCTAAAAGGAAAGACTAGCCGGGATTAATTACACCCTACAAGTTCGCCAATCTTTCAGCCAGGCCAGTGCCGGTACTTTGAGAGAGGTTCCCCATGCTTTTGCAGGGACCTAATTAAATAAACCTCGTTTTCCCAGAGGCGTAACCCCGTTGACACCTTTCTAGACACCTACTTGATCGGCTAATTGTAATGTGTAAAACTCTCCCAGGAGTAACTCTTACTCGCAGCGGGTATCGGGATCCAACTATCTCATAGAAGGTATGCAATCTCATTGCAAATTTCAACACTTGAAATTCCCGATAATGTTTTACCCCCAGCATCTTATGACCTTGACGAAAGCCAACAAACCATAGGCTGCTAGTCAAGTTCAACCCATCATTTCTCGATTGAATTAAACCCACCCGCATGGCCCTTGACGAAAGCCAACAAAGTCACACGACTACCCTAACTCAATCACATCATATGCTTATTCAGATAGGCAGTAATCAGCTACCGCACACTACGCCTTGACAAAGGCCAACAAACGTAGCACGAATACCAACTATTACTTATCTGAAATGACGGAGGGCTATGACAGGTTTTTAAGAAAACCCTTTTCGTAATGAACTTGATATCGTTGTAGAATCGAGTGATTTTAAATGGAGTGTTTTTTTAGGCTTTTACTAGTTTTTCTAAAGAGGTCACTCCCGGTGAAAGGATCTCGGCTCTTTCCTTATTGAATAAGGTGCAGGATATTTCATAAATACCACTATGCAAAGCCAAAACTATAAAAAGCAATCAAAAGACAAACCGAGTTTGTAGCATATGCTAGTTTCGCTAAAGAGGTCACTCCCGGTGAAGAGATCTCGGCTCTTTCCTTATCGAATAAGGTGCTGGATATTCTACAAGGAATACCGCTATGCAAAGAAAGAACTAGAGCTACCTGTTTTTGAAAATTCGATTTATAACATCTTTAGGTTTATTTTCTTTCATTAATTTCATTAATGAAGTCCCATCATTTTAAGTTACCTAAACATCACAGATAAATACAACGTATGCTTATGCCATCCCCATTCGCCTCGATGTCCCCTCCTGCACCGTTAGGTTAAGTAACTAACGGCAGAGCGGGGCAGTGCTAGCGCGGGTGTAAAACATAAGCAACGTCTATATAATATATCACATATACTATATCCTGTATTCATCTCATTAATATATCAAATGATCACATTACAGATATCGCAGCAGAAAACAACATATGAAATATTGGATATACTAGGATTTCCGGATTTTATTTTAAGCCTGTATAAAACACGGATTCCACGGTCGTGATGAATAGCCAATCCCACACCCCTAGACCCCTACGAGAGCGGCAAGCAACCCTACCAATTCTAGAGTTAGGAGACCCGGTCTCGACCCCTCGAGATGGTCTCCTACTGGACCCTAGAACTCGGTTACTTGTGCTCCCCACCTTGGGTCTATCCTAATGCGGAAAAGTAAATAATATACGGTGGTGACATCATTCTCAACCCGGAAGTGCCCCAATAAAAGAATATTACATACAATGAATTTTACATGAATGAAAATGAAAAACTCTCATCTCACATAAAACCCCCGGCTATTCAAACACGACGATCCAATATAACATATCATAGCAACATATAACATCACATGTCATCAACGTAAGTAAATATGCGTATCCCAGTTGTCGTTTACATATAGCACCGAAACCGGCGATACACCACATATTACACTTACGGTCACAGAAAAGAAAGTGAAAAACTACAACAGTTGGAATCCGCAACCACCTTAAACATCATAAACCCAACGTATCACATACTTTGGATTTCATGCCTAACCAAATGAATTTCTTAGACATCACATGCTTAACAATTATAAACCCCGCATTTTAGTCTCGATCTCGAAAACACTTTTCAATATCTAGTCGGGCAATTCAACAAGATTCCCGACATTCTGATCGAATGCTCGTCGGAAACTTTAGTAGACGGCCGCACCCCCGATGCCGTCGACGAAGTGCACTATGGCGGAACACCGCTGCCGCGAGCACCCGAACGGATGCTTTTGGCAACGGGGTTCTCCTACAGTCACTTGGTCGGGGCTATAGGGCGTGGCTATCTATTAGGTTTACCCGGCGAGTATTCGCGTACGCTATGTGATTGCGACGAACTTTTGATCACATCAAAATCCCATGGCGACCGATCAAATGAGACTAAACTGCAAGATTTATAACATTCAAATTAGTTATCTTATAACTACTTATGGATTCCAAATATTTTATCCCATCACATAATATCCGGACGAACGTTAAACTTTTCGATCGATTTATCAAAGTCCCACAATTTCCCGACAGCTCAACACTTGAGCACAGTTTTAATAATACCCAGAATATGCCACAGTACCTATGCACCAGCCGTAGAAGGGCAAACCCAAGTCTCACTCATGTCGCCACGGAACTACGACAAACCCTAGGGTTTGACCGCAGTCCCGTGATCCAAAAAGTCGAGTTAGGGTTTCATTCTTCTAGAGGGTTCATAGGATTACTTGCATGTTTTTCCGAATACGTTAGACTTGGAATAATGGGTTTTTGACATTCGATCGAACTTTTTAATTTCGCCTAGACAATATGTGAATAACCCGAAACAATATTAAAACTACGAATACGAAACACTCCGAATTGCTTATAGTGTAAGATTACATCACATGCAAAATTAGCAAAAACAAACAACACCTGAAACACCAAAACCCAATTCCTCGAACACACCCAAAACTTTAACCTAATCCTCCACTAAATGGCCGGCGAGCTCGGAAACCCTAGCCATGTGCTCGGCCCAATTCTGGCGAGAGGGGGTGAAATTTCTTGTGTGTTCATGTTGCATCTCATACAACATTCTGCACTTGTTTAAATAGTTTTTTTGACAACAATTTTAAATCGACAGAAAGTATGATTTCGTGTTTCAAGTTTCGGAGTATTTCGGTTTCGTAATCCTAACAAAATCCGTATAAATTTCTAGCATGGCTCTGATACCACTGCAGGGTTACCTAAGACGGAAGCAAGGTTTCGGGAGGCATCATCCATGCCAAATTCAAAAATTTTCCGTTTTAGCTAACCCTAACAAAGAATCATATACTAGAAATATACGGAATACTAAAGCAAACACTTTGCAAATGAAAAGTGAACAAGGAATACAACTTTTGTAGACCGGTCCTTCACTTCAATAGCTCCGTGTAGTAGTCCCCTTCGCTGCGATCGTGAACTCCGGACTCTAGAGAGGCTCCACGAAGAAACGAACATGCTTGCTTCGATGACTTCGAGGTCGAAGATGATCTACGTCGAGGAGACACTAACCCAAGCTATTTCTTCACTAAGTCAAGAACTTTGTGAAGAGAACACCCTATACTAAATGGGAAGTAGTAGAGGATGATGAATTAGGAAGTGGGCTCACTTTAGAATTGATTTTCTCACACTTTTTCTCATAACTCTATTAGAGCTAGAAAACTTTTGAGGAGGAAGAAGAAGAAGATGAAGATGAACTCTAGTTAATAATTCATCCAAATGAATTATGTAACCATGGGTGAGTTAAGCCCTCATGCTTAACACATGTAGAGAATTAACCAAGCTATAAGGTTAAGGGTTGGGTTAACTAATATCTAAAGAAATGACAAAAGAGAAGAATTTGTCAATATTTCTACAAGCTTCATGTAAGCTTGACAATATTGACCAAGTCAATGCTCTTTTGTAATAACTTAAGAAAATAAAAACCCTAACTTAACCCTAGGTTGATATAAGTCTCATACACCCATCTAGCATGTATCATAAACCATGACACAACACATGTACACAAAAATATATCACATATATACAATGTGTACATCAAGTGAGAAAAGAATCATAAGTGAGCTAATACTAGTTAATGTAATGTAATATATCTAATATATAATTATACATTAAATTATTAAATCAACTCTTGATTTAATAATCCGGCTATAACCGACTAATATCATGTGTAACAACTTATCGAATCAACACTTGATCTGATAACCCGGCTATATCGCATATAAGCGACCAATGTCACATTTCGCGAGAATACAATACAGTATCTCATATCGTATCAATCTCGGTCCCGCACATATCATATATGTGCTCCTACTCCGTTTCGCTTGAGCCAGGAAACCCCTGTGTAGGACTCTAAAGACTCGTCAATACGCCGGCAGTAGGTGATGATCATATCAAACACCCATAAGCCGCAAGCGGTCTGCTAAACGTAACGGCCACCCGGGTATTGAGCGATAAGAAGATCAACAAGCAAGCCTGCTCACACTCCTGTGAATCCAATCAGTAACACTACCGTACAGTCCGGTCTCTTCGTCTGATATGTCGCATATCTCGTCTAGGGGTGGTAAACGTCAGACCCCAGTAACTCGATAATTCATGTCAATATGAGGCTCATAACGGGTCGAGAAACTACCGATAACACTTACCAGTATATCACTGAAGCAGCCTTGGCCAAGGACTTCCTGTTATAGCCAATCGAGCATAGCGCAACATCAACTCCCTATACCGGGAGAGACGAAACCCTTCCTATCGCTCATTGCCTCCATGTGACTCGGGACTGTACCCAAAAGCCACCATTTTGCACGTTCTCTTGAACGTGGTAAGGTGGAAGTCAAAGCACAGTGGGAATCACACAAGACTCTATGACGAACTCGAGTCTACAGACTAACCTGTACCAGTGTCACCAGAGAACTTCCATCTGACGTGAGGTATAATACCATCTGGGAGTTCTCGGCGAGTCCTTCCAGTGTACCCAGTCTCCACTAAGCACCCGTATACTGTCTCTGATGTCAAACACCAATGGATATGGGATCATCCATCGCCCATCTACATGGGTCGAGAAGCTATACGCTAGTCTACTCTGGTATATCGATGCCCTGTCTCGATACACCCACGACTAGGAACAATTGAAGGATATACTTAGCGACTGCTCTATCCCCACTAGTATGATCTGCATCATAGTCCTGATAGTCAAGTACTCATCCTAAGGACTTTATCAAGATGTAACATAGAGACAATGAGAGTACATGTTAAGATAAAGAGCAACCAGATAGCATACTATCATGTCGAGCAAGAAAGTCCTCCATATATATGTCCAAGCATCCACTACAATATATATCGTATGTACAGTAATGGCCTCTAGGGCATACATATAACTAACAACTTTCTCCTGCTCCGGAAGTTCACTTCGTGTCGTTTGTGTTTTTGTTTTTTAAGGTTGCCCGAGGATTGTATACGGAGACTAATTTATGGCGTCGCCCGTAGGGCGTGGATTTATCCAAATCCGTATATTTTTAGATTTGGGTTTTTATTTAAGGACCGTTAATCTATTTTGAGATTAAGATCGACTTAAATGTATGTGAGCATTTGGGTCTCGATTTGTTTTTGTTAAGGATACGTTAGTCAAATTTGAGGCTAAGATCCACTTAATAAGGTTTTAGGATTATTTTTATTTCAGATCCAACAAAAGAGCATTTGGGCTCTATTGTTTTAGTTTAAGGACGTTTCGGTCCATTATCGCCATTTTGGAGTCGAATATTAGTTTAAGGACATTTCGGTCCCTTATCGCCATTTTGGAGGCGAATATTTGTTTAAGGACATTTCGGTCCCTTTCCAGTTTAAGGACGTAGTGGTCCAGTGTGTTCATCTTGCGCGTACGTGTATTTGTTACATGACGGAATGAACAGGGGTGATAAGGAATTCACCCAGTATAGGATGCGGTCTGATTTGAGGTTTGCATGTCGGTTTGGACGGTTTGGAAATGCACTGAAGAATTGTTGGTTGTCGGGACCCGCCACCTCTCTGAAGATGTTGAAGAATTACAACGACGTATATCAGAGGTGTGGAGAGATGTACCCTTAAACCAAATCCCCTATTTGAGGGAAACGGGTTATGGTGACCCTAGGAATCGTTAGTCATGTTTGAGACTACGATTATCTTAGGAGATATAAGATGAATATCATTTGGGATATCATCAATTGAAAGATCAATAGTCATATGTGAGACTGAGATTAGTTTGGGCAATCATGAGCATATGGGCTCGGTTGATTTGAATCAAGAAGGTTCTTTCCTCAGAGGGCCTAGCCAATTTTGGGCTTGATCTGCTCAGTGGTCTTTTTTTTATTGAAAAGTGCTAAGAACTTGCTTGGGCTCTGTTTAATCAGTCCCCCTTTTATGCAAACAGTGCTGAGCACTTATATAAGTTCTGACACCCACATATGATCATGTCAAGCTTTTAGTAATGGGGAATTACCCAATAAGTGTAAAACACTTTACTCTTTTTGTCTTTATATGGAGTGCTAGGCATTTTTTATGGCGTCCATGTAGGGAGCGCGTGAGGCGCTAGGCACCGGGCGCTGCCCAATGAGTGCTAAGCACTCTTTTCTTCTGTGGCGCCCACGTGAGGGACACGCGAGGCGCTGGGCGCTGCCCAATGAGTGCTAATCACTCTTTTCTTCTGTGGCGCCCATGTGAGGGACACGTGAGGCGCTGCCCAATGAGTGCTAAGCACTCAAATTTATGCACTCAGTGCTAAGCACTCCTTTATTCTATGGTGCCTACGTGAGGCGCTAGGCACTAGGCGCTGCCCATTGAGTGCTAAACACTCCTTTTTCTATGGCGCCCACGTAAGGGACACGTGAGGTGCTGGGCGCTTGGTTTTTCCTTGTATGCTTTGTTCTGATGAATTCGATTCCTAGTTTTTTTCTGAATATTTGATTCTCAAGAACAAGTTCTTTCCGATTAGAATTAAATTCTCAACTTGTGGGAGACTTGTCTTGTGGATCTCAGATCCAGAGAAAGAACTAAGTCTTTTAAAAGGGTTAAACCTTTCAATCAGTAAATGAGATGTTTTGATCTCTTTTTTTTATTTACCTAGAGTTTCTTAAGGAGGGTGATCTTCTTCTCTGTTCCTTTCTGAAGTTTTCTGCTTTAGTTTTTTTTTAGAAGCTTATGGGTGGGGGGATTCCTCTCTCTCAAACTTGATGTCTTTGGTCTTTTATATAGTAGATGCAAGTTTGTTAATTAGTTTTTGAAGAAATCTCTCATTAAGAGATCCTAATTGATTTGAGGATTTTACCCACCATTGGATCTTTGATCCAAGGGTTTCTGTTTTACAGAACATATTTTCTTGTTTCTAACAAGATTAAGATAATATTTTCCCTTGTACATAATTTGTTCTATAAAACGGTGAATTTTTAATCACCGTTGGATTTTTAATCCACCGGTTCTCTGTTTTACATAGGGAAATCTTTCTTATTTAGAAAGATTGAGGAAATATATCCCAAAATAGAATTTTATTCTATAATCCAATTTAGGGGATGTTTTATCCCGACAGAATTTAATGCTGTATTTTAGATGATTTATCATCTTCGTTGGATCTTTAATCCAACGACTCTGTTTAACAGAGAGTAGAATTTAATTCTACCTGGGCGCCGGCGCTCACGTGTTGTGCACGTGGACGCTACTCAAGGTTTTAATTCTTATAATGGGTATTCATGTGCTTTGCATATTGGCGCCCGCGTGAGGAGCACATGAGGCAACATCATAGGATTAATTCCTATCAGATTGGTCTTGGCGCCGGCGCTCGCGTGAGGAGCACGTAAGGCGCCACCATAGGATTAATTCCTATCAGATTGTTATTGGCGCTAGCGCCCTCATGGAAAACAAGTTAGGCGCTCAAGGATTTAATCCTATCTGAAGCGGTACCTACATGCTTTGCATGTGGGTGCACGTGTTTAACACGTGGAGGTTTCCCTTTAGTTTTATAAGGGAACATCAAGTTTTGAGCCAAAATTTTTGGCGGGAACAACAGTTATGAACATTAGAGGATGTTCTTGGTATATGATAACGACAGCCTCCTCCGGGAAGCGGTTATCGGTTTATGCTTGAAGGTGACCTAGATGACCGAGATGTTGTCAGAGTTTTGAGTTTGGTCTCTTTTGAGGAGAAGTATATTGGATAGGGTTCCAATAGGGATTCCGAGGTATGCATGGTTCAGGATGCTGGTTATGACTCAACAGAGGATACAGCCCAAGAAGTTTGTTGGATAAAGTTGTTCATTTATGAACTCAGTCCCATCAAGTATCCGCAAAAATTCATGTAGCGGGGTATCGCTCAGTTCAGGAGATTGTTCATCTCCGTGAAGTTGAGATATAGAGAAAGGAAGTTGGAATATTATAGCGGATCCATTCACTGAGGCTATTTCTCGAACACATATGTTCCTCAGACGAGCTTTGAGAAACTGATTAGTAGAAAAATTGGGTATTCGATAGCATACGGGATGTGGGTATGCGATACCGCAGTAATTAGGCTTAAGTGCAAGTGGGGGATTGTTGGATATAGTGCCCTCAAAGCAATTATTGTAATTGTAGGCATGCGATTCTGATAATTGAGGGAGGACCTATACAGGTAGAACAATTTTACTCGAGATGATATTATGCTATCTGGTTTGTCTTCATCATTGATGTGTATACGTTTTACTTGTTATTACGTGTCGCTAACACATAATGATGAAACCCGTAGGATTCTTGCTTGATTAACAGCATTATGTGGCGATCATATACGTGAGAGCTGGGTAGTCTATAAGTACATCCTTAAATGTCCCCAGTCATAGGAGTATCGAGACTGGGAATCGATATTCCAGAGTAGTGTTTCGAGACCCCGACGAGAGGCGGTGGCCGGTCTCACAAACCATTGGTGTTGTGTCACCTAAGATAGTATACAGGTGCTCACTGGAGGTGAGTACACTGGACAGACTCGCCGAGAACTTCTAGATAGTATTATATTTATTGTCAGATGGAAGTTCTCGAGTGGCATGAGTACAGGTTAGTTTTTTGATCTAAGATCGTCATTTGTCTCGTGTGAGTTTCTACTGTACTTTGATTACTACCCTACCCAGCTCAAAGGAGTCATGCAAACTGGTTTCTGTGGGGTACAGTCTCGAGCCACATGGAGGCAGTGAGTGATTATCGGGGATTCATCTCTCCTGGTATTAGGAGTCGATGTTGCGCTGTGTTCGGTTGGCTATCACCATCAATCTGTGGCCATGGTAGATGAGATTTACTGTATGATTTCAGTAGTTTCTCAGTTGGTGATGAGCTTGACTCCGACATGACTTATCGTATTATTAGGGTTCTAACGTTATCCACCCCTAGATCTCATATACGATACTCTTAGACAAAAAGACTAGACTATACAGAGATTGTCACATTCAGGCTCAGTACGGTATGAACAGACTTGATTGTCGACCTCCCTTTTGAAAGATACCTGGGTAGCCGTTACGTACAGCTAGTGCCGCTGATGTGCTTGTGTTTTTTGGATTTATCTAGTAAATCACTGCCAGCGTATTGTCGACTATTTAGAGTCCCACTCAGAGGGTTTTCCTGGTTCAGGCGATATGTTGTAGATAACGTATGTTGGTACATACAAGGGGTCTGATTAAATATGTGAACCGGCTACATGGATTTTAATCGGACGGTTGATAATATTAGCGGCTTAGGATTAAGCTGGATTATTAAATCAGGTTTTGATTTAATAATTTATATATATATATATTTAATATATGTATTCTAGTATTATTGTTCACTATTCATTTTCTCTCTCTTGGCTATTCGTATTTTTATACGAATACGCGTATATGTATTTCAATACGTATGCTGGGTTGTGTTCCGTATTTATACAAAAAAAATTCTAGAAGATAGACACTTCTTTTATTGATTTTCCTTTAAAAGAAAACCAAAAATGAGGTGGAGGATGAGGTGTTAAGAAGCATGGTACAGAGGCATGGCTATGATTTTAAAATTGAAAATATCATTTGGATTTACTATTCTTTCATGATTGCAAAAATGTGAGCCATTCTTGTTAGGAATATATATGCTCTAGAGGCTATTATTGTATATTATAATGGATGCTTGGACATATATATAGAGAACTTTCTTGCTCAACATGATAGTATGCTATCTGGTTACTCTTTATCTTAACATATACATTTGCTTTAGTTTACTATTTCACTGATACATGTTGATAAAGCCCTTCGAATTTTTTGCTTGACTACCGAGACTATGATGTAGATCATAATAGTGGGGCTTGTGTAGTCCACAAGCACATCCTTAAATTGTTCCTAGTCGAGAGAGTATCGAGACAGGGCATCGCTATTCTAGAGTAGACTAGTGTATACGTTTCTTGACCCTGTATGGGGCGATGGTTGATCCTACAACCATTGGTGTTTGACATCAAAAATTGTGCGCCAGTGCTCAATGGAGAATGAGTACACAGAATGGAATCACTAAGAACTCCTAGATGGTACCATACCTATCGTCAGATAGCAGTTCTTTGGTGACACTTGTACTGGTTAGTCTGTCGACCCGAGATCATCATAGTGTCTTGTGTGGTTCCCATTGTGCTTTGATTACCTCCTTACCACTGTTCTACTGAGTCGTGCAAATAGGTGGTACTTAGGTACAGTCTCGAGTCATATGGAGGCAGTAAGCGATAGGAGGGGTTTCATCTCTCCCGATATTGCGAGTTGATGTTGTGCTGCACGATTGGCTATAACAGCAAGTCCCTGGCCTGGGTTGATGAGATTTACTAATAAGTGTTATCAGTACTTTCTCGATTTGTTATAGGTCATACATCGGCATGACTTATCATGTTATTGGGGTTTGACGATTTCACCCCCTAGACCCGGTATACGACATATCAGATGAAGAGAATAGACTGTACGGTAAGTGTTGCTTATAGGCTCTATGGAAGTTTGGACAAGTTTACTTGTTGATCTTCTATTCTTTTAATACCTGGGTAGTCGTTACGTCCAGAAAGTACTGCTGATGGCTTGTAGGTTTTTGATGTGATCATTATCTACTGCTAGCGTATTGGTGAGTCTTTAGAGTCCTACATAGAGGTTTTCTAGCTCAAGCGAAATGAAGTATGATATGTATAGAGATATGTATGGGAGCTTGATTAAATACGAGTATATGATACCATATTCTAATCTAGCATTATTTGATATTAGCCGGGTTATATATAATATAATCAGATTATTGAACCAAGTATTGATTTAATAATTTGATATATATATATATATATATAAAACTAATATTGTGCTCACTTTAATTTCTCATCTCTTTATATATTATTTGTATTTGATATAAATGATATATGAATTTGTGTCATGATTGATGATAAATAGAAGAAGTGTGTGTGTGAGAATCACATTTGTTTGAAGATAAGGTTGGATAATGATTTACTCATATCAATTAGAATTGAAAAGAATGAGCCATTTCTTTAGAAGAGTGTAGCTTCTATGACTCATTGCTTTTTCAATTTAAATTGACATAAGTTTATCTTTCCTCATGCTTATCTCATAACACTTGCTCATTCTCATCACCATCTTCATCTTCTTCACTTCTTCTCTTGTGACACTATTCACTCAAGAAGAAAAAGAAAGAAAAGTTTTTAATGAGCCCAAAACTCTACTTCATCAATCTAAACCATTCTAGAAATTTATTTTAGGTTGTTTACTTTACTAATATTTAGATTAGTGAAGTGTGAGCTTGAGTGTGAGTTGCCTCAAGGTGGATCATTTTTTACGAAGAAGACTTCGAGCAAGCTCGTTCCTTTCTTCAAGTGGAGCACTAGAGGGAGTTCAAGGGACTACTACAAGGAGCTATTGAAGTGAAGGACTTGGCTACAAAGGTTGTACCTTCTTTTCACTTAGTTTAGAACATTAGTTTGCTAACTTTGAAACTCTAAACCTCCAGTATGATCTTGTTATTAGACTTAGCCCTCTAAAATTTTAAAATTGCATACTTGATGTTCATAAAACTCTAGTAGAGATGCTAAGACATATTTTCATGGTATCAGAGCAAAAAATAGAGGCTTAGGTGAAGTTTAGATGAAGTTTAAGTGTTCGATCGACGTTTTGAATCTAAGATTTCTAGTTTCTGTACATTTTTTCAAAGTTCGATATTTTTTAGATTAAAAATGCTCAGAAAATTGTGCAGGCTTTTTAAGGAGTCATAAGAAAATGGATCCCCTAAACCCCAAAATTGGCCGCGGATCTGCCGCCTAAGCCATGGCTTGGCCGCGGATCCAGCGCCAACTTGAGGATTTAAGTCTCCAATTTTCTTGTGTTGCTTCATCTTTAGAATTTGGACTTTCTGGGTGTTTTTATTGAGGCTCAAGTGGTTGAGGTCTCTGCTAATTGTTGTAGTTTATAATGTCGATCGAAATGTTAAAATCGTCTAATGTTTTGGTTATGTAATGCAATTTTTAGAATCCACAATTAATTAGTTTTGCGAAAACTAGTTATTGATATATGAATCTCATGTTTTATCCTTGCAAGATAGATTACCACGGAGTTTAGATTTGGATCGAAACTCCGTCGTAATTATGTATCGTACGCAAAAACTCGCCGGGAGGTACTAGTGGAAAGCCACGTCCCATTGCCCCGACAAAGTGACTATGGGAGAACCCCATGGCTAAGCGCGTCCACTCGGATGCTCGCGGCCATGGTGTCCCGCCTAAGACCACTTCGTCGACAGCCTCGGGGGATGTGGCCATCCACTAACATTCCCGATGAGCTTTCGAATCATTTACCGGGAATCTTGTTGAATTGCCCGACTTTATCTTTGAAAATGGTTTTCAATTCGAGGTTTAAACGTAAGGTTTATAGGGTTAGGCATGAAATTCGGACTATAAGATAATCTGGGTTTATGATGTCTACAGTTGCAGATTCTAATTATTGTAATTTTCATTTC
The DNA here is from genome assembly GCA_030015575.1 of Agapanthus africanus. Lineage (NCBI taxonomy): Eukaryota > Viridiplantae > Streptophyta > Magnoliopsida > Asparagales > Amaryllidaceae > Agapanthus > Agapanthus africanus. The sequence continues at coordinate 116,817,187 of CM057346.1, read as the reverse complement.
TTTTCTGCGACCGTAAGTGTAATATGTGGACGTATCTCCGATCTCGTTGCTATACGTGAACGATATTAGGGGTACGCAAATTTACTTACGTTGATGACATGTGATATTATAGTGTTGCTATATCGATATGATTTATTAGATCGTCCTGATTGAATAGCTGGGTTATTTTTTATGTGAGATGAGAGTTTTAATTTTCATTCATATAAATTATTGTATGTAATATTCTTTTATTAGGAACATCCGGGAGTGTGGATGTAGTCACCTTGATGTATATTATTTACTTTTCCGCAATAGGATAGACCCCAGGCGGAGGACACAAATAACCGGGTTCTAGAGTCCAGTGGGTGGCCATCTCGAGGAGTCGAGACCGGTTGCCTAACTCTAGAATTGGCAGGGTCGCATGCCGCTTTCGTAGGGGTCTAGAGGTGTGGGCCTGGTGAAAGTGTTTGTTAGCATCACCACTGGGTATTACTAGCACCAAACATGCCATTTAAAAAAATTTCGGGGTGCTAATGAACATTAACCTAGAATCTAACTAGATGATTAGGGTTTTAAGCATGATATAAAGATAGCTACACTAAGTGAAGGAGGCAAACACCTTTGTAGACCACGTCCTTCACTTCAAATGCTCTGGGTAGTAGTCCACGCGACTCCACTGGGCTTCACTTGAAGTTGGATCGAGCTTCCTTTGTGATCATCATGCCGAAGACGATCCACCCGAAGCTCCGCTAATCCAAGCTACTTCTTTACTAAACTCTTTAGTGAAGTAAACACACTACACCAAAGTGCTAATCTAGTGTAGGATAGTGAAGTAGGGGTGTTGTTTGCTCACTAGGGTTCTCACAAGCTCAAGGGTGTTATTTATATGTATGCCCTAGAGTCCATTATTGTACATATGATGTATATTATAGTGGATGCTTGAACATATATAGAGAGGACTTTCTTGCTCAACATGATAGTATGCTATCAGGTTGCACTTTGTCTAAACATGTAGAGTTGTATTGTGGTATTGTCTTGCTCTCACATGTTGATAAAGCCCTTAGGATGTGTACTTGACTACCAGGACTATGATGCAGATCATACTAGTGGGGCCAGGGTAGTCCACAAGTACATCCTTTAATTGTTCCTAATCGAGGGTGTATCGAGACAGGGCATCGATATTCAAAAGTAGACTAGCATGTACGCTTCTTGACCCATATGATGGGCGATGGATGATCCCACATCCATTGGTGTTTGACATCAAAGATGGTATACGGGTGCTCATTGGAGACTGGGTACACTGAACGGACTCGCTGAGAATTCCTAGTTGGTATTATACCTATCGTCAGATAGCAGTTCTCTGGTGACACTGGTACAGGTTAGTCTGTAGACCCGAGATCGTCATAGAGTCTTGTGTGATTCCCACTGTGCTTTGATTTCCACCTTACCACGTTCAAGAGAACGTGCAAAACGGTGGTTTTTGGGTACAGTCCCAAGTCACATGGAGGCAATGAGCGATAGGAGGGGATTCGTCTTTCCTGGTATTGGGGGTTGATATTGCGCTGTGCTCGATTGGCTATAACAGGAAGTCCCTGGACAGGGCTGATACGGAGATCTACTGGTAAGTGTTATAAGTAGCTTCTCGATCCTTTATGAGCCTCACATCAGCACAACTTATCGGTCACTGGGGTTTGACGTTTACCAACCATAGACTGGATATGCGACGTATCAGACGAAGAGACCGGACTGTATGGTAGTGTTACTGACAGGATTTACAGAAGTATTAGCAGGCTTGCTTGTTGATCTTCTGATCGCTCAATATCCGGATAACCGTTACGTCCAGCTAGTACCGCTGACGGCTTGTGGGTGACTGATATGATCATCACCTACTGCCGACATATTGACGAGTCTTTAGAGTCCCACACAAAGGTTTCCTGGCTCAAGCGAAACGAAATAGGAGAACATATGTGATATGTGCGGGACCGAGATTAATACGTGTATGCGATACCGTATTCTATTCTCACGATATGTGATATCGGACGGTTATATGTGATATAGCCGGGTTATCGATTCAAGTGTTGATTCGATAAGTTGATACATATGATATTAGTCGGTTATATGTGATATAGCCGGATTATTGAATCAAGTATTGATTTAATAATTTAATGTATAATTATATATTTGATATATTAATTTACATTAACTAATATTAGCTCACTTGTGCATTTCTTTTTCTCACATTTGCACACTTAATATATATGTGATATATATTAATTGTGTTTTCCTTTTGTGTCATGCTTGATTATACATGCAACATGGGTGTTTGAGACTCACACCATGCTCATGATAATGATAGGTTTATTTATTTAATGTAAATCAAATAATTAGAGGGAAATTTAGCCCATGGTTGAAGCTTGTGGAAGCTTGTGGAATCATTGACTTAGTCCACTAATTTTGTTTGCCTTAGATATTTATTAACCTAACCATTATCTAAAACCATGGTTATGTCTCTATATGAGTTATATGAGATATTTCTCACCCATGGTTGCCATTCTCTCATGATTCATTTTATTCACAATATTATCTCTTTATCTTCTTCTTCATCAAGAGAGAGAGCTCTCTAGGTTTATGAGAGGTGAAGAAAATTAGTGAGAAAATTAATTCTAAAGTGAGCAAAGATCCTACTTCATCATCCTCTACTAGATTAGCCATTTAGTTTAGGGTGTTAGCTTCATTAATCCCTAATTAGTGAAGAGGTAGCTTGGGTTGGTGTCTTTTTGACGTAGATCATCTTCGGTCTCGAAAACTTCGTGCAAGCTTGTTTCTTTCATCTTGTGGAGCCATTCTAGAGTCAGGAAGATCACTACTTAGAGCGAAGGGACTACACGGAGCTATTGAAGTGAAGAACCGGTCTACAAAGGTCGTATTCCATGTTCACTTAGATGTAAAGTTGTTTACATGTTGTATTGTCTAATTCTCTAGTTAAGATTCTAGGGTTAGGGTTGTTTAGCATGGCAATTTTTTGAAAATGGCATGGACGATACCTCCCGAAACCTTGCTGTTGTGCTAGGCAATCCTACAGTGGTATCAGAGCCAAGCTAGAGAATTATACGATATTTGTAGAATTACGAAACCGAAACAACTCCGAAACACCTGAAACAAAAACCAAGTTTCTGTCGAATTTTTAAAAGCCTCTAAATTTTTTTATGCAACTGCAGAATGTTACATGAACACTACAGGAAAACGAATCCCTCTAGCCGGAATTTGACCGGCGACATTCTCAAAAAAATCCGGTGTGGCCGGTTTTCCATCATGGTTTGGGCTTCGTTTTAGTGTGGTGTTCCAGTCTCTGGGTTTTTGTGTTTCAGGTGTTGCTTGTTCTTACTGAAATTGCATGTGATGTTAACTCTCTAGAAAGGAAATTCGGAATGTTTCGTAGTCGTAATTCTAACATCGTTTCGGGGTTTTTAGACGGCGTTAAAAAGTTCGAACGGATATCAATAACCCATTTTCTCTGCCGTTGGAAATTTTCCAATAGTTGGATTTTTCCAAGTTAAAGAACATTCAAAAATCATGCAAGTAAATCTATGGACCCTCTAGAAGAATGAAATCCTAACTCGATTCTATGACCATCGGAACTGCCACCAAACCCTAGGGTTTGCAGTAGTTCCGTGGTGCCATAGGTGAGGCAAGGGTTGTCCCTTCTACGGTTGGTTCATAGGTACTGTGGCATGTTATGAGTATTTTTAAACTGTGCTCAAGTGTTGAGCTCTTTGGGAAATTTTGGGTGTTTCTTGATTCGATCGGAATGTTTAACATCGTCTAGCTATTTGTGGAATATGATACAATATTTGGAATTCATTTGGTTAGGCATGAAATCTGAAGTATGTGATATTTCGGGTTTATGATGTCCAAGGAGGTCGTGGATTCCAAATGTTGTAGCTTGACATTTTCTTGTCTGCGACCGTAAGTGTAATATGTGTTGTATCGCCGTTTTCGTTGCTATATGTCAACGACAATTGGGATACACATATTTACTTACGTTGATGACATGTGATGTTATGTGTTGCTGGGATATGTTATATTGGATCGTCGTGTTTTGAATAGCCGGGTTTTTTTTTTATGTGAGATGAGAGTTTTTCATTTTCATTCATGTAAAAATTATGTATGTAATATTCTTTTATTGGGACACTTCCGGGTTGAGGATGATGTCACCCTTGTTGTATATTATTTACTTTTCCGCATTAGGATAGACCCAAGGCGGAGAGCACAAGTAACCGGGTTGTAGAGTCCAGTGGGAGACCATTTTGAGGAGTCGAGTCCAGGTCTCCTAACTCTAGAATTGGTAGGGTTGCTTGCCGCCCTTGTAGGGGTCTAGGGATGTGGGTTTGGCTGTTCATCGCGACCGTGGAATCCTTGTTTTTTACATGCTTAATATAAAACACGAACCTCCTAATATATCCAATATTTCATATGTTGACTTCTGTTGCTGATATTCTGTGATGTGATCACTTTATATGCTTGAGACGAATGCTTTATTATTATATATATGATATATAATAAACGTTGCTTATGTTTTGCACCCGCGCTAGTCACGCCCCGCTATGCCGTTAGTTAAGTAACCTAATGGTGCATAACGGGATACTGTGGCGAATGCGGATGGCATAAGCGTAAGTTGTATTTTCGTTTCTTCTATAATGCTTAGGAAACATAATTGATGGGACTTCATTAATGAGATTAATGAAAAAGAAAGAAACCTAAAAAGATGTTGTGGAATCAAATTTTCAAAAAGGGTAGCTCTAGTTTTTGCTATGCATAGCGGTATTCCTTGTAAAATATCCAGCACCTCATTCGATGAGGAAAGAGCCGAGATCCCTTCATCGGGAGTGACTTCTTTAGCGAAACTAGCAGATGCTACAACCCATTCGGTTTTGTCTTTTGATTTCTTCTCTAGTTCTTGCTTTCCATAGTGGTATTTGAGAAATATCCTGCCCCTTATTCGATAAGGAAAGAACCGAGATCCCTTCACCGGGAGTGACCTCTTTAGAAAAACTAGTAAAAGCCTCAAAAACACTCCTTTTCAAAAATCACTAGATTCTACAACGATATCAAGTTCATTACGCAAAAGGTTTTCTTAAAAACCTGACGTAGCCCTCCGACATTTCAGATAAGTACTGCTTAGTATTCGTGCTACGTTTGTTGACCTTAGCCAAGGCGTAGTGTGCGGTAGCTAATTAGTGCTTATCTACTGCATATGATGCGATTGAGTTAGGGTAGTCGTACGACTTTGTTGACCTTCGCCAAGGGTCATACGGGTGGGTTTAATTCGAAATGTCGGGTTGTACTTGGCTAGCGCTTATGATTTGTTGACTGTAACCAAGGTCATAAGTAGCTAGGGGCAAAATATTATCGAGAATTTCAAGTGTTGAAATTTACAATGAGATTGCATACTTTCTATGAAATAGTTGGATCCCGATACCTACTGCGAGTAAGAGTTACTCCTGGGAGAGTTTTATACAATCACAATTAGCCAATCAAGTAGGTGTCTGGAAAGGTGTTAACGGGGTTACGCCCCTGGGAAGATGAGGTTTATTTTAATTAGGTCCGTGCGAAAGCACGGGGAACCTCTCTTAAAGTACCGACACTAGCCTGACCGAAAGATTGGCGAACTTGTAAGGGTGTAATTTATCCCGGCTAGTCTTACCTTTTAGGGTTTGAAGGATGATTTGATAAAAACAGTGGGAGCCATCCTGATTAGATAAGATAATAACCAATCTAATCTTGCAAGAGCATACGCTAAGTGTTTTCTTCTCTTTCTCTCTCCAGGTAGCGACCATGTCAGGCCTTAATCAAGATAATAATATGGATGTATTGACTGAACCCGCTTGTTATACTGAGCAGGGGAACGTTGGTTCCGTTATTTCTTATAATTGTTATAAGACTGAGCAGGAAATAGGGGAATATCTGGATTGCCATGCTACCCAAACGGAGAATAAGCATGATGATGCATCTTTTTCGGGTGTGTTAGTTACCGAGAATCGTTTCTCAGTACACTCTACGTCCTGGGTATTAGATACCGGATCGGGATCCCACATATGTAATATGTTGCATGGGTTAAGGAAAGGTCGAGAACTGGGAATGGGTGATCATTCTGTAAGAGTAAGGAATGGTGCAAATGTTGCAGCCAAAGAAGTTGGCGAATATCACCTTGTATTACCAAATGGTAATACATTGATCTGAATGAATGCTATTACATACCGAAACTGATATGCAATCTTATATCAGTTTCTTTATTAAGTAATGAAGGATATAATTTTGTAGTACAGGATAATGTTATGAACATTTTTCTGAATCAAAAGTTGATTGGATCGGGCTCGTTAAATAATGACATATATGTTCTAAATCAAACCACAGTTCTTAACATACAAAACACACACAAGAGGAAGAGTTCAGAAATGAACGAATCCTTCTTGTGGTATTATAGACTAGGTCATATCAATGCGACACAACTAGCTAAGCTACATAAGGATGGATATTTAAATCTGTTCGAATTATCATCTTATGAAACTTGCCAGTCATGTCTCAAAGGAAAGATGACCAAAACTCCGTTTACTGGACACGGAGAATGATACATAGTGATGTATGCGGTCCCATGTCCACACATGCCAGGAATGGTTCCTCGTACTTCATTACATTCACTGACGATCTCTCAAGATACGGACATGTGTTCCTGATGAAACACAAGTCTGAAGCTTTTGAGAAATTCAAAGAATGTAAGCATGAATTCGAGAACCAGACGGGTAAAAATATTAAAATCCTTCGATCCGATCGGGGAGGAGAAACTTGAGCACGGAATTCCGTGACTATCTAAAAGAGAATGGGATTCTCTCTCAGCTTACTCCTCTATATACACCACAGCACAACGGTGTATCAGAGCGGAGGAATCGCACCCTATTAGATATGGTGTGCTCTATGATAAGCATCGCTGAATTGCCTATTTCCTTTTGGGGTTATGCGTTTGAGACAGCAGCATACCTATAGAATAGAGTTCCAACCAAATCAGTACCTACCCCTCCATATGAGATATGGAATGGGAAAAGACCATCTCTTAAGCGAGTTAAGATATGGGGTTGTCCGGCCAATGTCAAAAGGCAAAATCCGGACAAACTCGAGGCACGATCAGTTCTTTGCAAGTTTGTGGGATATCCAAACAATTCGTATGGATATCAATTCTACCTCAGTGAGGAACAAAAGGTGTTTGTTGCTCAACATCACACCTTTTTAGAAAAGGAATTTCTTGTAAAAGAAATTAGTGGCAAAGAGGTAGAACTGGATGAAGTTCCAGCCACATAGACTACAACTGAAGATTTAGTGAACCAGAGGATTCGATAGTTCCCAACGAACCTCAACCACTCCGCCGATCTAGTAGGATTCCTTATCCACCTGAGAGATACTACAGTTTTCTCATTGATGGTGAGGGAGAGGATTGCATCATGGAAGATGATGACCCAACTAGCTTCGAGCAGGCCATCACGAGTGGGGACTCTGTGAAATGGCTGGATGCAATGCGATCTGAGATGGAATCCATGTACACCAACAAAGTATGGACTTTTGAAGTTGCTCCTGAATGGGTAAAACCCATTGAGAGCAGATGGATCTTTAAGAAGAAACTTGGTGTAGATGGAAAAGTTGAGACTTTCAAAGCTAGACTTGTTGCAAAAGGTTTTTGTCAACAACCAGGTGTGGATTATGATGAAACCTTTTCTCCAGTGGCTATGCTTAAGTCCATCCGGATCCTACTTTCCATCTCTGCATACCATGACTACGAAATTTGGCAAATGGTTGTTAAGACCGCCTTTCTAATTGGTGATTTAGAAGAGAGCGTGTACATGACTCGGCCAGAGGGCTTCGTGGACAGTGGGAGCAGCGGAAAGGTGTGCAAGCTGCTTAAATCAATCTACGGGTTGAAGCAGGTATCGCGGAGTTGGAACATCTGTTTTGATGTGGTAGTCAAAGAGTCTGACTTCATCAAAAACGTAGATGAACCTTGTATATACAAGAACGTGGCAGAGAGTAAGGTCGTCTTCCTCGTATTGTACGTGGATGGCATACTCTTGATAGGAAATGATGTTCCTATGCTGCACTCGGTCAAGCTCTTCTTATCACAAAGATTCTCAATGAAAGATCTATGTGATGCCTCCTATATCTTAGAGATTAAGATCTATAGAGATAGATCTAAACGGATACTGGGATTGTCCCAATCCAGGTACATAGACACCATACTAAAGAGGTTTAGTATGGAAGATTCCAAGCGTGGGAATTTACCCATGATCTCAGGACTCACTCTCTCCAAACAGATGTCTCCTAAGACTGATTTGGAGAGAGCTTGCATGCAAGGGATACCCTATGCTTCGGCAGAAGGCTCTATCATGCACACGATGTTATGTACCAGACCCGATGTAGCATACTCACTAAGTGTAGTGAGTAGATATCAAGCAGATCCAGGAGAGAATCACTGGACAACTGTGAAGAGTATTCTCAAGTACTTGAGAAGGACTAAAGAGATGTTCTTGGTATATGGTAACGGTGAACTCCAAGTAGAGTCCTTTACCGATTCGACCTTCCAGAGTGATAAGGACGACTCTAAGTCGGTCTTGGGATTTTTCTTCACCCTCGATGGAGGGGAGGTTTGTTGGAAGAGTTCCAAGCAGGAAACCGTGGCAGACTCAACGATGGAGGCTGAATACGTCGTTGCCAATGATGCTTCCAAAGAGGCTGTCTGGATGAAGAAGTTCATAACCGAACTTGGAGTGGTTCCGTCCATCGAGCATCCAATACCTTTGTATATTGATTATAATGGAGCGGTGGCTTTGGCCAAGGAACCCAGGTCCCATCAGCGATCCAGGCATATTCTGAGACGGTATCACCTGATCCGGGAGATAGTTGATCGCCGGGAGATCGAGGTCAGGAGAGTTGACACGAAGAACAAAACGGAGGATCCACTCACGAAGGCCATACCTTAGATACAATTTGAGAGACTCTTCGGGATGTTGGGTATGGGATACTACAACAACTGACCTTAGTGCATGTGGGAGATTGTTAGTTATATGTATGCCCTAGAGGCCATTATTGTACATATGATGTATATTATAGCGGATGCTTGGACATATAGAGAGGACTTTCTTGCTTAACATGATAGTATGCTATCTGGTTGCCTTTTGTCTAAACATGTAGACTTGTATTATGGTACTGTCTTGCACTCACATGCTGATAAAGCCCTTAGGATGTGTACTTGACTACCAGGACTATGATCCAGATCATACTAGTGGGGCCAGGGTAGTCCACAAGTACATCCTTTAATTGTTCTTAATCGAGAGTGTATCGAGACAGGGCATCGATATTCCAGAGTAGACTAGCATGTACGCTTCTTGACCCATATGATGGGCGATGAATGATCCCACATCCATTGGTGTTTGACATCAAAGATGGTATACAGGTGCTCAGTGGAGACTGGGTATACTGAACGGACTCGCCGAGAACTCCTATTTGGTATTATACCTATCGTCAGATAGCAGTTCTCTGGTGACACTGGTACAGGTTAGTCTGTAGACCCGAGATCGTCATAGAGACTTGTATGATTCCCGCTGTGCTTTGATTTCCACCTTACCACGTTCAAGAGAACGTGCAAAACGGTGGTTTTTGGAGTCCCGAGTCACATGGAGGCAATGAGTGATAGGAGGGGATTCGTCTCTCCCGGTATTGGGGGTTGATGTTGTGCTGTGCTCGATTGGCTATATCAGGAAGTCCTTGGCCAGAGCTGATACGGAGATCTACTGGTAAGTGTTATCAGTAGCTTCTTGACCTGTTATGAGCCTCATATCGGCATGAATTATCGGTTACTGGTGTCTGACGTTTACCATCCCTTGATTGGATATGCGACGTATCAGACGAAGAGACCGGACTGTACGGTAGTGCTACTGACGGGCTTTACAGGAGTATGAGCAGGCTTGCTTGTTGATCTTCTGATCGCTCAATACTCGGGTAGCCGTTACGTCCAGCTAGTACCGCTGACAGCTTGTGGGTGACTGATATTATCATTACCTACTGCCGGCGTATTGATGAGTCTTTAGAGTCCTACACAGAGGTTTCCTGGATCAGGCAAAACGAAGTAGGAGCACATATGTTATATGTGCGGGACCAAGATTAATACGTGTATGTGATACTGTATTCTATTCTCACGATATGTGATATCGGATGGTTATATGTGATATAGCCGGGTTATCGAATCAAGTGTTGATTCGATAAGTTAATACATATGATATTAGTCGGTTATATGTGATATAGCCTGATTATTGAATCAAGTGTTGATTTAATAATTTAATGTATAATTATATATTTGATTTATTAATTTACATTAACTAATATTAGCTCACTTATGCATTTCTTTTTCTCACATGTGCACACTTAATATATATATGATATATATTAATTGTGTTTTCATTTTGTGTCATGCTTGATTATACATGCAACATGGGTGTATGAGACTCACACCATGCTCATGATAATGAGGGGTTTATTTATGTAATGTAAATCAAATAATTAGTGGGAAATTAAGCCTATGGTTGAAGCTTGTGGAAGCTTGTGGAACCATTGACATAGTCCACTAATTTTATTTTGCCTTAAATATTTAATAACCTAACCATTATCTAAAATCATGGTTATGTCTCTATATGAGTTATATGAGATATTTCTCACCCATGGTTGCCATTCTCTCTTGATTCATTTTATTCACAACATTATCTCTTCATCTTCTTCTTCATCAAGAGAGAGAACTCTCTAGGTTTATCAGAGGTGAAGAAAATTAGTGAGAAAATTAATTCTAAAGTGAGCAAAGATCCTACTTCATCATCCTCTATTAGATAAGCAATTTAGTTTAGGGTGTTAGCTTCACTAATCTCTAATTAGTGAAGATGTAGCTTGGGTTGGTGTCTCCTCGACGTAGATCATCTTCGGCCTCGAAGACTTCATGTAAGCTTGTTCCTTTCATCTTGCGGAGCCATTCTAGAGTCCGGAAGATCACTACTTGGAGCGAAGGGACTACCATACGGAGCTATTGAAGTGAAGGACCGGCCTACAAAGGTTGTATTCCATGCTCACTTAGATGTAAAGTTGTTTACATATTGTATTGCCTAATTCTCTAGTTAAGATTCTAGGGTTAGGGTTATTTAGCATGGCAATTTTTTGAAAATGGCATGGACGATACCTCCCGAAACCCTGCCGTCGTGCTAAGCAATCCTACAAAGGGTTCACAACTCATGTGAGGGATAGAGCTTGGAGGTGGAGGTGAAGAAGATGGAGAGAGCTAGAGAGCAAATGAGCTCAAGTGAAGAAAATGAACTAACTCTTTCTATCATATGAAGAATGGCTTAACAATTACTTCTCATTATTGAAGAATGGAATAAACACCAATAAATCAAATGAACCATTCTTCAATAGTGCAAGCAAATGAATAAAATATCATCAAAGCCATGCTTCACCCATAACACAAAAGTCTCCCCATTTTTCCATCTCATTTTCTATTTTCATAAAATAGAAAATCAACCATGCTTCATATAATATATATATATATATATATATATGTTAGTTATATGTATGCCCTAGAGGCCATTACTGTACATACGATGTATATTGTAGTGGATGCTGGGACGTATATAGGGAGGACTTTCTTGCTCTACATGATAGTATGCTATCTGGTTGTACTTTATCTTAACATGTACTCTGATTGTCTCTAATACATGTTGATAAAGCCCTTAGGATATGTGCTCGACTACTGGGACTATGATGAGATCATACTAGTGGGGCTACGGTAGTCGACGAGTACATCTTATAACTGTTCCTAGTTGAGGGTGTATCGAGACAGGGCGTCGATGCACCAGAGTAGACTAGCGTATACGCATCTTGACCCATATGATGGGCGATGGATGATCCCATATCCATCGGTGTTTGACATCAAGGATGGTGTACGGGTGCTCAGTGGAGACTGGGTACACTGGACGGACTCGCCGAGAACTCCCAGATGGTATTATACCTCACGTCAGATGGGAGTTCTCCGGTGACACTGGTACAGAGTAGTCTGTTGACCCGAGATCGTCATAGAGTCTTGTGTGATTCCCACTATGCTTTGATTTCTACCTTACCACGTCCAAGAGGGCGTGCAAAACGGTGGTTTTTGGGTACAGTCCCGAATCATATGGAGGCAATGAGCGATAGGAGGGGATTTGTCTCTCCCGGTATAGGGAGTTGATGTTGTGCTGTGTTCGATTGGCTATAACCGGAAATCCCAGGCCAAGGTTGCTGAGATTTACTGGTAAGTGTTACCAGTAGTTTCTCGAACTGTTATAGACCTCATATCGACACGACTTATCGAGCTACTGGGGTCTGACGTTTACCACCCCTAGGCGAGATATGCGACATATCAGACGAACAGACCGGACCGTACGGAAGTTTTACTGGTTGGATTCATAGGAGTGTGAGCGGGCTTGCTCGTTGATCTTCTGATCGCTCAATACCTGGGTGGCCGTTACGTTTAGCAGACCGCTTGCAGCTTGTTGGTGTTTGATATGATCATCACCTACTGCCGGCGTATTGACGAGTCTTTAGAGTCCTACACAGAGGTTTCCTGGCTCAAGCGAAACGAAATAGGAGCGCATATGAGATATGTGCGGGACCGAGGATAATACCAGTATGTGATACTGAATTCTATTTTCGCGATTTGTATCATCGGACGGTTATATAAGATATAGCCGGGTTACCGAATCAAATGTTGATTCGATATATTGATACACATGATATTAGTCGGTTATATGCAGTATGACCGGATCATTAAATCAAGTGTTGATTTAATGATTTAATGTATAATTATATATTTGATATATTACTTTACATTAACTAATATTGGTTCACTTAAGATTGTTTTTCTCACTTGATGTGCACATTGTATATATGATATATGTTTGTGCACTAGTTTGTATCATGTTTGATGATACATGCAAACTTGGGTGTGTGTATGTTTTAAACCATGTTTAGGGTTTTAACTTATTTATTTATTTAATTTATTTATTTTTAGCAAAAATAAAATGGTGGTTTTTCTTTGTTTTATGCTTGAAGCTTCATGAAGCTTTTTAAGTATCTTTGAAAAGTCTAACCATTTTGTTTTATGCTTTAACCTAACCATCAACCTAAACCCTAGTTTATTCTCTACATGTGTTAACTCACCCATGGTTGCAATATGATAAGCTTCACTTGATTTTCTATTATTGGATAATTCATTTTTTCCTTTTTTCCTTCTTCTTCTTCTTCTTGATGAAGTGAAAAAAGCTTGCTAGAAAATTTCAAGTGTTGAAATCAAGTGAGAAATCCAAATCCAAAGTGAACCCACTTCCTATTTCTTCATCCTCTACCACTTGCCATGTTGTATGGGGTGTTTTCTTCACAAGTTTCATGACCTAGTGAAGATGGAGCTTGAGTTTGAGTCGCCTCGACGTAGATCATCTTCGGCATCGAAGTCAATGACCTAGCCCGATCATTTCTCCGATGAAACCAACGCTAGAGTCCGGGATCCCGATGATCGCAGCGGAGGGACGTCAACACGGAGCTAAAGAAGTGGAGGACCAGATCTACAAAGGTTGTAATCTCTTTCACTTAGTAGCAAAGTAGTTTGCTTACTTGTAGTTTGCTTACTTGTAGTTTCGCCTAATCTCTAGTTAACGATCTTGCATAGAGTTGTTAGGCACATAAAATTTTGATTTTGGCATGGTTGATGCCTTGTAGAACCTCTTGAGTGTGCCTAGGAACCATACAATATATATATCAAATATATATATATATATATTAATATATATATATATATATTAAGAAAATAATTAGTCAGCAATAATATTAGTTTACATATAATTATATCAAATATAAATATATATCATATTATTAAATCAACACTTGATTTAATAATACGGTTATATCACATATAACCGACTAATATTATTTATCTGTATATCGCATTATCAAATCAACACTTAATTCTATAATTCGGTTATATCACATATAACCTAACTGATAACAAATAACTGCCAGATTAGAATACGGTCTCACATACTCGTATTTAATCAGGCCCCCTACATATCAACATATTAGCCCTACTTTGTTTTGCCTAAACTAGAAAACTTCTGTGTGGGACTCTAAAGACTCGTCAATACGCCAGCAGTAGGTAATGACCGCATCAGTCACCCACAAGCCATCAGCGGTACTAGCTGTACGTAACGGCTACCCAGGTATTGAGCGAATAGAAGATCAATAAGTAAGCTTGTCCAAACTCCCATGAAGCCTATAAGTAACACTTACCGTACAGTCCGGTCTCTTCGTCTGATATGTCCTATATCGAGTCTAGGGGTGGAATCGTCAGACCCCAATAACTTGATAAGTCATGCCGATGTGTGGCCTATAACGGTACGAGAGACTACTGATAACTCTTACCAGTAAATCTCATCAATAGCCATGGCCAGGGACTTCCTGTTATAGCCAATCGAGCATAGCGTAATATCAACTCCCAATACTGGGAGAGATAAAACCCCTCCTATTTCTCATTTCCTCCATGTTACTCGGGACTGTACCCAAAATACACCTATTTGCATGACTCTTTTGAGCCGTGGTAGGGAGGAAATCAAAGCATAGTGGGAACCACACAAGATTCTATGACGATCTCAGGTTTACAGACTAACCTGTATATGTGTCACTAGAGAACTGCTATCTAACGATAGGTATAGTACCAACTAGGAGTTCTCGGCGAGTCCTGTTCGGTGTACCCGTTCTCTAATGAGCACCTGTGTACAATCTTTGATGTCAAACACCAATGGATATGGGATCAACCATCGCCCTCTACAGGGTTAAAAAACGTACACACTAGTCTACTCTGGAATATTGATGCCCTGTCTCGATACTCCCTCGACTAGGAACTGTTAAAGGATATGCTTTTAGACTACACAAGTCCCAGTAGTATAATCTGCATCATAGTGCTGGTAGTCAAGCAAACATCCTAAGGGCTTTATCAACATATATCAGAGAGACAGTATAATAATACAAGTGTACATGTTAAGATAAAGAGCAACCAGATAGCATACTATCATTTCGAGCAAGAAAGTCCTCTCTATATATGTCCAAGCATCCAATATAATATACATCAATCTACAATAATAGCCTCTAGGGCATACATATCCTTAACAATCTCCCACTTGCACTATGGCCAGTTATTGTAGTATCTCATACCCAACATCCCAAATAGTCTCTCGAATCACGTCTGGGGGAGGGCCTTTGTGAGTGGCCCCGCTGTGTTATCCTCCGTGTAAACTCTCCTGACCTCGATCTCCCAGTGATCAACTATCTCCCGGATCAGGTAATACCGCCTAAGAATATGTCTGGATCGCTGATGGGACCGGGGTTCCTTGGCTAAAGCCGCAGCTCCATTGTTATCACAATACAAAGGTATTGAATGCTCAATGGAAGGAACCATACTAAGTTCATCTATGAACTTCTTCATCTAGACAGCTTCTTTGGCAGCATCGTTGGCAGCGATGTATTCAGCCTCCGTCATCGAGTCTACTACGGTATCTTGCTTGGAATTCTTCCAACATACCGCCCCTCCGTCGAAGGTAAAGATAAAACCCGAGACCGACTTATTATCGTCCTTGTCACTATGGAAGCTCAAATCGGTAAAGGACTTGATCAGTCGAAAATATTGCATTTTATAACACATCAATTTCCCTACTATTTGCAATCATCTAAAAGTGTTCGGTATGAATATAGCACATATTAGCAATTTGTCTGTAAAATACCAAATAACATGTGTTATACATTATAACCGGCATTTTGAGGGAAATTGAATGTTTATTATTGCACACATGATATTTTGTGTATCGCAACACTTGTCTCGAGATTGTGTGCAAGAAATTCTCCAGGTGAAAGAGCTGAAATCATAAAAGTGCTGATAAAAATATGCCAAGTCGAGGACTTGTGATCTGGCAGTGAACAAGAAAGTATAAAAAGATTCCAGACATCAGAAAAGTGCCATAAAGCCAACACCAAAACACCCTGAAGTTTTCATGCATCAATACCTCTAAACGGCCGCGGATCCGCGGCCGAATGGGCCGATCCGCCGCGGATCCGCGGCTTAATTGACACGTCAGCGCTTCACATTTCTCCACGTGGCTTCATCTAACAACCCAAGTTTCCAGAAGACTCTCAAAGACCACGTGGCTTCTTCCAGAAGGCTCTGCATAACAAACTTATTCTAGAAGCCTCCTTGTAACAACCTCATTCTAGAAAATTCCCTCCAACAAACTTCTTCTAGAAGCCTCTCTCTAACAACCTAGCTTTGGAGGAAAGATTTAAATGAGGTGGCTATAAAATGAGATCTAGATCTAGGGTTTTAGGGGTTGTTCATTTTGGAGGGAAAAGTTGTTGAAATTGGAGGGAAAAATTGTAGATCTAAATCAAATCTAAATTAAATTGAGTGACACAATTTGATCTAAATCAAGATCTATCGAGTGCCGAGCCAAAGCAAGCATCCAACAAGCCTTTTTGAAGCAACGCCGATTTTCATCCGAGCAAGTGATCCATGACGATCCGCGACTCACAAAGACGATGCGAAGCTAGTTCGACGATCGAGTTCTCTCCTCAATTCTTGTAGTCTTTAAGTGAATTGTAACGAAACGTTGAATAATAAAAGGTGAAAACTCTTGATCTTGCTTTTCTTTACATTTGAGCATTATGATGAGTTCTCAATTCTTGATTGTTTTCTTTTTCATGATGTTTGAGTGAAAACTCCGCTTGTGGAGGAATCGAGAAAATAGATAGATGATGATGATTAAATTCTTGAACGATTTTTAAGTCTTATGAGTTTTGTAAACTTTAGGAAATTGAATCATCGACAACCTAGTTTCGAGCGAGATGCTTTCTTGAATGTTTTCGCTCTTAATTAGAGATCAACGATCGATGATTGAATTTCCTAGAGGCTGGAATTTGAATGCTAATCAACGAAAGGACAAGGGTTGATGATGGAGAAACCCTAGTTTCTTCAAGAGATTCCTAAACCTTGTTGATCGTCATCGATCTAGCAACAAATCATCAATGGATAAGAATACGTAATCACAAGTATTCATTATCACTATCGATTGGATCGATTCCTACGAGCTTCATTACAAATCTTGATAGTTCATTAAATTTGGACATCTTCTAGAACTTTTTTGATTCTTGATCTTTAGATCTAGTTCTTTACTATTCTTGAAACTAAATTTCAAAATTCTTGAATCAATTTTCTTGCAATTTTTCTTTTATCTCTTCATTTCGACTCATCTAAAAAAAATCGAGCAAAACACACATCTCAGTGGACGATCCGTATTCATTAACGCGCTACATCGACACCGTTAATTGATTGCGGTATAAATTTCTTTGATTGTGAACACTTTACATTTCATCACAACTTAGACGATCAATCAAATGGCGCCGTTGCCGGGGATGTGTGCTATTTTGTTCGTTTTTGTTATTTGAGTTGAAAAATTATTATTCCATCAAATTTTCATCCAAGATTCGCTTCAAGTACTTAACGATTAGTGTTTGAATTTTTGCAAGGGAATCTGGAATCATTTCAGCAGTGAGATTAAGATTCAGAGAAGATCTGAAGAATCCAGAGAAGCACAGGGACTTGTACAAAAATTTTGAAACCCTAATTCCCCCATAGCACCGCGGATCCGCGGCCATAGTGGCGTTTTTGCGGCGGTTCCGCCGCCGTTTAGGGTTTGCATTATGCCAAATTTCTCAGGTCTGCTCTCTGTTCTCTCCTCTCCTCTCTGATCTTGTCCAATAATCAATTTCTTGCAGGATTCTTTGCAAAATTCAGCGCCGCTAAAAAAAATTAAATTTGTTGCGATTCTTGAAATTGGTTGTTTTGTGCATATTTTAATACGGAAATTAAGGGGCAAAGACCAAATTCAGATTAGGTGGGGAGTTCATTACCCTTCCTAAGCCCCGGAAATCACAAACTTGCATCCGCATCACCCTCATTAATTAAAAAATATCTAGACAAGACTCTAAGGACCGTCGCGCTCATTTAGGACAGAAGGAGGTCGTGGGTAATCTATTGCTTATCCGCGTTTCTTTTGTGGTGTCTAGGCAAGTGTGTCTAAGGCAAGTGGTTACTTAATTAGGCACACTACTTACGTAGTGGAGAACCTCCCACTTACCTGGCACTTACCTGGCCACAGGAGGGACAAAGAGGCAGTAGAGGATCTATCTTGCGACTTGTCTTATGGAAGTCTAGGAGCGGTCTAGAGACTTGACCTAGGTGACCATTAGATATAGGGTTGCTTGTGCATGTTTGTGTGAATTTTCATAAATCCGTCCTTTTTCAAAACAAACCAATTATTTCCCCCCTTTTTTACCCTTTTTACCCTTTTCCCCCTCTTCTCTTCTTATAATGGGTGACCCAAATAGAAAAACTCTTGCCGAGCTTTGTTGTCCACAACCAGATATTTTTTGTTTTCGTAATCCTTTCGGTATACCGTCCGTCTCTTCCATGTCCTTAAGAGATCGGATAGAACAAGCGGGTAGAAACAGTTGGCCACATCAGTCTAGGTCCTATCAAACGTATCCTAATTCTACATCTGTTTCAGTTGATACTCCGAGTAAGGAAGCCCCTAGACGCATTTCCATTGCTAAGCATATAGCTAGGGCTAGAAGCCAAAGTTTCAATCCGAACCAATATCAACCGTATCCTAATTCTACATCCGTTTCAGTTGATACTCCGAGTGAGGATGCCCATAGACACATTTCCATTGCTGAGCATATAGCTAGGGCTAGAGGCCAAAGTTTCAACCCGGACCAATATCAACTATCACCTCCACTTTCCAAAGAAGAATTTCATAATCGATTTGTAGCATATATGATGTCCAATAGCCAACCGATGAACCAATATCAAAATTCTTCTTATCATAATGTTGACCCGACTCCTACCCAATTTTCATAACCATTCTGTTCCTGTCAATCCAATCTAACTTTTCCACCTTCTCTAAACGGTCCTTCTAATCAGTCATTTGGGAGTTTTAATTGTCCACAAGAATTTCAATCTTATCCTGAAACTCCTTATCGACCCAAGTCTAGTCTTGAGCAGACATTAGAAAAATATCTGGAATTGACGAACCAATTTAGGAAGGTAACAACAGAGTGGATGCAAGCAAATAATTTCAAACCAGCCCAAAAATTTTCATTACATAATTCGGGCATTGGACAAAATGAGAATTTGGGTAGTGAGAGAGAGCTGTACACCTTTCCTAATCAAACATTCCCTTTCCAAACTGAAATCCAAAACTCCGGTTTCATAGGTTCATCGAGTAAACTAAAGGATTCACCAATTGACGATAGAATGTATGAGAAGTTGTGTAATAATGTGATGTTTGATTTACCCGACTGCGACGGGTCCATTTCAAGTGAAACAATGCCAAATCCTTGTGATCTCTACACCTCCACTCGAGAACCAAAACTGATTGAAAACCATTCTTTGAATGAGGTGTTTGAGAATTTTATCCTTCACTTGAATGAGGTGATTGACGTTGGGGATATATTGATTGATGAACCCGAAATTTTGGATGAGTTTGTACTACCAATTCATCAGGTCCATTCACTTCTTTGTGGTCATCATCTTGAGCCTTTAATGTTAGTTATATGTATGCCCTAGAGGCCAATACTATACATAGGATGTATATTGTAGTGGATGCTGGGACATGTATAGGGAGGACTTTCTTGCTCGACATGATAGTATGCTATCTGGTTGCTCTTTACCTTAACATGTACACTGATTGTCTCTCTGTTACATGTTGGTAAAGCCCTTAGGATGTGTACTTGACTACCTGGACTATGATGCGGATCATACTAGTGGGGACAGGGTAGTCCATAAGTACATCCTTCAAGGTCCCAAGTCGTGGGTGTATCGAGACAGGGCATCGATATACCAGAGTAGACTAGCGTATACCTTCTCGACCCATACAGATGGGCGATGGATGATCCCATATCCATTAGTGTTTGACATCAGAGATGATGTACGGGTGCTCAGTGGAGACTGGGTACACTGGACGGACTCGCCGAGAACTCCCAGATGGTATTATACCTTACGTCAGATGGCAGTTCTCTGGTGACACTGGTACAGAGTAGTCTGTTGACCCGAGATCGTCATAGAGTCTTGTGTGGTTCCCACTGTGCTTTGATTTCCACCTTACCACGTCCAAGAGGGCGTGCAAAACGGTGGTTTTTGGGTACAGTCCCGAGTCACATGGAGGCAATGAGCGATAGGAGGGGATTCGTCTCTCCCGGTATAGGGAGTTGATGTTGCGCTGTGTTCGATTGGCTATAACCGGAAATCCCTGGCCAGGGTTACTGAGATATACTGGTAAGTGTTACCAGTAGTTTCTCGAACTGTTATAGACCTTATATCGACACGACTTATCGAGCTATTGGGGTCTGACGTTTACCACCCCTAGGCGAGATATGCGACATATCAGACGATCAGACCGGACTGTACGGTAGTGTTACTGGTTGGATTCACTGGAGTATGAGCGGGCTTGCTCGTCGATCTTCTGATCGCTCAATACCCGGGTGGCCATTAAGTTTAGCAGACCGCTTGCGGCTTGTGGGTGTTTGATATGATCATCACCTGCTGCCGGCGTATTGACGAGTCTTTAGAGTCCTACACAGAGGTTTCCTGGCTCAAGCGAAACGAAATAGGAGCGCATATGAGATATGTGCGGGACCGAGAATAATGTGTGTATGTGATACCGTAATCTATTCTCGTGATGAATGTATTGATAAGGTTGTATGCGATATAACCTAGTTATCGAATCAAGGATTGATTCAATAAAACGATACATTGTATACTAGTCGGTTGTGTGCGACATGACCGGATCATTGAATCAAGTGTTGATTTAATGATTTAATGTATAATTATATATTTGATATATTACTTTGCATTAACTAGTATTGGTTCACTTTAAAGGATTTTCTCACTTAGTTGTTCACAAGTTGTATATGTGATATACTTTTGTGCACTTGATTGTATCATGTTTGATGATACATGTTAACTTGGTTAAGTGTAAAGATTAAACCATGGTTAAGTTAATGATTAGGGTTTTGCTTTTCTTATTTATTTATTTATTTATTTATTTTAGAAAGAATAAAGAGAAAATGGTGGCTTTCTTTGTTTGTAGTTGAATCTTCATGAAGGTTTGACTTTGTAACCATTTTGTCTTCATGCTTAACCCTAACCATTTAAACAAACCATGGTCTATTCTCTACACTTAACTAGGGTTTGGATATGATAAGTATTCATATTATTTTCTATTTTGGATATACTTATCATATTATTATCATCTTCTTCTTCTTCTTCTTCAAGATGAAGAACCTTGATTCCATCAATGGTGATTGATGAAAATGAGTGAGAAATCCAATTCTAAAGTGAACCCACTTCCTATTTCTTCATCCTCTACCTCTTGCCAAGTAGTATAGGGTGTTTTCTTCACAAGTTTTCATGGCTTGGTGAAGGTGGAGCTTGATCTAGCGATGCCTCGACATAGATCATCTTCGGCATCGTTGTCGATGACCTAGCCCGCTTTTTCTCCGATGAAGCCGACGCTAGAGCCCAAGATCCGTCTTGTACAGCGAGGAGACATCATCGCGGAGCCATGGAGGTGGAGAACCGGATCTACAAAGGTTGTATTTCCGTTTACCATTTAGTTAAGTTGTTAACTAGTTCCTTTTTCGCCTAAACTTCTAGCCAACAATCCGTATTAGGGTTTCTCGGCACCCATAAAATTTGAAATTGGCATGGTTGATGCCTTGCGAGACCTCATTAGAGTGTCTAGGAACCCTACAGTGGTATCAGAGCCTAGCTAGAGCCTTAGGCGATGCGTTGACGGAGTTAGAAATCCGATCGAACCGAAACCGTAACCCTAATATTGCTCTCTGTACATTTTTGAAAATCGTTGATTTTTGAGAATTAAAAATATGCAGAAAACTGAGTAGAAGATTCTAAGAATTACTGTATAAAACGGGGCCCCTGAATCCATAAAAGCACGGCGGAACCGCGGCATTAGCATGCTAATGCGGCGGTTCCGCGGCCCTTTTGTCTCTTCTTGCAATCAATTTTGCACAGTAATTCCTAGTTTGCAGTGCTGGTTTTCCTGGGAATTTTTAATGTTTTTCAAGAGTTGAATTTTCTGGGTTGTATTGGGGACTTGGTGTATCGATCGGATTGTCTAATTTTGTCAGTGTGTTTTTCCGGGTATTTTTAGAATATGTTAAAAAGTTCGACCGGATATAAATACCCAATTTTTCCCCTGCCGAAAAATTTCCAATTGTTGGATTTTTCCGTAGTTTAACGACGTTCTAAGTAGTGCAAGTAACGCGGTGGTCCCTTTAGAAGACAACAAACCTTAACTCGATTATGTGACCGTCTTGAACTGCCCTTTGAACCTTCGGGTTTGGGGCAGTACGGCGTGCCACATGTGAGGCGTTGGCTTGACCCTTCTACGGCTGGATCGTTGGTACTGAGGCACGAACTAAATGTTGTTAGACTTGTTTCATGTGTTGATCTGTATCGGGAAAACTTGGGTGTTTGAATGTTCGATCGGAAAGTTTAACATTTTCTAATTATCTGGAATGTGATACAATAATTGGAATTCACAATAAGTTATGAGATAACTGAATGAATGTTATAAACATAGCAGTTTAGTCTCACTTGATCGGTTGCCACGGAATTTTGATGTGATCAAAAGTCCGTCGCAATCACGTAGCGTACGCGGATACTCGCCGGGAAAACTTAATAGACAGCCTCACTCCATAGCCCCGACCAAGTGACTGTAGGAGAACCCCGTCGCCGAAAGCATCCGTTCGGGTGCTCGCGGCAGCGGTGTTCTGCCTTGGTGCACTTCGTCGACGGCATCAGGGGGTGCGGCCGCCTACTAAAGTTTGCGACGAGCATTCGATCAGGATGTCGGGAATCCTGTTGAATTGCCCGACTTGATATTGAAAAGTGTTTTCGATAATGAGACTAAAATGCGGGGTTTATAATTGTTAGGCATGCGATGTCTAAGGAATTCATTTGATTAGGCATGCGATGTCTATGCAGGTTGCGGATTCCAACTGTTGTAGTTTTACACTTTCTTTTCTGTGACCGTAAGTGTAATATGTGATATCGCCGGTTTCGTTACTATATGTCAACGACAATTGGGATGGACATATTTACTTACGTTGATGACATATGATGTTATGTGTTGCTGGATATGTTATATTAGATCGTCGTGTTTGAATAGCCGGGGTTTTTTTATGTGAGATGAGTGTTTTCATTTTCATTCATGTAAAAACTTGTATGTAATATTCTTTTATTGGGGCACTTCCAGGTTGCGGAAGATGTCACCGTTTGTATATTATTTACTTTTCCGCACTAGGATAGACCCAAGGAGGGGAGCACAAGTAACCGGGTTCTAGGGTCCAGTGGGAGACCATCTCGAGGAGTCGAGTCCGGGTCTCCTAACTCTAGAATTGGTAGGGTTGCTTGCCGCTCTCGTAGGGGTCTAGGGGTGTGGGTTTGGCTATTCATCACGACTGTGGAATCCGTGTTTTATACTGGCTCGTATTGAAAACACGGACGTCCTAGTATATTCAATATTCATATGATTCTTCTGCTGCGATATCTGTGATGTGATCATGTGATGTTCTGTGATAGATACTGTATATAGTATATATGATATATTATATAGATGTTATTTATGTTTTACACCCGCGCTAGCCCTGCCCCGCTCTGCCGTTAGTTACCTAACCTAACGGTGCACGAGGGGACATCGAGGCGAATGCGGATGGCATAAGTGTACGTCGTATTTATCTGTGATGTTTAGGTATATAAATGATGGGACTTCATTAATGTGATTAATGAAATAAAAGAAACCTAAGATGTTGTAGAATCGAATTTCAAAATAAAACAGGTAGCTACAGTTCTTGCTTTGCACAGCGGTATATGTAATATATCCTGCACCTTATTCGATGAGGAAAGGACCGAGATCCCTTCACCGGGAGTGACTTCTTTAGCAGTAACTGGCAGATGCTACACACTCGGTTTGTCTTTTGATTGCTTTTAGGAGTTTTTGCTTTGCACAGTGATATATATGATATATCCCGCACCTCATTCGACGAGGAAAGGACCGACGATCCCTTCACCGGGAGTGACTCCTTTAGCAAAACTAGAAAAGCCTCAAAAGCACTCCATTTTTAAAAAATCATTTGATTCTACAACGATATCAAGTTCATTACGCAATAGGTTTTCAGAAAAACCTGTCGTAGCCCTCCGTCATTTCAGATAAGTACTAGTTAGTATTCGTGCTACGTTTGTTGACTATGTTAAGGCGTAGTGTGCGGTAGCTAATTAGTGCTTATCTGCATAAGCATATGATGCGATTGGATTAGGGTAGTCGTGCGACTTTGTTGACTATGTTAAGGGTCGTGCGGGTGGGTTTAATTCAATCGGGAAATGACGGGTTAAACTTGACTAGCACTTATGATTTGTTGACTATGTTAAAGTCATATAGCTGCTAGGGGAAAAATATTATCGGGAATTTCAAGTGTTGAAATTTGCAATGAGATTGCATACCTTCTATGAGATAGTTGGATCCCGATACCCGCTGCGAGTAAGAGTTACTCCTGGGAGAGTTTTACACATTACAATTAGCTGATCAAGTAGGTGTCTAGAAAGGTGTTAACGAGATTACGCCTCTGGGAAAACGAGGTTTACATTAATTAGGTTCGTGCGAACGCACGGGGGACCTCCCTCAAAGTACCGACACTGGCCTGGCTGAAAGATTGGCGAACTTGTAGTGTGTAATTAATCCCGGCTAGTCTTTCCTTTTAGGGTTTGAAGGAAGATTTGATAAAAAGCAGTGGGAGCCATCATGATTAGATAAAATAATAACCAATCTATTCTTGCAAGAGCGCACGCTGAGTGTTTTCTTCTCTCTCTCTCCAGGTAGCGACCATATCACGCCTTAATCAAGATAATAATACGGATAATTGACCAAACCCGCTTATTATACTGAGTTGGGGAACGTTGGTCCCGCTCCAACTTATAATTGTTATAAGACAGAGTAGGAAATTGTGGAATGCCAGATTTCCCGTGCCGCCCAAACGAAGAGAGTGCATGCTGATGCATCATCTTCGGGTGTGTTCGTTACAAAGAACTGTTTCTCTGTATCCTCTACGTCCTGGGTATGTGATACCAGATCAGGATCCCTGATATGTAATCTGTTACATAGGGCTACAGAAAGGTAGAAAAACTGAGAACGGGTGATAAGTTTCATGAGGCAGAAAACGGGGCAAGTGTTGCAACCAAGTCTGTTGGTCACTGTCACCCTGTATTACCAATACATTGATTCTGAACAAATGTTATTAGATACCGAACCTGATATACAAAATCATATCAGTCTCTTTATTAGTAAAGAAATGATAAAATTTTGTATAGTTGGATAATGTTTTGAACATTTCCTGTATCAAAAGTTGATCGGTTCAGGCACGTTATCTAAAAGCATTGATGTTCTAAATCAAACTACAGTTCTTTAGTATACCGAACACACAAAAGAGGAAGAGTTCAGAAATGAACGAATTCTTCTTAAGGCATTGTAGACTAGGTCATATCAATGCGACCCGACTAGCTGAAGTTACATTTAGATGCATATTTAAATCTGTTTGAATTTACATCTTATGAAACTTGCCAGTCATGTCACAAAGATACGATGACCATAGCTCCGTTTATTGGAAACGGAGAAAGAGTTAGTGAACTCTTGGGATGATACATGATGATGTATGTAAGGTCCCCTGTCTACACATGCCAGGACTGATTCTTTATACTTCATTACATTCTCTGATGATCTTTCGAGTTTCAGACCTATGTTCCTGTTGAAACACTAGTCCGAACCTTTTGAGATATTCACAGAATATAACTTAGAAGTAGAGAACCAAAATACGGGTATAAGTATTATGTCCTTTGATGTGATCAAGGAGGAGAATACTTGGGCACGGAATTCCTGGATTATTCTAAAGGAGAATGAGATTCTCTCTCAGCATTACTCCTCCGTATACACCATAGCACGATGGTATATCGGGGCGGAGCGATAACACCCTATGTGATAAGGTGTGCTCTATGATGAGTACTACTGAGTTACCTATTTCCTTTTGGGAGTTGTACACTTGAGAAGCTGCATACCAATTGAATAGGGTTCGAATCAGATCACAGCCTACCACTCCATATGAGATATGGTATGGGAAGAGCCCATGTCTTAAGCTAGTTAAGATTTGGGGTTGTCCGGCCTATGTCTGAAAAGCAAAATCCGGACAAGCTCGAGGCAAGGTCAGTTATGTAGAACTGGAAATGTTCCAGCTATACAAACTGCAGCTGATGATTTGACAGAACCAAAGGATTCAATAGTTACCAACGAACCTCAGCCTCTCCGCCGATCTAGTAAGGTTCCTCACCCGCCTGAGAGATACTTCGGTTTCTCTATGACAGTGGGAGCGAGGATTGCATCATGAGATGATGACCCAACTAGTTTCGAGCTGGCCGTCAGGAGTGGGACTCTGTAAGAATGGCTGGATGCTTAGCGATCTGAGATGGAATCCTTATACACCAACAAAGTATGGACTTTGGTTGCTATATCTGAAGGGTTAAATCCCCATCAGGAGCAAGTATATCTTGAGAAGATTACTTGGTGTATATGGAAAGGTTAAGACTTTCAAAGCTAGACTTGTTAAAGGTTTGCATCATTGACCAGGTATGGATCATGACAAAACCTTTTCTAAGGAGCTATGCTTAAGTCCATCCAGATCCTACTTGCCACGGCTGCATACCATGACTACGATATCTGGCGGTTGGGTGCCATGACTGTTTTTCTAAATGATGTTTTGGAAGAGAGCGTCTATAAGTACACAGCCAGAGGGCTTCGTAGACAGTGGGAGCAGCGGAAACGTGTGCAAGATGCTTTATATGATAAAGCAGGCATCGCGGAGTTGGAACATCTGTTTTGATGATATAGTCAAAGAGTTTGACATCATCAAAATGGTAGATGAACCTTGCATAAATAAAAAGGTAGTAGGGAGTATGGTGATGATCCTCGTAGAGTACGTGGATGGCATACTCTTGATAAGAAAGGAATTTCCTATGCTACGTTCGGTCAATCTCCGCTTATCACAATGATTCTCCATATAGGATCAAAGTGATACCTCCTAAATCCTGGGTTTTGGATCTATGAGATAGATCTAATTGGATGTTAGGATTCTCACTAGTTGTAGTGAGATGGTATCAATCGATCCTAGGGAGAATCACTGGAAGGGTTCCAGGGTGATAAAGACGACTGAAAGTCAGTCACAGGCATTGTCTTTACCCTCAGTGAAGGGACGGTATGTTGGAAGAGTTCCAAGCTAGATACCGTGGCATACTAGACGATAAAGGCTCGATACATCGCTACTTAAGATGCTACAAAAGAGGCAGTCTGGATGTATATTGGTTCATGAGATGAACTTTGTTCCTCCCATTGTGTGACAATGGAGTTGTGGCTTATGCTAAGGAACGCCGGTCCCATCAGTGATCCAGACATATTCTAAGGCAGTGTCACCTGATCGTGGAGATGGATGATCTCCAGGGGATCGAGGTCAGGAAGAGTAGACTCAGAGGACAACATGGCGGATCCACTCACAAAGGTCTTTTTCCCAGAGAGAGACTTTTATGGGATGGTTGAGTATGAGATACTACAACCACTGCTATCAGATGGCCCTAGTGCAAGTGGGAGATTGTTAGTTATATGTATGCCCTAGAGGCCATTACTATACATAGGATGTATATTGTAGTGGATGCTGGGACATGTATAGGGAGGACTTTCTTGCTCGACATGATAGTATGCTATCTGGTTGCTCTTTACCTTAACATGTACACTGATTGTCTCTCTGTTACATGTTGGTAAAGCCCTTAGGATGTGTACTTGACTACCTGGACTATGATGCGGATCATACTAGTGGGGACAGGGTAGTCCATAAGTACATCCTTTAAGGTCCCTAGTCGTAGGTGTATCGAGACAGGGCATCGATATACCAGAGTAGACTAGCGTATACCTTCTCGACCCATACAGATGGGCGATGGATGATCCCATATCCATTAGTGTTTGACATCAGAGATGATGTACGGGTGCTCAGTGGAGACTGGGTACACTGGACGGACTCGCCGAGAACTCCCAGATGGTATTATACCTTACGTCAGATGGCAGTTCTCTGGTGACGCTGGTACAGAGTAGTCTGTTGACCCGAGATCGTCATAGAGTCTTGTGTGGTTCCCACCGTGCTTTGATTTCCACCTTACCACGTCCAAGAGGGCGTGCAAAACGGTGGTTTTTGGGTACAGTCCCGAGTCACATGGAGGCAATGAGCGATAGGAGGGGATTCGTCTCTCCCGGTATAGGGAGTTGATGTTGCGCTGTGTTCGATTGGCTATAACCGGAAATCCCTGGCCAGGGTTGCTGAGATATACTGGTAAGTGTTACCAGTAGTTTCTCGAACTGTTATAGACCTCATATCGACACGACTTATCGAGCTATTGGGGTCTGACGTTTACCACCCCTAGGCGAGATATGCGACATATCAGACGATCAGACCGGACTGTACGGTAGTGTTACTGGTTGGATTCACTGGAGTGTGAGCGGGCTTGCTCGTCGAACTTCTGATCGCTCAATACCCGGGTGGCCGTTACGTTTAGCAGACCGCTTGCGGCTTGTGGGTGTTTGATATGATCATCACCTGCTGCCGGCGTATTGACGAGTCTTTAGAGTCCTACACAGAGGTTTCCTGGCTCAAGCGAAACGAAATAGGAGCGCATATGAGATATGTGTGGGACCGAGAATAATGCGTGTATGAGATACCGTATTCTATTCTCGTGATGAATGTATTGATAAGGTTGTATGCGATATAACCTAGTTATCGAATCAAGGATTGATTCGATAAAACGATATATTGTATACTAGTCGGTTGTGTGCGACATGACCGGATCATTGAATCAAGTGTTGATTTAATGATTTAATGTATAATTATATATTTGATATATTACTTTGCATTAGCTAGTATTGGTTCACTTTAAAGGATTTTCTCACTTGGTTGTTCACAAGTTGTATATGTGATATACTTTTGTGCACTTGATTGTATCATGTTTGATGATACATGTTAACTTGGTTAAGTGTAAAGATTAAACCATGGTTAAGTTAATGATTAGGGTTTTGCTTTTCTTTCTTATTTATTTATTTTGGAAAGAATAAAGAGAAAATGGTGGCTTTCTTTGTTTGTAGTTGAATCTTCATGAAGGTTTGACTTTGTAACCATTTTGTCTTCATGCTTAACCCTAACCATTTAAACTAACCATGGTCTATTCTCTACACTTAACTAGGGTTTGGATATGATAATTATTCATATTATTTTCTATTTTGGATATACTTATCATATTATTATCATCTTCTTCTTCTTCTTCTTCAAGATGAAGAACCTTGATTCCATCAATGGTGATTGATGAAAATGAGTGAGAAATCCAATTCTAAAGTGAACCCACTTCCTATTTCTTCATCCTCTATCTCTTGCCAAGTAGTATAGGGTGTTTCCTTCACAAGTTTTCATGGCTTGGTGAAGGTGGAGCTTGATCTAGCGATGCCTCGACGTAGATCATCTTCGGCATCGTCGTCGATGACCTAGCCCGCTTTTTCTCCGATGAAGCCGACGCTAGAGCCCAAGATCCGTCTTGTACAGCGAGGAGACATCATCGCGGAGCCATGGAGGTGGAGAACCGGATCTACAAAGGTTGTATTTCCGTTTACCATTTAGTTAAGTTGTTAACTAGTTCCTTTTTCGCCTAAACTTCTAGCCAACGATCCGTATTAGGGTTTCTCGGCACCCATAAAATTTGAAATTGGCATGGTTGATGCCTTGCGAGACCTTATTAGAGTGCCTAGGAACCCTACATTTAATTCTTCCCAAACCCCAAATGTGTCTTGAAGTTGATGATAATGGTATAACCGAACAGCAGACCGAAATTCATCCTTCATCTCCCATATCTGGTTTAGCGACACTCGACACATCAATAGGTTTACCCATTTCATCTTCCACTCTCTCCGGTTCTTCTTCTGTTCCAGAAATGATTGTGAGTGTTGATGAATCACAATCCGATAGTTCAAGTTCGACAATCCCAGAAAGCCAACTTGATTTGGATAT
The DNA here is from genome assembly GCA_030015575.1 of Agapanthus africanus. Lineage (NCBI taxonomy): Eukaryota > Viridiplantae > Streptophyta > Magnoliopsida > Asparagales > Amaryllidaceae > Agapanthus > Agapanthus africanus. The sequence continues at coordinate 116,786,836 of CM057346.1, read as the reverse complement.
TTTTGAAAATGAGGTAGATGAGTTTTTCGAGTCTTCTACCTCAATAATTTTTGATGAATCAAGTATGGTAAAATCTGACACAAAATTTATTGACAGCAAAATGTTTGATCACATCATCGATGAAAATTTTGAAGAACTTTTTGCTGACGAACTTGAATTTTTAAACAATACGGATTTTTTGATTAGTCAACCTTCACTTATAGAAGTTGAACCGCCGCCACTCCTTCTTCCTAATCATTCACATTCAACCTCATTCTTTCTTTTCTCTAAGTTAAAACTCAAACCCTTTCCAGACTACCTCTTATCCCTTCCCCACTTTTTCCTGACTCGATACAACATATTCTTCCACCGACCTATACGTTACACTGATAAAATCTTTGAATGGTTGGTATTAATTTTTGGTCTTTGTAAAGTCTTATTTTGACCAAATGACTCACCCCCTCTTAAAATGCTTAATATTGTCTAACTCATGTTTGAGGGGGTGTATTTTTGGCTCTTGAAAATAACTGCTGTCTTCAATATTGTGAGCCAAAAATAAGTTTGGGGGGGGATTTTCACTTTAATATATTTTACCCCCGTTAATAAATGTCCTTCCAAGCTTACAGGTTTTTTGAGGTTTAGCAGATAGCAACAGCGAGGACACTGTTGAAAACAAGTTTGGGGGAGGTTTGTGCTTATTTATGCATCATTTGCATCATACTTTGCATAAGCACAAAACATATCATTTAAAACATATAAAACATATAAAAAAAATAAAAAATAAAAAAATTGTACATAAATAAGATAATAAAAGATTAGATAGTGAAAAATTACATCCTAGAGATTGGAAAAATTTAAGAAAATCAAGAAAATTAGAAGTTTTCTTAAACGAACTAGTAATAAGTAGTTATAAGCCGTTGTCCTAAGGGTTAGTAAGATGAAAGAAGTCACTAATCTGCGGATAAAAATAAGTCTGAAAAATAGTTCCTATTCTGGAAGCCAAACATTTGAACGTTGATACCCTACTATACGCACTTACACACGTCTTGAAGCTCGGGATAGTAGAGGATACCTTGAAATGCTCTTGTCTAAACGCCAAAGGAAATAAAAATAAATGAAGAAAAAATAAAATGGTGAGAAAAATGAACACTGGTTTTATTATCGCCAAGGCAGCAATAAAAAAATATAGCAAGAGTGCTTCATCACCTAGTGCCTTAGACTAACTAGTCTAGGAGTCACTGCTAAGTCTTAGGTGGTGCAAGACGAGGAAATTCTATTACACCTAATAAGCAAGCACATGAGTAATCGGTCTGTTAGTACCTCAAGAAGTATTAACGGTCGTATGAAAAATGTGTGAGCAAATTCATCTAAATATTCATTGATTAAAAAGTACTGAGGTAGATGGACAAGAGTATGATAGCTTGAATTGAATTCTCCGAGTGTAGGGATGTTCTTTACACAAACGTAGGGTTATATGATCGATGTTTGGAAGAAAGGTAGAAATGAAGAATAAAGACGATATTTTATTGAGGGATGATATGATTTCTAACATCTTTTCATGACTATTAAGATAGGGCTCATGACAACCGAAATGCTAGTGTAGTTGGAAACTCTAATTTTCAATGTCTTTCTTTTATAATTCTTATCTTTACATGTAACTTTCATGGACTTCCTTTTATTATGGGATTTTGTGGGTGCAATCCGCTGAAAACCCTCAGGAGACAACACTCCTCCTACTAGGGACACCTAGAGTTTTAAAGGCTTGTTGCCCGTACTCAGTGCAATCGTGTTGCCTACGAAAGTGTTCTAGTTAGTTTTTTCTTTTTCTTATATTTTCTCCTTTTCTTTTTAATAAAACAGTTTGCTCGAGACGACCAAAAATAAGTTTAGGGGAATTTGATCAGTCGAAAATATTGCATTTTTAACACATCAATTTCCCTACTATTTGCAATCATCTAAAGGTGTTCGGTATGAATATAGCACATATTAGCAATTTGTCTGTAAAATACCAAATAACATGTGTTATATATTATAACCGGCATTTTGAGGGAAATTGAGTGTTTATTATTGCACGCATGATCTTTTGTGTATCGCAACACTTGTCTCGAGATTGTGTGTAGAAAATTCTCCAGGTGAAAGAGCTGAAATCATAAAAGTGCTGATAAAAATACGCCAAGTCCAAGACTTGTGATCTGGCAGTGAACAAGTAAGTATAAAAAGATTCTAGACATCAGAAAAGTGCCATAAAGCCAACACCTAAACACCCTGAAGTTTTCATGCATCAATACCTCTAAACGGCCGCGGATCCGCGGCCGAATGGGCCGATCCGCCGCGGATCCGCGGCTTACTTGACACGTCAGCGCTTCACATTTCTCCACGTGGCTTCATCTAACAACCCAAGTTTCCAGAAGACTCTCAAAGACCACGTGGCTTCTTCCAGAAGGCTCTGCATAACAAACTTATTCTAGAAGCCTCCTTGTAACAACCTCATTCTAGAATATTCCTTCCAACAAACTTCTTCTAGAAGCCTCTCTCTAACAACCTAGCTTTGGAGGGAAGATTCAAATGAGGTGGCTATAAAATGAGATCTAGATCTAGGGTTTTGGGGGTTGTTCATTTTGGAGGGACAAGTTGTTGAAATTGGAGGGAAAATTGGAGATCCAAATCAAATCTAAATCAAATTGAGTGACACAATTTGATCCAAATCAAGATCTATCGAGTGCCGAGCCAAAGCAAGCATCCAACAAGCCTTTTTGAAGCAACGCCGATCTTCATCCGAGCAAGTGATCCATGATGATCCGCGACTCACGAAGACGATGCAAAGCTAGTTCGACGATCGAGTTCTCTCCTCAATTCTTGTAGTCTTTGAGTGAATTGTAACGAAATGTTGAATAATAAAAAAATGAAAATTCTTGATCTTGCTTTCTTTACATTTGAGCATTATGATGAGTTCTCAATTCTTGATTTTTTTCTTTTTCATGATGTTTGAGTGAAAACTCCGCTTGTGGAGGAATCGAGAAAATAGATAGATGATGATGATTAAATTCTTGAACGATTTTTAAGTCTTATGAGTTTTGTAAACTTTAGGAAATTGAATCATCGACAACCTAGTTTCGAGCGAGATGCTTTCTTGAATGTTTTCGCTCTTAATTAGATATCAACGATCGATGATTGAATTTCCTAGAGGCTAGAATTTGAATGCTAATCAACGAAAGGAGAAGGGATAGAAGGAGAAACCCTAGTTTCTTTAAGAGATCCCTAATTCTCGTTGATCGTCATCGATCTAGAAACAAATCATTAATGGATAAGAATTTGTAATCCTAATTCTTCATCATCACTGTCAATTGGATCGATTCCTACACGTCTCTTTACAAATCTTGATAATTCATTCGATTTGGATATCTTCTTGAAATTTATTGATTCTTGATTTTAGATCTAGTTCTTTATGATTCTTGAAACTAAATTTCAAAATTCTTGAATCAATTTTCTTGCAATTTTTCTTTTATCTTTTCATTTCGACTCATCTAAAACAATAGCGAGCAAAACACATATCTCAGTGGACGATCCGTATTCATTAACGCGCTACATCGACACCGTTAATTGATTGCGGTATAAATTTCTTTGGTTGTGAAACATCTTATATACGACATCGAAATTAATGATCAATCAGGACTATACCTGGAGTTCTCCGTTACCATACACCAAGAACATTTCTTTAGTCCTTCTCAAGTACTTAAGAAAGTTCTTCACAGCTGTCCAGTGGTTTTCCCCAGGATCTGATTGATACCTGCTCACTACACCTAGTGAGTAAACTACATCCGGTCTGGTACATAACATAACATACATGATTGACCCGACTGCAGAAGCATAGGGTATCCCTTGCATGCGAGCCTTCTCCAAATTAGTCTTGGGGGACATCTCTTTGAAGAGAGTGATTCCTGTGCAAGCGGGTAAATTACAACGCTTAGAATCTTCCATATTAAATCTCTTTAGTATGGTATCTATGTACCTGGATTGGGACAATCCCAACATCCGTTTAGATCTATATCTATAGATCTTAATCCCCAGGAGGTAGGAGGCATCACCTAGATCTTGTTGGATATATGTATGCCCTGAAGGCCGTTATTTGATAGTGGATGATTGGACATGTATATATATAGAGGACTTTCTTTCTCGACGTGATAATATGATATCTGGTTACTCTTTATCTTAACATGTTCACTTGATTGTGTATACTGTTCATTTGATACATATTGATAAAGCCCTTAGGATATCAGCTTGACTTCCATGATTATGATGCAGATCATACTTGTGGGGCATATGTAGTCTATAAGCATATCCTTAAATGTTCCTAGTCATGGGTGTATCGAGACGGGGCATCGATATTCCAGAGTAGACTAGCGTATACATTTCTTGACCCAGTTGAGGGGGCGATGGATGATCCCATATCCATTGGTGTCTGACACCAAAGATTGTATAAGGGTGCTCATTGGAGACCGAGTACACTGAACGGACTCGCCGAGAACTCCTATATGGTATTATATCTATCGTCGAATAGCAGTTCTCAGGTGACACTTGTACAAGTTAGTCTGTAGACCCGAGATTGTCATAGAGTTTTGTGTGTTCTCCTACCGTGCTTTGATTTCTACCCTACCACGGCTCTACTGAGTCGTGCAAACATATGACTTTTGGGTACAGTCCCGAGACACATGGAGGCAATGAGCGATAGGAGGGGTTTCGTCTCTCCCGGTAGTGGGAATTGATGTTGTACTATGCACGATTGGCGGTAATTAGAAGTTCCTTGCCAGGGCTGATGAGATTTACTGATAAGTGTTATCAGTAGTTTCTCGACCTGTTATAGGCCATGCATCGGCATGACTTATTGAGTTATTGGGGTCGACGATACCATCCCTAGACTCAATATACAACATATCAGACGAAGAGACCGGACTGTACGGTAAGTGTTGCTGGTTGGCTCGACGGGAGTTTGGACAAGTTCGCTTGTTGTTCTTCTGTTCGCTCAATACCTGGGTAGCTGTTACGTGCAGCTAGTACCGCTGACGGTTTGTGGGTATCTGATATGATCACTACCTACTGCTAGCGTATTGACGAGTTTTAGAGTCCCACATAGGGGTTTCCGAGCTCAGGCGAAACGAAGTGGGGCACATATGGAGATATGTACGGAAGCTTGATTAATACGAGTATATGATACCGTATTTTAATCTAGTGTTTTCTATTAGTCGGGTTATTTGTGATATGACCGGATTATTAAATCAAGTGTTGATTTAATATAATGACTAATTGCTCATTAGTAATTCTTTTCTTTATGTGTGCATGTATGTATGTATATTTATATGGATTTATATACATATATACATGTGTCCATGTATCATGGTGGATGATACATTGGACATGGCTATGCTAGACTCACATGGAAAGATATTAGATATTTATTGATTTTGACTAAATGGAAAATTGGATAATGATCTCATGGTTCTACACTCTTCTTAAAATATCCCACTAACCATGGTTCATTACTTAATCCTCCACTAACTCACTCTAAAAAATACCTATGATATTTTCCATGGCTCATATTTATTCTGTAAGTGTGACTCTCTCTCTCTCTCTCTCTCTCTCTCTCTTATATGAATGATTATCTCAAGCCTAGCCATTTCTTCGTTTTCTTCCTCTAGCTCTCTACCTTTTTTCTAGTGAGTAAAAGAGAAAGGAAAAAAAAACGATTTTTAGTGAGAAATAACCCACTTCATCAATCTATATTAGTCTAGCACACTTGTATAGATTGTTTGCCTCACTTCTACTTAGGTTAAGTGAAGCAAGAGCTTGAGTATAAGGAACTCCGTGGTGGATCATCGTGGACTTCGAAGGCTACAAGAGGAATTGTTCCAAGCTTCGAGTGGAGCTAAGGAGCCCAAGGACTACTACACGGAGCTATAGAAGAGAAGGAGTGGTCTACAAAAGTTGTAGTTATCTTTCTCTTAGTGTTAGACACTACTTTGTATATGATTCTTACCCTAATCTCTAGTTCGATTCGTGGCTTGTGTGCTTTAGCTATCTAATTTTTTAAAATACACCATATATTATTGTTTAAACCCTAGTAGAGATGCTAAAACACACCAACATGGTATCAGAGCTACTAGGCATTGGATGTCGACCTATGCGGGGTTCTCACCGTGTGACAGTGTGGCGAAGCATAGGCTCTTACCCCCAGGGTGTCCCGAGACCGAAAGGTGTTCCGGCGGATTGTAGTCCTCGCGAGGGGGCATGCATAAAAAGTAGCTGCTGAGGGACCTGTAGGTGCCACAGGGACCCCATTGGATGGGGTAGCTGCCTAACTTTCATGGTATCAGAGCTTCTAGGCATTGGATGTCGACCTATGGGGGATTCTCACTGTGTGATAGTGTGGCGAAGCATAAGCTCTTACCCCCAGGGTGTCCCGAGACCGGAAGGTGTTCCGGTGGGTTGTAGTCCTCGGGAGGGGGTATGCATAAAAAGTAGCTGTTGAGGGACCTGTAGGTGCCACGGTGACCCCATTAGATGGGGTGGCTGCCTGACTTACATGGTATCAGAGCCAAGCTAGAGCTTCAGGGTAGTTTAGACGACGTTAAAAGTGTTCGATCAAAATCAAAATATGGATTTTTCATGGTTTTTGTACATTTTTCCAAATGTTGGTACTTTACAGAATAAAATTATTCAAAAAATCGTGCAGGTAAATCTATGCAACCTCATGAAATTCGAAGACTCAATTCCCAATAATGGCCGCGGAACTACAGCATAACCTTAGGTTTAGCCGCGGTTCCGCCGCTAATTTGGGGGCTTAGGGTTTTGGTTTTTCTGTGCTGTTCCATTTTGATATTTGTGATTTTCTGGATATTTTTGTTGAGGCTCAAGGTGTTGAGGTCTCTGTGGTTTGAAGATTATTTTGATGTCGATCGAAATATTTAATATCGTCTAGACAGTTGCTATATGCGATACAATATTTGGAATCTACACTAATTAATTTTGAGAAAGTTACTTGATTGTTTGTAAATCTAACATTTCAATCTCATTGGATAATCGGGAATCTTGTTGAATTACCCGACTTCTTTTGAAAAAGCATTTTCATTTTGAGACTTAAATGTAAGATCTACTAGGTTAGACATGAAATCTGGAATATGAGATATTCCGGGTTTGCGATGTCTAAGGAGAGTGCGGATTTCAACTGTTGTAGTTTTACATTTCTTTTCTGCGACCGTAAGTGTAATATGTATATCCCTAATTTCGTCGCTATACATCGACGACGTTGGGAATACACATATTTACTTACGTTGATGATCTGTGATGATTAATCTGTTGCTGTATTGATATGATGTATAAGATCGTCGTGATTGAATGGCCGGGTTTTTTTTTATGTGAGATGGGAGTTTTTCTTCTCATTCATGTAAAATTCATTGTATGTAAAATTCTTTTGTTGGGACACTTCCGGGTTGAGGACAATTTCGCCATTGATGTATATTATTTACTTTTTCGCATTAGGATAGACCCAAGGTGGGGAGCACAAGTGACCGGGTTCTAGAGTCCAGTGGGAGGCAATCTCGAGGAGTTGGGACTGGGTCTCCTAACTCTAGAATTGGCAGGGTTTCTTGCCGCTCTCGTAGGGGTCTAGGGATGTGGGCTTGGCTATTCATCACGACTGTGGAATCCGTATTTTTTTTTATCATTGGCTTAATCTAAAATACGGAGCTCCTAGTATATCCTATATTTTCATATATCTGCTTCTGCTGCTGTTACTCTGTGATGTGATCATATTAACTGTGTGAGACGAATGTTTTTATATTATATATATGATATATAATAAATTTTGCTTATGTTTTGCATCCGCGCTAGTCCTGCCCCCGCTCTGCCGTTAGTTAAGTAATCTAATGGTGCATGACGGGACCCCGTGGCGAATGCGGATGGCATAAGCGTTTGTTCTATTTTCGTTTCTTTCTGTGATGCTTAGAAACTTAAATGATGGGACTACATTAATGAGATTAATTTAAAGAAAAAGAAACCTAAACATGTTGTAGAATCGAATTTGAAACCCACTCGGCCTTTTTATGAAAATGCAAGTTTCAAAAATGCGGAGCTTAAGCCACTCCTTTTAAATTATTTGGTTCTACAATAAGATCAAGTTCAAAGCGTTAAAGGTTTTTATAAAAACCATCCGCAGCCCTTCGTCATTTTAGGAAGTAGAGTACTTAGTATTCGTGCTACGTTTTTTGACCATAGTTAAGGCGTAGTGTGCGGTAGCTAAGTGATGTCTTCCTACACACCATATGATGCGATTAATTAGGACATTTATATAACTTTGTTGACCAATAGTTAAGGGTCATATGAGTGGGTCTAATTAATCACGAAACGACGGGTACAACTTGATTAATGCTTATGATTTGCTGACCATAGTTAAGGTCATAAGCTGCTAAAGGTAAAAACCGTATCGGGAATTTCAAGAGTTGAAATTTGCAATGAGATTGCAAACCTTCTATGTTGATAGTTGGATCCCGATCCCACTGTGAGTAAGAGTTACTCTCAGGAGAGTTTTACACTTTACAATTACCTAATCCAGTAAGTGTCTAGAAAGGTGTCAACGGGGTTATGCTTATTGGGAAACGAGGTTTATTTTAATTAGGTCCGTGTGAAAGTACGGGGAACCTCCCTCAAAGTACCAGCATCAGCCTGACTGACCAGTTAGCGAACTTGTAGAATGTAATTAATCCTGGCTAATTTTCTTTTTAAGGTTTGAAGGAAAATTTGATAAAAGCAGTGGGAGACATCGATTAGATAAGATAAATAATCAATCTAATCTTTGCAAGAGCTTTCGCTGAGTGTATTCTTTTCTCTCTCCTAATGGCAGATACCCATGACTGGACTTAAGCTTCTATTAGAGAAAAATAAACCGGCGGGACCCAATTATAAAGACTGGCTGAGGAACATAAACATTGCCCTGACATATGATAAGGTTGCATATGTCCTCACTGCCCCAGCCCCTCCCATCCCTGGCCCTGATTCCTCTATTGCGGATAAGGAGATACGCAAGACATGGGATATTGATTGTGCCATAGCCAAATGCCTCACGTTAGTTTCGATGGACAATATACATCAAAAGCAGCATGAGAAGATGGATGTTCAATCCATCTTTCTCCATACAAAGGAGTTGTATGGGGAGCAATCTCGTACCCTTCGTTACGAGGCATCAAGAAAGTTGTTTCAGATGAGGATGGCTGCTGGCACGTCGTTAGGTGATCATGTCTTGAAGATGATAGCTCTTATTGAAGAACTTGAGGGCCTGGGATGGACCATGGAGAACGAACAATATGTTGATATAGTTATACAGTCTCCCCCTGCCTTTGCTCAGTTTATAGTGAACTTCAATATGCACAACATGGAGAAGTTACTTCCTGAACTTCTTAATATGTTGAGAAGTGTAGAGAGAACGATTAAGACAGCGAAAACTCCCTGTCTGTTTGTTGGGCCATCTTCTTCTTCCATCCCAAAAGCCAAAACTAAGGGAAAGGAGAAGAAGAAACTCACTAAACCGAGAGGTGGATTTAAAAAGGCAAAAGGGAAAGACAAATCTGGGGCTGAGGGATCGGGAAAGGGAGAATGTTTCTACTGCCACAAGTCGGAGTTTTCGCTGATCTTAAGAAGAAGAAGAATGGTGATGCTTCCGCTTTAGGTGTGTTCGTGACTGAAAACTGTTTTTCTATCAACTCTGCTTCCTGGGTATTAGATACCGGTTCGGGTTCTCACATCTGCAATTGTGTGCAGGGACTGAGAAATAGCAAAGTTTTGAAGACATGTGATCATACTCTTCGGGTTGGAAATGGTTCCAATATACATGTTGTATCAGTGGGAGAATATCACCTGGGGTTGCCTTCGGGATGTATATTGGTTTTGAACCCTTGTTATTTTGTACCAAACATGCTATGTAATATAATATCCGTTTCTTTGTTAGACAATGAAGGATATAATTTTGTATTGCAAAATAATGTTATGAACATTAATCTGAATCAACAGTTGATTGGGTATGGTACATTATATAACGGTATTTACGTCCTAAATTAACACACAGTTTCTAACATACAACACACAAACAAAAGAAAAATTTCAGACATAAATGAAGCTTTTCTATGGCATTGTAGACTTGGTCATATTAACGAAATAAGACTAAACAAGCTATATAAAGATGGATATTTAATTCCTTTTGAATATAAATCTTATACGACTTGTCAGTCTTGCATCAAGGGTAAAATGACTAAAACTTCGTTTAGTGGACACGGAGAGAGAGAGCTACTGAACTCTTAAGCCTCATACGTAGTGATGTATGCGGACTAATGTCTACACATGCTAGAGGAGTTCTTACTTCATAACTTTTATTGGCGATTTCTCAAGATTCAGACACGTGTTCTTGTTGAAGCATAAATCTGAAGCTTTCGAGAAATTCAAGGAGTATAAACTTGAAGTAGAAAAACAAACTGGTTTGAGCATCAAGAAACTTCGATCAGATCGAGGAGGAGAGTATTTAAGTACAGAGTTTTTAAACTTCCTAAAAGAGAATGGGATTCTCTCTCAGCTCACTCCCCCTTACACACCACAGCACAACGGTGTGCCAGAACGGCGGAATCGTACCCTATTAGATATGCTACGTTCTATGATGAGTGATGCTGAGTTACCACTTTTATTTTGGGGGAATGCATTGGAGACTGCAGCATATCTATTGAACAGGGTTCCAACCAAAACCGTGTATACCACTCCATATGAGATATGGTATGGGAAGAGACTATCTCTTAAACAAGTTAGGATATGGGGTTGTCCTGCTTTTGTTAAAAAGCAGAATCCAGAAAAAATCGAGACACGATCGGTTCTGTGTACATTTATGGGATATTCAAAACATTCATATAGATATCTTTTCTACCACAAGGAGGAACAAAGAGTATTTGTTTCTCAGTATGCCACATTTTTAGAAAATGAATTTTTTACAAATAATACTGATGGCAATGCGGTAGAACTAGAAGAAGTTCTAGAGACACAAATTACTAATGACGATTTGGTTGAACCTGATGTTGCAATATAACCTTACGAACCTCAATCACTCCGTAGATCTAGTAGGACTTCTCGCCCACCGGAGAGATACTATTGTTTCCTCATTGATGGTGATAAAGAAGATTTCATCATGGATGATAATGACCCTACTAGTTTTCAGTAAGCTATCACGAGTGGCGACTCAGTGAAGTGGTTGGATGCCATGAGATCCGAAATGGAGTCTATGTACACCAAAAAAGTATAGGCTTTAGAAGTTGCAACTTCTGGGGTAAAACCCGTAGGGTGCAAATGGATCTTTAAGAGAAAGATCGGTGTAGATGGACAAGTAGAGACCTATAAAGAAAGCCTTATAGCGAAAGGATTTCGTCAAAGACCAGGATTGGACTATGATGAGACTTTCTCTCCAGTAGAAATGCTTAAATCCATTCGGATCCTACTTGCTATTGCTGCTCACTACGACTATGAAATCTGGTAGATGGACGTTAAAACTGCATTTCTAAATGGTGATTTAGAAGAGTGCATTTTTATGGATCAGCCGAAAGGCTTCGTTGATAGTGGGAGCAGTGAGAAAACATGTAGGTTGCTTAAATCCATTTATGGATTAAAGCAGGCATCACGGAGTTGGAACATCTGCTTTGATGATGCAATCAAAGAGTTTGATTTTATCAAAAATGCAGATGAACCTTGTATTTATAAGAAGATTGTAGGGAGTACTGTCGCATTGCTCGTATTGTACGTGGATTCCATTCTCTTGATAGGAAACGACGTTCCTATGCTATAATTGGTCAAACTATTCTTATCACAAAAATTCTCCATGAAGGACCTGGGTGATGCCTCATACATTTTGGGCATTAAGATCTATAGAGATAGATCTAAGAGGTTGTTGGGATTGTCCCAATCAAGGTACATTAACACCATCCTAAAGAGGTTTAGTATGGAATATTCCAAGCGAGGTACTTTACCCGCTTGTCATGGAAACACTCTCTCCAAGGACTTTTGTCCAAAGTCTGATGAAGAGAGAGCTCGCATGAGTATTATACCCTACGCTTCTGCCGTAGGATCTATAATGTATGCGATGTTATGTACTCGCCCTGATGTAGCTTATGCACTATGTGTAGTAAGCAGATATCAATCCAATCCAGGGGAGAAACACTGGACAGCTGTGAAAAACATTCTTAAGTACTTGCGAAGAACTAAAGAAATGTTCTTGGTGTATGGTAATGGAGATCTCCAGATGGAGGCCATTACCGATTCGAGCTTCCAGAGTGATAAGGATGACAGCAAATCTATCTCGGGGTTTGTATTTACCCTCAATGGAGGGGGCGGTTTGTTGGAAGAGTTCCAAATAGGATACCGTTGCAGACTCAACGATGGAAGCTGAATATATTGCTGCAAATGATGCTGCTGAGGAAGCCGTCTGGATGAGAAAGTTCATCTCGGAACTAGGAGCAGTTCCCACCATTATTGATCCCATACCATTATATTGTGATAATAATAGGGCTATGGCTTTGGCCAAAGAGCCCAGGTCCCATCAGCGATCCAGACACATCTTGAGGCGATATCATTTGATCCGAGAGATAGTTGATTGCCGTGAGATCATGATTCAGAGAGTAGACACAAAGAATAACATCACGGATCCACTCACCAAGGCTCTTCCACAGTCGCAACATGAGCGACTATTTGAGATGTTAGGTATGAGATGCACCAATAATTGGCCTTACTGCAAGTGGGAGATTGTTGGATATATGTATGCTGTAGAGGCCATAATTTGATAGCGGATGCTTGGACATGTATATATATAGAGGACTTTCTTGCTCGACATGATAGTATGCTATCTGTTTACTCTTTATCTTAACATGTTCACTTGATTGTGTATACTGTTCATTTGATACATGTTAATAAAGCCCTTAGGATATCGGCTTGACTTCCATGATTATGATGCAGATCATACTAGTGGGGCATGTGTGGTCTATAAGAATATCCTTAAATGTTCCTAGTCGTGGGTATATCGAAACAGGGCATCGATATTCCAGAGTAGACTAGAGTATACATTTCTTGACCCAGTTGAGGGGGCGATGGATGATCCCATATCCATTAGTGTTGACACCAAAGATTGTATATTGGTGCTCATTAGAGATTGAGTACACCGAATGGACTCGCCGAGAACTCCTATACAGTATTATATCTATCGTCGAATAGCAGTTCTTAGGTGACACTTGTACAGGTTAGTCTGTAGACCCGAGATCGTCATAGAGTCTTGTGTGTTCTCCCACCGTACTTTGATTTCCACCCTACCACGGCTCTACTGAGTCGTGCAAACAGGTGGCTTTTGGGTACAGTCTCGAGACACATGGAGGCAATGAGCGATAGGAGGGGTTTCGTCTCTCCAGGTATTAGGAGTTGATGTTGTACTTGTTGGAGTTAGTGCCATCAGAGTCAATTATTGGATCACAGGCACGTGATTGTAATGATTGAGGGAGGACCTATGCCGATAGGACAGTCTTACTCAAGATGATAGTATGCTATCTGGTTTATCTTTATCATTGTGTACTGCTTTAGGTGACCTTACAGGTCACTATTGCACGTTGATAGAGCCCCTAGGATTCTTTCTTGACTGCCAGCAGTATGAGGGTGATCATATACGTGGGAGCTGGGGTCTATAAGCACATTCTTAAACGGTCCCTAGTCGTGGGAGTTTCGAGACAGGGCATCGATACTCCAGAGTAGACTAGTGTATACAGTCGAGACCCCGACGAGGGGCGGTGGCCGGTCTCACAAGCCACTGCTGTCAGTTGGTTCACCTAAGATGTATACAGGTGCTCATTGGGTTATGAGTACACCGGACAGGACTCGCCGGGAACATGCTAGTTGGTCTTATACCTGATGTCAGATAGCAGTTCCCTGGTGACATGTGTACAGGTTAGTTCATCGACCTGAGATTGTCATTTGTCTCGTGTGAGTTCCCACTGTGCTTTGATTACTACCCTACCACGGCTCAAAGGAGTCGTGCAAACAGGTTTTAGTTGGGTACAGTCCCGAGCCACATGGAGACAATGAGCGGATCTGCAGGGGTTCGTCTCTCCCGGTATTGGGGGTGAGGTCGCGCTGTGTCTAGGAGAGCCATTACACAAAGCCCTCGGCCGAGGCAGGAGATTTACTGGTAGGTATTCCAGTAGTATCTCAGGGTGTTCTGGGCTACACTCCGACACGACTTGTACCGCTTTTGGGGGTCTAACTTTTACCAACCCCCTAGGCCCGCCATGCGATGCTCATAGATGAACGGACCAGACTGTACGGATATTGTCACTGACAGGCTCATTAGGGTGTCAGGATGAGTTCGCTCATCGACGTCCCTTTTGGTCAATACCTGGTTGCCCGTTACGTATGGCTAATACCTCTGACGTGCTAGTGGTTAAATCTACATCCAAAGTATTGACGAGTCTTTAGAGTCCCCCACAGACCAGTTTCTCAAGTTTCGGGCGAAACGCTGTAGAGGTCGTATGGAGATATGGCAGGTTTCGATCAGATACGTGCGGTATTGCACGGATCATGATCGGGCGGATAATACTAGCGGGCTTTGGTTTAAGCCGGATCCTAGTATTGTACAGTGTAGATTTTGTCTCATTGCATTTGTATTCAGTGGGAATACAAATGCGGGTATGTCGATACAGTCGCGGGGTTTTCCTGTAATTTATTAGGGGATCAGTTTTCTGAAATTACCAGTTTGCATTCCGTTCTGGCCAGTTTTCCTTTGTTTCTTCACGGCCGGATTTTTCTGATGGAGGGGCTAATTTGCATATTTGCAAATTAGCATTGTGGAGGGGGTTTCTTTCAATATGAGGGATTATGATGGATTAAGCATCTTTGCTTTTTCTTTCATCATTTCTTTTGCATTAATGTGATGAGGATTGATTTGGATTAGATTGGAAATGGATGTGACATAATAACCTCATTTTCTTCTCATAGCTTATGGTCACCTTTGGCTTTTCCCTACACTTACCTCCCTTGTGTTTTTCCTTCATCCATTCATGGGAATGGCCGGCCACATGAGGAGATGGGGAGAGAGTTCATTTTGGTGTGGGAAATTCTTCTTCTCATTTTTAGTTTACACCAAAGTTCCAAAAGCTCATTTTTCCTCTTGTTCATTATTCTCCACCTCCATACAAGGCAACTTCATACCTGCTAGAGACAAAGCCTTCTACACTTCACCTACAGTATTCTTGGGCACGTCGGCTCGCCAACTTCGTGCCCGAGTTGCCTCGGTCCAGAGGTGGGAGCCCGTAAAAGAACCCGGCGATGTGGTGCCCGTTCCGACGAGGAGATGAAGACCGAAGATTCCGCGAGGAGATCGGAGTGGAGGCGAAGACCGAAGGACACGGGTCGCTCGGTATAGCATTCTACCTTCTCTTGATTGCTAGTAGTAGGTTAATGGTTTCGATCCGGGTTTAAGGATGCGGTAGTGCCGGTTTTAAAGTCAAGAAAATTTTCGTTTCCGCATTCCGACGTCGGATTGACGGCCGGGGCGCTACCGTAGTCCTATAGTACTATGCGCTATTGGCTATAACTCTATGTCCCTGGCCAGGGCTGATGAGATTTTCTGATAAGTGTTATCATTAGTTTCTCGACCTGTTATAGGCCATACACCAGCATGACTTATTGAGTTATTGGGGTTGATGATACCATCCCTAAACTCAATATGTAACATATCATACGAAGAGACCGGACTCTACGGTAAGTGTTGCTGGTTGGCTCTACAGGAGTTTGGACAAGTCCGCTTGTTGTTCTTCTGTTCGCTCAATACCTGGGTAGCCGTTACGTGCAGCTAGTACCGCTGACGGTTTGTGGGTATTTGATATGATCACTGCCTACTGCTAGTGTATTGACTAGTCTTAGAGTCCCACATAGGGGTTTCTGAGCTCAGGCGAAACGAAGTGAAGCACATATGGAGATATGTGCGGGAGCTTGATTAATACGAGTATATGATACCGTATTTTAATCTGGCGTTTTCTATTAGTCGGGTTATATGTGATATGACTGGATTATTAAATCTAGTGTTGATTTAATATAATGACTAATTGCTCATTAGTAATTCCTTCCTTTATGTGTGCATGTATCTTGGTGGATGATACATTGGACATGGCTATGCTAGACTCACATGGAAAGATATTAGATATTTATTGATTTTGAGTAAATGGAAAATTGAATAATGATCTCATGGTTTTACACTCTTCTTAAAATATCCCACTAACCATTGTTCATTATTTAATCCTCCACTAACTCACTCTCAAAAATATCTAAGATATTTTCCATTGGTCATATTTATTGTGTGAGTGTGACTCTCTCTCTCATATGAATGATTATCTCAAGCCTAGCCATTTCATCATCTTCCTCCTCTGGCTCTCTACCTTTTTTCTAGTGAGTAAAAGAGAAAGAAAAAGAAAGGATTTTTAGTGAGAAATAACCCACTTCATCAATTTATATTAGTCTAGCACACTTGTATAGGTTGTTTGCCTCACTTCTACTTAGGTTAAGTGTAGCAAGAGCTTGAGTATAAGGAACTCCGTGGTGGATCATCAAGGATTTCGAAGGCTACAAGCGGAATTGTTCCAAGCTTCGAGTGGAGCCAAGGAGCCTAAGGACTACTACACGGAGCTATAAAAGAGAATGAGTGGTCTACAAAGGTTGTAGTTCTCTTTCTCTTAGTGTTAGACACTACTTTGTATATGATTCTTACCCTAATCTCTAGTTCGATTCGTGGCTTGTATGCTTTAGCTATCTAATTTTTTAAAATACACCATATATTGTTGTTTAAACCCTAGTAGAGATGCTAAAACACACCAACAGATCTTTCATGGAGAACTTTTGTGATAAGAAGAGCTTGACCGAGTGTAGCATAGGAACATCGTTTCCTATCAATAGTATGCCATCCACGTACAATACGAGGACGACAACCTTACTCTCTACTGCCATCTTATATATACATGATTCATCTACATTTTTGATGAAGTCAAACTCTTTGACAGCTTCATCGAAACAGATGTTCCAGCTTCGCGATGCCTGCTTTAACCCATAGATTGATTTAAGCAGCTTGCACATGTTTCCGCTGCTTCCACTGTCTACGAAGCCCTCTGGCTGTGTCATGTACACGCTCTTTTCTAAATCACCATTTAGAAAAGCGGCCTTGACGTCCATCTGCCAGATTTCGTAGTCATGGTATGCAGCAATGGCAAGTAGAATCCTGATGGACTTAAGTATAGCGAAAGGAGAAAAGGTTTCATCATAGTCGACACCTGGTCGTTGACGAAACCTTTTGCTACAAGTCTAGCTTTGAAATTGTCAACTTTTCCATCTACACCAAATTTCTTCTTAAAGATCCACTTGCTCCCGATGGGTTTTACCCCTTCAGGATCAACTTCCAAAGTCCATACTTTGTTGGTGTACATGGATTCCATATCAGATCGCATAGCATCCAGCCATTTCACAAAGTCTCCACTTATGATGGCCTGCTCGAAACTAGTTGGGTCATCATCTTTCATGATGCAATCCTCGCTCCGACCGTCTATGAGAAAACCGTAGTATCTCTCAGGTGGATGAGGAACCCTACTAGATTTGCAGAGTGGCTGAGGTTCGTTGAGTACTATTGGATCCTCCGGTTCTACCAAATCGTCAATAATAGTTTGTGTAGCTGGAACTTCTTCTAGTTCTACCTTATTGCCACTAATTTCTTTTACAACAAATTCCTTTTCTAAAAAGGTTGCATGTTGAGAAACAAACACTTTTTGTTCCTCAGAATGGTAGAAGATATATCCATAAGAATCTTTTGGATATCTTACAAACTTGCACAAAACAGACCTTGTCTCGAGCTTGTCCGGATTTTGCCTTTTAATATAGGCCGGACAACCCCATATCTTTCACAATCCCTCCCAAGGTCGAACTGAGATTTCGTTTATAATTCGTTTAAGAGATGGTCTCTTCCCATTCCATATCTCATATGGAGTGGTAGGACAGATTTGGTAGGAACCCTATTCAATAGGTATGCAGCTGTCTCAAGTGCATAACCCCAAAAAGAAATAGGCAACTCAGTAGTACTCATCATAGAGCGCACCATATCTAATAGGGTGCGATTCCTCCGCTCTGATACACCGTTGTGCTGTGGTGTATACGGAAGAGTAAGCTGAGAGAGAATCCCATTCTCTTTTAAATAATCACGGAATTCTGTGCTTAAGTATTCTCCTCCCAGATCAGATCGAAATATTTTAATACTTTTACCCATTTGGTTCTCGACTTCACACTATATTCCTTGAATTTCTCAAAAGCCTCAGACTTATGTTTCAACAGGAACACATGTCCGAATCTTAAGAGATCATCGGTGAATGTAATAAAGTACGAGGAACCATTTCTATCATGTGTAGACATAAGACCGCATACATCACTATGTATCAGCCCCAAGAGTTCAGTGGCTCTTTCTCCGTGTCCAGTAAACACAGTCTTGGCCATCTTGCCTTTGAGACATGACTGGCAAGTTTCATAAGATGTAAATTCGAACTGGTTCAAAAATCCATCTTTATGCAACTTAGCTAGTCGTGTCGCATTGATATGATGTAGTCTACAAGGCCACAAGAAGGCTTCGTTTATTTCTGAACTTTTCCTCGTATGCGTGTTCTGTATATTTAGAACTGTAGTTTGATTCAGAACGTATATACTGTTACACAATGTACCAAACCCAATCAACACTTGATTTAGGAAAATGTTCATAACATTATCCTCCAGTACAAAATTATATCCTTCTTTATGTAATAATGAGACTGATATAATATTAAACATCATTTTTAGTACGTAATAACAGTCGTTCAGAATCATTTATTACCACTTGGTAATACAAGGTGATATTCGCCAACTGCTTTGGCTGTAACAATTGCACCATTCCTTACTGTTAGAGACTTATCACCCTTTCCCAGTTCTCTACCTCTTTTTAGACCATATAATAAATTACATATGTGGGATCCTGATCCAGTATTCAATACCCAGGACGTAGAGCATACTGAGAAACAGTTCTCGATAACGAACACACCCGAAGAAGATGCATCATCATGCTATTTCTAAGCTCGGGTGGCATTGGAATTCTAATATTCTACTATTCTTTGCTCGGACTTATGACAATCATAAGATAGAGTGGAACCAACGTTCCCCAGCTCAGTATAATAAGCGGTTCGGTCAATACATCCATATTATTATCTTGATTAAGGCGTGCCATTTGTCACTACCTGGAGAGAGAGAGAGAAGGAAACACTTTAGCGTGCGCTCTTTCAAGATTAGATTAGTTATTATCTTATCTAATCAGGATGGCTCCCACTGTTTTTATCAAATCTTCCTTCAAACCCTAAAGGTAAGATTAGCCGGGATTAATTATACCCTACAAGTTAGCCAATCGTTCGGCCAGGCAGGTATTGGTACTCCGAGGGAGTCTTCCCATGCTTTCGCATGGAACTAATTAAATAACCTCGTTTCCGCAGGGGCATAACCCCGTTAACACCTTTCTTAGACACCTATTTGATCGGCTAATTGTAAAGTGGAAAACTCTCCCAGGAGTAACTCTTACTCGCAGTGGGTATCATGATCCAACTATCTCATAGGAGGTATGCGATCTCATTGCAAATTTCAACACTTGAAATTCCCGAAAATTGTTTTTTCCCCCAGCAACTTATGACCTTGGCTATGGTCAACAAATCATAGGTGCTGGCTAAGTTCAACTGGTCATTTCTTGATTGAATTAAACCCACCCGTACGACCCTTGGCTAAGGTCAACAAAGCCGTACGACTACCCTAATCCAATCGCATCACATGCTGAAGATAAGCACTAATTAGCTACCTCACACGCCTTGGCTATGGTCAACAATTGTAGCACGGATACTAAATAGTACTTATCTTAAATGATGGAGGGCTACAGCTGGTTTTGAAAAAAACCTTTAACGTAATGAACTTGATATCGTCGTAGAATCTAGTGATCTGAAAAATGTGTGTTTTTGTAGCTTTTTCTAGTTTCGCTAAAGAGATCACTTCCGATGAAGTGATCTCGGCTCTTTCCTCATCGAATGAAGTGCTGAATATTCATCAAGGAATACCACTATGCAAAGCAAGAACTAGAGAAGCTATAAAAACAAAACCGAGTGGGTTGTAGCATTTGCTAGTTTTGCTAAAGAAGTCACTCCCGGTGAAGGGATCTCGGCTCTTTTCTCATCGAATGAGGTGCTGGATATT
The DNA here is from genome assembly GCA_030015575.1 of Agapanthus africanus. Lineage (NCBI taxonomy): Eukaryota > Viridiplantae > Streptophyta > Magnoliopsida > Asparagales > Amaryllidaceae > Agapanthus > Agapanthus africanus. The sequence continues at coordinate 116,766,517 of CM057346.1, read as the reverse complement.
CATCAAGGAATACCACTATGCAAAGCAAGAACTAGAGCTACCTTTTAAAAAACTTTTGATTCTATAACATCTTTAGGTTTCTTTTCTTTACATTAATCTCATTAATGAAGTCCCATCATTTATGTTTCCCTAAACATTACAGAAAAAGAAAAAAAAATAGAACGTACGCTTATGCCATCCGCATTCGCCATGGGGCCCGTCATGCACCGTTAGGTTACTTAACTAACGGCAGAGCGGGGGCTGAACTAGCGCGGGTGCAAAACATAAGCAATGTTTATTATATATATAATATATATATAGCATTCGTCTCACGCAGTTATAAGATCACATCACAGAACCAAGCAGCAGAAGTCAATATATGAAATATTGGATATACTGGAGGTCAGTGTTTTAAATTCAGCCAATAATGAAAAACACGGATTCTACGGTCGTGATGAATAGCTAAACCTATATCCCTAGACCCCTACGAAAGTGGCAAGCAACCCTGACAATTCTAGAGTTAGGAGACCCAGTCTCGACTCCTCGAGATGGTCTCCCATTAGACTCCAGAATCCGGTTACTTGTGCTCCCCGCCTTGGGTCTATCCTAATGCGGAAAAGTAAATAATATACATCAATGGTGACATCATCCTCAACCCGGTAGTGTCCCAATAAAAGAATTTTACATAAAAAATTTTACATGAATGAAAATTGAAAAACTCTCATCTCACGCAAAAACCTCTGGTTAATCATTCACGACGATCCAATATAACATATCACAGCAACACATAACATCACATGTCATCAACGTAAGTAAATATGCGTATCCCAAATTCCGTTGACATATAGCAACGAGATCGGGGATACACCACATATTACACTTACGGTCGCAGAAAAGAAATGAAAAACTATAATAATTAGAATCCGCATTTTCTTAGACATCATAAACCCGGAATATCACATATTTCGAATTTCATGCCTAACCCTATAAGCCTTGCATTTTAGTCTTAATTCGAAAACACTTTTCAATAACTTAGTCGGGTAATTCAATAAGATTCCCGACTACCCGATCGAATACTCGTCGGGAACTTTAGTAGAGGGCCTCACCCCCGATGCCGTCGACCAAGTGCACTTAGGCGGAACACCGTGGCCGTGAGCACCCGAGTGGATACTTTTGGCAATGGGGTTCTCCTAAAATCACTTGGTCGGGGCTATAAGGCGTGGCTACCTAGTAAAGTTATCCGGCGAGTATTCGCGTACGATACGCTATTGCTACGGAGTTTCGATCCGAATCGAAACTTCGTGGCAATCGATCAAAAGTGATTAACATGCTAGATTTACAATCACTAACTAGTTTTCTCAAAACTAATTAAATGTGGATTCCAACCATTGCAACACATATCAAACTTAAACCCGAAACGATGTAAAAATTACGACTACGAAACACTCCGTATTATCCCCTTAACAAAAGTTAACATCACATGCAAACTAGGCTAATCAAACATAACCATGAAACCCTAAACTCAACACTACAAAATAACAAACAAAAACGAACCCAAATCATTACAATAGAACCAACGTCGCCGGCCATTTTGGCATTCTAGCCGGCCAAACTTTCAAGTTTTGTGCTCATTTTTCTCTGGTGTTCTAGTTACATCACATGTAACATTCTGCACTTGTTTAAAAAATTTCAGAGACCATTTTGAAATTTACAGAAACATGGTGTTTTGGGTTTCGGTTTCGGAATTGTTTTGTTTTTGCAATTCTAACTACATCGTATAATTTTCTAGCTTTGGCTCTGATACCATGAAAGTTTTTGCTAGCGCCACCACTGAGTTTTACTAGTATCAAGCATGCCATTTTAAAAAATTTCGGGGTGCTAATCAACACTAACCTGAATCTAACTAGATGATTATGGTTTTAAACATGATATAAAGATAGCTACACTAAGTGAAGGAGGCAACAACCTTTGTAGACCGCGTTCTTCTCTTCAAATGCTCCGGGTAGTAGTCCACGCGACTCCGCTAGGCTCCATTTGAAGTTGGATCGAGCTTCTTTTGCGATTTTCGTGCCTAAGATGATCCACCCGTACCTCCGCTAATCCAAGCTACCTCTTCACTAAACTCTTTAGTGAAGTAAAAACACTACACCAAAGTGATAATCTAGTATAGGATTGTGAAGTAGGGCTGTTGTTTGCTTATTAAGGTTCTCATAAGCTCAAGGGTTCACAACACATATGAGGGATTGAGCTTGGAGGTGGAGGTGAAGAAGATGGAGAAAGCTAGAGAGCAAATAAGCTCAAGTGAAGAAAATGAACTAACTCTTTTTCTCATGTGAAGAATGGCTTAACAAATACCTCTCATTATTGAAGCATGGAATAAACTCCAATAAATCAAATGAACTATGCTTCAATAGTGCAAGCAAATGAATAAAATATCATCAAAGCCATGCTTCCCCCATAACTCAAAAGTCTCCCCATTTTTCCACCTCATTTTCTATTTTCATAGAATAGAAAATCAATCATGCTTCATATGTATATGTATGTATGTATGTGTGTGTGTGTGTGTGTGTGTGTGTATCAAATATATATATATATATATATATATATATATATATTAATATATATATTAAGAAAATAATTAGTGAGCAATAATATTAGTTAACATATAATTATATCAAATATAAATATATATCATATTATTAAATTAACACTTGATTTAATAATCCGGTTATATAACATATAACCGACTAATATTATTTATTTGTATATCATATTATCAAATCAAGACTTGATTCTATAATCCGGTTATACTATATATAACCTAACTGATAACAACTAACCGCCAGATTAGAATACGGTATCACATACTCGTATTTAATCAGGCCCCCGCACATATCAACATATGTGCCCTACTTCGTTTCGCCTGAACTAGGAAACTTCTGTGTGGGGCTCTAAAGACTCGTCAATACACCAGCAGTAGGTAATGATCACATCAGTTACCCACAAGCCATCAGTGGTACTAGCTGGACGTAACGGCTACCTAGGTATTGAGCAAATAGAAGATCAACAAGCAAGCTTGTCCAAACTCCCATGAAGCCTATAAGTAACACTTACCGTACAGTTCGGTCTCATCGTCTGATATGTCGCATATCAAGTCTGGGGGTGGAATCGCCAGACCCCAATAACTTGATAAGTCATGCCGATGTGTGGCCTATAACAGTACGAGAAACTACTGATAACTCTTACCAATAAATCTCATCAACAGCCCTGACCAAGGACTTCCTGTTATAGCCAATCGAGTATAGCGCAACATCAACTCCTAATACCGGGAGAGACGAAACCCTCCTATCACTCATCGCCTTGATATGACTCGGGACTGTACCCAAAATCCACCTGTTTGCACGACTCCTCTGTAGGGTTAGCTTAGCACCTTAGCAAGGTTTTGGCAAGCATCAATCATGCTGCTTTGAAATTTTTGGGGTGCTAAACAAACCCTAACCAAGATCTTAACTAGAGACTTAGGGTTAAACATGATATGTAAACACTTTATATCTAAGTGAACAAGGAATACAGCCTTTGTAGACCGGTTCTTCACTTCAATAGCTCCGTGTAGTAGTCCCTTCGCTGCGATCACGAATTTTCGGACTCTAGAGAGGCTCCCATGAAGAAATGAACAAGCTTGCTTCGAAGTCTTCGAGGCCGAAGATGATCTACGTCGAGGAGACACTAGCTCATGCTATCTCTTCACTAATTGTGTAGATTAGTGAAGCAAACACACTCTACTAAATGGCAAGTAGTAGAGGATGATGAAGTAGGAAGTTTGCTCACTTTAGAAATCATTTTCTCACATTTTATCTCATACCTCCATTGAAGCTAGAAAGCTTTTCATGGAGCTTGATGAAGAAAAAGAAGAACTCATGAATAATTCATCCAAATGAATTATTGCACCCATGGTTGAGTTAAAGCTATCATGCTTAACTCATGTAGAGAATTAACTCATGGCTATGGTTAAGGGTTGGGTCAAGTAAAATATCCTAAGGAATGGCAAAAGAGTGGACTTTGTCAAAGTTCTACAAGCTTCTCCAAGCTTAAAACTTTGACCAAGTCTTTTGCTCTTTTGTAATAACTTAAGAAATAATCAAAACCCTAATTTAACCCTAGCATGGTATAAGTCTCATACACCCATCTTGTATGTATCATCAAACATGACACAATACATGTACACAAATATACATATCACATATATATACAATGTGCACATTAAGTTTGAAAAGAAATCATTAGTGAGCTAAATATTAGTTAATGTAATATAATATATCAAATATATAACTATACATTAAATTATTAAATCAACTCTTGATTTAATAATCCGGCTATAATTCATATAACCGACCGATATCACAAATCGCAAGATTAGAAGGCAGTATCACATACTCGCATTAATCTCGGTCCCGCACATATCACATATGCGCTCCTACTCCGTTTTGCATGAACCAGGACACCTCTATGTAGGACTCTAAAGACTCGTCAATACGCCGGCAGTAGGTGATGATCATATCAAACACCCACAAGTCATAAGCGGTCTGCTAAACGTAATGGCCATCCGGGTATTGAGCGATCAGAAGATCAACAAGCAAGCCTGCTATAACTCCTGCGAATCCAATCGGTAACACTACCGTACAGTCCGGTCTCTTCGTCTGATATGTCGCATATCACAGCCTAGGGGGTGATTTAACGTCAGACCCCAATAGCCCGATAAGTCATGCCGATGCAAGGTCCATAACGGTTCAAGAAACTACTGGTAACACTTACCAATAAATCTTAGGAACCCTGTCCAGGGGTTTCCTTCTATGGCCAATCGAGCACTGCGTAACATCAACCCCCAATACCGGGAGAGACGAAACCCCTCCTATCACTCATTGCCTCCATGCGATTCGAGACTGTACCCAAAAGCCACCGTTTTGCACGTTCTCTTGAACGTGGTATGGTGGAAATCAAAGCACAGTGGGAATCACACAAGACTCTATGACGATCTCGGGTCTACAGACTAACCTGTACCAGTGTCACCAGAGAACTGCTATCCGACGATAGGTATAATACCATCTAGGAGTTCTCGGCGAGTCCGTCTAGTATACCCAGTCTCCACTGAGCACATGTATGCCTTCTCTGATGTCAAACACCAATAGATATGGGATCATCCATCGCCCATCATATGGGTCAAGGAGCGGATATGCTAGTCTACTCTGGAGTACAGATGCCCTGTTTCGATACTCCCACGACTAGGAACATTTGAAGGATGTACTTATTGACTACCCTGTCCCCACTAGTATGATCTGCATCATAATCTTGGTAGTCAAGTAATCATCCTAAGGGCTTTATCAACATGTGATCACAAAACAGTATTTGTTTACATGTTAAGATAAAGTGCAACCAGATAGCATACTATCATGTTGAGCAAGAAAGTCCTTCCTATATATGTCCAAGCATCCACTACAATATATATCGCATGTACAGTAATGGCCTCTAGGGCATACATATAACTAACATCCTTTGAGCCGTGGTAGGGAGGAAATCAAAGCACAGTAGGAACCACACAAGACTCTATGATGATCTCGAGTCTACAGACTAACCTGTACCAGTGTCACTAGAGAACCGCTTTCTGACGATAGGTATAGTACCAACTAGGAGTTTTCGGCGAGTCCTTTTCGGTGTACCCATTCTCTAATGAGCACCCATGTACAATCTTTGATGTCAAACACCAATGGATATGGGATCAACCATCACCCCCTACAGGGTCAAGAAACGTACACACTAGTCCACTCTGGAATATCGATGCCCTGTCTCGATACTCCCTTAACTAGGAACTGTTAAAGGATGTGCTTGTATACTACACAAGTCCCAGTAGTATGATCTGCATCATAGTCCTGGTAGTCAAGCAAACATTCTAAGGGCTTTATTAACATGTATCAGAGAGATAGTATAATAATACAAGTGTATATGTTAAGATAAAGAGCAACCATATAGCATACTATCATGTCGAGCAAGAAAGTCCTTTATAAATATGTCCAAGCATCCAATATAATATTCATCAATGTACAATAATGGACTCTAGGGCATACATATCCCTAACACCGGGCTATTCATCACGACCGTAGAATCCGTGTTTTTCGTTAATGGCTTAATCTAAAACACGGAACTCTTAGTATATCATGTATTTCATATATCTGCTTCTACTGTGATATGCTGTGATGTGATCATATAAATGTGTGAGACGAATGCTACTTATATATATATATATATATATATATATATATGATTTATTAGTAGACACTATATATGTTTTGCATTCACGCTAGTCCTGACCCCGCCCTGCCGTAAGTTAAGTAACCTTATGGTGATGACCCGGGTCCCTGTGGCGAATGCAGATGGCATATATATGTGTTTTATTTTCGTTTCTTCTATGATGTTTAGGAAACTTAAATGATGTGATTTCATTAATAAGATTAATGAAAAGAAAAGAAAGCTCAAAGATGTTGCAGAATCATAATTTTTCAAAAAGATGGCTCTAGTTTTTATTTTGCACAGTGGTATTCATTTATGAATATCCAGCACCCCATTCCATGAGGAAAGAGCCAAGATCCTTTCATCGGGAATGACCTCTTTAGCGAAAACTAGTATATGCTACAGCGCACTTGGTTTGCTTTGAAAACTACTTGATTTTTAAAGCGGAGCTTAAACCACTCCTTTTCAAATCACTTGATTCTACAACGATATCATGTTCATTACGTTATAGGTTTTCATCAAAATATGCCGTAGCCCCTGTAGGGTTCCTAGGCACTCTCAAGGGGTCTCACAAGGCATCAACCATGCGAATTTCAAAAATACGGTGCCGAGAAACCCTAGACTAGATCGTTGGCTAGATGTTTAGGCGATAAAATGAAACTAGTTTACAGCTAAACTAAAAGAACGGATATACAACCTTTGTAGATCCGGTCTTCCACCTCCACGGCTCCGTGATGAAGTCCTCTCCGCTGTCCATATCAAGTCCCGGGCTCTAGAGTCGGCTTCATCGGAGAAAGAGCGGGCTAGGTCATCGATGACGTGCCGAAGATGATCTATGTCGAGGCATCGGTAGATCAAGCTCCAACTTCACCAAGTCAAGAAAACTTGTGAAGGAAACACACTCTACTACTTGGCAAGAGGTAGAGGATGAAGAAATAGGAAGTGGGTAGACTTTAGAATTGGATTTCTCACTCATTTCCATCAATCACCATTGATGGAGCTTGCTTTCTTCAAGTGAAGAAAGGAAGAAGAAGAAGAAGCTAATTATGATAAGTTATTTAATAATAGAAAAAGAATTATACTTATCATAACTTAAACCAAGGTTAGATGTAGAGAGTTAACTCAAGTTAGATGAATGGTTAGGGTTTTAATAAGAAGACAAAAAGGTTACATAAGTCAAAGTTGCATGAAGCTACAAGAAGCTTCATGTAAGAAAGCAACCATTTTATTTTCTTTTCACTTTTTCTTTTAATCCAAATTAAAAGATAATTGCATGAATAAATGAACAAAAACCTTAACCATTTATTTAACCAAGGTATTAACTCTTTACACAAACCCTAGCTATCATATATCATCATACATGATACAAGCATGTGCACAAAACTATATCGAATATACAATGTGCACATCCGAGCGAGAAAATCCATTTAAAGTGAACTGATACTAGTTAATGCAAAGCAATATATCAAATATATAATTATACATTAAATCATTAAATCAACACTTGATTTAACGATCCGGTCATATCGCATATAACCGACTAGTATCCTATGTATCGGCTTATCGAATCAACCTTTGATTCGATAACTAGGGTATATCGCATATAACCTATCGATACATTCATCGCAAGAATGGAATACGGTATCACATACACGCATTATTCTCGGTTCCGCACATATCTCATATACGCTCCTATTTCGTTTCGCTTGAGCCAGGAAACCTCTGTGTAGGACTCTAAAGACTCGTCAATACGCCGGCAGCAGATGATGATCATATCAAACACCCACAAGCCGCAAGCGGTCTGCTAAACGTAACGGCCACCCGGGTATTGAGCGATCTGAAGATCGACGAGCAAGCCCGCTCACACTCCAGTGAATCCAACCAGTAACACTACCGTACAGTCCGGTCTGATCGTCTGATATGTCGCATATCTCGCCTAGGGGTGGTAAACGTCAGACCCCAATAGCTCGATAAGTCGTGTCGATATGAGGTCTATAACAATTCGAGAAACTACTGGTAACACTTACCAGTAAATCTCAGCAACCCTGGCCAGGGATTTCCTGTTATAGCCAATCGAACACAGCGCAACATCAACTCCCTATACCGGGAGAGACGAATCCCCTCCTATCGCTCATTGCCTCCATGTGACTCGGGACTGTACCCAAAAACCACCGTTATGCACGCCCTCTTGGACGTGGTAAGATGGAAATCAAAGCACAGTGGGAACCACACAAGACTCTATGACGATCTCGGGTCAACAGACTACTCTGTACCAGTGTCACCAGAGAACTGCCATCTGACGTAAGGTATAATACCATCTGGGAGTTCTCGGCGAGTCCGTCCAGTGTACCCAGTCTCTACTGAGCACCCGTATATCATCTCTGATGTCAAACACCAATGGATATGGGATCATCCATCGCCCATCTGTATGGGTCGAGAAGGTACACGCTAGTCTACTCTGGTATATCGATGCCCCGTCTCGATACACCCACGACTAGGGACTTTGAAGGATGTACTTATGGACTACCATGTCCCCACTAGTATGATCCGCATCATAGTCCAGGTAGTCAAGTACAGATCCTAAGGGCTTTACCAACATGTAACAGAGAGACAATCAGTATACACGTTAAGGTAAAGAGCAACCAGATAGCATACTATCATGTCGAGCAAGAAAGTCCTCCCTATATATGTCCCAGCATCCACTACAATATACATCCAATGTACAGTAATGGCCTCTAGGGCATACATATAACTAACAATCTCCCACTTGCACTAGGGCCATCTGTAGCAGTGGTTGTAGTATCTCATACTCAACCATCCCATAAAAATCTCTCTCTGGGAACAGGCCTTTGTGAGTGGATCCGCTGTGTTGTTCTCTGAGTCTACTCTCCTTACCTCGATCCCTTAGAGATCAACCATCTCCATGATCAGGCGATACTGCCTTAGAATATGTCTGGATCACTGATGGGACCGGCGTTCCATGGCATAAGCCACAACTCCATTGTCTCACAATGGTTGGAACGTAGTTCATCTCATGAACCATTATACACCCAAACATCCTCCTTGGTAGCATCTTAGGTAGCGATGTATCCTGCCTTTATCGTCTAGTATGTCACGGTATCTAGCTTGAAACTCTTCCAACATACCGTCCCTTTACTGAGGGTAAAGACAATGCCTGTGACTGACACTCAGTCGTCATTATCACCCTGGAACACTTCCAGTGATTCTCCCCAGGATCGATTGATACCATCTCGCTACAACTAGTGAGAATCCTAACAACCAATTAGATCTATCTCATAGATCCAAAACCCAGGATTTAGGAGGTATCACTTTGATCCTATATGGAGAATCTTTGTGATAATCGGAGATTGATCGAGCGTAGCATAGGAAACTACTTCCCTATCAAGAGTATGTCATCCATGTACTCTACGAGGATCGTCACCATACTCCTTACTACCTTTTTGTTTATACAAGGTTCATCTACCATTTTGATGATGTCAAACTCTTTGACTACTTCATCAAAACAGACGTTCCAACTCCGCGATGCCTGCTTTATCCTATAAAGCATCTTGCACACGTTTCCGCTGCTCCCACTGTCTACGAGGCTCTCTGGCTGTGTACTTATAGACTCCCTCTTCTAAAACATCATTTAGAAAAGCTGTCATGACACCCAACCACCAGATATCGTAGTCATGGTATGTAGCCGTGGCAAGTAGGATCTGGATGGACTTAAGCATAGATCCTTAGAAAAAGTTTCATCATGATCCACACCTGGTCAATGATGCAAACCTTTAACAAGTCTAGCTTTGAAAGTCTCAACTTTTCCATGTACACCAAGTAATCTTCTCAAGATATACTTGCTCCTGATGGGGATTTAACCCTTCAGATATAGCAACCAAAGTCCATACTTTGTTGGTGTATAAGGATTCCATCTCAGATCACTAAGCATCCAGCCATTCTTATAGAGTCTTACTCCTGATGGCCAGCTCGAAACTAGTTGGGTCATCATCTCATGATGCAATCCTCGCTCCCACTGTCATAGAGAAACCGAAGTATCTCTCAGGTGGGTGAGGAGCCCTACTAGATCGGCGGAGAAGCTGAGGTTCATTGGTAATTATTGAATCCTTTGGTTCTGTCAAATCTTCAGCTGCAGTTTTGTATAGCTGGAACATTTCCAGTTCTGCATGACTGACCTTGCCTCGAGCTTGTCCGGATTTTGCTTTTCAGACATAGGCCGGACAACCCCAAATCTTAACTAACTTAAGAAATGGGCTCTTCCTTTTCCATATCACATATGAAGTGGTAGGCAACTGATTTGATTTGAACCCTATTCAATAGGTATGCAACTTCTCAAGTGCATAACTCCCAAAAGGAAATAGGTAACTCAGCAGTACTCATCATAGAGCACACCATATCAAATAGGGTGTATCTGCTCCGCCCCGATATACCATCGTGCTATGGTGTATACGGAGGAGTAATGCTGAGAGAGAATCTCATTCTCCTTTAGAATAGTCCAGGAATTCCACGCTCAAGTATTCTCCTCCTTGATCTCATCAAAGGACATAATACTTATACCCGTATCGGTTCTCTACTTCTAACTTATATTCTGTGAATATCTCAAAAGGTTCGGACTTGTGTTTCAAAAGGAACATATGTCTGAATCTTGAGAGATTATCAGAGAATATAATGAAGTATAAAGAACCGGTCTTGGCATGTGTAGACAGGGGACCTACATACATCAACATGTATCATCCCAAGAGTTCATTAACTCTTTCTCTGTTTCCAGTAAACGGAGCTATGGTCATCTTATCTTTGTGACATGACTAGCGAGTTTCACAAGATGTAAATTCAAACTGATTTAAATATGCATCTACATGTAACTACAGCCAGTCGGGTCGCATAGATATGACCTAGTCTACAAAGCCTTAAGAAGGATTCGTTCATTTTTGAACTTTTCCTCTTGTGTGTGTTCCGTATACTAAGAACTGTAGTTTGATTTAGAACATTAATGCTTTTAGATAACGTGCCTGAACCAATCAACTTTTGATATAGGAAATGTTCAAAACATTATCCAACAATACAAAATTTTATCATTTCTTTACTAATAAAGAGACTGATATGATTTTGTATATCAGGTTCGGTATCTAACAACATTCGTTCCGAATCAATGTATTGTAATACAGGGTGACAGTGACCAACAGACTTGGCAGCAACACTTGCCCCGTTTTCTGCCTCATGAAACTTATCACCCGTTCTCAGTCCTCTACCTTTCTGTAGCCCTATGTAACAGATTACATATCTGGGATCCTGATCCGGTATCATATACCCAGGATGTAGAGGATACAGAGAAACAGATCTTTGTAACGAACACACCCGAAGATGATGCATCAGCATGCACTCTCTTCGTTTGGGCGGCACGGGAAATCTGGTATTCCCCAATTTCCTGCTCTGTCTTATAACAATTATAAGTTGGAGCGGGACCAACGTTCCCCAGCTCAGTATAACAAGCGGGTTCGGTCAATAATCCGTATTATTATCTTGATTAAGGCGTGATATAGTCGCTACCTGGAGAGAGAGAGAAGAAAACACTCAGCGTGCGCTTTTGCAAGAATAGATTGGTTATTATTTTATCTAATCAGGATGGCTCCCACTGCTTTTTATCAAATCTTCCTTCAAACCCTAAAAGGAAAGACTAGCCGGGATTAATTACACACTACAAGTTCGCCAATCTTTCAGCCAGGCCAGTGTCGGTACTTTGAGGGAGATCCCCCGTGCTTTCGCACGAACCTAATTACTGTAAACCTCGTTTTCCCAGAGGCGTAACCCCGTTGACACCTTTCTAGACACCTACTTGATCGGCTAATTGTAATGTATAAAACTCTCCCAGGAGTAACTCTTACTCGCAGCGGGTATCGGGATCCAACTATCTCATAGAAGGTATGCAATCTCATTGCAAATTTCAACACTTGAAATTCCCGATAATATTTTGCCCCGAACGATCTATGACCTTGACAAGGTCAACAAACCATAGACCGCAAGTCAAGTTCAACCCGTCATTTCTTGATTGAATCAAACCCACCCGCACGACCCTTGAAAAGGTCAACAAGGCCGCACGACTACCCTAACCCAATCTGCATCATATGCATAAGCAGATAAATACTGGTTAGCTACCGCACACTGCGCCTTGACAAGGTCAACAAACGCAGCACGAATACTAAACAGGATTTATCTGAAATGACGGAGGGCTACGACAGGTTTTTCTGAAAACCTATTGCGTAATGAACTTGATATCGTTGTAGGATCGAATGAATTTTGAAATGGAGTGTTTTTGAGGCTTTTCTAGTTTTGCTAAAGGAGTCACTCCCGGTGAAGGGATCGTCCGTCCTTTCCTCGTCGAATGAGGTGCGGGATATATCATATATATCACTGTGCAAAGCAAAAACACTTAAAAGCAATCAAAAGACAAACCGAGTGTGTAGCATCTGCCAGTTATTGCTAAAGGAGTCACTCCCGGTGAAGGGATCTCGGTCCTTTCCTCATCGAATAAGGTGCAGGATATATCACATATACCGCTGTGCAAAGCAAGAACTGTAGCTACCTGTTTTATTTTGAAATTCGATTCTACAACATCTTAGGTTTCTTTTCTTTCATTAATCACATTAATGAAGTCCCATCATTAAGTTACCTAAACATCACAGATAAATACGACGTACACTTATGCCATCCGCATTCGCCTCGATGTCCCCTCGTGCACCGTTAGGTTAGGTAACTAACGGCAGAGCGGGGCAGGGCTAGCGCGGGTGTAAAACATAAGTAACGCCTATATAATATATCATATATACTATATAAAGTATCTATCAAAGAACATCACATGATCACATCACAGATATCGCAGCAGAAGAAACATATGAAATATTGGATATACTAGGACGTCCGTGTTTTCAATACGAGCCAGTATAAAACACGGATTCCACGGTCGTGATGAATAGCCAAACCCACACCCCTAGAACCCTACGAGAGCGGCAAGCAACCCTACCAATTCTAGAGTTAGGAGACCCGGACTCGACTCCTCGAGTTGGTCTCCTACTGGACTCCAGAACCCGGTTACTTGTGCCCTCCTCCTTGGGTCTATCCTAGTGCGGAAAAGTAAATAATATACAATAACGGGTGACATCTTCCGCAACCTGGAAGCGCCCCAAATAAAAGAATATTACATACAAGTTTTTACATGAATGAAAATGAAAAACACTCATCTCACATAAAAACCCCCGGCTATTCAAACACGACGATCCAATATAACATATCCAGCAACACATAACATCACATGTCATCAACGTAAGTAAATATGCGCATCCCAATTGTCGTTGACATATAGCAACGAAACCGGCGATATCACATATTACACTTACGGTCACAGAAAAGAACATGTAAAACTACAACAGTTGGAATTCGCAACCACCTCAGACATCGCATGCCTGACCAAATGAATTACTTAGACATCGCATGCCTAACAATTATAAACCCCGCATTTTAGTCTCATCATTGAAAACACTTTTCAATATCAAGTCGGGCAATTCAACAGGATTCCCGACATTCTGATCGAATGCTCGTCGCAAACTTTAGTAGGCGGCTTCACCCCCGATACCGTCGACGAAGTGTACCAAGGCGGAACACCGCTACCGCGAGCACCCGAACGGATGCTTTCGGCGACGGGGTTCTCCTACAGTCACTTGGTCGGGGCTATGGAGTGAGGCTGTTTATTAAGTTTACCCGGCGAGTATCCGCGTACGCTACGTGATTGCGACGGACTTTTGATCACATCAAAATTCCGTGGCAACCGATCAAGTGAGACTAAACTGCTATGTTTATAACATTCATTCAGTTATCTCATAACTTCTTGTGAATTCCAATTATTGTATCCCATTCCAGATAAATAGAAAATGTTAAACTTTTCGATCGAACAGTCAAACACCCAAGTTTTCCCGATACAGATCAACACATGAAATAAGTCTAACAACATTCAGTTCGTGCCTCAGTACCAACGGTCCAGCCGTAGAAGGGTCAAGCCAACGCCTCACATGTGGCACGCCGTACTGCCCCAAACCCGAAGCTTCAAAGGGCAGTTCAAGACGGTCACATAATCGAGTTAAGGTTTGTTGTCTTCTAGAGGGTCCATCGAGTTACTTGCACTACTTAGAACGTCGTTAAACTACGGAAAAATCCAACACTTGGAAATTTCCCGACAGGGGAAAAATTGGGTATTTATATCCGGTCGAACTTTTTAACATATTCTAAAAATTATCCGGAAAGCCACACAGACAAAATTTGATACTCCGATCGAAACACCGAATCCCCAAATCAATCCCAGAAAATTCAACTCTATAATAAATATTAAAATATCCCAGAAAATACAGCACAACTAAGGAGGAATTACTGTGAAACTTTTACTGTGTAAATCGACCGTACGGCCGCGGATTCGCCGCATGAGCCATGCTCATGCTGCGGAACCGCGGCGGTTTAGATGAATTAGGTCCACGAAATTTACAGTAATTCCTAGAAAACCCTGCTTGATTTTCTGCATATTTTTAATTTCGAAAAATCCACGATTTCAGAAAAAGTACAGAGAGCAAGTTTTGAGTTGGGTTTCGGGTTCGTTCGGGTTTCAAATTCCGTCTAGACTTCGCCTAAGGCTCTAGCTAGGCTCTGATACCACTGTAGGGTTCCTAGGCACTCTCAAGGGGTCTCACAAGGCATCAACCATGCCAATTTCAAAAATACGGTGCCGAGAAACCCTAGACTAGATCGTTGGCTAGATGTTTAGGCGATAAAATGAAACTAGTTTACAGCTAAACTAAAAGAACGGATATACAACCTTTGTAGATCCGGTCTTCCACCTCCACGGCTCCGTGATGAAGTCCTCTCCGCTGTCCATATCAAGTCCCGGGCTCTAGAGTCGGCTTCATCGGAGAAAGAGCGGGCTAGGTCATCGACGACGTGCCGAAGATGATCTACGTCGAGGCATCACTAGATCAAGCTCCAACTTCACCAAGTCAAGAAAACTTGTGAAGGAAATACACTACTTGGCAAGAGGTAGAGGATGAAGAAATAGGAAGTGGGTAGACTTTAGAATTAGATTTCTCACTCATTTCCATCAATCACCATTGATGGAGCTTGCTTTCTTCAAGTGAAGAAAGGAAGAAGAAGAAGAAGCTAATTATGATAAGTTATTTAATAATAGAAAAAGAATTATACTTATCATAACTTAAACCAAGGTTAGATGTAGAGAGTTAACTCAAGTTAGATGAATGGTTAGGGTTTTAATAAGAAGACAAAAAGGTTACATAAGTCAAAGTTGCATGAAGCTACAAGAAGCTTCATGTAAGAAAGCAACCTTTTTATTTTCTTTTCACTTTTTATTTTAATCCAAATTAAAAGATAATTGCATGAATAAATGAACAAAAACCTTAACCATTTATTTAACCAAGGTATTAACTCTTTACACAAACCCTAGCTACCATATATCATCATACATGATACAAGCATGTGCACAAAACTATATCGAATATACAATGTGCACATCCGAGCGAGAAAATCCATTTAAAGTGAACCGATACTAGTTAATGCAAAGTAATATATCAAATATATAATTATACATTAAATCATTAAATCAACACTTGATTTAACGATCTGGTCATATCGCATATAACTGACTAGTATCCTATGTATCGGCTTATCGAATCAACCTTTGATTCGATAACTAGGGTATATCGCATATAACCTATCGATACATTCATCGCGAGAATGGAATACGGTATCACATACACGCATTATTCTCGGTCCCGCACATATCTCATATGCGCTCCTATTTCGTTTCGCTTGAGCCAGGAAACCTCTGTGTAGCACTCTAAAGACTCGTCAATACGCCGGCAGCAGATGATGATCATATCGAACACCCACAAGCCGCAAGCGGTCTGCTAAACGTAACGGCCACCCGGGTATTGAGCGATCTGAAGATCGACGAGCAAGCCCGCTCACACTCCAGTGAATCCAACCAGTAACACTACCGTACAGTCCGGTCTGATCGTCTGATATGTCGCATATCTCGCCTAGGGGTGGTAAACGTGAGACCCCAATAGCTCGATAAGCCATGTCGATATGAGGTCTATAACAATTCGATAAACTACTGGTAACACTTACCAGTAAATCTCAGCAACCCTGGCCAGGGATTTCCTGTTATAGCCAATCGAACACAGCGCAACATCAACTCCCTATACCGGGAGAGACGAATCCCCTCCTATCGCTCATTGCCTCCATGTGACTCGGGACTGTACCCAAAAACCACCGTTTTGCACGCCCTCTTGGACGTGGTAAGATGGAAATCAAAGCACAATGGGAACCACATAAGACTCTATGACGATCTCGGGTCAACAGACTACTCTGTACCAGTGTCACCAGAGAACTGCCATCTGACGTAAGGTATAATACCATCTGGGAGTTCTCGGCGAGTCCGTCCAGTGTACCCAGTCTCCACTGAGCACCCGTATATCATCTCTGATGTCAAACACCAATGGATATGGGATCATCCATCGCCCATCTGTATGGGTCGAGAAGGTACACGCTAGTCTACTCTGGTATATCGATGCCCCGTCTCGATACACCCACGACTAGGGACTTTGAAGGATGTACTTATGGTGATGACCCGGGTCCCTGTGGCGAATGCAGATGGCATATATATGTGTTTTATTTTCGTTTCTTCTATGATGTTTAGGAAACTTAAATGATGTGATTTCATTAATAAGATTAATGAAAAGAAAAGAAAGCTCCAAGATGTTGCAGAATCATAATTTTTCAAAAAGATGGCTCTAGTTTTTATTTTGCACAGTGGTATTCATTTATGAATATCCAGCACCCCATTCCATGAGGAAAGAGCCAAGATCCTTTCATCGGGAATGACCTCTTTAGCGAAAACTAGTATATGCTACAGCGCACTTGGTTTGCTTTGAAAACTACTTGATTTTTAAAGCGGAGCTTAAACCACTCCTTTTCAAATCACTTGATTCTACAACGATATCATGTTCATTACGTTAAAGGTTTTCATCAAAATATGCCGTAGCCCCTGTAGGGTTCCTAGGCACTCTTAAGGGGTCTCACAAGGCATCAACCATGCCAATTTCAAAAATACGGTGCCGAGAAACCCTAGACTAGATCGTTGGCTAGATGTTTAGGCGATAAAATGAAACTAGTTTACAGCTAAACTAAAAGAACGGATATACAACCTTTGTAGATCCGGTCTTCCACCTCCACGGCTCCGTGATGAAGTCCTCTCCGCTGTCCATATCAAGTCCCGGGCTCTAGAGTCGGCTTCATCGGAGAAAGAGCGGGCTAGGTCATCGACGACGTGCCGAAGATGATCTACGTCGAGGCATCGGTAGATCAAGCTCCAACTTCACCAAGTCAAGAAAACTTGTGAAGGAAACACACTCTACTACTTGGCAAGAGGTAGAGGATGAAGAAATAGGAAGTGGGTAGACTTTAGAATTGGATTTCTCACTCATTTCCATCAATCACCATTGATGGAGCTTGCTTTCTTCAAGTGAAGAAAGGAAGAAGAAGAAGAAGCTAATTATGATAAGTTATTTAATAATAGAAAAAGAATTATACTTATCATAACTTAAACCAAGGTTAGATGTAGAGAGTTAACTCAAGTTAGATGAATGGTTAGGGTTTTAATAAGAAGACAAAAAGGTTACATAAGTCAAAGTTGCATGAAGCTACAAGAAGCTTCATGTAAGAAAGCAACCTTTTTATTTTCTTTTCACTTTTTCTTTTAATCCAAATTAAAAGATAATTGCATGAATAAATGAACAAAAACCTTAACCATTTATTTAACCAAGGTATTAACTCTTTACACAAACCCTAGCTATCATATATCATCATACATGATACAAGCATGTGCACAAAACTATATCGAATATACAATGTGCACATCCGAGCGAGAAAATCCATTTAAAGTGAACCGATACTAGTTAATGCAAAGCAATATATCAAATATATAATTATACATTAAATCATTAAATCAACACTTGATTTAACGATCCGGTCATATCGCATATAACCGACTAGTATCCTATGTATCGGCTTATCGAATCAACCTTTGATTCGATAACTAGGGTATATCGCATATAACCTATCGATACATTCATCGCAAGAATGGAATACGGTATCACATACACGCATTATTCTCGGTTCCGCACATATCTCATATGCGCTCCTATTTCGTTTCGCTTGAGCCAGGAAACCTCTGTGTAGGACTCTAAAGACTCGTCAATACGCCGGCAGCAGATGATGATCATATCAAACACCCACAAGCCGCAAGCGGTCTGCTAAACGTAACGGCCACCCGGGTATTGAGCGATCTGAAGATCGACGAGCAAGCCCGCTCACACTCCAGTGAATCCAACCAGTAACACTACCGTACAGTCCGGTCTGATCGTCTGATATGTCGCATATCTCGCCTAGGGGTGGTAAACGTCAGACCCCAATAGCTCGATAAGTCGTGTCGATATGAGGTCTATAACAATTCGAGAAACTACTGGTAACACTTACCAGTAAATCTCAGCAACCCTGGCCAGGGATTTCCTGTTATAGCCAATCGAACACAGCGCAACATCAACTCCCTATACCGGGAGAGACGAATCCCCTCCTATCGCTCATTGCCTCCATGTGACTCGGGACTGTACCCAAAAACCACCATTTTGCACGCCCTCTTGGACGTGGTAAGATGGAAATCAAAGCACAATGGGAACCACACAAGTCTCTATGACGATCTCGGGTCAACAGACTACTCTGTACCAGTGTCACCAGAGAACTGCCATCTGACGTAAGGTATAATACCATCTGGGAGTTCTCGGCGAGTCCGTCCAGTGTACCCAGTCTCCACTGAGCACCCGTATATCATCTCTGATGTCAAACACCAATGGATATGGGATCATCCATCGCCCATCTGTATGGGTCGAGAAGGTACACGCTAGTCTACTCTGGTATATCGATGCCCCGTCTCGATACACCCACGACTAGGGACTTTGAAGGATGTACTTATGGACTACCATGTCCCCACTAGTATGATCCGCATCATAGTCCAGGTAGTCAAGTACAGATCCTAAGGGCTTTACCAACATGTAACAGAGAGACAATCAGTATACACGTTAAGGTAAAGAGCAACCAGATAGCATACTATCATGTCGAGCAAGAAAGTCCTCCCTATATATGTCCCAGCATCCACTACAATATACATCCAATGTACAGTAATGGCCTCTAGGGCATACATATAACTAACAGCCCTCCGTCATTTTAGATAGGTAGTGTTTAGTATTCATGCTGTCTTTGTTGACCATCATCAAGGCAAAGTGTACGGTAGCTTGGTAATTCTTATCTTTAGCATATAGATGCGATCGGTAGGGATAGTCACATAGCCTTGTTGACCTCCGTCAAGGGTTTGTGCATGTGGGTTCAAATCGATCAAGAAATTGTTGGATATGTATGCCCTAGAGGCCTTCATTGTATAGAATGCTAAGGATATGTATGTCCAGGACAATCTTTCTCAATATGATAGTATGCTATTTGGTTTTCCTTTATCTTAACATGTGATATGTTTTACTTGTTATTTCATATCGATTATACATATTGATAAAGCCTTTAGGATCTTTGCTTGACGACCAGCGTTATGATTGCAATCATACTTGTGGGAGCTGGGTAGTCGATAGGCACATCCTTAAATGTCCCTAGTCGTGGGAGTATCGAGACTGGGCATCGATACTCTAGAATAGACTAGTGTATACATTTCTAGACCCCGACGAGGGGCGATGATTGGTCCCGCAACCATTGGTATGATGCACCTAAGATTGTATACAGGTGCTCACTGGGGGTGAGTACACTGGACGGACCTGCCGAGAACTGGTTAGATGGTACTATACCTATCGTCAGATAGCAGTTATCTGGTGACATGATTACAGATAGTATGTCGACATGAGGTCGTCATTTTTCTCGTGTGAGTTCCTACTGTGCTTTCATTACTACCCTACCACGGCTCTACTGAGTCGTGCAAAGAGGTTTTAGTTAGGTACAGTCCCGAGCCACATAGAGGCAGTGAGCGATTGTTGAGAATTCGTTTCTCCTGGTATACGGAGTCGATGTCGCGCCGTGTTCAGTTGGCTAACATCGTAAGTCCCTGGCCAGGGTGGATTGAGAATTACTGATTGTTAGATAAGTAGATTCTCTGATAGCCTTGAGCCACATCGACATAACTTGTCAGGTTATTAGGGGTCTGACATTTTTCACCTCGTAGACCTGGCTTGCGATACTCTTAGACGAATAGACTGGACTGTATGGAGATTTTCCGGGACAGGCTAAGTAGGAGTTCGGACGAGTTTGCTCGCCAGCCTTCTTTTCGACAGATACCTAGGTAGCCGTTACATATAGTTAGTGCCACTGACGTGCTTGTGGTTAAACCCACTGCCAGCGTACTGTCGAGTCTTTAGAGTCCCACACAGTGGCTTTCCTTGGTTCAGGCTAAACGATGTAGAGGCCGTATGGTTTTACGTGCAGGGTTTCGATCATATACATGTACTAGTTACACGTATTTTTGATCGGATGGATAATACTAGCGGGCTTAGGATTAAGCCGCATTCTAGTATTATAATATTGGATTATTTTCATCTCTTAGTATTCGTAGTATGAATACGGGTATGTATATACGGTGAGGAGTATTCTTGTATTTTCGCAAGAGTGCTTCTAGAAGCAGACATCTCATTTTTGATAAATCCATTTGTTTAAATGGATTATGAGGTGGAGGTATGAAGTGTTATTTAAGCATGGTTGAAGCATGGCTACTTTAGATGACTCATTCATTTAGATAACTATTGAAGCATTTCACATTATTTTTAATGTAAATGATATGTTTGATATTATCAACACTTAGCCATTCTTCGTCTCATTCTTGACTTGACATTCTCTCTCCTCCTTTGCTCTCTCTCTCTTCTTACTCAAATCCTAAACACTCTTATGAGTTGAGAAACCTAGGTTTATTGAGATAAACTAATCCAATAAATATTCTATACATCATCTAAGCTATCTAGATTAGCAAACTAGGTAATTTAGTTACCTCAATTTTGAGGTTAGAGCTTGAATCATAGACTCTCGGGTGGATCTTCTTCGATACGAGGAGGCCGACAACCAAGCTCAATCCATACAAATGAGGAGCTTAAGAAAAGAATAAGAATACCTGAAGGACTTGAACACAAAGCTATAAATTACTTCAGAGTAGATTAGAACCTTTATTAAATATGCTAGTTAAGGCTTATGGTAGATCTTAGAAGTTTAGTCGATATTGCTTGCTATAAAATTGTTTTTTGTTAATTCTGCCTCTCTACAAACCCTGTGGAGTGTGCGACATCGAATCACATAGTATCAGATCTACTCCATAAGCCTTATATAGTTCGTAGAGACATTTGAAATCCGTCGTTTTTGTTGTGCATGACTGCCGACAAAAACTATCCTTAAAAATGAAATTTTGAGATGTTTGCATACCCTGCGGGGTCACGGTTTTAATTGAGAAGTCGTGGGGTGAAGAATGGGCACCCTGGGGATACCCCATGGGGGACCGAAGGCTGGGCCTGCACCCCAAGACCACCACAAGGCGGCCTTGGGGGGTGGTGACCCGAGAGCACCCCAATAGGGTGCTCTCGGGGCTGCCTCCCCTTGGGGCCACCTCGTGGTGCCCCTCGGTGGTAGGTACCCCCTGAGACCCTTGGATTGATAATTAATATTTTCCCTTTTGCCTCCGTGAAGATTCGAATGGATTTCGAGTTCGTTTCGACTCCCGGATTAGCTCAAAACGAATTTTTTGGGGACTTTAGTGGATAGTTTTTTCAAGACTTGGAAAATGGTTTCGTTCGTTAATTGTGCGCGGAATTCTAACGTCGTTGTTTTCTTTACTTGCTTTATTGATGTGTATATATGTTCTTAAATTTCTTCTAATTGCTATACGTCGATTAGAAGTGGTTGCACATATTTTGTGATGTTCAGATGCGAATAGTTTCATGGATCGTCGTGTGAATGGCCCGGTGTGATTCTAGATGTGAGATGTGAGTGGATTCTTTGTAATTCAGGTACTAATTCATGTATATTCTTTTATTAGGACGCATCCGGGTTGAGGATGTAGTCACCGGCTGTATATTATTTTTCATTTCTGCATCTAGGTTTGACCCATAGAGGAGTGCACAAGCTATCAGGTTCTAGGATTCAGTCGATCTCGAGGAGTCGAGACCCGGATCACCCAATTCTAGAATTGGCGGGTAATTTGCCGCACTCGTAGGGGTCTAGGATTATTCACACTCGGCCATTCACACGACCATGGAGGATTATGTTTCATAGGTGGGTCATTGAAATGCAAATGTTTCTAATTGATCCATTTTTCCATTCTCTATGATGCTTATATCTGCCTTTGTTGCTTATCATGCCTGTGATGGATATATATATATATATATATATGTATATATGTATGTATGTATGTATGTAAATGTATGTATGTATGTATAAATAAATGTTGTATATGTTTTGCATCCGCGCTAATCCAGCTCCCGCTCTGCCGTTAGTTAAGTAACCTAACGGTGCATGACGGGGCCCCGAAGCGAATGCGGGTGGCATATACGTACATTCTATTTTCGTTCTTTTTGTGGTGTGGTAAAGTTAATTGATGGGACCGTATTAATTTCACTTAATGCAAAGTAAGAAACCTAATATTTGATGTCATTGGAACAATTGCAAAACCACTCGGTTTTCGTCAAAAACAACTTTTAAATGCGGAGCTTAAACCACTCCTTTTCAAAAGCTATCTGGTTCTTTCGACTATATTAAGTTCATAACGTTAACATTTTTTGCCAAAATCAGCCGTAGCCCTCCGTCATTTCAGATAGGTATCAACTAGTATTCATGCTATGTATTTTGACCTTCATCAAGGCATAGTGTTTGGTAGCTAGTGGGTGCTTATCTGTAGTATAGATAGATGCATTAATTTAGGACATGCGTACATCTGTTTTGACCTTCGTCAAGGGCTTGTACGAATGGGTCTAGATTAATCTGGATAATGATAGGTTGAACTTGACTTGCGACTTATAATATTTTGACCTTCGTCAAGGTTATAAGCGCTTAGGGCAAAATCCACATCGAGAGTTTCAAACACACAGGAAACTTGCTAGTGTTGCATACCTTCTGTAGTGTGGTAGTTTTGGTAGGCTTCCGTAAAAATTATCACACAATGATAGTTGGGTCCCGATCCTACTGTAAGTATCCTCTACTTTTCGGGAGAATTTTTCACTTTACAATTAGCTAATCAAGTAGGTGTCTAGAAAGGTGTTAACAGGGCTACGCCTATGGGAAAACGAGATTATTTAATTGGGTCCGTACGAAAGCACGGGGGGGGGGGGGGGGGGGCGTTTCCCTCTGAAGTACCAACACTGGCCTGGCTGAAAGATAAGCGAACTTATAGGGTGCGATTAATCCTGACTAATTCTTCTTTTAGGGTTTGAAGGAGAATTTGAGGAAACAGTGGGAGCCATCCTGTTTAGATAAACTAATATCCAATCTAAAATTGCAAGAGCATATGCTGAGTGTTTCTTTTCTCTATCTTCTAATTATAGCGACCATGACGGGACTTAAGTTTATACTAGATAAAAACAAACTAACTGGGCCAAACTATAAAGACTGGCTGAGGAATGTCTAAATGGCCTTTACTTATGATAAGATTGCATACGTCCTTACGGCTAAAGCCCCCCTGTTCTAGGTCTAACATCCTCGATCGCGGACATTGAGGTCCGTAAGACTTGAGATCTTGATTGCGTGAAAGCCAAGTGCCTCGTGCTGGCCTCCATGGATAATGAACATCAAAGGCAGCACGAGAAGATGGACCTTGCTTTCATCATCCTCCATACCAAAGACTGATATGGAGAGAAATCTCGTATTGAAAGATACGAGATCTCGAAGTAATTGTTTCAAGCGAGATTGGCGGTCGGATCATCTGTTGGGGACCACATCCTAAAGATGATTACTTTCATCGAAGAGCTCGCGGATCTGGGAACTACGTTAGAGAATGAGTTGTATACCGACTTAATTCTACAGTCCCTTCCCTCCACTTATGCCTAATTCGTATTGAACTTCAATATGCAGAAGTTGGAAGTTATATTTCATGAGCTCCTTAACATGTTGAGGGCGGCAGAGGGCACCTTGAAGAAATCCAAGGAAACATCCACTCTGTTTGTCGGGAAATCTTTTTCCTCTAAATCCAAGGCTAAGGCCAAGGGGAAGAAGAAGAAGGCCCCCATCAAAACGAGAGGAGGTGTGCAAAAGGTGTAGGGTAAGGGAAAGGAAAAGATTGGGGGAGCAGCCATAAAGGAAGAGTGCTTCTACTATCACAAGTAGGGACATTGGAAGAAGGATTGCCCGGCTTTAAAAGCCAAGAATCAGCACACGAATCAAGTTGTGATTTCGGCTTCAGGTGTGTTCGTGATTGAAAAATGTTTCTCTATTAACTTTACTTTCTGGGTATTAGATACCGGATCAGGATCCCACATTTGTAATTCTTTGCAAGCGCTGAGAAGCCGTATAGTTTTGAGGAAATGTGATATGACCCTCAGGGTTAGAAACGGACCAGTGTGGATGCTGTTGCAATAGAAGAATTTCACTTTGGATTAATGAGTGGACATATTTTGTTGTTACATAACTGCTTTGTGTACCCAGTATGATGTGTAATATTATATCTATATCTTTGTTATCTAATGAAGGATATAATTTTGCACTTGAAAGCAATGTTATAAACATTCACCTAAATCATGAAATGATTGGGCCGGGTATACTGAATAACGGAATATACGTTCTCAATCAACATCAAGTTTTCAACGTCCAAAACATGCTAAAAAGAAAGACTCTAGAATCAAATCAAGTTTTCTTATGGCATTATAGACGTGGTCATATCAATGAAACATGAGTAACTAAGTTACATAAAGAAGAATATTTAGATCCGTTTGAATATTAATCATATGCAACTTGTCAATCATGTATAAGAGGAAAGATGACCAAAGCTCCGTTCACTGGACACGGAGAAAGAGTCACTGAGCTCCTGGGACTCATACACAGCGACTCGTGTGGGTCAATGTCTACGCATGAAAGAAGTGTCTATTCCTATTTCATTAATTTTACCGTTGATTTCTCAAGGTATGGACATGTATTCTTGATGAAGGATAAATCTGAGGCCTTTGAGAAATTTCAGGAGTATAAGAATGAAGCGGAAAAGCAAACCGGCAAAAGTATCAAGATGCTCCTATCTGATCGGGGTGGTGAATATTTAAGTGCCGAGTTCCTGGAATATCTAAAAGAGAATGGAATTCTCTCTCAGCTTACTCCTCCATACACACCACAACACAACGATGTATCAGAAAGACGGAATCGCACCTTGCTTGATATGGTGCGTTCCATGATGAGTAATGCAGAGTTTCCACCTTCCTTCTCGGGTTATACCCTATCACGTCAATCCCACAAGCCTCTTATCCATTCTCGTTCGATCGCTGCAGGGGAAATGTAAGGAACGAGAATTGTTGAAACTAGCATATTGGAAGATCAATCGGCCAAAATAACTAGAATCTGCTGCATACCTATTGAATAAAATTCTAACTAAGTCTGTGCCTACCACTCTATATGAAATGTGGAGTGGGAAGAAATCCTGTCGTAAGTATCTTAAGAATGGGGCTGTCCTGTTTTTGTCAAAAAGGTTCATCCGGACAAGCTTGAAGCACGCTCAGTATTGTGTAAGTTTGAGGGATACCCTAAGAATTCTAGAGGGTATTATTTCTATTACGCTGAGAAACAAAAGGTCTTTGTTTCTCATCATGCCCGCTTTATGGAAACTCAATTTCTTGAAAAAGAAATTAGTAGGACAATAGAGCTAGAAGAAATTCCAGAACCACAAACTATTACTGAAGACTTAGTAGAACCTGAAGTTTCAATTAAACAGGACGTACCTACTCCATACTGTAGATCTAGTAGGCAGTCTCATCCGCCCGAGAGATACTACGGTTTTCTCGTAAATAAGGATCGAGGGGATTGCATCATCGACGATGATGAGCCGACTAGTTTTCAGCAAGCTATCACGAGTAGAGACTCGGTGAAGTGGATGGATGCTATGCGATTCGAGATGGAATCCATGTACACAAATAAAGTTTGGACTTTGGATGTTGCTCCTCCTGGGGTAAATCCCGTTGGATGCAGATGGATCTTCAAAAAGAAGATTGGTGTAGATGGACAGGTAGAAACCTACAAAACTAGACTTGTTGCTAAAGGTTTTCGTCAAAGACCAGGATTGGACTATGACGAAACTTTTTCACCAATGGCTATGCTTAAACCCATTAGGATCCTACTTGCCACTGCTGCCTTCCATGGCTATGACATCTGGCAGATGGATGTTAAAACTGCTTTTCTAAATGGAAGTTTAGAAGAGTGTGTTTACATGGATCAACCAGAGGGTTTCATAGACAGTGGGAGCAGCAGAAAGGTGTGCAAGTTGCTTAAATCCATTTATGGATTAAAGAAGGCATTGCGGAGTTGGAACATCTGCTTTGTGAGACGATCAAGGAATTTGACTTTATAAAAAATGTAGACGAACCTTATATTTATAAGAAGATTGTTGGAAGAACTGTGGTATTTCTCATTTTATATATAGATGACATTCTCCTGATAGGAAATGATATTCCTATGCTACAATCGGCCAAGCTGTTCTTGTCACATAAATTCTCTATGATAGACCTGAGTGATGCCTCGTACATTCTGGAGATTAAGATCTATCATGGAAGATCTAAAAGAATGTTAGGACTTTCACAGTCAAGGTACACAGACACCGTACTGAAGAGGTTTAGTATGGAAGATTCCAAACGCGGTAATTTACCTGTTTGCCAAGGAATCACCCTCTTCAAAGAGATGTCTCCCAAGACTGATGAGGAGAGGGCTCGCATGGGCATTATACCCTATGCTTCGGCGGTGGGGTCAATTATGTATGCGATGTTGTGTACGAGACCAGATGTAGTTTACGCACTTAGCGTTGTAAGAAGGTATCAGTCCAACCCAGGTAAGAAGTATTGGATAGCGGTAAAGAACGTTCTTAAGTACATGAGAAGAACTAAGGTGATGTTTTTGGTGTATGGTAATGGGGACTTACAGATCGAGGCTTTTATCGACTCTGGCTTCCAAAGTGGTAAGGATGACTCTAAATCCATATCAGATTATATGTTTACCCTCAACGGAGGGGCGGTCTGTTGGAAGCGCTCCAAACAAGACACCGTAGCAGACTCGACGATAAAGGCTGAGTACATCACTACTAACGATGCTGCAAAAGAGGCAGTCTGGATTAGGAAGTTCATTTCTGAACTTCAGGTGGTTCCATCCATTGTCGATCCAATAACTTTGTATTGGGACAACAATGGAGCCATGGCTTTGGCAAAGGAACCACGGTCCCATCAGAAATCCAGACATATCTTGAGACGGTATCACCTGATTAGGGAGATCGTGGATCGCTGGGAGATTGAGGTGCGGAGAGTAGATATAAAGGACAACATAACAGATCCATTCACCAAAGACATCCTTCAAGTCCAGTTCGAGAGACTGTTTCAGATGTTGGGTATGCGGTATGCCAGCAACTAGCTCTAGTGCAGACGTTGGATACTCAATACCCCAATAACAAGCCTTAGTGCAAGTGGGAGATTATTAGATATGTATGCCCTAGAGGCCTTCATTGTATAGGATGCTAGGGATATGTATGTACATGAAAATATTGCTCAATATGATAGTATGATATTTGGTTTGTTTTTATCTTAACATGTGATATGTTTTACTTGTTATTTCACATCGATTATACATGTTGATAAAGCCTTTAGGATCTTTGCTTGACTACCAGCGTTATGATGGAAATCATACTTGTGGGAGCTGGGTAGTCAATAAGCATAACCTTAAATGTCCCTAGTCGTGGGAGTATCGAGACTAAGCATCGATACTCCAGAGTAGACTAGTGTATGCATTTCTAGACCCTGACGAGGGGCGATGGTTGGTCCCGCAGCCATTGGTGTGATGCACCTAAGATTGTATATAGGTTCTCACTGGGGGTGAGTACACTGGATGGACTAGTCGAGAACTGACTAGATGGTATTATACCTATCGTCAGATAGCAGTTCTCTGGTGACATGAGTACAGATAGTCTGTCGACCTGAGGTCATCATTTGTCTCGTGTGAGTTCCTACTGTGCTTTGATTACTACCCTACCACGGCTCTACTAAGTCGTGCAAATAGGTTTTAGTTGGGTACAGTCCCGAGCCACATGGAGGCAGTGAGTGATTGTTGGGGATTCGTCTCTCCCGGCAGAGGGAGTCGATGCCACGCTGTATTCGGTTGGCCAACACCATAAGTCTCTGGCAAGAACGGATTGAGAATTACTGATATTTAGATCAGTAGATTCTCAGATGGTCTTGAGCCACATCGGCATGACTTGTTATGTTATTAGGGGTCTGACATTTTCCACCCCGTAGACCCGGCAGGTGATACTCTTAGACGAACATACCGGACTGTACGGAGATTGTTAGGGATAGGCTCAATAGAAGTTCGGACAAGTTTGCTCGTTGGCCTTCTTTTCGACAGATATCTGGGTAGCCGTTACATACAGCTAGTGCCACTGACGTACCTGTGGTTAAACCCACTGCCAGCGTACTGTTGAGTCTTTAGAGTCCCACACAGAGGGTTTTCCTGGTTTAGGCGAAACGATATAAAGGACGTATGGTTTTACGTGCAGGGTTTCGATCATATATGTGTACTAGCTATATGTATTTTTGATCGGACGGATAATGCTAGCGGGTTTAGGATTAAGCCGCATTATAGTAGTATAATATTGGATTATTTTCATGTCTTGGTATTCATATTATGAATACGGGTATGTATATATGGTGAGGGGTATTCTTGTATTTTCACAAGAGTGCTTCTAGAAGAAGGCACTTCATTTGTGATAAATCCATTTGTTTAAATGGATAATGAGGTGGAGGTATGAGGTGTTATTTAAGCATGGTTGAAGCTTGACTACTTTAGATGACTCATTCATTTAGATAACTATTGAATCATGTCACATTATTTTTAATGCAAATGATATGCTTGATATTATCAACACTTAGCCATTCTTCATCTCATTCTTGACTTGACATTCTCTGTCATGTCCCGCTTCCCAGTGTACGGAAGCAGTGACGTGGCAAGCCCGCAACGTATTTACTAAGAAATAAATACGTTAAGCTTAATTAAGCAATATAATAAAAAAAATGCACAAGAATTGACAAGAGATATAAAATAAACAGCAACTTTTATTAACATTCATCTTTATAATACAACTGCTTTGAAAAGGAAAGATACAATGATATAAAGCAATGCCTAAACAGTGGCATACAAATTGAAATAAGTACACGATGCACTAGAAGTCCTGATGGGCAGTGAACTGGTTCAAGTCCTCCTGGCTCGGCTCGATCTCCTGAGAGTCCGGTCCTCCTGACGAACATTCCAAAGAAAAAAATCGACAGGAATGTCATCAGCGAACTAGTGCTCGGTAAGTCCCAAAAGAAAGAAAGGAATATAGAAGGTAATAAGAATTGAACTGGTAAGATGTACAGGTATAAGATTTCTATTCTTACGTAGTTGTTTGTAGTTTGGTACAGAAGGTATTTGTGTATACGAGAGAAGTACATCTTACCCCATGGACTATGGTAACATATAGTACAAGGCCCCGTTAAAACCCATGGGACAACGGCACGAGAGTTCATGTAGGTGTCTTTTAGTGATCATCTCGTGCCATGCTATACATTCCGTACCAATTTACCCCGTTAACCCCGCGTAATGTATTGTATTGATTATATTATAAGTCTTGCCGAAATCATGGATACAAGTTGCTCAAGTAGTCAGGTTCAGGATGTAAGCTTTTAGTCATGTCAAGTTATAGACATGGTTCGGTCAAGTCAAGTCTTGTATTCATGTTTGATATTTAGGTTCATGTTCAAGTATACATTTTAGAGTTTGGATTCATGTTTGAATTAGATTCTGGTTTGAGTTTGGATTCAAGTTTGATTTAGACTCAGATTTGAGTCAATCACTTATAACTGATTTAAATCCTGAATTAGGTTTGGGAGTTATCGGTAACTGCTGCACTTAGATGGAAGGATTTGTGTTTTTTTCCAAGACAATTACCATTGATAACACCGTTAAGTTTTCTACCTTAAATAGGCAAGCACTCACTTTCTCCGGCTCCCTAGGGCTCAAGAGAATTGATCCCGCTTAAACCTATATTTACTAAAGTCCTTAAATGTTGTTTTATATAACTCGAGGGGGTTTTATAAAAATATTTTTTCAATATAATTAAAAATAATGCTCGAGAAGTTATTTATATTATTTAGGGTTTTCATGGATGTAAATTTTAAGGATTTGAGGTATTTTAGTGATAATAGTTTAGCATAGAAAGTTCATGGTATTTTACTGTAAAGCTTGACTTTTGTTGGTATCTTGATGGTATTTTGATAAAACTTGTAATTCTTTCATTTGAAAAATATAAGTTTATTATATTTTGAAAATATATGGATTTTTAATATTTATATAATTATTAAAAATTAAATTTTTAATTAAGTAGAAAACTTCGTTTTTCTTAAAAACCGTATTAAAAAAACCATTCGAGACCGAATACTCCGTGAGGAGGTCTGCATCTCGCTCTACTAGCCCAAGGATGTGCAATAATTCGCACCATCCAATAGCGGGTACCCTAAAATGGATTGTAGAGACTTATTTGCAAAGGAATTTTAAAATACAATTCCAAAGAAAACAATTTTTATAGTAGATGGTATTTTAATATAATCTTGGGTTCGTAACAAAAATTCATACAAGAGTATATCGTGCTATGGAACCATGTGTGTATGTGAGAGGTAGGTCGTTATCTCGTGAATTTTCCTAAAGGTATGTTTAAGCAAAACATTAAAAGATGATATATACAAACTTCATGGTATTTTAATATAAATGTTGATTTAAAGTTATTTTGCATGATCTTTTTTGATTAAAAAATTGGTTCTAAGCATTGGTTTTATGTTAACAAGCATGGTGTAAGAATATGGATGAAAAATATGTAAGAAAAAGTGGAATTATAGAGTTTTAGAAGAAGATGTCAGTTTTAACTCCACTTCCGACATATGTTTTGAAAAGAGACTTTCAAAAAAGAAGAAAAGGGATTGGGAGGGACTTACTAGTGAAGTGGATTAAAGGAAGGTGTAGGAAGAGGGGGTTGTCGTCGTGATGTTGCGGGGTCGCTGGAATATGCGTCGATCCTCGCCGGAACTTGATCGTTTGCCAACTCCTCTTCTACTCCACTTGTACTTAGAAAATTTTGAGAATTTTGGCTATAATATTCAGAATGAGGCAGGGATAGGGCTTGGGGTAGTATTAATAGTGTGGGATTAGGGTTTTGGAATTAAAAGGGTAAATTAAAATGCTTTAAAAAGATGATAAATGGAGAATTTATAGGTCTCTGTTTGATTGCAGAGCAATCAAACACTATAGGGGAGTTAGGGGTAGGGAAAAAGACTTGGGTGCAAAGCACGGGCACCTTTGGCTATGGTTCACCCGTCAGTACCGGCCCAACTAGGGTTTCCGCCGGTCGATTTGGTGAGGGGGCGGTGGATTAGAGCCACGTGTTTATCTCAGTATTTAAATCATTGTGCACATGTTTGATTTTTCTGTCTTTTCGTTTTTGTGTGCATTGCACGTGTAAAATTTTGGGTTTCCAAAAAGTTTTAAAAAATAAAATCAGAATAATAAATATGTATGATGGGATTCGAATACAGGGGCTACGTCACAGCAGTGCAATGCTTTACCAGTGAGCTACAAGCTACTTCTTGCTGTTCTTAAACAAAATATACTTATAACTTGTACTTAAGCTTGTAAACTCATTTCTGTATATTAAATTGAAAAATTTTATACAGTAAATTCAGAGTCGTTACATTCTACCCTCTTTATAAAAATTTCGTCCTCAACATTTACATTTATATAAGGACTAATTTACAAATAAGTAAGGGTATCTTGCACACATGTCTTCTTCTCGTTCTCACATTGATTCTCCTGGCGAATCTTTTCTCCACATCACTTAGACCAAGTTTACTTCCTTATTTCTCAGTGTCTTCACCTTTCGGTCTAGGATCTCAACGGGTTGTTGCTCGCAAGTCAGGTCAGTCTGGACTGTGAGCTCTGAGTGATCAAGGATGCGTATGGGGTCGCTCACATATCTTCGTAGCTGGGATATGTGGAACACATTGTGCACTCCTTCCAATGAGGGTGGTAGTGCCAAACGGTATGCCACTTCTCTGACTCGTTCGAGAATGTTGAACGGTCCTATGTATCTGGGACTGAGCTTACCCCTTTTTGCCAAAGCAGATCACTCCTCGGTTTGGAGAAATCTTTAGAAAAACATGGTCTCCAGGTTGGAACTCCAGGTGTCGGTGCTTTGCATCCGCCCAATGTTTCTGTCTGTTTTGGGCTATGCGCATTCTTTCCCTGATCGTGTGAACTACGTCCACAGTTTCCACGATCATCTCTGGTCCAAGGAGTTCATGATCTCCGATGTCATTCTAACTCAGTGGTGATCGGCACTTCCTTCCGTAGAGTGCTGCAAATGATGCCATTCCAATACTCGCCTGATAGCTGTTGTTGTATGAAAACTTCACAAGGTGTAGGTGATCTTCCTACGAACCTCCAAAGTCTAACATACAATCTCTTAGCATGTCCTCCAGAATCTGAATTGTTCGCTCGGACTGTCCATCCGTTTATGAATGGTAAGCCGTGCTGAAGTTCAAACCCGTTCCCAGGCTAGCTTGCAGACTCTGCCAAAACTGTGATCGGAATCTAGTATTACGATCGGAGACGATGCAAACTGGTACTCCATGTAATCTCACAATCTCTTGCATGAGTTCATGGGTATCAATATATAGTACACTTTGAGGTTAGATCTTAATTTAGATTCATGCTTACCTCCACGTACTTATTTGCTAACGTCTCAGAAGATTGGCCAACTCGAAAGGGAATAAAGTGAGTCGGCTTGGTGAGTCGATCCATAATAACCCATACCGCGTCGTTATCCTTCGTGCTATGAGGAAGGGCAGTCACGAAGTCCATGGTAATATGCTGCTATTTCTATTCTGGGATTAGTAACGGCTGAAAGACCAGAGGTTCTGTGATGTTTAGCCTTTACTTGCTAACACACCAAACACTTGGCTACACTTCTGGCTACTTCACGCTTCATTCCATGCCACCAGTAGTGTTGCCGTAGATCCTTATACATTTTTGTACACCGGGGTGTAAAGAGTAAGGAGAGCTGTGGGCTTCTTTCATAAACTCTTCTCGAACTAGACCGTTTGGTACACAAAATCTACTTCCATATCGCAAGTATCCATCTTCATAGATGATGAAGTCTGTTCGAAGTCCACTTTTTACTTCTTTTCGGATCTTTTGTAGCTTGGCACATTTGCTTGAGCTGCTTTGATCTGATGGACAAGAGTAGACTGGACTTGTAAGTTCATCAAATACGAAGCGTTACCTGGCATAACTACTTCAATCTCCATTTCGTGCAATTCCTGCTGTAGTTTCCACTGAGCGGTGAGATTCATTGCTAATGGCTGCCAGCTAAGTGCATCAGGAACTACATTCACCTTCCCAGGATGATATTGTAGGTTGACGTCGAAGTCCTCCATGAGTTCTAGCATCTTCTCTGCCGCATGTTCAATTTCTTCTGAGTAAATACATACTTCAGACTCTTATGGTCAGTGTATATATCCACTCTTTCTCCAGAAGATAGTGGCGCCAAATTTTAGGTGCAAAGATAACGGCTGCCAACTCCAAGTCATGTGTTGGATAGTTGAGCTCATGAACTTTCAGCTGTTTTGATGCAAAAGCTACAACCTTACCATGCTGGTGTAGAACACATCCTAACTCCTTATTGGACGCATCACAATGTATGACGAAACCTCCAGATTGATCCGGTATTACAAGGATAGGAGCTAAAGTTAACTTCGACTTGAGCTCTACAAAAGCTTGTTCGAATGCTTCAGACCACACGAATGCTTCATCTTTACGTATGAGCTTGGTCAGGGATGCTGCAATTTTCGAGAAACCTTGGATGAATCTTCGGTAGTATCTTGCTAAACCCAAGAAACTTCGAATATCCTTCACCGTCTTTGGTGTCGGCCATTCGCTGACAGCTGACACCTTAGCTGGATCTACTGAGATTCCTTCACCTGAAACAATATGCCCGAGAGATCCGACTTGATCTAGCCAAAATTCACACTTGCTGTACTTGGCATAGAGCTGATGTTGTCGCAATGTCTCCAAGACAATCCGTAAATGCTCAGCGTGTTCTTTCCGATTCTTTGAATACACCAGGATGTCATCGATGAAGATAACAACAAACCTGTCTAAGTACTCTCGCAAAACTTGGTTCATCAGATTCATAAATATAGTAAGTGCATTGGTCACTCCAAATGGCATCAAGAGATATTCGTAATGACCATAGCGAGTCCTGAACGCCGTCTTCGGAATATCAGACTCTTTGACTTTCACCCGATGATAACCTGAACGAAGATCTAGCTTCGAAAATACACAAGACCTTCTTAGCTGATCGAAAAGATCATTGATGCGCGATAGTGGATACTTGTTCTTGATCGTCACTTCGTTCAGAGCTCGGTAATCTACACACATTCTGTATGAACCTTCTTTCTTCTTCACAAGCAAAACTGGATATCCCCAACTTGAAGTACTGGGATGAATCCAACCTTTCTTCAGGAGTTCGTCTAACTGAGTATGGATCTCTTTCAATCCTTCTGGATTTAACCGGTACGGAGCTTTGATTACCAGTTGCGCACCAGGTATTAAGTCAATGCTGAATTCAAGAGCTCGATCGGGAGGCAAACCTGTTATATCTTCAGGGAATACATCCTTAAAATCTCGAACTACTTCTGGCTTTTCATCTTTCGCCAGTAGGGTAAACACTTCTGCATTCTTTGGCTTAGCATGGTATATTCCCAGCTCCAACGTTCTCTCTCCACTCTTGAAGTAGAAGATTGAGTGATCCGGTATCTTAAATACTACCCTCTTTTGACGGCAGTCAATCGTAGCATAGAAAACTCCCAGCCAGTCCATCCCCAACACAACGTCGAAATTTGGGATGTGTAGTACATTGAAATTCGTGTAGAATTCTCGTCCAGAAACTACAATTGGACACTGATCAAATCCTATAGTTGCCTTCAATACTCCATTCCCGGAACCGACATTCCAGCTTGAAATGAGTGGCTTCATGGGAATTGCATGTGTTCTCATGAATCGTTGCGACATGAAGCAGTGTGACGCTCTAGTGTCGAACAGTACGGGTGCAGGAAGGATGGCTAGTAGTATAGTACCTAAGTTGTGTGAGGTTGGTTTTAGATACAGGAAAAATATGGCGATTATAAGGATTGAAAAGATGAAAGGATTGGGAATTACCAGTGATAACTTGGCCAGTGGCTTCGGCTTCCTCAACTGTCATGATGAAAGCCTAACGTCTGGGTACATTCCTCCTTGCTGAAGGCACATTCCTCTGTCCCTGGGGCACGTTTCTTTGCCTTTGAGGCATGTTCCTATGTGCATGATGGAATTGACGAAGAGGCTGTGCAGGAGGTCCACGAGGAGGTGGAGTAGGTAGAGCTAAACGAGGTGCAGGAGCTTGAATAGCTGGCCACTGTGGAACTGTGATCATGGGTCTAGGTGCTAGAGCTAGGTTGAGACGACATGGACATGCTCCGATGGCGTAGGTGGGTGTGCCAAAAACTAAGCATAGGCTATTTGCACGCCTGCATTCTTTTGCCAGGTGTCCATTCCACTTGCAGTAGAAGCAAAAGTCTAGACTGGGCCTGTTAAATGTTACTCCTGGTCTCCTGGGTGCAAAAGTTGGCCTGGAAGAGGCTCCTTCTGCCATCTGAGTGACAGAGCATTTCACACCGGCAGTCTGAGATCTGCCCTTCTTCTTCACCACTGCCTCATAGCGTCGGGCAACCTTCAGAGCAAGATCATGGGTTGGGAAATCCCCTGTAGCTAGTGCAGCTTGGATTTCCGGGTCTAACCCTTGCTGAAATCGTCATGCCCGGATCTCAGCAGTCGGAATCAGGTGTTGTTAGTTATATGTATGCCCTAGAGGCCATTACTGTACATTGGATGTATATTGTAGTGGATGCTGGGACATATATAGGTAGGACTTTCTTGCTCGACATGATAGTACGCTATCTGGTTGCACTTTATCTTAACATGTATACTTTCTGTCTCTCTGATTACATGTTGATGAAGCCCATAGGATGTGTACTCGACTTCCAGGACTATGATGTAGATCATACTAGTGGGGCCTGGGTAGTCCATGAGTACATCCTTGAAATGTTCCTAGTCGAGGGAATATCGAGACGGGGCATCGATATTCCAGAGTAGACTAGCGCATATCTTCTCGACCCATGCGATGGGCGATGGATGATCCCATATCCATTGGTGTTTGACATCGAAGATGGTATGCGGGTGCTCAGTGGAGACTGGGTACACTGAATGGACTCGCCGAGAACTCCCAGATGGTATTATACCTCACATCAGATGGCAGTTCTCTGGTGACACTGGTACAGCTTAGTCTGTAGACCCGAGATCGTCATAGAGTCTTGTGTGTCTCCCACTGTGCTTTGATTTCCACCCTACCACGGCTCTACTGAGTTGTGCAAACAGGTGGTTTTTGGGTACAGTCCCGATTCACATGGAGGCAATGAGCGATAGGAGGGGATTCGTCTCTCCCGGTATTGGGGGTTGATGTTGTGCTATGCTCGACTGGCCATAACAGGAAATCCCTGGCCAGGGTTGCAGTGATATACTGGTAAGAGTTATCAGTAGTTTCACGAATGTTATGGACCCTACGTCGGCATGACTTATCAAGCTATTGGGGTCTGACGTTTACTACCCCTAGGCGAGATATGCGACATATCAGACGAACAGACCGGACTGTACGGTAAGTGTTACTGGTTGGATTCGCA
Organism: Agapanthus africanus; assembly: GCA_030015575.1. Classification (NCBI taxonomy): domain Eukaryota; kingdom Viridiplantae; phylum Streptophyta; class Magnoliopsida; order Asparagales; family Amaryllidaceae; genus Agapanthus; species Agapanthus africanus. Next base: position 116,729,072 of record CM057346.1, on the reverse strand, counting down.
GGAGTGTGAGCGGGCTTGCTCGTCGACTTTCTGATCGCTCAATACCCGGGTGGCCGTTATGTTTAGCAGACCGCTTGCGGCTTGTGGATGCCTGATATGATCATCATCTGCTGTCGGCGTATTGACGAGTCTTTAGAGTCCTACACAGAGGTTTCCTGGCTCAAGCGAAACGAAATAGGAGCGCATATGAGATATGTGCGGGACCGAGAATAATTCGAGTATGTGATACCGTATTCCATTCTCGCGATCAATGTATCGATTGGTTATATGCGATATAACCTAGTTATCGAATCAAGCATTGATTCGATAAGCCGATACATAGGATACTAGTCGGTTATATGCGATATGACCGGATCGTTAAATCAAGTGTTGATTTAATGATTTAATGTATAATTTTATATTTGATATATCACTTTGCATTAACTAGTATTGGTTGACTTTAAAAGGATTTTCTCACTTGAATTGTGCAAGTTGTATATGTGATATATTTCTTTGTGCACATGATTGTATCATGTTTGATGATACATTCTTGTTTGGTTTTGTGTAAAGTATTAAACCATGGTTAGTTAGTGATTAGGGTTTCATCTTATTCATTTATCTTTTTATTTTATTTATTTCAAAAGAAAAAGATAAAGAGAAATGAATGGTGGCTACTTTTGTTTTTAGTTGAAGTTTCATGAAGCATTGACTTAGTCACCATTCTTGTCTCATGCCTAACCCTAACCACTCATCTAACCTAAGTTAAATCTCTACACTAAACTATGGTTGAAGATATGATAAGTATTGTATTTTCTTTTCTATTTTTAATTAACTTATTATATCTTCTTCTTCTTTCTTCATCGTCTTCTTCAATGAAGAAAGCTTGCTACTCCAATGGCAAGTCATGAAATCTAGTGAGAAATCCAAAACTAAAGTTTACCCACTTCCTATTTCTTCATCCTCTACCTCTTGCCAAGTAGTATAGGGTGTTTCCTTCACAAGTTTATCCGACTTGGTGAAGTTGGAGCTTGTTCTAGCGATGCCTCGACGTAGATCATCTTCGGCATCGAACCGACGATCAAGCCCGCCCATTCTTCGATGATGCCGATGCTAGAGCCCAAGACATGATTTGGACAGCGAGGGGACTTCATTGCGGAGCCGTGGAGGTGGTGGACCGGATCTACAAAGGTTGTATATCCGTTCCCTTAGTTAAAATGTTAACTAGTTTATGTTTTCGCCTAAATATCTAATAAACGATCCGTAGTCGGGTTTGTAGGCACCCGTAAAATTTGATTTGTGCATGTTTGATCACTTGTGAGACTTCACTAGAGTGCCTAGGAACCCTACAGTGGTATCAGAGCCTAGCTAGAGCCTTAGGCAAAGTCCCGACGGAGTTAGAAGTCCGATCGACCCAAAACCCCGACCCGAATATTGCTCTCTGGACATTTCTGTAAAATGTGGTTTTTTCGAAATTAAAAATATGCAGAAAATCAGCAGGTAATACTAAGACTTACTGTGAAATTCGAGGGATTGATTCCACAAATGCAGCGCGGATCCGCGGCCCTACAGTAGGCTCATGCGGCGGATCCGCGGCGCTTTTGTCGCTTTGTGCAGCCAATTTTGCACAGTAGTTCTTAGCTTTCTGTGTTGGTTTTCCTGGGGATTTTTAATAATTTTTCCAGAGTTGCATTTTCTGGGTTGTATTGGGAACTCGGTGTATCGATCGGATTGTCTAATTTTGTCGGTGTGTTTTTCCGGATAAATCTTAGAATATGTTAAAAAGTTCGACCGGATATAAATACCCACTTTTTCCCCTGCCGGGAAATTTCCAATTGTTGGATTTTTCCGTTGTTTAACGACGTTCTAAGTAGTGCAAGTAACGCGATGGACCCTCTAGAAGTCAACAAACCTTAACTCGATTATGTGACCGTCTTGAACTGCCCTTTGAACCTTCGGGTTTGGGGCAGTACGGCGTGCCACATGTGAGGCGTTGGCTTGACCCTTCTACGGTTGGACCGTTGCTACTGAGGCGCGAACTGAATGCTGTTAGACTTATTTCATGTGTTGAGCTGTTTCGGGAAAACTTGGGTGTTCGATTGTTCGATCGGAAAATTTAACATTTTCTATTTATCCGGAATGTGATACAATAATTGGAATTCGCAAATAGTTATGAGATAACGGAATGAATGTTATAAACATAGCAGTTTAGTCTCATTTGATCGGTTGCCACGGAGTTTTGATGTGATCAAAAGTCCGTCGCAATCACGTAGCGTACGCGGATACTCGCCGGGTAAACTTAATAGACAGCCTTGTTGGAGATAGTGCCCTCAGAGTCAATTATTAGGTCACAGGTACGTGATTGCAATGATAGATGGAGGACCTATCCCGGTAGGACAGTCTTACTCGAGATGATAGTATGCTATCTGGTTTACCTTTATCATCGTGTACTGTTTTAAGTGACCTGACACGTCGCTATTACACGTTGATAGAGCCCCTAGGATTCTTGCTTGACCACCAGCAGTATGAGGGCGGTCATATAAGTGGGAGCTGGGGGTCTATAAGCATGTCCTTAAATGGTCCCTAGTCGTGTGAGTTTCGAGACAGGGCATCGATACTCCAGAGTAGACTAGTGTATACAGTCGAGACCCCGACGAGGGGCGGTGGCCGGTCTCACAAGCCACTGGTGTCAGTTGGTTCACCTAAGATGTATACAGGTGCTCATTGGGTTATGAGTACACCGGACAGGACTCGCCGGGAACATGCTAGTTGGTCATATACCAGACGTCAGATGGCAGTTCCCTGGTGACATGTGTACAGGTTAGTTCATCGACCTGGGGATCGTCATTTGTCTCGTGTGAGTTCCCACTGTACTTTGATTACTACCCTACCACGGCTCAAAGGAGTCGTGCAAACAGGTTTTAGTTGGGTACAGTCCCGAGCCACATGGAGGCAGTGAGCGTATCTTCAGGGGTTCGTCTCTCCCGGTATTGGGGGTAAGGTCGTGCTGTGTCTAGGAGAGCCATTACACGAAGCCCTCGGCCGAGGCAAGGAGATTTACTGGTAGGTATTCCAGTAGTATCTCAGGGTGTTCTGGGCTACACTCCGACACGATTTGTACCGCTTTTGGGGGTCTGACTTTTACCAACCCCCTAGGCCCGCCATGCGATGCTCATAGACGAACGGACCGGACTGTACGGATATTGTCACTGACAGGCTCAGTAGGGAGTCAGGCTAAGTTCGCTCACAGACGTCCCTTTTGGTCAATACCTGGTAGCCCGTTATGTATTGGCTTATACCTCTAACGTGCTAGTGGTTAAATCCACAACCAAGGTGTTGACGAGTCTTTAGATTCCCCCACATTCAGTTACTCAAGCTTTCGGGCGAAAGGTTGTAGAGGCTGTATGAAGATATGGCAAGGTCCGATCAGATACGTGCGGTATTGCACGGATCCGGATCGGACAGTTTGTACTATAGGCCGTATGGTTATATGGCAGGGTTCGATCAGATACGTGCGGTATTGCACGGATCAGGATCGAACGGATATTACTAGCCGGCTTTGGTTTAAGCCGGATCCTAGTATAGTACAGTGTAGATTTTGTCTCATTGCATTTTGTATTTCGGTCGAAATACAAATGCGGGTGTGTATGCACAGTATCGGGGTTTTCCTGTAATTTATTACGGGACCAGTTTTCTGGAGTTGCCAGTTTGCTTTCCGTTTCGGCCGATTTCCTTTGTATCGTTCATTGGCCGAAGATTGGTGGAGGAGGGCTTATTTGCATTGTTGCAAATAGGCAATTGTGGAGGGGGTCTTTTGCATATTGGTTGCTCCATTGACCTTGACTTCTTGACTTCTTCATGATGGCTTGACCATTTGGAGTCATCATGGTTGTTTTTGGAGTGTTTGTTTTTGTTTGTGATGATATTGTTTTGATCACCACTCATTATTCTTCCTTGCATGATAGCTCACCCACTCCCTTGTCTTTCATTGACTTCACTCCATTCCCACCTACCACCATCATGCTTGGCCGGCCACTAGTGAGGGTGGGGGCTTTTTCTTTTGGAAGTGAGAAAAATGTCATTCTCATTCTTTGCATGCTACATTTTTCTCACCTCTCTTCAAGTTCTTTTTCCTCCACCACAAAAGGCAATTCCTATAACCCCAAATGAGACTTCTTCTCTAGATATTCTACAGTAAATCTTGGGCACGTCGAGTAGCCGGCTTCGTGCCCGAGTTTCCTCGGCATTGAGGTGGGAGCCCGTAAAAGAAGTAGGCGATGTGGTGCACTTCCGGCGACGAGGAGGAGACGGGACATTCCGCAGGAGATCGGGACGACGACGAGAAGACCGGAGGACTTGGATCGTCGGTATATCTCTATTCCCTTTCTTGTAGTTGGCTAGGACTAATTAATGGTTCGATCCGGGTATTAGTGCGCGGCGGTTTGCCAGTTCAAGAAAAATTAAAGTTTATCACCGCTTCCGCATTTGGCCGTCGGATTGACGGCCGGGGCGCCGCCGTGCACTTACAGTGGTATCAGAGCCTCGCCATTAACTTAGTCTAGCTTGGTTTAATGTGTTTTGCATTTTCGATCGACCAAAATTCCAAAATTCGCTTTTTTTTCTTGCATCAGTTTTCTGTTAAAATTTTCTGGTGTCGAAATTTTTTTCAGTTTACAGAAAAGTGATGTACTGGAAAATATAAGAGATCTGTGAAAATTCGATAAAGTGTCTCTACAGTAGGAGCGCGGAACCGCGGCCAAACCCCCCCTTGGGCCGCGGTTCCGCCGCACTCTATTGGGTTCACTGCACCAAATTTTTACAGAGGCTTTCTGGGGTTAAAATTGGGGTTTTGGAATATTAATTTTGGGCCCAGAATTTCTTGATGTGCTACAGTTGTACTTGGGGGCCCACTTGTTAAAGTTTGATCGATCGGATATTTTAAACACATTATTTCACAGTATTTACATTATATCTGCGACCGTGAATGTCACTCGATCGGTAAATCCGGTCTAACTGCTATAGCCCGGTTAGACGGATTTGCGAACGTGACTTTCACGTTGATGTTCTGTTTTTGCTGTGATGTTGCGGATCGGTCGTGGGGGATAGCCTGGATGCAATGCTAGTACAGTTGTGGTTGTATTATGTACATTTGATATTGCGGGGCGAGCGTCCGACATGTGGACTGCCGTCACTGCCTGTTTGTATTATTATTTTGGGGCACGGCCAGGTTGCGGTCGATGTACCCGTTGTATGTATATTTTACTTTCTGTACTAGGATTGCCCCGCGGAGGGGTGCACGGATAGCCGGGTTCTAGAGGGCAACAAGCCCGCATCTCATGGCATTGGGACGGAGGGGGCTTCACTCTAGGATTGGCGGGCTATTCGCCGCACTCGTAGGGGGTACAGGTTGACCCAGGAGGGGTGCCCAAGTTGCCGGATTCCGTGAAGTGTCGGGTGGTCCATTCACGTCGCTGAAGGGGGCTGCCTCGCTTCAGGTTTTGGCGGGTAACTTGCCGCGCCCGTAGGGGTCTAGGTTCTCATTGCACAGGCTATCCATACGACCAGGGGAACGTCGGGTTTCAGCGGCTCTGTGAAACCCGGGGATCCCAGATATCTGTATTGTTTCTGTGATGCTGTACATTTCTGTGATGTTGCATTTTATTCACGCCTTGAGCGAATATAATATATTGGTATATATATTAGTAGATGTTGTATATGTTTTGCATCCGTGCTAGTCCAGTCCCCGCTCTGTCGTTAGTTAGCTAACCTAACGGGTAATGACGGGACCCAGTGGCGAATGCGGATGGCATATACGTACATCAGTATATTTTCGTTCTTTGTGGTGTGATCAATTGATGGGACTGCGTTGATTCGGATCAATGCAAGTTAAAAAACAAACCTAATCTGATGTTGTTGGAACACTTTTCAAAAAAAAGCTGTTATTGCAAGGGCGTTCACTTTTGTTTTGCATCGTGGTATTCAGTTGGAATATCCTGCTCCTCAGTCGACGAGGCAAGGGCCGAGATCCCTTCACCGGGAGTGACCCCTTGGACAAAAAGTTTGTGTCAGGGCAATAACTTCACTATAGCCGATTACTTTTGCTTTGCATCGCGGTATTCATTTAGAATATCTGCACCCCATTCTACGGGGAAAGAGCCGAGATCCCTTCACCGGGAGTGACCTCTTTAGCGAAGGTTTTCGTCACTATATTTTTTAAAAGCTATCAGTTCCTTCAACGATATCAAGTTCTTTACGTTAAAGGTTTTCGCCAGAAACCATTCGTAGCCCTCCGTCGTTTCAGACGGGTAGCACGTAGTATTCATGCTATGTTTGTTGGCCTTCGTCAAGGCATAGTGTATGGTAGCTGCTTGTTGCCTTTTTGCAGCATAGATAGATGCGTTGGTTTGGGACAGTCGTATAGCCTTGTTGGCCTTCGTCAAGGGCTTGTGCGGGTGGGTTCAAATCAACCTGGAGAATGACGGGTAGAACTTGACATGTGACTTATAATTTGTTGGCCTTCATCAAGGTCATAAGAGCATGGGGCAGAAATCACATCGGGAGTTTCAAAAGAACTGAAACTTGCCAGATATGCGCATACCATCTGGAGTATGATGATGTGAGCGGATTCCGTCACGTTATCATGCGATGATAGTTGGATCCCGATTCCCACTGATGAGTTAGTTTACTCCTCGGGTGTTCCCGACTAATTCTTCTTTTAGGTTTGGAGGAGAATTTGAGGTACAGTGGGAGGTTTCCAGATTAGATAAATTGGTAACCATTCTGATCTAGGTTTGAGTGCACGCTGAGTGTTTCTTTTCTCTCTCTCTTTGGCAGCGACCATTGACCCGACCCTAGACTATGACTCAGTGACCAAGTTGACCGAACCTTCTTAAACACTGGCTTTTGGATTGTCAGAGTTGCAAACCTCATTGCCATTCCTACTTTTACCCTTTTCTCCAGGACACCCCGTATTACTACCAACGTCCACTTCCATTGGACAAAACCATCGTATGGTTAGATACGAACTCGAAGGGATTTATTCGAGGATGGTTTCCGGTTCTGGAGAAAACGGATAGGACTATTCAGTTGTCTTTTCCTTTTACCTTCTCTCAGGTTGCGAGTACTCCTTGGTTTAGGAGACAGTACACCTATTACGCAAATTGGATAGTCTTCTTCCAAACCTTAGGCTGGTGCCGAACGGTCGGGAATGAAGAAAACCAATTAGCATAACGATGGTGTGCAGAGGGTATTAAGTTCAGACAAAGCAAGGGATTAGTAAGAGGGCAAAGTAAATTGCAACAGATATTCACGACCAAACCAAATATTTCGTTACCACTCACACATCACCTTTGTATTTCTCCAGGACACTCCGTATCACTACGAAGATCCACAGTTTATTTGGATACTCCATCGTATGGTTATATACGAACTCGAATGGAACTTGTTCCAGTTCGGGGATGGATTCTGGTCCAGGAGAAATAGGAATAAGATTTATTCAGGTGTCTTTTATCTTCACCTTCTCTCGCATTGCGAGTGCTCCTAGGATTAGGACAGTACACCCATTATGCTTATTGGATAGTCTTCTTCCAAACCATAGGCTGGTGCCGAACGGTAGGGAAGGAAGAAAACCATTTGGCCTAAAGGGGTGTACAGAAGGTAAAGACTAAAGACATATGAAGGGATTTGGAGAGGTGGCAAAGAACTATACGGTTACAGTCGTGAATCTGGAAGAGGCATTACTAGGAATACCAGAATACCCCATCGGAACATTTCAATGTTTCAGTTTCACTGTGTAATGTTAAAGGAAAACTGATTTCCCGATTAGATACTTACTCCAGGGTATGTATTTACCAGGTACGATTCTCACATCTGTATGGTTTTACAGATGATGAGTGGGAGTAAGTTATTGGGAATTGGGTGATTATCCTCATTATATCGGGATTCGATGTAATCGGTGATATTTGAGGAAATCACCTGGGCTGTTTGCCGGTCGGCAAATATTTGGTTTTGAATATCCGCTGTTATGCACCAATTTCAAATTGATATATCTGTACGTCTATTTTCATAGAGTGAGATATACCTTTCTGAAATTATGTCTACGACATTTACTGATATCAGTGGATGGTTAGGTAAGGAGCATTAAACAGCGGTGTAATTCTTCTTAACCATAAGTACAGTTTTCAACCTACGACACACAGTGAATGAGTTATTAGACTCAAGGGACTTATACAGAGTATTGTATGTTGTCCAGGGTCCATCAGGACAGAGGGGTTGGTCCTCGTACTATATTCGGTTTACTTATGACTTCTCTAGTTTTTAGACAGGTGTTTCGCGGAAACACAGGGTCTGAATGTTGAGAAGTTATAGGTATTTGAATAAAGTAGAGAACCAGGTATTGCAAGTATCGGGATTCTTCAAAGTGATCGAAGATGTAGGTACTTATGTATGGTATTCAGTTGACAGTAATGATTAAGAGATCTTGCTTCTCTTTCAGGTTATTCATAATTGGAAGCATTCCTAAGTTGAGTAACGCTGATCCGCCTCCTTCCATTTAGTTGACATGCACTGGAGATAGTTGCATGATTTGGATCTGGTTCAATTAAATCAGTGCCTCTGGTCCTATATGGGATATAGAACAGTTCATATCTTAACGATGTTAAGGTACGGGGAGTTGTCCGGCTTATGCTTAAAACCAGACACTGGACAACTCAAGGCACGTTTCTGTAATGGCTGTTTGTGGGTTGACCCAGGCTATGACGCGGGTTGACTTTCTACCATCTGGATGAACAATAGCAATATTGTTCTAGACTCGCCACAGTTTTAATAAAAATGGATTTTTTCAGAAAACAGTAGTGGGAGTATGGTAGAACTGGAAGTGATTCCAGAACCACAAACGATTACTGAAGATTTGATAAGGAACCTAAAGATTCAATCTGGATTGACATTCCATTGGCCACTCCACAGATATGGTGGGTAACTTCAGGCACCCGAGAGGTACTCCGGTAGCCTCAAGGACGGTGACAGGGAAATTCTTGTTTACCCACACTTGCCATTGCTGTTGTTCCAGGTTGCGAGACCCGGCGGGAGGATGAGTATAGCGTCGTTCTAAACTAGTTTTAGAAGTGTACGTGTATATGACTCTGCTAGAGGGTTGTCGTAGTCTGTGGGAGCAACGGAAGCATTGGTGGACAGGTAGCTTATGTCTATTTATAGACTAAAGCAAATGTAGCGGAGATAGATCATCTACTTCTGACGTGACAGTCATGGGTTTGACTTCATCAGAATAGCGGATGGATCTGTTGAGAAGGTAGTAGGGTGTGATGTCCTGGTATTTGGATGACATACACAGAGTAGGAAAAGAAACTCCTATACTACAATCGGTTATACTTTGGTCGTCACACAGTAGTTTCTCCATATGGGACTTGGACATTATATCAGACAAACTGGTTACTAGATCTATGGTTTTAGATCTAGATTTGGGTGGTTTCCCAATCAGGGTACTTAGACAGCATTCTAAGAGTATTTAGAATGGACGACTTTATGCACGGTAGTGTACCTGCAGAAGATGGAGTCACCCTCTCTAAAGGTGTCTTATAGACTAAAGGGGAGAGGGATGTGCATGATTGACAGATCACTTGCTTAGGCAATTAAGTCAATCATGAGATGTCAAGTACCACACCAGATGTTGTTCTTGCACTAGATGCAATAAGTTGATATTGATCCTATCCTGGAGAAACAGTCGGAAGCAGTTTTAGAACATAAGTGGATGTTCTAGGGATATGATAACGACAGCCTCGTTGAGGAGACAGTTATCATTCCAGGCTTCCAAGATGACCTGGACGACAGGGAGGTTGTCAGAGTTATAGTTTTCCTTCTGACGAGGGGCAGTATTTTGGACAGGTGGTCCAAGGCAATACTGAGGGAGGCATGGCGCAGGATACTGATTAAGTTCAGTTGACGATACAGTCTAAGAAGTTTGGATTTGGAGTTCATTTATGAGCTAAGTCCCATCAGACATCCAGACATATTCTAAGACAGGTATTGCTCATTTCGGGAGATGGGTTTCTCCGCGAACTTGAGATATAGAGAGACATGGAAAGAGACAACAAAGCGGATCCACTCACTAAGGCTATTCCTCGAACGCAATAGTTTCGCAAACGAGCTTTGTGAGACTGACCAGTAGAGGAGTTGGGTGTTCGGTATCACACGGGCTGTGAGTATGCGACATCGCAATAATTAGCCTTGAGTGCAAGTGGGAGATTGTTGGAGATAGTGCCCTCAGAGTCAATTATTAGGTCACAGGTACGTGATTGCAATGATAGATGGAGGACCTATCCCGGTAGGACAGTCTTACTCGAGATGATAGTATGCTATCTGGTTTACCTTATCATCGTGTACTGTTTTAAGTGACCTGACACGTCGCTATTACACGTTGATAGAGCCCCTAGGATTCTTGCTTGACCACCAGCAGTATGAGGGCGATCATATAAGTGGGAGCTGGGGGTCTATAAGCATGTCCTTAAATGGTCCCTAGTCGTGTGAGTTTCAAGACAGGGCATCGATACTCCAGAGTAGACTAGTGTATACAGTCGAGACCCCGACGAGGGGCGGTGGCCGGTCTCACAAGCCACTGGTGTCAGTTGGTTCACCTAAGATGTATACAGGTGCTCATTGGGTTATGAGTACACCGGACAGGACTCGCCGGGAACATGCTAGTTGGTCATATACCAGACGTCAGATGGCAGTTCCCTGGTGACATGTGTACAGGTTAGTTCATCGACCTGGGGATCGTCATTTGTCTCGTGTGAGTTCCCACTGTACTTTGATTACTACCCTACCACGGCTCAAAGGAGTCGTGCAAACAGGTTTTAGTTGGGTACAGTCCCGAGCCACATGGAGGCAGTGAGCGTATCTTCAGGGGTTCGTCTCTCTCGGTATTGGGGGTGAGGTCGTGCTGTGTCTAGGAGAGCCATTACACGAAGCCCTCGGCCGAGGCAAGGAGATTTACTGGTAGGTATTCCAGTAGTATCTCAGGGTGTTCTGGGCTACACTCCGACACGACTTGTACCGCTTTTGGGGGTCTGACTTTTACCAACCCCCTAGGCCCGCCATGCGATGCTCATAGACGAACGGACCGGACTGTACGGATATTGTCACTGACAGGCTCAGTAGGGAGTCAGGCTAAGTTCGCTCACAGACGTCCCTTTTGGTCAATACCTGGTAGCCCGTTATGTATTGGCTTATACCTCTAACGTGCTAGTGGTTAAATCCACAACCAAGGTGTTGATGAGTCTTTAGAGTCCCCCACATTCAGTTACTCAAGCTTTCGGGCGAAAGGTTGTAGAGGCCGTATGGAGATAAGGCAAGGTCCGATCAGATACGTGCGGTATTGCACGGATCCGGATCGGACAGTTTGTACTATAGGCCGTATGGTTATATGGCAGGGTTCGATCAGATACGTGCGGTATTGCACGGATCAAGATCGAACGGATATTACTAGCCGGCTTTGGTTTAAGCCGGATCCTAGTATAGTATAGTGTAGATTTTGTCTCATTGCATTTTGTATTTCGGTCGAAATACAAATGCGGGTGTGTATGCACAGTATCGGGGTTTTCCTGTAATTTATTACGGGACCAGTTTTCTGGAGTTGCCAGTTTGCTTTCCGTTTCGGCCGATTTCCTTTGTATCGTTCATTGGCCGAAGATTGGTGGAGGAGGGCTTATTTGCATTGTTGCAAATAGGCAATTGTGGAGGGGGTCTTTTGCATATTGGTTGCTCCATTGACCTTGACTTCTTGACTTCTTCATGATGGCTTGACCATTTGGAGTCATCATGGTTGTTTTTGGAGTGTTTGTTTTTGTTTGTGATGATATTGTTTTGATCATCACTCATTATTCTTCCTTGCATGATAGCTCACCCACTCCCTTGTCTTTCATTGACTTCACTCCATTCCCACCTACCACCATCATGCTTGGCCGGCCACTAGTGAGGGTGGGGGCTTTTTCTTTTGGAAGTGAGAAAAATGTCATTCTCATTCTTTGCATGCTACATTTTTCTCACCTCTCTTCAAGTTCTTTTTCCTCCACCACAAAAGGCAATTCCTATAACCCCAAATGAGACTTCTTCTCTAGATATTCTACAGTAAATCTTGGGCACGTCGAGTAGCCGGCTTCGTGCCCGAGTTGCCTCGGCATTGAGGTGGGAGCCCGTAAAAGAAGTAGGCGATGTGGTGCACTTCCGGCGACGAGGAGGAGACGGGACATTCCGCAGGAGATCGGGACGACGACGAGAAGACCGGAGGACTTGGATCGTCGGTATATCTCTATTCCCTTTCTTGTAGTTGGCTAGGACTAATTAATGGTTCGATCCGGGTATTAGTGCGCGGCGGTTTGCCAGTTCAAGAAAAATTAAAGTTTATCACCGCTTCCGCATTTGGCCGTCGGATTGACGGCCGGGGCGCCGCCGTGCACTTACAAGCCTCACCCCATAGCCCCGACCAAGTGACTGTAGGAGAACCCCGTCGCCGAAAGCATCCGTTCGGGTGCTCCCGGTAGCGGTGTTCCGCCTTGGTGCACTTCGTCGACGGCGTCGGGGGTGCGGCCGCCTACTAAAGTTTGCGATGAGCATTCGATCAGAATGTCGGGAATCCTGTTGAATTGCCCGACTTGATATTGAAAAGAGTTTTCGATAATGAGACTAAAATGCGGGGTTTATAATTGTTAGGCATGCGATGTCTAAGTAATTCATTTGGTCAGGCATGCGATGTCTGAGGTGGTTGCGGATTCCAACTGTTGTAGTTTTACACTTTCTTTTCTGTGACCGTAAGTGTAATATGTGATATCGCCGGTTTCGTTGCTATATGTCAACGACAATTGGGATACGCATGTTTGCTTACGTTGATGACATGTGATGTTATGTGTTGCTGGATATGTTATATTGGATCGTCGTGTTTGAATAGCCGGGGGTTTTTATGTGAGATGAGTGTTTTTCCATTTTCATTCATGTAAAAACTTGTATGTAATATTCTTTTATTGGGGCACTTCCAGGTTGCGGAAGTTGTCACCGTTGATGTATATTATTTACTTTTCTGCACTAGGATAGACCCAAGGAGGGGAGCACAAGTAACCGGGTTCTGGGGTCCAGTGGGAGACCAACTCGAGGAGTCGAGTCCGGGTCTCCTAACCCTAGAATTGGTAGGGTTGCTTGCCGCTCTCGTAGGGGTCTAGGGGTGTGGGATTGGCTATTCATCACGACCGTGGAATCCGTGTTTTGTACTGGCTCGTATTGAAAACACGGACGTCCTAGTATATCCAATATTTCATATGTTTCTTCTGCTGTGATTTATCTGTGATCATGTGATGTTCTGTGACAGGTATTATATATAGTATATATGATATATTATATAGACGTTGCTTATGTTTTACACCCGCGCTAGCCCTGCCCCGCTCTGCCGTTAGTTACCTAACCTAACGGTGCACGAGGGGACATCGAGGCGAATGCGGATGGCATAAGTGTACGTCATATCTATCTGTGATGTTTAGGTAATTTTAATGATGGGATATTCATTAATGAGATTAATGAAAGAAAATAAACCTAATTGATGTTGTGGAATCGAATTTCAAAATAAAAACAGGTAGCTACAGTTCTTGTTTTGCATCGCGGTGTTCCTTGTAGAACATCCTGCACCTTATTCGATAGGGAAAGGACCGAGATCCCTTCACCGGGAGTGACTCCTTTAGCAATAACTGGCAGATGCTACATCACTCGGTTTGTCTTTTGGTAGCTTCTATAGTTTCTGCTTTGCACAGTGATATATATGATATATCCCGCACCTCATTCGACGAGGAAAGGGCCGACGATCCCTTCACCGGGAGTGACCCCTTTAGCAAAACTAGAAAAGCCTAAAAAACATTCCATTTAAAAACCATTTGATTCCGCAACGAGATCAAGTTCAAAGCGTTAAAGGTTTTCACAAAAACCAGCCGCAACCCTCCGTCATTTTAGGAAGTAGAGTACTTAGTATTCGTGCTGTGTTTGTTGACCATAGTCAAGGCACAGTGTACGGTAGCTAAGTGATGTCTTCCTACACCGCATATGATGCGATTAGTTAGGACAGTCGCGTGACTTTGTTGACCTTAGTTAAGGGTCATGTGGGTGGGTCTGATTAATCACGAAATGACGGGTAGAACTTGACTAGTACTTATGATTTGTTGACCATAGTTAAGGTCATAGGTGCTAGGGGTAAAAACCTTTATCGGGAGTTTCAAGTGTTGAAATTTGCAATGAGATTGCATACCTTCTATGAGATAGTTGGATCCCGATACCCGCTGCGAGTAAGAGTTACTCCTGGGAGAGTTTTATACATTACAATTAGCCGATCACGTAGGTGTCTAGAAAGGTGTTAACGAGGTTACGCCTCTGGGAAAACGAGGTTTACATTAATTAGGTTCGTGCGAAAGCACGGGGGACCTCCCTCAAAGTACCGACACTGGCCTGGCTGAAAGATTGGCGAACTTGTAGTGTGTAATTAATCCCGGCTAGTCTTTCCTTTTAGGGTTTGAAGGAAGATTTGATAAAAAGCAGTGGGAGCCATCCTGATTAGATAAAATAATAACCAATCTATTCTTGACAGAGCGCACGCTGAGTGTTTTCTTCTCTCTCTCTCCAGGTAGCGACCATATCACTCCTTAATCAAGATAATAATACGGAATATTGACCGAACCCGCTTGTTATACTGAGCTGGGGAACGTTGGTCCCGCTCCAACTTATAATTGTTATAAGACAGAGCAGGAAATTGGGGAATACCAGAATTCCTATGCCGCCTAAACGAAGAAAGTGCATATGATGCATCTCCTTCGGGTATGTTCATTACAAAGAACTGTTTCTCAGTATCCTCTGAATCCTGGGTATATGATACCGGATCAGGATCCAAGATATGTAAGCTGTTACATAGGGCTACAAAAAGGTAGAAAAACTGAGAACGGGTGATAAGTTTCATGAGACAGAAACCGGGGCAAGTGTTGCAGCCAAGTCTGTTGGTCACTGTCACCCTGTATTACGAATACATTGATTCTGAACAAATGCTGTTAGATACCGAACCTGATATACAAAATCATATCAGTCTCTTTATTAGTAAAGAAAGGATATAATTTTGTATTGATGGATAATGTTTTGAACATTTCCTATATCAAAAGTTGATCGGTTCAGGCACGTTATCTAAAAGCATTAACGTTCTAAATCAAACTACAGTTCCTTGTATACTGAACACACACAAGAGGATAAGTTCAGAAATGAACGAATCATTCTTGAGGCATTGTAGACTAGGTCATATCAATGCGACCCGACTGGCTGAAGTTACATTTTAGATGCATATTTAAATCAGTTTGAATTTACATCTTGTGAAACTTGCCAGTCATGTCCCAAAGATAAGATGACCATAGCTCTGTTTATTGGAAACAGAGGAAGAGTTAGTAAACTCTTGGGACTGATACATAATGATGTATGTAAGGTCTCCTGTCTACACATGTCAGGACTGGTTCTTTATACTTCATTATATTCTCTGATAATCTCTCAAGATTCAGTCATATGTTCCTGTTGAAACATAAGTCCGAACCTTTTGAGGTATTCACAGAATATAAGTTAGAAGTAGAGAACCAATAACCGGGTATAAGTATTATGTCCTATGATAAGATCAGGGAGGAGAATACTTGTGCATAGAATTCCTGGACTATTCTAAAGGAGAATGAGATTTTCTCTCAGTGTTACTCCTCTGAATACACCACAGCACAACGGTGTATCAGGGCGGAGCAATTGCACAATATTAGATATGGTGTGCTCTATGATGAGTATTACTGAGTTACCTATTTCCTTTTGGGGTTATGCACTTGAGAAGCTGCATACCTATTGAATTAGGTTTGAATCAAATCACTGCCTACCACTCCATATAAGATATGGTATGGGAAGAACCCATCTCTTAAGCGAGTTAAGATTTGGGGTTGTCCGGCCTATGTTTAAAGCAAAATCCGGACAAGATCGAGGCAAGATCAGTTCTGTAGAACTGGAAAGGTTCCAGCTGTACAAAACTGCTAATGATTTGACAGAAAAAAAAAATTCAATAGTTCCCGACGAACCTCAGCCTCTCCGCCGATCTAGTAGGGTTCCTCACCCACCTGAGAGATACCTCGGTTTCTCGATGACAGTGGGAGCGAAGATTGCATCATGAGATGATGACCCAACTAGATTTAAGCAGGCCATCATGAGTAGGGACTCTGTAAGAATGGCTGGATGCTTAGCCATCTGAGATGGAATCCATATACACCAACAAAGTATGGACTTTGGTTGCGATATCTGAAGGGTTAAATCCCCATCAGGAGCAAGTATATCTTGAGAAGATTACTTGGTGTAGATGGACAAGTTGAGACTTTCAAAGCTAGACTTGTTAAAGGTTTTAGTCATCAACCAGGTGTGGATAATGATGAAACCTTTTCTAGGGACTATGCTTGAGTCCATCCAGATCCTACTTGCCACGGCTACATACCATGAATACGATATCTGGTGGTTGGGTGCCATGACTACTTTTCTAAATATTGATTTAGAAGAGAACGTCTATAAGAACACAGCCAGAGGGCCTCGTAGACAGTGGGAGCAGCGGAAACGTGTGCAAGATGCTTTATAGGATAAAGCAGGCGTCGCGGAGTTGGAACATCTGTTTTGATGGATTAGTCAAAGAAATTGACATCATCAAAATGGTAGATGAACCTTGTATAAACAAAAAGGTAGTAGGGAGTATAATGACGATCCTCGTAGAGTACGTGGATGACATACTCTTGTTAGGAAAGGAGTTTCCTATGCTACGCTCGATCAATCTCCGCTTATCACAATGATTTTCCATATAGGATCAAAGTGATACATACTAAATCCTAAGCTTTGGATCTATGAGATAGATTCAATTGGATGTTAGGATACTCACTAGTTGTAGTGAGATGGTATCAATCGATCCTGGGGAGAATCACTGGAAGAGTTCCAGGGTGATAAAGACGACTGAATGTCAGTCACGGGAATTGTCTTTACCCTCAGTAGAGGGACGGTATGTTGGAAGAGTTCCAAGCTAGATACCGTGGCAAACTAGACGATAAAGGCTGGTAACATCGCTATTAAAGATACTACTAAAGAGGAAGTTTGGGTGTATATTGGTTCATAAGATGAACTAGGTTCCTGCCATTGTATGACAATGGAAGTGTGGCTTCGGCCCTGGAACCCTGGTCCCATCAGTGACCCAGACAAATTCTGAGGCAGCATCACCTGATCATGGAGATAGTTGATCTCCAGGGTGATCGAGGATAGGAGAGAAGACTCAGAGGACGACACGGCGGATCCACTCACGAAGGCCTTTTCCCAAAGAGAGACCTTTAGGGGATGGTTGAGTATGTGATACTGCAACCACTGCTACAGATGGCCCTAGTGCAAGTGGGAGATTGTTAGTTATATGTATGCCCTAGAGGCCATTACTGTACATTGGATGTATATTGTAGTGGATGCTGGGATATATATAGGTAGGACTTTCTTGCTCGACATGATAGTACGCTATCTGGTTGCACTTTATCTTAACATGTATACTTTCTGTCTCTCTGATTACATGTTGATGAAGCCCATAGGATGTGTACTCGACTTCCAGGACTATGATGTAGATCATACTAGTGGGGCCTGGGTAGTCCATGAGTACATCCTTGAAATGTTCCTAGTCGAGGGAATATCGAGACGGGGCATCGATATTCCAGAGTAGACTAGCGCATATCTTCTCGACCCATGCGATGGGCGATGGATGATCCCATATCCATTGGTGTTTGACATCGAAGATGGTATGCGGGTGCTCAGTGGAGACTGGGTACACTGAACGGACTCGCCGAGAACTCCCAGATGGTATTATACCTCACGTCAGATGGCAGTTCTCTGGTGACACTGGTACAGCTTAGTCTGTAGACCCGAGATCGTCATAGAGTCTTGTGTGTCTCCCACTGTGCTTTGATTTCCACCCTACCACGGCTCTACTAAGTTGTGCAAACAGGTGGTTTTTGGGTACAGTCCCGATTCACATGGAGGCAATGAGCGATAGGAGGGGATTCGTCTCTCCCGGTATTGGGGGTTGATGTTGTGCTATGCTCGACTGGCCATAACAGGAAATCCCTGGCCAGGGTTGCAGTGATATACTGGTAAGAGTTATCAGTAGTTTCACGAATGTTATGGACCCTACGTCGGCATGAATTATCAAGCTATTGGGGTCTGACGTTTACCACCCCTAGGCGAGATATGCGACATATCAGACGAACAGACCGGACTGTACGGTAAGTGTTACTTGTTGGATTCGCAGGAGTGTGAGCAGGATTGCTCGTCGACCTTTTGATCGCTCAATACCCGGGTGGCCGTTATGTTTAGCAGACCGCTTGCGGCTTGTGGATGCCTGATATGATCATCATCTGCTGCCGGCGTATTGACGAGTCTTTAGAGTCCTACACAGAGGTTTCCTGGCTCAAGCGAAACGAAATAGGAGCGCATATGAGATATGTGCGGGACCGAGAATAATTCGAGTATGTGATACCGTATTCCATTCTCGCGATCAATGTATCGATTGGTTATATGCGATATAACCTAGTTATCGAATCAAGCATTGATTCGATAAGCCGATACATAGGATACTAGTCGGTTATATGCGATATGACCGGATCGTTAAATCAAGTGTTGATTTAATGATTTAATGTATAATTTTATATTTGATATATCACTTTGCATTAACTAGTATTGGTTGACTTTAAAAGGATTTTCTCACTTGAATTGTGCAAGTTGTATATGTGATATATTTCTTTGTGCACATGATTGTATCATGTTTGATGATACATTCTTGTTTGGTTTTGTGTAAAGTATTAAACCATGGTTAGTTAGTGATTAGGGTTTCATCTTATTCATTTATCTTTTTATTTTATTTATTTCAAAAGAAAAAGTTAAAGAGAAATGAATGGTGGCTACTTTTGTTTTTAGTTGAAGTTTCATGAAGCATTGACTTAGTCACCATTCTTGTCTCATGCCTAACCCTAACCACTCATCTAACCTAAGTTAAATCTCTACACTAAACTATGGTTGAAGATATGATAAGTATTGTATTTTCTTTTCTATTTTTAATTAACTTATTATATCTTCTTCTTCTTTCTTCATCTTCTTCTTCAATGAAGAAAGCTTGCTACTCCAATGGCAAGTCATGAAATCTAGTGAGAAATCCAAAACTAAAGTTTACCCACTTCCTATTTCTTCATCCTCTACCTCTTGCCAAGTAGTATAGGGTGTTTCCTTCACAAGTTTTTCCGACTCGGTGAAGTTGGAGCTTGTTCTAGCGATGCCTCGACGTAGATCATCTTCGGCATCGAACCGACGATCAAGCCCGCCCATTCTTCGATGATGCCGACACTAGAGCCCAAGACATGATTTGGACAGCGAGGGGACTTCATTGCGGAGCCGTGGAGGTGGTGGACCGGATCTACAATGGTTGTATATCCGTTCCCTTAGTTAAAATGTTAACTAGTTTATGTTTTCGCCTAAATATCTAGTAAACGATCCGTAGTCGGGTTTGTAGGCACCCGTAAAATTTGATTTGTGCATGTTTGATCACTTGTGAGACTTCACTAGAGTGCCTAGGAACCCTACAGGTGTGCCGCGAACCTGTTATGACCTTGTGTTAGCAGTGAAATATGTGATATCAGGAATTTGAATTTGAGACAATATCTTACCTGCTAAGTATGGTAAACTCAACATCGATTTGCTCCACATTGAGCCTTGTTGTAAGTGGATGAAATGATGAAATGATGTTCCGTTTCCCAGTGTACGGAAGCGGTGATGTGGCAAGCCCGCAACCTATTTACTAAGAAATAAATACGTTAAGCATAATTAAGTAATATAATATAAAATGCACAAGAATTGACAAGAGATATAAAATAAACAACAACTTTTGTTAACATTCATATTTACAATACAACTGCTTTGAAAAGGAAAGATACAATGATATAAAGCAATGCCTAAATAGTGGCATACAAACTAAAATAAGTACAAGATGAACTAGAAGTCCTGCTGGGCAGTGAACTGGTCCATGTCCTCCTGGCTCGGCTCGATCTCCTGAGAGTCCGGTCCTCCTGACAAACATTCCAAAGAAAGAAATAGACAAGAATGTCGTCAGAGAACTAGCGCTCGGTAAGTCCCAAAAGAAAGAAAGTAATATAGCAGGTAATGAGAATTGAACTAGTAAGATGTACAGGTATAAGATTGCTATTCTAACGTAGTTGTTTGTAGCTTGGTACAGAAGGTATTTGTGTATACGAGAGAAGTCCATCTTACCCCGTGGACTATAGTAACATGTAGTAATATTCCGTACCAATCTACCCCGTTAACCCCGCTTAATGTATTGTATTGATTATATTATAAGTCTTGCCGAAACCATGGACACAAGTTGTTCAAGTAGTCAGGTTCAAGATGTAAGCTTGTAGTCATGTTAAGTTATAGACATGGTTCGGTCAAGTCAAGTCTTGTATTTAGGTTTGATATTCAGGTTCATGTTCAAGTATACATTTTAGAGTTTGGATTCATGTTTGAATTGGATTTTGGTTTGAGTTTGGATTCAAGTTTGATTTAGACTCAGCCTTGAATCAAACACTTATAACTGATTTAGATCCTGAATTAGGTTCGGGAGTTATCGGTAACTGCTGCACATGGACGACAGAATTTGTGTCTTTTTCCAAGACAATTACCATTGATAACACCGTTAAGTTTTCTACGTTAAATAGGCATGCACTCACTTTCTACGACTCCCTGGGACTCAAGAGAATTGATCCCGCTTAAACCTATATTTACTAAAGTCCTTAAATGTTGTTTTATATAACTCGAGGGGGTTTTATGAAAATATTTTTTCAATATAATTAAAAATAAACCTCGAGTAGTTATTTATATTATTTAGGATTTTCATGGATGTAAATTTTAAGGATTTGAGATATTTTAGTGATAATAGTTTAGCTTGGAAAGTTCATGGTATTTTACTGTAAAACTTGACTTTTGTTGCTATCTTGATGGTATTTTGATGAAACTTGTAATTCTTTCATTTGAAAAATATAAGTTTATTATATTTTGAAAATATATGGATTTTGTAATATTTATATAATTATTAAAAAATAAATTTTTAATTAAGTAGAAAACTTCGTTTTTCTTAAAAATCGTATTAAAAAAATCATTCGAGACCGAATGCTCCGTGAGAAGGTCTGCATCTCGCTCTACTAGTCCAAGGATGTGCGATAATCTGGACCATCTAATAGCAGGTAGCCTAAAAAGGGTTGTAGAGGCTTATTTGCAAAGGAAATTTAAAATACAATTCCAAAGAAAATCGTTTTATAGTAGATGATATTTTAATGTAAACTTGTGTTCGTAACAAAAATTCATACAAGAGTATATTGTGTGATGGAACCATGTGTGTATGTGAGAGGTAGGTCGTTACCTCATGAATTTTCCTAAAAGCATGTTTAAGCAAAACATTAAAAGATGTTATGTATATAAACTTCATGGTATTTTAATATAAATGTTGATTTAAAGTTATTTTGCATGATCTTTTTTGATTAAAAAATTGGTTCTAAGTATTGGTTTTATGTTAACAAGTATGATGTAGGAATATGAATGAAAAATATGTAAGAAAAAGTTGAATTATAGAGTTTTAGAAGTAGATGTCGGTTTTAACTCCACTTCCGACATATGTTTTGAAAAGAGACTTTCAAAGAAGAAGGAGAGGGATTGGGAGGGACTTAATAGTGAAGTGGATTAAAGGAAGGTGTAGGAAGAGGGGGTCGTTGTCATGACGTCGTGGAGTCGCCGGAATATGCGTCGATCCTCGCCGGAACTTGATCGTTTGCTAACTCCTCTTCTACTCCACTTGTACTTAGAAAATTTTGAGAATTTTGGCTATAATATTCAGAATGAGGAAGGGCTATGGCATGGGGTAGTATTTATAGTGTGGGATTATGGTTTTGGAATTAAAAGGGTGAGTTAAAATGCATTAAGAAGAAGATAAATGGAGAATTGTGTTAGTTATATATATGCCGTAGAGGCCATTGTTGTACATATGATTTATATTACAGTGGATGCTTGGATATATATAGAGAGGACTTTCATGCTCGATATGATATTATGCTATCTGGTTTCACTTTGTCTTAACATGTTGACTTGTATTGGTTTACTGTCTTTCTCTCACATGTTGATAAAGTCCTTAGGATATGTACTCGACTACTAGGACTATGATGCAGATCATACTAGTGGGGCCAGGGTAGTCTAAGAGTACATCCTATAATTGTTCCTAGTCGAGAGTGTATCGAGACAGGGCATCAATACTCCAGAGTAGACTAGCGTATACACATCTTGACCCATTTGATGGGCGATAGATGATCCAATATCCATTGATGTTTGACATCAAAGATAGTGTATGGGTTCTCAGTGGAAACTGGGTACACTGAAAGGACTCACCGAGAACTCCTAGATGGTATTATACCTATCGTCAGATAGTAGTTCTCTGTTGACACTAGTACAGGTTAGTCTGTAGACCCGAGATCGTCATAGAGTCTTATGTGATTCGCACTGTGCTTTGATTTCCATCTTACTACGTTCAAGAGGACGTGCAAAACGGTGGCTTTTGGGTACAGTCCCGAATCACATGGAGGCAATGAGCGATAGGAAGGGTTTCGTCTCTCCCAGTATTGGGAGTTGATGTTGCGCTGTGTTCGATTGGCTATAATTGGAAGACCCTGGCCAGGGCTGATATGGAGATATACTGGTAAGTGTTATCAGTAGTTTCTCGACCCGTTATGAGCCTCACATCGACATGACTTATCGGTTACTGGGGTCTGACGTTTACCACTCCTAGACTGGATATGCGACATATCAGACGAAGAGACTGGACTGTATGGTAGTGTTACTGATTGGATTCACAGGAGTGTGTGCAGGCTTGCTTGTTGATTTCTGATCGCTCAATACCCGGGTGGCTGTTATGTTTAGCGGACCGCTTGCAGTTTGTGGGTGTTTGATTTGATCATCACCTACTGCCGGAGTATTGACGAGTCTTTGAAGTCCTACACAGAGGTTTCCTGGCTCAGGCGAAACCCAGTAGGAGCACATATGTGATATATGAGGGACCGAGATTAATACGATATGTGATGCCGTATTTGATTCTCGTGATATGTGATATCGGCCGGGTATATGTGATATAGTCGGATTATCGGATCAAGTGTTGATTCGATTAAAAGATCATATTATATTAGTCGGTTATATGAAATATAGCCGGGTTATTAAATCAAGTGTTGATTTAATAATTTAATGTATAATTATATATGTGATATATTACATTACATTAACTAATATAAGCTCACTTAAATGATTCTTTTTCTCACTTGATGATACATTGATATATATGTGATATATGTTAATTGTATCATTTTCTTTTGATACATTATATATTATATATGTGATATATAATATTGCAACATGTTAGGGTTACAAATGCAACTAGGGTTTATGAGTTAAACCATGATTAGGGTTGGGATTAGGTTAATTATTTTGGTTAATTCTTAATGGTGGATTAAGTCATGGATAAGCTTTGAAGAAGCTTCATGAAGTGTTGACTTAGTTCACCCTCTTTAGATATTTATCAAGATATTTGTTAACCTTACCCTAACCCTAGCCTATGGTTTATTCTCTACAAGGGTTAAGCATGTCATGCTTAACCTTGGTTGCATTTCTAACCTCAACAATTATTCATTCATCACAACTTCATCTTCTTCTTCCTCTTTACAAAAGCTTTCTAGCTTTTCTTTATGTGATGAAACAAAGTAGAAATAGAAAACAAAAGAGAGAAAAATTCCTACTTCATCATCCTCATCTATTCTAGACACTTAGATTAGGGTGTTTGCTTCACTAATACCTCTTTAATGAAGTGAGAACTTGGGTTTGTGTTTCCTCAAGGTAGATCGTCTTGGATTTCAAAGACTTCAAGCAAGATGTATCATTCATCTCATGGAGCCTCTCGAGAGTCCGGGAGCTTGATGATCGCAGTGAAAGGACCTTAACTCGGAGCTTATGAAGCGAAGGAACGGACTACAAAGGTTGTAATCCCTCTCACTTAGTAGTAAAGTAGTTTGCTTTTAGTTTTTAACCCTAATTCTCTAGTTAAGATCCTTGCATAGGTTGTTTGGCACTTGAAAAATTTAAATACGGTATGTTTGATACCTTGATGAACCTTGTTCTAGTTCCTAATAACCTTACAGTGGTATCAGAGCCTAGCTAGAGCATTAGGCATTGCGTAGGCGAAGTTAAATGTCCGATCGAACCCTGAAAACCCAAATCATACCCCCTCTTTGGAAATTTTTCAAAAATTTGGATTTTTCCATATTAAAAATATTCAGAAAAACATGTAGGGAATTCTATGGACACACCTGAAGAATGAAACCCTAACTCGTCTAAGTGATCGTGGATCCGCGGCTAAAACCTGGTTTTGGTGGCGGATCTGCAGCGCCACTTAAGAGGCTTGGGTCTGGCCCTTCAGCTGTAGTTCCGTAGGTACTGGGGTATGCTTCTGGGAATTTTTAATTATGCTTAAGTGTTGAGCTTTCTGGGAATTTTTGGAATTCATTGATTCGATCAAATTGTTTAACATCGTCTAGCTTTCTGTAATGAGATACAATAATTGGAATCTACAAATTTGTTTGTTGCGTGTAAATCTAACATTTCGGTCTCGGGTGTAATCGGAAATCTTTTTGAATTATCCGACTTATTTTGAAAAAGTGTTTTCATGGGTGTGATCTAAATGCGAGCTTTACATTGTTAGGCATGAAATCTTGGATATGTGATATCCCGGGTTTATATTGTCTAAGAGCAGTTACGATTCCAATTGTTGTAGTTTTTCATTTCTTTTCTGTGACCGTAAGTGTAATATGTGGTGTATCACCGGTTTCGTTGCTATACATCAACGACAATTGGGATAAGCATATTTACTTACGTTGATGACATGTGATGTTATGTGTTGCTGTGATATGTTATATTGGATCGTCGTGTTTTGAATAGCCAGGGGTTTTATGTGAGATGAGGGTTTTTATTTTCATTCATGTAAAATTCATTATTTGTAATATTCTTTTATTGGGGAACTTCCGGGTTGAGGATGATGTCACCATTGTATATTATTTACTTTTCCGCATTAGGATAGACCCAAGGAGGAGAGCACAAGTAACCGGGTTCTAGGGTCCAGTGGGAGGCCATCTCGAGGAGTCGAGACCGGGTCTCCTAATCCTAGAATTGGTAGGGTTGCTTTCCGCTCTTGTAGGGGTCTAGGGGTGCGGGTTTGGCTATTCATCACGACCGTGGAATCCGTGTTTTATACAGGCTCAAAATAAAACACGGACCTCCTAGTATATCCAATATTTCATATGTTATCTTCTGCTGCTGATATACTGTGATGTGATCATTTTATATGCATGAGACGAATGCTTTATTATTATATATGTGATATATAGTTAACGTTGCTTATGTTTTGCACCCGCGCTAGTCCCATCCCGGTATGCTGTTAGTTAAGTAACCTAACGGTGCATAACGGAACATTGTGGCGGATGCGGATGGCATAAGCGTACGTTGTATTTTCGTTTCATCTGTGATGCTTAGGAAGCATAATTGATGGGATTCATTAATGAGATTAATAAAAGAAAAGAAAGCTAAAAGATGTTGTAGAATCAAATTTATAAAATTGGTAGCTCTAGTTTTTGCTTTGCATAGCGGTATTCCTTGTAGAATATCTAGCACCTTATTCAATAAGTAAAGAGCCGAGATCCTTTCACCGGGAGTGACCTCTTTAGCGAAACTAGCAGATGCTACAACTCATTCGGTTTTGTTTTTGATTGCTTCAATAGTTCTTTCTTTGCATAGCGGTATTTGTGAAATATCCTGCACCTTATTCGATAAGGAAAGAGCCGAGATCCCTTCACCGGGTGTCACCTCTTTAGCGAAACTAGTAAAATCCTCAAAAACACTCCTTTTCAAAATTACTTGTTTCTACAACGATATCAAGTTCATTACGCAAAAGGTTTTCAGAAAAACCTGTCGTAGCCCTCCGTCATTTCAGATAAGTCCTACTTAGTATTCGTGCTGCGTTTGTTGACCTCCATCAAGGCGTAGTGTGCGGTAGCTGACTAGTATTTATCTGCTGCATATGATGCGATTGTTTTAGGGTAGTCGTATGACCTTGTTGACATCCGTCAAGGGTCGTGCGGGTGGGTTTAATTCAATCAGGAAATGACGGGTTGAACTTGACTAGTAGCCTATGGTTTGTTGACCTCCTTCAAGGTCATAGGACGCTAGGGGCAAAACAATTATCAGGAATTTCAAATGTTGAAATTTGTAATGAGATTGCATACCTTCTATGAAATAGTTGGATCCCAATACCCACTGTGGGTAAAAGTTACTCCTGGGAGAGTTTTACACATGACAATTAGCCGATCAAGTAGGTGTCTAGAAAAGTGTTGACGGGGTTATGCCTCTGGGAAAACGAGGTTTATTTTAATTAGGTCCGTGCGAAAGCACGGGGAACCTCCCTCAAAGTACCAACACTGGCCTGGCTGAAAGATTGGCGAACTTGTAAAGGTGTAAATAATCCCGGCTAGTCTTACCTTTTAGGGTTTGGACGAAGATTTGATAAAAACCAGTGGGAGCCATCCGGATTAGATAAAATAATAACCAATCTAATCTTGAAAGAGCATACGCTAAAGTGTTTTCTTCTCTCTCTCTCTAGGTAGCGACCATATCAGGCCTTAATCAAGATAATAATATGGATGTGTTAACCAAACCCGCTTATTATACTGAGCAGGGGAACGTTGGTCCCGTTATTTCTTATAAATGTTATAAGACTGAGTTGGGAATAGTGACATGTCCGGATTCTCACGCCGCCCAAACGAAGAATAAGCATGCTGATGCATCTTCTTCGGGTGTGTTTGTTATCGAGAACTGTTTCTCAGTTCACTCTACGTCCTGGGTATTAGATACCGGATCAGGATCCCATATATGTAATATATTACATGGGTTACGGAAAGGTAGAGAACTGGGAATGGGTGATCATTCCATAAGAGTAGGAAATGGTGCAATGTTGCAGCCAAAGCAGTTGGCGAATATCACCTTGTATTACCAAATGGTAATACATTGATTCTGAACGAATGCTTTTACATTCCGACCCTGAAATGCAATCTTATATCAGTTTCTTTATTGAGTAAGGAAGGATATGATTTTGTAGTACAGGATAATATTATGAACATATTCCTGAATCAAAAGTTGATTGGATCAGGCTCGTTAAATAATGGCATATACGTTCTAAACCAAACTACAGTCCTTAATGTACAAAACACACACAAGAGAAAGAGTTCAGAAATGAACGAATCCTTCTTATGGCATTGTAGACTAGGTCATATCAATGCGACACGACTTGCTAAGTTGCATAAGGATGGATATTTGAATCCGTTCGAATTTTCATCTTATGACACTTGCCAGTCATGTCTCAAAGGCAAAATGACCAAAACTCCGTTTAGTGGACACAGAGAAAGAGTTTCAGAACTCTTGGGACTGATACATAGTGATGTTGTATTGTTTTGAAAATCGTTTCGGTGAAATTTCGAAAAAACGGTAAAATAAGTGGGGTTTTCTGTAAAAAGTCAAAATGCAAATATCTTTATTATAAAATTAAATATACATATTCTAGCTATATAATTGCTAGTATTTGGCATTTATTGAGCCACTGGTGAAATTTCAAATTTTCCGAAAATTTTTCCGAAATTAATTATTTTAATATTATTTTAAGCCGTCACTAATACATTTTATTAGGGAAAATTACAAACTGGAATGAGTTGAAACAAATTTTGTGCATCATAAAACATTAAATAAAATTTTATCATGTGGTTTTTGAAATGAAATCATTTGCCAAAACGGTTTAGAAAATATCGAAGAAAAAGGCTTTTTTCGGTGAAATTAGTGTTAATGGGAATTGGGGTAATACATTCATCTTTTTCCCTAACCCACACACCCACACCTCACCCTCTCTCCCCCTCCCCATATAGCCGGCCCCACCTTGACAGCCCTCTCTCTCTCTCTCTCCAATTACCTCACCTTTCAAAAGAAAAGAAAATAAAAGAAAAAGGGAAATTAAAGAAAGTCAAAAGGGGGGTGTAGACTTTGTCTTTTCCTCCCCATTTTCTCCACCTCCCTCTCTCTCCTCCCCCACTCCATTGCTGGCCGAAAATTTCCTGCACCAACAGCCCTCTTTCTCCCCCCATTGTTCCATCTCTTTTGCTTCAAAAAATTCATCAAATACCCATCAAAAAAATCCCAAAATCTAAATCTAGTTCTTACCCATTTTAGTGTAGCCTTAGATGCTTAGATCTTGGTGCAAGGATTTCATTTTGGAGGTCTAGATTTCATGTTTGATCATGGATTTGTGAGGTATAAATTTTGTGCCCTATGGTTGTTTGTTGATTAGTTGCTTATATGATTTTGTTTATAAGTGTTAAATTGGTTGTTGTGGTTTGTGTGATGAAAATTCAAGAGAAGAACTTGGATGCAAGTTAGGGTTTGAATTCAAATATGGTCATTGTCACTTGTTTAAGTTTACAAAGTGTATTTTGGCATGTGAGGGCATGGAAAAACCTAATCTAGTTGCTATTATGTAAATTGTTGCATTTAATTTGTCCAAATCAAGTTTTTAAGCAAACTAGGTTTTTGGAATTTGATTAAATAATGGAGATAAAAATCTAATTAGGGTATTCATGGCATTATTAACATTTTAAAGTGTAGTTTAATACTTTAGTTCATGAAAATCCAAGCTAGATTGTAGTTTGTGCATTTTTGCTATAAAATTGTTAAAATTTAGGTATTTTGTAAACTAGAATTTTAGGGTTTTTGGAATTTAATGAGATTAAATTATGGGAATTGTTTTTATGACTTATTTAAGATATTTAGTGAATATTGTGGCCGCTAGATTCGTTTATACATCGAGTTTTGTACTAAAACGGTGATTTGTGCTTGCTAGATTTTCGGAAAAATGACTTTTTAAGTGAAATTGGGGTTTTTGTGAATTTTAAACTATTTTATATTATATTTAGTGCTTGTAATTATACAAATGAGTGTGTTGGGAGCTTTCTCAATGGTTTGGCGTTTGTACGCCAACGTCGAGAGTTTTTGGGTCGATTTATGAAAGCAACCATAGGTTTTGACCTATGTGGGATTCGTGCGTCGTTTTGGTCATGAGTCGGATTTTAATGCGATACGGTGCGTTATGATATGTAGGTACCCCATGTGGACTTCGAGACGACAAGCAAGCGCGTGGCGACGTCGGCACCGGCGAGCGAGGACCAGGTGAGTAGATTTATATCTACGGGGAGAAGTCGGGTGGATGGCGTATAGCACCCCCGCAGTTCGTGGTGATGTATATGAACACGTATACACACATATATATATTGTTTATATATTGTTTGAGTTATTGATGATAAATATGGATATTTGGTGTTCTTGGATGATTGAGTGTCGCGAAACCTTAGAGTAGCGGTCGCACCACACTTGCACACACACACCCATACTTGCATACTTTCTTCTTTCTTTTGTGCTCATGCGGGAATATATAGTTATGTGTTCACATAGGTATGGGACTATGTGTTCACAAACGGATTTGAGAATGATACTTGGGATTGAGATGAGTCGATGAGATTTGTGTTGAGATTGTGATATCGGTGATATGGCAGGATTCGTACTTGAGGTACGTCCTGGTGTTATAGCGGATCTTGGGGCGACGATACGGGTGAATAGTGTTATAAATAAAGTGGCCGACATGTGATCGTGATATGAGATATGATATGCTAGGATATTGATCCTAGGTTGTATTGGGCGATGTATACCCCTTGATGATGACATGTGCTGATGATATCAGTTTGTACGAGACTGTCGATCGGTAGCCAGATCATGACTATATTGATGATATCAGTATTGTACTAGACCTAGGTCAGTACCTTAGACTATGATATTTGATAAAGAGGATACTAGATGAATAGTATGATGAATGTGATATTGACCCGTACCCAGATTTGGGATGCCGTACGACGGATTTACGTACGAGCTATATATTGATGATTGATCCGCACTTTTGACTTGAGATGTCTGATTATAGATATGGTATCGGATATGATATTATTGAGGCGGGATCACCGACTATACATATACAGGTATGTATCTGTATCGACTCAGATGATAGGCGGTTTCCTTACCTGTAGTCCAGCTTGTTAGCTTAGCCCTTTAGTTTAGTTTAGTTATTAGATTAGATTCGATTCTTACCTATTTCAAAAAAAAACTAACGAATCGTGGGCATTTTAAAAGACAGCCCAAGGGATCCTACGGATATTTCAAAAGACGTATCTTTTCATAAAAACACCGTAGCCCCTATTTTCAAAACCCCACGATTCGTGTTATTTTCAAAAGGCACCATTGTAGGACTTATATTAGGTTAATGCAGATTAGTTATCGTTGCGTCTAATGTTCAGCTCCCGCTCATTATTGTTGCTCGCTCCGCATCGCATACTTACATTGTTATTTCATATTGCATTGTTGACATTATGCTGTTAGGACACCAGCACCATTACCGATGATGCGTATGTACCACGTACACTTACTTGCCGGCTCACACACATCTTCATCGGTAATTGCCATGTCACGTACACCTTAGAAAATATTATTGCTTAACTTAACTTGATAGCTAGTAGTTTGACATAATATTAGTGTACTTACCTTATATGCCAGCTTAGATATTGTAGTTATTACTTGTCACTTCATGCATACTGTTATTCGTTGTTATGCCGTATTCATGGATTCTTATGCCTATATTCATGGGTTTATATGCTATTGATGATTTGGATTCGAATTTCTATGAGATTTTCTGGATTTGGGGGAAAACCGCAAAACTTGTATAAGCTTCTTCCCTCTCTTTTAAATAAAAAGTGTGGTTTTCCCATGATGTATGAGTCGTCCACCATGAGTTTGCTGATGAATTTCGAGACCCGATTCGAGGAGTGGAGGAACCGTTTCGGGTACATGGTGGGCCCGGTGCGGTACCCCGGGGCAAGAGGATCGTGTTGTTGACGTTGAGCCTGGCAGGGGAGCACTACCGACCGGTGATATTACCCGACGCGTCGGATATCCGGAGGATACCGTCGTGGTCTTGAGATGGATGGTAGGGGCCGGTCTGGACTGACGGCGCCCTAGATATTGTGATTGAGACATTGAGATTTCGAGATATTGAGGTACAGAGACTGTGATACAGAGATATCGAGATATTGGGATTACGTTTTGTGCCGATGCTAGGCACTGTTTTATGCTGATTTCATTATGATACCTCATTTTAAAAATACAAAGGAAATCTCACTAAATTATGAAAACAGTTTCTTCATTTACATGTATTCTATTTTCATGCATTCATACCTCATTCATATGATATATTGCTACCTTAGGAACTGACACGGGCACATGAGATTACACTCGGGTTAGATAATTACCCTAGCCATTGTTATGGGTTGCTGGTTATATATTTGAGGATATATTATGATCATTGACTTAGGATTGCGTTATTTATGCGATTTCTTTCCGTAGATGTTTTTCTATTCACGAGTTGGCAACTCATCCCCGTTGTGCCCCAGTTTCTTGCAGGTTTTGCCGTACAGGATTCATTACGGCTTTGCGGGCATAGTTTCCTTCGGATGATTTGCTAGTAGGTGGGTTTACTTGTATCGTACCCCCATTATATATCTTGTATATCATTATTCTGTTGTATCTAGAAGTTCCATCAACCAAACATGTATTTATTTTTGAGATAGAGACCAGTGATGTTATTCTTTCGACCTTAGAGTCGCGCGTTGTATTTCTGTGGATTTCTTGTTGTTTTGCGTTTCCTTTTGAGTTTTGATACTCGCCCTTGGCGTTGTATATTATATTACTTGTGTGGTTGTGACCGTCGTTTGACGAAGAGCTAGCTCCCGCTTGGGGATGCCTTTTTATTGATTTCGTATACTATTCATGTTGTATCCCGTTTGGGGGCCAGTATTTACAAAGTAGACTCTGCCAAAATTTTCAGGAAATATTTGATGTTTTTAAAAACCGCATAATTCGGCTTATGCTATTGAAACTACTTGCTTTAAGTTGGTTTTTCCTGCACTCTACATCTTTTCTTGGTTTGGATTTCTGGGTTTTCGGTTTACTTAGATTACGTACGCCTTGAGACGTTCGTAGTTTAAGTGCCGGTCATGTTCCGTACTTTCGAGTCGTGACAAAGTTGGTATCAGAGCGTTAGGTTTTACCCTCGGAGCGTAGGATGACCCTTGGTTGATGGAATAGGTGACTAAAGTAGAGTGACGTACCGTAGGTATGTTCCGCGGCATATTTACGATACGCTACTCCCTTAAGAAGCCGTAGGATGTACATTTCTTTGCTCAGTATTATATTCATTCCGATCTAGCCTCATCAGTACTAGTTATGGTTTTGCTGCCACGATTACGGGCAGGGAGAGCTACGGCTAGAGTTGCGGTCAGTACGAGCTCATTACGAATGAGGACTGACCAGGGCATAATTCCGGCGACACACGATTGTAGAGATGTGTCTTTTGATTGTGTTTTACGCCACGAGCATTGAATGGATCGCTGTATGAGATTACTTGGACGTGCAGATTAGCACCAGAGGATTGAGCCACTGACAGAGGCCAGCCAGATTTTGATGACCGTTGGTGTACTGCTTGTTCATGATGATTGAGGCACGGTTCAGCGTGCAGACGAGTGAGCCAGTTGTTGCTGCGAACGACGACATATCGCCCCAGATGTTGGAGCTTTTATGGTACGAGTTGTACTGGGAGATAATAGAAGGTTGCTAGTCACCGAGGATGAATGACTAGGACATGTGGTTCGTTCGCCTACCCGATGCGAGGTCATCAGATAGATTGATTCCAGCTAGAGACGACTTCACGCGGAGACGTTGAGAGTCGACAGAGACGATCGAATGTCAGAAACCTATTATTCCAAGTTTAAAGTATTCGGAAAGACATGCAGGCAATTCTATGGTCCCTCTAGAAGAATGAAACCCTAACTCGACTTAATGACCGTGTGAAAGCCTTTGAACCTTAGGGTTTGCGGCAGTTCTGCGGCGCCATTAGTGAGGTTTGGGTTTGCCCTTCTACGGCTGGACCACCGATGCGGTGGTATGTACTCGATACTATTAAACTGTGCCCAAGATGTTGAGCTCTTGGGGGATTACGAGGTTTTGACGACTCGATCGGATGGCTCGACTTAATTCGGATGCTAGGTGGTGAGATACATTTCTTGGGAGACTCTCGATACGAGGATAGCCGTTGGAGCTGTAAGTCTACGGTAGCGCCCCGGCCGTCTACAGACGCCAAATGCGGAACAAAATTTTTTTAACTGGCGCTATCGTATACTATAACCCGGATTTGCCATTATTGCTAAACTAACAAACTGTAAAGAGTGTATAAAGGTTATACCGAACGATCCGAGTCCTTCGTTCTTTAACCATTATCCCACGCTCCGTTGCGGCTGCTCCGATCTCGTCGATCTCCGATCTTCTCGTCCAGGTGGCACCACGTCAACGATTCTTTAAACGGGCTCCCGCCTCTGACTCGAGGCAACTCGGTCGTCAAGTTTGCTAAAAGAGACGACCAAGATTGATGTAGAGAATGAGTAGAAGACTTTGCCTCGTTCCGTCCAAAGCTATGGACGAACGGTTAATGAAGTTGCCGTGGGAATCGGGTGATGGAATGAAATGAGCTGTGAAATTCCATACACCGAAAACTATCATAATCTTTTTCTACAAAGTGAGAGTGAGAGGAGGAGAGGGGGAAGGGGCCGGCCATATATAGGGAGGTAGGGGGTGAGTGTAGGAGGAGGGAGGTGACCACAAGGAAATATCATGTGTGAACACAAACAAATATCTCTAGTGTGAACACAAACAAATATCTCTAGTGTGAACACAAAGTGTGAACACACCAAAAGCAACCAATGAAAACACAACACCATTTAACCTAGTCACCTCATCTAGATACTTCTAGAAACTTCCACACTCATCTCAAGAAAAGATAAATCCGTCTTTAACCGAATGTTAAAAGACGGCTGATAGAAAACTGAAAACTGGCAACTTCCAAAAGTGATCCCGAAACGAATTTCAGAATAACCCCGTAACTGTATAAATATACCCGCATTTGTATTACGACCGAATACAAATGTAACTGAGACAAAGATATTATATCTACTCAATACAATACTCGGATCCGGCTTAAACCAAAGCCGACCAGTATCATCTGTCCGAAATCTGACACGTGCGTAAACGCACGTGCATTTTCCGAACCCTGCCATAAAACCATACGGCCTCTACAACGTTTCGCCCGAACTTGGGAAATTGTCTGTGGGGGACTCTAATGACTCGTCAGTACCCTGGCAGTGGGTTTAACCACAAACCGTCAGCGGCACTAGCAATGCGTAACGGCTGCCCATGGACTGACCTCAAGGGATGCCGATGAGCGAACTTATCCGGAAACCCTACTGAGCCTAACAGTGACAATGTATATACAGTCCGGTCCGTTCGTCTATTAGTATCGCATATCTGCCTAGGGGGCTAGTAACGTCAGACCCCCAATAGCAGTATAAGTCGTGTCGGAGTATAGCCCAATAACACCCTGAGATACTACTGGAGTACCTACCAGTAAATCTCCTGCCACGGCCGTGGGCTTTGTGTAATGGCTCTCCTAGACACAGCACGATCTCGCCCCCAAAACCGGGAGAGACGAATCCCCTTCCGATCCGCTCACGTGCCTCCATATGGCTTGGGACTGTACCCAAAAGCTACCTGTTTGCATAACTCCTTTGAGCCGTGGTAGGGTAGAAATCAAAGCACAGTGGGAACTCATACGAGACAAATGACGACCTCAGGTCGATGAACTAACCTGTACACATGTCACCAGGGAACTGCTATCTGACGATATGTATAATACCAACTAGCAGATTCACGGCGAGTCCTGTCCGGTGTACTCATAACCCAATGAGCACCTGTATACATCTTAGGTGATCCAACTGATACCAGTGGCTTGTGAGACCGGCCACCGCCCCTCGTCGGGGTCTCGACTGTATACACTAGTCTACTCCGGAGTATCGATGCCCTGTCTCGAAACTCCTACGACTAGGGACCACAATTAAGGATATGCGTATAAACTACCAAACTCTTACGTATATGATCGCCATCATACAGTTGGTAGTAAAGCAAGATCCTAAGGGCTCTATCAAAGTGTAACATGTAATCAGTCACCTGAACATGTACACGACTGATAAAGGCAAACCAGATAGCATACTATCATCTCGAGTAAGACTGTCCTACCGGTATAGGTCCTCCGCAATCATTGCAATCGCGTACCTGCGATCCAATAATTGACTATGAGGGCACTATCCCCAACAATCTCCCACTTGCACTCAAGGCTAATTATTGCGATGTCGACTACTCACAGCCCGTGTGAAACCGAACATCCAACTCCTCTACTAATCAGTTTCACAAAGCTCGTTTGTAAAACTATTGTGTTCGAGAAATAGCCTCAGTGAGTGGATCCGCCTAGATGTTTCTTTCTATATCTCTCTTAATCTCATGTTCGCGGAGAAAACCATCTCCCGAATTGAGTAATACCTGTCTTAGAATATGTCTGGATATCTGATGGGACCTAGTTCATAAATGAACTCCAAATCCAAACTTCTTAGACTGTATCGATTACTGAACCTAATCAGTATCCGGCACCATGCCACCCACAGTATCCTCTTGGACCACCTGTCCATAATACTGTCCCTTGTTAGAGGGAAAACTAAAACTCTGACAATCACTCTGTCATCCACGTCACCTTTGAAGCCTGGAATGATAATCGTCTCCCAAAGGAGGCTGCCGTCATCAAATCCGTAGAACATCCACTTATGTTTTAAAACTGCTTCCTTATGTCTCTCCAGGATTGGATTAATACAAACTTATCGCATCTAGTGCAAAAACAATATCTGGTGTGGTACTTGACACCTCACGATTGACTCAATTGCCTAAGCAAGTGATCTGCCAATCATGCACAGCCCTCTCCCCTTTAGTCTATACGACACCTTTAGAGAGGGTGACTCCATCACCTGCAGGTACACCACCATGCTAGGAGTCAACTATTCTAAAAACCATTAGAATATCTGTCAAAGTACCTACATTGGGAAACTACCCAAATCTAGATCTAAAACCATAGATCCAGAAACCAGAATGTCAAATATTATATCCATATCCTGTCTGGAGAAACAACTGTGTGACGACCACAGTACAACCGATCGTAGTATAGGAATTTTACTTCCTACTCTGTGCATGTCATCCAGATACCATGACATCACAGCCTACTACCTTCTTAACAGATCCATCCCCTATTCTGATGAAGTCAAACCCATGACTGTCACATCAAAATTAGATGATCTATCTCCGCTATAACTGCTCTAGTCTATAAATAGACATAAGCTACTTGCCCACTATGCTTCCGCTGCTCCCACTGACTACGACAACCCTCTGGCAGAATAATATATACGTGCACTTCTAAAGCTAGTTTAGAACGACGCTATACTTATCCTCCTTCCTGGTCTCATAGTCTGGAACAACAGTAGTGTCAAGTCTGGGTAGATAAGAACCTCCCTGTCACCGTCCTTGAGGCTACCGAAGTACCTCTCGGGTGTCTGAGATTACCCACCATATCTGCGGAGTGGCTAATGGAATGTCAAACCAGATTGAATATATAGGTCCTATTAAATTTTCCGTAATCGTTCGCGGTTCTGGAATCACTTCCAGTTCTACCATACTCCCACTACTGTTTTCTGAAAAAATCCATTTTACTAAAACTGTGGCGAGTCAAGAACAATATCACTATTGATCTTCCAAATGGTAGAATATCAACCCTCGTCATAGCCAGGGTCAACCCACAAACAGCCATTACAGAAACGTGCCCTGAGTTATCCAGTGTCTGGTTTTAAGCATAAGCTGGACAACTCCCCGTACCTTAACATCTTTTAAGGTACGAACTATTCTATATCCAATATAGAAACTTTGGCACTTATTTAATTGGAACCATATTCAATCATGCAGCTGTCTCCAGTGCATATCAACTTAATGGAAAGAGACTAATCAGCATTACTCAACTTAGGAATCCATCCAATTATGAGTAACTTGAAAGAGAAACAAGTTTCTCAAAGCCATTACTATCATCGAATACCATTCACAAGAATCTACATCTTCGATCTCTTTGAAGAATCCCGATACTTGTGACACCTGGTTCTCTACTTTATTCTTATACCCACAACTTCTCAAAACTTAGACCTTGTATTTCTACGAAACACTTGTCTAAAAACTAGAGAAGTCATAAGTAAATAGAACAAAGTACGAGGACCTACCCCTTTGTCCTGATGGACACTGGACAACATACAATACTCTGTATAAGTCCGCTGAGTTGAATAACTCAAAACCTGTGCTTCGTAGGTTGAAAACTGTACCCTGGCGATTTCCTCAAATATCACCAATTACAACGAATTCCGATATAATGAGGATAATTACCTAATTTCCAATAACTTACTCCCACTCATCATCCGTAAAACCATATAGATATGAGAATGAAACCTGGTAAATACATACCCTTGGAGTAAGTATCTAATCGGGAAAACAGTTTTCGTTTAACAATGCACTGAAACATGAAAATGTTTCGTAGGGGTATCCTGGTATTCCTAGTAATGCATCTTCCATAATCCAATTCATGACTATAACCGTATATCTCTCTGCCATCTCTCTAAATCCCTTTATTTATCTTTAGTCGTTACCTTCTGTACACCATCGTTAAGCTAAATGGTTTTCTTCCTTCCCTACCGTTCGGCACCAGCCTATGGTTTGGAAGAAGACTATCCAGTAAGCATAATAGGTGTACCCTCTTAAACCAAGGAGTACTCATATCTTGAGAGAAGGTGATGATAAAAGGCAACTGAATAATACCTTATTCCTTTAAAGGTGAAATAGGAGTGGCGATGAAGTACGCGGTTTTGGTCGTGAATGATTTCAGTCGCAATTTACTCTGCCCTCTTTCTAATCCCTTTATTTTGTCTTTACATATTACCTTCTGCTTTAGGCTAATTGGTTTTCTTCATTCCCTACCTTTTGGTACCTGCCTATGGTTTGGAATAAGACTAT
This sequence comes from Agapanthus africanus, assembly GCA_030015575.1. Classification (NCBI taxonomy): domain Eukaryota; kingdom Viridiplantae; phylum Streptophyta; class Magnoliopsida; order Asparagales; family Amaryllidaceae; genus Agapanthus; species Agapanthus africanus. The sequence goes on along the minus strand of CM057346.1, from coordinate 116,690,744 downwards.
CCAATAAGCGTAATAGGTGTACTCTCCTAAACCAAGAAGCTCTCGCAACCTGAGAGAAGGTGATAATAAAAGACAACTGAATAAACCAATTCTATTTCTCCTGAACCTGGATCCATCCTCGAAGAAGTCCCTTCGAGTTCGTATATAACCAAACGATGGATCTATCCAATGGAAGTGGATGTCCGTAGTAATACGGGTGTTCTGAGAAATACAAAGGGTAGAAGAAGGAGTGGCAATGACTTATGCAACTCGGACAATCCAAAAGCCAGTATTTTAAGAAGGTTCGGTCAACTTGGTCACTGAGTCATAGTCTAGGGTCGGCCAAAGGTCGCTGCCAAAGAGAGAGAGAAAAGAAACACTCTGCGTACACTCTAACCTAGATCAGAATGGTTATCACTTTATCTAATCTGGAAACCTCCCACTGTCCTGTCAAATTCTCCTCCAAACCTGAAAGAAGAATCAATCGGGATCACCCGAAGAGTAAACCAACTCATCAGTGGGAATCGGGATCCAACTCTCATCGCATGATAACGTGATGGAATCCACTCACGTTATCACACTCCAGAAGGTATGCGCATACTTGGCAAGTTTCAGTTTCTTTAGAAACTCCCGATAAGATTTTTGCCCCATGCTCTTATAACCTTGGCGTTAGGTCAAAATGTCATAAGTCACATGCCAAGTTCTACCCGTCACTATCTTGTTAATTTGAACCCACCCGCACATGCCTTTGGCGTTAGGTCAAAATGGCAGAACGGCTGTCCCAAACTAACTCATCTATCTATGCAACAATTGAATACCCCGCAGCTACCAAACACTATGCCTTGGCGTTAGGTCAAAATACATAGCTTGAATACTACTGAATAACCAAAAGAAATGACGGAGGGCTACGGCTGGTTTTTGGCGAAAAAACCTTTAACGTAGTGAACTTGATATCGCTGAATGAACCTGATAGCCTTTTAAAATATAGTGGCGAAAAACCTTTTGCTAAAGAGATCACTCCCGGTGAAGGGATCTCGGCTCTTTCCTCGTGGAATGAGGTGCAGGATATTCCACTGAATACCACGATGCAAAGCAACTTGTAATCGACTATAGCGAAGTTATTACCCCGACGCAAACTTCTGCCCAAGGGGTCAGTCCCGGTGAAGGGATATCGGCCCTCGCCCCGTCGAATGAGGTGCAGGATATTCCACTGAATACCGCTATGCAAAACAAAAGGAAACGTCTTCGCAATAACACTTTTTAAATTTGTTCCAACAACTAAACAAGTTTGCTTTACTTTGCATTGATCAGAATCAACGCAGTCCCATCAATCAATCACACCAGAAAAGAATGAAAATAAAATGTCCGTATATGCCATCCGCATTCGTCGCTGGGTCCCGTCATCACCCGTTAGGTTACTTAACTAACGACAGAGCGGGGACTGGACTAGCGCGGGTGTAAAATATATACAACATCTAATAGTATATATACCAATATACAATAATCGCTCCAGGCGTGATAATATGCAACATTACAGAAAAGTAATAAGCATCACAGAACAATACAGATAATCTGGGATCCTCGAGTTTCACAGAGCCGCTGCTGAAACCCGACGTTCCCCTGGTCGTGTGGATAGCCTGTGCAATGAAACCTAGACCCCTACGGGTGCGGCAAGTTACCCGCCAAAACCTGAAGCGAGGCAGCCCCCTACAGCAAAGTGAATGGACCACCCTGCACTTCACGGAATCCGGTAGCTTGAGCACCCCTCCTTGGGTCAACCTGTACCCCCTACGAGTGCGGCGAATAGTCTGCCAATTCCAGAGTAAGGCCCCTCTGCCTCTCAAAGCCATGAGATGCGGACCCGTTGCCCCCCAGAACCCGGCTATCCGTGCACTCCGTCGCGGGGCAAAACCTAGTACAGTAATAAATAATAGTACAACAGGTACATCGACCGCAACCTGGTCGTGCCCCAAAAGAATATTATACAACAGGCAGTGACGGCAGTCCACATGTTGGACGCTCGCCCTGCAATATCAAATGTACAAATAAATCCAAACTGCACTACCATTGCACACTGCTATCCACCACGATAAATCCGCAACATCACAGCACAACACAGAACATCAACGCGAATGTCACGTTCGCAAACCCGTCTAAAAGAACTATAGCAATCAGACGCGGTTTACCGATCAAATGACATTCTCGGTCGGAGATATAATGTAAGCACTGTAAACTAACATGTTTAAATTTCGATCGACTAAATATCACGAAGTGGGCCCCACGAACAACTGGTGAACAGTAACAAAATCTGGGCCCAAAAGATATATACCAAAAACCCCAATTTCCAGAGAAGAATATACTGTGCAAATTTGGGGGCATGATCACACCAAATGGCCGCGGATGCGCGGTCAAATCCTAGGTTTGACCGCGATTCCGCGGCGGTTTGGTCGTATCATGTGCCCAAATTTTTACAGTATTCTTAGAAGACCCGGCACAACTTTCTGTGATATGTAAAATAATTTTAGGAACCCATTTAAAATCGACAGAAACTGTGAAGCTTGAAAATTGTGTTTTTCGATATCCGGTTCGATCGATATTTTAAACGCGTTAGCACAAGTTAGTAAAGCAAAATGTTGAGGCTCTGATACCACTGTAAGTCTACGGTAGCGCCCCGGCCGTCTACAGACGCCAAATGCGGAACAAAAACTTTTTAACTGGCGCTATCGTATACTATAACCCGGATCTGCCATTATTGCTAAACTAACAAACTGTAAAGAGTGTATAAAGGTTATACCGAACGATCCGAGTCCTTCGTTCTTTAATCATCATCCCACGCTCCGTTGCGGCTGCTCCGATCTCGTCGATCTCCGATCTTCTCGTTCAGGTGGCACCACGTCAACGATTCTTTAAACGGGCTCCCGCCTCTGACTCGAGGCAACTCGGTCGTCAAGTTTGCTAAAAGAGACGACCAAGATTGATGTAGAGAATGAGTAGAAGACTTTGTCTCGTTCCGTCCAAAGCTATGGATGAACGGTTAATGAAGTTGCCGTGGGAATCGGGTGATGGAATGAAATGAGCTGTGAAATTCCATACACCGAAAACTATCATAATCTTTTTCTACAAAGTGAGAGTAAGAGGAGGAGAGGGGGAAGGGGCCGGCCATATATAGGGGGGGTGAGTGTAGGAGGAGGGAGGTGACCACAAGAAAATATCATGTGTGAACACAAACAAATATCTCTAGTGTGAACACAAACAAATATCTCTAGCGTGAACACATAGTGTGAACACACCAAAAGCAACCAATGAAAACACAACACCATTTAACCTAGTCACCTCATCTAGATGCTTCTAGAAACTTCCACACTCATCTCAAGAAAAGATAAATCCGTCTTTAACTGAATGTTAAAAGACGGCTGATAGAAAACTAGAAACTGGCAACTTCCAAAAGTGATCCCGAAACGAATTTCAGGATAACCCCGTAACTGTATAAATATACCCGCATTTGTATTACGACCGAATACAAATGTAACTGAGACAAAGATATTATATCTACTCAATACAATACTCGGATCCGGCTTAAACCAAAGCCGACCAGTATCATCTGTCCGAAATCTGACACGTGCGTAAACGCACGTGCATTTTCCGAACCCTGCCATAAAACCATACGGCCTCTACAACGTTTCGCCCGAACTTGGGAAACTGTCTGTTGGGGACTCTAATGACTCGTCAGTACCCTGGCAGTGGGTTTAACCACAAACCGTCAGCGGCACTAGCAATGCGTAACGGCTGCCCATGGACTGACCTCAAGGGATGCCGATGAGCAAACTCATCCGGAAACCCTACTGAGCCTAACAGTGACAATGTATATAAAGTCCGGTCCGTTCGTCTATGAGTATCGCATATCTGCCTAGGGGGCTAGTAACGTCAGACCCCCAATAGCAGTATAAGTCGTGTCGGAGTATAGCCCAATAACACCCTGAGATACTACTGGAGTACCTACCAGTAAATCTCCTGCCACGGCCGTGGGCTTTGTGTAATGGCTCTCCTAGACATAGCACGATCTCGCCCCCAATACCGGGAGAGACGAATCCCCTGCCGATCCGCTCACGTGCCTCCATATGGCTCGGGACTGTACCCAAAAGCTACCTGTTTGCACGACTCCTTTGAGCCGTGGTAGGGTAAAAATCAAAGCACGCTGGGAACTCACATGAGACAAATGACGACCTCAGGTCGATGAACTAACCTGTACACATGTCACCAGGGAACTGCTATCTGACGATATGTATAATACCAACTAGCAGATTCCCGGCGAGTCCTGTCCGGTGTACTCATAACCCAATGAGCACCTGTATACATCTTAGGTGATCCAACTGATACCAGTGGCTTGTGAGACCGGCCACCGCCCCTCGTCGGGGTCTCGACTGTATACACTAGTCTACTCCGGAGTATCGATGCCCTGTCTCGAAACTCCCATGACTAGGGACCACAATTAAGGATATGCGTATAAACTACCCAACTCTCACGTATATGATCGCCATCATATAGTTGGTAGTAAAGCAAGATCCTAAGGGCTCTATCAAAGTGTAACATGTAATCAGTCACCTGAACATATACACGACTGATAAAGGCAAACCAGATAGCATACTATCATCTCGAGTAAGACTGTCCTACCGGTATAGGTCCTCCGCAATCATTGCAATCACGTACCTGCGATCCAATAATTGACTATGAGGGCACTATCCCCAACAGGAGCTCAGTCCATGCAGCCGCGACGAGACGAGTCCAAAGCAGACGACATTAGAGAAAAGTGAAGTAAGAGGTTCGTACCAGATCTAGATGAGATGACGTTATATACACTTCATATACGATACAGGCCTCTAGGACATACTTATCCAATATATACATATCCCTAGTATCCTATACAATACAGGCCTCTAAGGCATACATATCCAACAATCTCCTAGCTGCACTAAGGCCTGTAATTGGTGTACCGAATACCCAACATATGCTCTAGGGCCAGTTGTTGGCGTATCGCATACCCAACATCTCAAAAAGTCGCTTGAACTGCATTTTTAGGGGGGCCTTGTTAAATGGATCCGCCGTGTTGTCTTTCATATCTACTCTCCGGATCTCGATCTATGATCTTCCTGATCAGGTGATACCACCTCAGACCTCCAATAACCCAATAAGTCGTGCTGACAGAGGACTCATAACTAAAGAGATACAACTGGTAACACTTACCAGTTTATCTCTACTGCCGTGGCCACGGACTTTTGGCTATAGTTGTGTCCTGCACTGTGCGATATCGAATCCCAATACCAGGAGTGACGAATTCCCTTGACTGCTCACTGCCTCCATGTGCTTCGGGACTGTACCCAAGTAAAACCTGTTTGCACGACTCAGTAGAGCCTTGGTAGGGTAGTAGTCTAAGTACAGTAGGAACACACACAAGACACTATGGCAATCTCAGGTCTAAGGACTACCCTATACTCATGTCACCATAGAACTGGTATCTGACATTGGTATAATACTATCTAGGATTTCTCGGCGAGTCCGTGCAGTGTAACTCATCCAATGACCACCTGTATACAATCATCAGTTTCAAACACCAATGGCTATAGGATCAACCATCGCCCCATACAGGGTCATGAAATGTATACACTAGTCTAAACTAGAGCACCGATGCCCAGTCTCGATACTCTTATGACTAGGGAAATTTAAGGATGTGCTTATAAACTACCAGAACACACTAGTATGATCCTTATCATAATCCTGGTAGTCAAGCAAAGATCCTATGGGCTTTATCTCATGTATTAGTGATACGCGATAACTAGTAAGACGTATTCACATGTCAGATAAAGACAAACCCGATAGCATACTATCATCTCGAGTAAGATTGTTCTCTGTATAGGTCCTCATGAATTCAGTAATTGCATTCCTACAATTACGATAATTGCCTTGAGGGCGCCTATATCCAACAATCTCCCACTTGCAATCAAGGCCAATTATTGCGGTATCGCATACAAATATCTCATGTGCTACTGCATACCCAACTTCTGTACCAACAGTTTCGCAAACTGTGTTCGAGAAATAGCCTCAGTGAGTGGAACCACTTCTATATTTCGAACTGTATCTCTCTGAATCTCAACTTCGCAGAGATCAACTATCTCCTGAGATGAGCAATACTTACCTTAAAATATTATTTGGATAGCTGATGGGACCTTGTTCACAAATGAACGTATTTATCCAAACAAATACTTAGGATGTATTCTCTGCTGATTCACAATCAGCATCCAGCGCCTTGACTACCTCAGTATCCCGTTTGGAACTCTACCAATACAATGCTCCTCATAAGAGGGTAAACTAATGACTCGCGACAGATACTCTGTCATCCTTTTCACCTCAGAAGCTGGAATCGGTAATCGCCTCCCGAAGGAGTCTGCCATTACCATACACTAAGAACATCTTACGTGTTCTTCACTTCTTCCTATATTTCTCCAGTATTGGACTAATACTTGTTTTCTACCCTAAGTGAAAAAGAAATATCCGGTCTGGTATTTAATATCGCATGATTAACCCCACTGCCGAAGCATGTCAAATGTCATTCATGCGAGACCCTCTTTTCATTAGTCCTAAAGACATCTGTAGAGAGAGTGACCCCCATTACCTGCGGGTACATTACCTCACAGGGAGTCCTCCATTCTAAACAACTTTAGAATGTTGTCATTATACCTGAATTGGGATAATCCTAAATCCCTTACTAGATCTAAATTTATAGACCTAGTCACCAGAATCAATGATGAATATATAATCCATAAAGGAAAAACATTGACGACAATGTTTGATTGAATCGTAGTATAGGAATATCACTTCATATCAAGAGTATGTTATCCACATCAGTATGCAGAATATGACAATACTCCCTATAGCTTTCTTACAAATACTTGGTTCATCTCTTATTTTTGAAGGGTTCTCTAGCACGACTACTAGGTTTCGGAAGGCATCAACCATGCCAATTTAAAATTTTTAGTGTGCTAAATAACCCAAACCAAGGATCCAACTAGAGGAATTAGGGTAAGCAAGCATGTAATCAAATATTACACTAAGTGAATAAGGAATACAACCTTTGTATACCGGTCCTTCACTTCAAATGCTCCGTGTAGCAGTCCCTTCGCTCCAAGTAGCAGTCCCTTCGCTCCAAGTAGTGGTCTTCCGGACTCTAGCTAGGCTCCACTAGGCGAAAGGAACAAGCTTTCTTGAAGTCTTCGAGGCCGAAAATGATCTACGTCGAGGAATCTCCAACTCAAGCTACCTTTTCACTAATTGGGAATTAGTGAAGCAAACAAACTAAACTAAATGGCTAATCTAGTGTAGGTTGATGAAGTAGGATTTTTGCTTACTTTAGAATTATTTTTCTCACTAATTTTCTTCACCACTTGAAAACCAAGAGTGCTCTCTTTTGATGAAAAAGAAGATGAAGTGTAGAATAAAATGGCAACCATGGGTGAGAAATATCTCATATAACTCATACAGAGACTTAACAATGGCTTTAGATAATGGTTAGGTTAATAAATATCTAAGGTAAGACAAAATTAGTGGACTAAGTCAATAGTTCCACAAGCTTCTCCAAGCTTCATTAACCATGTCAAATTTCCACTTAATTTTGATTTACCCTTAATAATTAAAATCTCATATTATCTCAAGTATGGTGTGAGTCTCATACACCCATGTAGTATGTATCATCAAGCATAACACGATAAACAATAATTTATATCACATATATATCATATGCATAAGTGAGAAAAAGAAATACTTAAGTGAGCTTAATATTAGTTAATGTATGTTAATATATCAAATATATATTTATACATTAAATTATTAAATCAATACTTGATTTAATAATTCGGCTATATCACATATAACCGACTAAAATCATATATATCAACTTATCGAATCAACACTTGATTCGATAACCCGGCTATATCATATATAACCGACCGATATTACTTATCGCGAGATTAGAATACGGTATCACATATGTGTATCAATCTCGGTCCCGCACATATCACATATGTGCTACTACTTCGTTTCGCCTGAGCCAGGAAATCTCTGTGTAGGACTCTAAAGACTTGTCAATACGCCGGCAGTAGGTGATGATCATATCAGTTGTACACAAGCCGTCAGTGATACTAGCTGAACGTAACGGCTACCCGGGTATTGAGCAATCATAAGATCAACAAGCAAGCCTGCTCAAACTCCTGTGAATCCAATAAGTAGCACTACCGTACAGTCCGGTCTTTTCGTCTGATATGTCGCATATCTAGTTTAGGGGTGGTAAACGTCAGACCCCAGTAACTTGATAAGTCATGCCGATATGAGGCTCATAACGGGTCGAGAAACTACTGATAACACTTACCCGTAAATCTTTGTATCAGCCCTGGATAGGGACTTCCTGTTATAGCCAATCGAGCACAGCGCAACATCAACCCTCAATACCGGGAGAGACGAATCCCCTCCTATCGCTCATTGCCTCCATGTGACTTGGGACTGTACCAAAAAATCACCATTTATTCGATCGTGGTAAGGTGGAAATCAAAGCAAAGTAGGAATCACACAAGACTCTATGATGATCTCGGGTCTACAGACTAACCTGTGCCAGTGTCACCAGAGAACCGCCATCTGACGCTAGGTAGAATACCATCTAGCAGTTCTCGGCGAGTCCTGTTCAGTGTACCCAGTTTCCACTGAGCACCCGTATACAATCTTTGATGTCAAACACCAATGGATGTGGGATCATCCATCGTCCATCATATGGGTCAAGAAACGTATACGTTAGTCTACTCTGGAATATCTATGCCCTGTCTCGATACAACCACGACTGGGAAAAATTAAAGGATGAACTTGCGGACTACCCTGGCCCCACTAGTATGATCTACATCATAATCCTGGTAGTCAAGTATACATCCTAAGGGCTTTATCAATATGTGAGAGAAATACAATATCATAATACAAGTCTACATGTTAAGATAAAGAGCAATCGGATAGCATACTATCATGTCGAGCAAGAAAATCCTCTCTCTACATGTCCAAGCATCCACTATAATATACAATCATGTACAATAATGGTCCTTAGGGCATACATACAACTAATAATCTCCTACTTGCACTAAGGGTAGTTGTTGTAGTATCACATACCCAACATCCCGAAGAGTCTCTTAAATTGTATCTGGGATATGGCCTTCGTGAGTGGATCCTCCGTGTTATTCTTCGTATCAACTCTCCTGACATCGATCTCCCGGTGATCAACTATCTCCCGGATCAGGTGATACCACCTGAGAATATGCCTGGATCACTAATAGGACCTGGGTTCCTTGGCCAAAGCCACTGCTCCATTGTTATCATAATACAAAGGTATTGGATGCTCGATGGACGAAACTACACCAAGTTCGGTTATGAATTTCTTCATCCAGATAGCCTATTTGGCGGCATCGTTGGTAGCGATGTATTCAGCTTTCATCGTCAAGTCTGCCATGGTTTCTTGCTTGGAACTCTTCCAAAAAACTACCCCTCCATTGAAGGTGAAGACAAAACCCGAGACTGACTTAGAGTCGTCCTTATCACTATGGAAGCTCGAATCGGTAAAGGACTCCATTTGGAGTTCACCGTTACCATACACCAAGAACATTTCTTTAGTCCTTCTCAAGTACTTAAGAATGTTCTTCAAAGCTGTCCAGTGGTTCTCTATAGGATATGCTTGATACCTACTCACTACACCTAGTGAGTATGCTACATCGGGTCTTGCACATAACATCGCGTACATGATAGAGCCTACTGCCGAAGCATAGGGTATCCCTTGCATGCGAGCCCTCTCCAAATCAGTCTTGGGAGAAATCTCTTTGGAGAGAGTGATTCCTGAGATCGTGGGTAAATACCCACGCTTGGAATCTTCCATACTAAACCTCTTTAGTATTGTGTCAATGTACCTGGATTGGGACAATCCCAACATCCGTTTAGATCTATCTCTTTATATCTTAATCCCCAAGATGTAGGAGGCATCACCTAGATCATTCATTGAGAATCTTTGTGATAAGAAGAGCTTGAACGAGTGCAGCATAGGAACATCATTTCCTATCAAGAGTATGTCATCCATGTACAATACGAGGAAGACAACCTTACTCTCTGCCATCTTCTTGTATACACAAGGTTCATCTACGTTTTTGACGAAGTCAAACTCTTTGACTATAACATCAAAACAGATGTTCGAACTCCGCGATGCCTGTTTTAACCCATAAATTTATTTAAGCAGCTTGCACACCTTTCCACTGCTCCCACTGTCCACAAAGCCCTCTGGCTGAGTCATGTATACCCTCTCTTCTAAATCACCATTTAGAAAGACGGTCTTAACATCCATCTGCCAGATTTCGTAGTCATGGTATGCAGCGATAGTAAGTAGGATCCGGATGGACTTAAGCAAACCCACTGGAGAAAAGGTTTCATCATAATCCACACCTGGTCGTTGACGAAAACCTTTTGCTACAAGCCTAGCTTTGAAAGTCTCAACTTTTCCATCTACACCAAGTTTTTTCTTGAAGATCCACTTGCTCCCGATAGGTTTTACCCCTTCAAGAGCATCTTCCAAAGTCCATACTTTGTTGGTGTACATGGATTCCATCTCAGATCGCAATGCATCCAGCCATTTCACAGAGTCCCCACTCGTGTTGGCCTGCTCAAAACTAGTTGGGTCATCATCTTCCATGATTCAATCCTCGCTCCCACCATCAATGAGAAAACCGTAGTATCTCTCAGGTGGATGAGGAACCCTACTAGATCGGCGGAGTGGCCGAGGTTCGTTGGGAACTATCGAATCCTCTGGTTCTACCAAATCTTCTGTCGTAGTTTGTATAGCTGGAACTTCTTCCAGTTCTACCTCTTTGCCACTAATTTCTTTTTCAAGAAATTCCTTTTCTAAAAAGGTGGCATGTCGAGAAACAAACACCCTTTGTTCCTTGGTGTGGTAGAAGATATACCCTCGCGAATGTTTGGGATATCCAATAAAGTTACACAGAAAAGACCTTGCCTCGAGCTTTTCCGGATTTTGTGTTTTCACATAATCCGGACAACCCCACATCTTAACATAATTAAGACATGGTCTCTTTCCTTTCCATATCTCATATGGAGTGGTTGGCACAGATTTGGTGGGAACCATATTCAATAGGACTGCAGCTGTCTCCAGTGCATAACCCCAAAAGGAAATAGGCAACTCAGCGTTACTCATTATAGAGCGTACCATATCTAATAGGGTGCAATTCTGCCGCTCCGATACACCTGTGCTGTGGTGTATACGGAGGAGTAAGCTGAGAGAGAATCCCATTCTCTTTTAGATAGTCACGGAATTTCGTGCTCAAGTATTCTCTTCCCCGATCAGATCATAGGATTTTAATACTTTTACCCGTTTGGTTCACGACTTCGCACTTATATTCTTTGAATTTCTCAAAAGCTTCAGACTTGGGTTTCAACAGAAGCACATGTCCATATCTTGAGAGATCATCAGTGAATGTAATGAAGTACGAGAAACCATTCCTGACATGTGTAGACATGGGACCGGATACATCACTGTGCATCAGTCCCAAGAGTTCTGTGGCTCTTTCTCCGTGTCCTGTAAACAGAGTTTTGGTCATCTTGCCTTTGAGACATGACTGGAAAGTTTCATAAGATGAAAATTCGAACGGATTCAAATATCCATCCTTATATAACTTAGCTAGTCGTGCCGCATTGATATGACCTAGTCTACAATGCCACAAGAAGGATTCGTTCATTTCTGAACTCTTCCTCTTGTGTGTGTTTTGTACGCTAAGAACCGTGTTTTGATTTAGAACGTATATGGCATTACTTAACCAGCCTGATCCAATCAACTTTTGATTCAGAAAAATGTTCATAACATTATCCTGCAATACAAAATTATATCCTTCTTTACTTAATAAAGAAACTGATATAATATTACATATCAGGTTCAGTATGTAATAGCATTCGTTCAGAATCAATGTATTACCATTTGGTAATATAAGGTGATAATCACCAACTGCTTCGGCCGCAACATTTGCACCATTCCCTACTCTTATAAAATGATCACCTATTCCCAGTTCTCCACCTCTCTTTAGACCATGTAACATATTACATATGTGGGATCCTGATCCGGTATCTAATACCCAGGACGTAGAGTGTACTGAGAAACAGTTCTCGGTAACTAACACACCCGAAAAAGATGCATCGGCATGCTTATTCCTCGTTTGGGTGGCGTGGGAATCCAGATATTCCTCTATTTCCTGCTCAGACTTATAACAATTATAAGATAGAGCGGAACCAACGTTCCCCAGCTCAGTATAATAAGCGGGTTCGGTCAATACATCCATATTATTATCTTGATTAAGGCGTGACATGGTCGCTACCTGGAGAGAGAGAAGAAAACACTTTAGCGTGCGCTCTTGCAACATTAGATTGGTAATTATCTTATTTAATCAGGATGGCTCCCACTGTTTTTATCAAATCTTCCTTCAAACCCTAAAAGGTAAGACTAGCCGGGATTAATTACACCCTACAAGTTCGCCAATCTTTCTGCCAGGCCAGTGTCAGTACTTTGAGAGAGTTTCCCCGTGCTTTCGTACGGACCTAATCAAAATAAACCTCGTTTTCCCAGGGGCGTAACCCCGTTAACACCTTTCTAGACACCTACTTGATCGACTAATTATGATGTGTAAAACTCTCCTACGAGTAACTCTTACTCGCAGTGGGTATCATGATGCAATTATCTCATAAAAGGTATGCAATCTCATTGCAAATTTCAACACTTGAAATTCCCGATAATATTTTACCCCTAGCAACTTATGACCTTTGTAAGTCCACGTTACCCTTCCTCGGTTTTTTGGGGTTGCGGAAATAGTGAAAAACAATTTTTCAAGGGTGGTAACATGGACTCAAAATACGGATCTTTGTTAAACAACTACCTAACAACCTAACTAGGAGTTTAACCTACTCGGTTAGGGGGTTATACCTTTCTTGAACTCCTTCGTCTTCAACTCTTGGTGGTGTACGGACTGGCCTTCCCTCGTCGTCTTCTCGCGCCGAAGATGGATCCACCCGAAAGCTTCTACCTTTTGGCTTCTTCTTCGAACTTGAAGAAACTAGAACACTTGGCTTGCTAGGCCTTGTGAACTAGGATGAGTAGAGGATTGTTTTGGTGTTTTTATCTCTAGGCAATGGTTCTCAACTCATGAGAGGGGGTTGCCTTGAGCTAGAGAGAGCAAGAGGAAGAGGGAGAGCTTGAGCAAGAGATGGCAAGAGAGAGAAATGAAATGAGAGAATGAATAAACCTTTTGCCATCCAAGCTCTCATAATCCAAAAATCATCATAACAAGTAATAATAATTGAGTATATTGTAATGGTTCTTATTATGACAAATGACACTATCATTTCTTGCATTAAATGCAAATGGTGAACAAAACAAGCAAGCATAAGTCAATGCAACCAAATGATGGCCATTGTCATGATGGTGGTCAACAAGTCCAACCTAGTCAACCGGTCAACAAAAGTCAATAAGTCAACAAGGTCAACCATTCAACCCTAACCATGTCACTATAATACTCAATTAATATTATTGTTAATCATATTTCTAATTCTCATTAGGGTTAAGCAAAAGTCAACAGTCAACAACCCTAATGAGAATCCTCTGCCTCTATCTCTGTCAACTGTGTATACACACCCGTATCCGCGTTCCGTGGAACACGAATACAAACGAGATAAAACCAATCCCAAAACGTATACTAGGATCTGGCTTAAACCAAAGCCCGCTAGTAATAACCGCCCGGTCACTAAACGTGCATAAGTGCACGGATGTGACCGAACCCTGTCGCAAAACCATGCGACCTGTCGCAAAACTATGCGACCTCTACTCTTTTGCCTAAAGGCGAATAGCTCTCTGTGTGGGACTCTAAAGACTCGACATTACGCTGGCAGTGGGTTTAAACACAGACCGCAAGCGGCACTAGCTGTGCGTAACGGCCCCCAGGTAGATGCCGATAAGAAGACGGACGAGGTGAAACCCATCTGAACTCCTACTGAGCCTGAATGTGACAATCTCCGTACAGTCCGGTCTGTTCGTCTGAGTACATCGCATGGCCGGCCTAGGGGGCGGTAAACGTCAGTCCCTTAATAGCGGTACAAGTCGTGTCGGAGTGTAGCCCAGAACACCCTGAGATAACACTGGGAACCTACCAGTATATCTCGCTTACCCTGGCCAGGGACTACTTGTGTAATGGCTCTCCTAGACACAGCGCGATGTTAACCCCCAATACCGGGAGAGACGAATCCTGTCTAACCGTCACTGCCTCCAAGTGCTTCAGGACTGCACCCAACTACTACCTGTTTGCACGACTCCTTTGAGCCGTGGTAGGGTAGTAATCAAAGTACAATGGGAACACACTCGAGGCGAAGCGACAGTGTCAAGTCAGCGGACTAAGCTGTACTCATGTCACCTGGGAACTGATAACTGACGATAGGTATAGTACCAACCAATCAGTTCCCGACGAGTCCTGTCCAGTGTACTCGTAACCTAACAAGCACCCGCATACTATCTCAAGTACGACGTACTGACGGCTGTGGGACAGACCGTCTCCTCTGCTGGGATGAGAAGCGCATACGCTAGTCTACTCTGGAGTATCGATGCCCTGTCTCGTTAGTCCTACGACTAGGGACCTATATAAGGATGTGCTTGTGGATTACCCAGCCCCCACGAGTGTAACTGCCATCACAACGCTGGTAATCAAGCAAAGATCCTTAGGGCTCTACTAATATGTATAAGCGAAATGCTAAAAGAAACACCTGCACATATTAAAGTAGAAACTAACCAAGTAGCATACTACCATTTTGAGCAAGATTGTCTATACAACTGTGAATATCCCAAGCTTCCATTAAGTAATATACAAACCAGTATGATACAGTAATGGCCTCTAGGGCATATACACTAACAATCTCCCACTTGCACTAAGGCCATGTACTGGCGTATCGAAGACCTATCATCTCGATCAGCCGCTCGAACTGAGTCTGGGGTAAGGCCTTTGTGAGTGGATCAGCAGTGTTATCTTCCGTACCAACCTTCCGAACCTCGATCTCCTGGCGATCCACGATCTCCCTGATCAGGTGATACCGCCTCAAGATGTGTCTGGATTTCTGATGGTACCTGGGTTCCTTCGCTAAAGCTATGGCCCCGTTTTTGTCGCAATACAGAGGTATTGGATCAACAATGGACGGAACCACCTGAAGTTCAGTTAAGAACTTCCTCATCCAGACAGCTTCTTTTACGGCATCAGCAGCAGCGATGTATTCCGCTTCCATCGTCGAGTCTGCAACGGTTTCCTGTTTGGAACTCTTCCAATACACCGCCCCTCCATTGAGGGTAAAGACAAAACCCGACATGGACTTGGAATCATCCTTGTCACTCTGGAAGCTGGAGTCAGCAAAGGCCTCGATCTGGAGGTCTTTTCCGCCGTACACCAAGAACATCTCCTTAGTCCTTCTCAGGTACTTGAGAATCTTCTTTACCGCTATCCAGTGTTTCTCCCCAGGGTTTGACTGATACCGGCTTACCACACTCAGTGCATAAGCTACATCTGGTCTGGTACACAATATCGCATACATTATAGAGCCTACCGCAGAAGCGTAGGGTATAATAGACATGCGATCCCTTTCCAAATCAGTCTTGGGAGATATCTCTTTGGAGAGGGTGATCCCGTGACAAGCCGGTAGGTTACCGCGCTTGGAATCTTCCATACTGAATCTCTTCAGTATGGTGTCGATGTACCTGGACTGCGAAAGTCCTAGCATCCTCTTGGATCTATCACGATGGATCCGGATCCCCAGAATGTAAGTGGCATCACCCAGGTCTTTCATGGAGAACCTGTGTGACAAGAACCCCTTGACAGATTGTAGCATAGGAATGTCATTTCCTATCAGAAGAATGTCATCCACGTATAAAATGAGGAATACGACAGTTCATGCTACAAATCTACTATAGATGCATGGTTCATCTGGATTTTTGATAAAGCCAAATTCTTTGACCGTCTAATCAAAGCAGATGTTCCAACTCTGCGATGCCTGCTTTAGTCCATAGATGGACTTAAGCAACTTGCATACATTTCCGCTAATCCCACTCTGAATGAAACCCTCTGGCTGGTCCATATAGACACACTTCTCTAAATTTCCATTTAGAAAAGCGGTCTTTACGTCCATCTGCTAAATCTCATAATCGTGGAAGGCAGCAATGGCAAGAAGGATCCGAATGGATTTCAGCATAGCCACTGGAGAAAAGGTTTCGTCATAGTCCAAACCAGGTCTTTGACGAAAACCCTTTGCAACAAGTCTAGCCTTATAGGTCTCTACCTGTCCATCTACACCAATCTTCCTTTTGAAGATCCATTTGCATCCTACGGGTTTTACCCCGTCTGGAGCAACGTCCAAAGTCCATACTTTGTTGGTGTACATGGACTCCATTTCGGTCCGCATTGCATCCAGCCATTTTACCGAGTCAACGCTCTGAACGGCCTGCTGGAAGCTAGTAGGCTCATCATAGTTAATGATGCAATCCTCTCTATCCCCATCTATGAGAAAACCGTAGTATCTCTCGGGCGGATGAGACTTCCTACTACTCCTGCTGTCTTGTTTTTTCGAACCCTCTGGTTCTACTAAGCTTTCAGTAATAGTCCGTGGTTCTGGAATTTCTTCCAGCTCTATTGCGCTCCCACTTTTTTCTTTTTCTATGAACTGGTGTTCCAGAAAGTGGGCATTACGAGAAACAAAGACCTTTTGTTCCTCTGTGTAATAGAAAAGATACCCCCTGGAGTTCTTTGGGTATCCCACAAACTTGCACAGTACTGAGCGTGCCTCAAGTTTGTCCGCATGCTGCTTTTTGACAAAAGCTGGACATCCCCAGATTTTCAGATACTGAAAATAGGGTTTCTTCCCACTCCACATTTCATATGGTGTGGTAGGCACAGTCTTAGTTGGAACTCGGCTCAAAAGGTATGCAGCTGATTCTAGCGCATAACCTCAGAATGATCGCGGTAACTCAGCGTTACTCATCATGGAACGTACCATATCCAATAGGGTGCGGTTCCGTCTCTCTGATACACCGTTATGTTGCAGAGTGTATGGAGGAGTAAGCTGAGAGAGAATACCATTCTCTTTTAGGTAATCCAGGAACTCGGCACTCAAGTATTCACCACCTCGATCAGATCTTAGTATCTTGATACTTTTGCCGGTTTGTTTTTCTACTTCATTCTTATATTCCTGGAATTTTCCAAAGGCTTCGGATTTATGTTTCATTAAGAAGACATGTCCGAACCTTGAAAAATCATCCGTAAAAGTAATGAAGTAAGAAAAACCACTTCGCGCATGTGTAGACATTGGACCGCACACGTCGCTGTGTACGAGTCCCAAGAGCTCGCTCGCTCTTACTCCGTGTCCAGTGAACGGGGTCTTTGTCATCTTTCCTTTGAGACAGGATTGACAAGTTGCATATGAATGATATTCGAACGGATCCAAATATCTTTCTGTATGTAACTTCGTCAACCTTCTCTCATTGATGTGACCCAGTCTACAATGCCATAAGAAAGCCTGATTAGTTTCCGGAGACTTTCTTTTGTGTGTATTCTGGACATTGAAAATCTGTGGTTGGTTTAATACGTATATACCATTCCTTAATGTACCTGACCCAATCAGAGCTTGATTAATGTGAATGTTCATAACATCACTTACAAATGCAAATTCATAACCTTCTTTAGATAATAAAGATACAGAAATGATATTACAAGTTGCATTGGGTACAAAATAGCAATTACGCAAAACCAAAACGTGTCCATCTGACAAGCCCAGGTGATAGTCCCCCACGGACTCAGCATCCATGCCAGCTCCGTTTGCAACTCTGAGGGTCATATCACCTGCCTTCAAAACCCTACGCTTTCTCAGTGCCTGCAAAGAATTACAGATATGAGATCCTGATCCGGTATCCAATACCCAGGAAGTAGAGTTTATTGAAAGACAGTTTTCAATAGCATACACACCTGAAGCGGAAGCCACAACTTGCTTCGGATCCTGGTTTCTGGCCTTCCAAGCCCTGCAATCTTTCTTCCAGTGTCCCTTCTTATGACAATAGAAGCATTCTTCCTTACCCACAAGCTGCCCCGCTATCTTTGTTGCCTTTGCTTTTCCCTTCGTATCCACTTTACTAACACCGTCCCTTGGTTTGGCGGGGGCTTTCTTCTTCTTTCCCTTGGCTTTCGCCTTGGACTTAGAAGAGGAAGATCCTCCTACAAACAAAGTGGATGTTTCCCTACCTTTCTGTAGGGTGCCCTCTGCTCTCCTCAGCATGTTGAGGAGTTCCGGAAGTTCAACTTCTTTTCCTTGCAAGTTGAAGTTCAGGATAAACTGGGCGTAAGTGGAAGGAAGGGACTGGAGAATCAAGTCCGTATAGAGCCCGTTCTCTAACGTGGTCCCAAGGTCCGCGAGCTCCTCAATGAAGCCAATCATCTTAAGCACGTGTTCCGCTACCGATGATCCGATGGCCAACCTTGCCGAAAATAGCTTCTTCGACACTTTGTATCTTGCGATACGAGATTGCTCTCCATACAGTTCTTTTGTATGGAGAAATATGGATTCGAGGTCCATATTCTCGTGCCACCTCTGATGTTCATTGTCCATAGAGGCAAGCACGAGGCACTTGGCCTTCGCGCAATCGATCTCCTAGGTCTTATGGATTTCCTTATCCGCGACGCTGGAGGTGGGACCTGGGACAGGGGGAGCTTTGGTGGTAAGAAGATACCCCAGCTTGTCGTAAGTGATTGCCATTTTGACATTCCTAAGCCAATCTTTGTAGTTTGGCCCTGTCGGTATGTTTTTATCTAGAAGTAACTTAAGTCCGGTCATGTCGATTGGTCGCTGCAATTAGGAGAGAGAGAAGAAACACTCAGCATGAAGCTCTTGCAAGTTTAGAGTGGTTTTTAGTTTGTCTAAACAGGATGGCTCCCACTGTATCACGAATTCCTCCTCAAACCAAAAAGGAAGAATTAGTCGGAATCAATCTCACCGTACAATACTTGCTTAACCATTCAGCCAGGCCAGTGTTGGTACTTCGAGGGAGGTTTTCCAACGCTTTCGCGAAGTTCCTTAATTAAATAACCTCTTTTCTCTGGGGGCGTAGCCCCGCTAACACCTTTCTAGACACCTACTTGGTTTATAGCATTGATCGTTAAGTGAGAAATTTTCCGAGGAGTAGCATATACTCACAGTAGGATCGGGATCCAAATATCATCGCGTGAAAAAATTGAAGGAATCCTACCAGATTCATCACACTCCAAATGGTATGCAGCGCTAGAAAGTTTCAGGTTCTTTAGAAACTCCCGATGTGGATTTTTGCCCCAAGCTCTTATAACCTTGGCGTGAGGTCAAAATGTCATAAGTCACATGTCAAGTTCTACCTATCATTATCCAGGTTAATTTGAACCCACCCATACCTACCCTTGACGTAGGCCAAAATGGTGTTAGTTGTATGTATGCCCTAGAGGCCAGTATTGTACAGATGATGTATATTATATTGGATGCTTGGACATATATAGAGATGACTTTCTTGCTCGATATGATAGTATGCTATCTGGTTACTCTTTATCTTAACATGTACACTTGTCTCTTTAAACTGTCTTATAGTTACATGTTGATAAAGCCCTTAGGATGTGTACTTGACTACCTGGACTATGATGCAGATCATACTAGTGGGGACATGGTAGTCCATAAGTACATCCTTCAAGGTCCCTAGTCGTAGGTGTATCGAGACAGGGCATCGATATACCAGTGTAGACTAGCGTATACGCTTCTCGACCCATGAGATGGGCGATGGATGATCCCATATCCATTGGTGTTTGACTTCAGAGATGGTATACGGGTGCTCAGTGGAGACTGGGTACACTGGACGGACTCGCCGAGAACTCCCAGATGGTATTATACCTCACGTCAGATGGCAGTTCTCAGGTGACACTTGTACAGGTTAGTCTGTAGACCCGAGATCGTCATAGAGTCTTGTGTGATTCCCACTGTGCTTTGATCTCCACCTTACCACGTTCATGTGGGCGTGCAAAACGGTGGTCTTTGGGTACAGTCCCGAGTCACATGGAGGCAATGAGCGATAGGAGGGGTTTCGTCTCTCCCGGTATTGGGGGTTGATGTTGCGCTGTGCTCGATTGGCCGTAACAGGGAAGTCCCTGGCCAGGGCTGATCAGAGATTTGCTGGTAAGTGTTACCAGTAGTTTCTCGACCCGTTATGAGCCTCACATCGGCACGACTTATCGGTTATTGGGGTCTGACGTTTACCACCCCTAGACTTGATATGCGACATATCAGACGAACAGACCGGACTGTACGGTAAGTGTTACTGGTTGGATTCACAGGAGTGTGAGCGGGCTAGCTCATCGATCTTCTGATCGCTCAATACCCGGATGGCCGTTACGTTTAGCAGACCGCTTGCGGCTTGCGGGTGCTTGATATGATCATCATCTGCTACCGGCGTATTGACGAGTCTTTAGAGTCCTACACAGAGGTTTCCTGGCTCAAGCGAAACGAAATAGGAGTGCATATAAGATATGTGCAGGACCGAGAATGATGCGTGTATGTGATACCGTATTCCATTCTTGCGATGGATGTATCGATTGGTTATATTCGATATAACCTAGATATCGAATCAAGGATTGATTCGATAAGCCGATACATAGGATACTAGTCGGTTATATGCGATATGACCGGATCGTTAAATCAAGTGTTGATTTAATGATTTAATGTATAATTATATATTTGATATATTACTTTGCATTAACTAGTATTGGTTCACTTTAAATGGATTTTCTCACTTGATGTGCAAGAAGTATATGTGATATACTTTTGTGCACATATTTGTATCATGTTTGATGATACTTGATCATTTGGTTAAGTGTAAAGAATTAAACCATGGTTAAGAGATGATTAGGGTTTTGCTTTTTCATTTATTTATTTATTTGTTCATTTATTTATTTGGAAATGGTTTAGATGAGAATGGTGGCTTTATTTGTTTCTAGTTGAAGCTTCATGAAGCTTTGACTTCTTAACCATTCTTGTCTTCATGCTTAACCCTAACCCATCCAAGTAACCATGGTCTATTCTCTACACTCAACTATGGTTAGCTTATGATAAGTATTGATTTATTTTTCATTTTAATTCAACACTTATCATATTCTTTCTTCTTCTTCATCATCTTCTTCTTCAAGAAAGCTTGATGCCATCAATGGCAACTTGAGTTCTAAAGTGAGAAATCCAATTCTAAAGTGAACCCACCTCCTATTTCTTTACCCTCTACCTCTTGCCAAGTTGTTTTGGGTGTTTTCTTCACAAGTTTCACAAATTTGTGAAGTCGGAGCTTGAACTTGTGATGCCTCGACGTAGATCATCTTCGGCACGAAGCCGACGACCTAGTCCGCCCATTTCTCCGATCAAGCCGACGATTGAGTCCGGGATTCAAGATGGACAGCGAGAGGATGCCTACGTGGAGCCAAGGAAGTGGATATCCGGATCTACAAAGGTTGTAGCTTCTAATCCTTAGTTAAGTTGTTAACTAGATTCGTTTATCGCATAAATTTCTAGTCGACGATCTAGTCTAGGGTTTCTCGGCATCGTAAAATTTGAAATTGGCATGGTTGATGCCTTGTGAGACTTCATTAGCGTGCCTAGGAACCCTACAGTGGTATCAGAGCCTAGCTAGAGCCTTAGGCGAAGTGTAGACGGAGTTGGAAGTCCGATCGAACCGAAACCCTAAAATCAATATTGCTCTCTGTACATTTTTCAAAAACTGGGTTTTTTCCAGATTAAAAATATGCAGAAAAATAAGCAGGAATATCTAAGAATTACTGTGAATTTCGACAACATGATTCCATCAATACGCGGCGGAACCGCGGCATTAGCATGGCTAATGCGGCGGTTCCGCGGCCAATTAATCCCTTCTCAAGTTGATTTCTGCACAGTAATTCCTAGTTTCCAGTGCTGGTTTTCCTGGGAATTTTTAATCTAAACTCAAGAGTTTTCTGGGTTGTATTGGGAGTTCATCGTTTCGATCGGATTATCGAACTTTGTCTAAGTGCTTTCCGGATAATTTTTTGAATATGTTAAAAAGTCCGACCGGATATAAATACCCAACTTTTCCCCTGCCGGAAAATATCCAAGTGTTGGATTTTTGTGTGGTTTAAGGACGTTCTGAGTAGTGCAAGTAATGCGATGGTCCCTCTAGAAGACAACAAACCTTAACTCGATTATGTGAACGTCTTTAACTGCCCTTTGAACCTTCAGGTTTGGGGCAATACAGCGTGCCACATGTGAGGCGTTGGCTTGACCCTTCTACGGCTGGACCGTTGGTACTGAGGCATGAAGTGAATGTCTTTGAACCTATTTCATGTGTTGGACGGTTTCGGGAAAACTTGGGTGTTCGAATGTTCGATCGGAAAGTTTAACATTTTCTATTTATCTGGAATGGGATACAATAATTGGAATTCACAAAAAGTTATGAGATAACTGAATGAATGTTATAAATCTAGCGGTTTAGTTTCATTTGATATTGAAAAGAGTTTTCGATAATGAGACTAAAATGCGGGGTTTATAACTGTTAGGCATGTGATGTCTAAGTATTTCATTTGATTAGGCATGCGATGTCTAAAGAGATTGCGGATTCCAACTGTTGTAGTTTTACACTTTCTTTTCTGTGACCGTAAGTGTAATATGTGATATCGCCGGTTTCGTTGCTATATGTCAACGACAATTGGGATGCGCATATTTTCTTACGTTGATGACATGTGATGTTATGTGTTGCTGGATATGTTATATTGGATTGTCGTGTTTGAATAGCCGGGGTTTTTTTATGTGAGATGAGTGTTTTTCATTTTCATTCATGTAAAAACTTGTATGTAATATTCTTTTATTGGGGCACTTCCAGGTTGCGGAAGATGTCACCCTTTGTATATTATTTACTTTTCTGCACTAGGATAGACCCAAGGAGGGGAGCACAGGTAACCGGGTTCTAGGGTCCAGTGGGAGACCATCTCGAGGAGTCGAGTCCGGGTCTCCTAACTCTAGAATTGGTAGGGTTGCTTGCCGCTCTCGTAGGGGTCTAGGGGTGTGGGATTGGCTATTCATCACGACCGTGGAATCCGTGTTTTATACTGGCTCGTATTGAAAACACGGACGTCCTAGTATATCCAATATTTCATATGATATCTACTGCTGCGATATCTGTGATGTGATCATGTGATGTTCTGTGATAGATACAGTATATAGTATATATGATATATTATATAGGCGTTACTTATGTTTTACACCCGCGCTAGCCCTGCCCCGCTCTGCCGTTAGTTACCTAACCTAACGGTGCACGAGGGGACATCGAGGCGAATGCGGATGGCATAAGTGTACGTCGTATTTATCTGTGATGTTTAGGTATTTAAATGATGGGACTTCATTAATGTGATTAATGAAAGAAACGAAACCTAAGATGTTGTAGAATCAAATTTTAAACAAAACAGGTAGCTACAGTTCTTGCTTTGCATAGCGGTATATATGATATATCCTGCACCTTATTCGATGAGGAAAGGACCGAGATCCCTTCACCGGGAGTGACTCCTTTAGCAATAACTGGCAGATGCTACATACTCGGTCTGCTTTTGATTGCTTCTATAGTTTCTGCTTTGCACAGTGATATATATGATATATCCCGCACCTCATTCGACGAGGAAAGGGCCGACGATCCCTTCACCGGGAGTGACCCCTTTAGCAAAACTAGAAAAGCTTCAAAATCACTCCATTTCAAAACATCATTTGATTCTACAACGATATCAAGTTCATTACGCTCATGGTTTTCAGAAAAACCTGCGTAGCCCTCCGTCATTTCAGATAAGTACTAGTTAGTATTCGTGCTATGGTAGTTTGGCCTCCGTCAAGGCGTAGTGTACGGTAGCTAACTAGTGCTTATCTGCTAGCATATGATGCGATTGGATTAGGGTATTCGTACGGCGTTGTTTGGCCTCCGTCAAGGGTCGTGCGGGTAGGTTTAATTCAATCAGGAAATGACGGGTTGAACTTGACTAGCGGACTATGGGTTGTTTGGCCTCCGTCAAGGTCATAGGACGCTAGGGGCAAAATATTATCGGGAATTTCAAGTGTTGAAATTTGCAATGAGATTGCATACCTTCTATGAGATCGTTGGATCCCGATACCCACTGCGAGTAAGAGTTACTCCTGGGAGAGTTTTACACATTACAATTAGCCGATCAAGTAGGTGTCTAGAAATGTGTCAACGGGGTTATGCCTCTGGGAAAACGAGGTTTACGTTAATTAGGTTCGTGCGAAAGCACGGGGGACCTCCCTCAAAGTACCGACACTGGCCTGGCTGAAAGATTGGCGAACTTGTAGTGTGTAATTAATCCCGGCTAGTCTTTCCTTTTAGGGTTTGAAGGAAGATTTGATAAAAACAGTGGGAGCCATCCTGATTAGATAAGATAAAAACCAATCTGATCTTGCAAGAGCATACGCTAAAGTGTTTTCTTCTCTCTCTCTCCAGGTAGCGACCATTTCATGCCCTAACAAAGATAATAATATGGATGTATTGACCGAACCCGCATGTTATACTGTGCAGGGGAACGTTGAACCCGTTCTATCTTATAAGTGTTATAAGAATGAACAGGAAACAGGAGATTATCTGGATTCTCACACCGCCCAAAAGGAGAACATGCATGTTGATGCAACATCTTCGGGTGTGTTTGTCATTGAGAACTGTTTCTCAGTTCACCCTACGTCCTGGGTATTAGATACCGGATCAGGATCCCACATATGTAAGATGTTACATGGGCTACGGAAAGGTAGAGAACTGGGAAAAGGTGATCATTCCGTTCAAGTAGGAAATGGGGCAAATGTTGCAGCCAAAGCAGTTGGCGAATATCACCTAGTATTACCAAGTGGTGATACAATGATTCTAAATGAATGCTATTATATACCGAACATGATGTGCAACATTATATCAGTTTCTTTATTAAGTAAAGAAGGATATAATTTTGTAGTAAAGGATAATGTTATGAACATATTCCTAGATCAAAAGTTGATTGCATCAAGCTCGTTACATAATGGCATATTCATTCTAAATCAAAATACAGTCCTCAATTTACAAAACACACACAAGAGGAAGAGTTCTGAACTGAACGAATCCTTCTTGTAGCATTGTAGACTGGGTCACATCAATGCGACACGACTAGCTAAGTTGCATAAGGATGGATATTTAAATTCGTTTGAATTTTCATCTTATGACACTTGCCAGTCATGTCTCAAAGGCAAGATGACCAAAACTCCGTTTACTGGACACGGAGAAAGAGTTACCGAACTCTTGGGACTAATACATAGTGATGTATGCGGTCCCATGTCTACACATGCCAGGGATGGTTCTTCGTACTTCATTACATTCACTGACGATCTCTCTAGATTCGGATATGTGTTCCTGATGAAACACAAATCAGAAGCTTTTGAGAAATTTAGAGAATATAAATAAGAAGTAGAGAACCAAACGGGCAAAAGTATTAAGATCCTTCGATCTGATCGAGGAGGAGAATACTTAAGTAACGAATTCAGAGATTATCTAAAAGAGAATGTGATTCTCTCTCAGCTTACTCCTCCTTATACACCACAGCACAACGGTGTATCGGAGCGGAGAAATCGCACCCTATTAGATATGGTGTGCTCTATGATGAGTGCAGCTGAGTTACCTATTTCCTTCTGGGGATATGCACTGGAGACTGCTGCATACCTATTGAACAGAGTTCCAACCAAATCAGTGCCTACCACTCCATATGAGATATGGAATGGCAAGAGACCATGTCTTAATTTCATTCAGATATGGGGTTTTCCGGCCTATGTTAAAACACAAAATCCGGACAAGCTCGAGGCAAGGTCTGTTCTATGTAAGTTTGTTGGATATCCCAAACATTCGCGAGGGTATATCTTCTACCACTCCGAGGAACAAAAAGTGTTTGTTTCTCGACATGCCACTTTCTTAGAAAAGAGTTTTCTTATGAAACAGACAAGTAGCATTGAGGTAGAACTGGAAGAGGTTCCAGCAACACAAACTGAAACAGAAAACCTGGTAGAACCAGAGAATTCAGTAGAACTCGACGAACCCCAGCCTCTCCGTCGATCTAGTAGGGTATCTCATCCACCTGAGAGAAACTACGGTTTTCACATTGACGGTGGAAGCGAGGATTGCATCATGGAGGATGATGACCCAACTAGCTTCGAGCAGGCCATCACGAGTAGGGACTCAGTGAAATGGCTGGATGCTATGCGGTCCGAGATGGAATCCATGTACACCAACAAAGTATGGACTTTGGATGTTGCTCCTGAAGGGGTAAAACCCATCGGGAGCAAGTGGATTTTCAAGAAAAAACTTGGTGTAGATGGGAAAGTGGAGACTTTCAAAGCTAGACTTGTAGCAAAGGGTTTTCGTCAAAGACCAGGTGTGGACTATGACGAAACCTTTTCTCCAGTGGCTATGCTTAAATCCATCCGGATCATGCTTGCCATCGCTGCATATCATGATTACGAAATCTGGCAAATGGATGTTAAGACCGCCTTTCTAAATGGTGATTTAGAAGAGTGCATGTACATGACTCAGCCAGAGGGCTTCGTAGACAGTGGGAGCAGCGGGAAGGTGTGCAAGCTGCTTAAATCCATTTATGGATTAAAGCAAGCATCGCGGAGTTGGAACATCTGCTTTGACGTCGTTATCAAAGAGTTTGATTTCGTCAAAAATCCAGATGAACCTTGTATCTACAAGAAGGTGGCAGAGAGTAAGGTTGTCTTCCTCGTATTGTACGTGGACGACATACTCTTGATAGGAAATGATATTCCTATGCTGCAATCGGTCAAGCTCTTCTTATCACAAAGATTCTCAATGAAAGATCTTGGTGATGCCTCCTGCATATTGGGAATTAGGATCTATAGAGATAGATCCAAACGGATATTGGGATTGTCCCAATCCAGGTACATTGACACCATACTAAAAAGGTTTAGTATGGAAGATTCCAAGCGTGGGAACTTGCCCACGATCTCTGGAGTCACTCTCTCCAAAGAGATGTCTCCCAAGACTGATTTGAAGAGAGCTCGCATGCAAGGGATACCCTATGCTTCGGCTGTAGGCTCTATCATGTATGCGATGCTATGTACCAGACCCGATGTAGCATACTCACTAAGTATAGTGAGCAGGTATCAAGCTGATCCTGGAGAGAGTCACTGGACAGCTGTGAAGAGCATTCTCAAGTACTTACGAAGGACTAAAGAGATGCTCTTGGTGTATGGTAACGGAGAACTCCAAGTGGAGTCCTTTACCGATTCGAGCTTCCAGAGTGATAAGGACGACTCTAAGTCGCAGTCGGGATTTGTCTTTACCCTTTACGGAGGGGCGGTTAGCTGGAAGAGTTCCAAGCAGGAAACCGTGGCAGACTCGACGATGGAGGCTGAATACATCGCTGCCAACGATGCCGCTAAAGAGGCTGTCTGGATCAAGAAGTTCATTACTGAACTTGGTGTGGTTCCATCCATTGAGCATCCAATACCTTTGTATTGCGATAACAATGGAGCGGTGGCTTTGGCCAAGGAACCCAGGTCCCATCAGCGATCCAGGCATATTCTGAGGCGGTATCACCTGATCCGGGAGATAGTTGATCGCCGGGAGATCGAGGTCAGGAGGGTTGACACGAAGAACAACACGGCGGATCCACTCACGAAGGCCATTCCCCAGATACAGTTTGAGAGACTCTTCGGGATGCTCGGTATGCGATACTACAGCAGCTGGCCCTAGTGCAAGTGGGAGATTGTTAGTTGTATGTATGCCCTAGAGGCCAGTATTGTACAGATGATGTATATTATATTGGATGCTTGGACATATATAGAGATGACTTTCTTGCTCGATATGATAGTATGCTATCTGGTTACTCTTTATCTTAACATGTACACTTGTCTCTTTAAACTGTCTTATAGTTATATGTTGATAAAGCCCTTAGGATGTGTACTTGACTACCTGGACTATGATGCAGATCATACTGGTGGGGACATGGTAGTCCATAAGTACATCCTTCAAGGTCCCTAGTCGTAGGTGTATCGAGACAGGGCATCGATATACCAGTGTAGACTAGCGTATACGCTTCTCGACCCATGAGATGGGCGATGGATGATCCCATATCCATTGGTGTTTGACATCAGAGATGGTATACGGGTGCTCAGTGGAGACTGGGTACACTGGACGGACTCGCCGAGAACTCCCAGATGGTATTATACCTCACGTCAGATGGCAGTTCTCAGGTGACACTTGTACAGGTTAGTCTGTAGACCCGAGATCGTCATAGAGTCTTGTGTGATTCCCACTGTGCTTTGATCTCCACCTTACCACGTCCATGAGGGCGTGCAAAACGGTGGTCTTTGGGTACAGTCCCGAGTCACATGGAGGCAATGAGCGATAGGAGGGGTTTCTTCTCTCCCGGTATTGGGGGTTGATGTTGCGCTGTGCTCGATTGGCCGTAACAGGGAAGTCCCTGGCCAGGGCTGATCAGAGATTTGCTGGTAAGTGTTACCAGTAGTTTCTCGACCCGTTATGAGCCTCACATCGGCACGACTTATCGGTTATTGGGGTCTGACGTTTACCACCGCTAGACTTGATATGCGACATATCAGACGAACAGACCGGACTGTACGGTAAGTGTTACTGGTTGGATACACAAGAGTGTGAGCGGGCTAGCTCGTCGATCTTCTGATCGCTCAATACCCGGATGGCCGTTACATTTAGCAGACCGCTTGCGGCTTGTGGGTGCTTGATATGATCATCATCTGCTACGGGCGTATTGACGAGTCTTTAGAGTCCTACACAGAGGTTTCCTGGCTCAAGCGAAACGAAATAGGAGTGCATATGAGATATGTGCAGGACCGAGAATGATGCGTGTATGTGATACCATATTCAATTCTCACGATGGATGTATCGATTGGTTATATTCGATATAACCTAGATATCGAATCAAGGATTGATTCGATAAGCCGATACATAGGATACTAGTCGGTTATATGCGATATGACCGGATCGTTAAATCAAGTGTTGATTTAATGATTTAATGTATAATTATATATTTGATATATTACTTTGCATTAACTAGTATTGGTTCACTTTAAATGGATTTTCTCACTTGATGTGCAAGAAGTATATGTGATATACTTTTGTGCACATATTTGTATCATGTTTGATGATACTTGATCATTTGGTTAAGTGTAAAGAATTAAACCATGGTTAAGAGATGATTAGGGTTTTTCTTTTTCATTTATTTATTTATTTGTTCATTTATTTATTTGGAAATGGTTTAGATGAGAATGGTGGCTTTATTTGTTTCTAGTTGAAGCTTCATGAAGCTTTGACTTCTTAACCATTCTTGTCTTCATGCTTAACCCTAACCCATCCAAGTAACCATGGTCTATTCTTTACACTCAACTATGGTTAGCTTATGATAAGTATTGATTTATTTTTCATTTTAATTCAACACTTATCATATTCTTTCTTCTTCTTCATCATCTTCTTCTTCAAGAAAGCTTGATGCCATCAATGGCAACTTGAGTTCTAAAGTGAGAAATCTAATTCTAAAGTGAACCCACCTCCTATTTCTTCACCCTCTACCTCTTGCCAAGTTGTTTTGGGTGTTTTCTTCATAAGTTTCACAAATTTGTGAAGTCGGAGCTTGAACTTGTGATGCCTCGACGTAGATCATCTTCGGCACGAAGCCGACGACCTAGTCCGCCCATTTCTCCGATCAAGCCGACGATTGAGTCCGGGATTCGAGATGGACAGCGAGAGGACGCCTACGTGGAGCCAAGGAAGTGGATATCCGGATCTACAAAGGTTGTAGCTTCTAATCCTTAGTTAAGTTGTTAACTAGATTCGTTTATCGCCTAAATTTCTAGTCGACGATCTAGTCTAGGGTTTCTCGGCATCGTAAAATTTGAAATTGGCATGGTTGATGCCTTGTGAGACTTCATTAGCGTGCCCAGGAACCCTACAAATGGTAGTACGACTGTCCCAAACCAACGCATTCTATCTATGCAACAGATAAATATCCGGCAGCTACCAATCACTATGCCTTGGCGTGAGGTCAAAATACATAGCTTGAATACTACCGAAAATTTAACTGAAATGATGGAGGGCTACGAATGGTTTTGGCGAAACCGTGAACGTAGTGAACTTGATATAATCGATGGAATGAGATAGCTTTTAAAAAGGAGTGGCTCAAGCTCCGCATTTAAAAGTTGGTTTTTGAAAAGAACCAAGTGGTTTTGAAAGTGTTCCAACGACTTTACTTTGGTTTATTTTCTTGCATTAATTCCTTTTAATGCGTCCCATCTTTTAATCCTACCATTGCAGAAAACAACCAAAATATGACGTACGCTTATGCCATCCGCATTCGCCACGGGGCCCCGTCATTACCCGTTAGGTTACTTAACTAATGACAGAGCGGGGGCTGGACTAGCGCGGATGCAAAACATAAGCAACGCCTAAATAGTTATCATATATATAGATATATTGCAATGATAGCCAATCCAGATCACAGATGAACACATTGGATATACTAGGAATCCGCAATTCGTACGAGCCTGTAACGAAAAGCGAATTACATGGTCGCGGTGAATAGCCAATATCCCACCCAATACCCCTACGAGTGCGGCAAACTACCCGCCAAATATCCGAAGCGAAGCAACCTCCCTCAACTCGTGAGTAGGCCACTCGGCACTTCGAGGTACCCGGTAGTTTGTGCACCCCTTCCATGGGTCTATCCTAGGAGCAAAAACAGTAAAAGAAATTATACAATGACGGCTACAACATCACCCCGGTTGTGCGGCCAAATAAATAATATTACATCAATTACAAATTTACATGAATTGAAAGAAAAGAAAACTCTCATCTCACAACCCTCGGCTATTCACCCGCGACAATCCAATGAATTCATATACACATACCATCAACATTAGAGATCACAGATATGTATAACCCCCACTAATCGACGTATAGCGATTAGCAGACGTTCAATACATATAACACATCACAGATATAAACCTGTTAGCTTTAGTCTTTAGAAACTCGATCAAAATACGGTTTTTTAAGCCCCAAAAACAAATTTTACTTTCTGGAAAATCTGGGCTGAAGAAACATACTCCAAAAATCCCAAAATACCCCATAGACTAAACTGCAGTGAAACCGATCCACGGCCGAGTCAACTCGGCCGCGGATCCGCGGCAGGAAGCTGTTCTTGCCGCGGAACCGCGGTGAGTTGGCCGGCTCTATGGATCGTTTTTCTGCAGTATACTATAAAAACCCTTAGTCGATTTTTGATATATGTCAAATAATTTTTACAGCACTTTAAAAATCGACAGAAAGTTTGTGTTCCGGGTGTATTTCGCGACTTTTTCTCCGATCGAATTTCTAGTTACCTTGCTAACATGTTAGATAGTGTTTAACTAGGCTTTGATACCACTGTAAATCCACGTTACCTTTCCCCGGTTCTTTGGGGTTGCGGAAATAGTGAAAAACAATTTTTCAAGGGTGGTAACATGGACTCAAAATACGGATCTTTATTAAACAACTACCTAGCAACCTAACTAGGAGTTTAACCTACTCGGTTAGGGGGTTATACCTTTCTTGAACTCCTTCATCTTCAACTCTTAGTGGTGTACGGACCGGCCTCCCCTCGTCGTCTTCTCGCGCCGAAGATGGATCCACCCGAAAGCTTCTACCTTTTGGCTTCTTCTTCGAACTTGAAGAAACTAGAACACTTGGCTTGCTAGGCCTTGTGAACTAGGATGAGTAGAGGATTGTTTTGGTGTTTTTATCTCTAGGCAATGGTTCTCAACTCATGAGAGGGGGTTGCCTTGAGCTAGAGAGAGCAAGAGGAAGAGGGAGAGCTTGAGCAAGAGATGGCAAGAGAGAGAAATGAAATGAGAGAATGAATAAACCTTTTGCCATCCAAGCTCTCATAATCCAAAAATCATCATAACAAGTAATAATAATTGAGTATATTGTAATGGTTCTTATTATGAAAAATGACACTATCATTTCTTGCATTAAATGCTAATGGTGAACAAAACAAGCAAGCATAAGTCAATGCAACCAAATGATAGCCATTGTCATGATGGTGGTCAACAAGTCCAACCTAGTCAACCGGTCAACAAAAGTCAACAAGTCAACAAGGTCAACCTTTCAACCCTAACCATGTCACTATAATACTCAATTAATATTATTGTTAATCATATTTCTAATTCTCATTAGGGTTAAGCAAAAGTCAACAGTCAACAACCCTAATGAGAATCCTCTGCTTCTGTCTCTGTCAACTGTGCATACACACCCGTATCCGCGTTCCGGGGAACACGAATACAAACGAGATAAAACCAATCCCAAAACGTATACTGGGATCTGGCTTAAACCAAAGCCCGGTAGTAATAACCGCCCGGTCACTAAACGTGCACAAGTGTACGGATGTGACCGAACCCTGTCGCAAAACCATGCGACCTGTCGCAAAACCATGCGACCTCTACTCTTTTGCCTAAAGGAGAATAGCTCTCTGTGTGGGACTCTAAATACTCGACACTACGCTGGCAGTGGGTTTAACCACAGACTGCAAGCGGCACTAGCTGTGCATAACGGCCCCCAAGTAGATGCCGATAAAAAGACGGACGAGGTGAAACCCATCTGAACTCCTACTGAGCCTGAATGTGACAATCTCCGTACAGTCCGGTCTATTCGTCTGAGTACATCGCATGGCGGGCCTAGGGGGGCGGTAAACGTCAGTCCCCTAATAGCGGTACAAGTCGTGTCGGAGTGTAGCCCAGAACACCCTGAGATAACACTGGAAACCTACCAGTATATCTCGCTTGCCCTGGCCAGGGACTACTTGTGTAATGGCTCTCCTAGACACAGCGCGATGTCAACCCCCAATACCGGGAGAGATGAATCCTGTCTAACCGTCACTGCCTCCAAGTGCTTCGGGACTGCACCCAACTGCTACCTGTTTGCACGACTCCTTTGAACCGTGGTAGGGTAGTAATCAAAGTACAGTGGGAACACACTCGAGGCGAAGTGACAGTGTCAAGTCAGCGGACTAACCTGTACTCATGTCACTTGGGAACTGATAACTGACGATAGGTATAGTACCAACCAATCAGTTCCCGACGAGTCCTGTCCAGTGTACTCGTAACCTAACGAGCACCCGCATACTATCTCAAGTACGACGTATTGACGGCTGTGGGACAGACCGTCTCCCCTGCTGGGATGAGAAGTGCATACGCTAGTCTACTCCGGAGTATCGATGCCCTGTCTCGATAGTCCTACGACTAGGGACCTGTATAAGGATGTGCTTGTGGATTACCCAGCCCCCACGAGTGTGACTGCCATCACAACGCTGGTAATCAAGCAAATATTCTAAGGGCTCTACTAATATGTATAAGCGATATGCTAAAAGAAACACATGCACATATTAAAGTAGAAACAAACCAAGTAGCATACTACCATTTTGAACAAGATTGTCTATACAACTGTGAATATCCCAAGCTTCCATTAAGTAATATACAAACTAGTATGATACAGTAATGACCTCTAGGGCATATACACTTACAACCTTAACATAGTCAAAAAATCATAAGTGCCAGTCATGTTCAACCCATCATTTCGTGATTGAATTAAACCCACCCGTACGACCCTTAACATTGTCAACAAAGTCGTACGACTACACTAATCCAATCGCATCATATGCAGTAGATAAACACTAAATAGCTACCGCACACTGCGCCTTGACGCGCGCCAACAAACGTAGCACGAATATTAAGCTGTACTTATCTGAAATGTCGGAGGGCTACGACAGGTTTTTAGGAAAACCTTTTGCGTAATGAACTTGATATCGTTGTAGAATCGAGTGATTTGAAAAGGAGTGGTTTAAGCTCCACTTTTAAAATCGAGTTTTTCAAAATAAACTGAGTGGGTGTAGCATCTGCTAGATTTTACTAAAGAGGTCAATCCCGGTGAAAGGATCTCGGCTCTTTCCTCATTGAATGAGGTGCTGGATATTCGTCAAGGAATACCGCTATGCAAAGCAAAAACTAGAGCTACCCTTTTTGAAAATTTGATTCTACAACAACTTTAGGTTTCTTTCTTTTTCATTAATCTCATTAATGAAGTCCCATCATTTATGCTTCCTAAGCATCGCAGAAGAAACGAAAATACAACGTACGCTTATGCCATCCGCGTTCGCCACAGTGTCCCGTTATGCACCGTTAGGTTACTTAACTAATGGCATTGCGGGGCGGGACTAGAGCGGGTGTAAAACATAAGCAACGTTTATTATATATCATATATGTAATAAAAACATTCGTCTCATTATATAAAGTGATCACATCACAGAATATCAGCAACAGAAGTCCACATATGAAATATTGGATATACTAGAAATTCCGTGTTTTAAATTAAGTCAGTAAAAAACACGGATTCCACGGTCATGATGAATAGTCAATCCCACATCCCTAGACCCCTACAAGAGCGGCAAGAAACCCTACCAATTCTAGAGTTAGGAGACCCGGTCTCGACTCCTCGAGATGGTCTCCTACTGGACTCTAGAACCCGATTACTTGTGCTCCCCACCATGGGTCTATCCTAATGCGGAAAAGTAAATAATATACATCAATGGTGACATCATCCTCAACCCGAAAGTTCCCCAATAAAAAAATATTACATATAAGTTTTTACATGAATGAAAATGAAAAGCTCTCATCTCACGCAAAAAACCCCGGCTATTGAAACAGATGATCCAATATAACATATCACAGCAACACATAACATCACATGTCATCAACGTAAGTAAATATGCGTATCCTAATTGTCGTTGACATATAGCAACGAAACCGGTGATACACCACATATTACACTTACGGTCGTAGAAAAGAAAATGAAAACTACAACAATTGGAATCCGCAACCACCTTAGACATCATAAACCCGAAATATCACATACTTCGGATTTCATGCCTAACAATATGAATTCCTTAGACATCATAAACCCGGAATATCTCACATTCCGAATTTCATGCCTAACAATTATAAACCCTGCATTTTAGTCTCTATATTGAAAACACTTTTCACTAACAAGTCGGGCAATTCAACAAGATTCCCGACAAGTAGATCGAATGCTCGTCGGAAAATATAGTAGACGACCGCACCCCTGATGTCGTCGACGAAGTGCACTTAGGAGGAACACCGCGGTCGCGAGCACTCTGATGGATGCTTTAAGCAATAGGGTTCTCCTACAGTCACTTGGTCGGGGCTATGGGGCGTGGCTATCTAGTAACGTTACCCGGCGAATATTCGCGTACTATACGAGATTGTGACGGAGTTTTGATCCGAATCAAACCCCCATGGCAACCGATCAAATGAGACTAAATTGCTAAATTTATAAAATTCAAACTAGTTTTCACAAAACTAATTATTGTGGATTCCAAATATTGTATCACAATTCACAGATAGCTAGACGATATTAAATATTTCGATCGAATCAATAAACACCCAAAATTTCCCAGAAAGCTCAACACTTGAGCATAGTTTAAAAAATATGCAGAACATGCCACAGCACCTATGGACCAACCGTAGAAGGGTCGATTCATGCCTCACTCATAGCGCCGTGGAACTGCGGCAAACCCTAGGGTTTGGCTGTGGTTCCACGGTCAAAGTGTCGGGTTTGGGTATCGTTCTTTTAAAGGGTCCATAGAATTACCTGCATGATTTTCTGAAGATTTTTAAACCCAAAAATTTCAACTTTTGGAAAATTTCCAGAGAGGAGTGAAAAAATGGGTTATTGATATTCGTTCAAACTTTTTAACGTCGTCTAAATTACCCTAAACGATGTTAAAATTACGATTATGAAACAATCCGAATTGCCTTTATAGAAAGATAACATCACATGCAATCTTAGTAAAAACAAACAATACCTAAAACACCAAACCCCAGAGCCTGGAACACAAAACAAAAACGAAGCAAAATCACAACAAGAAAACCGGCCAGGACGGTTTTATTCCTCATCTCGTTGGGTCAAATCCAGTGGATAGGGTTTGTTTTTGTCTGGTATTCATGTTACATCTCATGTAACATTCTGCACTTATTTAAAAAAAATTAGAGGACTTGAAAATTTCGACAGAAACTAGGATTTTGTTTCGACTATTTCGGAGTTGTTTCGGTTTCATAATTCTACTAATATCGTCTAATCTCTAGCTTGGCTCTGATACCACTGAAGGGTTCTCGAGCATGACTACTAGGTTTCGGAAGGCATCAACCATGCCAATTTAAAAAATTTAGTGTGCTAAATAACCCAAACCAAGGATCTAACTAGAGGAATTAGGGTAAGCAAGCATGTAATCAAACATTACACTAAGTGAATAACGAATACAACCATTGTAGACCGGTCCTTCACTTCAAAAGATCCGTGTAGAGTCCCTTCGCTCCAAGTAGTGGTCTCCCGGACTCTCGCCAGGCTCCACTAGGCGAAAGGAACAAGCTTGCTTGAAGTCTTCGAGGCCGAAAATGATCTAAGTCAAAGAATCTCCAACTCAAGCTACCTCTTCACTAATTGGGAATTAGTGAAGAAAACAACCTAAACTAAATGGCTAATCTCGTGTAGGTTGATGAAGTAAGATTTTTTCTCACTTTAGAATAATTTTTCTTACTAATTTTCTTCACCACTTGAAAACCTAGAGAGCTCTCTTTTGATGAAGAAGAAGATGAAGTGTCGAATAAAATGGCAACCATGGGTGAGAAATATCTCAACCATGGGTGTGAAATATCTCATATAACTCATGTAGAGACTTAACCATGGCTTTAGATAATGGTTTGGTTAATAAATATCCAAGGTAAGACAAAATTAGTGGACTAAGTCAATGGTTCTACAAGCTTCTCCAAGCTTCATTAACCATGACAAATTTCCACTTAATTTTGATTTACCCTTTGTAGGGATCTTGTGAACGACAGCAAGGTTTCGGGAGGCAACGTCCGTGTCATTTTCAAAAATTTGCCGTTTTAAAGAACCCTAAAATAGAATCGTTAACTAGAGAATCATACGAAACTAAATGTAAACTACTTTACATCTAACTGATAACGGAATACAACCTTTGTAGACCAGTCCTTCACTTCAATTGGTCCTTGTAGTGGTCCCTTCGCTGCGATCATGGAACTCCCGGACTCTTGCATGGCTTCTCAAGGTGAAAGGAACGATCTTGCTTGAAGTCTTCGAGGCCGAAGATGATCTACATCGAGGAGACACTAACTCAAGCTACTACTTCACTAATGAAAGATTAGTGAAGCTAACACCCTATGCTAAAGTACTAATCTAGTAGAGGATGATGAAGTAGGAAGTGGGCTCATTTTAGTTTTATTTTTCTCATAATATTTTCTCACTTTGGAAAAAAGTAGAAAGCTTTTTCTCAAGGATGAAGAAGATGAAGTCAAGAGATGAGAATGAACTAATGAGGTGAGAGAATCAACCATGGGTGAGTTTGTATCATATATCTAACTCATGTAGAGACATAACCATGGCTAAGTTATAATTGTTAGGTTAATAAATATCTTTAGTAAATCAAAATTAGTGGACTAAGTCAATGCATCTATAAGCTTCTACAAGCTTCATGCATGTGACTAATTATCCACTAATTTGGATTTACTTTAAATATCTAAACCCTACATTATAATTAGTATGGTGTAAGTCTCATACACCCATGTAGTGTGTGTCATCAACCATGACAAAAATAGAACACAATTAATATATATCACATATATATTAAGTGTGCACATGTGAGAAAAATAAATACTTAAGTGAGCTAATATTAGTTAATGTAAACTAGTATATCAAATATACAATTATACACTAATTATCAAATAAACACTTGATTTAATAATCCGACTATATCATATATAACCGACTAATATTATATATACCAACTTATCGAATCAACACTTGATTCGATAACCCGGCTATATCACATATAACCGACCGAAACAAATATCGCGAGAATAGAATACGGTATCACATACTCGTATTATTCTCAGTCCCGCACATATCACATATGTGCTCCTACATCGTTTTGCCTGAGCCAGTAAAACCTCTGTGTATAACTCTAAAGACTCGTCAATACGCCGGCAGTAGGTGATGATCACATCAAGCCCTCACAAGCCATCAGCAGTACTAGATGGACGTAACGGCTATCCGGGTATTGAGTGATCAGAAGATCAACAAGCAAGCCCGCTCTATCTCTTGTAAAGCCTGTCAGTAACACTACCGTACAGTCTGGTCTCTTTGTCTAATATGTCGCATATCAAGTCTAGGGGTGGTAAACGTCAGACCCCAATTACTCAATAAGTCATGCCGATACGAGGCTCATAACGGGTCGAGAAACTACTGATAGCACTTACCAGTAAATGTCTAAATCAGCCCTGGCCAGGGACTTCCCTGTTATGGCCAATCGAGCACAGCGCAACATCACCCCCCAATACCGGGAGAGACGAAACCCCTCCTATCGCTCATTGCCTCCATGTGACTCGGGACTGTACCCAAAAACCACTGTTTTGCACGTCCTTTTGAACGTGGTAAGGTGGAAATCAAAGCACAGTGGGAATCACACAAGACTCTATGACGATCTCGGGTCTACAGACAAACCTGTACCAGTGCCACCAGAGAACTGCTATCTGACGTGGGGTATAATACCATCTAGGAGTTCTTGGCGAGTCCGTCCAGTGTACCCAGTCTTCACTGAGCACCCGTATATCATCTCTGATGTCAAACACCAATGGATATGTGATCATCCATCGCCCATCTGTATGGGTCGAGAAGGTATACGCTAGTCTACTCTGGTATATCGATGCCCCATCTCGATACACCCACGACTAGAAACATTAAAGGATGTACTTACCGACTACCTTTGTGTCACAACCCAAAGTCCGGCCCGTGACCGACACTTAACCACGTAACGTCAACAGGCGTAACATGACTAAGTAAGCCGAAACCCAGAAATAAAAACCATTAAAAATAGTGAGTGTTGAAAACATTGGTTTAAAAACATTTAGAAAACTCGGTAAAAATCATTAAAGTTTGTTATTTTCTTAAAAAATTTGGCAGCACCCCGAAAACGGGTACAATACATGATATAAGAAAAAATGGCATATAATAAGAATAAAGCATCCCCAAACGGGAGCAATCACGCCCAACGGCGGAAACAACCACCACAATAATAATATACGACGCCGTAGCGAAGAAATGGACAATATAAGTAAAACAGCATAAAAGATGAAACTGTATAAATAAAGTCGGCTAATACGAGCTCGACACCAGAGTACAAAATAATATACATCGTCCTCACAACTGGTCTCTAAGTCAATACATGAAATGGTAGATGGAGAGTACTAGATACAATAGAATGTACAAATGGAAACTAAACGGATACCGCAAAAACCCACCTATAAGCAAACGGCTCGCACGCCAACTGCAATGGTATCCGTAGCAAAAAGATACAAGGATGTATCCCTGCCGCGACTACTTTGAGGGTCTACCTGCAAGCACTGTGGCACAACGGGGGTGAGTTGCCAACTCATGAATAGTAAATAACATATAAAGGTAATCGCAGGTATGCACGTACTGCGATACTCTAACATGTGCAACTGATAACATCAATATGGTAATCTGGGTATACTGTAATCAAGCGAGGTACTCTATCAGGTACTAAAGGTACATGATGCGATGCATGTAAATGAGTGCTGAGCATGGGAAAATAAATCATCAACATGAGTCATCATCGTGGAAAACCCCGGTGTCTACCAAAAACACCCTAAAATCCCGATAACTCAAGCGCCGTCACTCAATACGGCCCTCATATCTTGTAAATCTTATGGAACAGGAGTGCCCAACATCGGCACCCAAATATCATGAAATACTCGTGTCTAGCATCGACATGCAAATCCTCATCTCTCAGGCGCCGCATACCAGATCGGCCCTCAGTATGTATCTCATGTCATAACCCCCAGACGGTATCCTCCGGATATCCATCGGGTCTCCAAACTGTCACCGGCAGGTAGTAGTCCTTCCGCTGGGCTCACCGTCTAACTATACGAGTCTTCTTGCCCCGGGGTACCATGCCGGGTCCACCATATACCCACAGACGGGGCCTACCACTCCTCGAATCGGGTTTACTCACACAAGCTCTCAGAACCGAGAAAACTCATGGTGGACGCACTAAAATATCATATCAAGAGAAACCGGGTTTTTAAAATAGTGCACATTTTCTTAAAATAATACCACGGTTCTCAAATCCAGAAATCACATGAAATCCAAACTCAATGCGTAAATCCATGTGATGTGATGTATGCATCATAAGGTCCTACTATGAGTAAAAGGGGAAAAACCGCTCTTTAAATGAATTCAGTTTTAAAAATTCTCATGCGGTCCCCAATTTCACCAAAAACCAGCTTACCTAGGTAGGTACAATATGTATATGCGTAAGTATGGATGTACCAAGGTATATATGCACCAATACGAATATACAACGTGTATGTGCACAAGTGTGGAGGTATCAATGTGTATGTGCACCAATATGGATATGCAAATGAGTATGTGTACAGGTAACATAATCATGTCGAATCATATATAAGGTGAGCTACAATATATTGTTCATGGCAATTCTATAGTATGAGTGTCATGGAAATTACTAATGGTGTGTGTGTAACATGCAGATTAGTGCTCGTGCAACATGAACCGTTAGTAACAGTGTGGTGTCCTATTAATTCTAAGTCCATATATAGCAGGGAATACAGCATGCAACAAATGGTATCCATGCGCAATCAATGTATATGAATGCAAATATGCCGCTACAATATCCTATCAAGCCCTGGCGTATAACGCCATACGGGCGATTTCCCCGTAGATGTTAAATCTACTCACCGTGATCTCGATCTACGTGTATCCGACCACCTGCTTCCCCTTCTATGAGGCGTCCGAAGTACCCGCCTGCGAACCTAGAATTTACACCAAGTAATACACATAAGCTAAAATCTTGCAAAAACGCATATCAATCTTATACAAGAAACTAGATTCGCAAACTAAACACGTGTGTATACGTAACGTGTGTGCGTATGTCAAAAACCATCGCGACACACTGTGGCACACAGCAACACGCTGTGACACAGCAACACCAAACCCACTCATAGCGCACGTATCGCGCAAGTCCCGCTACACAAATTATAGGTAATTTGGTCCCAGATTTTATCTGGAGCAAAAACAAGAAAAATAAACAAGACCAAATCTCTTATAATACCTACAGACAGCTAGCTGCAAAGTTTCAACAAGTTCCAGAAAATTTGGGCCGTCCACCATAGGCTTGATATCGGCCAAGGCTAGGTGAAACTGGTCCAGGTTTTTACATTACACCCCTAGCACAAATTATAGCCTAGTGTATATGTTTTCTCGTTAAGAAAATAACCCTAGATATAGCAGATTCTACATATCCTATAACTTGGTTTAAAACGTTTTAAAAACACTAATGGTACACAAGGGTATTTTAGTGCAAACTGAAACAAAGACTAGGTTTAACAGTATTAATAGCACTTAACTAAGTTTAAAAACCCTATGAACCCAAATTTAACAGAAATTCCACATAGACCACCAAAACAACCCAAAGCTCTCAAAACTCTTAAATATAGCTAAACTACCCCAGATTTTGCCCACAGCAAATACCCAAAAAACCAAACAATACCAAAGGATCCCAAACCGCAACAGACACCTACCCTAAAAGTTTCAACCCCCAACTCACCTCAAAAACCGATCTCGCCGGAATTTCTCCTCTTGCCGCCGGCCAAAACCGCCCAGATTGGGTCCAAACTCCACTCATACACTCAGGGTACCTAGCAATACACTACTACCTTGTTTGGGCTTCACAAAGGTTCTCGGGGTAACAGCAGGTTACAGTAGCTCAAAAACGACACTAAAATACGATATCGGCACAAAACTATGAATTTAAAGTTCTAAACTGAAGCTAAAGTGTAACACAACCTAAAAACTAGCTAAATAACAGTTAGGGGATTATACCTATACCAACTTGCTCCAAAATCCAAGCTTTCCTAGCTCCATGGGTTGATTTGGGGTGTTAAATCAATTTATGTGAAAGAAATGTTGAATTTTTGATGAATTGAGGTGGAGATCTTGTAGATTTGGGTGAGGGTTTGGTGAGGGCAAAAGTGTTTCTGTTCTGGAGAGAGAGGGAGAAGAAAATATGAGGGAAAGAGAATTGGTTTGGAAAAAAAAATGTAGAGAGTGAGATGAGTGTGAAGTCAAACATGTCCCTCTCTCTCTCCTCCATAAATACTTGTCATGCCTTGTCCTCCCAAGCCCCCTAGCCACCATTCTCTCTCTCCACAAGTCAACCCCAAAAGAACAATATATCATTTGTGAATTTAAATTTAATTTTTTTTTGAAAACTAATAATTTTGTTAATTACATTTTCTAATTAGTAAGATGGTTAAACTCCCATGACCACATAAACATGGTTTAACCCAAAATTTTGCCCTAGTTTACATGTACATGTGTGTGCAAGCCAAAATAAATTCTAATA
The DNA here is from genome assembly GCA_030015575.1 of Agapanthus africanus. NCBI lineage: Eukaryota > Viridiplantae > Streptophyta > Magnoliopsida > Asparagales > Amaryllidaceae > Agapanthus > Agapanthus africanus. The sequence continues at coordinate 116,647,971 of CM057346.1, read as the reverse complement.
AAATATTCATTAATTTTTATAAAATATTTGAAATCCGTTTTGGTAAACTTTTTACGAAAAACCCCATATTAACGCATAATTAATCACTAATCGCATCCCTAGGTGTTATAATCTTCCCCCTTAAAGAAATTCGTCCCCGAATTTAAAAAAAAAATTGCTACGCATACCTTCAAAGAGATGAGGGAATTTCTTCCGCATCTCACCCTCGGCCTCCCAAGTGATCTCTTCACCATTTGGGCTGCGCCAAAGCACCTTCACAGATGGCAAGACCTTTGATCGAAGTTTCTTCACCTGCCGGTCCAATATCACTAATGGCTGCTCGGTGAACGAAAGGCCGCGCTCGAGCTGAACGGTCTGATGCTAAATCATCTGAGAAGGATCATGCAGGTATCTGCGAAGCATCGACACGTGGAATACGGGGTGAACATCCAGGAAATCGGGTGGAAGTGCCAAACGATATGCAACTGCGCCCACACGCTCGAGGATCTCGAAGGGACCTATAAATCTGGGGCTAAGCTTCCCTTTCCTACCAAATCTCATCACGCCCTTCATTGGAGAGACCCTTAGAAAAACGTGATCGCCAACTGCGAACTCTAATCTGCGCCGGTGTCTGTCAGTATATGATTTCTGCCTGCTCTGGGCCGCTCTCATCCGATCTCGAATCAACTGGATCTTCGCGGTCGTCTCCTCGACAATCTGCAGCCCCAGAATGCTGCTCTCGCTGAGCTCTGTCCAACAGACGGGCGATCTACATCTCCTCCCATACAAGGCCTCGAAAGGTGCCATCTGAATAATATCCTGGAAGCTGTTGTTGTAGGCGAACTCCACCAAGGGTAAATGACGATCCCAGCTACCACCAAAGTCTAAAACGCACGCTCGGAGCATGTCCTCGAGAGTCTGAATAGTCCGCTCTGACTGGCCGTCGGTCTGTGGATGAAATGCTATGCTGAAACTCAAGCGGGTGCCCAAAGCCTCTGCCATAGTCGGCTGATAAACTGGGTGCCTCGGTCTGACACAATACATGTCGGGAATCCATGCAGTCGTACGATCTCGTCGATGTAAATCTGGGCATACTGAGCAAATCCAAAAGTGGTCTTCACCGGTAGGAAGTGAGCCGCTTTCGTCAATCGATCCACGATCACCCAAATGGAGTCATACCCTCGACTAGTCCTGGGTAGACCCACAATGAAGTCCATAGAAATCTGCTCCCATTTCCACTCCGAAATGGGTAACGGCTGTAACTCTCCCGCAGGCCTCTGGTGCTCGGCCTTGACTTGCTGACAAGTCAGGCATCTCGACACGAAGTCTATGACGTCCCTCTTCATTCCGTCCCACCAGTAAACATCTCTCATATCATGGTACATCTTGGTGGAACCCGGATGAACACTATACACCGATCGATGTGCCTCCTCAAGAATCTCACGCCGCAGTCCTTCAACATCTGGTACGCACAGTCTAGTCCCAAATCGTAGTATCCCCCGGTCATCGATCACGAACTTGGAAAACCTGCCCTGTCCAATCTGTGCCATGATCTCTGAACAACGGTCATCACTGTACTGTGCCTTATGTATACGGTCAAGCAACTGTGGACGTGCACGAACATGCGCAAGCTGTCCCCCGATCGGAGTGAACTCGAACTGCACTCGGCTATCGCATAAAATCTGCCAATCTGCCGACGACTGCCTCTGCACTGCGCTCAAACAAAATAAACTACGCCCGGGCCTCCTACTCAAGGCATCCGCCACTACATTCGTCTTGCCCGGGTGATACAAGATCTCGTAGTCGTAGTCCTTCACTAGTTCCATCCAATGTTGCTGTCTCAGATTCAGGTCTCGCTGCTGAAATATGTACTTCAAGCTCTTGTGATCAGTGAATATCTGGCACGACTCGCCGTATAGGTAATGTCGCCAGATCTTGAGTGCAAAGACCACTGCAGCCAACTCCAAATCGTGAGTGGGGTAGTTCTGTTCGTGTTTCTTCAGCTACCGAGAAGCATACGCGATCACCCTATCGTGCTGCATCAATACGCACCCTAGCCCCACTCGAGAAGCGTCACAATAGACCATAAATCCGCCCGATCCTGAAAGCAATGATAACACCGGTGCCGTGGTCAAACGAGTGTGCAACTGCTGAAAGCTATCCTCGCACGCCTTAGTCCAAACAAAAGGAACTCCTTTCCGGGTCAACCCGGTCAACGGTGCAGCAATACGGGAGAAGTCCTGTACAAATCGTCGGTAGTAGCCGGCCAGTCCTAGAAAACTACGGACCTCCGTAACTGATGTCGGTCTGGGCCAATGCTGAACGGCCTCAATCTTCTTCGGGTCCACACATATACCATCTCGTGTAATCACGTGACCCAAGAAATCTACGCTGTCAAGCGAACACGCGTACTTGGAGAATTTTGCGAATAGCTGGTGCTCCCTCAAAGTCTGCAATGTGATCCGCAGGTGCTGCTCGTGGTCCTCTCGGCTCCGGGAATACACTAAAATGTCGTCAATGAATACGATGATGAACAGATCAAGATACGGCCTGAAGACGCGGTTCATCAAATCCATAAACGCTGCTGGAGCGTTGGTGAGTCTGAACGACATCACCAAAAACTCATAGTGCCCATAACGCGTGCGTAAAGCCATCCTCGGAATATCCTCCTGCCGAACCCACAGCTGATGGTAGCCTGATCGCAAGTCGATCCTGGAAAAGTATCCTGCACCCTGAAGCTGGTCGAACAAGTCGTCAATGCGTGGTAAAGGATATCTGTTCCGAACGGTAACCCTGTTCAGCTGGCGGTAATTGATATACAAGTGCAAACTGCCGTCTTTTTTCTTGACAAACAGGACTGGAGCACCCCAAGGAGACACACTAGGTCGAATAAGCCCCTTATCCAGCAAATCTTGCAACTGACCTTTCAACTCTCTAAGCTCCGCCGGGGCCATCCGATAAGGAGGTATGGAAATAGGCCCCATGCCGGGAATCAAGTCAATGCAGAAAACAATATCGCGTTCAGGCGGTAGCCCAGGAAGCTCCTTAGGGAAAACATCAGGGAACTCACTAACAATTGGAACCTGGTCCAACGGAACCTCTGTTGCTCCAGTATCGCAAACATAGGCTAGAAATCCCTGACATCCTTTCCTCAAAAGCTGTCCAGTGTGAAGAGAAGAAATCAAACTGTGGGGGGTGGCACCACGGTCCCCCTGCACAACAAAAACCGACTCGCCGGGAAAACAAAACCTAAATGTCTTCTCGCGGCAGTCCACAGACGCATAGCATGTGGCTAGCCAATCCATGCCCAGAAGAACGTTGAAGTCCAACATCTCAAGAAGGATCGAGTCGACAGGCAACTCTCTCGCCAATACGGACAACACACGATCGGAACACGTGTCTAGCAATAAATGACTCGCCCACAGGAGTGGTCACAGCAAGCGGCTGATCAAGCAACCCAGACTCTCTACCCAAACTCGGCACGAAGTGTGTGGTAACGTACGAGTGCGTGGATCTCGGATCAAACAACACGTGTGCGTCAACAGAACATACTAAAAGGGTACCTGAGACCACTGCATTGGACGCCTGCACGTCCTGATGCGTCAAAGCAAAAACCCGTGCCTACCCTCCACCTGCGAATGGCTGTCCCCTGCCGGCAACTGGCTATCCACTGCCTCGATCACCCCGTCCTCTCTGAACGAACCCTCCACGGCTATGACCCCTCTGTGCGTAAGTCTGACGCGGAGCAATAGCAGGTGCAAGAGGCAACGCTCTATGAGGTGGTGAATGTTAGTGTTTATACCCTAGAAGGCCATTACTGTATCATACTAGTTTGTATATTACTTAATGGAACCTTGGGATATTCACATGTATATAACAGTCTTGCTAAACATGGTAGTATGCTACTTGGTTTTTCTATCTTAATATGTGAGTGTACGTATTGATAGAGCTCTTAGGATCTTGCTTGTCTACCAGCGTTGTGATGGCAGTCACACTAGTGGGGGCTGGGTAGTCTACAAGCACATCCTTATTCAGGTCCCTGGTCGTTGGATTATCGAGACAGAGCATCGATACTCCGGAGTAGACTAGTGTGTACGCTTCTCATCCCAGTTGGGGAGATGGTCTGTCCCACAGCCGTCAGTACGTCGTACTGGAGATAGTATGCAGGTGCTCGTTGGGTTACGGGTACACCGGACAGGACTCACAGGGAACTGTTGGTTGGTTTTATACCAGTCGTCAGTGAACAGTTCCCAGGTGACATGAGTACAGCATAGTCCGCAGACTTGACACTGCTACTTCGCCTCGAGTGTGTCCTACTGTTCTTAGATTGCTACCCTACCACGGTTCAAAGGAGTCGTGCAAACAGGTAGCAGTTGGGTGCAGTCCCGAGCACTTGGAGGCAGTGGCGGTTAGACAGGATTCGTCTCTCCCGGTATTGGGAGTTGATATCGCGCTGTGTCAGAGAGCCATTACGCAAAGTCCCTGGCCAGGGCAAGCGAGATTTGCTGGTAGGTTCCAGTAGTTTCTCAGGGTGTAATGGGCTTCGCTCCGACACGACTTATACCGCTATTAGGGGACTGACGCTTGCCGCCCCCTAGGCCCGATATGCGATAGTCTAAGACGAACGGACCGGACTGTATGGAGATTGTCACATTAGACTCAGTAGGAGTTCGGATGGGTTTCCTCATCGGCCTTCTTATCGACAACTACCTGGGGACCGTTACGTACAGCTAGTGCCGCTTGCGGTCTGTGGTTAAACCCACTGCCAGCGTAGTAGTCGAGTCTCTAGAGTCCCACACAGAGAGTTTCCTACTCCAGGCGAAACGATATAGAGGTCGTATGGTTTTACGACAAAGGGTTCGGACGCATACGTGTGTTTACGCACGTACGACTTTCGGACAGTTTTTACCAGTCGGCTTTGGTTTAAGCCAGTTACTGGTATCCGGTTATTGGATTTATACAGTCTAAAGTTTTTCCGTATTTTTGCGGATTGGAGAGGCGTTCTCGTAATTGTGCGAGAAGCTTCTAGAAGATGGTGACTAAGGAGGTTTAGGTGTCATATGCATTGAATGAGTTTAGTGAGTCATGAGAGTGATTCATCCATGTCATTAATGCACAATAAATGATTAATGAGTCATGGTTATGAATCACCATTAGATATTTATGAAACTTGATTATTCATCATTTGTTTTTCTTTTATTGATGAATTTTAAAGTTTCATATATATTATGATAACTTACTATTCTCACTTCATAATATCATTCACATTCTCTCTCCTCAAGCTCACTCTCTTCAAACCCTAATCCTCACCTCTCATGTGTTGAGAACAAGAATTAGTTAGACTAAACAATCCATAACCCTCACTCTATCTCATCTATCTTCTTTGATTAGCAATCCAAGAAGGTTAGTTGCCTCAAGTTTAGAGGCTAAGCTTGGAGTTTTGCTCTCGGGTGGATCATCTACTACATCGAGAAGGCCGAGGAGGACGAGGAGATCGTAAAGCCGAAGGACTTGGTTCGATAGGTATAATCCCTAAGCATAGTAGTTTAGAACAACTATGTGTTTAGTTAGTTATCGTTTAGCTTCGATTCAAGCGGTTAGTCGATGTTTGTTCACTAAACAAGTTCGTTTTTGAAAATTCCGCTTCCCCCCTAGTATTGGGGTGTTGTACATCGACTTACAGTGGTATCAGAGCCTCGCTAAACAATAAATAACTTTTGTGCAAATTTGTATGAATTTCGAACGGAAAAAACGAAACCGGAAAACCCTAAAATATCATGTTTTTGTCGATTTATAAATGAAGTCCAAAAATTTTTCAGGGATGTTCAGAAAGCTTAAAATGATAGTAGTAGAACACACACAAAATTTGGTGCCCTGAATCGCCTACGGCGCCGCGTATCCGCAGCGGATAGCACTGATCCCGCCGCGCTTCCGCCGCCGTTTTGACGATTCAGGGACCCATTTTTCTTGTGATGGTTCTCTGTGATATTTGGGATTTTCTGGAATATTTAATTTTTGCTCAGGTTTCATATTTGCAGAGCAGTATTGGAGAAAAATTAAAAGTGTTTAATCGATCGAAATTATACAGTATTTGCTTGTTGGATTATATCTGTGTTTGTGTAATGTGCTCGTAAACCTCCCCTAACTGCTAGTATGTCGGTGGCAGGGGGTTGCACATTTCTGTAATGGATTTTTATCTGTTTGTGGATATGAACTGTATTGGACTGTTGTGATGTATAGCCGGGGTTAATGATGGGTTATTATTTAATTCATTTGATGTGAATGTAATTTATTGTAATATTATTTTGCGGGGCACATCCAGGTTGCGGTTGTAGCCACCGTTGCATTATTTCATTTTACTGTTTTTGCTCCTAGGACAGACCCAAGGTGGGGTGCACAAACTGCCGGGCGGGTAGTTTGCCGTACCCGTTGGGGTCTTGGGTGGGGTAATGGCTATTCATCACAACTGTGTAATCCGTCTTTTGTTGCAGGCTCGAAACAAACACGGATTACTTGCAAATCCAATAAAGTTCATCTGTGATCTGGAATGCCTATTATTGCGTCTGACGAATGTACAATATCTATATATGATAGCTATTTAGACGTCACTTATGTTTTACACCCGCGCTAGCCCAGCCCCCGCTCTGTCGTTAGTTAAGTAACCTAACGGGTGATGACGGGACCCCGTGGCGAATGCGGATGGCATAAGAGGACGTTGTATTTTCATTGTTTTCTGCAATGATAGGTTAATGATGGGACGCATTATCTATAATGCAAAGAAAAACAAACCAAAGTTTAAATCGTTGGAACAATTTAAAAGAAACCACTCGGTTAATTTTAAAACAGATATTTTTAAATGCGGAGCTTTAACCACTCCTTTTAAAAGCTATCAGGTTCCTTCGGTTATATCAAGTTCACTACGTTCACGGTTTCGCCAAAACCAGTCATAGCCCTCCGTCATTTCTTATGAATGGTCAGTAGTATTCAAGCTATGCTTGTTGGCTTTCGTCAAGGCATAGTGTTTGGTAGCTGCTGGGGTATTCATTTGTTGCATAGATAGATGAGTTGGTTTGGGACAGTCGTATAACCTTGTTGGCTTTCATCAAGGGTATATACGGGTGGGTTCAAATTAACAAGATAATGATGGGCAGAACTTGACATGTCTTTTATGATTTGTTGGCTTTCGTCAAGGTCATAAGAACATGGGGCAAAAATTTATATCGGGAATTTCTAAAGAAACTGAAATTTGCAGAGAGATGCATACCATTTGGAGTTTGATGAATGTTGGTAGGATTCCTTCAACATTATCATACGATGATATTTGGATCCCGATCCTACTGTGAGTATATGCTACTTATCAGGATATTCGTCACTTAACGATCAATGCTATAAACCAAGTAGGTGTCCAGAAAGGTGTCAGAGGGGTTACGCCCCCAGAGAAAAGAGGTTATTTAATTAAGGAACTTCGCGAAAGCGTTGGAAAACCTCCCTCGAAGTATCGACACTGGCCTGGCTGAACGGTTAAGCAAGTATTGTACGGTGAGAATGGTCCTGGCTAATTCTTCTTTTATGGTTTGAGGAAGGATTCGAGAAACAGTGGGAGCCATCCAGTTTAGATAAATTAAAAACCAATCTAAACTTGCAAGAGCATCATGCTAAAGTGTTTTCTTCTCTCTCTCTCATTGCAGCGACCTTGTGACCATGACTAGGTTACATCTAGATAACAAGTTGACTGAATCTAACTTATTTGACTGGCAAAGGTCTGTCCAGATGACCATTGCCTATGACAAGCTGGACCACCCTATTACTACTCAAGCTCCCATTGTCGCAGGTCCAGTTTCCACCGTCACGGATATGGATATCCGTCAGACAAAGGAAAAGAATAAAGCGAAAGCCAAGTGCCTCGTGTTGGCTTCAGTTGATGGTATATACCAGAAGCAGCACGAGAAGATGGACTCTGTTTCCATCTTTTTCCATAACAAAGATTTATATGGAAAGCAATCTCATATCGCAAGATATGAGGCCTCGAACGAATTGATTCAAGCGAGGTCGGCTGACGGGTCATATGTAAGGGACGACGTCCTTACGATGACTAGCTATATTGATGAGCTCAAGGACCTGGAGACCACGTTGGGAAACAGGTCATATACTGACTTATTTCCACAGTCCCTACCCTCTACTTACACCCTGAAAGAAACCAGGGAGACACAAGCTCTGCTTAATAGGGGACCTTCTTCTTCTTCATCCAAGGCGAAAGCAAAGGGTGAAAAGAAGAAGACCTCTACAAAGCCGATATACGGTGTCAGCAAAGTAGGAGGAAAGGGAAGAGAAAAAGTTTCGGGACTTGGTATAGGTAAGGAGGGACATTCCTATTGTTGTGGGAATGGACATTGGCAGAAGGATTGCAGGGCTTTGGAAGCCAGTAGCCAGGATACGAAGCATGTTGTGGCTTCAGCCTCAAGTGTGTTTGTAATTGAGAACTGTTTGTCAATTAACTCTACTTCCTGGGTACTAGATACCTGAGCAGGATCTCATATCTGTAATTCGTTACATGCTTTGAGAAACCGTAAAGTTATAAGGATAGGTGATTTGTCTCTCAGAGTTGCAAACGGAATGAGCGTGGACGCTGAATCCGTGGGAGAATATCGCCTAGGTTTGACAAGTGGGCAGATATTGATTCTACGTAACTGTCTGTATGTACCTAGTTTGACTTGTAATATCATATCAGTGTCCTCACTTTCAAGAGAGGGATATGACTTTACATTCGTAAGCGATGTAGTTCACATCCACCTAAATCAAGTTCTGATTGGGTCCGGTACATTAGATGACGGTATATACGTATTAAATCAAGCTCAGGTTTTCAATGTCCAGAACACACTTAAAAGAAAGTCTTCAGAAGTGAATCAGGCTTTTTTATGGCATTGTAGACTAGGTCACATCAATGAAACACGGTTAACGAAGTTACATAGAGAAGGATATTTGAATCCGTTCGAATATCAATCTTATGCCACTTGTGAATCTTGTCTCATGGGAAAGATGACAAAGACTCCATTTTCTGGACACGGAGTAAGAGCGAGCGAGCTCTTAGGACTCGTACACAGTGACGTATGCGGTCCGATGTCTACACATGCGCGAGGTGGTTATTCCTACTTCATTACTTTTACGGATGATTTCTCTAGGTATGGACATATCTTCTTGATGAAGCATAAATCCGAGGCCTTTGAGAAATTCCAAGAATACAAGAATGAAGTGGAAAACCAAACAGGCAAAAGTATTAAGACACTGAGATCTGATCGAGGTGGTGAATACTTAAGTACCGAGTTCCTGGGTTACTTAAAAGAGAAAGGAATTCTCTCTCAGCTTACTCCTCCATACACACCACAACACAACGGTGTATCGGAAAGGAGGAATCGAACCCTATTAGATATGGTTTGTTCCATGATGAGTAAGGCTGAGTTACCGCGATCATTCTGGGGTTATGCGCTAGAATCAGCAGCATATCTTTTGAACAAGGTTCCAACCAAGACTGTGCCTACCACGCCATATCAGATGTGGAGTGGGAAGAAACCCTATCTTCAGTACCTGAAGACATGGGGATGTCCAGCTTTTGTAAAAAAGCAGCATCCGGACAAGCTCGAGGCACGCTCAGTAGAGTGTAAGTTTGTGGGATATCCAAAGAATTCAATGGGATATTGCTTCTACTACGCAGAGGAACAAAAGGTTTTTGTTTCTCGTCATGCCCGCTTCTTAGAAACTGAATTTTTAGAAAATCAGAAGAGTGGGAGCGCAGTAGAACTGGAAGAAATTCCAGAACCACAAGCTGTTACTGAAAGTTTGGTGGAACAAGAAGTTTCAGAAGAAAGGGACATACCAGCGCCTATCCGCAGAAGTAGTAGGCAGTCTCATCCGCCCGAGAGATACTACGGTTTTCTCATAGACGGGGATAGAGAAGATTGCGTCATTGATAATGACGACCCTACTAGCTTCCAACAGGCCATCCAGAGCGGCGACTCGGTACGATGGCTAGATGCAATGCGGACCGAAATGGAGTCCATGTACACCAACAAAGTATGGACTTTGGACTTTGCTCCAGATTGGGTAAAACCCGTAGGATGCAAGTGGATCTTCAGAAAGAAGATTGGTGTAGATGGACAGGTGGAAACCTATAAGGCTAGACTTGTTGCAAAGGGTTTCCGTCAAAGACCTGGTTTGGACTATGACGAAACCTTTTCTCCAGTGGCTATGCTGAAATCCATTCGGGTCCTTCTAGCTATTGCTGCCTTCCACGATTATGAAATCTGGCAGATGGACGTAAAGACGGCCTTTCTAAATGGAAATTTAGAAGAGAGCGTCTATATGGATCAGCCAGAGGGATTCATTCAGAGTGGGAGCAGCGGTAAAGTATGCAAGCTGCTTAAGTCCATTTATGGACTAAAGCAGGCATCGCGGAGTTGGAACATCTGTTTTGATGATACTGTCAAAGAATTCGACTTTATCAAAAATCCAGATGAACCATGCATATACAGTAAGATTGTAGGGAGAGTTGTTGTATTCCTCGTCTTGTACATGGATGACATTCTCCTAATAGGAAATGATATTCCTATGCTACAGTCAGTCAAAAGATTCTTGTCACAGAAATTCTCCATGAAAGACCTGGGTGATGCCACCTACATTCTGGGGATCCAGATCTATCGTGATAGATCAAAGAGGATGTTGGGACTTTCACAGTCCAGGTACATAGACACCATATTGAAGAGATTCAGTATGGAAGATTCAAAGCACGGTAACCTACCGGCTTGTCACGGAATCACCCTCTCCAAAGTGATGTCTCCCAAGACTGATTTGGAAAGGGAACGCATGTCGATTATACCCTACGCTTCTGCGGTAGGCTCTATAATGTATGCGATGTTATGTACCAGACCAGATGTAGCATACGTATTGAGCGTTGTAAGCCGGTATCAGGCAAACCCAGGGGAGAATCACTGGATAGCAGTAAAGAACATTCTCAAGTACCTAAGAAGGACTAAGGAGATGTTCTTGGTTTACGGCGGAAAGGACCTCAAGATGGAGGCCTATGCTGATTCCGGCTTCTAGAGTGACAAGGATGACTCCAAGTCCATGTCGGGTTATGTCTTTACCCTCAATGGAGGGGCGGTCTGTTGGAAGAGTTCCAAGCAGGACACCGTTGCTGACTCAACGATGGAAGCGGAGTATATAGCTGCTTGCGATGCCGCAAAAGAAGCAGTCTGGATGAAGAAGTTCCTAACAGAACTTCAGGTGGTTCCTACCAGTGTTGGTCCAATACCTCTGTATTGCGACAACAACGGCGCTATAGCTTTAGCGAAGGAACCCAGGTCCCATCAGAAGTCCAGACACATCTTAAGGCGGTATCACCTGATCAGGGAGATCGTAGATCGCCGGGAGATCGAGGTAAAGAGAGTAAATACAGAGGATAACATTGCTGATCCATTCACTAAGGCCCTACCTCAGATTCAGTTCGAGAGGCTACTCGAGATCATCGGTCTACGATATGCCAGTACATGGCCCTAGTGCAAGTGAGAGATTGTTAGTGTTTATGCCCTAGAAGGCCATTACTGTATCATACTAGTTTGTATATTACTTAATGGAAGCTTGGGATATTCACATGTATATAACAATCTTGCTAAACATGGTAGTACGCTACTTGGTTTTTCTATCTTAATATGTGAGTGTACGTATTGATAGAGCTCTTAGGATCTTGCTTGTCTACCAGCGTTGTGATGGCAGTCACACTAGTGGGGGCTGGGTAGTCTACAAGCACATCCTTATTCAGGTCCCTGGTCGTTGGATTATCGAGACAGAGCATCGATACTCCGGAGTAGACTAGTGTGTACGCTTCTCATCCCAGTTGGGGAGATGGTCTGTCCCACAGCCGTCAGTACGTCGTACTGGAGATAGTATGCAGGTGCTCGTTAGGTTACGGGTACACCGGACAGGACTCACAGGGAACTGTTGGTTGGTTTTATACCAGTCGTCAGTGAACAGTTCCCAGGTGACATGAGTACAGCATAGTCCGCAGACTTGACACTGCTACTTTGCCTCGAGTGTGTCCCACTGTTCTTAGATTGCTACCCTACCACGGCTCAAAGGAGTCGTGCAAACATGTAGCAGTTGGGTGCAGTCCCGAGCACTTGGAGGCAGTGGCGGTTAGACAGGATTCGTCTCTCCCGGTATTGGGAGTTGATATCGCGCTGTGTCAGAGAGCCATTACGCAAAGTCCCTGGCCAGGGCAAGCGAGATTTGCTGGTAGGTTCCAGTAGTTTCTCAGGGTGTAATGGGCTTCGCTCCGACACGACTTATACCGCTATTAGGGGACTGACGCTTGCCGCCCCCTAGGCCCGATATGCGATAGTCTAAGACGAACGGACCGGACTGTATGGAGATTGTCACATTAGACTCAGTAGGAGTTCGGATGGGTTTCCTCATCGGCCTTCTTATCGACAACTACCTGGGGACCATTACGTACAGCTAGTGCCGCTTGCGGTCTGTGGTTAAATCCACTGCCAGCGTAGTAGTCGAGTCTCTAGAGTCCCACACAGAGAATTTCCTACTCCAGGCGAAACGATATAGAGGTCGTATGGTTTTACGACAAAGGGTTCGGACGCATACGTGTGTTTACGCACGTACGACTTTCGGACAGTTTTTACCAGTCGGCTTTGGTTTAAGCCAGTTACTGGTATCCGGTTATTGGATTTATACAGTCTAAAGTTTTTCCGTATTTTTGCGGATTGGAGGGGCGTTCTCATAATTGTGCGAGAAGCTTCTAGAAGATGGTGACTAAGGAGGTTTAGGTGTCATATGCATTGAATGAGTTTAGTGAGTCATGAGAGTGATTCATCCATGTCATTAATGCACAATAAATGATTAATGAGTCATGGTTATGAATCACCATTAGATATTTATGAAACTTGATTATTCATCATTTGTTTTTCTTTTATTGATGAATTTTAAAGTTTCATATATATTATGATAACTTACTATTCTCACTTCATAATATCATTCACATTCTCTCTCCTCAAGCTCACTCTCTTCAAACCCTAATCCTCACCTCTCATGTGTTGAGAACAAGGATTAGTTAGACTAAACAATCCATAACCCTCACTCTATCTCATCTATCTTCTTTGATTAGCAATCCAAGAAGGTTAGTTGCCTCAAGTTTAGAGGCTAAGCTTGGAGTTTTGCTCTCGGGTGGATCATCTACTACATCGAGAAGGCCGAGGAGGACGAGGAGATCGTAAAGCCGAAGGACTTAGTTCGATAGGTATAATCCTAAGCATAGTAGTTTAGAACAACTATGTGTTTAGTTAGTTATCGTTTAGCTTCGATTCAAGCGGTTAGTCGATGTTTGTTCACTAAACAAGTTCGTTTTTGAGAATTCCGCCTCCCCCCTAGTATTGGGGTGTTGTACATCGACTTACAGTGAAGGGGGTAAAGTGACACGCGGGACTGCTGCCTCCCTCTGGCATATCTCAGTACAATCTCTGATGCGGTGATGGGGACTACCACACCCAAAGCATCCACGCGATGACTGCTGACCCTCCTGGGGATAAGAGCTAAACATCTGGCCTCGCCCTGAGTCTCTACCACCTGTACGACGTCTGTCACGGCGTCAGAATGGAATTCTCTGTGCTGCTGTATCAGTACGAACCCTCTTCGGCCCTGGGACTACCGAAGTCTCGGCTAGACGCTCCTCGACTAATAGGGTTGCATCTACTGCTGCTGCATAGGTCTCGCAATGCTGTATGCTGATGGCGAGAAACAATGGGGTATGCAATCCTCTAACAAACCTCTTGACTCGCATATCCTCAGTAGCTACTAAATATGGGGCATATGTAGATAGCTCGGTAAACAGTACGTCGTACTCTGCCACTGTCATCTCCGGAGTCTGATGTAAGGACTTGAACCTGCACGCTCTAGAATCTATGACACTCTGTGGAAGGAAACGGGCTATAAACACCGTCACAAACTCAGTCCAGGTCATAGGAGGAAGACTTGTTGCTCTGCCCTTTTCAACCGACTCACACCACTTCTGCGCAAGACCTTCCAGGCGAAAGCTCGCGAACTCCATCCATCTCGCATCTGAGCATCTGAGTGAACGACATATCCCGGCCATCCTGTCGATAAATGACTGTGGGTCTTCAGATGCATCGGTGCCTGTGAAGACCGGAGGCTTCAGCCTCATAAATTCGAATAGCGATACTGTGATAACCTCTGTAGCTGCAGGTGCAACTGCCTGAACTGTAGGTACCATCGCGGTCCCCGTAACGGATGGAACTACCTCTGGTCACTGCGCTCGAAGTGTCTCAACTAACGACCCTATCATCTGGTGCATCTCCTGCATACCTGCCCCTAGCATGGCGATCTGGTTTGTCGAAGGGGGAACAGTCTGCTCTGGTACAACTGGCATACTGCCCGGGTCAGTCCTCGTCTTAGAAAATTCAACTCTAATCTCGGTTCTCGCGGACGCTCTCTGCGCCTTCGTAGTCTTTGGTGGCATAATGGCTGAAAAGAAAGTAGGATTCGATAAGGATACGGAAATCGAATCACAAGAATGCATATAATCTTGAAGGAATTTCAATCAATAAGTTCTAAGGTCACTTAGGCGGAGTACCATGTCGTGAGTATGCTGCGGAACATACACATGCTACGCCACTCTGCTTCAGCAACCTACTCCATCATACCAAGGTCATTCTACACTCCGAAAGGTAAAACATACACTCTGATACTAACTTTGTCACGACACAAAGTTCGGCCCGCGACCGGCACTTAACCACGTAACGTCTACAGGCGTAACGCAACTAAGCCGAAACCCAGAAATCAAAACCAATAAAAGTAGTGAGTGTTGAAAACATTGGTTTAAAAACATTTAGAAAACTCGGTAAAAATCATTAAAGTTTATTATTTTCTTAAAAATTTCGACAGCACCTCCTTTGTAAAAACTGGCCCCGAAAATGGGTACAAGACATGATATAAGAAAAAATGGCATATAAGAACAATAAAGCATCCCCAAACGGGAGAAATCATGCCCAACGGCGGAAACAACCACCACAATAATAATATACGACGCCGTAGCGAAGAAATGGACAATATAAGTAAAACGGCATAAAAGATGAAACTGCATAAATAAAATCGGCTCACAAGAGCTCGACACCAGAGTACAAAATAATATACATCATCCTCACAACTGGTCTCTAAGTCAATACATGAAATGGTAGATGGAGAGTACTAGATACAATAGAATGTACAAATGGAAACTAAACGGATACCGCAAAAACCCACCTATAAGCAAACGGCTCGCACGCCAACTGCAGTGGTATCCGTAGCAAAAAGATATAAGGATGTAGCCCTGCCGCGACTACTCTGAGGGTCTACCTGCAAGCACTGTGGCACAACGGGGGTGAGTTGCCAACTCGTGAATAGTAAATAACATATAAAGGTAATCGCAGGTATGCACGTACTGCGATACTCTAACATGTGCAACTGATAACATCAATATAGTAATCTGGGTATACTGTAATCATGCGAGGTACTCTATCAGGTACTAAAGGTACATGATGCCATGCTTGTAAATGAGTGCTGAGCATGGGAAAATAAATCATCAACACGAGTCATCATCGTGGAAAACCCCGGTGTCTACCAAAAACACCCCAAAATCCCGATAACTCAAGCGCCGTTACTCAATCCGGCCCTCATATCCTATAAATCTTATGGAACAGGAGTGCCCAACATCGGCACCCAAATATCATGAAATACTCGTGTCCAGCATCGACACGCAAATCCTTATCTCTCAGGCGCCGCATACCAGATCGGCCCTCAGTATGTATCTCATGTCATAACCCCCAGACGGTATCCTCCGGATATCCGTTGGGTCTCCAAACTGTCACCGGCAGGTAGTAGCCCCTCCACTGGGCTCACTATCTAACTATACGAGTCTTCTTATCCCGGGGTACCATACCGGGTCCACCATGTACCCGCAGACGGTGCCTACCACTCCTCGAATCGGGTATACTCACACAAGCTCTCAGAACCGAGAAAACTCATGGTGGACGCACTAAAATATCATATCAAGAGAAACCTGGTTTTTAAAATAGTGCACATTTTCTTAAAATAATACCGCGGTTCTCAAATCCAGAAATCATATGAAATCCAAACTCAATGCGTAAATCCATATGATGTGATGTATGCATCATAAGGTCGTACTATGAGTAAAAAGGGAAAAAACGCTCTTTAAATGAATTCAGTTTTAAAAATATCTCATGCGGTCCCCAATTTCACCAAAAACCAGCTTACCTAAGTAGGTACAATATGTATATGCGTAAGTATGGATGTACCATGGTATATATGCACCAATAAGAATATACAACGTGTATGTGCACAAGTGTGGAGGTATCAATGTGTATGTGCACCAATATGGATATGCAAATGAGTATGTGCACAAGTAACATAATCATGTCGAATCATATATAAGGTGAGCTACAATATATTGTTCATGGCAATTCTATAGTGTGAGTGTCATGGCAATTACTAACGGTGTGTGTGTAACATGTAGATTAGTGCTCGTGCAACATGAACCGTTAGTAACAGTGCTGTGTCTTAGTAATTCTAAGTCCATATATAGCAGGGAATACAGTATGCAACAAATGGTATCCATGCGCAATCAATGTATATGAATGCAAATATGCCGTTACAATATCCTATCAAGCTCTGGCATATAACGCCATACGGGCGATTTCCCCGTAGATTTTAAATCTACTCACCGTGATCTCGATCTACGTGTATCCGACCACCTGCTTCCCCTTCTATGCGGCGTCCGAAGTACCCTCCTGCGAACATAGAATTTACACCAAGTAATACACAAAAGCTAAAATCTTGCAAAAACGCGATATACCTCTTATACAAGAAACTAGCGTCGCAAACTAAACGCGTGTGTATACGTAACGTGTGTGCGTATGTCAAAAACCTTCGCGACACACTGTGGCACACAGCAACACGCTGTGACACACAGCAATACCAAACCTACTCATAGCGCACGTATCACGCAAGTCCCGCTACACAAATTATAGGTAATTTGGTCCCAGATTTTATCTGGAGCAAAAACAAGAAAAATAAATAAGACCAAATCTCTTATAATACCTATAGACAGCTACCTGCAAAGTTTCAACAAGTTCCAGAAAATTTGGGCCGGCCACCATAGGCTTGATATCGGCCAAGGCTAGGTGAAACTGGTCCTGGTTTTTACATTACACCCCTAGCACAAATTATAGCCTAGTGTATATGTTTGCTCGTCAAGAAAATAACCCCAGATATAACAGATTCTACGTATCATATAACTTGGTTTAAAACGTTTTAAAAACACTAATGGTACACAAGGGTATTTTAGTGCAAACTGGAACAAAGACTAGGTTTAACAGTATTAATAGCACTTAACTAAGTTAAAAAAAACCCTATGAACCCTAATTTAACAGAAATTCCACATAGACCACCAAAACAACCCAAAGCTCTCAAAACTCTTAAATATAGCTAAACTACCCCAGATTTTGCCCACAGTAAATACCCAAAAAACCAAACAATACCAAAGGATCCCAAACCACAACAGACACCTACCCTAAAAGTTTCAACCCCCAACTCACCTCAAAAACCGATCTCGCCGGAATTTCTCCTCTTGCCACCGGCTAAAACCGCCCAGGTTGGGTCTAAACTCCACTCACACACTCAGGGTACCTAGCACTACACTACTACCTTGTTTAGGTTTCACAAAGGGTCTCGGGGTAACAGCAGGTTACAATACTCAAAAACGACACTAAAATACGATATTGGCACAAAACTACGAATTTAAAGTTCTAGACTGAAGTTAAAGTGTAACATAACCTAAAAACAAGCTAAATAACAGTTAGGGGATTATACCTATACCAACTTGCTCCAAAGTCCAAGCTTTCCTAGCTCCATGGGTTGATTTGGGGTGTTAAATCAATTTATGTGAAAGAAATGTTGAATTTTTGATGAATTGAGGTGGAGATCTTGTAGATTTGGGTGAGGGTTTGGTGAGGGCAGAAGTGTTACTGTTTTGGAGAGAGAGGGAGAAGAAAATATGAGGGAAAAAGAATTGGTTTGAAAAAAAATGTGTAGAGAGTGAGATTAGTGTGAAGTCAACCATGTCCCTCTCTCTCTCCTCCATAAATACTTGTCATGCCTTGTCCCCCCAAGCCTGCTAGCCACCATTCTCTCTCTCCACAAGTCAACCCCAAAAGAACAATATATCATTTGTAAATTTAAATTTAAATTTTTTTTGAAAACTAATAATTTTGTTAATTATATTTTCTAATTAGTAAGATGGTTAAACTCCCATTACCACATAAACATGGTTTAACCCAAAATTTTGCTCTAGTTTATATGCACATGTGTGCAAGCCAAAATAAATTCTAATAAATATTCATTAATTTTTATAAAATATTTGAAAACCGTTTTGGTAAACTTTTTACGAAAACCCCTATATTAACGCATAATTAACCACTAATCGCATCCCAAGGTGTTACACTTTGTCCTACTAGTATGATCCGCATCATAATCCATGTAGTCAAATACATATCCTAAGGGCTTTACTAACATGTAATAGAGAGACAATCAGTGTACATGTTAAGATAAAGAGTAACCAGATAGCATACTATCATGTCGAGCAAGAAAGTCCTCCCTATGTATGTCCAAGCATCTACTATAATATACATCACATTTACAATAATGGCCTCGAGAGCATACAAATAACTAACAATCTCCCACTTGCACTAGGGCTATCTATAGCAGTGGTTGTAGTATCCCATACTAAACCATCTCATAAAAGTCTCTCTTGGGAAAAGGCCTTTGTGAGTGGATCCGTCGTGTTAACCTTAAAGTCTACTCTCCTAACTCCGATCTCCCCGGAGATCAACCATCTCCATTATCAGGTGATACTGCCTTCGAATATGTCTGGATTACCGATATGACGGGGGTTCCTAGGCATAAGCTACAACTCCATTGTCACACAATGGTAGGAATGAAGTTCATCTCATGAACTTATATACACCCAGACTGCCTCTTTGGTAGTATCATTGGCAGCGATGTATCGAGCGTTTATTGTCTAGTTTGCCACGGTATCTAGCTTGGAACTCTTCCAACATACCATCCCTCCGCTGAGGGTAAAGACAATACCTGTAACTGACATTCAGTCGACCTTACCATCCTGGAAGCTATCCAGTGATTCTCCCCATGATCGATTGATACCATCTCACTATACCTAGTAAGAATCCTAACATCCACTTAGATCTATCTCATAGATCCAAAACCCAGGATTTAGGAGGTATCATCTTGATCCTATATGGAGAATCCTTTTAATAAGAGGAAATTGACCGAGTGTAGCATAGGAAACTCCTTTCCTATCAAGAGTATGTCATCCACGTACTATACGAGGAAGACCACCTTACTCTACTACCTTTTGTATATACAAGGTTTATCTACTATTTTGATGAAGTCAAACGCTTTGACTATCACATCAAAACATATGTTCCAACTCCGCGATGTCTGCTTTAACCCGTAAATCAACTTGCACACGTTTTCGCTGCTCCCACTGTCTATAAAGCCCTCTGGCTGTATACTTATTGACGCTCTGTTCTAAATCAGTATTTATAAAAGCAGTCATGACACCCTATCGCCAGATATCATAGTCATGGTATATAGCAATGGCAAGTAGGATCTGGATGGACTTAAGCATAGCCACTGGAGAAAAGGTTTCATCATGAACCACACCTGATCGATGACGAGAACCTTTTTACAACAAGTCTAGCTTTGAAAGTCTCAACTTTTCTATCTACACCAAGTAATTTTCTTAAGATATACTTGCTCCTGATGGTGTTTTAACCCTTCAGATAAAGCATCCAAAGTCCATACTTTGTTGGTGTATATGGATTCCATCTCAGATCGCATAGCATCCAGCCATTCATACAGAGTCACCACTTTTGATGGCCTGCACAAAACCAGTTGGGTCATAATCCCATGATGCAATCCTCGCTCCCACTGTCATAAATAAAACCGAAGTGTCTCTCAGGTGAATGAGGAACCCTACTAGATCGGCGGAGAGGCTGAGGTTCGTCGAAAGCTATTGAATCTTCCGGTTCTACCAAATCTTCAGCTGTAGTTTGTATAGCTGGAACTCTTTCCATTTCTACCTCATGACCATAAATTTGTTTCCAAAATAAATTCTTTTTCTAAAAAGGTGGTCATGCCGAGAAATAAAACACCTTTTGTTCCTCGGTGCGGTAGAAGATATTCCCTTGTGAATGCTTGGAATATCCAACAAACTTCCACAGAACTAACCTTGCCTCGACCTTGTTCGGATTTTGCTTTTGGCATAGGCCGGACGACCCAAATATTAACTTACCTAAGAGATGGGCTCTTCCCTTACCATATCACATATGGAGTGGTAGGCACCTGATTTGATTGGAACTCTATTCAATAGGTATGCAGCTTCTCAAGTGCATAACTCCCAAAAGGAAATAGGTTACTCAGTAGTACTCATCATAGAGTGCACCATATCTAATAGGGTGCGATTACTCCGCCCCGATACACCGACGTGTTGTGGTGTATACGGAGGAGTAGTGCTGAGAGAGAATCTCATTCTCCTTTAGAATAGTCCAGGAATTACGTTCTCAAGTATTCTCCTCCCTGATCACATCAAAAGACATAATACTTATACACGTTTTGGTTCTCTACTTCTAACTTATATTCTTTGAATTTCTCAAAAGCTTCAGACTTGTGTTTCAACAGGAACATATGTTCGAATCTTGAGAAATTATCAGTGAATGTAATGAAGTACAAAGAACCGGTTCTTGCATGTGTAGGCAGGGGACTTACATACATCATCATGTATCAATCCCAAGAGTTCACTAACTCTTTCTCTGTTTCCAGTAAACGGGGCTATGGTCATTTTGTCTTTGTGACATGACTGGCAAGTTTCACAAGATGTAAATTCAAACTGATTTAAATATGCATCTTAATGTAACTTAGCTAGTCGGGTCGCATTGATATGACCTAGTCTACAATGCTTCAAGAAGGATTCATTCATTTCTAAACTCTTCTTCTTGTGTGTGTTTTGTATGTTAAAAACTGTAGTTTGATTTAGAACGTATATGCCATTAGATAACATGCCTGATCCGATCAACTCTTGATATAGGAAATGTTCAAAACATTATCCAACAATACAAAATTATATCCTTCTTTACTTAATAAAGAGACTGATATGATATTGTATATCAGGTTCGGTATCTAATAACATTCGTTCAGAATTAATGTATTTTGTAATACAGGGTGATAACCGCCAACACCTTGGCTGCAACACTTGCACCGTTTCCAATTCTTGAAACTTATCACCCATTCCCTGTTCTCTACCTGTCTGTAGCCCATGTAACAGATTACATTAATGGGATCCTGATCCGGTATCTCATACCCAGGACGTAGAGTACAGTGAGAAATAGTTCTCGGTAATGAACACACCGGAAGAAGATACATCATCATGCACTTTCTTCGTTTGGACGGCATGGGAATCCTGGTATTCCCCTATTTCCTGCTCAGTCTTATAACAATTATAAGTTGGAGTGGGACCAACGTTCCCCAGCATAGTATAACAAGTGGGTTCGGTCAATACATCCATATTACTATCTTGATTAAGGCCTGACATGGTCGCTACCTGGAGAGAGAGAGAGAAGAAAATACTTTAGCGTATGCTCTTGCAAGATCAGATTGGTTATTATTTTATCTAATCAGGATGGCTCCCATTGTTTTTATCAAATCTTCCTTCAAACCCTAAAAGGAAAGACTAACCGGGATTAATTACACTGTACAAGTTCGCCAATCTTTCAGCCAGGCCAGTGCCGGTACTTTGAGGGAGGTTCCCCGTGCTTTCGCACGGACCTAATTAAAATAAAACTCGTTTTCCCATAGGTATAACCCCGTTGACACCTTTCTAGACACCTACTTGATCGGCTGATTGTAAAGTGCAAGACTCTCCTAGGAGTAACTCTTACTCGCAGTGGGTATCGGGATCCAACTATCTCATAGAAGGTATGCAATCTCATTGCAATTTTCAACACTTGAAATTCCCGATAATATTTTGCCCCAAGCAATCTATGACCTTGACAAGGTCAACAAACCATAGACCGCAAGTTAAGTTTAACCCGTCATTACGTGATTGATTTAAACCCACCAGCACGACCCTTGACAAGGTCAACAAGACTGCACGATTACCCTAATCCAATCGCATCATATGCTTTGCAGATAAGCACTAATCAGCTACCGCACACTACGCCTTGAAAAGGTCAACAAACGCAACACGAATACTAAGTAGGACTTATCTGAAATGACGGAGGGCTACTACAGGTTTTTCAGAAAACCTATTATGTAATGAACTTGATATCGTTGTAGAAACAAGTGATTTTTGAAAAGGAGTGTTTTTGAGGCTTTCACTAGTTTTGCTAAAGAGGTCACTCCCGGTGAAGGGATCTCGGCTCTTTCCTTATCGAATAATGTGCAGGATATTTCACAAATACCACTATGCAAAGCAAAGACTACAAAAGCAATCAAAAACAAAACCGAGTGTTTTTAGCATCTTCTAGTTTCTCTAAAGTGGTCACTCCCGGTGAAGGGATCTCAGCTCTTTCCTTATCGAATAAGGTGCTGGATATTCTACAAGGAATACCGCTATGCAAAGCAAAAAATAGAGCTACCCTTTTTGAAAATTTGATTCTACAATATCTTTTAGGTTTCTTTTCTTTCATTAATCTCATTAATGAAGTCCCATCATTTATGCTTCCTAAGCATCACAGAAGAAATGAAAATACAACGTACGCTTATGCCATCCGCATTCACCACAGTGTCCCGTTATGCACCGTTAGGTTACTTAACTAACTGCATAGCGGGGCGGGACTAGCGCGGGTGCAAAACATAAGCAACATTTATTATATATCTCATATATAATGTATATCCATTCGTCTCAGAATCCACAGTGATCACATCATAGAGCAGCATAAGAAACATATGAAATATTGGATATACTAGGAGGTTCGTGTTTTATTTTGAGCCTGTATAAAACACGGATTCCACGGTCGCGATGAATAGCTAAACCCATATCCCTAGACCCCTACGAGAGTGGCAAGCAGCCCTACCAATTCTAGAGTTAGGAGACCCGGACTCGACTCCTCGAGTTGGTCTCCCACTGGACTCTAGAACCCCGTTACTTGTGCTCCCCTCATTGGGTCTATCCTAATGCGGAAAAGTAAATAATATACAACAATGGTAACATCATCCTCAACCCGGAAGTGCCCCAATAAAAGAATATTACATACAAAGACTATTACATGAATGAAAATAAAAACTCTAATCTCACATAAAACCCCTGGCTATTCAAAACGCGACGATCTAATATAACATATCACAACAATACATAACATCACATGTCATCAACGTAAGTAAATATATGTATCCCAATTGTCGTTGACATATAGAAACGAAACCGGCGATACACCAAATATTACACTTACGGTCGCAGAAAATAAAATATCAAACTACAACATTTGGAATCCATAATAACCTTAGACATCATAAACCCAAAATATCACATACTTTGGATTTCATGCCTAACTATACGAATTCCACATATTGTATCACATTCCAAAAATAACTAGACGATATTAGACATTCCGATCGAATCAACAAACACCCAAAATTACCCAAAAAGCTCAACACTTGAGCGTAGATTAAAATTATTTAGCACATGCCACAGTTCCGAACCAGCCGTAGAAGGGTCAACCAAGGCCTCACATGTGGCACCGCTGAACCACCACAAACCCTAGGGTTTATTGGCGGTTCTGACAGTCACATAATCGAGTTAGGGTTTCGTTCTTCTAGAGGGTCCATCGCATAACTTGCATGATGTTTTAATGCTCTTTAACTACGGAAAAATCCAAAGCTTGGAAAATTTTCCGGCAAGGGTTAAAGCGGGTATTTGATATCTAATCGAACTTTTTAACACCGTCTAAAGTAACCCGAAAAACAGTTAGAATTACTACGAAACACTCCGAGTTTCCTTTGCGGTAAGTTAACATCACATGAAAATTTAGCAAAATCAAACAACACCTGAAACACCAAAACCCAGAGACCAGAATACAGTAAAAATTTCAACCCCAGGCACCAATAAAAAACCGAGCAGGCCGGAATTTTACCCCATGTGGCCGGCCAAAATACGAGGGTTTGGGTTGAAATTTGGTCTATGTTCATGTTGCATCTCATACACCATTCTGCAGTTGTTTAAAAAAATTTTAGAGCTCATTTAAAATTCGACAGAACGCAGGTTTTGATGTTTTAAGTTTCGGAGTAGTTTCGGTTTAGTAATCCTACAATCCATCTAATTCTCTAGTTAGGCTCTGATACCACTGTAGGGATCTTGTGAACGACAGCAAGGTTTCGGAAGGTATCTTCCATGCCATTTTCAAAAATTTGCCGTTTTAAAGAACCCTAAAATAGAATCGTTAACTAGAGAATCATACGAAACTAAATGTAAACTACTTTACATCTAACTGAAAACGGAATACAACCTTTGTAGACCGGTCCTTCCCTTCAATTGCTCCTTGTAGTGGTCCCTTCGCTGCGATCATGGAACTCCCGGACTCTTGCATGGCTTCTCAAGGTGAAAGGAACGATCTTGCTTGAAGTCTTTGAGACCGAAGATGATCTACGTCGAGAAGACACTAACTCAAGCTACTACTTCACTAATGAGAGATTAGTGAAGATAACACCCTATACTAAAGTGCTAAACTAGTAGAGGATGATGAAGTAGGAAGTGGGCTCACTTTAGTTTTATTTTTCTCACAATATTTTCTCACTTTGGAAAAAAGTAGCAAGCTTATTCTCAAGGATGAAGATGATGAAGTCAAGAGATGAGAATGAACTAATGAGGTGAGAGAATCAACCATGCGTGAGTTTGTATCATATATCTAACTCATGTAGAGACATAACCATGGCTAAGTTATAATGGTTAAGTTAATAAATATATTTAGTAAATCAAAATTAGTGGACTAAGTCAATACATCCACAAGCTTCTACAAGCTTCATGCATGTGACTAATTATCCACTAATTTGGATTTACTTTAAATATCTAAACCCTATATTATAATTAGTATGGTGTAAGTCTAATACACCCATGTAGTGTGTGTCATCAACCATGACAAAAATACAACACAATTAATATACATCACATATATATTAAGTGTGCACATGTGAGAAAAATAAAAGCTTAAGTGAGCTAATATTAGTTAATGTAAACTAGTATATCAAATATACAATTATACACTAAATTATAAAATCAACACTTGATTTAATAATCCGGCTATATCACATATAACCAACTATATTATATATACCAACTTATCGAATCAACACTTGATTCGATAACCCGGCTATATCACATATAACCGACCGATACAAATATCACGAGAATAGAATACGGTATCACATACTAGTATTATTCTCGGTCCCTCACATATCACATATGTACTCCTACTTCGTTTTGCCTGAGCCAGTAAAAACTCTGTGTAGGACTCTAAAGACTTGTCAATACGCCGACAGTAAGTGATGATCACATCAAGCACTCACAAGCCGTCAGCAGTACTAGCTGGATGTAACGGCTACCCGGGTATTGAGCGATCAGAAGATCAACAAGCAAACCCGCTCTAGCTCCTGTAAAGCCTGTCAGTTACACTACCGTACAGTCCGGTCTCTTCGTCTAATATGTCGCATATCAAGTCTAGGGGTGGTAAACGTCAGACCCCAATAACTCAATAAGTCATGCCGATACGAAGCTCATAACGGGTCGAGAAACTACTAATAACACTTACCAGTAAATCTCTAAATCAACCCTGGCCAGGGACTTCCCTGTTATGGCCAATCGAGCACAGCGCAACATCAACCCCCAATACCGAGAAAGACGAAACCCCTCCTATCGCTCATTGCTTCCATGTGACTGGGGACTATACCCAAAAACCACCGTTTTGCAAGTCCTCTTAAACGTGGTAAGATGGAAATCAAATCACAGTAGGAATCACATAAGACTCTATGACGATCTCGGGTCTACAGACTAACATGTACCAGTGTCACCAGAGAACTGCTATCTGACGTGAGGTATAATACCATCTAGGAGTTCTCGGCGAGTCCTTCCAGTCTACCCAGTCTCCACTGAGCACCCGTATATCATCTCTGATGTCAAACACCAATAGATATGGGATCATCCATCGCCCATCTGTATGGGTCGAGAAGGTATACGCTAGTCTACTTTGGTATATCGATGCCCCATCTCGATTCACCCATGACTAGGGACATTAAAGGATGTACTTACCGACTACCTTTGTCCCACTAGTATGATCCGCATCATAATTCAGGTAGTCAAGTACACATCCTAAGGACTTTACCAACATGTAACAGAGAGACAATCAGTCTACATGTTAAGATAAAGAGTAACCAAATAGCATACTATCATGTCGAGCAAGAAAGTCCTCCTTATGTATGTCCAAGCATCCACTATAATATACATCACATGTACAATAATGGCCTCTAGGGCATACATATAACGAACAATAAAAATTAAAACCTCATGTTATCTCAAGTATGGTGTGAGTCTCATACACCTATATAGTATGTATCATCAAGCATGACACAATAAACAATAATATATATCACATATATATCATATGCATAAGTGAGAAAACGAAATACTTAAGTGAGCTTAATATTAGCTAATGTATGTTAATATATCAAATATATATTTATACATTAAATTATTAAATCAACACTTGATTTAATAATCCGGCTATATCACATATAACCGACTGATATCATATATATCAACTTATCGAATCAACACTTGATTCGATAGCCAGGCTATATCACATATAACCGACCGATATTACTTATCACGAGATTAGAATACGGTATCACACACGCGTATCAATCTCGATCCCGCACATATTACATATGTGCTACTACTTCGTTTCGCTTGAGCCAGGAAACCTCTGTGTAGGACTCTAAAGACTCTTTAATACGCCGGCAGTAGGTGATGATCATATCAGTCACCCACAACCCGTCAGCGGTACTAGCTGCACGTAACGGCTACCAGGGTATTGAGTGATCAGACGATCAACAAGCAAGCCTGCTCATACTCCTGTGAATCCAATAAGTAACACTACCGTACAGTCCAGTCTTTTCGTCTAATATGTCGCATATCTAGTCTAGGGGTGGTAAGCGTCAGAACCTAGTAACTTGATAAGTCATGCCGATATGAGGCTCATAACAGGTCGAGAAACTATTGATAACACTTACCAGTAAATCTCTGTATCAGCCCTGGCCAGGGACTTCCTGTTATAGCAAATCGAGCACAGCGCAACATCAACCCCCAATACCGGGATAGAAGAATCCCTTCCTATCGCTCATTGCCTCCATGTGACTCGGGATTGTACCTAAAAACTACCGGTTTGCACGTTCTCTTAAACATGGTAAGGTGAAAATCAAAGCACTGTGGGAATCACACAAGACTCCATGACGATCTCGGGTCTACAGACTAACCTGTACCAGTGTCACCAGAGAACTGCTATTTGATGCTAGGTATAATACCATCTAAGAGTTCTCGGCGAGTCCTGTTCAGTGTACCCAGTCTCCACTGAGCACCTGTATACAATCTTTGATGTCAAACACCAATAGATGTGGGATCGTCCATCGTCCATCATATGGTCAAGAAACGTATACGCTAGTGTACTCTGGAATATCGATGCCCTGTCTCGATACACCCACGACTAGGAACAATTAAAGGATGAACTTGCGGACTACCCTGGCACCACTAATATGATCTGCATCATAATCCTGGTAGTCAAGTATACATCCTAAGGGCTTTATCAACATGTGAGAGAAAGACAGTATCACAATACAAGTCTACATATTAAGATAAAGAGCAACCAGATAGCATACTATCATGTCGAGCAAGAAAGTCCTCTCTATATATGTCCAAGCGTCCACTATAATATACAATCATGTATAATAATGGCCTCTAAGGCATACATACAACTAACAATTTTGATGAAGTCAAACACTTTGACCGTAGCATCAAAACAGATGGTCCATCTCCGCTATGCCTGCTTTAGTCTACAAATAGACTTAAGCAATTTGCACGCTATCTACTGCTCCCACTGACTAAGACAACCCTCTGATAGAGTCATATACACGTACACTTTTAAATCCAATTTATAAAGACGTTATAATCATACTCATTCTAGATATCATAGTCATGAAAACAGCAGTGGCAAATTTTATCCATATGGACTTCGACACCGATTTTGAAGTAACAGTATCATTATAATCCTCATCGGGTATTTGATGAATACATGTTAACTACTAGCCTAGCCTTATTGGGTTAATACCTTTCCATTTTCACTGATCTCGAAAGATCTGCTTTCTCCTTATAGGTTTTACCCCTTTCAGGAGCACACAGCAAAGTCTATAATTTGTTGTAGTGCATGGAGTCCAATTTGGATAACATGGAATCCAGCCATCAGTTGGAAGTCACCACTTCTTATTGCAGGGTTCCTGGGCACTCTCAAGAGGTCTCACAAGGCATCAACCATGCCAATTTCAAAAATACGGTGCCGAGAAACCCTAGTGTACGGATCGTTGGCTAGAATTCTAGGCGATAAAGCGAGCTAGTTTACAACTAAACTATAAGATAACGGAAATACAACCTTTGTAGATCCGGTGCTCCGCCTCCATAGCTCCGCAATGAAGTCTCCTCGCTGTCCAAGTCGAACCCCGGGCTCTAGCGTCGACTTCATCGGAGAATAGACGGGCTAGGTCGTCGATGTCCATGCCGAAGATGATCTACGTCGAGGCATCGCTAGATCAAGCTCCACCTTCACCAAGCCATGAAAACTTGTGAAGGAAACATACTCTACTACTTGGCAAGAGGTAGAGGATGAAGAAATAGGAGGTGGGTTCACTTTAGATTTGGATTTCTCACTCTTTTTCATCACTTGCCATTGATGGAGGCAAGCTTTCTTCACTTGAAGAAATGAAGAAGAAGAAGAATAATGTTATGATAAGAATATTAAAATGAAAAGTAAAAAGAATACTTATCATAATTGAACCATGGTTTAGTGTAGAGAATTGATTAGGGTTAAGTGGAATGGTTAGGGTTAAGCATGAGACAAAATGGTTACAAAGTCAAAGTGTTCATGAAACTTCATGAATAAAACAAAACATGCCACCATTTTCTCATTTGCTTTTCTTTTTCCAAAAGAATAAATAAATGAATAAAATGAATAAGGAAAAAGTAAACCCTAACCATTTCATTAACCAAGGTTTAATTCTTTACACTTAACCAAAAGGCATGTATCATCAAACATGATACAAGCAAGTGCACAAAATCATATCGCATATGCAATGCGCACATCTGAGTGAGAAAATCCATCTTAAAGTGAACCAATACTAGTTAATGCAAAGCAATATATCAAATATATAATTATGCATTAAATCATTAAATCAACACTTGATTTAACGATCCGGTCATATCGCATACAACCGACTAATATCCAATGTATCGGTTTATCGAATCAATCTTTGATTCCATAACTAGGTTATATCGCATACAACCATTCGACACATTTATCGCGAGAATGGAATACGGTATCACATACACGTATTATTCTCGGTCCCGCACATATCTCATATGCGCTCCTATTTCGTTTCGCTTGAGCCAGGAAACCTCTGTGTAGGACTCTAAAGACTCGTCAATACGCCGGTAGCAGATGATGATCATATCAAACATCCACAAGCCGCAAGCGGTCTGCTAAACGTAACGGCCACCCTGGTATTGAGCGATCAGAAGATCGACGAGCAAGCCCGCTCACACTCCAGTGAATCCAACCAGTAACACTACCGTACAGTCCGGTCTGATCGTCTGATATGTCGCATATCTCGCCTAGGGGTGGTAAACGTCAGACCCCAATAGCTCGATAAGTCGTGTCGATATGAGGTCTATAACAATTCAAGAAACTACTGGTAACACTTACCTGTAAATCTCAGCAACCCTGGCCAGGGATTTCCTGTTATAGCCAATCGAACACAGCGCAACATCAACTCCCTATACCGGGAGAGACGAATCCCCTCCTATCGCTCATTGCCTCCATGTGATTCGGGACTGTACCCAAAAACCACCGTTTTGCACGCCCTCTTGGACGTGGTAAGATGGAAATCAAAGCACAGTGGGAACCACACAAGACTCTATGACGATCTCGGGTCAACAGACTACTCTGTACCAGTGTCACCAGAGAACTGCCATCTGACGTAAGGTATAATACCATCTGGGAGTTCTCGGCGAGTCCATCCAGTGTACCCAGTCTCCACTGAGCACCCGTATATCATCTCTGATGTCAAACACCGATGGATATGGGATCATCCATCGCCCATCTGTATGGGTCGAGAAGGTACACGCTAGTCTACTCTGGTATATCGATGCCCCATCTCGATACACCCACGACTAGGGACTTTCAAGGATGTACTTATGGACTACCATGTCCCCACTAGTATGATCCGCATCATAGTCCAGGTAGTCAAGTACACATCCTAAGGGCTTTACCAACATGTAATAGAGAGACAATCTGTGTACACGTTAAGGTAAAGAGCAACCAGATAGCATACTATCATGTCGAGCAAGAAAGTCCTCCCTATATATGTCCCAGCATCTACTACAATATACATCCAATGTACAGTAATGGCCTCTAGGGCATACATACAACTAACAATCTCCCACTTGTACTAGGACCATCTGTAGCAGTGGTTGTAGTATCTCATACTCAACCATCCCATAAAAGTCTCTCTCTGGGAACAAGCCTTTGTGAGTGGATCCGCCGTGCTGTCCTCTGAGTCTACTCTCCTAACCTCGATCTCCTTGGAGATCAACCATCTCCATGATCAGGTGATATTGCCTTAGAATATGTCTGGATCACTGATGGGACCGGCGTTCCTTGGCCTAAGCCACAACTCCATTGTCTCACAATGGTTGGAACGTAGTTCATCTCATAAACCAATATACACCCAAACAGCCTCTTTGGTAGCATCTTAAGTAGCGATGTATCCAGCCTTTATCGTCTAGTATGTCACGGTATCTAGCTTGGAACTCTTCCAACATACCGTCCCTTTACTGAGAGTAAAGACAATGCCTGTGACTGACATTCAGTCGTCTTTATCACCCTGGAACACTTCCAGTGATTCTCCCCAGGATCGATTGATACCATCTCACTACAACTAGTGAGAATCCTAACATCCATTTAGATCTATCTCATAGATCCAAAATCCAGGATTTAGTAGGTATCACTTTGATCCTATGCGGAGAGTCATTGTGATAAGCGGAGATTGATCGAGCGTAGCATAGGAAACTCCTTCCCTATCAAGAGTATGTCATCCACGTACTCTACGAGGATCGTCACCATACTCCTTACTATCTTTTTGTATATACAAGGTTCATCTACCATTTTGATGATGTCAAACTCTTTGACCGCTTCATCAAAACAGATGTTCCAACTCCGCGATGCCTGCTTTATCCTATAAAGCATCTTGCACACGTTTCCGCTGCTCCCACTGTCTACGAAGCCCTCTGGCTGTGTACTTATAGACGTTCTCTTCTAAAACATCATTTAGAAAAGCAGTCATGGCACCCAACCGCCAGATATCGTAGTCATGGTATGCAGCCGTGGCAAGTAGGATCTGGATGGACTTAAGCATAGTTACTTGAAAAGGTTTCATCATTATCCTCACCTGGTCAATGATGCAAACTTTAACAAGTCTAGCTTTGAAAGTCTCAACTTTTCCATCTACACCAAGTAATCTTCTCAAGATATACTTGCTCCTGATGGGGATTTAACCCTTCAGATATAGCAACCAAAGTCCATACTTTGTTGGTGTATAAGGATTCCATCTCAGATCGCTAAGCATCCAGCCATTCTTACAGAGTCCCACTCCTGATGGCCAGCTCGAAACTAGTTGGGTCATCATCTCATGATGCATTCCTCGCTCCCACTGTCATAGAGAAACCGAAGTATCTCTCAGGTGGGTGAGGAACCCTACTAGATCTGCGGAGAGGCTGAGGTTCGTTGGAAACTATTGAATCATTTGGTTTTACCAAATCGTCTGCTGTAGTTTGTATAGCTGGAACCTTTCCAGTTCTACATAACAGATCTTGCCTCGAGCTTGTCCGGATTTTGCTTTTAGACATAGCCCGGACAACCCCAAATCTTAACTAACTTAAGACATGGGCTCTTCCCATACCATATCACATATGAAGAGGTAGGCAACTGATTTGATTGGAACCCTATTCAATAGGTATGCAACTTCATAAATGCATAACTCCCTAAAGGAAACAGGTAACTCAGTAGTACTCATCATAGAGCACACCATATCAAATAGGGTGTATGTGCTCCGCCCCGATATACCATCGTGCTATGGTGTATACGGAGGAGTAATGCTGAGAGAGAATCTCATTCTCCTTTAGAATATCCAGGAATTCCGTGCTCAAGTATTCTCCTCCTTGATCACATCAAAGGACATAATACTTATACCGGTTTTGGTTCTCTACTTCTAACTTATATTCTGTGAATATCTCAAAAGGTTCTGACTTGTGTTTCAACAGGAACATAGGTCTGAATCTTGAAAGATCATCAGAGAATGTAATGAAGTATAAAGAACCGGTCTTGGCATGTGTAGACATGGGACCTACATACATCAACATGTATCATCCCAAGAGTTTACATAACTCTTTCTCTGTTTCCAATAAACAGAGCTATGGTCATCGTATCTTTGTGACATGACTGGCAAGTTTCACAAGATGTAAATTCAAACTAATTTAAATATGCATTTTTATGTAACTTAGCTAGTCGGGTCGCATTGATATGACCTAGTCTACAATGCCTCAAGAAGAATTTGTTCATTTCTGAACTCTTCCTCTTGTGTGTGTTCTGTATACTAAGAACTGTAGTTTGATTTAGAACATCAATGCTTTTAGATAACGTGCCTGAACCGATCAACTTTTGATATAGGAAATGTTCAAAACATTATCCAACAATACAAAATTTTATCATTTCTTTACTAATAAAGAGATAGATATGATTTTGTATATCAGGTTCGGTATCTAATAACATTCGTTCAGAATCAATGTATTTGGAATACAGAGTGACAGCGACCAACAGACTTGGCTGCAACACTTGCCCCGTTTTCTGCCTCATGAAACTTATCACCCGTTCTCAGTTCTTTACCTTTCTGTAGCCCTATGTAACATATTACATATTTGGGATCCTGATCCGGTATCAAATACCCAGGACGTAGAGGATACAGAGAAACAGTTCTTTGTAATGAACACACCCGAAGATGATGCATCAGTATGCACTCTCTTCGTTTGGGCGGCACGGGAAATCTGGTATTCCCCAATTTTCTGCTCTGTCTTATAACAATTACAAGTTGGAGCGGGACCAACGTTCCCCAGCTCAGTATAACAAGCAGGTTCGGTCAATATTCCGTATTATTATCTTAATTAAGGCGTGACATGGTCGCTACCAGGAGAGAGAGAGAGAAGAAAACACTCAGCGTGCGCTCTTGCAAGAATAGATTGGTTATTATTTTATCTAATCAGGATGGCTCCCACTGCTTTTTATCAAATCTTCCTTCAAACCCTAAAAGGAAAGACTAGCCGGGATTAATTACACACTACAAGTTCGCCAATCTTTCAGCCAGGCCAGTGTCGGTACTTTGAGGGAGGTCCCCCGTGCTTTCGCACGAACCTAATTAATGTAAACCTCTTTTTCCCAGAGGCTTAACCTCATTAAGACCTTTCTAGACACCTACTTGATCGGCTAATTGTAATGTGTAAAACTCTCCCAGGAGTAACTCTTACTCGCAGTGGGTATCGGGATCCAACTATCTCATAGAAGGTATGCAATCTCATTGCAAATTTCAACACTTGAAATTCCCGATAATATTTTGCCCCTAACGTGCTATGACCTTGACGAAAGCCAACAAACCATAGCCCGCTAGTCAAGTTCAACCCGTACATTTCTTGATCGAATTAAACCCACCCGCACGACCCTTGACGAAAGCCAACAAAGCCGCACGACTACCCTAATCCAATCGTATCGTATGCAGCAGATAAGCAGCATATAGCTACCGCACACTGCACCTTGACGAAAGCCAACAAATGCAGCACGAATACTATATACAACTTATCTGAAATGACGGAGGGCTACGACAGGTTTTTCTGAAAACCTAGTGCGTAATGAACTTGATATCGTTGTAGAATCAAATGATTTTAAAATGGAGTGCTTTTGAGGCTTTTCTAGTTTTGCTAAAGGAGTCACTCCCGGTGAAGGGATCGTCGGTCCTTTCCTCGTCGAATGAGGTGCGGGATATATCATATATATCACTGTGCAAAGCAAAAACTCTTAAAAGCAATCAAAAGACAAACCGAGTGTGTAGCATCTGCCAGTTATTGCTAAAGGAGTCATTCCACGTGAAGGGATCTCGGTCCTTTTCTCATCGAATAAGGTGCAGGATATATCACATATACCGCTGTGCAAAGCAAGAACTGTAGCTACCTGTTTTATTTTGAAATTCGATTCTACAACATCTTAGGTTTCTTTTATTTCATTAATCATATTAATGAAGTCCCATCATTTAAGTACCTAAACATCACAGATAAATACGACGTACACTTATGCCATCCGCATTCGCCTCGATGTCCCTTCGTGCACCGTTAGGTTAGGTAACTAATGGCAGAGCGGGGCAGGGCTAGCGCGGGTGTAAAACATAAGTAACGTCTATATAATATATCATATATACTATATACAGTATCTATCACAGAACATCACATGATCACATCACAGATATCGCAGCAGAAGAATCATATGAAATATTGGATATACTAGGACGTCCGTGTTTTCAATACGAGCCAGTATAAAACACGGATTCCACGGTCGCGATGAATAGCCAAACCCACACCCCTAGACCCCTACGAGAGCGGCAAGCAACCCTACCAATTCTAGGGTTAGGAGACCCAGACTCGACTCCTCGAGTTGGTCTCCCACTGGACTCCAGAACCCGGTTACTTGTGCTCCCCTCCTTGGGTCTATCCTAGTGCGGAAAAGTAAATAATATACAAAAGGTGACATCTTCCGCAACCTGGAAGTGCCCCAATAAAAGAATATTACATACAAGTTTTTACATGAATGAAAATGAAAAACACTCATCTCACATAAAAAAAACCCCGGCTATTCAAACACGACGATCCAATATAACATATCCAGCAACACATAACATCACATGTCATCAACGTAAGTAAATATGCGCATCCCAATTGTCGTTGACATATAGCAACGAAACCGGCGATATCACATATTACACTTACGGTCACAGAAAAGAAAGTGTAAAACTACAACAGTTGGAATCCGCAACATGCTCAGACATCGCATGCCTGACCAAATGAATTACTTAGACATCGCATGCCTAACAATCATAAACCCCGCATTTTAGTCTCAAAATTGAAAACACTTTTCAATATCAAGTCGGGCAATTCAACAAGATTCCCGACATCCTGATCGAATGCTCGTCGCAAACTTTAGTAGGCGGCCGCACCCCCGATACCGGCGACGAAGTGCACCAAGGCGGAACACCGCTACCGCGAGCACCCGAACGGATGCTTTCGGCGACGGGGTTCTCCTACAGTCACTCGGTCGGGGCTATGGAGTGAGGCTGTCTATTAAGTTTACCCGGCGAGTATCCGCGTACGCTACGTGATTGCGACGGACTTTTGATCACATCAAAATTCCGTGGCAACCGATCAAGTGAGACTAAACTGCTATGTTTATAACATTCATTCAGTTATCTCATAACAACTTGTGAATTCCAATTATTGTATCCCATTCCAGATAAATAGAAAATGTTAAACTTTCCGATCGAACAGTCAAACACCCAAGTTTTCCCGATACAGCTCAACACATGAAATAAGTCTAACAACATTCAGTTCGTGCCTCAGTACCAACGGTCCAGCCGTAGAAGGGTCAAGCCAACACCTCACATGTGGCACGCCGTACTGCCCCAAACCCGAAGGTTCAAAGGGCAGTTCAAGACGGACACATAATCGAGTTAAGGTTTGTTGTCTTCTAGAGGGTCCATCGCGTTACTTGCACTACTTAGAACGTCGTTAAACTACGGAAAAATCCAACACTTGGAAATTTCCCGACAGGGGAAAAATTGGGTATTTATATCCGGTCGAACTTTTTAACATATTCTAATATTTATCCGGAAAGCCACATAGACAAAATTTGATACCCCGATCGAAACACCGAATCCCCAAAACAACCCAGAAAATTCAACTCTAGAAAAATTATTAAAAATTCCCAGGAAAATCACCACTGGAAACTAAGAATTACTGTGCAAAAAACTTTAAATACTGTGGCCGTAAGGCCGCGGAACCGCCGCATGAGCCTTGCTCATGCCGCGGAACCGCGGTGATAAAGTGGAATTAGGCTGCCGAATTTCACAGTAACTCTTAGATATTCCTGATGTGTTTTCTGAATATTTTTAATCTGGAAAAAACCACGATTTTAGAAAATTTCCAGAGAGCATGGAAATTTTGGGGTTTCGGTTCGTTCGGACTTCAAATTCCGTCTAGACTTCGCCTAAGGCTCTAGCTAGTCTCTGATACCACTGCAGGGTTCCTGGGCACTCTCAAGAGGTCTCACATGGCATCAACCATGCCAATTTCAAAAATACGGTGCCGAGAAACCCTAGTGTACGGATCGTTGGCTAGAATTCTAGGCGATAAAGCGAGCTAGTTTACAACTAAACTATAAGATAACGGAAATACAACCTTTGTAGATCCGGTGCTCCGCCTCCATAGCTCCGCAATGAAGTCTCCTCGCTGTCCAAGTCGAACCCCGGGCTCTAGCGTCGGCTTCATCGGAGAATAGACGGGCTAGGTCGTCGATGTCCATGCCGAAGATGATCTACGTCGAGGCATCGCTAGATCAAGCTCCACCTTCACCAAGCCATGAAAACTTGTGAAGGAAACACACTCTACTACTTGGCAAGAGGTAGAGGATGAAGAAATAGGAGGTGGGTTCACTTTAGATTTGGATTTCTCACTCTTTTTCATCACTTGCCATTGATGGAGGCAAGCTTTCTTCACTTGAAGAAATGAAGAAGAAGAAGAATAATGTTATGATAAGAATATTAAAATGAAAAGTAAAAAGAATACTTATCATAATTGAACCATGGTTTAGTGTAGAGAATTGATTAGGGTTAAGTGGAATGGTTAGGGTTAAGCATGAGACAAAATGGTTACAAAGTCAAAGTGTTCATGAAACTTCATGAATAAAACAAAACATGCCACCATTTTCTAATTTGCTTTTCTTTTTCCAAAAGAATAAATAAATGAATAAAATGAATAAGGAAAAAGTAAACCCTAACCATTTCATTAACCAAGGTTTAATTCTTTACACTTAACCAAAAGGCATGTATCATCAAACATGATATAAGCAAGTGCACAAAATCATATCGCATATGCAATGCGCACATCTGAGTGAGAAAATCCATCTTAAAGTGAACCAATACTAGTTAATGCAAAGTAATATAACAAATATATAATTATGCATTAAATCATTAAATCAACACTTGATTTAACGATCCGGTCATATCGCATACAACCGACTAATATCCAATGTATCGGTTTATCGAATCAATCCTTGATTCGATAACTAGGTTATATCGCATACAACCATTCGACACATTTATCGCGAGAATGGAATACGGTATCACATACACGTATTATTCTCGGTCCCGTACATATCTCAT
Source organism: Agapanthus africanus (assembly GCA_030015575.1). NCBI lineage: Eukaryota > Viridiplantae > Streptophyta > Magnoliopsida > Asparagales > Amaryllidaceae > Agapanthus > Agapanthus africanus. Next base: position 116,610,003 of record CM057346.1, on the reverse strand, counting down.
ATGCGCTCCTATTTCGTTTCGCTTGAGCCAGGAAACCTCTGTGTAGGACTCTAAAGACTCGTCAATACGCCGGTAGCAGATGATGATCATATCAAACATCCACAAGCCGCAAGCGGTCTGCTAAACGTAACGGCCACCCGGGTATTGAGCGATCAGAAGATCGACGAGCAAGCCCGCTCACACTCCAGTGAATCCAACCAGTAACACTACCGTACAGTCCGGTCTGATCGTCTAATATGTCGCAAATCTCGCCTAGGGGTGGTAAACGTCAGACCACAATAGCTCGATAAGTCGTGTCGATATGAGGTCTATAACAATTCGAGAAACTACCGGTAACACTTACCAGTAAATCTCAGCAACCCTGGCCAGGGATTTCCTGTTATAGCCAATCGAACACAGCGCAACATCAACTCCCTATACCGGGAGAGACGAATCCCCTCCTATCGCTCATTGCCTCCATGTGATTCGGGACTGTACCCAAAAACCACCGTTTTGCACGCCCTCTTGGACGTGGTAAGATGGAAATCAAAACACAGTGGGAACCACACAAGACTCTATGACGATCTCGGGTTAACAGACTACTCTGTACCAGTGTCACCAGAGAACTGCCATCTGACGTAAGGTATAATACCATCTGGGAGTTCTCGGCGAGTCCGTCCAGTGTACCCAGTCTCCACTGAGCACCCGTATATCATCTCTGATGTCAAACACCGATGGATATGGGATCATCCATCGCCCATCTGTATGGGTCGAGAAGGTACACGCTAGTCTACTCTAGTATATCGATGCCCCATCTCGATACACCCACGACTAGGGACTTTCAAGGATGTACTTATGGACTACCATGTCCCCACTAGTATGATCTGCATCATAGTCCAGGTAGTCAAGTACACATCCTAAGGGCTTTACCAACATGTAATAGAGAGACAATCTGTGTACACGTTAAGGTAAAGAGCAACCAGATAGCATACTATCATGTCGAGCAAGAAAGTCCTCCCTATATATGTCCCAGCATCCACTACAATATACATCCAATGTACAGTAATGGCCTCTAGGGCATACATACAACTAACACTTATGGCCTGCTGATAACTAGTAAGGTCATCATCACATGATGCAAGCCTCTTAGTCACCATCTACGAGAAAACCGAAGTATCTCTCGGGTGGCAGAGGTCACCTACTAAATCTGTGGAGTAGCTATAGTATTTCAGGGTCAATTGAATCTTCAGGTTTTACTAAACTTTTGGTAACCATTTGTGGTTATGGAATCACTTCAAGTTCTACTATACTCCCACTAATTTATTTTGCAAGAAATTCCTTAACCAAGGAGGTGGCGAGTCAAGAACAAAACATTTTTGAACTTGAAAATGGTAGAAGCTAGCTGTCGCGAAATCTTGGGATAACCCACAGACTGTTATTATCGAAACGTGCCTCGAGTTTATCCGGATTATGTTTTTAAACAAAAACCAGATAACCCCATATCTTAACTACTTTAAGATGAATACTATTCTATATCACATATAGAAAAGAGGCACTTGATTAGGTGGAACCAGGATCAATTGATATGCATTTATTTCTAATGCATCCCCAAAATTGAAGAAGGCAACTCAGCATTACTCATCATGGAGCACACCAGTGGATGAGCAATCTGAGAGAGAATCACATTCTCATTACGAAATACCTGGTACCAACCCTATGTCCGTATGAACATCAAACGACATACGTCAATATGTACAAGTCCTTAGAGTTTACTAACTCAATTTCCGTGTACTGTTAATTGAAAAACATTCTTTTGGTTAAAAGTGTAGGTTTCCTAGGCACTCTCAAGAGGTCTCACAAGGCATCAACCATGCCAATTTCAAATTTTAACGTGCCGAGAAACCCTAAACTACGGATCGTTTGCTAGATTTCTAGGCGAAAAGATAACTAGTTAACAATTAACTAAGAGATACGGAAATACAACCTTTGTAGATCCGGTTCTCCACCTCCATAGCTCCGCAATGAAGTCTCCTCGCTGTCCATAACAAGTCCCGGGCTCTAGCGTCGGCTTCATCGGAGAATGGACGGGCTAGATCATCGATGTCCATGCCGAAGATGATCTACGTCGAGGCATCGCTAAATCAAGCTCCGACTTCACCAAGTGATGAAACTTGTGAAGAAAACACACTCTACTACTTGTCAAGAGGTAGAGGATGAAGAAATAGGAGTTGGGTTCACTTTAGAATTGGATTTCTCACTCAAATCATCAATCCACCATTGATGAAGAAAGCTTTTCTTCAAGTAGAAGATCAAGAAGAAGAAGAAGATAAATATGATAAGTTTTTATAATAAGAATAATAAAAGCATTCTTATCATAATCTTTACCATGGTTAAGTGTAGAGAGTGAACCAAGGTTAAGTGAAATGGTTAGGGTTAAGCATGAGACAAAATGGTTACAAAAGTCAAAGTCTTCATGAAGCTTCATAATAAGAACAAAGAAAGCCACCATCTTTTCTCTTTTGCTTTTATTTTCCAAAACTAATAAATAAATAAATGAATGAATAAATAATCATAACCCTAACCATTCTTACAACCATGGTTCAATCATCACACAAACACAAGTGAACATGTATCATCAAACATGATACAATCAAGTGCACAAAACTATATCGAATATACAATGTGCACAAACAAGTGAGAAAATCCATTTAAAGTGAACCAATATTAGTTAATGCAAAGTAATATATCAAATATATAATTATGCATTAAATCATTAAATCAACACATGATTCAATGATCCGGTCATGTCGCACACAACCGACAAGTATACTATGTATCGACTTATCGAATCAACCCTTGATTCGATAACTAGGTTATATCGTATACAACCATTCGATACATACATCGTGAGAATGGAATACGGTATCACATACACGCATTATTCTCGGTCCCGCACATATCTCATATGCGCTCCTATTTCGTTTCGCTTGAGCCAGGAAACCTCTGTGTAGGACTCTAAAGACTCGTCAATACGCCGGCAGCAGGTGATGATCATATCAAGCACCCACAAGCCGCAAGCGGTCTGCTAAACGTAACGGCCACCCAGGTATTGAGCGATCTGAAGATCGACGAGCAAGCCCGCTCACACTCCAGCGAATCCAACCAGTAACACTACCGTACAGTCCGGTCTGATCGTCTGATATGTCGCATATCTCGCCTAGGGGTGGTAAACGTCAAACCCCAATAGCTCGATAAGTCGTGTCGATATGAGGTCTATAACATTTTGAGAAACTACTGGTAACACTTACCAGTAAATCTCAGCAACCCTGGCCAGGGATTTCCTGTTATAGCCAATCGGACACAGCGCAACATCAACTCCCTATACCGGGAGAGACGAATCCCCTCCTATCGCTCATTGCCTCCATGTGACTCGGGACTGTACCCAAAAACCACCGTTTTGCATGCCCTCTTGGACGTGGTAAGATGGAAATCAAAGCATAGTGGGAACCACACAAGACTCTATGACAATCCCGGGTCAACAGACTACTCTATACCAGTGTCACCAGAGAACTGCCATCTGACGTGAGGTATAATACCATCTGGGAGTTCTCGGCGAGTCCGTCCAGTGTACCCAGTCTCTACTGAGCACCCGTATATCATCTCTGATGTCAAACACCAATGGATATGGGATCATCCATCGCCCATCTGTATGGGTCGAGAAGGTATACGCTAGTCTACTCTGGTATATCGATGCCCCGTCTCGATACACCCACGACTAGGGACTTTGAAGGATGTACTTATGGATTACCATGTCCCCACTAGTATGATCCGCATCATAGTCCAGGTAGTCAAGTACAGATCCTAAGGGCTTTACCAACATGTAACAGAGAGACAATCAGTATACATGTTAAGGTAAAGAGCAACCAGATAGCATATTATCATGTCGAGCAAGAAAGTCCTCCCTATATATGTCCAAGCATCCACTACAATATACATCCTATGTATAGTAATGGCCTCTAGGGCATACATATAACTAACAATCTCCCACTTGCACTAGGGCCATCTGTAGCAGTGGTTGTAGTATCTCATACTCAACCATCCCATAAAAGTCTCTCTCTGGGAACAGGCCTTTGTGAGTGGATCCGCTGTGTTGTCCTCTGAGTCTACTCTCCTAACCTCGATCTCCCTGGAGATCAACCATCTCCATGATCAAGTGATACTGCCTTAGAATATGTCTGGATCACTGATGGGACCGGCGTTCCTTGGCATAAGCCATAACTCCATTGTCACACAATGGGAGGAACACGGTTCATCTCATGAACCTGTATACACCCAGACAGCCACTTTGGTAGCATCTTAAGTAGCGATGTATCCTGCCTTTATCGTCTAGTATGTCACGGTATCTAGCTTGGAACTCTTCCAACATACCGTCCCTGCACTGAGGGTAAAGACAATGCCTGCGACTGACATTCAGTCGTCTTTATCACCCTGGAACCCTTCCAGTGATTCTCCCCAGGATCGGTTGATACCGTCTCATTACAACTAGTGAGAGTCCTAACATCCAATTAGATCTATCTCATAGATCCAAAAACCCAGGATTTAGGAGGTATCACTTTGATCCTATATGGAGAATCATTGTGATGAGCGGAGATTGATCGAGCGTAGCATAGGAAACTCCTTCCCTATCAAGAGTATGTCATCCACGTACTCTACGAGGATCACCACCATACTCCCTACTACCTTTTTGTATATACAAGGTTCATCTACCATTTTGATGATGTCAAACTGTTTGACTTATCCATCAAAACAGATGTTCCAACTCCGCGATGCCTGCTTTATCACATAAAACATCTTGCACACGTTTCCGCTGCTCCCACTGTCTACGAAGCCCTCTGGCTGTGTACTTATAGACACTCTCTTCTAAACATCATTTAGAAAAGCTGTCATGACACCCAACCACCAGATATCGTAGTCATGGTATGTAGCCGTGACAAGTAGGATCTGGATGGACTTAAGCATAGCTACTTGAAAAGGTTTCATCATTATCCACACCTGGTCAATGATGCAAACTTTTAACAAGTCTAGCTTTGAAAGTCTCAACTTTTCCATGTACACCAAGTAATCTTCTCAAGATATACTTGCTCCTGATGGGGATTTAACCCTTCAGATATAGTAACTAAAGTCCATACTTTGTTGGTGTATAAGGATTCCATCTCAGATCGATAAGCATCCAGCCATTCTTACAGAGTCCCACTCCTGATGGCCAGCTCGAAACTAGTTGGGTCATCATCTCATGATGCAATCCTCGCTCCCACTGTCATAGAGAAACCGAAGTATCTCTCAGGTGGGTGAGGAACCCTACTAGATCGGCGGAGAGGCTGAGGTTCGTTGGCATCTACTGAATCCTTTGGTTGTACCAAATCATCTGCTGTATTTTGTATAGCTGGAACCTTTCCAGTTCTACATTACAGACTTTGCCTCGAGCTTGTCCGGATCATGCTTTTAGACATAGGCCGGACAACCCCAAATCTTAACTTACTTAAGACATGGGCTCTTCCCATTCCATATCACATATGAAGCGGTAGGCAACTGATTTGATTGAAACCCTATTCAATAGGTATGCAACTTCTCAAGTGCATAACCCCCTTAAGGAAAAAGGTAACTCAGTAGTACTCATCATAGAGCACACCATATCAAATAGGGTGTATCTGCTCCGCCCCGACATACCATCGTGCAATGGTGTATACGGAGGAGTAATGCTGAGAGAGAATCTCATTCTCCTTTAGAATAGTCTAGGAATTCCATGCACAAGTATTCTCCTCCCTGATCTCATCATAGGACATAATACTTATACCCGTATTTTGGTTCTCTACTTCTAACTTATATTCTGTGAATATCTCAAAAGGTTCGGACTTGTGTTTCAACAGGAACATATGTCTGAATCTAAAGAGATCATCAGAGAACGTAATGAAGTATAAAGAACCAATTCTGGCATTTGTAGACAGGGGACCTACATACATCTTCATGTATCATCCCAAGAGTTCACTAACTCTTTCTCTGTTTCCAGTAAACGGAGCTATGGTCATCTTATCTTTGTGACATGACTGGCAAGTTTCACAAGATGTAAATTCAAACTGATTTAAATATGCATCTATATGTAACTTCAGCTAGTCGGGTCGCATTGATATGACCTAGTCTACAATACCTCAAGAAGGATTCGTTCATCTCTGAACTATTCCTCTTGTGTGTGTTCTGTATACGAAGAACTGTAGTTTGATTTAGAACATTAATGCTTTTAGATAACGTGCCTGAACCAATCAACTTTTGATATAGGAAATGTTCAAAACATTATCCAACAATACAAAATTTTATCATTTCTTTACTAATAAAGAGACTGATATGATTTTGTATATCAGGTTCGGTATCTAATAACATTCGTTCAGAATCAATGTATTGGTAATACAGGGTGACAGTGACCAACAGACTTGGCTGCAACTCTTGCCCCGTTTTCTGCCTCATGAAACTTATCACCCGTTCTCAGTTTTCTACCTTTCTGTAGCCCTATGTAACTGTTACATATCTGGGATCCTGATCTGGTATCATATACCCAGGACGTAGAGGATACAGAGAAACAGTTCTTTGTAATGAACACACCCGAAGATGATGCATCATCATGCACTCTCCTCGTTTGGGCGGCACGGGAATTCTGATAATCCCCAATTTCCTGCTCTGTCTTATAACAATTATAAGTTGGAGCGGGACCAACGTTCCCCAGCTCAGTATAACAAGCGGGTTCAGTCAATATTCCGTATTATTACCTTGATTAAGGCATGATATGGTCGCTACCTGGAGAGAGAGAGAAGAAAACACTCAGCGTGCGCTCTTGCAAGAATAGATTGGTTTTTATTTTATCTAATCAGGATGGCTCCCACTGCTTTTTATCAAATCTTCCTTCAAACCCTAAAAGGAAAGACTAGCCGGGATTAATTACACACTACAAGTTCGCCAATCTTTCAGCCAGGCCAGTGTCGGTACTTTGAGGGAGGTCCCCCGTGCTTTCGCACGAACCTAATTAATGTAAACCTCGTTTTCCCAGAGGCGTAACCTCGTTAACACCTTTCTAGACACCTACTTGATCGGCTAATTGTAATGTATAAAACTCTCCCAGGAGTAACTCTTACTCGCAGCGGGTATCGGGATCCAACTATCTCATAGAAGGTATGCAATCTCATTGCAAATTTCAACACTTGAAATTCCCGATAATATTTTGCCCCTAGCTCGCTATGACCTTGACGCATGCCAAACAACCCATAGTCTGCTAGTCAAGTTCAACCCGTACATTTCTTGATTGAATTAAACCCACCCGCACGACCCTTGACGCATGCCAAACAACGCCGTACGAATACCCTAATCCAATCGCATCATATGCTAGCAGATAAGCACTAGTTAGCTACCGTACACTACGCCTTGATGCATGCCAAACAACCGCAGCACGAATACTAACTAGTACTTATCTGAAATGACGGAGGGCTACGTCAGGTTTTTCTGAAAACCTATTGCGTAATGAACTTGATATCGTTGTAGGATCGAATGAATTTTGAAATGGAGTGTTTTTGAGGCTTTTCTAGTTTTGCTAAAGGAGTCACTCCCGGTGAAGGGATCGTCGGTCCTTTCCTTGTCGAAGGAGGTGCGGGATATATCATATATATCACTGTGCAAAGCAAAAACTCTTAAAAGCAATCAAAAGACAAACCGAGTGTGTAGCATCTGCCAGTTATTGCTAAAGGAGTCACTCCCTGTGAAGGGATCTCGGTCCTTTCCTCATCGAATAAGGTGCAGGATATATCACATATACCGCTGTGCAAAGCAAGAACTGTAGCTACCTGTTTTATTTTGAAATTCGATTCTACAACATCTTAGGTTTCTTTTAATTCATTAATCACATTAATGAAGTCCCATCATTTAAATACCTAAACATCACAGATAAATACGACGTACACTTATGCCATCCGCATTCGCCTCGATGTCCCCTCGTGCACCGTTAGGTTAGGTAACTAACGACAGAGCGGGGCAGGGCTAGCGCGGGTGTAAAACATAAGTAACGTCTATATATAATATATCATATATACTATATACTGTATCTATCACAGAACATCACATGATCACATCACAGATATCGCAGCAGAAGAAACATATGAAATATTGGATATACTAGGACGTCCGTGTTTTCAATACGAGCCAGTATAAAACACGGATTCCACGGTCGCGATGAATAGCCAAACCCACACCCCTAGACCCCTACGAGAGCGGCAAGCAACCCTACCAATTCTAGAGTTAGGAGACCCGGACTCGACTCCTCGAGTTGGTCTCCCACTGGACTCCAGAACCCAGTTACTTGTGCTCCCCTGCTTGGGTCTATCCTAGTGCGGAAAAGTAAATAATATACAAAAGGTGATATCTTCCGCAACCTGGAAGTGCCCCAATAAAAGAATATTACATACAAGTTTTTACATGAATGAAAATGAAAAACACTCATCTCACATAAAAACCCCCGGCTATTCAAACACGACAATCCAATATAACATATCCAGCAACACATAACATCACATGTCATCAACGTAAGTAAATATGTCCATCCCAATTGTCGTTGACATATAGCAACGAAACCGGCGATATCACATATTACACTTACGGTCACAGAAAAGAAAGTGTAAAACTACAACAGTTGGAATCCGCAACCTCCATAGACATCGCATGCCTAATCAAATGAATTCCTTAGACATCGCATGCCTAACAATTATAAACCCCGCATTTTAGTCTCATTATCGAAAACACTTTTCAATATCTATTCGGGCAATTCAACAAGATTCCCGACAGTCTGATCGAATACTCGTCGCAAACTTTAGTAGGCGGCCGCACCCCCGATACCGTCGACGAAGTGCACCAAGGCGGAACACCGCTGCCGCGTGCACCCAAACGGATGCTTTCGGCGACGGGGTTCTCCTACATTCACTTGGTCGGGGCTATGGAGTGAGGCTGTCTATTAAGTTTACCCGGCGAGTATCCGCGTACGCTACGTGATTGCGACGGACTTTTGATCACATCAAAATTCCGTAGCAACCGATCAAGTGAGACTAAACTGCTATGTTTATAATATTCATTCAGTTATCTCATAACTACTTGTGAATTCCAATTATTGTATCCCATTCCAGATAAACAGAAAATGTTAAACTTTTCGATCGAACAATCGAACACCCAAGTTTTCCCGATACAGCTCAACACATGAAATAAGTCTAACAACATTCCGTTCGTGCCTCAGTACCAACGGTCCAGCCGTAGAAGGGTCAAGCCAACGCCTTACATGTGGCACGCCGTACTGCCCCAAACCCTAAGGTTCAAAGGGCAGTTCAAGACGGTCACATAATCGAGTTAAGGTTTGTTGTCTTCTAGAGGGTCCATCGCGTTACTTGCACTACTTAGAACGTCGTTAAACTACGGAAAAATCCAACACTTGGAAATTTCCCGACAGGGGAAAAATTGGGTATTTATATCCGGTCGAACTTTTTAACATATTCTAAAATTTATCCGGAAAGCCATACAGACAAAATTTGATACTCCGATCGAAACACCGAATCCCCAAAACAACTCCAGAAAATTCAACTCTTGAATAAATTTTAAAAATACCCAGAGAACTCAGAACCAGAAACAATGAATTACTGTGTAACAAGTTAGGGCTGACGTCATACATCCGCCGCGGAACCGCCGCATAAGCTAGGCTTATGCCGCGGTTCCGCCGCCAAAATCACTGTTCATGAAAAAAAAATTCCGCCGTAATTCTTAGAATTCCCTGCTGAGTTTTCTGCATATTTTTAATTTGGAAAAATCCACGATTTTAGAAAAAGTACAGAGAGCAATTTTAGGGTTTTGGTTTTGATTCGATCGGAGTTCAAATTCCGTCTAGACTTCGCCTAAGGCTCTAGCTAGGCTCTGATACCACTGTAGGTTTCCTAGGCACTCTCAAGAGGTCTCACAAGGCATCAACCATGCCAATTTCAAATTTTAACGTGCCGAGAAACCCTAAACTACGGATCGTTTGCTAGATTTCTAGGCGAAAAGATAACTAGTTAACAATTAACTAAGAGATACGGAAATACAACCTTTGTAGATCCGGTTCTCCACCTCCATAGCTCCGCAATGAAGTCTCCTCGCTGTCCATAACAAGTCCCGGGCTCTAGCGTCGGCTTCATCGGAGAATGGACGGGCTAGGTCATCGATGTCCATGCCGAAGATGATCTACGTCGAGGCATCGCTAAATCAAGCTCCGACTTCACCAAGTGATGAAACTTGTGAAGAAAACACACTCTTGTTAGTGTATATGCCCTAGAGGCCATTACTGTATCATACTGGTTTGTATATTACTTAATGGATGCTTGGGATATTCACCTTGTATATACAATCTTGCTCAAAATAGTAGTATGCTACTTGGTTTGTTTCTACTTCAATGTGTACATGTGTTTATTTTTGTATATCGCCTATACACATTAGTAGAGCCCTTAGGATCTTTGCTTGATTACCAGCGATGTGATGGCCGTCACACTAGTGGGGCTGGGTAATCTATAAGCACATCCTTATGCAGGTCCCTGGTCGCAGGACTATCGAGACAAGGCATCGATACTCCGGAGTAGACCAGCGCATGCGCTTCTCATCCCAGTGTGGGAGACGGTCTGTCCCACAGCCGTCAGTACGTCGTACTTGAGATAGTATGCGGGTGCTCGTTAGGTTACGGGTACACTGGACAGGACTCGTCGGGAACTGACTAGTTGGTATTATACCTATCGTCAGTTATCAGTTCCCAGGTGACATGAGTACAGCTTAGTCCGCTGACTTGACACTGTCACTTCGCCTCGGGTGTGTTCCCACTGTACTTTGATCACTACCCTACCACGGCTCAAAGGAGTCGTGCAAACAGGTGGTGGTTGGGTGCAGTCCCGAAGCACTTGGAGGCAGTGACGGTTAGACAGGATTCGTCTCTCCCGGTATTGGGGGTTGACATCGCGCTGTGTCTAGGAGAGCCATTACACGAGTAGTCCCTGGCCAGGGCAAACGAGATATACTGGTAGGTTTCCAGTGTTATCTCAGGGTGTATTGGGCTTCACTCCGGCACGACTTGTACCGCTATTGGGGGACTGACGTTTACCGCCCCCTAGGCCCGCCATGCGATGTATCAGACGAACAGACCGGACTGTACGGAGAATGTCACACTCAGGCTCAGTAGGAGTTCAGATGGGTTTCGCCTCGTCGGTCTTCTTGTCGGCACTACCTGGGGACCGTTACGCACAGCTAGTGCCGCTTGCGGTCTGTGGTTAAACCCACTGCCAGCGTAGTGTCGAGTCTTTAGAGTCCCACGCAGAAAGCTTTTCGCCTTTAGGCAAAAGAGTAGAGGTCGCATGGTATTGCGACAGGTCGCATGGTTTTGCGACAGGGTTCGGTCACATCCGTGCACTTGTGCACGTACAGTGTCCGGACAGTTTACACTAGCGGGCTTTGGTTTAAGCCACATCCTAGTGTACCTTATGGGATTGGATTTATCCAGTTTGCATTCGTGTTCCTCGGAACGCGGATGCGGGTGTGTATGCACAGTTGACAGGGAGGCAGAGGCAGCGGATTCTCATTAGGGTTGTTGACAGTTGACCGTTGACTTTTTGACTTTATGCTCAACCCTAATGAGAATATGATATGTGATTAACTATTATATTAATTAAGTATTATGGTGATATGGTTGTTGACTTGTTGACTTTTGTGGACTTGTTGACTTTGGTGACTTGTTGACTTTTGTTGACTTGTTGACCGATTGACTAGGCTTGACTAGTTGACCATCATGATAACCATGGTTATCATTTCATGCCAAAGACTTTTTCTTGCTTGCTCATTTGAGTAAAATGAGTGCATGACATGATAAGCTTATGGTTGCTTCAAACCATCACACAAGACTTTTTTGATATGATGAGTTATGATCACTTTGGATTATGAGAGGGTGAGAGACAAAATACTTGCTCATTCTTTCTTGCTCATTCTCTCTCTTGTTCTTGAGCTCTCCTCTTGCTCTCACCCTCAACCTCTTGCTCCCTCTCTTGATCTATGGTTCTCTTGTCTCATGAGTTGAGAATCAAGAACCATAGATAAAATCCCATTCTAAATCATCTCTACTCATTCTAGTTCACTAGGTTTAGCAAACCAAGTGAACTAGTTTCTTCAAAGAACGAAGAAGGAGCTAAAGGTTGGAGCTTTCAAGTGGATCTATCTTCGGCGTACGGAGACAACGAGAAGGAGCCATCGAACCACCATCGGAGCTCGAAGAGAAGGAGTTCAAGTGTAGGTATAACCATCTCTATCCGAGTAGCTAAATATCTTTAGCTTAGTATGCTAGTTTTAGTTTAGGTAAAGATCCCGACCTAGCTTAGTCCATGTTGCCTCTTGCGTTAAAATTTTGATTTTATACCGTTTCCGCCTCCCCGTAAGAACCGGGGGTCGCAACGTGGACTTACAGTGGTATCAGAGCCTAACTAAACTTAAACTAGCTTGGTAGTGAAGTGTAACGAAGTTCGGAACCGGAAAAATCCAAAAACCAAACTTTTACAAAATCTGAGTTTCTGTTGAAATTTTTTTGGCTCAAAATGAAAAACTTTACACTTGTAAATTCGGCTCAGGGTTTTGTGTGAACACCCAAGAAAAACGATACAGTAATTCGTCAAAACCGCCGCCCTTCCGCCGCGTGAGCTAGGTATCCGCCGCGGAACCGCCGCGCTTTGTCGTCTTCTCTGCATCGTTTTTCGTGCAGTGTGTGTCTGTGTTGGTTTTGGGATTTTTGATATATATTATATGTGCCCAGATTTTCCAGAAAAGAAATTTCCTTTTGGGGTCCTATAATTCCGTATTTTTCCGAACTTCACTGCACTTTGACTATGATGGTTATATCTGTGATGTTTGCATGTATTGAACGTCGGCTAATCGCTATAAGTCGATTGGTCGGGGTTATACATGATCTGTAATGTGCTGGAATGTGTATATAAATATGTTGGATTGTCGCGGGTGAATAGCCGGGGGTTATGAGACGAGAGTTTTCTTTTCTTGCAATTCATGTAAATTTGTAAATTGATGTAATAATTATTTGTATGGCCGCACAACCGGGAAGGGGTTGTAGCCGTCATTGTATAATTTCTTTTTACTGTTTTTGCTCCTAGGATAGACCCATGGAGGGGTGCACAAACTACCGGGTATGCCGAAGTGTCGAGTGGCCTACTCATGGAGATGAGGGAGGTTGCTACGCTTCGGGTACTTGGCGGGTAGTTTGCCGCACCCGTAGGGGTCTTGGGTGGGGTTTTGGCTATTCACCGCGACCGTGTTATCTGTTTTTGTTACAGGCTCGTACAAATTACAGATTGCTAGTATATCCAATGTATTTATCTGTGATCTGAAATGTTTATCATTGCAGTATACCTATATATGATATTATTTAGGCGTTGCTTATGTTTTACAGACGCGCTAGCCCAGCCCCCGCTCTATCGTTAGTTAAGTAACCTAACGGGTAATGATGGGGCCCAGTGGCGAATGCGAATGGCATAAGCGTACGTCATATTTTGGTTGTTTTCTGCAATGGTAGGATTAAATGATGGGACGCATTAAAAGAACTAATGCAAGAATATCACGCATTAAAAGAACTAATGCAAGATAATAAACCAAGTTAAAGTCGTTGGAACACTTTCGAAAAACCACTCGGTTCTTTTCAAAAACAACTTTTAAATGCGGTGCTTGAGCCACTCCTTTTAAAAGCTATCTCGTTCCATCGACCAAATCAAGTTCACTACGTTCACGGTTTTGCCAAAACCATTCGTAGCCCTCCGTCGTTTCGTATGAATATTCAATAGTATTCAAGCTGTGTTTGTTGACCTTCGTCAAGGCATAGTGATTGGTAGCTATTGGGTATTCATATGTAGCATAGATAGATGCGTTGGTTTGGGACATTCGCATTACCTTGTTGACCTTCGTCAAGGGTATATACGGGTGGATTCAAATTAACCTGGATAATGACGGGCAGAACTTGACATGTGACTTATGATTTGTTGACCTTCGTCAAGGTCATAAGAGCATGGGGCAAAAATCTACATCGGGAGTTTCATAAGTACTGAAACTTGCTAGATTTGCATACCATTTGGAGTGTGATGATTCTGGTAGGATTCCTTCAGTTTCGTCACGCGATGATATTTGGATCCCGATCCTACTGTGAGTATATGCTACTCCTCGGGAAATTTCTCACTTAACGATCAATGCTATAAACCTAGTAGGTGCCTAGAAAGGTGTTAGCGGGGCTACGCCCCCAGGGAAAAGAGGTTCTCTAATTAAGGAACTTCGCGAAAGCGTTGGAAAACCTCCCTCGAAGTACCGACACCGGCCTGGCTGAACGGTTAAGCAAGTATTGTACGGTGGGATTGATCCTGACTAATTCTTCCTTTATGGTTTGAGGAGGGATTCGAGAAACAGTGGGAGCCATCCTGTTTAGACAAACTAAAAACCACTCTAAACTTGCAAGAGCATCATGCTGAGTGTTTCTTCTTCTCTCTCCTAATTGCAGCGACCATTCAACATGACTGGACTTAAGTTACTCCTAGATAAAAACAAACTGACAGGGCCAAACTACAAAGATTGGCTCAGGAATGTCAAGATAGCAATCACTTATGACAAGCTGGGGTATCTTCTTACCACCAAAGCTCCCCCTGTCCCTGGTCCAACTTCTAGTGTCGCGGATAAGGAAATCCGCAAGACTTGGGAGATTGATAGCGTGAAGGCCAAGTGCCTCCTGCTTGCCTCGATGGACAACGAACATCAGAGGAGGCATGAGAATATGGACATGGAGTCCATATTGCTCCATACAAAAGAACTGTATGGAGAGCAATCACGTATCGCAAGATACGAAGCGTCGAAAAAGTTATTTTCGACAAGAATGGCCGTCGGATCATCAGTAGCCGAGCACGTGCTAAAGATGATCGGCTTCATTAAGGAGCTCGCTGACCTAGGGATCACATTGTAGAGTGAGCTATATACGGATATAGTTCTCCAGTCCCTTCCTTCCACTTACGCCCAGTTTATACTGAACTTCAACTTACAAGAAAAAGAGGTTGAACTTTCAGAGCTCCTCAACATGCTGAGGAGCGCAGAGGGCACCCTACAGAAAGGTAGGGATACATCCACTTTGTTTGTAGGAGGATCATCTTCTTCTAGGTCCAAGGCGAAAGCCAAGGGAAAGAAGAAGAAGGCCCCCGCCAAACCAAGGGGCGGTGTTAGTAAAGTGGATACGAAGGGAA
This sequence comes from Agapanthus africanus, assembly GCA_030015575.1. Classification (NCBI taxonomy): domain Eukaryota; kingdom Viridiplantae; phylum Streptophyta; class Magnoliopsida; order Asparagales; family Amaryllidaceae; genus Agapanthus; species Agapanthus africanus. The sequence continues at coordinate 116,594,665 of CM057346.1, read as the reverse complement.
AAGGTAAAGCAACAAAGATAGCGGGGAAGCTTGTGGATAAGGAAGAATGCTTCTATTGTCATAAGAAAGGACACTGGAAGAATGATTGCAGGGCCTGGAAGGCCAGAACACAGGAATTGAAGCAGGTTGCAGCTTCAGCTTCAGGTGTGTATGTTATTGAAAACTGTCTTTCAATAAACTCTACTTCCTGGGTATTGGATACCGGATCAGGATCTCATATCTGTAATTCTTTGCAGGCGTTGAGAAACCGTAGGGTTTTGAAGGCAGGTGACATGACCCTCAGAGTTGCAAACGGAGCTAGCATGGATGCTAAAGCCGTGGGGGACTATCACCTGGGAATGTCAGATGGACATGTTTTGGTTTTGCGTAATTGCTTTTTTGTACCCAACGCAACTTGTAATATCATTTCTGTATCTTTAGTTTCTAAAGAAGGTTATGAATTTGCGTTTGTAAGTAATGTTGTAAACATTCACCTTAATCAAGTTTTGATTGGGTCAGGTACATTGAGTAATGGTATATACGTATTAAACCAACCACAGATTTTCAACGTCCAGAATACACACAAAAGAAAGTCTCCAGAACTAAATCAGACTTTCTTATGGCATTGTAGATTGGGTCACATCAATGAGAGAAGGTTGACTAAGTTACATACAGAAGGATATTTGAATGCGTTCGAATATAAATCGTATGCCACTTGTCAATCTTGTCTCAAAGGAAAGATGACAAAGACTCCGTTTACTGGACAAGGAGTAAGAGCAAGCGAGCTCTTAGGACTCGTACACAGTGACGTGTGCGGTCCAATGTCTACACATGCCCGAAGCGGACATTCTTACTTCATTACTTTTACGGATGACTTCTCAAGGTACGGTTATGTCTTCTTGATGAAACATAAGTCCGAGGCCTTTGGAAAATTCCAGGAGTATAAGAATGAAGTAGAGAAACAGACCGGCAAAAGTATTAAGATTCTAAGATCGGATCGAGGTGGAGAATACTTAAGTGCCGAATTCCTGAATTACTTAAAAGAGAATGGTATTCTCTCTCAGCTTACTCCTCCATACACTCCGCAACATAACGGTGTATCGGAGAGACGGAACCGAACCCTATTGGATATGGTTCGGTCCATGATGAGTAACGCTGAGTTACCGCGATCATTCTGGGGATATGCACTAGAAGCAGCTGCGTATCTCTTGAACAAGGCTCCCACCAAGACTGTGCCTACCACCCCATATGAGATGTGGACTGGGAAGAAACCCTGTCTAAAGTATCTTAAGGTATGGGGATGTCCAGCTTTTGTAAAAAAGCAGCATGCGGACAAGCTTGAGGCACGTTCAGTACAGTGTAAGTTTGTGGGATACCCAAGGAACTCCAGGGGGTATCTTTTCTATTCCGCTGAGGAACAAAAGGTTTTTGTTTCTCAGCATGCCCGCTTCTTGGAAACTGAGTTTTTGGAAACCCAGATAAGTGGGAGCACAATAGAACTGGAAGAAGTTCCAGAACCACAGACTGTTACTGAAAGCTTAGTGGAACCAGAGGGTTCAACAGAACAGGACATTCCTGCGCCACTCCGCAGGAGTAGTAGGCAGTCTCATCCGCCCGAGAGATACTACGGTTTTCTCATAGACGGGGATAGAGAGGATTGCATCATAGATTATGATGAGCCTACTAGCTTCCATCAGGCCGTTCAGAGCGTTGACTCAGTGAAATGGCTGGATGCAATGCGGACCGAAATGGAGTCCATGTACACCAACAAGGTATGGACGTTGGACATTGCTCCAGACGGGGTAAAACCCGTAGGATGCAAGTGGATCTTCAAAAGGAAGATTGGTGTAGATGGACAGGTTGAGACCTATAAAGCTAGGCTGGTAGCAAAGGGTTTTCGTCAAAGACCTGGCTTGGACTACGACGAAACCTTTTCTCCAGTAGCCATGCTGAAATCCATTCGGATCCTTCTTGCCATTGCTGCCTTCCACGATTATGAGATCTGGCAAATGGACGTAAAGACAGCTTTTCTAAATGGAAATTTAGAGGAGTGTGTCTATATGGACCAGCCAGAGGCTTTCATTCAGAGTGGGAGCAGCGGAAAGGTGTGCAAGTTGCTTAAGTCCATCTATGGACTAAAGCAGGCATCGCGGAGTTGGAACATCTGCTTTGATGAGACGGTCAAAGAATTTGGCTTTATCAAAAATCCAGATGAACCATGCATCTATAGTAGATTTGTAGCGAGAACTGTAGTATTCCTCGTTTTATACGTGGATGACATTCTCTTAATAGGAAATGACATTCCTATGCTACAATCTGTCAAGGGGTTCTTGTCACACAGGTTCTCCATGAAAGACCTGGGTGATGCCTCATACATTCTGGGTATCCGGATCTACCGTGACAGATCCAAGAGGATATTAGGACTTTCGCAGTCCAGGTACATCGACACCATACTGAAGAGGTTCAGTATGGAAGATTCCAAGCGCGGTAACCTACCGGCTTGTCACGGGATCACCCTCTCTAAAGAGATGTCTCCCAAGACTGATTTAGAGAGGGATCGCATGTCTATTATACCCTACGCTTCTGCGGTAGGCTCTATAATGTATGCGATGTTGTGTACCAGACCGGATGTAGCTTATGCACTGAGTGTGGTAAGCCGGTATCAGTTAAACCCTGGGGAGAAACACTGGATAGCGGTAAAGAACATTCTCAAGTACCTGAGGAGGACTAAGGAGATGTTCTTGGTGTATGGCGGAAAAGACCTCCAGATCGAGGCCTTTGCTGACTCCAGCTTCCAGAGTGACAAGGATGATTCCAAGTCCATGTCGGGTTTTGTCTTTACCCTCAATGGAGGGGCGGTGTGTTGGAAGAGTTCCAAACAGGAAACCGTTGCAGACTCGACGATGGAAGCGGAATACATCGCTGCATCTGATGCCGCAAAAGAAGCTGTCTGGATGAGGAAGTTCTTGAAAGAACTTCAGGTGGTTCCGTCCATTGTTGATCCAATACCTCTGTATTGCGACAACAACGGGGCTATAGCATTAGCGAAGGAACCCAGGTCCTATCAGAGATCCAGGCACATCTTGAGGCGGTATCACCTGATCAGGGAGATCGTAGATCGCCAGGAGATCGAGGTTCGGAGAGTCGCTTCAGAAGATAACACTGCAGATCCATTCACCAAGGCCCTGCCCCAGACTCAGTTCGAGCGGCTGATCGAGATGATAGGTCTTCGATACGCCAGTACATGGCCTTAGTGCAAGTGGGAGATTGTTAGTGTATATGCCCTAGAGGCCATTACTGTATCATACTGGTTTGTATATTACTTAATGGATGCTTGGGATATTCACCTTGTATATACAATCTTGCTCAAAATAGTAGTATGCTACTTGGTTTGTTTCTCCTTCAATGTGTACATGTGTTTATTTTTGTATATCGCCTATACACATTAGTAGAGCCCTTAGGATCTTTGCTTGATTACCAGCGATGTGATGGCCGTCACACTAGTGGGGCTGGGTAATCTATAAGCACATCCTTATGCAGGTCCCTGGTCGCAGGACTATCGAGACAGGGCATCGATACTCCGGAGTAGACCAGCGCATGCGCTTCTCATCCCAGTGTGGGAGACGGTCTGTCCCACAGCCGTCAGTACGTCGTACTTGAGATAGTATGCGGGTGCTCGTTAGGTTACGGGTACACTGGACAGGACTCGTCGGGAACTGACTAGTTGGTATTATACCTATCGTCAGTTATCAGTTCCCAGGTGACATGAGTACAGCTTAGTCCGCTGACTTGACACTGTCACTTCGCCTCGGGTGTGTTCCCACTGTACTTTGATCACTACCCTACCACGGCTCAAAGGAGTCGTGCAAACAGGTGGTGGTTGGGTGCAGTCCCGAAGCACTTGGAGGCAGTGACGGTTAGACAGGATTCATCTCTCCCGGTATTGGGGGTTGACATCGCGCTGTGTCTAGGAGAGCCATTACACGAGTAGTCCCTGGCCAGGGCAAACGAGATATACTGGTAGGTTTCCAGTGTTATCTCAGGGTGTATTGGGCTTCACTCCGGCACGACTTGTACCGCTATTGGGGGACTGACGTTTACCGCCCCCTAGGCCCGCCATGCGATGTATCAGACGAACAGACCGGACTGTACGGAGAATGTCACACTCAGGCTCAGTAGGAGTTCAGATGGGTTTCGCCTCGTCGGTCTTCTTGTCGGCACTACCTGGGGACCGTTACGCACAGCTAGTGCCGCTTGCGGTCTGTGGTTAAACCCACTGCCAGCGTAGTGTCGAGTCTTTAGAGTCCCACGCAGAAAGCTTTTCGCCTTTAGGCAAAAGAGTAGAGGTCGCATGGTATTGCGACAGGTCGCATGGTTTTGCGACAGGGTTCGGTCACATCCGTGCACTTGTGCACGTACAGTGTCCGGACAGTTTACACTAGCGGGCTTTGGTTTAAGCCAGATCCTAGTGTACCTTATGGGATTGGATTTATCCAGTTTGCATTCGTGTTCCTCGGAACGCGGATGCGGGTGTGTATGCACAGTTGACAGGGAGGCAGAGGCAGCGGATTCTCATTAGGGTTGTTGACAGTTGACCGTTGACTTTTTGACTTTATGCTCAACCCTAATGAGAATATGATATGTGATTAACTATTATATTAATTAAGTATTATGGTGATATGGTTGTTGACTTGTTGACTTTGGTGACTTGTTGACTTTTGTTGACTTGTTGACCGGTTGACTAGGCTTGACTAGTTGACCATCATGATAACCATGGTTATCATTTCATGCCAAAGACTTTTTCTTGCTTGCTCATTTGAGTAAAATGAGTGCATGACATGATAAGCTTATGGTTGCTTCAAACCATCACATAAGACTTTTTTGATATGATGAGTTATGATCACTTTGGATTATGAGAGGGTGAGAGACAAAATACTTGCTCATTCTTTCTTGCTCATTCTCTCTCTTGTTCTTGAGCTCTCCTCTTGCTCTCACCCTCAACCTCTTGCTCCCTCTCTTGATCTATGGTTCTCTTGTCTTATGAGTTGAGAATCAAGAACCATAGATAAAATCCCATTCTAAATCATCTCTACTCATTCTAGTTCACTAGGTTTAGCAAACCAAGTGAACTAGTTTCTTCAAAGAACGAAGAAGGAGCTAAAGGTTGGAGCTTTCAAGTGGATCTATCTTCGGCGTACGGAGACAACGAGAAGGAGCCATCGAACCACCATCGGAGCTCGAAGAGAAGGAGTTCAAGTTTAGGTATAACCATCTCTATCCGAGTAGCTAAATATCTTTAGCTTAGTATGCTAGTTTTAGTTTAGGTAAAGATCCCGACCTAGCTTAGTCCATGTTGCCTCTTGCGTTAAAATTTTGATTTTATACCGTTTCCGCCTCCCCGTAAGAACCGGGGGTCGCAACGTGGACTTACAACTCTACTACTTGGCAAGAGGTAGAGGATGAAGAAATAGGAGTTGGGTTCACTTTAGAATTGGATTTCTCACTCAAATCATCAATCCACCATTGATGAAGAAAGCTTTTCTTCAAGTAGAAGATCAAGAAGAAGAAGAAGATAAATATGATAAGTTTTTATAATAAGAATAATAAAAGAATTCTTATCATAATCTTTACCATGGTTAAGTGTAGAGAGTGAACCAAGGTTAAGTGAAATGGTTAGGGTTAAGCATGAGACAAAATGGTTACAAAAGTCAAAGTCTTCATGAAGCTTCATAATAAGAACAAAGAAAGCCACCATCTTTTCTCTTTTGCTTTTATTTTCCAAAACTAATAAATAAATAAATGAATGAATAAATAATCATAACCCTAACCATTCTTACAACCATGGTTCAATCATCACACAAACACAAGTGAACATGTATCATCAAACATGATACAATCAAGTGCACAAAACTATATCGAATATACAATGTGCACAAACAAGTGAGAAAATCCATTTAAAGTGAACCAATATTAGTTAATGCAAAGTAATATATCAAATATATAATTATGAATTAAATCATTAAATCAACACTTGATTCAATGATCCGGTCATGTCGCACACAACCGACTAGTATACTATGTATCGACTTATCGAATCAACCCTTGATTCGACAACTAGGTTATATCGCATACAACCATTCGATACATACATCGCGAGAATGGAATACGGTATCACATATACGCATTATTCTCGGTCCCGCACATATCTCATATGCGCTCCTATTTCGTTTCGCTTGAGCCAGGAAACCTCTGTGTAGGACTCTAAAGACTCGTCAATACGCCGGCAGCAGGTGATGATCATATCAAGCACCCACAAGACGCAAGCGGTCTGCTAAACGTAACGGCCACCCGGGTATTGAGCAGTCTGAAGATTGACGAGCAAGCCCGCTCACACTCCTGCGAATCCAACCAGTAACACTACCGTACAGTCCGGTCTGATCGTCTGATATGTCGCATATCTCGCCTAGGGGTGGTAAACGTCAGACCCCAATAGCTCGATAAGTTGTGTCGATATGAGGTCTATAACTTTTCGAGAAACTACTGGTAACACTTACCAGTAAATCTCAGCAACCCTGGCCAGGGATTTCCTGTTATAGCCAATCGGACACAGCGCAACATCAACTCCCTTTACCGGGAGAGACGAATCCACTCTTATCGCTCATTGCCTCCATGTGACTCGGGACTGTACCCAAAAACCACCGTTTTGCACGCCCTCTTGGACGTGGTAAGATGGAAATCAAAGCACAGTGGGAACCATACAAGACTCTATGACGATCTCGGGTCAACAGACTACTCTGTACCAGTGTCACCAGAGAACTGCCATCTGACGTGAGGTATAATACCATCTGGGAGTTCTCGGCGAGTCCGTCCAGTGTACCCAGTCTCTACTGAGCACCCGTATATCATCTCTGATGTCAAACACTAATGGATATGGGATCATCCATCGCCCATCTTTATGGGTCGAGAAGGTATACGCTAGTCTACTCTGGTATATCGATGCCCCGTCTCGATACACCCACGACTAGGGACTTTAAAGGATGTACTTATGGACTACCATGTCCCCACTAGTATGATCCGCATCATAGTCCAGGTAGTCAAGTACAGATCCTAAGGGCTTTACCAACATGTAACAGAGAGACAATCAGTATACATGTTAAGGTAAAGAGCAACCAGATAGCATATTATCATGTCGAGCAAGAAAGTCCTCCCTATATATGTCCAAGCATCCACTACAATATACATCCTATGTATAGTAATGGCCTCTAGGGCATACATATAACTAACAAAAAGAAACCAAAAGTTTGTTGTTTATGCAAAACCTGATAATTTTCCTCAATAGCAACAATTGCTCCGAAAACCGACTTTGAGGATAAAATCATCCATTTTCAATTCTTTGCTCCTTCTCAGCATCTGTAACGCCCTAGAGATGTGGAATTATAATCCGGTATCTATATACCCATGTCACGTCCCGAAATTTCGGAATATGACCGGCACTTAGACTACGAATGTCTCAAGGCGTACGTATTCTAAGTAAGCCGAAAACCCAGAAATCCAAACCAAGAAAAGTAGTAGAGTGAAGGAAAAACCATTTCAAATCAACCAGTATGCAACATAATATACAACACCTAAAGGCGAGGATCACAACAGAAAAGAAAACTCCAATAAGCATGAAATCCATAGAAATATAATGCGCGACTCTAAAGTCGAAAGGATAAACATCACTGGTTCCTATCTCAAATAAGTACATGTTTGGTTGATGGAACTTCTAGATACAACTGAAATATAATATACAATGTATAATGATGGGTATGATACAAATAAACCCACCTACTAGCAAGTCACCCGAAAGAAGCAGTGCCCGCAAAGCCGTAATGAAACCTGTACGGCAAGACCTGCAAGAAACTGGGGCACAACGGGGGTGAGTTGCCAACTCGTAAGTAGAAAAAGATCTACGAACAGAAAATCGCATGTATGACGCAATCCTAGGTCATACGATCATAATATAATCCTCAAATATATAACCAGCAGCCTATAACAAGACTAGGGTAAATATCTAACCCAAGTGTAATCCCATGTGCCCGTATCAGTGCCTCTGGTAGCAATGTATCATAGGGATAATGTATGAATGCATGAAACAGAATGCATGTACTGAAGAAAACTGCTTTCATTAATCAGTGAGATTTCTGTATTTTAAGAAATGAGGTACCATAAATGAAATCAGCATAAAACAGTGCCCAGCATCGACACAAAACAAGTGTCCAAATATCTCGATATCTCCGTGTCACAATCTCTGTACCTCAAAATCTCAAAATCTCAATATCTCAATCACAATATCTAGGGCGCCGTCAGTCCAGACCGGCCCCTACCATCCATCTCAAGACCACGACGGTATCCTCCGGATATCCGACGCGTCGGGTAAAATCACCGGTCGGTAGTGCTCCCCTGTCAGGCTCAACGCCATCTCCTGTGATCCTCTTGCCCCGGGGTACCGCACCGGGCCCACCATGTACCCAAAACGGTTCCTCCACTCCTCAAATCGGGTCTCGAAATCCATCAGCAAACTCATGGTGGACGACTCATACATCTTGGGAAAACCGCACTTTTCATTTAAAAAGAGAGAAAGCAGTTTATATAAGTTTTGCGGTTTTCCCCCAAATCCAGAAAATATCATGGAAATCCGAATCTAAATCAACAATAGCATGTAAAACCTTGAATATAAGCATGAGAATCCATGAATGCGGCATATAATGAATAACAGTATGCATGAAGTGACAGGTAATAACTACAATGTCAAGCTGGCATATCAGGCAAGTACACTAATGTCATGTCACTACCAGCTAACAAGCTAAATCAAGCAATAATATTCTCTAAGTGTACGTGACATGGAAATTACCGATGAAGATGTGTGTGAGCCGGCAAATAAGTGTACGTGGTACATACGCATCATCGGTAATGGTGCTGGTGTCCTAACAGCATGATGTCAACAATGAAATATGAATCACAACAAGTATGCGATGCGGAGCAACAATAATAATGTGCGGGAGCTGAATGCTAAACACAAGGGGTAGCTAAACTGCATCTAATGTCATAAGAGTCATGCAGCTACCCAACTATAGAGCTGAGCTAATAGGCTAACTGCAGGTAAGGGAAACCGCCTAACCTCCGAGTCGATACATATATATACATATATAGTCGGTGATCCCGCCTCGATAATATTACATCCGATACCATATCTCTATAGTCAATTATTCCCAAATCAAGAGTGCGGATCAAACATCAAATTATAGATCGTACGTAAATCCGTTGTACGGCATCCCCAAATCTGGGTACGGGTCAATATCACATTCGTCATATCATTCATCTGGTATTCTCTTTATCAAATATCATAATCTGGGTACTGACCTACGTCTAGTACAATTCTAATATCATCACTATAATCATGATCTGACTATTGATCGACAGTCTCGTATAAATCGATATCGTCAGCACATATCATCACAAAGGAGTATGCATCGCCCGATACGGCCTATCATAAACATCTTGTCATATCATATCATATCTCCTAACATAATCACATGTCGATCATTTTATATATATAAATCACTATCCGTATGGCATCATCATCCAAAATCCGCTAAAGCATCAAGACGTATCTCAAATATGAATTTTACCATATCACCGATATCATAATCTCGGATCAAATATCATCGACTCATCTCAATCCCAAGTATCATCCTCAAATCCATATGTGAACACATAGTCCCATACCCATATGAACACATATCTATATAGAATCCCATAAGCACATATGAAATAAGGATGTATGCAAGTATGTATGTGTGTATGTGTATGTGTAGTGCACCAACTACTCGGTTTCGTAACCTATCATCAATCCAACACACTGATATCCATCTTAACATTATCATTAATCCCAAATAACATATAATAATTGTTGGTGTGTATACGCATCCGTATACATCACCACGAACTGCGGGGGTGCTATACGCCATCCACCCGACTTTTCCCCGTAGATATAAATCTACTCACCTAGCTTATGTGTGCCGGTGCCGATGTCGCCATTTGCATCTCCAACGCCTCGACGCCACGTGGGGTACCTACAAGGATATCACAGGCTAAAACACATGAAAACCATGTTGGAAACCAAAATGGTGCACGCTACGCCCATAGGTAAAAACCTGTGGCCTCGCGTGCGAACACAGCCAATATCCCTCTGCCGTTGGCGTTCAAACGCCACCCGACAGAAACAAATCATCGAATACCAAAATCCATACGAAAACAAGTCGTAAATTATGCGCCAACTCAAGAAAATCAACCCAGATTCTACCCTGATTGGAACCAGACAAAACTAGACATACCTGGGGTCAAGTTTACAGGAAATAGAGCCGTGCATAAAAAACGAGGCAGTTCCCTACTGCTCTGGCCGCAAATTGCGGCCAGGGGGAATTAATCTGCGGCCTGGAATGGGTTTTGTGGGCTAGGTCTTTGGGTGTTGGTTTCTATTTGCCTGCATATCTCACTGCCAAGTCAATTTTATTTTAGGGTATCTCGGGTTGTAGCAGATTCCAGAAAGGTCGCAAAATTGACAAAATTGCTAATTTACACTAACACGAATAAATCTAGTATTTGGGTGAAATCTGGAACAATCTTGGGTTAACTGGTCTCAAATACCCCTAATAAGGCTACTCTAACATTCAAAACCATCTCTTGGCCAAATCTCACTCAATTTACCTAAAACTAGCACTAACTCACATAATAACACTAAATTTCAGCTATATAACCAGAACTTGGCAAGATAGGAGTTGGGTTGCAAGATTATACCTCAAGGAAATCCTAGAATGTAGGAGAAGAGAGGATGAAGGAAGGAGGAAGGGCTGTTGCTGCTGTGGAGCTGCTGTGTTGCTGCAGTTGCTGATGCTGATGCTGTTTTCTGGGCTGAAGCTGCTGCTGTTGTTTTATTTTTGTGATGTTGGTGTTGCTGTAGCAGCAGCAGTGGCTGTTGTTGTTTTGTGTAGTGTTGTGGCTGATGTTGTTGGGGTATATGATGGTGTGGAGGCTGTTCTTGCTGTTGTTGCAGTTGTTGCTAAAGCTGGTTCTGTAGCTGCTGCTGCTTGCAAATTCCTTTTGTTTTTCTTTTGCTGTTGCAGCAGCTGCTGTGGCTGTGGTTTTGTTGTGGGGGGGGTTGTTTTGTGGCTGATGTAGGGTGAAGTGTTGTTGTATGGTGGAGTGTGAGAGTGGGAGATGTGAGGGTAGGATGTGAGTGATGAGAGGGAGTGATATGAGTGAGAGGGGGTGTGAAAGAGCACAAAGGGTATTGAAGAATGAGATGGATCATGGCACACCCTAGCCACCTCTCTCTCTCTTAATAAATGCACAACCATCATGGCTCTCCCTCTCTCCTACACAAGTCAACCCTAACCTTAACCAATTTTTAACAAAGCTAAACCCTTAATTAACCTACTTAACTTAACCAAAAGGTTTAAGCCACCTTGGTCATCTAAGCATGGTTCAAGCCTAGGCTCAACCCTAGCTAACATGCACACGTGTGTGCAGTCGAGATAAAATTCCGATAAAATATTCATAAAACCAGATAAATCATCAGAAACCGATTTTGGTAAACTTTTTACCAAAAACCCTACATTAAACACAACTACTACTAAATAACATATTTTAGAATTTCCATAATTTTTTTCCAGAATTGTCCCCATTTATCGGTATTTAATTATACCGAAATATTAAAATATTCATTAAAAATTAATATTAAATTATGAAAATTCCCAAAAATAATATTTTATTTTTTTTGAAATGTTACAACCCAAGAGTTGAAGTTTATTGAGAACAGTTTTTCAAAACAAAGACACACAAGATATCCAAAACATCAAAATGTTTCAGAGTTGGGTATTCATAGTATTGCCTTTTCATTGCCCAGGTTTATGACAGTAGTCGCATTTTCCTTTTCTCATACTTCAACCCCTTTTGATGTCTATCCATCTTACCTTCCTGTACACCGAACTTATGCTAGTTGGTTTTCTCCTTTCCATTCCTTCAGCACCATCTTCGGGATTAGAAGACTATCCAATAAGTGTAACTGGTATACGCTCCTTATATGTAAAAAGCTCTCGAGCTTGAGATAAGGTAGAATGGAGAGAAAAATGAACGATTCATCTACTCCAGAACCAGTGGCCATTCTCGGACTGAAACAATTTCATCGAGTTCGTATCTAACCATACGATGACCTTCCAAGAAATACAGATCTCTGTACCGAATACAGAGGGTTCTGGAGTTAGCAGAAGGGGAAGTAGGATAGGTAAGGACATATGCGACTATGTCATGGATGAGGGAAATCCATACATTCCAAATCTATTGATTGTAAAAAGGTTGGTCAACTTGGTTAATGAGTCTTAGTTTAAAGTGAGTCCAGGGTCGCTGCCAGAGAGAGAAAAGAAACACTCAGCATGCACTCTAATCTAGATTAGATTGGTATTTTTATCTAATCAGAATGGCTTTCACTGTTCTGTCAAATTCTCCTTCAAACCCTAAAAGGAGAACTAGCCGGGATTTCATATAGAAAATCTCTCGGGAGTAACTATTACTCATAGTAGGAATCGGGACCCAAACGATCATGGCGTGGTAACCTTGACGATGGTCATCAAGTCACCCCACTCCATAGATGGTATGCAATCTCATTGCAAGTTTCAACACTTGAAACTCCTGATATCGGTTTTTACCCTTAACAACTTATGACCTTGACGAAGGTCAACAAATAATAAGCCGCTAGTCACGTTCTACCCTTCATTTCATAATTAATTTAGACCCACCCGCACGAGCCCTTGACGAAGGTCAATAAGGCTATGCAACTGTCCTAGCTAGTCATATCATATGCTAGCAGGAAGACATCACTTATCTACCGTACACTTCGCCTTAACGAAGGCCAACAAACGTAGCACGGATACTAAGTACTCTACTTGAAATGACAGAGAGCTACAACTAGTTTTGATGAAAACTATCAACGTAATAAACTTGATCTCATCGTAGGAACCGGATGGTTTCAAAAGTTTATAGTCGTGTAGAATTTTGCTCAAGACTGAACTCCCTGTGAAGAGATATAGACTCTTTCCTCATTGAATGAGGTGCATGATATTCCTAACCGAATACCCCAACGCAAAGAAAAAGAATACGGCTACAAAAACAATTTTAGCGACACAAACTTTTATCCAAAAGCAAACTCCCAGTGACGGGATCAAGGCTCTTTCCTCATCGAATGAGGTGCATGACATTCCTAACCGAAAGCCACAATGGAAGCAAAAGAATCGACTAAAGTTTTCCCTTTATAAAAAGTTGGTTCCTACAACGTATAGGTTTATTTTACTTTATATTAATGCAATTAATACAATCCCAGCATTTAGATAATCACATTATCTAGCATCATCCTTCTCATACAAACATTACAGAAAAGTATGAAAAGGAAAAAAATGCACATATACGCTACCCGCATTCGCCACGGGGCCCCGTCATGCACCGTTAGGTTACTTAACTAATGGCAGTGTGGGGGCAGGGCTAACACGGATGCAAAACGAATATAGCATTTGTATATATCACACACACACACACACACACACATATATCAATATATCATCACACACAAATAATCACATTACAGCATGCGGTAAAATAACATCACAGAGTTGGAATGGTCGGATCACCTAGGAATCTCGCGTTTCGTTCGAGCCACAAACGCAGCACGAAATACCCCAGTTGTGTGAATAGACCATTCATAGCCAAAAGCAGACCCCTATGAGTGCGGCAAGTCATCCACTAATCCGAGAAACGAGGCGACCCAGCATCATCATCATGATGGGGCCACCCAGCACTTTCTCGAACCCGATGACTTGTGCACTCTTCCGCGGGTCTATCCTAACCCCCTACAAGCGCGGCAAGCAGCCCACCAATCCTAGAATCGAGTGACCCCGTCTCAACTTATTGAGATGGCCACCTGCTGTAATCTAGTACCCGGTTGCCAGTGTGCTTCTCTTTGGGGTAAACCAAATACCTGTATTAATACAACGGTAATATCGATAGCAACCTGATCAAGTCCCGATAAAATAAATAATATAATAAACGGAAACGATAGCCACATGCCGACCGCTCGCCCGGAATAAAAGAATATACATTTTGGCTACAACATGAATGAAATGAAACAACTAACATTGCAACATCCAATTACGCACAGGGCTATTCATTTCGTGACAATCCAATCCAAACCAAATAATCTTGACATAGAACATCACAGACTCACAAATACATATCAGCAAGTATGTATCATCGTATTAACTGAGTTAAACACTTTAACATTATCAATATGGAAATGCTACGATTTTACAGTTTTGATCGATAACTTTCCAACACAATACGAGATCAAATCTTAATAGTGGGAAAAATAAATAATACCAAAAATCCTATTTCTACAAGTTTAAGCCCCCGAAGAAATCTGAGGGCATTTTGAAAATTTTGGGCAGCCAGTTTGCCGCTACCGGCGGCAAAATGTCATAAACCCCCCAGTTTTCTCCCACTCCCTAATCACATCAAAAATGACATCCTGCGGTACTTTAAAAAATTTTAAAACGATTTTAAAAATTCGAACAGAGAAGGGGTTTTAACTTGGAAACCGGAATCGGAAAATTGTCGATCGAAACTAAAACACCACATACGCTAGTCCTAGTGCATGGTTGGCTCTGATACCACTGTAAGGCCGGGCGCGCTCCACACGTGGGCACAGCGGAAACGGGAATGGACGGAAAACAAAAATTCCGTAGGAGCGATCGACCGTACGCCAAAAATCGTCCAAGCACCAGTATCTAGCAAAATATAAAGAGCAATAAGAAAGAGTAGGGAGGTGCTACAATTTTTGTAGCGTGTCCAGCTGATCCCGGAAGACCCCGTCTAGACTTCGTGAGCTCCCGAACGCGTCTGAATGCCGACTGCCTCACCGTAGTTGATCCGTGTTGAAAGCGGGTTGCCCGAGCTCCGACTTTGTTGTACGTGCACGGCGGCGCCCCGGCCGTCAATCCGACGCCGGAATGCGGAAACGAAACTTTTCTAAAACTAAGAAACCGGCACCACCGCGCACTAAAATCCCGGATCAGGCCATTAACCTAACTCTAGCAAATACAAGAAAGGGTAGAGAGCTATACCGAGCGATCCGTGTCCTTCGGTCTTCGGCCTCCACTCCGATCTCCTCACGGAATCTCCGGTCTTCAGCTCCTCGTCGGAACGGGCACCACATCGCCGGGTTCTTTTACGGGTTCCCACCTCTGGACCGAGGTAACTCGGGCACGAATTTGGCGAGTCGACGTGCCCAAGGGTGCTGTAGGATCAGTTTAGAATGCTTTGTCTCTTACGGGTAGTGAAGTTGCCATGGTGATAGAGGAATGAGCAATGGAAATGAGCTTTTGGAGATTTTTGGTGTAAGGAAAAATGATATGAGATGAACATATTGCAACCTCCAAAAATGAACTTCTCTCACCTCCTCAAATATGTGGCCGACCCCTCTATCATCAAAATGGTGGAGGGAAAAAGAATAAAACATGAAGGGAGGTGAGTGTAGGAATCAAAAGAGGTGACCACATCCAAAAGTGATGATAACAAGGTCATAGCAATTTCTAATCCTTTCTAATCTCATTTAATGCAAATCAAGTGATGGAAAAAGAATCTCATGATGCTTGGAACCATCATGAAGCCACATATGCAAATAACACCTCCACAAAAGATAATTTGCACAACTGCAAATAACCCCCTCCATCGGAAAAGTTCGGCCGGGAAGGAACAAAGGAAAACTGGCCGGAACGGAATGCAAACTGGCAACTTCAGAAAATTGATCCCGTAATAAATTACAGGAAAACCCCACGACTGTATATACATACCCGCATTTGTATTCCCACTGAATACAAATGCAAAGAGACAAAATCTACACTGTACAATACTAGGATCCGGCTTAAACCAAAGCCTGCTAGTATTATCCGTCCGATCATCATCCGTGCAATACCGCACGTATCTGATCGAACCCTGCCATATCCCCATACGGCCTCTACAGCATTTCGCCCGAAACTTGAGAAACTGGTCTGTGGGGGACTCTAAAGACTCGTCAATACTTTGGTTGTGGATTTAACCACTAGCACGTCAGAGGTATTAGCCAATACGTAACGGGCTACCAGGTATTGACCAAAAGGGACGTCGATGAGCGAACTCATCCTGACACCCTACTGAGCCTGTCAGTGACAATATCCGTACAGTCCGGTCCGTTCATCTATGAGCATCGCATGGCGGGCCTAGGGGTTGGTAAAAGTCAGACCCCCAAAAGCGGTACAAGTCGTGTCGGAGTGTAGCCCAGAACACCCTGAGATACTACTGGAATACTTACCAGTAAATCTCCTTCCTTGGCCAAGGACTTCATGTAAGGGCTCTCTGTAGGGTTCCTAGGCACACTCAAGAGGTTCTACAAGGCATAAACCATACCAAAATAAAAATTTTATGTGCCTAACAACTCTATGCAAGATCGTTAACTAGAGATTAGGCGAAACTACAAGTAAGCAAACTACTTTGCTACTAAGTGAAAGGGATAACAACCTTTATAGATCCGGTCCTCCACTTCTTTAGCTCCGTGATGACGTTCCTCCGCTGCGATCATCGGGATCCC
Source organism: Agapanthus africanus (assembly GCA_030015575.1). Taxonomy (NCBI): domain Eukaryota; kingdom Viridiplantae; phylum Streptophyta; class Magnoliopsida; order Asparagales; family Amaryllidaceae; genus Agapanthus; species Agapanthus africanus. The sequence goes on along the minus strand of CM057346.1, from coordinate 116,577,975 downwards.
GGACTCTAGCGATGGTTTCGTCGGAGAAATGATCGGGCTAGGTCGTTGACTTCGATGCCGAAGATGATCTACGTCGAGGCGACTCAAACTCAAGCTCCACCTTCACTAGGTCATGAAATTTGTGAAGATAACACCCTATACAACATGGCAAGTGATAGAGGATAAAGAAATAGGAAGTGGGTTCACTTTGGATTTGGATTTCTCACTTGATTTCATCACTTGAAATTTTTCAAGAAAGGTTTCTTCACTTCATGAAGAAGATGAAGAAGAAGGAAAATGAATTATTCTTGAAAATAATAAATTAAGTGAATACTTATCATAATGCAACCATGGGTGAAGTGAACTCATGTAGAGAGCAAACCATAGTTTAGGTAATGGTTAGGTTTTAGGATAAAACAAAATGGTTTAGACTTTTCAAAGATGCTATGAAGCTTCATGAAGCTTTAAGCCAAAAATAAAGAAAAGCACCATTTTGTTTTTACAAAATGAATAAAGAAAATAAAACCCTAACCATTAACTAAACATGGTGTAAAACATACACATACCCAAGTTTGCATTTATCATCAATCATGATACAAACTAGTGCACAAACATATATCACATATACAACTTGTGCACATCAAGTGAGAAAATCAATCTTAAGTGAACAAATACTAGTTAATGTAAAGTAATATATCAAATATAAAATTATACATTAAATCATTAAATCGATACTTGATTTAATGATTCGGTCATATCGCATATAACCGACTAATATCAAGTGTATCAATATATCGAATCAACACTTGATTCGGTAACCCGGCTATATCTCATATAACCGTCCAATGATTCAAATCGCGAGAATAGAATACAGTATCCCATACTGGTATTATTCTCGGTCCCGCACATATCTCATATGCGCTCCTATTTCGTTTCGCTTGAGCCAGGAAACCTCTGTATAGGACTCTAAAGACTCGTCAATACGCCGGCAGTAGGTGATGATCATATCAAACACCCACAAGCCGCAAGCGGTCTGCCAAACGTAACGTCCACCCGGGTATTGAGCGATCAGAAGATCAACGAGCAAGCCCGCTCACACTCTTGTGAATCCAACCAGTAACACTTCCGTACAGTCCGGTCTCGTCGTCTGATATGTCGCATATCTCGCCTAGGGGTGGTAAACGTCAGACCCCAGTAGCTCGATAAGTCGTGTCGATATGAGGTCTATAACAGCTCGAGAAACTACCGGCAACACTTACCAGTAAATCTCAGCAACCCCGGCCAGGGATTTCCGGTTATAGCCAATCGAACACAGCACAACATCAAATCCCTATACCGGGAGAGACGAATCCCCTCCTATCGCTCATTGCCTCTATGTGAATCGGGACTGTACCCAAAAACCACCGTTTTGCACGCCCTCTTGGACATGGTAAGGTGGAAATCAAAGCACAGTGGGAATCACACAAGAATCTATGATGATCTCGGGTCTACAGACTAACCTGTACCAGTGTCACCAGAGAACTGCTATCTGACGTAAGGTATAATACCATCTGGGAGTTCTCGGCGAGTCCGTCCAGTGTACCCAGTCTTCACTGAGCACCCGTATATCATCTCTGATGTCAAACACCAATGGATATAGGATCATCCATCGCCCATCTGTATGGGTCGAGAAGGTATACGCTAGTCTACTCTGGTATATCGATGCCCCGTCTCGATACACCCACGACTAGGGACCTTGAAGGATGTACTTATGGACTACCATGTCCCTACTAGTATGATCCGCATCATAGTCCAGGTAGTCAAGTACACATCCTACGGGCTTTACCAATATATAACAGAGAGACAATCAGTGTACACGTTAAGATAAAGAGCAACCAGATAGCATACTATCATGTCGAGCAAGAAAGTCCTCCCTATATATGTCCCAGCATCCACTACAATATACATATTATGTACAGTAATGGCCTCTAGGGCATACATATAACTAACACTCTCCTAGACATAGCGCAACCTCACCCCCAATACCGGGAGAGACGAACCCCTGCAGATCCGCTCACTGCCTCCATGTGGCTCGGGACTGTACCCAACTAAAACCTGTTTGCACGTCTCCTTTGAGCGTGGTAGGGTAGTAATCAAAGTACAGTGGGAACTCACACGAGACAAATGACGATCTCACGTCGATGAACTAACTTATACACATGTCACCAGGGAACTGCTATCTAACGTCAGGTATAAGACCAACTAGCATGTTCCCGGCGAGTCCTGTCCAGTGTACTCATAACCCAATGAGCACCTGTATATATCTTAGGTGAACCAACTGACACCAGTGGCTTGTGAGACCGTCCACCGCCCCTCGTCGGGGTCTCGACTGTATACACTAGTCTACTTTGGAGAATCGATGCCCTGTTTCGAAACTCCCACGACTAGGGACCTTTTAAGGATTTACTTATAGACCCCAGCTCCCACGTATATAATCGCCCTCATACTGCTCATACTGCTGGCAGTCAAGCAAGAATCCTAGGGGCTCTATCAATATGTAATAGTGACCTGTAAGGTCACCTAAAGCAGTACACGATGATAAACATAAACCAGATAGCATACTATCATCTTGAGTAAGACTGTCCTACCGGGATAGGTCCTCCCTCAATCATTGCAATCACGTGCCTGTGATCCAATAATTGACTCTGAGGGCACTATCTCCAACAATCTCCCACTTGCACTCAAGGCTAATTATTGCGATGTCGCATACTCACAGCCCGTGTGATACCGAACACCCAACTCCTCTACTAGTCAGTCTCACAAAACCCGTTTGCGAAACTATTGCGTTCGAGGAATAGCCTCAGTGAGTGGATCCACTTTGATGTTTCTTTCTATGTCTCTCTATATCTCAAGTTCGCGGAGAAACCCATCTCACGAAATGAGCAATACCTGTCTTAGAATGTGTCTGGATGTCTGATGGGACCTAGTTCATAAGCGAACTCCAAATCCAAACTTCTTAGGCTGTATCGTCAACTGAACTTAATCAGTATCCTGCGCCATGCCTCCTTCAATATCCGCCTGGACCATCTGTCCAAAATACTGCCCCTCATCAGAGGGAAAACCATAACTCTGACAGTCACTCTGTCATCCAGGTCACCTTGGAAGCCTGGAATGATAACCTTCTCCTAAAGGAGGCTGCCGTTATCAAATCCCTAGAACATCCACTTATGTTCTAAGACTGCTTCCGAATGTTTCTCCAGAATTGGATTAATATCAACTTATTGCATCTAGTGCAAAAACAACATCTGGTGCGGTACTTGACATCTCATGATTGACTCAATTGCCTAATCAAGTGATCTGCCAATCATGCACATCCCTCTCCCCTTTAGTCTGTAAGACACCTTCAGAGAGGGTGACTCCACCACCTGCAGGTACACTACCATGCCTGGAGTCGTCCATTTTAAATACTCTTAGAATGCTGTCTAAGTACCCAGATTGGGACACTTCCCAAATCTAGATCTAAAACCATAGATCTAGTAACTAGCATGTCTGATATAATATCCAAGCCTTATATGGAGAAACCACAGTGTGACAACCAAATTATAACCGACTGTAGTCTAGGAATTTCACTTCCTACTCTGTGTATGTCATCCAAAAACCAGGACATCACACCCTACTACCTTCTTAAAAGATCCATCCCCTATTATGATGAAGTCAAACCTATGACTGTCACATCAGAAATAGATGATCTATCTCCGCTATATCTGCCTTAGTCTATAAATAGACATAAGCCACCTGTCAACCAATGCTTCCGCTTCTCCCACTGACTACGACAACCATCTGGCAAAATCATATACACGTACACTTCTAAAGCTAGTTTAGAAAGACCCTATAGTCATCCTCCTGCCGGGTCTCACAGTCTGGAACAACAGCAATGGAAAGTCTGGGTAAACAAGAACCTCCCTGTCACCGTCCTTGAGCATACCGAAGTACCTCTCGAGTGCCTGAGGTTACCCACCATATCTGTGGAGTGGCCAATGGAATGTCAATACATATTGAATCTTTAGGTTCCTATCAAATTTTCAGTAATCGTTTGCGGTTCTGGAATCACTTCCAGTTCTACCATACTCCCACTACTGTTTTCTAAAAAAAATCCATTTTATTAAAACTGTGGCGAGTTAAGAACAATATCACTATTGATCTTCCAGATGGTAGAAAGCCAACCCTCGTCATAGCCTGGGTCAACCCACAAATAGCCATTATAGAAACGTGCCTTGAGTTATCCAGAGTCTGGTTTTAAGCATAAGCCGGACAACTCCCCGTACCTTAACATCGTTAAGATATGAAATGTTCTATATCCAATATAGAAACAAAGGCACTGATTTAATTGAACCAGATTCAAATCATGCAGCTGTCTCCAGTGCATGTCAACTAAATGGAGAGAGCCTGATCAGCGTTACTCAACTTAGGAGTGCTTCCAATTATGAGTAACCTGAAAGAGAAGCAAGTTCTCTTAATCATTACTATCAACTGAATACCATCCATAAGTATCTACATCTTCGATCACCTTGAAGAATCCCGATACTTGCAACACCTGGTTCTCTACTTTATTCATATACCTGTAACTTCTTAAAACTCAGACCTTGTATTTCTATGAAACACATGTCTAAGAACTAGAGAAGTCACAAGTAAACAGAATATAGTACGTGAACCAACCCCTCTGTCCACATGGACACTGGACAACATACAATACTCTGTATAAGTCCCCTGAGTCTAATAACTCATTCACTGTGTGTCGTAGGTTGAAAACTGTACTATGGTTATGAAGAATTACACCGCTGTTTAATACTCCTTACCTAACCATCCAGTGATATAGGTAAATGTCACGGACATAATTTCAAAAAGGTATATCTCACTCTACGAAAATAGACGTACATATATATCAATTTGAAATTGGTGCATAACAACGGATATTCAAAACCAAACATTTGCCGTCCGGCAAACAGCCCAGGCGATTTCCTCAAATATCACCAATTAAAACGAATTCCGATATAATGAGGATGATCACCTAATTCCCAATAACTTACTCCCACTCATCATCTGTAAAACCATACAGATGTGAGAATCATACCTGGTAAATACATACCCTGGAGTAAGGACTAATTGGGAAATCAGTTTACTTTTAACAGTACACAGTGAAACTGAAACATTGAAATGTTTCGATGGGGTATCCGGGTATTCCTAGTAATGCCTCTTCCATTATCCAGATTCACAACTATAACCGTATATTTCTTTGCCATCTCTCCAAATCCCTTTATATGTCTTTAGTCATTACCTTCTGTAAACCCCTTTAGGCCAAATGGTTTTCTTCCTTCCCTACCATTCGGCACCAGTCTATGCTTTGGAAGAAGACTATCCAATAAGCATAATGGGTGTACTGTCCTAATCCTAGGAATACTCGCAATGCGAGAGAAGGTGAAGATAAAAGACACCTGAATAAACTTTATTCCTATTTCTCCTGAACCAGAATCCATCCCCGAACTGGAACAAGTTCCTTTCGAGTTTGTATATAACCATACGATGGAATATCCAATAAATTGTGGATCTTCGTAGTGATACGGAGTGTCCTGGAGAAATACAAAGGTGAAGTGGGAGTGGTAATGAAATACTTGGTTTGGTCGTGAATAGCAGTCGCAATTTACTTTGCCCTCCTTAATCCCTTTCTTTGTCTTAACCTAATACCTTCTGTACACCGTTTAGGCTAATTGGTTTTCTTCATTCCCTACCGGTCGGCACCTGCCTATGGTTTGGAAGAAGACTATCCAATTTGCGTAATAGGTGTACTGTCCTAATCCAAGGAGCACTCGCAACCTGAGAGAAGGTAAAAGGAAAAGACAACTGAATAATCCTATTCGTTTTCTCCAGAACCAGAAACCATCCTCGAATAAATTCCTTCGAGTTCGTATATAACCATACGATGGTTTTATCCAATGGAAGTGGACGTTCGTAGTAATACGGGGTGTTCTGGAGAAAAGGGTAAAAGTAGGAGTGGTAATGAGGTATGCAACTCTGACAATCCAAAAGCCAGTGTTTAAGAAGGTTCGGTCAACTTGGTCATTGAGTCATAGTCTAGGGTCGGGCCATGGTCGCTGCCAAAGAGAGAGAGAAAAAAAACACTCAGCGTGCACTCTAACCTAGATCAGAATGGTTATCACTTTATCTAATCAGGAAACTTCCCACTGTAACGTCAAATTCTTCCCCAAACCTGAAAGAAGAATTAGTCGGGATCACCCGAGGAGTAAACCAACTCATCAGTGGGAATCGGGATCCAACTATCATCGCATGATAACGTGACGGAATCCTCTCACGTTATCACACTCCAGAAGGTATGCACATATCTGGCAAGTTTCAGTTTCTTTAGAAACTCCCGATGTGGATTTTTGCCCCATGCTCTTATGAACTTAACGAAGGTCAACAAATCATAAGTCACATGTCAAGTTCTACCCGTCATTGTCCAGGTTAATTTGAACCCATCCGTACAAGCCCTTGACGAAGGTCAACAAGGCTATACGACTGTCCCAAACCAACGCATCTATCTATGCAGCAGAAAGGTAACAAGCAGCTACCATACACTATACCTTGACGAAGGTCAACAAACATAGCATGAATACTATGTGCTACCCGTCTGAAATGACGGAGGGCTACGAATGGTTTCTGGCGAAAAACCTTTAACGTAATGAACTTGATATCGTTGAAGGAACTGGATAGCTTTATAAAAATATAGTGACGAAAACCTTTACTAAAGAGGTCACTCCCGATGAAGGGATCTCGGCTCTTTCCCCGTAGAATGAGGTGCAGGATATTCCAACTGAATACCACGATGCAAAGCAAAAGTAATCGACTATTGTGAAGTTATTGCCATGACGCAAACTTCTGTCCAAGGGGTCACTCCCGGTGAAGGGATCTTGGCCCTTGCCTCGTCGACTGAGGTGCTGGATATTCATAACCGAATACCACTGTGCAAAACAAAAGAGAACGCCCTTGCAATAACAGCTTTTTGAAAAAAAGTTCTAACAACATCAGAATAGGTTTGTTTAGCTTGTATTGATCCGAATCAACGCAGTCCCATCAATTGATCACACCAATAAAGAACGAAAATAATGATGTACGTATATGCCATCCGCATTCGCCACTGGGTCCCATCATCACCCGTTAGGTTACTTAACTAACGACAGAGCGGGGACTGGACTAGCACGGATGCAAAATATATACAACATCTACTAGTATATATATCAATATATAATATTCGCTCAGGGCGTGATAAAAAGCAACATTACAGAAATGTAACCAGCATCACAGAACAATACAGATATCTGGGATCCCCGGGTTTCATAGAGCCGCTACTGAAAACCCGACGTTCCCCTGGTCGTGTGGATAGCCTGTGCAATGAAATCCTAGACCCCTACAGGCGCGGCAAGTTACCCGCCAAAACCTGAAGCGAGGCAGCCCCCTTCAACAACGTGAATGGACCACCCAGCACTTCACGGAATCCGGTAACTTGGGCACCCCTCCTTGGGTCAACCTATACCCCCTACGAGTGCGGCGAATAGCCCGCCAATTCTAGAGTGAAGCCCTTCATCTCAACGCCATGAGATGCGGGCTTGTTGCCCTCTAGAACCCGGCTATCCGTGCACCCCTCCGCGGGGTAATCCTAGTACAGAAAGTAAAATATACATACAACGGGTACATCGACCTCAGCCCGGTCGTGCCCCAAAAGAATAATATACAAACAGGCAGTGACAGCAGTCCACATGTAGGACGCTCTCCCCGCAATATCAAATGTACATATAAAACAAAACTGTACTACCATTGCATCCAGGCTATCCCCCACGACCAATCCGCAACATCACAGCACAACACAGAATATCAACGTGAATGTCACGTTCGCAAATCCGTCTAAAAGGGCTATAGCAATTAAACAGGATTTACCGATCAAATGACATTCACGGTCACAGATATAATGTAAATACTGTGAACTAACATGTTTAAAATATTCGATCGATCAAATTTACCGAAGTGGGCCCCAAGCACTACTGTAGCACTCAAAGAAAATCTGGGCCCAAACAGAATATCCCAAAACCCCCATTTCAAACCCAGAAGCCCACTGTAAAAATTCTGTACGGCGTTGACCCTAGTCCACCGCGGAACCGCGGCCAAAACATGGTTTTGGCCGCGTTTCCACGGTCATACTGTAGCAACACCTAACAAAATTTTTGCAGAATGCTTAGAATTCCCTGCACTTATTTCTGCAATGTACTGAAAAATATTTCGGGCCAAAAAACTTTCGACAGAAACTTATGCAATAGAAAATACGATTTTTGGGAATTTGTTCGATCGAAGCTTTAAACATACTAGACCAAGCGAGATTAGGTTAATGGCGTGGCTCTGATACCAGTGTAAGTGCACGGCGGCGCCCCGGCCGTCAATCCGACGCCGGAATGCGGAAACAAAACTTTTCTAAAACTAAGAAACCGGCACCACCGCGCACTAAAATCTCGGATCGGGCCATTAACCTAACTCTAGCAAATATGAGAAAGGTAGAGAGCTATACCGAGCGATCCGTGTCTTTCGGTCTTCGGCCTCCACTCCGATCTCCTCGCGGAATCTCCGGTCTTCAGCTCCTCGTCGGAACGGGAACCACATCGCCGGGTTCTTTTACGGGCTCCCACCTCTGGACCGAGGCAACTCGGGCACGAAGTTAGCGAGTCGACGTGCTCAAGGGTGCTGTAGGATCAGTGTAGAATGCTTTATCTCTTACGGGTAGTGAAGTTGCCATGGTGATAGAGGAATGAGCAATGGAAATGAGCTTTTGGAGATTTTTGGTGTAAGGAAAAATGATATGAGATGAACATATTGCAACCTCCAAAAATGAACCTCTCTCACCTCCTCAAATATGTGGCCGGCCCCTCTATCATCAAAATGGTGGAGGGAAAAAGAATAAAACATGAAGGGAGGTGAGTGTAGGAATCAAAAGAGGTGACCACATCCAAAAGTGATGATAACAAGGTCATATCAATTTCTAATCCATTCTAATCTCATTTAATGCAAATCAAGTGATGGAAAAAGAATCTCATGATGCTTGGAACCATCATGAAGCCACATATGCAAATAACACCTCCACAAAAGATAATTTGCACAACTGCAAATAACCCCCTCCATCGGAAAAGTTCGGCCGGGAAGGAACAAAGGAAAACTGGCCGGAACGGAATGCAAACTGGCAACTTCAGAAAATTGATCCCGTAATAAATTACAGGAAAACCCCGTGACTGTATATACATACCCGCATTTGTATTCCCACTGAATACAAATGCAAAGAGACAAAATCTACACTGTACAATACTAGGATCCGGCTTAAACCAAAGCCTGCTAGTATTATCCGTCCGATCATGATCCGTGCAATACCGCACGTATCTGATAGAACCCTGCCATATCCCCATACGGCCTCTACAGCGTTTCGCCCGAAACTTGAGAAACCGGTCTGTGGGGGACTCTAAAGACTCGTCAATACTTTGGTTGTGGATTTAACCACTAGCACGTCAGAGGTATTAGCCAATACATAACGGGCTACCAGGTATTGACCAAAAGGGACGTCGATGAGCGAACTCATCCTGACACCCTACTGAGCCTGTCAGTGACAATATCCGTACAGTTCGGTCCGTTCGTCTATGAGCATCGCATGGCGGGCCTAGGGGGTTGGTAAAAGTCAGACCCCCAAAAGCGGTACAAGTCGTGTCGGAGTGTAGCCCAGAACACCCTGAGATACTACTTGAATACCTACTAGTAAATCTCCTGTCTTGGCCAAGGACTTCGTGTAAGGGCTCTCCTAGACACAGCACGATCTCACCCCCAATATCGGGAGAGACGAACCCCTGCAGATCCGCTCACTGCCTCCATGTGGCTCAGGACTGTACCTAACTAAAACCCGTTTGCACGTCTCCTTTGAGCGTGGTAGGGTAGTAATCAAAGTACAGTGGGAACTCACACGAGACAAATGACGATCTCAGGTCGATGAACTAACCTGTACACATGTCACCAGGGAACTGCTATCTGACGTCAGGTATAAGAACAACTAGCATGTTCCCGGCGAGACCTATCCGGTGTACTCATAACCCAATGAGCACCTGTATACATCTTAGGTGAACCAACTGACACCAGTGGCTTATGAGACCGGCCACCGCCCCTCGTCGGGGTCTTGACTGTATACACTAGTCTACTCTGGAGAATCGATGCCCTATCTCGAAACTCCCACGACTAGGGACCTTTTAAGGATTTGCTTATAGACCCCAGCTCCCATGTATATGATCGCCCTCATACTGCTGGCAGTCAGCAAGAATCCTAGGGGCTCTATCAACGTGTAATAGCGACCTGTAAGATCACCTAAAGCAGTACACGATGATAAAGATAAACCAGATAGCATACTATCATCTTGAGTAAGACTGTGCTTCCGGGATAGGTCCTCCATCAATCATTGCAATCGCGTGCTTGTGATCCAATAATTGACTCTGAGGGCACTATCTCCAACATTTGTCACTGGATGGAGAAACTTCCTCCAGAGGCTCGTTGGACGTGGAGGAATGCGATGCGAATTCTGGGTACTCACTTTTTCACACTCCCTCACCATGGCTACTTGTGTCATTAACCTAAAGAGCTCAAGCTCTTGTTTGAGGAAGAAGAAGATAAAAAATGATAGATTATGAAAAAAATGAATTCTTTCCTTTTTTTTCTTTTTCTCACCTATGTCATATAATATATGACACATACACTCTCCCACTCTCTCTCATGTGTGTGTCACACACAAGAGAGAGGGTGGGTTCCACCATTAACTAAGCATAAAAAAAAATAATATATGTGTTTGTGTGTGTGTACGTACGTACGTACATACATACATACATACATACATACATATATATATATATATATATATATTTACACATAATGTTTAATGGTGGGAATTAATATATATATATATATAATAAGTATTAATACATGTATCTTTTACATGTACACATCATGTATCACATATATGAAATGCCATCAATATTTTCTCAGTATCATGTACTGTTGAGAGTGTGTATCATATACACTATACTAGAAACCGGATCATAAATACGTTTATCAAGTCAACACTTGACTTGATATTCCGTCTTTTAAACTGGCTAGTATAACAGTCGTCCGATTAAACACGTATATCCAATATACATGTTTAATCGAACTCATGCATGTATCCCTATACGTACATCACATCGCGTTTTACCCGGGCATGCACTTTTTTTATGGAACTCTAAAGACCTATCAATACGCTAGCAGTAAGTTATATAGGATCATATTCGATTGAATCTGAAACACTTTCAGATTCAACCCCCTTTCGAGTTAACGCATAAGCTCGTTAGTGGAACTAGCTGTACGTAACGGCTACCCAGATATGAGTAAGATAAAAGCAGGTCGACGAGCGAACTCATCCGGACCCGACAAAGTGTATAAGTGACAGTCACCGTATAGTCCGATCTCATCATCAAGGGGATCACATATCGGGTCTGAGGAGTGGAATCTGTCAAACCCCTAATAACCCGATAAGTTGTGCTGATAGAGGACTCATAACAAAAGAGATACAATTGTTAACACTTACCAGTTTATCTCTATTGCCGTGGCCACGGACTTCTGGCTATAGTCGTGTCCAATACAGTGCAACATCGACTCCCAATACCGGGAGTAACGAATTCCCTCGACTGCTCACTTCCTCCATGTGTTTCGGGACTGTACCCAAGTAAAATCTGTTTGCACGACTCAGTAGAGAATGGAAGGGTAGTAATCTAAATACAGTGGGAACAAACATAATACACTATGGCGATCTCAGGTTTAGGGACTACCCTATACTCATGTCAACGGAGAACTTCTATCTGACATTGGTATGATAACATCTAAGAGTTCTCGGCGAGTCCGTCCAGTGTAACTCATCCAATGAGCACATGTATACAATCATCAGTGTCAAACACCAATGGCTATGGGATCAACCATCACCCCGTACAGGGTCATGAAACGCATACACTAGTCTAAACTAGAGTACCAATGCCCAGTCTTGATACTCCTACGACTAGGGACATTTAAGGATGTGTTTATAAACTACCAGACCACACTAGTATGATCCTTATCATAATCCTGGTAGTCAAGAAAAGATCATATGGGCTTTATCTCATGTATTAGCAATACGTGATAACTGTTGGATATATGTATGCCCTAGAGGCCATTATTTGTATAGTGGATGCTTGGACATGTATATATATAGAGGACTTTCTTGCTCGACATGATAGTATGCTATCTGGTTGTTCTTTATCTTAACATGTTCACTTGATTGTGTTTACTGTTCATTTGATACATGTTGATAAAGTTCTTAGGATATCGGCTTGACTACCATGATTATGATGCAGATCATCCTAGTCGTGGGTGTATCGAGATGGGGCATCGATATTCCAGAGTAGACTAGTGTATACGTTTCTTAACCCAGTTGAGGGGGCGATGGATGATTCTATATCCATTGGTGTTTGACATCAGAGATTGTATACACGTGCTCATTGGAAACTGAGTACACTGAACGGACTCGCCGAGAACTCCTATATGGTATTATACCTATTGACGAATAGCAGTTCTCTGGTGACACTTTTACAGGTTAGTCTGTAGACCCGAGATCGTCATAGAGCCTTGTGTGTTTCCCACTGTGCTTTGATTTCCACCCTACCACGGCTCTACTGAGTAATGCAAACAGATGGCTTTTGGGTACAGTCTTGAGACACATGGAGGCAATGAGCGATAGGAGGGGTTTCGTCTCTCCCGGTATTGGGAGTTGATGTTGTACTATGCGTGATTGGCTATAACTGGACGTCCCTGGCTAGGGCTGATAAGTGTTATCAGTAGTTTCTCAACCTGTTATAGGCCATAGATCGGCATGACTTATTGAGTTATTAGGGCTTGACGATTCCATCCCCAGACTCCATTTGCAACATATCAGACGAAGAAACCGGACTGTACGGTAAGTGTTGCTGGTTGCCTCTACGGGAGTTTGAACAAGTTCGCTTGTTGTTCTTCTGTTCACTCAATACCTGGGTAGCCGTTACGTGCAGCTAGTACTGCTGACGGTTTGTGGGTATCTGATATGATCACTGCCTACTGCTAGCGTATTGACGAGTCTTAGAGTCCCACATAGGGGTTTCCGAGCTCAGGCGAAACGAAGTGGGGGCACATATGGAGATATGTGCGGGAGCTTGATTAAATACAAGTATATGATACCGTATTTTAATCTAGCGTTTTTTATTAGTCGGGTTATATATGATATGACCGGGTTATCAAAACAAGTGTTGATTTAATACAAAGACTAATTACTCATTTATAATTCCTTTCTTTATGCATGCATGTGTGTGTGTGTGTGTATTTATATTTGTCTTTATATATATATGTGTGTGTGTGTGTGTGTGTGTGTCATGGTCGATGATACATTGGACATGGCTATACTAGACTCACATGGGAATATATTAGATATTTATTTTTGCGAAAATGGAAAATAGAATAATGAGTCATGGTTTCTACACTCTTCTTGAAATATCTAACTATGGTTGATTATTTTATTCCTCCACTCACTTAAAAATATCTAAGATATTTTATTTGCTTCATTAATTGTGATTGTGATCACTCTCATTATCTCAAGCTAATCCATTAGTTCATCTTCTTCCTCTTAAGCTCTCTACCCTTTTCTAGGTTAGAAAAAGAGAAAGAAAAAGAAAAGCCTTTGAGTGAGAAAAATCCCACTTCATCAATCTATATTAGACTAGTAAACTTGTATAGGTTGTTAGCTTCACTTCATCTTAGTTTAGTGAAGTTAGAGCTTGAGTGTAAAGAACTCTGGGTGGATCATCGTGGACATCGAAGACTTCAATTGGAATTGTTCCAAGCTTTGAGTGGAGCCAAATGGAGCCAAAGGATTTCTATACGGAGCCATTGAAGAGAAGGAGTGGTCTACAAAAGTTGTAGTTCTCTTTCTCTTAGTATTAGACATTCTTTCTGTATGATACTTACCCTAATCTCTAGTTCGATTCATGGTTTGTGTGCTTTATCTCTCTAAATTTTTAAAATACACCACATATAGTTGTTTAAACACTTGTAGAGGTGCTAAGACACACTTACATGGTATTAGAGAAACTAGGCATTGGATGTCGACCTATGGGGGTTCTCACTGTGTGACAGTGTGGCGAAGCATAGGCTCTTACCCCCAGGGTATCCCGAGACCGGAAGGTGTTCTGGCGGGTTGTAGTCCTTGCGAGGGGACATGCGTAAAAAGTAGCTGCTGAGGGACCCGTAGGTGCCACGGCGACCCTATTGGATGGGGTGGCTACCTGACCTACATGGTATCGAGCCAAGCTAGAACATTAAGGTAGTTTAGACGACATTAAAAGTGTTCGATCGAAATCACAATACGGATTTTTTCATGGTTTCTGTACATTTTTCTAAATGTTGGTATTTTGCAGAATAAAAATATTCAAAAATTCATGCAGGTAAATCTATGGAACCCCAAGAAAAATGAACACCCAATTCCCCAGAATGGCCGCGAAACCGCGGCATAACCCTTAGTTTATCCGCGGTTCCACCGCGCATTTGGAGAGTTAGGGTTTCAATTTTTTTGTGCTCCTCCATTTTGACATTTGTGACTTTATTGATATTTTTGTTGAGGCTCAAGATATTGAGGTCTCTGTGGTTTGAAGAAATTTTTGAGGTCGATCGAAATATTTAATATCACTTAGACAGTTACTATGTGTGATTCAATATATGTAATATCATCAATAGTGACTTCATGATTTTCTTTTCATTCATGTAAATTCAATGTATGTAATATTCTTTTATTGGGACACTTCCGGGTTGAGGTTGATGTCACTATTGATGTATATGACTTACTTTTCCGCATTAGGATAGACCTAAGATGGGGAGCACAAGTAACCGGGTTTTAGAGTCCAGTGGGAGGCCATCTCGAGAAGTCGAGACCGGTCTCCTAACTCTAGAATTGGCAGGGTTGCTTGCTGCTCTCATAGGGGTCTAGGGGTGTGGGCTTGACTATTCATCACGACCGTAGAATCCATAATTTTTATCATTGGCTTAATCTAAAATACGGACTTCCTAGTATATCTTATATTTTCATATATTTGTTTTTGCTGCTGTTACTCTGTGATGTGATCATATTAACTGCATGAGACGAATGTTATTTATATATATGATATATAATAAACGTTGCTTATGTTTTGCACCCGCACTAGTCCTGCCCCTACTCAGCTGTTAGTTAAGTAACATAACGGTGCATGACGGGACCTCGTGACGAATGCGGATGGCATAAGCGTACGTTATATTTTCATTTTTTCTGTGTTGCTTAGAAACTTAAATGATGGGACTATATTAATGAGATTAATGTAAAGAAAAGAAGCCTAAAGATGTTGTAGAATCAAATTTGAAACCCACTAGGCCTTTTTATGAAAAAGAAAGTTTTAAATTGCGGAGCTTAAGCCACTCCTTTTTAAAATTATTTGGTTCTACAACGATATCAAGTCCAAAACGTTAAAGGTTTTCATCAAAACCATCTGTAACCCTTCGTCATTTTAGGAAGTAGAGTACTTAGTATTCGTGCTACGTTTGTTGACCATAGTTAAGGCGTAGTGTACGGTAGCTAAGTGATGTCTTCCTATACAGCATATGATGCGATTAATTAGGACATTTATATGACTTTGTTGACCATAGTTAATGGTCATATGAGTGGGTCTAATTAATCAAGAATTGACGGGTAGAACTTGACTAGTGCTTATGGTTTTTTGACCATAGTTAAGGTCATAAGCCGTTAGGGGTAAAAACCGAATCGGGAATTTTAAGAGTTGAAATTTGCAATGAGATTGCATACCTTCTATATTGATAGTTGAATCCCGATCCCACCGTGAGTAAAATTTACTTCCGGGAGAGTTTTGCACTTTACAATTAGCTAATCCAGAAGGTGTCTAGAAAAGTGCCAACGGGGTTATGCCTATAGGGAACGAGGTTTATTTTAATTAGGTCTGTGCGAAAGCATAGAGAACCTCTCTCGGAGTACCGACACTAGCCTGGCTGACCGGTTAGCGAACTTGTAGAATGTAATTAATCTTGGCTAATTTTCTTTTTGAGGTTTGAAGGAAAATTTGATAAAAGCAGTGGGAGACATCGATTAGATAAGATAAATAACCAATCTAATCTTTGCAAGAGTTTTCGCTAAGTGTATTCTTTTCTCTCTCTTAATGGCAGATACCAATGACTGGACTTAAGCTTCTATTGGAGAAAAATAAACTGGCAGGACCCAATTATAAAGACTGTCTAAGAAACGTAAACATTGACCTTATATATGATAAGGTTGCATATGTCCTCATTACCCCAGCTCCTCCCATCCCAGGCCCTGATTCCTCTATTGCGGATAAGGAGATCCGCAAGACATGGGATATTGATTGTGCCACAGCCAAATGCCTCACGTTAGCTTCGATGGATAATGTATATCATAAGAAGATGGATGTTCAATCCATCTTTTTCCATACAAAGGAGTTGTATGGGGAGCAATCTCGTACTCTTCGTTACGAGGCATCTAGAAAGTTGTTTCAGATGAGGATGGCTGCTGGTACGTCAGTAGGAGATCATGTTTTGAAGATGATAAGAATTATTGAAGAACTTGAGGATATGGGATGGAACATGGAGAAAGAACAATATGTTGATATAGTTCTACAGTCTCCCCCTGTCTTTGCTCAGTTTATAGTGAACTTCAATATGCACAACATGGAGAAGTCACTTCCTGAGCTTCTCAATATGTTGAGAAGTGCAGAGAGCACGCTTAAGACAGTGAAAACTCCCTCTCCGATTAATGGGCCCATTCCACCTTCCGTCCTAAAAGACAAGGCTAAGGGAAAGAAAAAGAAGAAATCCACTAAACTGAGAGGTGGAGTTAAAAAGGAAAAAAGGGAAAGACGAATCCGGGGCTGAGGGATCGAGAAAGGGAGAATATTTCTACTGCCACAAGTCATGACACTGGAAGCGTAATTGTATTGAGTACCTCGTTGATCTCAAGAATAAGAAGCATGGTGATGCTTCCGCTTCAGGTGTGTTCGCACTGAAAACTGTTTTTCTATAAACTCGGCATCCTGGGTATTAGATACTGGTTCGGATTCACACATCTGTAATTGTGTGCAGGGATTGAGAAATAGCAAAGGTTTGAAGACAGGTGATCACACTCTCCGGGTTGGAAATGGTTCCAATATACATGCAGTATCAGTGGGAGAGTATCACCTAGGGTTGCCCTCGGGATGTATATTGGTTTTGAACCCGTGTTATTTTGTACCAAGCATGCTATGTAATATAATATCCGTATATTTGTTAGACAATGAAGGATATCATTTTGTGTTGCAAAATAATGTTATGAACATTAACCTGAATCAACAGTTGATTGGGTATGGTACACTAAGTAACGGTATTTACGTCCTAAATCAGCACACAGTTTTCAATATACAACACATAAACAAAAGAAAATTTTCAGATATAAATGAAGCTTTTGTATGGCATTGTAGACTTGGTCATATTAACGAAACAAGACTTAACAAGCTACATAAAGATAGATATTTAAATACTTTTGAATATAAATCTTTTGCAACTTGTCAGTCTTGTATCAAGGGTAAAATGACCAAAACTTTGTTTATTGGACACGGGGAGAGAGATACCGAACTCTTAGGTCTCATACATAGTGATATATGCAGACCAATGTCTACACATGATAGAGGCGGTTATTTTTACTTCATAACTTTTAATGATGATTTATCGAGGTTCGGACACGTGTTCCTGTTGAAACATAAGTCTGAAGCTTTCGAAAAATTCAAGGAGTATAAGCTTGAAGTAGAAAAACAAACTGGTTTGAGCATCAAGAAACTTCGATCAGATCGAGAAGGAGAGTATTTAAGTACAGAGTTTTTAGACTTCCTAAAAGAGAATGGGATTCTCTCTCAGCTCACTCCCCCTTACACACCACAGCACAACGGTGTGTCAGAACGGAGGAATCGTACCCTATTAGATATGGTACGTTCAATGCTGAGTTACCACTTTCCTTTTGGGGACATGCATTGGAGACTACAGTATATCTATTGAACAGGGTTCCAACCAAAAGCGTGCCTACTACTCCATATGAGATATGGTATGGGAAGAGACCATCTCTTAAACGAGTTAGGATATGGGGTTGTCCTGCTTTGTTTAAAAACCAGAATCCAGACAAACTCGAGACACGATCGGTTCTGTGTACATTTATGGGATATCCAAAACATTCATATGGATATCTTTTCTACTATAAGGAGGAATAAAAAGTGTTTGTTTCTCAGTATGCCACATTTTTAGAAAATGAACTTTTTACAAATAATATTGATGGCAATGCGGTAGAACTAGAAGAAGTTGTAGAGACACAAATAACTACTGACGATTTGGTTGAACCTGAACTTGCAATAGAACCCCACGAACCTCAGTCACTCCTTAGATCTAGTAGGACTTCTCACCCACCGGAGAGATACTATGGTTTCCTCATTGATGGGAATAAAGAAGATTGCATCATGGATGATGATGATGATGATGATGATGATGATGATGACCCCACTAGTTTTCAACAAGCTATTACGAGTAGTGACTCAGTGAAATGGTTGGATGCCATGCGATCCAAAAAGGAGTCTATGCACACCAGCAAAGTATGGACTTTGGAAGTTGCACCTTCTGAAGTAAAACCGTAGGGTGCAAGTGGATCTTTAAGAAAAAGATTGGTGTAGATGGATAGGTGGAGACCTATAAAGCAAGGCTTGTAGCGAAAGGATTTTTTCAAAGACCAGGACTGGACTATGATGAGGCTTTCTCTCCAGTAGCAATGTTTAAATCCATTAGGATCCTACTTGCTATTGCTGGTCACTATGACTATGAAATCTGGCAGATGGACGTTAAAACTGCATTTCTAAATGATGATTTAGAAGAGTGCGTTTTTATGGATCAGCCGGAAGGCTTCATTAATAGTGGGAGCAGCGAGAAGGCATGTAGGTTGCTTAAATCCATTTATGGATTAAAGCAGGCATCACGGAGTTGGAACATCTGCTTTTATAATACAATCAAAGAGTTTGATTTTATCAAAAATGTAGGTGAACCTTATATTCATAAGAAGATTGTAGGGAGTACTGTCGTATTCCTCATATTGTATGTGGATGACATTCTCTGGATAAAAAACGACGTTCCTATGCTGCAATCGGTCAAACTATTCTTATCACAAAGGTTCTCCATGAAGGACCTGGGTGATGCCTTATACATTTTGAGCATTAAGATCTATAGAGATAGATCTAAGAGATTGTTGGGATTGTCCCAATCAAGGTACATTAACACCATCCTAAAGAGATTTAGTATGGAAGATTTCAAGCGAGGTACTTTACCCGCTTATCACGGAATCACTCTCTCCAAAGACTTTTGTCCAAAGTTGGATGAAGAGAGAGCTCACATGAGTGTTATACCCTGCGCTTCTGCTGCAGGATCTATAATATATGCAATGTTATGTACTCGCCCTGATGTTTCTTATGCAATTAGTGTAGTAAGCAGGTATCAATCCAATTCAGGGGAGAAACACTGGACAACTGTGAAGAACATTCTTAAGTACTTGCGTAGGACTAAAGAAATGTTCTTGGTGTATGGTAATGGTGATCTCCAGATGGAGGCCTTTACCGATTCGAGCTTCCAGAGTGATAAAGATGACAACAAATCTATCTCGGAGTTTGTATTTACCCTCAATAGAGGGGCGATTTGTTGGAAGAGTTCTAAACAGGACACCGTTACAGACTCAACGATGGAAGCTGAGTACATTACTGCAAATGATGCTGCCAAGGAAGCCGTCTGGATGTGGAAGTTCAGTTTTGAACTAGGAGTAATTCCCACCATTATTGATCCAATACCATTGTATTGTGATAATAATGGGGCTATGGCATTGGCCAAAGAGCCCAGGTCCTATCAATGATCCAGACGCATCATGAGGCGATATCATTTGATCCGAAAGATAGTTGATCGCCGCGAGATCGAGATTCGGAGAGTAAACACAAAGAATAACACCGCGGATCCACTCACCAAGGCCCTTCCACAGCCGCAACATGAGCGACTTTTTGAGATGTTGGGTATGAGATACGCCAATAATTGGCTTTAGTGCAAGTGGGAGATTGTTGGATATATGTATGCCCAAGACGCCATTATTTGTATAGTGGATGCTTGGACATGTATATATATATAGGACTTTCTTGCTCGACATGATAGTATGCTATCTAGTTGTTCATTATCTTAACATGTTCACTTGATTGTGTTTACAGTTCATTTGATACATGTTGATAAAGCCCTTAGGATATCAGCTTGACTACCATGATTATGATGCAGATCATACTAGTGGGGCATGTGTAGTCTATAAGCATATCCTTAATTGTTCCTAGTCATGGGTGTATCGAGACGGGGCATCGATATTCAAGAGTAGACTAGTGTATACATTTCTTGACCCAGTTGAGGGGGCGATGGATGATGCTATATCCATTGGTGTTTGACATCAGAGATTGTATACAGGTGTTCATTGAAGACTGAGTACACTGAACGGACTCGCCGAGAACTCCTATATGGTATTATACCTATCGTCGAATAGTAGTTCTCTGGTGACACTTGTACAGGTTAGTCTATAGACCCGAGATTATCATAGAGCCTTGTGTGTTTCCCACTGTGCTTTGATTTCCACCCTACCACGGCTCTACTAAGTCGTGCAAATAGGTGGCTTTTGGGTACAGTCCTAAGACACATGGAGGCAATGAGCGATAGGAGGGGTTTCGTCTCTCCCGGTATTGGGAGTTGATGTTGTACTATGCGCGATTGGCTATAACTGGAACTCCCTAGACAGGGCTAATGAGATTTACTGATAAGTGTTATCAATAGTTTCTTGACCTGTTATAGGCCACACATCGGCATGACTTATTGAGTTATTGGGGCTTGACGATTCCATCCCTAGACTCAATATGCAACATATCAGACGAAGAGACCGGACTGTATGGTAAGTGTTGCTGGTTGGCTCTATAGGAGTTTGAACAAGTTCGCTTGTTGTTCTTCTATTCGCTCAATACCTGGGTAGCCGTTACGTGCAGCTTGTACCGCTGACGGTTTATGGGTATCTGATATGATCACTACCTACTGCTAGCATATTGATGGGCCTTAAAGTCCCACATAGGGGTTTCCGAGCTCAGGCGAAACGAAGTGGGGGCACATATGGAGATATGTGCAGGAGCTTAATTAAATATGAGTATATGATACCGTATTTTAATCTAGCAATTTTTTATTAGTCGGGTTATATATGATATGATCGGTTTATTAAATCAAGTGTTGATTTAATATAAAGACTAATTACTCATTTATAATTCCTTTCTTTATGCATGTCTGTGTGTGTGTGTGTGTATATATATATATTTATATTTGTATTTATATATATATGTGTGTGTGTGTGTGTGTATCATGGTTGATGATACATTGGACATGGCTATGCTAGACTCACATAGGAATATATTAGATATTTATTTTTGTGAAAATGGAAAATAGAATAATGAGTCATGGTTTCTACACTCTTCTTGAAATATCTAACCACGGTTGATTATTTTATTCCTCCACTCACTTACAAATATCTAAGATAATTTATTTGCTTCATTAATTGTGATTGTGATCACTCTCATTATCTCAAGCTAAGCCATTAGTTCATCTTCTTCCTCTTAAGCTCTCTACCTTTTTCTAGGTTAGAAAAAAAGAAAGAAAAAGAAAGGTCTTTGAGTGAGAAAAATCCCACTTCATCAATCTATATTAGTCTAGCAAACTTGTATAGGTTGTTAGATTCACTTCATCTTAGTTTAGTGAAGCTAGAGCTTGAGTGTAAGGAACTCTGAGTGGATCGTCATGGACATCGAAGACTTCAAGCGGAATTGTTCCAAGCTTCGAGTGGAGCTAAGAGGAGCCCAGGGACTTCTACGAGGAGCCCAAGGACTTCTATACGGAGCCATTGAAGAGGAGGAGTGGTCTATAAAGTTGTAGTTCTCTTTCTCTTAGTGTTAGACACTCTTTGTAGACGATACTTACCCTAATCTCTAGTTCGATTCATGGTTTGTGTGCTTTAGCTCTCTAAATTTTCAAAATACACCATATATAGTTGTTTAAACACTTGTAGAGGTGCTAAGACACACTTAAAATAACTAGTAACACGTATACACATGTTAAAACCAGATAGCATACTATCATACTATCATCTCGAATAAAATTGTTCTCTGGATATGTCCTCATGAATTCAGTAAGTGCATTCCTACAATTACAATAATTGCCTTGAGAGCACCTATATCCAACAACTTCAACCCTTGATTCTCAACTTATGAAAGTGTAGAGTTGAAGAGGAAGGAAAAGCTCAAGAAAGGAGAGAGAATGAGAATGGTGAAAATGAAAAATCTTATACCATCATAATAATGTAAGCATGGTTTTGTTTAAAGATATTTTGCAATATTAAAAACCAACCATACTTGAAAAGTGTAGACAAATGAATTATAAATTCATTTGTTTACTCTATCCAACCATGCTTCATACCATTCTCATTCTACCTCATCCCTCCACCTCATTTCTAATTTCTTAGAAAAGAAAAACAAAGGAAATGAGGTGTCCTCCTTCTAGAATGTTTTCTGTATAAATATGGAATACATTCTACCGTATATATATACCGGTATTCGTACCAAAATACGAATACCCAAAGAGATAGAATAACACAATGAACATAAAACTAGAATATAAATATTGAAATATATATATGTAAATTATTAAATCAATACCTGATTTAATAATCCGTCTTAATCCTAAGCCGGCTAGTATTATCAACCGTCCGATTGAAAACCCGGATAACACTAGAATATACATATCGAAATATGTATATGTAAATCATTAAATCAATACCTGATTTAATAATCCGGCTTAATCCTGTGCCGGCTAGCATTATCATTTAATCGGAACCCTGCACGTATCAAAATACGGTCACCCCATCATTTCGCCTGAATAAGGGAAACCCTTTGTATGGGACTCTAAAGACTCGATAGTACACTGGAAGTGGGTTTAACCACAAGCACGTCAGCGGTGCTAACTGTACATAACGGCTACCAAGGTACCAGTCAAAAAGGAAGACCGACGAGCCAACTCATCCGAACCCCTACCGAGCCTATTCGTGACAATCTCCGTACAGTCCGATCTCTTCATCTAAGAGTATCGCATACCGGGTCTAGGGGATGATAAACGTCAGACCCTTAATAACCTGCTAAGTCATGCCGATTTGGCTTAGGACAGATCCAAGAAACTACTGATCTAATCATCGGTAAATCTCAACTGTCTTGGCCAAGATCTTATGGTTCTGGCCAACCGGACATAGTGCTATATCGACTCCCAATACCAAGAGAGATGAATCCTTGACAATCACTCACTGTCTCCATTTGGCTCAGGACTGTACCCAACCAAAACCTGTTTGCATGACTCGGTGGAGCCGTGGTACGGTAGTGATCAAAATACAGTGGGAACTCACATGAGACAAATGATGATCTCAGGTCTAAAGACTAACATGTACTCATGTCACCTGAGAACTTCTATTTAACGATAGGTATAATACCATCTAGAGGTTCTCGGCATGTTCGTCCAGTGTACTCACCCCCAGTGAGCACCTGCATACAATCTTAGGGGATCACACCAATGGCTATGGGACCAACCATCGCCCCTGGTCGGGGTCTAGAAATGTATGCACAAGTCTACTCTGGAATATCGATGCCCGGTCTCGATACTCCTGCGACTTTGGACCTTTAAGGATGTGCTTATGGACTACGCAGCTCCCACAAGTATGATCGCCATCATAACACTGGTAGTCAAGCAAAATCCTATATGCTTTATCAACATGTATCCTCCATATGTGATATCGAGTATAACATATGCACATGTTAAGATAAAGACAAACCAAAATAGTATACTACTGTGACGAGTCTTTATTAATATGTATAAGAAATACAAAGTTGTAAGAAAAATAAATACACATGTTCAGATAAAGACAACTCAAATAGTATACTATATAACTGAGCAAGATTATCCTGTACATACATATCCCTAGCATCCTATACGATATAGGCCTCTAGGGAATACATATCCCTAGTATTCTATACAATGCAGGCCTCCAGGGTATACATATCCAACATGAGCTTGAGTGTGAGTTGCCTCAAGGTGGATCATCTTTGACGAAGAAGAGTTCGAGCAAGCTCATTCCTTTCTTCAAGTGAAGCCCTAGAAGGAGTTCAAAGGACTACTAAAAGGAGCTATTGAAGTGATGGACTTGGCTACAATGGTTGTAGCTTTTTTCACTTAGTTTAGAACATTAGTTTGCTAATTTTGAAACCCTAAATCTCTAGTATGGTCTTGTTTAGTAGACTTATCCTTCTAAAATTTTAAAATTGCATACTTGATGTTCATAAAACCCTAGTAGAGGTGCTAAGACATACTTTCAGTTCTATCTACTTTGATTTTTTCCTACACACAAAACACTCAGCCATTTTTCTTGCCATGGCTACAACTTCTTCACCACGTCCTCCTTCATCTTAGATGCTCTCTTGAGCTTCAAAACAGAGAGAAAGAGATAGTGAAATATGAAAGTATGTCTTAGCACCTCTATTAGGTTTATATGTGCATCAAGTATACAATTTTTAAGAAACTAGAGGTCCAAGTATACTAAACAAGAATCGAACTAAAGAATTAGGGTTTTATAGTTAGCAAACAAGATTCTAATTTAAGTGAAGAGAGTCTACAACCATTGTTGTCAAGTCCTTCACTTTTAAAGCTCCAAATAGTAGTCTCTAAAACTCTTCTTTGCCTCTACTTGATGAAAGGATCGAGCTTACTCGTCGTCTTCGTCATCGAAGATGATCCACTTTAAAGTCTCTCTCACTCAAGCTCACACTTCACTAATCAAGGTATTAGTGAAGTTAACAACCTAAATTAATGGGCTAGAATAGTGTAGGTTGATGAACTAGGAATTTTGCTCACTAGAAATATTTTTCTCTTTTCTTTTTCTCAACTCAAGAAAAATCTAGTGAGTGAGTTGAAGAAGGAGATGAACTTGGATGAATGTGAGAATGAACCCTTGAGGATAAGATGAGGTTGGGAGAAACATAAAATATCTATGAATAAAACAAGATTACAAGATGATTCATGGCTTCTACAAGCACCCAAACCATGACTCATTCTTGTTAATCTTTAATTCATAAATATAAATCTTTATCTACTCATCTTTTCCTTTTGTGTGATTCTCATACATCCATATTCAATGTATCATCAACCATGATACAAATATACATACACTTGTATGTGTGTGTGCGCGTGTGTGTGTACATACACTCACTCACACACACACACACACACATATACATATAAAGAGAAGAAAATCTTAAGTGAGCTTAATATTAGTTAATATATATATATATATATATATATCAAATAAATAAATATATATCAAATTATTAAATCAACACTCGATTCAATAATCCGGTTAAATCATATATAACCTGGCTAATATCAAATATATATGTATATCAAATTATTAAATCAACACTTTATTCAATGATCTTGTTATATCACATATAACCGGCTAATATTCAATATTAGATATCAAATCAACACTTGATTCAATAATCCGGTTATATCGTATATAACCGACCAATATCAAATATATAAACACACACACACACATATATATATATATATATATTAATCAAATCATTAAATCGACACTTGATTCAATAATCCGATTATATCACATATAACCTGGCTGATATCAAATATCGCTATATTAGAATACGGTGTCATATACTCGTATTCAATCAAGCTCTCGCACATATCTCTATATGTGCCCTAATTCATTTCGCTTGAGCTAGGAAACCTCTATGTGGGACTCTAAAGACTCGTCAATACGCTAGTAGTAGGTAATGATCACATCAGATACCCACAAGCCGTCAGTGGTACTAGCTGGACGTAACGGCTACCCAGGTGTTGAACGAATAGAATATCAACAAGCAAACTTTTCCAAACTCCCGTATAGCCTATAATCAACACTTACCGTACAGTCCGGTCTCTTCGTCCGATATGTCGCATATCGAGTCTGGGGTGGAATCGTCAGACCCTAATAACTTGATAAGTCATGCCGATGTATGGCCTATAACCTTTCGAGAAACTACTGATAACACTTATCAGTAAATCTCATCAGCCTTGGCCAGGTACTTGCTATTATAGCCAATCTAGCATAGCGGAACATCAACTCCCAATACCGGGAGAGATGAAACCCCTCCTATCGCTCACTGCCTCTATGTGACTCGGGACAATACCTAAAATCCACCTGTTTGCATGACTCCTTTGAGTCATGGTAGGGAGAAAATCAAAACACAGTAGGAACCACACAAGACACTATGACGATCTTGGGTCTACAGACTAACCTGTACAAGTGTCACCAGAGAACTGCTATCTGACGATAGGTATGGTATCATCTAGGAGTTCTTGGTAAGTCCTGTTCGGTGTACCCATTCTCTAATGAGCACCTGTGTACAATCTTTGATGTCAAACACCAATGGTTATGGGATCAACCATCAACCCATACAGGGTCAAGAAACGTACACACTAGTCTACTCTGGAATATCGATGCCCTGTCTCGATACTCCATCGACTAGGAACTGTTAAAAGATGTGCTTATGGACTATACAAGCCCTACTAGTGTGATCTGCATCATAGTCCTGGTAGTCAAGCCAACATCCTAAGGGCTTTATCAACATGTATCAAAGAGACAGTAAACTAAAACAAAATGTACATGTTAAGATAAAGAGCAACCAGATAGCATACTTGTTAGTTATATGTATGCCCTAGAGGCCATAACTGTACATAGGATGAATATTGTAGTAGATGCTGGGACATATATAGGTAGGACTTTCTTGCTCAACATGATAGTATGCTATCTGGTTGCTCTTTATCTTAACATGTATACTTTCTGTCTCTCTGTTACATGTTGATAAAGCCCTTAGGATGTGTACTCGACTTCCAGGACTATGATGTAGATCATACTAGTAGGGCCTGGGTAGTCCATGAGTACATCCTTCAATGTTCCTAGTCGAGGGAATATCGAGACGGGGTATCGATATTCCGGAGTAGACTAGCGTATATCTTCTCGACCCATGTGATGGGCGATGGATGATGCCATATCCATTGGTGTTTGACATCAGAGATGGTATGCGGGTGCTCAGTGGAGACTGGGTACACTGAACGGACTCGCCGAGAACTCCCAGATGGTATTATACCTCACGTCAGATGGCAGTTCTCTGGTGATACTGGTACAGCTTAGTCTGTTGACCCGAGATCGTCATAAAGTCTTGTGTGTCTCCCACTGTGCTTTGATTTCCACCCTACCATGGCTCTACTGAGTCGTGCAAACAGGTGGTTTTTGGGTACAGTCCCGATTCACATGGAGGCAATGAGCGATAGGAGGGGATTCGTCTCTCCCGGTATTGGGGGTTGATGTTGCGCTATGCTCGACTGGCCATAACTGGAAATCCCTGGCCAGGGTTGCAGTGATATACTGGTAAGAGTTATCAGTAGTTTCACGCTTGTTATGGACCTTATATCGGCATGACTTATCAAGCTACTGGGGTCTGACGTTTACCACCCCTAGGCGAGATATGCGACATATCAGACGAACAGACCGAACTGTACGGTAAGTGTTACTGGTTGGATTCACAGGAGTGTGAGCGGACTTGCTCGTTGATCTTCTGATCGCTCAATACCCGGGTGGCCGTTACGTTTAGCAGACCGCTTGCGGCTTGTGGGCATTTGATATGATCATCACCTGCTGTCGGCGTATTGACGAGTCTTTAGAGTCCTACACAGAGGTTTCCTGGCTCAAGCGAAACGAAATAGGAGCGCATATGAGATATGTGCGGAACCGAGAATAATACCAGTATGTGATACTGAATCCTATTCTCGCGACTTGTATCATCGGACGGTTATATAAGATATAGCCGGGTTACCGAATCAAATGTTGATTCGATATATTGATACACTTGATATTAGTTGGTTATGTGCAGTATGACCGGATCATTAAATCAAGTATTGATTTAATGATTTAATGTATAATTATATATTAGATATATTACTTTACATTGACTAGTATTGTTCACTTAAGATTGATTATCTCACTTGATTGTGCACATTGTATATATATGATATATGTTTGTGCACTAGTTTGTATCATTTTTGATGATACATGCAAACTTGGGTGTATGTTTGATTTAAACCATCTTTAGGTTAATGGTTAGGTTTTAATTTGTTTTATTTATTTTCTTTATTCATTTTGGCAAAAATAAAATGGAGGCATGCTTTGTTTTATTCTTGAAGCTTCATGAAGCTTTGAAAGTCTTTGCCATTTTGTTTTTTCCTTAACCTAACCATTACACCTAAACCCTAGTTTATTCTCTACATGTGTTAGCCTCACCCATGGTTGCATTATGATAAGTATTCACTTGATTTATTATTTTCAAGAATAATTCATATTCTTTCTTCTTCTTCATCTTCTTCTTCAAGTGAAGAAACCATTCTTGAAAATTCCAAGTGATGAAATCAAGTGAGAAATCCAATTCTAAAGTGAATCCACTTCCTATTTCTTCATCCTCTACTACTTGCCATGTAGTAGAGTGTGTTATCTTCACAAGTTCCATGACCTACTGAAGGTGGAGCTTGAGTTTGAGTCGCCTCGACGTAGATCATCTTCGGCATCGAAGTCAACGACCTAGCCCGCCCATTTCTCTGATGAAACCGACGCTAGAGTCCGGGATTCCGATGATCGCAGCGGAGGGACATCAACACGGAGCTAGAGAAGTGGAGGACCAGATCTACAAAGGTTGTAGTCTCTTTCATTTAGTAGTTAAGTTGTTAACTTGTTTAGTTTTCGCCTATCCTCTAGTCAACGATCTTGCATAGGGTTTCTCGGCACATTATTTTTTGAATTTGGTATGGTTGATCAGTTGTAGAACCTTATGAATGTGCCTAGGAACCTTACAGTGGTATCAGAGTCTAGCTAGAGCCTTAGGCAAAGTGTAGACGAAATTAGAAACCCGATCGAACCCCGAAACCCTAATTGCAACCCCTCTCTGTACATTTTTGTAAACAGTGGATTTTTCCAAATTAAAAATATCCAAAAAATTCAGCAGGGAATTGTAGGAGTTACTGTGCAGCACGTGACCACAACTCGACCAAAGCGCTGCGGTACCGCAGCCCCACCCTGGCTTGCGCGGCGGTTCCGCGGCCATATTGGTGAGTTAGGCCACGTGGTTTGCACAGTAATTTATTTCTGGAATTGCTGTGTTTTCTGGGAATTTTTAAATTTTACTCAAGAGTTGAGTTTCCTGGGTTGTATTAGGGACTCGATGTTACGATCGGATTGTTTGACTTTGTCTATGTGTTTTTCCGGGTAATTTTAGAACATGTTGAATAGTTCGACCGGATATAAATACCCAATTTTTCCCCTGCCGGGAAATTTCCAATTGTTGGATTTTTCCGTAGTTTAAAAACGTTCTATGTAGTGCAAGTAACGCGATGGACCCTCTAGAAGACAACTAACCTTAACTCGATTATGTGACCGTCTTGAACTGCCCTTTGAACCATAGGGTCTGGGGCAGTACGGCGTGCCACATGTGAGGCGTTGGCTTGACCCTTCTACGGCTGGACCGTCGGTACTGTGGCATGAAGTGAATGTTTTTAAACTTATTTCATGTGTTGAGCTGTTTCGGGAAAACTTGGGTGTTTGATTGTTCGATCGGAAAGTTTAACATTTTCTATTTATCTGGAATATGATACAATATTTGGAATCCACAAGTAGTTATGAGATAACTGATTTGGATGTTATAAACATAGCAGTTTAGTCTCACTTGATTGGTTGCCACGGAATTTTGATGTGATCAAAAGTCTGTCGCAATCACGTAGCGTACGCGGATACTCGCCGGGTAAACTTAATAGACAGCTACACCCCATAGCCCCGACCAAGTGACTGTAGGAGAACCCCGTCGCCGAAAGCATCCGTTCGGGTGCTCGCGGCAGCGGTGTTCCGCCTTAGTGCACTTCATCGACGGTATCGGGGGTGCGGCCGTCTACTTAAGTTTGCGACGAGCATTCGGTCAGGATACCGGGAATCTGGTTGAATTGCCCGCTTGATATTGAAAAGAGTTTTCGATAATGAGACTAAAATGCGGGGTTTATAATTGTTAGGCATGCGATGTCTAAGGAATTCATTTGGTTAGGCATGCGATGTCTAAAGAGTTTGCGGATTCCAACTGTTGTAGTTTTACACTTTCTTTTCTGTGACCGTAAGTGTAATATGTGATATCGCCGGTTTCGTTGCTATATGTCAGCGAAAATTGGGATGGGCATATTTACTTACGCTGATGACATGTGATGTTATGTGTTGCTGGATATGTTATATTGGATCGTCGTGTTTGAATAGCCGGGGGGTTTTTATGTGAGCTGAGTGTTTTTCATTTTCATTCATATAAAAACTTGTATGTAATATTCTTTTATTGGGGCACTTCCAGGTTGTGGAAGTTGTCACCGTTGATGTATATTATTTACTTTTCCGCATTAGGATAGACCCAAGGATGGGAGCACAAGTAACCGGGTTCTAGGTTCCAGTCGGAGACCATCTCGAGGAGTCGAGTCCGGGTCTCCTAACTCTAGAATTGGTAGGGTTGCTTGCCGCTCTCGTAGGGGTCTAGGGGTGTGGGATTGTCTATTCATCACGACCATGGAATCCGTGTTTTATACAGGCTCAAAATAAAACACGGACGTCCTAGTATATCCAATATTTCATATGATATTTTCTGCTGCGTTATCTGTGATGTGATCATGTGATTTGTTCAGATAGATATTATATTTAGTATATATGATATTTTATATAGACGTTGCTTATGTTTTACACCCGCGCTAGCCCTGCTTCGCTCTTGCGTTAGTTACCTAACCTAACGGTGCAGACGGGACATCGAGGCGAATGCGGATGGCATAAGCGTACGTTATATTTATCTGTGATGCTTAGGTGGACTTAAATAATGGGACATTCATTAATGAGATTGATGAAAGAAAATAAACCTAAAAGATGTTGTGGAATCGAATTTCAAAAATAAAACATGTAGCTACAGTTCTTGCTTTGCACAGCGGTATATATGATATATCCTGCACCTTATTCGATGAGGAAAGGGCCAACGATCCCTTCACCGGGAGTGACCCCTTTAGCAATAACTGGCAGATGCTACAACCCTCGGTTTGTCTTTTGATTGCTTCTATAGTTTCTGCTTTGCACAGCGGTATATATGATATATCCTGCACCTTATTCGATGAGGAAAGGGCCGACGATCCCTTCACCGGGAGTGACCCCTTTAGCAAAACTAGAAAAGCCTAAAAAACACTCCATTTTAAAACCATTTGATTCCGCAACGAGATAAAGTTCAAAGCGTTAAAGGTTTTCATAAAAAACCATCCGCAACCCTCCGTCATTTTAGGAAGTAGAGTACTTAGTATTCGTGCTGTGTTTGTTGACCATAGTCAAGGAACAGTGTACGGTAGCTAAGTGATGTCTTCCTACACTGCATATGATGCGATTAGTTAGGACAGTCACGTGACTTTGTTGACCTTAGTTAAGGGTCATGTGGGTGGGTCTAATTAATCACGAAATGACGGGTAGAACTTGACTAGTGCTTATGATTTGTTGACCATAGTTAAGGTCATAAGTGCTAGGGGTAAAAACCATTATCGGGAGTTTCAAGTGTTGAAATTTGCAATGAGATTGCATACCTTCTATATGATAGTTGGATCCCGATACCCACTGCGAGTAATTGTTACTCTTGGGAGAGTTTTGCACTTTGCAATTAGACGATCAAGTAGGTGTCTAGAAAGGTGTCAACGGGGTTACGCCCCTGGGAAAACAAGGTTTATTTTAATTAGGTCTGTGCGAAAGCACGGGGAACCTCCCTCAATGTACCAGCACTGGCCTGGCCGAAAGATTGGCGAACTTGTAGAGTGTAATTAATCCCGGCTAGTCTTTCCTTTTAGGATTTGAAGGAAGATTTGATAGAAATAGTGGGAGCCATCCTGATTAGATAAAATCAATAACCAATCTAATCTTGCAAGAGCGCACGCAGAGTGTTTTCTTCTCTCTCTCTCCAGGTAGCGACCATATCACGCCTTAATCAAGATAATAATATGGCAGTATTGACCGAACCCGCTTGTTATACTGAGCTGGGGAACGTTGGTCCCGCTCCAACTTATAATTGTTATAAGACCGATCAAGAAATAGAGGAATACCAGAATTCCTATGCCGCCCAAACGAAGAAAGTGCATATGATGCATCTCCTTCGGGTGTGTTCATTATAGAGAACTGAGAACGGGTGATAAGTTTCATGAGACAGAAAACGGTGCAAGTGTTGCAGCCAAGTCTGTTGGTCACTGTCACCCTGTATTATCAATACATTGACTCTGAACAAATGCTATTAGATACCGAACCTGATATACAAAATCATATCAATCTCTTTATTTATTAAAGAAGGATATAATTTTGTATTGTTGGATAATTTTTTGAACGTTTTCTATTTCAAAAGTTGATCGGTTCAGGCACGTTATCTAAAAGCATTAACGTTCTAAATCAAACTACAGTTCCTAGTATACAGAACACACACGAGAGGAAGAGTTCAGAAATGAACGATTCCTTCTTGAGGTATTGTAGACTAGGTTATATCAATGCGACCTGATTTGCTTAAGTTACATTTTAGATGCATATTTAAATCAGTTTGAATTTACATCTTGTGAAACTTACCAGTCATGTCACAAAGATTAGATGACCATAGCTCTGTTTACTGGAAACAGAGAAAGAGTTAGTAAACTCTTGGGACTGATACATGATGACGTATATAAGGTCCCCTGTCTGCACATGCCAGGACCGGTTCTTTGTACTTCATTACATTCTCTGATAATCTCTCAAGATTCAGCCATATGTTCCTGTTGAAACATAAGTCCGAAGCTTTTGAGATATTCACAGAATATAAGTTAGAAGTAGAGAACCAAAATACAGGTATAAGTATTATGTCCTATGATGAGATTAGGGAGGAGAATACTTGTGCATGGAATTCTTGGACTATTCTAAAGGAGAATGAGATTCTCTCTCAGCATTACTCCTCCGTATACACCACAGCACGTAGGCGTATCGGGGCGGAGCAATTGCACCATATAGGATATGGTGTGCTCTATGATAAGTATTATTGAGTTACCTGTTTTCTTTTAGGGGTTATGCACTTGAGAAGCTGCATACCTATTGAATTGGGTTCGAATCAAATCAGTGCCTACCACTCCATATGAGATATGGTATGGGAAGAGCCTATCTCTTAAGTTAGTTAAGATTTAGGATTGTCCGGCCTATGTCAAAAGCAAAATCCGGACAAGATCGAGGCAAGGTCAGTTCTGTAGAACTGGAAAGGTTCCAGCTATACAATACTGCAGCTAATGATTTGACAGAACCAAAAGATTCAATAGTCCCCGACGAACCTCAGCCTCTCCGCCGATCTGGTAGGGTTCCTCATCCGCTTGAGAGATACTTCGGTTTCTCGATGACAGTGGGAGCGAGGAATGCATCATGAGATGATGACCCAACTAGTTTCGAGCAGGCCATCAAAAGTAAGGACTCTGTAAGAATGGCTGGATGCTTAGCGATCTGAAATGGAATCCATGTACACCAACAAAGTATGGACTTTGGTTGCTATATCTGAAGGGTTAAATCCCCATCAGGAGCAAGTATATCTTGAGAAGATTACTTGGTGTAGATGGAAAAGTTGAGACTTTCAAAGCTAGACTTGTTAAAGGTTTTCGTCATCGACCAGGCGTGGATAATAATGAAACCTTTTTCCAGTGGCTATGCTTAAGTCCATCCAGATCCTACTTGCCATTGCTACATACCATTACTACGATATCTGGTGGTTGGGTGCCATGACTGCTTTTCTAAATAATGATTTAGAAGAGAACGTCTATAAGAACACAGCCAGAGGGCTTCGTAAATCGTGGGAGCAGCGGAAACGTGTGCAAGTTGCTTTACAAGATAAAGCAGGCATCGCGGAGTTGGAACGTCTGTTTTGATGTGGTAGTCAAAGAGTTTGACTTCATCAAAATGGTAGATGAACCTTGTGTATACAAAAAGGTAGTAGAGAGTAAGGTGTTCATCCTCGTATTGTACGTGGACAACATACTCTTGATAGGAAAAGGAGTTTCCTATACTGCGAACGGTCAATCTCTTCTTATCACAAGGATTCTCCAAATAGGATAAAGGTGATACCTCCTAAATCCTGGGATTTGGATCTATGAGATAGATCTAAATGGATGTTAGGGTTCTCACTAGGTTTAGTGAGTTGGTATCAATCGATCCTGGGGAGAATCACTGGGAAAGTCCCAGACTGATAAGGACGACTGAATGTCAGTCGCAGGCATTGTCTTTACCCTCAGTAGAGGGACGGTATGTTGGAAGAGTTCCAAGCTAGATACCGTGGCAAACTAGACGATAGAGGCTGGTAACATCGCTATTAAAGATACTACCAAAGAGGCAGTTTGGGTGTATATTGGTTCATGAGATGAACTAGGTTCCTACCATTGTGTAACAATGGAAGTATGGCTTTGGCCCAGGGACCCTGGTCCCATCAGTAACCCAGACATATTCTGAGGCAGCATCACCTGATCATGGAGATAGTTGATCTCCAGGGTGATCGAGATTAGGAGAGTAGACTCAGAGGACAACACGGCGGATCCACTCACAAAGGCCTTTTCCCAAAGAGAGACTTTTATGGGATGGTTGAGTATTTGATACTGCAACCACTGCTACAGATAGCCCTAGTGCAAGTGGGAGATTGTTAGTTATATGTATGCCCTAGAGGCCATTACTGTACATAGGATGTATATTGTAGTGGATGCTGTGACATATATTGGTAGGACTTTCTTGCTCGACATGATAGTACGCTATCTGGTTGCTCTTTATCTTAACATGTATACTTTCTGTCTCTCTGTTACATGTTGATAAAGCCCTTAAGATGTATACTCGACTTCCAGGACTATGATGCAGATCATACTAGTGGGGCCTCGGTAGTCCATGAGTACATCCTTCAATGTTCCTAGTCGAGGGAATATCGAGACGGGGCATCGATATTCCAGAGTAGACTAGCGTATATCTTCTCGACCCATGTGATGGGCGATGGATGATCCCATATCCATTGGTGTTTGACATCAGAGATGGTATGCGGGTGCTCAGTGGAGACTGGGTACACTGAACGGACTTGCCGAGAACTCCCAAATGGTATTATACCTCACGTCAGATGGCAGTTCTCTGGTGACACTGGTACAGCTTAGTCTGTTGACCCGAGATCGTCATAGAGTCTTGTGTGTCTCCCACTGTGCTTTGATTTCCACCCTACCACGGCTCTACTGAGTCGTGCAAACATGTGGTTTTTGGGTACAGTCCCGATTCACATAGAGGCAATGAGCGATAGGAGAAGATTCGTCTCTCCCGGTATTGGGGGTTGATGTTGCGCTATGCTCGACTGGCCATAACTGGAAATCCCTGGCCAGGGTTGCAGTGATATACTAGTAAGAGTTATCAGTAGTTTCACGCTTGTTATGGACCTTACATTGGCATGACCTATCAAGCTACTGGGGTCTGACGTTTACCACCCCTAGGCGAGATATGCGACATATCAGACGAACAGACCGGACTGTACGGTAAGTGTTACTGGTTGGATTCACAGGAGTGTGAGCGGGCTTGCTCGTTGATCTTCTGATCACTCAATACCCGGGTGGCCATTACGTTTAGCAGACCGCTTGCGGCTTGTGGGCGTTTGATATGATCATCACCTGCTGCCGGCATATTGACGAGTCTTTAGAGTCCTACACAGAGGTTTCCTGGCTCAAGCGAAACGAAATAGGAGCGCATATGAGATATGTGCGGAACCGAGAATAATACCAGTATGTGATACTGAATCCTATTCTCGCGACTTGTATCATCGGACGGTTATATAAGATATAGCCGGGTTACCAAATTAAAATGTTGATTCGATATATTGATACACTTGATATTAGTCGGTTATGTGCAGTA
Organism: Agapanthus africanus; assembly: GCA_030015575.1. Lineage (NCBI taxonomy): Eukaryota > Viridiplantae > Streptophyta > Magnoliopsida > Asparagales > Amaryllidaceae > Agapanthus > Agapanthus africanus. The sequence goes on along the minus strand of CM057346.1, from coordinate 116,541,647 downwards.
TGACCAGATCATTAAATCAAGTGTTGATTTAATGATTTAATGTATAATTATATATTAGATATATTACTTTACATTGACTAGTATTGTTCACTTAAGATTGATTATCTCACTTGATTGTGCACATTGTATATATATGATATATGTTTGTGCACTAGTTTGTTTCATGTTTGATGATACATGCAAACTTGGGTGTATGTTTGATTTAAACCATCTTTAGGTTAATGGTTAGGTTTTAATTTGTTTTATTTATTTTCTTTATTCATTTTGGCAAAAATAAAATGGAGGCTTGCTTTGTTTTATTCTTGAAGCTTCATGAAGATTTGAAAGTCTTTGCCATTTTGTTTTTTCCTTAACCTAACCATTACACCTAAACCGTAGTTTATTCTCTACATGTGTTAGCCTCACCCATGGTTTCATTATGATAAGTATTCACTTGATTTATTATTTTCAAGAATAATTCATATTCTTTCTTCTTCTTCATCTTCTTCTTCAAGTGAAGAAACCATTCTTGAAAATTCCAAGTGATGAAATTAAGTGAGAAACCTAATTCTAAAGTGAACCCACTTCCTATTTCTTCATCCTCTACTACTTGCCATGTAGTAGAGTGTGTTATCTTCACAAGTTCCATGACCTGGTAAAGGTGGAGCTTGAGTTTGAGTCGCCTCGACGTAGATCATCTTCGGCATCGAAGTCAACGACCTAGCCCGCCCATTTCTCCGATGAAACCGACGCTAGAGTCCGGGATTCCGATGATCGCAGCGGAGGGACGCCAACACGGAGCTAAAGAAGTGGAGGACCGGATCTACAAAGGTTGTAGTCTCTTTCACTTAGTAGTTAAGTTGTTAACTTGTTTAGTTTTCGCCTATCCTCTAGTCAACGATCTTGCATAGGGTTTCTCGGCACATTATTTTTTGAATTTGGCATGGTTGATCAGTTGTAGAACCTCATGAGTGTGCCTAGGAATCCTACAATACTGTCATGTCCAAGCATCCACTATAATATACAATAATGGCATCTATGGCATACATATTTCTGACAATCTCCTACTTACACTAAGGCCAGTTACTGTAGTATCGCATACCCAACATCCTAAAAAGTCTTTCAAACCGCGTCTGGAGGAGGGCCTTCGTAAGAGGATCCGCCGTGTTGTCCTTTGTGTCTACTCTCCTGATCTCGATCTCTCAGCGATCAACTATCTCCAGGATTAGGTGATACCGCCTCAGAATATGGCTGGATCGCTGATGGGACCGGGGTTCTTTGGCAAAAGCCACAGCTCCATTATTATCACAATACAAGGGTAATGGATTTTCAATGTATGGAACCATACTAAGTTCAGCAATGAACTTCTTCATCCAGACAGCCTCTTTGGCAGCATCGTTGGCAGCGATGTATTCAGCCTCCATCATCAAGTCTGCAATGGTATCTTACTTGGAACTCTTCCAACATACCACCCCTCCATTGAGGGCGAAGACAAAGCCCGAGACAGACTTTCTGTCGTCCTTATCACTCTGGAAGCTCGAATCGGGAAAGGTCTCCACTTGGAGTTCTTAGTTACCATACACCAAGAACATCTCTTTAGTCCTTCTCAAGTACTTAAGAATGTTATTCACAACTATCCAGTGCTTCTCCTATATGTCTGATTGATACCTACTTACAACACTAAATGCGTAAGCTACATTCGGTCTGGCGCATAACATCGCGTACATGATAGACCCAACTACAGAAGTATAGGGTATCACGTTCATGCGAGCCCTCTCCAAATCAATCTTGGGAGACATCTCTTTGGAGAGAGTGATTCCTAAGCAAGCGGGTAAATTACCATGCTTAGAATCTTCCATACTAAACCTCTTTAGTACGGTGTCTATGTACCTGGATTGGGACAATTCCAACATAGATCTTTATCCCCAGGATGTAGGAGGCATCACCCAGATCTTTCATGGAGAACTTTTATGATAGGAAGAGTTTGACCGAATGCAACATAGGAACATCATTTCCTATCAAGAGTATGTCATCCACGTACAATATGAGGAAGACAACCTTACTCTCTACAACCTTTTTATATATACATAGTTCATCTATGTTTTTACTGAAGTCAAACTCTTTGACTGCTATATCAAAAAAGATGTTCCAACTCCGCGATGCCTGCTTTAATCCGTAAATTGATTTAAGCAGCTTTCACATCTTTCCGCTGCTCCCACTATCTACGAAGCCCTCTGGATGTGTCATATACATGCTCTCTTCTAAATCACCATTTAGAAAAGCGGTCTTGACATCCATCTGCCAGATTTCATAGTCATGGTATGCAGTAATGGCAAGTAGGATCCTGACGGACTTAAGCATAACCACTGGAGAAAAGGTCTCATCATAAACGACACCTGTTCATTGACGAAAACCTTTTGCTGCAAGTCTAGCTTTTAAGGTCTCAACCTTTCCATCTACACCAATTTTCTTCTTAAAGATCCACTTGCTCCTAATGGGTTTTACCCCTTCAGGAGCAACTTCCAAAGTCCATACTTTGTTGGCAGAACCAATGTTCCCTAGCCCGGTATAATAAGCGGGTTCGATCAATACATCCATATTATTATCTTGATTAAAACGTGACATGGTCGCTACCTGGAGAGAGAGAAGAAAACACTTTAGCGTGCGCTCTTGCAAGATTAGATTGGTTATTATCTTATCTAATCAGGATGGCTTCCACTGTTTTTATCAAATCTTCTTTCAAACCCTAAAAGGTAAGATTATCCGGGATTAAGTACACCCTACAAGTTCGCCAATCGGTCAGCCAGGCAGGTGTTGGTACTTCGAGAGAGTCTCCCTATGCTTTCGCATGGAACCAATTAAATAACCTCGTTTCCAAAGGGCCATAACCTCGTTAACACCTTTCTTAGACACCTATTGGATTAGCTAATTGTAAAGTGGAAAACTCTCCCAGGAGTAACACTTACTCGCAGTAGGTATCGGGATCTAACTATCACATAGAAGGTATGCAATCTTATTGCAAATTTCAACACTTGAAATTCCCAATATCTGTTTTTACCTCTAACGACCTATGATCTTGATAGAGGTCAACAAACCATAGGCCGCTAGTCAAGTTTAACCTATTATTTCTTGATCGATTCGAACCCACCCACACAAACTCTCGAAGAAGATCAACAAGGCTGTGTGACTGCCCCTACCGATCGCATCAACATGCCGTAGATAAATATTACCCAGCTACCGTACACTGTACCCTGACGGAGGTCAACAAACACAACACGAATACTAAATACTACATATCTGAAATTACGGAGGGTTACGGCTGGTTTTGAAGAAAACCTTTAACGTAATGAACTTGGTATCATTGTAGAATCTAGTGATTTGAAACGGAGTGGTTTAAGCTCCGCTTTAAAAAATCGAGTATTTTTCAAAATAAACCGAGTGGGTTGTAGTATATACTAGTTTTGCTAAAGAGGTCATTCCCGGTGAAGGGATCTAGGCTCTTTCCTCATCGAATGAAGTGCCGGATATTTATAATGGAATACCGCTATGCAAAGCAAGAACTAGAGCTATCTTTTTGAAAAATTTAATTCTACAACATCTTTTGGGTTTCTTTTCTTTTCATTAATCTTATTAATGACGTCCCATCATTTATGTTTCCTAAACATCACAAAAGAAACGAAAATAAAACACACATATATGCCATCCGCATTCGCCGCAGGGACTCGGCTCTTCACCGTAAGGTTACCTAACTTACGGCAGGGCGGGGTCAGGACTAGCGCGGATGCAAAACATATATAGTGTCAACTAGTATATCATATATATAAGTAGCATTCGTCTCACGCAGTTATATGATCACATCACATCACAGAAACAGCAGAAGCAGATATATGAAATATAGGATATACTAGGAGGTCCGTGTTTTAGATTAAGCTAGTAATGAAAAACACGAATTCCGCGGTCGTGATGAATAGCCAAGCCCACATCCCCAGACCCCTATGAAAGCGGCAAGAAACCCTGCCAATTCTAGAGTTAAGAGACCGGTCTCGACTCCTCGAGATGGCCTCCCTCTGGACTCTAGAACCCGGTTACTTGTGCCCCCGCCTTGGGTCTATCCTAATGCGGAAAAGTAAATAATATACATCGAATGGAGACAATAACCTCAACGTGGAACTGTCCCAATAAAAGAATATTACATACATATATTTACATGAATGAAAATTGAAAAACTCTCTTCTCACATAAAACCTCCGGCTATTCAATCACGACGATCAAATATAACATATCAATAGCAACACAATAACATCACATGTCATCAACGTAAGTAAATATGCGTATCCCTAATGTCGTTGTCATATAGCAACGAGATCGGAGATACTGCAACATATTACACTTACGGTCGCAGAAAAGAAATAAAAACTACAATAATTAGAATCCGCATCATCTTTAGACATCATAAACCCGGATTATCACATATTCCGGATTTCATGCCTAACCCTATAAACCCTGTATTTAAGTCATGAATTGAAAACACTTTTCAAAAATTAAGTTGGGTAATTCAACAAGATTCCCGATTAAAAGATCGAATGCTCATCAGGAAACTTAGTAAATGGCCGCACCCTCGAGTTTGTCAACGAAGTGCACTTGGGTGGAACACCGTGGCCGTGAGATCCTGAGTGGATGCTTTAGGCCATAGGGTTCTCTTATAGTCATTTGGTCGGGGCAATGGGGTGTGGCTGTCTACTAGTGTATCCCGGCAAGTATTCATGTACGATAGGAGATTACGACAGAGTTTCGATCCAAATCCAAACTCCGTGGCAATCCATCTTTTGAGATTAAAATACGAGATTTACATATCGTTAACTAGTTTTCGCAAAACTAATCAATGTGGATTCCAAAAATTGTATCACGTATCCAAAGCTATCTAGACGATATTAAATATTTCGATCGATATTTCAAGCAACACCAATTCACAGAGACCTCAACCACTTGAGCCTCATTAAAAATCTTCAGAAAACCAAAAATGTCAACATGAAGCAGCAGAAGAAGAACGAGGCATTAATTCATCAAGTCAGCGGCGGAACCGCGGCCAAGACATGGTCTAGGCGGCGGTTCCGCGGCCACTTAGAAGAATTAGGTCCTCGTTTTTCATAGGCCTCCATAGTTTTACCTGCATGATTTTCTGAATATTTTTAATTGCGAAAATATCAACTTTTGAAAAATGGACAGAAACTAGCCAAAATCTGTGTTTAAAATTTTGATCGAACACTTTAACGTCGTCTAGATTTCTCCTAAGTCTCAAGCTTAGCTCTGATACCATGAAAGTATGTCTTAGCACCTCTACTAGGTTTATATGAGCATCAAGTATACAATTTTTAAAAAAAACTAGAGGTCTGTGTATACTAAACAAGAATCGAACTAGAGAATTAGGGTTTTATAGTTAGCAAACAAGGTTCTAATCTAAGTGAAGAGAGTCTATAACCTTTGTAGTCAAGTCCTTTACTTCTAAAGCTCCAAGTAGTAGTCCCTAGAACTCTTCTTTGACTCCACTTGATGAAAGGATCGAGCTTGCTCGTCGTCTTCATGTTCAAAGATGATCCACCTTGAAGTCTCTCTGTAACATTGTGAAAATCGTTTTGGTGAAATTTCGGAAAAATCGGCAAAATAAGGGGGTTTTCTGTAAAAAGTCAAAATACAAATATCTTTATTTTAAAATTAAATATAAATATTCTAATTATGTAATTGTTAGTATTTGGTGTTTATTGAGCCACTGGTGAGATTTCAAAATTTCTGAAATTTTTTTCGAAATTAATTATTTTAATATTATTTTAAGCCGTCACTAATACATTTAATTCAGGAAAATTACAAACTGGAATGAGTTCAAACAAATTTTGTGCATCATTATACATTAAGCAAAATTTTATCATGTGGTTTTGAATTGAAATAGGGTTGTTATCCGGTGATAGAAAATATCGAAGAAAAAGGCTTTTTTTCGGTGAAATTAGTGCAAACGGAGTGCGGTTTAACTTTTATCTTTTCCCAAACAAAACCACACTATATTTTACTCCCTCACACTATTTTTGGCTGATCTTGGCAGCCCCTCTCACTTCATTCTTCAAGTGCCTTCTAGAAATTTGTTTTTTTGAAAAGAAAAGAAAAGGAAAATGCATAAAGGTTGAAAAGACATAAAGATGATGATATTTGGAGGAAGTTTCTACATGATTCATGACTCATTTCTTTTTCTCCCTCTTCTCCTAAACAATGGCCGGCCTCCTCCTCTAGGCAGCCCTCCATTTCCCTCTCTTCTTTTGTTGCTAAAATCCATCAAAAATACATCAAAATTCAATTAAAAATCCACAAAATACCTATTTATTTCCTATCCTTCATTCTTTGCTCATTTTCATATGGAATTTGGAGTGGGAAAGCATGTATTTTTGAGGCTCATTTTCATGTTTGGATTTCTTGTGTGAAGGTATAAATCTTGTTCTTTTGAATTATTGTTAATTAATGTTTCATTCTAGCATAAATCGATTTAATGAATTAATTCTATTTCTAAGTTTTAAAAATTCAAGTTAGGGTTGTAAAATAAGGTTATGATTTTTATTAATTAATTGCGGTTATTATAACTAGTTTAACATTTTTAGAAGTGGAGATTCTTGTATGGAGGATAGATTGTAAATTGTTTATCCAAAATGGTTAAATTAAACCATTTTTAGCAAACTAGATTTCTATATATTTTATATATTGGTGAGATAAATTCCAATGAATGTTTGTAACAATAGATTGTTGTTTAAATGAGGATATTGACATGTTAAAGGAATGGAAAAACTTAGTTTAGTTACTAGTATTATTGATAATTGATAAATTTTGATAAAAATTGCTATTTTTGCTAACTAGTTTTTGGAAATTATTAAATAAATGAGATTTAAAATATAAATTAAGGTTTCATTATATCATTATCATTGTAAATTGTAGTTTGATATATTAATTCATACAAAATCAAGTGTTGTTGTGGAATTGTGGAATTTTGCTTGTAAGTTGTGGAAAATTGATAAAATTGCAAACTAGAAATTTATTCTTAATATAAATTAGTGTAATAAAAATATGATAATGGTTTCTGTAACTTAGTTATGTTATTTAATGAATATTATGACCATTAGTTTCGTTAAACGTCAAGTTTTGAAGTAAAACGGTGAATTGACATTTTCAAGGTTTTCGGAATTGGATGATTTGATCGATCTTAGGGTTTCGATGATTTGAACCAAGTTTAATATTATAAGTAATGGGTTTTGAAACTGCGGGTTGTTTATTGGTTTCTACCTCGATCAGTCGGCGTTTGTACACCGATATCGAGCGGTGTTTGGTGCTTTTGCGTGGACGAGACATAGGTTTTAACCTATGCTTGTTCCTTGTATCGTTTGACTTTTGTATGTGATTCGGTTTACGATGTTATTTATATGTTTGCGTTTAGGTACCCTTCAAGTGGACTACGGGCGATGAAGAGGAGGATCGCGACACCGTCGTCGGCAGACATGGACCAGGTGAGTAGATGCATATCTACGGGGGGAAGTCGGGCGGATGGCGTTTAGCACCCCCGCAACGTAGAATAGGATTAGTACTTATTGACATTAGGAAACCAGACGTGACCCTAGTAGGACTCTAGTATTGACTCTAGGCTGGATTAGACCGATTTAGGAAAGCCAAATCATAGGATGAGTACCTTGGAAGGGGGTTCGTAGGTTTCAGATAGAAACACACCCACGCACACACTGAAACTCGACATGGGGTGCGTGTATGTGGATATATGTAGAACTAGGTATAGGTATATACATACATGTACAACACGTATAGGTACTTCATTGATGTGATATGATATCCGAGATATGATGAAATAGTATAACTGGCTTGATGCCGTGATTCTTGACTATACAGTCGTATTGAGTGTTAGCGGATCATTAGAAAATGAGATAATGAACATGATCATATAAGTTATAAGGAGTGGTGGTGATATTGATGTACATGGGACGCTAGAATAGTACCCGGACTGTAACTTGTGACTGATCACTATATGATATATGTATAACTTGATTACGACATTATATTGGTGTGACCTGATGTCGATATCATATAAGTATAACTTAATCACAATAAGATACATTTGACATTATACGAATGAAGGGACACCTAGGGGATACTTGACCGTACCCCGATATTGGGATGCCGTACGAGGCTTAGATTTGGTGATTGATCCGCACTCTTGATTCGAGGAAGCCGTACTACGTACGTGATGCTATTGAGGCGGAATCGCCGACTATTGGAGATAATGATTCAGACCTTAGGTAGACTCTAGTTTCCTACTGACTAGTCTATTAGGTTTAGTTCCTTAGGATGTTAGATGGATACTGGTTTAGGTTCGACTCACACAGTGGATGATGCACACCTGCATTTACATTCATACTATAATCATCATGGTGCATGCTCTTTTATATGTTGCTATAATCAATATAAACTTTACCGGTTAGGACACCAGCACCATTACCGATGATGCGCATATTCCACGCACACTTATTTGCCGGCTCACACACATCATCATCGGTAATTGCTATGTCACGTACACTTTAGATCATATTATATTTTGTTGATAGAATCAGTTAACAACTAAACCGATATAATATTGTGATTACTCTCTGATGTTAGTATAGACATGATATTCATAACTTAGACATTCCTGCATTCATATTTTCATGTTATCGCACAGTATTATGAGCATATGCCGACATTTATCATATACTACTCATGATTTTGAGATTTGGATTTCTGTGAGATTTCTGGATTTTTGGGGAAAACCGCAAGAATATATATAAAAACTTCTCTCTCTCTCCTCTTCTCTTTTTAAAATAAGATGCGGTTTTCTCGTGATGTATGTGTCGTCCACCATGAGTATTTCATGTTTTCTGATGGATTTCGAGACCCGATTCGAGGAGTGGATGAACCGTCTCGGGTACATGGTGGGCCCGGTATGGTACCCCGAGGCAAGAAGATCGAGTTGTAGACGATGAGCCTGGCAGGGGAAGGCTACCTACCGGTGATGTCTGGCGCGGCGGATATCCGGAGGATACCGACCGTTGTCGTGGGATTTGATGATATGGGCCGATCCGGACTGACGGAGCCCGACATATTGAGACTTGAGATTACATGTGTTGTGTCGATACTTGACACGGATTTCTATGGATTTCATTGTTGAGATTTCAGATGCTTATACACACTTTACTATGATAATAGCTAAAGAGTTCTTATTCATGTATATCTGGATTTCAGGATTTGTTACTTTACATTCATGGTGGATGCATTTCATTTCATATGACATAGTATTATATTAAGCACTGACACGAACACGGATTATCTGTACTTACACGTAGTATTACCCTGCTATTACTAGATGTTTAGGATATAGTAGTGTATTATTATGACCTAGGATAGCGTCATGCATTCGATTTCTTTTCGTAGATGTCTTCTACTCACGAGTTGGCAACTCACCCCCGTTGTGCCAAATTCTTTTCAGGTGCGATGTACAGGTTTCCCTTGGCAGTTGCTGGCACATCATTTTCATTTCGGGTGATTTGCACGGTAGGTTGGTTCATTTGTATCTGAACCGCCGTTGTATTTTTTTTTATTATTATTTCATTTGTATCTAGAAAGCTCCATCAACCATATTTGTATTACTTGATAAGTTTATTGGACCAGTTGCTTATTTCGACCTTAGAGTCGCGCATGTGTTATTCTGATCTGGTGGTTTTTGTTTTCTTTACAAATTTGAGCCTCGCCCTTTGGCGTTGTATACTATTGTGATTGTTGTGGTTGTCTCCGCCTGTTGGCGTTGAGCTAGCACCCGTTTGGGGATGCTTTTTATGGTTTATTCATATTATACTTGTTGTACCCGTTTGGGGGCCAGTTTTACAGAGGAGACTCTGCCGAAATTTTTGGTAAAATTTGCTGATGTTTTATACTTGTTTTATTTTCTTTTCTTCTTTTCTTCTTTTATGGTTTAGATTTCTGGGCTTCGGCTTACTTAGGTCACGTGGCGCCTCTAGACGCTTCGTAATCTAAGTGCCGGTCACGTTACGTACTTTCGGGTCGTGACAAAGTTGGTATCAGAGCGCTAGGTTTAACCCTGTATAAGTCTAGGTGACCCTTGGTTGATGGAGCAGGCGATTAGGTAGAGTAACGTACCGTGGGTATGGTCCGCGGCATACTTACGATACGCCACTCTGCTTAAGGAGCCCTAGGATTTACATTGTTTGTACCGTATTCCATTCGTTCTTTTGATCTATCTTCGTCAATGTTGGACGGCGGGTTCTATTACCACTGGCAGAGGGAGCTGCGGCTCGAATGCGATAACCATTAGAGTATGGGCTATTCTTGAGGATTGAAGCATTGCTTAGCGTGCGGACGAAGGGTATTCACATGCCGTCCGGATGAAGTTAAAGGGGTTCGAACGATTATCAGAAAACCATTTTTTCTAAGTTTAAAGTATTCGGAAGAACATGCAGGTATTTCGATGGACCCTCTAGAAGAATGAAACCCTAACTCGACATAATGACCACGAGAACGCCCTTGAACCTTAGGGTTTACGGAAGTTCCGCTGTGCCATTAGTGAGGCTTGGGTTTGCCCTTCTACAGCTGGATCATCGATGCTGGGGTATGTACCGGATATTTTTAAACTGTACTTGAGTTTTGAGCTCTCGGGGAATTATGGAATTTTGATGGATCGATCGAAAAGTTTAATGTAGTCCGGATATCAAGTGAAGGGATCGACTATGTGGAGGCTCTAGACACGAGTATTGCCGTTGGTAGCGCAGTTAGCACACCTATGAAAGAACGAGTTTGAAGCAGTCGACATCAAAGGAAAGAGGCACACATTGACGATAGTGTTTACGATTGTGATTTAGTGATTTGAATTCCATATTTTCTGTTATTGGATTTTGGCATTTTGAGGAATTCGTTTTACGATTGGTATTTCATGTGTGTACCTTCATTACATTCTAGTTGTGTTTCATATACCAGTTGTATTGATGTTGTTTAGTACACACCCAGTACACTTGATTTGGTTTTATATATATTGAGATTTTTGATTTGACTTCGTGCATAGGGGTTACACATGATTTTGACATATGTTTCGACCTAGTTTTCATGCATTTTTGTGCTGTGATTCGAGTCTGATGTTCGATGTATGTTTTCGTGCTCCATGTGCACCTGATTAGGAGTCTTGCGCGTACTTGACGCACTTGATGCGATTTTGTGCACACCAGATGCACTAAATCGGGGTTTTGTGCAGATTAGATGCACCTGATTTTGAGTCGTGCACGCCCGTTGCACTTGACAGATGTTTTTGGTGCACACCAGTTGCACTTAGTTTTGTTTTGTGGGTATTCATGGTTTCTGCATTTGGTTTCGATTTCAGTGCGCACCGGACGCACATGACATTTTATTGATGTGATTGGAATTGATTTCAGTTTGAGCAGTATATTTTCATAATGATTATTATTTGATTTAGTAACCAGGCGGGACGTGTATGTTAAATAAAAGATATATATATATAGTTATTTTTTTAAAATAAACGTCCGCTACTTATGCCGTGACACGTGCATCACACGGCAATTTTCAAAAAGGGGTTTGCATATTTCCTTAGCCGGATATTTGTACGGTTTCACTATGATGCACACTATATATATATAAGTTATAGTTTTGATATATATTATGTTGGTTTTCGTATTGGGTCTGATATTTTATCTTCGCCGTAACTCCGATGATTGCGTTATGCTTGACGGGGTTGATTTTAGTTATGTATTGATGATTTCGGAGCCCCGACGATTTGAGTATTTTGATAAATGTTTTAGTATTTGGAGGGGGAGTTTTAATTTAAATTCGGGGACCGAATTTCTTTAAGGGGGGAAGATTGTAACATTGTGAAAATCGTTTTGGTGAAATTTCGGAAAAATCGGCAAAATAAGGGGGTTTTCTGTAAAAAGTCAAAATACAAATATCTTTATTTTAAAATTAAATATAAATATTCTAATTATGTAATTGTTAGTATTTGGTGTTTATTGAGCCACTGGTGAGATTTCAAAATTTCTGAAATTTTTTTCGAAATTAATTATTTTAATATTATTTTAAGCCGTCACTAATACATTTAATTCAGGAAAATTACAAACTGGAATGAGTTCAAACAAATTTTGTGCATCATTATACATTAAGCAAAATTTTATCATGTGGTTTTTGAATTGAAATAGGGTTGTTATCCGGTGATAGAAAATATCGAAGAAAAAGGCTTTTTTTTCGGTGAAATTAGTGCAAACGGAGTGCGGTTTAACTTTTATCTTTTCCCAAACAAAACCACACTATATTTTACTCCCTCACACTATTTTTGGCTGATCTTGGCAGCCCCTCTCACTTCATTCTTCAAGTGCCTTCTAGAAATTTGTTTTTTTGAAAAGAAAAGAAAAGGAAAATGCATAAAGGTTGAAAAGACATAAAGATGATGATATTTGGAGGAAGTTTCTACATGATTCATGACTCATTTCTTTTTCTCCCTCTTCTCCTAAACAATGGCCGGCCTCCTCCTCTAGGCAGCCCCCCATTTCCCTCTCTTCTTTTGTTGCTAAAATCCATCAAAAATACATCAAAATTCAATTAAAAATCCACAAAATACCTATTTATTTCCTATCCTTCATTCTTTGCTCATTTTCATATGGAATTTGGAGTGGGAAAGCATGTATTTTTGAGGCTCATTTTCATGTTTGGATTTCTTGTGTGAAGGTATAAATCTTGTTCTTTTGAATTATTGTTAATTAATGTTTCATTCTAGCATAAATCGATTTAATGAATTAATTCTATTTCTAAGTTTTAAAAATTCAAGTTAGGGTTGTAAAATAAGGTTATGATTTTTATTAATTAATTGCGGTTATTATAACTAGTTTAACATTTTTAGAAGTGGAGATTCTTGTATGGAGGATAGATTGTAAATTGTTTATCCAAAATGGTTAAATTAAACCATTTTTAGCAAACTAGATTTCTATATATTTTATATATTGGTGAGATAAATTCCAATGAATGTTTGTAACAATAGATTGTTGTTTAAATGAGGATATTGACATGTTAAAGGAATGGAAAAACTTAGTTTAGTTACTAGTATTATTGATAATTGATAAATTTTGATAAAAATTGCTATTTTTGCTAACTAGTTTTTGGAAATTATTAAATAAATGAGATTTAAAATATAAATTAAGGTTTCATTATATCATTATCATTGTAAATTGTAGTTTGATATATTAATTCATACAAAATCAAGTGTTGTTGTGGAATTGTGGAATTTTGCTTGTAAGTTGTGGAAAATTGATAAAATTGCAAACTAGAAATTTATTCTTAATATAAATTAGTGTAATAAAAATATGATAATGGTTTCTGTAACTTAGTTATGTTATTTAATGAATATTATGACCATTAGTTTCGTTAAACGTCAAGTTTTGAAGTAAAACGGTGAATTGACATTTTCAAGGTTTTCGGAATTGGATGATTTGATCGATCTTAAGGTTTCGATGATTTGAACCAAGTTTAATATTATAAGTAATGGGTTTTGAAACTGCGGGTTGTTTATTGGTTTCTACCTCGATCAGTCGGCGTTTGTACACCGATATCGAGCGGTGTTTGGTGCTTTTGCGTGGACGAGACATAGGTTTTAACCTATGCTTGTTCCTTGTATCGTTTGACTTTTGTATGTGATTCGGTTTACGATGTTATTTATATGTTTGCGTTTAGGTACCCTTCAAGTGGACTACGGGCGATGAAGAGGAGGATCGCGACACCGTCGTCGGCAGACATGGACCAGGTGAGTAGATGCATATCTACGGGGGGAAGTCGGGCGGATGGCGTTTAGCACCCCCGCAACGTAGAATAGGATTAGTACTTATTGACATTAGGAAACCAGACGTGACCCTAGTAGGACTCTAGTATTGACTCTAGGCTGGATTAGACCGATTTAGGAAAGCCAAATCATAGGATGAGTACCTTGGAAGGGGGTTCGTAGGTTTCAGATAGAAACACACCCACGCACACACTGAAACTCGACATGGGGTGCGTGTATGTGGATATATGTAGAACTAGGTATAGGTATATACATACATGTACAACACGTATAGGTACTTCATTGATGTGATATGATATCCGAGATATGATGAAACAGTATAACTAGCTTGATGCCGTGATTCTTGACTATACAGTCGTATTGAGTGTTAGCGGATCATTAGAAAATGAGATAATGAACATGATCATATAAGTTATAAGGAGTGGTGGTGATATTGATGTACATGGGACGCTAGATTAGTACCCGGACTGTAACTTGTGACTGATCACTATATGATATATGTATAACTTGATTACGACATTATATTGGTGTGACCTGATGTCGATATCATATAAGTATAACTTAATCACAATAAGATACATTTGACATTATACGAATGAAGGGACACCTAGGGGATACTTGACCGTACCCCGATATTGGGATGCCGTACGAGGCTTAGATTTGGTGATTGATCCGCACTCTTGATTCGAGGAAGCCGTACTACGTACGTGATGCTATTGAGGCGGAATCGCCGACTATTGGAGATAATGATTCAGACCTTAGGTAGACTCTAGTTTCCTACTGACTAGTCTATTAGGTTTAGTTCCTTAGGATGTTAGATGGATACTGGTTTAGGTTCGACTCACACAGTGGATGATGCACACCTGCATTTACATTCATACTATAATCATCATGGTGCATGCTCTTTTATATGTTGCTATAATCAATATAAACTTTACCGGTTAGGACACCAGCACCATTACCGATGATGCGCATATTCCACGCACACTTATTTGCCGGCTCACACACATCATCATCGGTAATTGCTATGTCACGTACACTTTAGATCATATTATATTTTGTTGATAGAATCAGTTAACAACTAAACCGATATAATATTGTGATTACTCTCTGATGTTAGTATAGACATGATATTCATAACTTAGACATTCCTGCATTCATATTTTCATGTTATCGCACAGTATTATGAGCATATGCCGACATTTATCATATACTACTCATGATTTTGAGATTTGGATTTCTGTGAGATTTCTGGATTTTTGGGGAAAACCGCAAGAATATATATAAAAACTTCTCTCTCTCTCCTCTTCTCTTTTTAAAATAAGATGCGGTTTTCTCGTGATGTATGTGTCGTCCACCATGAGTATTTCATGTTTTCTGATGGATTTCGAGACCCGATTCGAGGAGTGGATGAACCGTCTCGGGTACATGGTGGGCCCGGTATGGTACCCCGGGGCAAGAAGATCGAGTTGTAGACGATGAGCCTGGCAGGGGAAGGCTACCTACCGGTGATGTCTGGCGCGGCGGATATCCGGAGGATACCGACCGTTGTCGTGGGATTTGATGATATGGGCCGATCCGGACTGACGGAGCCCGACATATTGAGACTTGAGATTACATGTGTTGTGTCGATACTTGACACGGATTTCTATGGATTTCATTGTTGAGATTTCAGATGCTTATACACACTTTACTATGATAATAGCTAAAGAGTTCTTATTCATGTATATCTGGATTTCAGGATTTGTTACTTTACATTCATGGTGGATGCATTTCATTTCATATGACATAGTATTATATTAAGCACTGACACGAACACGGATTATCTGTACTTACACGTAGTATTACCCTGCTATTACTAGATGTTTAGGATATAGTAGTGTATTATTATGACCTAGGATAGCGTCATGCATTCGATTTCTTTTCGTAGATGTCTTCTACTCACGAGTTGGCAACTCACCCCCGTTGTGCCAAATTCTTTTCAGGTGCGATGTACAGGTTTCCCTTGGCAGTTGCTGGCACATCATTTTCATTTCGGGTGATTTGCACGGTAGGTTGGTTCATTTGTATCTGAACCGCCGTTGTATTTTTTTTATTATTATTTCATTTGTATCTAGAAAGCTCCATCAACCATATTTGTATTACTTGATAAGTTTATTGGACCAGTTGCTTATTTCGACCTTAGAGTCGCGCATGTGTTATTCTGATCTGGTGGTTTTTGTTTTCTTTACAAATTTGAGCCTCGCCCTTTGGCGTTGTATACTATTGTGATTGTTGTGGTTGTCTCCGCCTGTTGGCGTTGAGCTAGCACCCGTTTGGGGATGCTTTTTATGGTTTATTCATATTATACTTGTTGTACCCGTTTGGGGGCCAGTTTTACAGAGGAGACTCTGCCGAAATTTTTGGTAAAATTTGCTGATGTTTTATACTTGTTTTATTTTCTTTTCTTCTTTTCTTCTTTTATGGTTTAGATTTCTGGGCTTCGGCTTACTTAGGTCACGTGGCGCCTCTAGACGCTTCGTAATCTAAGTGCCGGTCACGTTCCGTACTTTTTGGTCGTGACACTCTCTCACTCAAGCTCACACTTCACTAATCAAAAGAATTAATGATGTTAACAACCTAAACTAATGGGCTAGAATAGTGTAGGTTGATGAAATAGGAATTTTTCTCACTAGAAATATTTTTCTCTTTTCTTTTTCTCCACTCAAGAAAATTCTAGTGAGTGAGTTGAAGAATGAGATGAACTTGGATGAATGTGAGAATGAACCCTTGAGGATAAGATAAGGTTGGGAGAAACATAAATATCTATGAATAAAACAAGATTACAAGGTGAGTCATGGTTTCTACATGCTTCTATAAGCACCCAAACCATGACTCCTTCTTGTTAATCTTTAATTCATAAATATAAATCTTTATCTACTCAACTTTTCCTTTTGTGTGTTTCTCATACATCCATGTTCAATGTATCATCAACCATGATACAAATATACATACACATGTGTGTGTGTGTGTGTGTGTGTGTATGTAAAGAGAAGAAAATCTTAAGTGAGCTTAATATTAGTGTATATATATATATATATATATCAAATATATAAATATATATTACATTATTAAATCAACACTTGATTCAATAATCCGGTTATATCATATATAACCCCGGCTAATATCAAATATATGTTTATATCAAATTATTAAATCAACATTTGATTCAATAATCCGGTTATATCACATATAACCGGCTAATATTCAATATTAGATGTCAAATCAACACTTGATTCAATAATCCGGTTATATCGTATATAACTGGCCAATATCAAATATATAAACATATATATATATATATATATTAATCAAATCATTGAATCAACACTTGATTCAATAATCCGGTTATATCACATATAATTTAACCGATATCAAATATCGCGAGATTAGAATACGGTATCACATACTCGTATTTAATTAAGCTCCTGCACATATCACCATATATGCCCCACTTCGTTTTGATTGAGCTAGGAAACCTCTGTGTGGGACTCTAAAGACTCGTCAATACGCCAGCAGTAGGTAATGATCACATCAGTCACCTACAAGCCGTCAGCGGTACTAGCTGGACGTAACGGCTACCCAGGTATTGAACGAATAGAAGATCAACAAGGAAGCTTGTCCAAACTCCCGTAAAGCCTATAAGCAACACTTTCCGTACAGTCCGGTCTCCTCGTCTGACATGTCGCATATCGAGTCTAGGGGTGGAATCGTCAGACCCCAGTAAATTGATAAGTCATGCCGATGTGTGGCCTATAACCGTTAGAGAAACTACTGATAACACTTATCTGTAAATCTCATCAGCCCTGGCCAGGGGACTTGCTGTTATAGCCAATCGAGCATAGCGCAACATCAACTCCTTATACCGGGAGAGACGAAACCCCTCCTATCGCTCACTGCCTCCATATGACTCGGGACTGAACCCAAAATCCACCTGTTTGCATGACTCCCTTGTGCCATGGTAGGGAGGAAATCAAAGCACGGTAGGAACTACACAAGACACTATGACAATCTCAGGTCTATAGACTAACCTGTACAAGTTTCACCAGAGAAATGCTATCTGACGATAGGTATGGTACCATCTAGGAGTTCTCGGTAAGTCCTGTTCGGTGTACCCATTCTCTAATAAGCACCTGTGTACAATCTTTGATGTCAAACACCAATAGTTATGGGATCATCCATCGCCCCATATAGTGTCAAGAAACGTACACACTAATCTACTCTGGAATATCGATACCCTGTCTCGATACTCTCTCGACTAGGAACTGTTAAAGGATGTGCTTATGGACTACACAAGCCCCACTAGTGTGATCTGTATCATAGTCCTGGTAGTCAAGCCAACATCCTAAGGGCTTTATCAACATGTATCAAAGAGAAAGTAAACTAAAACAAAATGTACATGCTAAGATAAAGAGTAACCAGATAGTATACTATCATGTCGAGCAAGAAAGTCCTCTATATATATGTCCAAGCATCCACTATAATATACAATAATGGCCTCTAGGGCATACATATTCCTAACAAAATATTCCTTCATCCCCACTCTCCATTCATAGCGAGCTTGGAGCGTCGGTTGCTTCACTAGGTGAAGCCGAAGCTTGGATCGGTTCCCTCAAGTGGATCATCTTCGACAAGAGCGTTCGCCACTCAAGCTCAATCCGGACGGCATACAAGGAGTTTGGAGGGGTCCTCCATGATTGGGTGGACACGTGTCGAAGTTTGTATTCCCTAACCATTGCATTCTACCTTTCTAGTTTAGGTGTTTGGATCGATCACTAGGTTTTGGTTTCTAATAACCTTCTCGTAATTTTTGTTTTTTACTTCCGCATATATAAGCAAGATTAATGCATAATTAGCGACATATTAATCAAGTTTAGCATTAACTTGAATACAATTAATTATATAACAATTTATAAAATGCCCAAATCACATAAATACCTTCAAAATCAATAATTCATATTAATTTTCTAATTATTTTTCAAACTTTAAGTGTATAATCATGCCATTTCATTAAACCAATCTCCATACTTTTATAATATCCATAAGATTTATTATTTTATTTATTTAAATTCCAAAAATAATATTTTATTCTCCAAAATGTTACAGTAATGGCCTGCTTGAAACTAGTAGGATCATCTTCTTCCAAGATACAATCCTCTCGATCCCCGTCTATGAAAATCCTACTTGATCTGCGGAGTGGCTGAGTTTCATCGGGTACTACTAAATCTAGTGGTTCCACCAAATCTTCAGTTACAGTTTGTGGTTCAAGAATTTCTTTCAATTCCACCGTACTTCCACTAATTTCTTTTGCAAGAAATTCCCTTTCCAAAATGGTGGCGTGGCGGGATACAAACACCTTATGTTCCACAGTTTGGTAGAACAAATATCTTGTTAAATGTTTAGGATATCCTACAAACTTACACAATACAGATCGTGCCTTGAGTTTTTCAGGATTATGTATTTTAACATAGATTGGACAACCCTATATCTTAATAAAGTTAAGGTATGGTCTCTTTCCCTCCCATATTTCATATGAAGTGGTAGGCACGGATTTAGTTGGAATAAATATGCTGCAGATTCTAGTGCATATCCTCAGAATGAAAGAGGCAACTCAGCATCACACATCATTGAGCGAACCATATCCAATAGGGTACGATTCCTCCGTTCCGACACACCGTTGCGCTGTGGTGTATACGGGGGGGGGGGGTAAGCTGAGAGAAAATTCCATTCTCTTTTAAATAGTCGAGGGTTTCCGTGCTTAAGTACTCCCCTCCTCTATCCGATCGGAGGATCTTTATACTTTTGCCAGTGTGGTTCTCTACTTCATTTCTGTATTCTTTGAATTTCTCAAAAACTTCAGATTTGTGTTTCAAATGATACACATATCCGAACCTAAAGAGATCGTCAGTGAATGCGATGAAGTATGAGAACCCACCCATTTCATGTATAGACATTGGACCACATACATCACTGTGTATGAGTCCCAAGAGCTCTGTTGCTCTTTCTCCGTGTCCATTGAACGGAGATTTGATCATTTTCCCTTTGAGACAAGACTGACAAGTATTATAGGATGAAAATTCGAACGGATTCAGATATCTATCCTTATGCAACTTAGACAGTCTTTTCTCATTGATATGGCAAAGTCTACAATGCCACAAGTAGGATTCGTTCACTTCTGAACTCTTCCTCTTGCGTGTGTTTTGTATGGTGAAAACTGTGTTTTGATTTAGAACGTAGATACCATTACACAGTGTACCTTTTACAACCAATACCTGATTAAAGTAAATGTTCATGATATTTCTATCTAGAAAAAAATTACATCCATCTTTATAAAGTAAAGAAACATATATGATGTTGCAAACCATGGAAGGTATATAGTAGTAGTTGTTCAAAATCATAGTATTGCCACTTGGTAATATAAGGTGATATTCACCGATGGCAGCAGCATCAATTTGTTCTCCGTTCCCTACTCTAAGGGACATATCACCAAGTCCAACCATCCTACTTTTTCTCATTCTCTGCAATAAATTACAGATATGAGATCTGGATCTGATATCTAGTATCCAGGAGGTAAGACTGACCGAAAAACAGTTTTCAATGACAAGAACACCTGAAGGAGGCACAATAGTATGCATCTTCTTCGCTAGGGTCATCAAGGAATTCATGCAATCCCCTTTCCCTTGCTCAAGCTCGTGACTTTCGTCACAAGTTAGAGCCGAACCGATGTTCCCTAGCCTCGAATAAGAATCCAAGTCGGTCAAGTCATATATTTTATTATCTTGATTAAGGCGTGATATGGTTTCTACCTGAAGAGAGAGAGAAGAAAACACTCAGCTTGCGCTCTTGCAAGTTTAGATTGGTTATTGTTTTATCTAAACAGGATGGCTCCCACTGTTTCCTCAAATTCTCCTTCAAACCTTAAAAGGAGAACTAGCTGGGATCATTAACACCTTACAAGTTCGCTAACCGTTCAGCCAGATGGGTGTTGGTACTTCGAGTGAGGTTCCCCATGCTCTCGCACGGACCTAATTAGAATAAATCTCGTTTCTTCAAAGGCGTGGTCCCGTTAACACTTTTCTAGACACCTAATAGGTTAGCTAATTATGAAGTAAAAAATATTTCCCAAGAGTAATCCTACTCATCAGTGGGATCGGGATCGACCTATCATCGCATGATAACCTAGATGGAAGCCACTCTAGTCACCACACTCCAGAAGGTATGCAATACTATCAAGTTTCCTGTATATTTGAAACTCCCGATGTGGTTTTTGTCCCGAGCGTCTTATGAGTTTGACGGATGCTAACAGATCATAAAGCGCATGTCAAGTTCTACCCATCATTATCCTGATTAATTTAGACCCATCCGTACTCACCCTTGACGAATGCCAACAAGTTTGTACGACTGTCCTAGATTAATGCATCTTAATTCTACAGATAAGCATCATTTAACTACCGTACACTATGCCTTGGCGGATGTCAACAAACATAACATGAATACTAAATGGTATTCATCTGAAATGACGGAGGGCTACGGCTGGTTTTTGGTGAAAACCTTTAACATAATGAACTTGATATCGTTGAAGGAACCGAGTAGTTTTAAAAGGAGTGATTTAGGCTTCGGTTTTGAAAACTAGTGGTTTTGAAGAAAACCGAGTAATCTACAATAACATAAACTTTTGCTCAAGAGGTCACTCCCCGTGAAGGGATCTAGGCTCTTGCCTCCTCAAATGAGGTGCTGGATATTCCTAAACGAATACCACTATGCAAAGCGAAAGAATATGACTATAGTTTTTCGAAATTTGTTCCGACAACATATTTTAGGTTTATTTTCCTTACATTAATCAAAATTAATGCGGTCCCATCAATCAAAACCTATCACACCAGAAAAGAACGAAAATACAATGTACGTATACGTCATTCGCATTCGCCATAGGGCCCTGTCATGCACCGTTAGGTTACTTAACTAACGGAAAAGCGGGGGCTGGACTAGCGCGGATGCAAAAAATATACAACATCAACTAAAATATATAAATATATATAGCTTTCGTCCCAGGCATGATATAAGCAACATCACAGATAAGCGATAAGAAATATGGAAAAGCGGATAAACATGGAACCCCAGGGTTCATTCGAGACACAAATGAATCACGACGTTCCCCGGTTGTGTGGATAGCCTATGCAATGTATAACCAAGACCCTTACTAGCGAGGTAAGTTACCTGCCAATTCCTGAAGAGAGGCAACCCTAGCTAACAAGGTGAATAGGCCACCCAACACTTCACGGAATCCAGTAACTTGAGCGCTCCTCCGTAGGTCATCCTATACCCCCTACGAGTGCAGCGAGTAGTCCGCCAATTCTGGAGTAAGGCACTTCGGTCTCAACTCCATGAGATAGAAGCCCGTTGCCCCTAGAACACGGCTACTCGAGCATTCCGCCTCGGGGTAATCCTAGTACAGAAAAGAAAAATATATAC
The DNA here is from genome assembly GCA_030015575.1 of Agapanthus africanus. Classification (NCBI taxonomy): domain Eukaryota; kingdom Viridiplantae; phylum Streptophyta; class Magnoliopsida; order Asparagales; family Amaryllidaceae; genus Agapanthus; species Agapanthus africanus. The sequence continues at coordinate 116,519,239 of CM057346.1, read as the reverse complement.
AGTGGTGACATCGATCTCAACCCGGCCGCGCCCCAATAAAAAAATATACAACAAGACATAAACGACAGTCCACATGTCGGACGCTCGACCCGAAATAATGAATATACAAATGAATCAAAACTGTACTACAAACATTGCAGGCTATCTATCACGACAATCCGACAAATCCATCTCAAAGATATCACAACAAACACCACAGATAAACAAGATGCGTGCAACCCCTTCTAATTGACGTATAGCAATTAGAAGATATTAAACAACACATGTACGCATCACAAAAGAAAGTAAAGAAAACCACGACATTAAAATTCCGAGCGCAATTAGCAAACGAAACCAATTTCCAAAACCATGAAAAACCAGTGAGCTAAAGTTCCAAAAATGTTCGTTTTAAACTAATCCGGGAGTCGAAACAAACTCAAAACCCGCTCTAATCTTTATGGAGGCGAAGGGAGGAAAATTAACTGTCGACTGGGGGACCAAGGGGGTACTTACCCCTGGGGGCCACCATGAGGTGGCCCCTAAGGGAAGGCAGACCTGAAAGCACCCTTTTAGGGTGCTCTCGGGTCACCACGCCAAGGCCGCCTTATGGTGGTCTTAGGGGGGAGGCCCAGCCTTTGGTCCTCCCTAGGTATCCCCACGATGCCCATGCTCTACCATACGGCTTCTCGGTTCAAACCGTGAGCCCACTGGGTGTGCAAACATCTCAAAACATCAATTTTCGGAACTGTTTTTGTCGGCAATTCGTGCGCGACAAAAACATCGGATTTCTAACGTCGCTACGAAATATCTAAGTCTTATGGAGTGGCTTTGGTATCATGTTAGGTAGTTTCGCACACTCTACTGGTGTCACGACCCGAAGTTTGGCCCGTGACCGGCACTTAACCACGTAACGTCTACAGGCGTAACGCGACTAAGTGAACCGAAAACCCAGAAATCAAACCAGTGAAAGTATAGAGTGTTAGAAGTTTTAAAGGAAGCACTACTAAAATCATGATAAAAAACTAAGTAAACAATCTCCAAGAAAACAATATACGACGCCGTAGCAAAGATCAAGATCCACAAGTGGGAACATCACAGATAGAATAAACTGCAAGTACAGCCGGCTCACAACGAGCTCGACACCAGAATACAAAATAGTACAACATCGTCCTCACACTGTTTCTAAGTCAAATACATACATGGTAGATGGAGAATACTAGATACAACAATGTACATACTGAAAGATAAACAGATACCGCACAAAACCCACTTATCAGCAAAAGGGCTAGTACACCAACTGTGGGGGTATCTGTGCCAAAAGATGCAAAGCAGCCTGCCGCGACTACTCCGAAGGGCAACCTGCAAACACTGTGGCACAACGGGGGTGAGTTGCCAACTCGTGAATAGAGATAACATATAAAGGTAATCGCGAGCATGTACGTACTATACTACTCTATCATATGCCAACAGATGATATCAATATGGGATGAGCAGTATGAGCAATAATCATGCAAGTGCTCTATAGGGTCCTGTACTACCATATGAGGTACAAATGCTCTAACAGGTAATGCATCTACAGGATGAGGTACAAAAGTAATGCTGAGCAGGGGCAATATAATATCTACACGGAATGTCAACGTGGAACATATATAATCGGCTTCTCAATGCACCCAGATCTCCCAAAACTAGCTCATGCGCCGGCACTCTCCTCGGCCCTCAATCCTGTACATCTCTGAGAATCCCGAGTGCCCAACATCGGCACCCAAATATCATAATTACTTGTGTCTAGCATCGACACGCAAAACATCCTGTATCGGGCATCCGTCATTCCGGGTCAGCCCTCTCTCAAAGTATATATATCGGGAATCCGTCAGTCCGGGTCATCCCTCTCTCAATACATCGGGCATCCGTCATCCCGGGTCAGCCCTATATCAATCCATCGGGCATCCGTCAGTCCGGGTCAGCCCTCTCTCAAAGTATATATCGGGAATCCGTCATTCCGGGTCATCCCTCTCTCAATACATCGGGCATCCGTCATTCCGGGTCAGCCCTATATCAATCCATCGGGTATCCGTCAGTCCGGGTCAGCCCTCTCTCAGTACATGCCTCTAGCACCGAGAAAACACGGGGCGGCGCCCCAAAATATCATATCAAGGGAACCGGGTTTTTAAATGATTACTTATTTGAAAAGGCCACGGTTCCCAAATCCAGAAATCACATGAAATCTCAACCAATAATACAAGTAATTGTGATGTGATATGTGCATCAAGTATGAGTATCAAGTCATGTCACATATAGATAAGCTACAATGCAATGATCCAATGTGATATAGGTATCAAATATGAGTATCAAGTCATGTCACATATAGATAAGCTACAATGCAATGATCCAATGTGATATAGGTATCAAATATGAGTATCAAGTCATGTCATATATAGATAAGCTACAATGCAATGATCCAATGTGATATAGGTATCAAATATAAGTATCAAGTCATGTCACATATAGATAAGCTACAATGCAATGATCCAATGTGATATAGGTATCAAATATGAGTATCAGGTCATGTCACATGTAGATAAGCTACAATGCAATGATCAATGTGATGTGTGTAGTAGGTATGCAATGCACTAGCTAGTAACCATGAACATGCAATATATATATAAGGAACGCTATAAGGTCCTATCAGCCCTGACGTAGAACGCCATGCGGGCGATATCCCCGTAGATGTGAAATCTACTCACCGTAGCCTTCCACTAGGTATAGCCAACAACCTGTTTCCCGTCTCCTGCGCGGCGTCCGCTGTACTCGCCTGCGAACCTATAATTACACAATATATCACACGTAAGCTTGAAATCACAGAAACGCGACATTTAAGCCGAACCAGTAACTCGTGTCGCGAACCAAGCGCGCGTGTGCGCGATGCGCTAAAACGTGTGGTTACGTGTCTGAAATCACTCCGACGCGTCGCGATACGCAGAAACCCAAAACCCACACACACGTATCATGCGTGTCGCGAAAGGTTGAAAATACGGAAAAATAGGTATTCTACCCCAGATTTTGATACAGGAAAAATATTGCAAAACTATATATACCATAACAACCCAAATAGCAGCATACACCCACACCCCAAACCCCAACCCTTGGCTCCCCTATCTGGCCGCAATTTGCGGCCAGAATGCAAAAATTGGCGGCCTCAAATGGGAATTGGGCTCCCAGGTTGGGTGTGTGCACTCTATACCCCCCATACATGCTACAGTAATATCTAGATTTAAACTGAAAAGTCTCGGGTAACAGCAGATCCTACAGTGCCCAAATTCTAGTTAAAATCCACACTTTGCACTAAAAATGGAACTTTAAGGTATTTTTGTGCAACTTGAAACAAACCCTAGTTAAAGTAGCTCTAATAACACCTAAAGGAGCTAACTAAACCATGAGAACACCAATCTAACATGTGAATCACAAATATCCCTTAATATCACTAAAAACGCACAAAAATAAGATTTTTACTAGAGGATACAACAAGTCTAAGGAAAAGAGGTGCTAATATGAGTTAATACCTTCTAAGAACCTTGCAAAACCCCAAAAGTTCCAGCTTCTCCCTTAAGTGTGCAGAATTGCCTTAGAACACCTCAAAAACCTCACTTTTTCCAAGCTTTTGTGAAGAAAATGAGTTGATATGCATAGGGTTTTGTGTATGGATCAAAGGGGAATGAAAAGAGAAGAGAATATGGAGGAAAAATGAAGTTTTTGCTGCTGGAAATTCTGTGGGATCTCAGAATGAGGGAAAAAGAGAGAAGAGAGAAGAGAAAGAGGGTCAAAAGTCAAGGTTTACCTAACCACCATGCTCATTTGTTTAATGGTATTTGAATTTTCTTTTCTTTTGTTGTTTCCTTTTGAAATTATAAAAAGGGTTTAGAAAAGGATTAAATGGTGGGGAAAAAGAGTTTGCAACCATGCACAAGAATGGTTAACAAGTCACAAAATGTCAAAGTATGCTAGGTGCACACTACAAAGGAAAATTTCCAATATGCTAACACTATCAATAATAACTATAAATCCTATGAACACACAAATATAAAAACATGCATGACTGCCATTATCACCAAAACAATCAAACGAAAATTTCAAAGTGTTACAATCTACCCCCCTTAAAGAAATTCGGTCCCCGAATTTAAAAATCTAACTATACGCACCTTCAAAAAGGTGGGGATACCTCTCTCATCATCTCTCTTTTGGTCTCCCAAGTGACTTCCTCGCCGCTCTGGCCACGCCAAACTATCTTGACGGACGATGTCTCTTTCGACCTCAATTTCTTCACTTGTCGATCTAAGATTATCACTGGCTGCTCTGCGTAGGCAAGGTCGCGCTCAAGCTGGGTCGTCGGATGCTGAATCGCATGCGAAGGATCATGAAGATATCGGCGGAGCATCGAGACGTGAAATACGGGGTGCACGTCTGGAAAACTGGGCGGAAGGGCTAATCGATACGCAACTGCACCAATTCTCTCAAGGATCTCCAATGGGGCCCACATATCTGGGACTGAGCTTCCCCTTCTTCCCAAACCTCATCACACCTTTCATTGGGGAGACCCTCAAGAAAACATGATCACCTAACAGAAAACTTAAGCCTGCGCTGACGACGGTCCGCATAAGATCTCTGCCTACTCTGGCTGCTCTCATCCTATCGCGAATCAACTGGACCTTCGCTGTCGTCTCCTCCACGATCTGTGGTCCTAAGATACTGCTCTCACTGAGCTCCGTCCAACAAGTGGGCGACCTGCATCTCCTCCCATAAAGAGCCTCAAACGGTGCCATCTGAATGGTCTCCTGGTAGCTGTTGTTGTAGGAGAACTCTACTAAGGGCAAATGATGATCCCAGCTACCTCCGAAGTCTAATACGCATGCTCTGAGCATGTCCTCGAGAGTCTGAATCGTCCGCTCTGACTGTCCGTCGGTCTGCGGATGGAATGCCGTGCTGAAACTCAAGCGAGTGCCCAAAGCCTCCTGAAGCCTTTGCCATAGCCGGCTGGTAAACTGGGTGCCTCTATCGGACACGATGCATGTCGGAACTCCGTGCAGTCGCACAATCTGATCAATGTAGACCTGGGCATACTGAGTAAATCCGAAAGTCGTCTTCACCGGTAGGAAGTGAGCCGCTTTCGTCAAACGATCTACGATCACCCAGATGGAGTCATACCCTCGACTAGTCCTGGGTAGACCCACCACGAAATCCATCGAACTCTATTCCCATTTCCACTCCGGAATGGGTAACAGCTGTAGCTCTCCCGCGGGCCTCTGGTGCTCAGCCTTGACTTGCTGACAAGTCAGGCATCTCGATACAAAATCTGCAATGTCCCTCTTCATACCGTCCCACCAGTAAACATCTTTCAAATCATAGTATGTCTTGGTGGAACCGGGATGAACACTATATACCGATCGATGTGCATCCTCAAGAATCTCGCGCCGCAATCCCTTAGCATCTGGTACGCACAGTCTAGCTCCAAATCGTAGTATCCCCTGATCATCGATCACGAACTCGAAAAATTTTCCCTGTCCTATCCGTGTCCTGCTCTCTGAACAGCGGCCATCGCTGTGCTGTGCCTCTTGTATACAGTCAAGCAACTGTGGGTGTGCACAAACATGCGCAATTCGTCCTTCGATCGGCGTAAACTCGAATCTGTACCCGGCTGTCGCAAGATCTGCCAATCTGCCGACGACTGCCTCTGCACTGTGCTCAAGCAGGATAGACTACCCCCGGGCCTCCTGCTCAACGCATCTGCCACTACATTTGCCTTGCCCGGGTGATACAAGATCTCACAATCGTAGTCCTTCACCAACTCCATCCATCGGCGCTGTCTAAGGTTCAGGTCTCGCTGCTGAAATATGTACTTTAAGCTCTTGTGGTCGGTGAATATCTGGCACGACTCTCCATACAGATAATGTCGCCAGATCTTGAGTGCAAAGACCACTGCAGCCATCTTCAGATCATGAGTAGGGTAATTCTGTTCATGTTTCTTTAATTGCGGTGAAGCATACGCAATCACCCTGTCATGCTGTATCAAAACGCATCCCAGCCCCACTCGTGAAGCATCGCAGTAGACCGCAAATCCGCTTGATCCTGAAGGCAAAGATAGCACTAGTGCCGTAGTCAGTAGAGCTCGTAACCGCTGGAAACTGTGCTCACATTCCTCCGTCCAATCGAAGTGAACTCCCTTCCGGGTCAACCCGGTCAACGGTGTAGCAATGCGAGAGAAGTCCTGCACAAATCACCTGTAATAACCCGCCAGCCCTAGAAAGCTGCGGACCTCCGTCACTGACGTGGGTCTAGGCCAACTCCGAACTACCTCTATCTTTCTCGGGTCGACACATATACCATCTCGTGTAATCACGTGCCCCAAGAAGTCTACGCTGTCTAGCCAGAAGGCACACTTGGAGAATTTGGCGAAAAGCTGGTGCTCCCTCAAGGTCTGCAGTGTGATCCGCAGGTGCTGTTCGTGCTCCTCTCTACTCCGAGAATACACCAAGATATCGTCAATAACCACCATAACGAACAGATCAAGATACGGCCGAAAAATACGGTTCATCATGTCCAAAAATGCTGCTGGCGCGTTGGTGAGTCCAAACGACATCACCAAAAAAAAAACTCATAATGGCCGTAACGAGTGCTGAAAGCTGTCCTAGGAATGTTCTCCTGTCTAACCCGCAGCTGATGGTAGCCCGATCGCAGATCGATCCTCGAAAAGTATCCTGCCCCCTGAAACTGGTCGAACAAATCGTCGATGCGTGGCAAAGGATATTGATTCCGCACTGTCACCTTATTCAGCTGGCGGTAGTCAATACGCAAACGCATGCTGCCGTCCTTCTTCTTAACGAACAGGACTGGAGCACCCCAAGGAGAAACACTGGGTCGAATAAGTCCTTTACCCAGCAAGTCCTGCAACTGACCCTTCCACTCTCTAAGTTCCGCCGGGGCCATCCAATAAAGCGGCACCGAAATAGGTCCCGTACCAGGAACCAAATCAATGTAGAAGGAATTATCACGCTCGGGCGGTCGTCCAGGAAGCTCGTCAGGGAACACATCAGGGAACTCGCTACCAACCGGAACCTGATCCAAAAGAACCTCTATAGCCCTAGTATCGCAAACATATGCGAGAAATCCCTGACATCCCTTCCGCAAAAGCTGTCCAGCGCGAACAGAAGAATTCACACCGTGAGGGGTGGCACTACGGTCCCCCAACACAACAACAACCGACTTGCCGGGAAAACAAAATCGAACTGTCTTCTCGCGGCCGTCAACAGAAGCATAGCACGTGGCTAACCAAATCCATGTCCAAAAGAACGTCGAAGTCCAACATCTCATGAAGGATCGAAACGACCGGCAACTCTCTCTCGCCGATACGGACGGTACAGGATCGGAACACGTGCCTAACAACAAATGACTCTCCCACAGGAGTAGTCACCACAAGCGGCTGGCCAAGCAAACCGGACTCTCTACCCAAACTCGGCACAAAGTGTGTAGATACATACGGGTACGTGGAAACACATGAGCACAAGGATCCGGATCAAACAATACGTGTGCAACAAAGGACAAACTAAAAGAGTACCTGAAACCACAGCATCGGATACCCGCACGTCCCGATGAGTCGAAGAAAAAACTTGTGCATGACCTTCATTTGCGACTGACCGAACTCCTCCTCTACTAGCCTGACCCCTCTGTGCAAACCTTCCGCGTCCACGACGTCTCAGAACACGACCCTGACGTGCTGTGAAGAAACACTGCCTGATGAGGTGTTGAAGGCTTCCGCATCGTAAACACCTACGCACTGAATGCTGTCCTACCTGGGGATGGAAGCCAAACGGCTGTCCTCGTCCTAAGCCTCTGCTCTGGGCTGGTATACCGGTATGATTCCTCAACTGTTCCGGAATTCTCACGGTCTCTGGAAGACGTGTCTCGTAAACGGGAGCTGCCTCCACCGGTGCTATGTAGGGGACGGAATACTGCATGATGATCGCAAGGAACAACTGGGGAACAGGGGCGGCAACCATCTGTCGCTGCGCTCGAACGACCTCTACCAATGAGCTCATCGCCTGGCATAGGCCCTGCATCTCTACCACTAATCTAGCGATCTGAGCTGCCGTAGGGGAAACAATCTGTCCTGGTGCAACAGGAGTACTACTCGGATTAGTCCTTGTCTCAGATGAATCAACTCGAACCTCGGCCCTCACGGCCGCTCTCCGTGCCCTCGTAGTCCTTGGCGGCATATTGGCTATCAGAAACAACAGGATTCGATAAGGATAAGGAAATCGAATCGCACAAATGTATATACTCAAGGAGGAATTTAAATCAACAAGTCCTAAAGTCGCGTGGGCGGATTACCATGTCGTGAGTATGCCGCGGAACATACACACGCTACGCTACCCTGCCGCAGCTACCTACTCCATCATACCAGGGTCATCCTACACTCCGAAAGGTAAAACCTACGCTCTGATACCAACTTTGTCACGACCCGAAGTTTGGCCCGTGACCGGCACTTAACCACGTAACGTCTACAGGCGTAACGCGACTAAGTGAACCGAAAACCCAGAAATCAAACCAGTGAAAGTATAGAGTGTTAGAAGTTTTAAAGGAAGCACTACTAAAATCATGATAAGAAACTAAGTAAACAATCTCCAAGAAAACAATATACGACGCCGTAGCGAAGATCAAGATCCACAAGTGGGAACATCACAGATAGAATAAACTGCAAGTACAGCCGGCTCACAACGAGCTCGACACCAGAATACAAAATAGTACAACATGGTCCTCACACTGTTTCTAAGTCAAATACATACATGGTAGATGGAGAATACTAGATACAACAATGTACATACTGAAAGATAAACAGATACCGCACAAAACCCACCTATCAGCAAAAGGGCTAGTACACCAACTGTGGGGGTATCTGTGCCAAAAGATGCAAAGCAGCCTGCCGCGACTACTCCGAAGGGCAACCTGCAAACACTGTGGCACAACGGGGGTGAGTTGCCAACTCGTGAATAGAGATAACATATAAAGGTAATCGCGAGCATGTACGTACTACACTACTCTATCATATGCCAACAGATGATATCAATATGGGATGAGCAGTATGTGCAACAATCATGCAAGTGCTCTATAGGGTCCTGTACTACCATATGAGGTACAAATGCTCTAACAGGTAATGCATCTACAGGATGAGGTACAAAAGTAATGCTGAGCAGGGGCAATATAATATCTACACGGAATGTCAACGTGGAACATATATAATCGGCTTCTCAATGCACCCAGATCTCCCAAAACTAGCTCATGCGCCGGCACTCTCCTCGGCCCTCAATCCTGTACATCTCTGAGAATCCCGAGTGCCCAACATCGGCACCCAAATATCATAATTACTCGTGTCTAGCATCGACACGCAAAACATCCTGTATCGGGCATCCGTCATTCCGGGTCAGCCCTCTCTCAAAGTATATATATCGGGAATCCGTCAGTCCGGGTCATCCCTCTCTCAATACACCGGGCATCCGTCATCCCGGGTCAGCCCTATATCAATCCATCGGGCATCCGTCAGTCCGGGTCAGCCCTCTCTCAAAGTATATATCGGGAATCCGTCATTCCGGGTCATCCCTCTCTCAATACATCGGGCATCCGTCATTCCGGGTCAGCCCTATATCAATCCATCGGGCATCCATCAGTCCGGGTCAGCCCTCTCTCAGTACATGCCTCTAGCACCGAGAAAACACGGGGCGGTGCCCCAAAATATCATATCAAGGGAATCGGGTTTTTAAATGATTACTTATTTGAAAAGGCCACGGTTCCCAAATCCAGAAATCACATGAAATCTCAACCAATAATACAAGTAATTGTGATGTGATATGTGCATCAAGTATGAGTATCAAGTCATGTCACATATAGATAAGCTACAATGCAATGATCCAATGTGATATAGGTATCAAATATGAGTATCAAGTCATGTCACATATAGATAAGCTACAATGCAATGATCCAATGTGATATAGGTATCAAATATGAGTATCAAGTCATGTCACATATAGATAAGCTACAATGCAATGATCCAATATGATATAGGTATCAAATATGAGTATCAAGTCATGTCACATATAGATAAGCTACAATGCAATGATCCAATGTGATATAGGTATCAAATATGAGTATCAGGTCATGTCACATATAGATAAGCTACAATGCAATGATCAATGTGATGTGTGTAGTAGGTATGCAATGCACTAGCTAGTAAACATGAACATGCAATATATATATAAGGAACGCTATAAGGTCCTATCAGCCCTGATGTAGAACGCCATGCGGGCGATATCCCCGTAGATGTGAAATCTACTCACCGTAGCCTTCCACTAGGTATAGCCAACAACCTGTTTCCCCTCCTGCGCGGCGTCCGCTGTACTCGCCTGCGAACCTATAATTACACAATATATCACACGTAAGCTTGAAATCACATAAACGCGACATTTAAGCCGAACCAGTAACTCGTGTCGCGAACCAAGCGCGCGTGTGCGCGATGCGCTAAAACGTGTGATTACGTGTCTGAAATCACTTCGACGCGTCGCGATACGCAGAAACCCAAAACCCACACACACGTATCACGCGTGTCGCGAAAGGTTGAAAATACGGAAAAATAGGTATTCTACCCCAGATTTTGATACAGGAAAAATATTGCAAAACTATATATACCATAACAACCCAAATAGCAGCATACACCCACACCCCAAACCCCAACCCTTGGCTCCCCTATCTGGCCGCAATTTGCGGCCAGAATGCAAAAATTGGCGGCCCCAAATGGGAATTGGGCTCCCAGGTTGGGTGTGTGCACTCTATACCCCCCATACATGCTACAGTAATATCTAGATTTAAACTGAAAAGTCTCGGGTAACAGCAGATCCTACAGTGCCCAAATTCTAGTTAAAATCCACACTTTGCACTAAAAATGGAACTTTAAGGTATTTTTGTGCAACCTGAAACAAACCCTAGTTAAAGTAGCTCTAATAACACCTAAAGGAGCTAACTAAACCATGAGAACACCAATCTAACATGTGAATCACAAATATCCCTTAATATCACTAAAAACGCACAAAAATGAGATTTTTACTAGAGGATACAACAAGTCTAAGGAAAAGAGGTGCTAATATGAGTTAATACCTTCTAAGAACCTTGCAAAACCCCAAAAGTTCCAGCTTCTCCCTTAAGTGTGCAGAATTGCCTTAGAACACCTCAAAAACCTCACTTTTTCCAAGCTTTTGTGAAGAAAATGAGTTGATATGCATAGGGTTTTGTGTATGGATCAAAGGGGAATGAAAAGAGAAGAGAATATGGAGGAAAAATGAAGTTTTTGCTGCTGGAAATTCTGTGGGATCTCAGAATGAGGGAAAAAGAGAGAAGAGAGAAGAGAAAGAGGGTCAAAAGTCAAGGTTTACCTAACCACCATGCTCATTTGTTTAATGGTATTTGAATTTTCTTTTCTTTTGTTGTTTCCTTTTGAAATTATAAAAAGGGTTTAGAAAAGGATTAAATGGTGGGGGAAAAGAGTTTGCAACAATGCACAAGAATGGTTAACAAGTCACAAAATGTCAAAGTATGCTAGGTGCACACTACAAAGGAAAATTTCCAATATGCTAACACTACCAATAATAACTATAAATCCTATGAACACACAAATATAAAAACATGCATGACTGCCATTATCACCAAAACAATCAAACGAAAATTTCAAAGTGTTACAACTGGGTCCGTAGAAAGGTGGAATTTTCAAAAAAAAATTTTAAAACTTGCAATACCGGCTAATCCCGAGATCTTCCGTAAGCCTTGGATAACAAAAACTTGCATAGGTATTTAACTACTATGAAGTGATTATACCTATATGAACCAGGTCCTTCGGGTCTTCTTTTTCTCTGCTTGAGCTCCTTGTCCGTGGGGATTGAGTTTAGTCATCAGCCTTCTCGTATCAAAGACGATCCACCCGAGAGTCTATAGTTCAAGCTCCAACCTTAAACTTGAGGTAACTAAAGTACCTAGTTTGATAATCTAGATAGCTTAGAAGATGTAGAGTGTTAATTGGATTGTATTATCTCACAAAACCATGGATTCTTAACACATGAGAAGGTTATGGTTTTGTCACGACCCGAAATGGCACGTGACTGGCACTTGAAACATATGAAGTCTATAGGAACACATCTACTTCAAGTAAGACAAAAGCCCAGAAATCTAAAACCATTTTAAAGAATAATGAAGGAAAACTTGTTTTAAAGCAAGTGGTTTTAATAGCATAAGCCGAATTATGCGCTTTTAGAACATCAAGTCTTTTCTAAAAATTTCGGCATAGTTTCCTTTGTAAATACTGGCCCCGAACGGGGTACAACATGAATAATATATACATGCATGATAAAAGGCATCCCCAAGTGGGAGCTAGCTCTTCGTCAATCGACGGTCACAACCACGCAAGCAATAAAATATACAACGCCGAAGGGCGAGGATCAAAACTGAAAGGAAACTCAAAGACAACATGAAACCCATAATAATACAACGCGCGACTCTAAAGTCGAAATAATAATACAACTGGTCTCTAAGTCTGAAATAATATACATGTCTGGTTGATAGAGTTACTAGATACAACTGAATGTAAATAAAGTACAATGGTGGTCACATGTAGGACTACGGTAGCGCCCCGGCCGTCTATCCGAGACCAAAATGCGGAAACGAAAATTTTTCTAAACTTGAAAACCGGCACTACCGCATCCTAAAAACCCGGATCGAACCATTAACCTAATGCTAGCTAACAAGAGAAAGGGCAGAAAGCTATACCGAGCGATCGGTGTCCTTCGGTCTTCGGCCTCCACTCCGATCTCCTCGCGGAATCTCCGGTCTTCATCTCCTCGTCGGAACGGGCACCACATCGCCGGATTCTTTTACGGGCTCCCACCTCTGGACCGAGGCAACTCGAGCACGAAGTTGGCGAGTCGACGTGCCCAAGGATGTTGTAGGTAAAGTGTAGAATCGATTGTCTCTCTTAAGGTTGAAGTTGCCATGATGGATTGAGGAGGAGAATGAAAAGGAGTAATGAAAAATGGAGCAAGTCTTTTGCATGAATGGAAAAAAGAGATACCAAAATTCTCCCACAAAAAATGAATTTTTCTTACCACCTCAAGAATGTGGCCGGCCCCTTTTGAAAAAGAGAGAGAGAGCAAGAAGGGAGGTTAGTATAGTAAAAGCAAAGGGGTGATTATAAGCAAAAGCAAACCTCACTTCAAAACATCACCCTCACAATCTCATCAAATCCCATCTCAATTAATGCTAAAGAAATGATGAAAGAAAAAGCAAAGATGCTTTGAATTATCATAATCCTCCATTTACAAGAAACCCCCTCCACAATGCTAATTTGCAAATATGCAAATTAGCCCCTCCATCAGAAAAATCCGGCCATGAAGGAACAAAGGAAATATGGCCAAAACGGAATGCAAACCGGCAACTTCAAAAAACTGATCCCGTAATAAATTACAGGAAAACCCCGCGACCGTATATACATACCCGCATTTTTATTCCGACCGAATACAAATGCAAAGAGATAAAATCTACACGGTACAATACTAGGATCTGGCTTAAACCAAAGCCCGCTAGTATTATCCGTCCGATCATGATCCGTGCAATACTGCACGTATAAGATCGAAACCTGCCATATCTCCATACGGCCTCTACAGCGTTTCGCCTGAAACTTGAGAAAACGGTCTGTGGGGGACTCTAAAGACTCGTCAATACTTTGGTTGTGGATTTAACCACTAGCACGTCAGAGGTATTAGCCATACGTAACGGGCTACCAGGTATTGATCAAAAGGGACGTCGATGAGCGAACTCATCCTGACACCCTACTGAGCCTGTCAGTGACAATATCCGTACAGTCCGGTCCGTTCGTCTATGAGCATCGCATGGCGGGCCTAGGGGGTTGGTAAAAGTCAGACCCCCGAAAGCGGTACAAGTCGTGTCGGAGTGAAGCCCAGAACACCCTGAGATACTACTGGAATACCTACCAGTAAATCTCTTGCCTCGGCCGAGGGCTTTGTGTAATGGCTCTCCTAGACACAGCGCGACCTCACCCCCAATACCGGGAGAGACGAACCCCTGCAGATCCGCTCACTGCCTCCATGTGGCTCGGGACTGTACCCAACTAAAACCTGTTTGCACGACTCCTTTGAGCCGTGGTAGGGTAGTAATCAAAGTACAGTGGGAACTCACACAAGACAAATGATGATCTCAGGTCGATGAACTAACCTGTACACATGTCACCAGGGAACTGCTATCTGACGTCAGGTATAAGACCAACTAGCATGTTCCCGGCGAGTCCTATCCGGTGTACTCATAACCCAATGAGCACCTGTATACATCTTAGGTGAACCAACTGACACCAGTGGCTTGTGAGACCGGCCACCGCCCCTCGTCGGGGTCTTGACTGTATACACTAGTCTACTCTAGAGCATCGATGCCCTGTCTCGAAAACTCCCACGACTAGGGACCTTTTAAGGATGTGCTTATAGACCCAGCTCCCACGTATATGATCGCCATCATACTGCTGGCCGTCAAGCAAGAATCCTAAGGGCTCTATCAACGTGCAATAGTGACCTGTAAGGCCACCTAAAACAGTACACGATGATAAAGATAAACCAGATAGCATACTATCATCTTGAGTAAGACTGTTCTAACGGTATAGGTCCTCTCTCAATCATTGCAATCACGTGCCTGTCATCCAATAATTGACTCTGAGGGCACTATCTCCAACATCACGATGCAAGTGAACCCACCTACCAAAGCAAATCACCCGGAAAGGAAGAAGTGTGCCAGCAAAGCCGTAACAAAACCTGTACGGCAAAACCTGCAAGTGACTGTGGCACAACGGGGGTGAGTTGCCAACTCGTGGGTTGAAAACATCACAGAGCAGAAATCGTATATATGACTTAATCTTAGGTCAATACGATCAATAATATAAATATCCTCAATATGATAAGGTCTGAAGCATGAAAAAGTGGCAAGGGTAAACATCCTTACATAAGTGTAATCCCATGTGCTTGTGTCAGTGCCTCAGGTAGAAATGTATCATGTGTATGAGGTATGAATGTAAAGTAATGAAAACAGAATATATGTAAATGAAGAAACTGTTTCTTGCTTTAGAGAGATTTCTGTTTATATAACAAGAGGTATCATCAAAGGAATCAACATAATCAGTGTCTAGCATCGACACAAAACATAAATCCCAATATCTCAATACCTCGGGCTACGTCAGTCCGGATCGGCCCATATCATCAAATCACACGACCACGGACGGTATCCTCCGGATATCCGCCACGCCAAACAATCACCGGTAGGCAGTCTGCCCCTGCCGGGCTCATTGACTACACTCGAGCTTCTTGCCCCAGGGTACCATACGGGTCCACCATGTACCCGCAGACGGTTCATCTAGCTCCTCGAATCGGGTCTTGAAACCCAACAGCTGTCATGAAAACTCATGGTGGATGACTCATTCATCACGAGAAAACCGTAGCTTGCATTTTAAAAAGAGAGAGAGAGAAAGAAGTTTATATATATTCTTGCGATTTCCCCCTAAATCCCGAAATCTCATGAAAATCCGAAATCCAAAAATCAAGAGTAAGTGAACAGTGAATATCGGCATAAAACCCCAAAATACTGCATAACCAATGAATATATGAATGCATCTGATATCATGCATTGAGTGCAATAGTTAAACTAGCATATGAAAGCGATAACATATTGCAACAATCAGCTAGCAGGCTATGTCAATGGAATAATATTCACTAAAGTGTACGTGACATGGCAATTACCGATGATGATGTGTGTGAGCCGGCAAGAAAGTGTACGTGGAGCATACGCATCATCGGTAATGGTGCTGGTGTCCTAACAGCATGATCTCAATAATGGCATATGAAAACACAATATAAGCATGAAAATGCGATGCGAACAGCAATAATATGCAGGAGCTGAATAATAAACACAACAATAATGAATATGCAATAATATAAACGAGTCTACAGGTAACTACAGGTCTAAACTAACAGACTAATCAAAGGATAAGGAAAAACCAACTAAATCTGAGTCGATACATATATATATAGCCGGTGATCCCGCCTCAATAGTATTCCATACGATACCCTATATAATATGACATCCTCGAGTCAAGACTGCGGATCAGTCATCAATATAACTCGTACAGTAAATCCATTGTACGGCATCCCAAATCTAGGTACGGGTCAAATATCACATTTATCTCATTATTCGTTTGGTATTCTTTTCATCATATATCATGATCAGGGGGTACTGATCTAAGTCTAGTACAATACTGATACCATCTATGAATGCATGCGTGTGTATGAAAACACCACGCTTAAAAGACCCGCTAAACATCGTGCCGTATCTCATAATATGAACCACGTCATATCACCGATCTTATGGCATTAAGCCCAATCCCATCGACTCATCTCCAAATATCATGTACTATCCTCATAATCCATGTATATGTATCCGTGTATATATATATATATAGTCCCACACCCATGTGTGTGTGTGTGTGTATCCCCATATACGCACAGGTAAAAAAAGTATGCAAGTGTGTGTGTGCGTGTGGGTGTAAACCTTATTCTAGGGTTCGCGACTAAGAAGCTAAACTAAGTTACTTCTAACTACCCTAAACTAAACCATTAACACAAAATCATATCTTGATAATCATCCACATAACATAAAACACATATATAAATATATATATATATATATATATCATAAACTATACTACGAACTGCGGAGGTGCTATACGCCATCCACCCGACTTCCCCCGTAGATATATATCTACTCACTTTGACCTTCGCGTGCCGATGCCGACGTTGCCACGCGCTTGCTTGTCATCTCGACGTCCTCGTGGGGGTACCTATATGTCATAACGCATCGTAAAAACCCAATTCAGAATCAAAACGACACGCTAAAAGCCTATAGGTTAGAACCTATGAACTACGCTTTCAAAACCACCAAATAACACTCGATTTCGACGTACAAACGTCAATTGATCGAATACAACACAAATTACAAAAATCCAGAATTCACAATACGTAAAACAAAACTCCGAATCAAAACAGCAACTCTTGAAAATAGTCCCAGATTTTACCCTAAGTGAAATTAACCAATTTTGCATACATGGAGGGTCTAGTTTACTGGAGATGGAGGCATGAACCAAACACGAACCCCATTGCTCCAGGTCTGGCCGCAAATTGCGGCCAGAAAGGTTATATTTGCGGCCATGTTGAGGATATAGGGGCTAGGGTTTTTGTGGGGGTCATAGGTTGCCTGCACACTCCTCTGTGTTTGCTAAATAATTTTCAGGTCACCCGGGTGTTAGCAGATTTCATTTTATCCTCACAGAATCCACAATTCTCCGATATCGGGTTCTATAAGTTCGTATTCCGGGATTTAAGTCTCAGGTTCAGTCCACTATATCATCACAACAGGGGTTGTATAGCCTCTACTAACCTCCATTACCCTTCACTACTCAAGATTTCATCACAACCCTAACTAGGAATTTCAATATTCACTAAACCGCACTAAAATCACAACTAAACACATATAGATACTAAAGTGAATGAAATACAAAGCTAATGGCAATGAAAGTATCTCATTTGGCAACTCAAGAAATTTCTTATTCTAGGGTTCGCGACTAAGAAGCTAAACTAAGTTACTTCTAACTACCCTAAACTAAACCATTAACACAAAATCATATCTTGATAATCATCCACGTAATATAAAACACATATATAAACATATATATATATATATATATATATATATATCATAAACTATACTACGAACTGCGGGGGTGCTATACGCCATCCACCCGACTTCCCCCGTAGATATATATCTACTCACTTTGACCTTCGCTTGCCGATGCCGACGTTGCCACGCGCTTTCTTGTCGTCTTGACGTCCTCGTGGGGGTACCTACATGTCATAACGCATCATAAAAACCCAATCCAGAATCAAAACGACACGCTAAAAGCCTATAGGTTAGAACCTATGAACTACGCTTTCAAAACCACCAAATAACACTCGATTTCGACGTACAAACGTTAAGTGATCGAATACAACACAAATTACAAAAATCCAGAATTCACAATACGTAAAAAAAAACTCCGAATCAAAACAGCAACTCTTGAAAATAGTCCCAGATTTTACCCTAGGTGAAATTAACCAATTTTGCATACATGGAGGGTCTGGTTTACTGGAGATGGAGGCATGAACCAAACACGAACCCCATTGCTCCAGGTCTGGCCGCAAATTGCAGCCAGAAAGGTTATATTTGCGGCCATGTTGAGGATATAGGGGCTAGGGTTTTGGTGGGGGGTCATAGGTTGCCTGCACACTCCTCTGTGTTTGCTAAATAATTTTCAGGTCACCCGGGTGTTAGCAGATTTCATTTTATCCTCACAGAATCCACAATTCTCCGATATCGAGTTCTATAAGTTCGTATTCCGGGATTTAAGTCTCAGTTTCAGTCCACTATATCATCACAACAGGGGTTGTATAGCCTCTACTAACCTCCATTACCCTTCACTACTCAAGATTTCATCACAACCCTAACTAGGAATTTCAATGTTCGCTAAACCGCACTAAAATCACAACTAAACACATATGGATACTAACGTGAATGAAATACAAAGCTAATGGCAATGAAAGTATCTCATTTGGCAACTCAAGAAATTTCTTGAGTTGCCCCAAGTGCCCAAAATCCTTGCTTTCTTGGTCCAAAGTGTAGCTAATGGGCTTGTGCATGTCTTTAATGAAGTGGGGATGGAGTTTTGATGATGTTTTGGTGATGTTATGAGGGTTTTGAAGAAGGGGGAGGAGAGAGTGCTGCCATGGAGGAGGAGAAGAGAGAAGGATGAAGATGAGAATGAAACAAATGGTCTTGGTCAAAGGAAGACCAATCATCTCTCTCTCTCACTTGCCCATGCCTCATTTTTTATTGTTTTCCTTTTTTTCTTTTCTTTTGTTTTCCCTTCTCAATTAAAACAACAACCATGCTATAAAAAAAAGAGAAGACCACATGTAACAAGTGCTAAAAATGACATGTGCATGTCATGTGCACAAAACGCGTTTAATGCACGATTAGCGATATTTAATCACGATTAGCATTAAAATAGTGTATAATAAATCATAAAATTTCATAATTTGTATAAATCACATAAAGCACCCTCATTTCAGTAATTTCTATAATTTTCCAAATTTTTCCCAATTTATCGGTATTTAATTATACCGAAATATTAAAATATTCATTATATTTATTATTTAATTATAAAAATTCACAAAAATAATATTTTATTTTTCTGAAATATTACAGGTTTTATGAAGAAGAAGAGAGCAAGAAAGGATAGAGAAAGGCAAGTGTAGAATCAACTAGCATTGTGAAGAATGGCTAAGTCTTGGAAAATATCAAGCATGCAATATTTCACATAGAATATTGCAACCATGCTTGAATAGTGAGAAAAAATGAATAAACAAAACCAAGTAGCCATGCTTCAACCATGCTTGAATACACCTCATCCCTCCACCTCATTATTGTTTTAAATAAATAGATTTAAAACAAAATGAGGTGTCTTCTTCTAGAAGCATTCTAGTGAAATTACTAGAATACCCGCACCGTATATACATACCCATATTCGTACTACAAAAAATACGAATACCAAGAGATAAAGTAATCCAATAGTATAATACTAGAATGTGTAGGGTTCCTAGGCACTCTCAAGAGGTCTCACAAGGCATCAACCATGCCAATTTAAAATTTAACGGTGCCGAGAAACCCTAAACTACGGATCGTTGGCTAGAAATCTAGGCGAAAAGTAAACTAGTTAACACTTAACTATAAGAATACGGAAATACAACCTTTGTAGATCCGGTGCTCCACCTCCACGGCTCCGCAACGAAGTCCCCTCGCTGTCCAAATGAATTCCCGGGCTCTAGCGTCGGCTTCGTCGGAGAAATGGCGAGCTAGGTCGTCGATGTCCATGCCGAAGATGATCTACGTCGAAGCATCGCAAGATCAAGCTCTCACTTCACCAAGTCATGAAACTTGTGAAGAAAACACACTCTACTACTTGGCAAGAGGTAGAGGATGAAGAAATAGGAAGTGGGTAGACTTTAGATTTGGATTTCTCACTCTTTTTCATCACTTGCCATTGATGGAGGCAAGCTTTCTTCACTTGAAGAAAGGAAGAAGAAGAATAATAATGATATGATAAGAATAAGAATAATGGAAAATAAAATCTATTCTTATCATAATCACACCATGGTTAAGTGTAGAGAGAGGACCATGGTTAGGTGTAGTGGTTAGGGTTAAGCATGAGACAAAATGGTCACTTTATTCAAACCTTCATGAATGTTCATGAAAGAAACAAAAATAAAAGCCACCATTTTATCTTTATGCATTATATTTTCCAAAGAAATAAATGAATAAATAAATGTATATGAAAAACAAAACCCTAACCATTTAAATAACCATGGATCAATCTTTAACACAAACCAAGTAAGCATGCATCATCAAACATGATACATTCATGTGCACAAAACTATATCGAATATACAATGTGCACATCCGAGCGAGAAAATCCAATTAAAGTGAACCGATACTAGTTAATGCAAAGTAATATATCAAATATATATATAATTATGCATTAAATCATTAAATCAACACTTGATTTAACGATCCGGTCATATCGCATATAACCGACTAGTATCCAATGTATCGGTTTATCGAATCAACCATCGATTCGATAACTAGGTTATATCGCATATAACCATTCGATACATTCATCGCGAGAATGGAATACGGTATCACATACACGCATTATTCTCGGTCCCGCACATATCTCATATGCGCTCCTATTTCGTTTCGCTTGAGCCAGGAAACCTCTGTGTAGGACTCTAAAGACTCGTCAATACGCCAGCAGCAGGCGATGATCATATCAAACACCCACAAGCCGCAAGCGGTCTGCTAAACGTAACGGCCACCCGGGTATTGAGCGATCTGAAGATCGACGAGCAAGCCTGCTCACACTCCAGTGAATCCAACCAGCAACACTACCGTACAGTCCGGTCTGTTCGTCTGATACGTCGCATATCTCGCCTAGGGGTGGTAAACGTCAGACCCCAATAGCTCGATAAGTCGTGTCGATATGAGGTCTATAACAATTCGAGAAACTACTGGTAACACTTACCAGTAAATCTCAGCAACCCTGGCCAGGGATTTCCTGTTATAGCCAATCGAACACAGCGCAACATCAACCCCCTATACCGGGAGAGACGAATCCCCTCCTATCGCTCATTGCCTCCATGTGACTCGGGACTGTACCCAAAAACCACCGTTTTGCACGCCCTCTTGGACGTGGTAAGATGGAAATCAAAGCACAGTGGGAACCACACAAGACTCTATGACGATCTCGGGTCAACAGACTACTCTGTACCAGTGTCACCAGAGAACTGCCATCTGACGTGAGGTATAATACCATCTGGGAGTTCTCGGCGAGTCCGTCCAGTGTACTCAGTCTCCACTGAGCACCCGTATATCATCTCTGATGTCAAACACCAATGGATATGGGATCATCCATCGCCCATCTGTATGGGTCGAGAAGGTATACGCTAGTCTACTCTGGTATATCGATGCCCCGTCTCGATATACCCACGACTAGGGACTTTGAAGGATGTACTTATAGACTATCTGTCCCCACTAGTATGATCTGCATCATAGTCCAGGTAGTCAAGTACACATCCTAAGGGCTTTACCAACATGTAACAGAGAGACAATCGGTGTACACGTTAAGGTAAAGGTCAACCAGATAGCATACTATCATGTCGAGCAAGAAAGTCCTCCTTATATATGTCCCAGCATCCACTACAATATACATCCTATGTACAGTAATGGCCTCTAGGGCATACATATAACTAACAATCTCCCACTTGCACTAGGGCCATCTGTAGCAGTGGTTGTAGTATCTCATACTCAACCATCCCATAAAAATCTCTCTCTGGGAATAGGCCTTTGTGAGTGGATCCGCTGTGTTGTCCTCTGAGTCTACTCTCCTGTCCTCGATCCCCTGGAGATCAACCATCTCCATGATCAGGTGATACTGCCTTAGAATATGTCTGGATCACTGATGGGACCTGCGTTCCATGGCATAAGCCACAACTCCATTGTCACACAATGGGAGGAACATAGTTCATCTTATGAACCAATATACACCCAAACAGCCTCTTTGGTAGCATCTTAAGTAGCGATGTATCCAGCCTTTATCGTCTAGTATGCCACGGTATCTAGCTTGGAACTTTTCCAACATACCGTCCCTCCACTGAGGGTAAAGACAATGCCTGTGACTGACATTCAGTCGTCTTTATCACCCTGGAACCCTTCCAGTGATTCTCCTCAGGATCGATTGATACCATCTCACTACATCTAGTGAGAATCCTAACATCCAATTAGATCTACCTCATAGATCCAAAACTCAGGATTTAGGAGGTATCATTTTGATCCTATATGGAGAATCATAGTGATAAGCGGAGATTGATCGAGCGTAGCATAGGAAACTCCTTCCCTATCAAGAGTATGGCATCCACGTACTCTACGAGGATCACCACCATACTCCCTACTGCCTTTTTGTTTATACAAGGTTCATCTACCATTTTGATGATGTCAAACTCTTTGACTAACACATCAAAACAGATGTTCTAACTCCGCGATGCCTGCTTTATCCTATAAAACATCTTGCACACGTTTCCGCTGCTCCCACCGTCTACGAAGCCCTCTAGCTGTGTACTTATAGACGTTCTCTTCTAAAACATCATTTTAGAAAAGCAGTCACGGCACTCAACCGCCAGATATCGTAGTCATGGTATGTAGCCGTGGCAAGTAGGATCTGGATGGACTTAAGCATAGCCACTTGAAAAGGTTTCATCATAATCCACGCCTGGTCGATGACGAAAAGCTTTAACAAGTCTAGCTTTGAAAGTCTCAACTTTTCCATCTACACCAAGTAATCTTCTCAAGATATAGCAACCAAAGTCTATACTTTGTTGGTGTACATGGATTCCATCTCAGATCGCTAAGCATCCAGCCATTCTTATAGAGTCACACTCCTGATGGCCAGCTCGAAACTAGTTGGGTCATCATCTCATGATGCAATCCTCGCTCCCACTGTCATAGAGAAACTGAAATATCTCTCAGGTGGGTGAGGAACCCTACTAGATCGGCGGAGAGGCTGAGGTTCGTTGGTAACTATTGAATCCTTTGGTTTTATCAAATCATCTGCTGTAGTTTGTACAGCTGGAACCTTTCCAGTTCTACATAACTAACCTTGCCTCGAGCTTGTCCGGTATTTTGCTTTTAGACATAGCCCGGACAACCCCAAATCTTAACTAGCTTAAGACATGGGCTCTTCCTATACCATATCTCATATGGAGTGGTAGGCAACTGATTTGATTGGAACCCTATTCAATAGGTATGCAGCTTCTCAAGTGCATAACTCCCAAAAGGAAAATAGGAAACTCAGTAGTACTGATCATAGAGCACACCATATCATATAGGGTGTATCTGCTCCGCCCCGATATACCATCGTATGGTGTATCCGGAGGAGTAATCCTGAGAGAGAATCTCATTCTCCTTTAGAAAAGTCCAGGAATTCCATGCACAAGTATTCTCCTCCTTGATCTCATCAAAGGACATAATACTTATACCCGTATTTTGGTTCTCTACTTCTAACTTATATTCTGTGAATATCTCAAAAGGTTCGGACTTGTGTTTCAACAGGAACATATGTCTGAATCTCGAGAGATCATCAGAGAACGTAACGAAGTACAAAGAACCAGTCCTGGCATATGTAGACAGGGGACCTGTCATACATCAACATGTATCATCCCAAGAGTTTACTAACTCTTTCTCTGTTTCCAATAAACAGAGCTAGTGTCATTATATCTTTGTGACATGACTGGCAAGTTTCACAAGATGTAAATTCAAACTGATTTAAATATGCATCTTTATGTAACTCAAGCTAGTCGGGTCGCATTGATATGACATAGTCTACAATACTTTAAGAAGGATCCGTTCATTTCTGAACTCTTCCTCTTATGTGTGTTCCATATACTAAGAACTGTAGTTTGATTTAGAACATCAACGCTTTTAGATAACGTGCCTGAACCGATCAACTTTTGATATAGGAAATGTTCAAAATATTATCCAACAATACAAAATTTTATCATTTCTTTACTAATAAAGAGACTGATATGATTTTGTATATCAGGTTCGGTATCTAATAACATTCGTTCAGAATCAATGTATTGGTAATACAGTGTGACAGTGACCAACAGACTTGGCTGCAACACTTGCCCCGTTTTCTGCCTCATGAAACTTATCACCCGTTCTCAGTTCTCTACCTTTCTGTAGCCCTATGTAACATATTACATATCTGGGATCCTGATCTGGTATCACATACCCAGGACGTAGAGGATACAGAGAAACAGTTCTTTGTAACGAACACACCCGAAGATGATGTATCAGCATGCACTCTCTTCGTTTGGGCGGCACGGGAAATCTGGTATTCCCCAATTTCCTGCTCTGTCTTATAACAATTATAAGTTGGAGCAGGACCAACGTTTCCCATCTCAGTATAACAAGCGGGTTCGGTCAATATTCCGTATTATTATCTTGATTAAGGCGTGATATGGTCGCTACCTGGAGAGAGAGAGAAGAAAACACTCAGCGTGCGCTCTTGCAAGAATAGATTGGTTATTATTTTATCTAATCAGGATGGCTCCCACTGCTTTTTATCAAATCTTCCTTCAAACCCTAAAAGGAAAGACTAGCCGGGATTAATTACACACTACAAATTCGCCAATCTTTCAGCCAGGCCAGTGTCGGTACTTTGAGGGAGGTCCCCCGTGCTTTCGCACGAACCTAATTAATGTAAACCTCATTTTCCCAGAGGCGTAACCTCGTTGACACCTTTCTAGACACCTACTTGATCGGCTAATTGTAACGTGTAAAACTCTCCCAGGAGTAACTCTTACTCGCAGCGGGTATCGGGATCCAACTATCTCATAGAAGGTATGCAATCTCATTGCAAATTTCAACACTTGAAATTCCTGATAATATTTTGCCCCAAGCGATCTATGACCTTGACTGAGTCAACAAATCATAGACCACAAGTAAAGTTCAACCCGTCATTTCTCGATTGAATTAAACCCACCCGCACTACCCTTGACTGAGTCAACAAGGCCGCACGACTACCCTAATCCAATCGCATCATATGCTTTGCAGATAAGCAATAATCGGCTACCGCACACTACGCCTTGACTGAGTCAACAAACGCAGCACGAATACTAACTATTACCTATCTGAAATGACGGAGGGCTACGACAGGTTTTTAAGAAAACCTTTTGCGTAATGAACTTTATATCGTTGTAGAATCAAATGATTTTAAAAATGGAGTGTTTTTTAGGCTTTTCTAGTTTTGCTAAAGGAGTCACTCCCGGTGAAGGGATCGTCGGTCCTTTCCTCGTCGAATGAGGTGCGGGATATATCATATATATCACTGTGCAAAGCAAAACACTTAAAAGCAATCAAAAGACAAACCGAGTATGTAGCATCTGCCAGTTATTGCTAAAGGAGTCACTCCCGGTGAAGGGATCTCGGTCCTTTCCTCATCGAATAAGGTGCAGGATATATCACATATACCTCTGTGCAAAGCAAGAACTGTAGCTACCTGTTTTATTTTGAAATTCGATTCTACAACATCTTAGGTTTCTTTTATTTCATTAATCATATTAATGAAGTCCCATCATTTAATTACCTAAACATCACAGATAAATACGACGTACACTTATGCCATCCGCATTCGCCTCGATGTCCCCTCGTGCACCGTTAGGTTAGGTAACTAACGGCAGAGCGGGGCAGGGCTAGCGCGGGTGTAAAACATAAGTAACGTCTATATAATATATCATATATATTATATACAGTATCCATCACAGAACATCACATGATCACATCACAGATATCGCAGCAGAAGAATCATATGAAATATTGGATATACTAGGACGTCCGTGTTTTCAATACGAGCCAGTATAAAACACGGATTCCACGGTCGTGATGAATAGCCAAACCCACACCCCTAGACCCCTACGAGAGCGGCAAGCAACCCTACCAATTCTAGAGTTAGGAGACCCGGATTCGACCCCTCGAGTTGGTCTCCCACTGGACTCCAGAACCCGGTTACTTGTGCTCCCCTCCTTGGGTCTATCCTAGTGCGGAAAAGTAAATAATATACAAAGGGTGACAACTTCCGCAACCTGGAAGTGCCCCAATAAAAGAATATTACATACAAGATTTTACATGAATGAAAATGAAAAACACTCATCTCACATAAAAACCCCCGGCTATTCAAACACGACGATCCAATATAACATATCCAGCAACACATAACATCACATGTCATCAACGTAAGTAAATATGCGCATCCCAATTGTCGTTGACATATAGCAACGAAACTGGCGATGTCACATATTACACTTACGGTCACAGAAAAGAAAGTGTAAAACTACAACAGTTGGAATCCGCAATCTGTATAGACATCGCATGCCTAATCAAATGAATACCTTAGACATCGCATGCCTAACTATTATAAACCCCGCATTTTAGTCTCAAAATCGAAAACTCTTTTCAATACCAAGTCGGGCAATTCAACAGGATTCCCGACAATTTGATCGAATGCTCGTCGCAAACTTCAGTAGACGGCTTCACCCCCGATACCGTCGACGAAGTGCACCAAGGCGGAACACCGCTACCGCGAGCACCCGAACGGATGCTTTCGACGACGGGGTTCTCCTACAGTCACTTGGTCGGGGCTATGGAGTGAGGCTGTCAATTAAGTTTACCCGGCGAGTATCCGCGTACGCTACGTGATTGCGACGGACTTTTGATCGCATCAAAATTCCGTGGCAACCGATCAATTGAGACTAAAGTGCTATGTTTATAACATTCATTCAGTTATCTCATAACTTCTTGTGAATTCCAATTATTGTATCCCATTCCAGATAAATAGAAAATGTTAAACTTTCCGATCGAACAATCGAACACCCAAGTTTTCCCGAAACAGGTCAACACATGAAATAAGTCTAACAACATTCAGTTCGTGCCTCAGTACCAACGGTCCAGCCGTAGAAGGGTCAAGCCAACGCCTCACATGTGGCACGCCGTACTGCCCCAAACCCGAAGGTTCAAAGGGCAGTTCAAGACGGTCACATAATCGAGTTAAGGTTTGTTGTCTTCTAGAGGGTCCATCGCGTTACTTGCACTACTTAGAACGTCGTTAAACTACGGAAAAAATCCAACACTTGGAAATTTCCCGACAGGGGAAAAATTGGGTATTTATATCCGGTCGAACTTTTTAACATATTCTAAAAATACCCGGAAAAGCACACCGACAAAAATTAGACAGTCCGATCGAATACACCGAGTCCCCAATACAACCCAGAAAATACAACTCTGGAATAAATATTAAAAATATCCAGAACACACAAGAAACACCAACAGAAACAACTGAAGAAAACACACATCCTAATCATCACAGACGGCCGCGGAACCGCCGCAAAAGGGGGGTCAACGCCGCGGTTCCGCGGCCGTACTGTTGAATTAGGTTGTCGTTTTCTCCAGTTTTTCTTAGAATTTCCTGCACATTTCTCTGCATATTTTTAATTCCAAAAAATCCACATTTTACAGAAATGTCCAGAGAGCATGTTAAGGGTTTGGGTTTCGGGTCGATCGGACTTCAAATTCCGTCGGGACTTCGCCTAAGGCTCTAGCTAGGCTCTGATACCACTGTAGGGCTCCTAGGCACTCTCAAGAGGTCTCACAAGGCATCAACCATGCCAATTTAAAGTTTAACGGTGCCGAGAAACCCTAAACTACGGATCGTTGGCTAGAAATCTAGGCGAAAAGTAAACTAGTTAACACTTAACTATAAGAATACGGAAATACAACCTTTGTAGATCCGGTGCTCCACCTCCACGGCTCCACAATGAAGTCCCCTCGCTGTCCAAATGAATTCCCGGGCTCTAGCGTCGGCTTCGTCGGAGAAATGGCGAGCTAGGTCGTCGATGTCCATGCCGAAGATGATCTACGTCGAAGCATCGCAAGATCAAGCTCTCACTTCACCAAGTCATGAAACTTGTGAAGAAAACACACTCTACTACTTGGCAAGAGGTAGAGGATGAAGAAATAGGAAGTGGGTAGACTTTAGATTTGGATTTCTCACTCTTTTTCATCACTTGCCATTGATGGAGGCAAGCTTTCTTCACTTGAAGAAAGGAAGAAGAAGAAGAATAATGATATGATAAGAATAAGAATAATGGAAAATAAAATCTATTCTTATCATAATCACACCATGGTTAAGTGTAGAGAGAGGACCATGGTTAGGTGTAGTGGTTAGGGTTAAGCATGAGACAAAATGGTCACTTTATTCAAACCTTCATGAATGTTCATGAAAGAAACAAAAATAAAAGCCACCATTTTATCTTTATGCATTATATTTTCCAAAGAAATAAATGAATAAATAAATGTATATGAAAAACAAAACCCTAACCATTTAAATAACCATGGATCAATCTTTAACACAAACCAAGTAAGCATGCATCATCAAACATGATACATTCGTGTGCACAAAACTATATCGAATATACAATGTGCACATCCGAGCGAGAAAATCCAATTAAAGTGAACCGATACTAGTTAATGCAAAGTAATATATCAAATATATATATAATTATGCATTAAATCATTAAATCAACACTTGATTTAACGATCCGGTCATATCGCATATAACCGACTAGTATCCAATGTATCGGTTTATCGAATCAACCATCGATTCGATAACTAGGTTATATCGCATATAACCATTCGATACATTCATCGCGAGAATGGAATACGGTATCACATACACGCATTATTCTCAGTCCCGCACATATCTCATATGCGCTCCTATTTCGTTTCGCTTGAGCCAGGAAACCTCTGTGTAGGACTCTAAAGACTCGTCAATACGCCGGCAGCAGGCGATGATCATATCAAACACCCACAAGCCGAAAGCGGTCTGCTAAACGTAACGGCCACCCAGGTATTGAGCGATCTGAAGATCGACGAGCAAGCCTGCTCACACTCCAGTGAATCCAACCAGTAACACTACCGTACAGTCCGGTCTGTTCGTCTGATACGTCGCATATCTCGCCTAGGGGTGGTAAACGTCAGACCCCAATAGCTCGATAAGTCGTGTCGATATGAGGTCTATAACAATTCGAGAAACTACTGGTAACACTTACCAGTAAATCTCAGCAACCCTGGCCAGGGATTTCCTGTTATAGCCAATCGAACACAGCGCAACATCAACCCCCTATACCGGGAGAGACGAATCCCCTCCTATCGCTCATTGCCTCCATGTGACTCGGGACTGTACCCAAAAACCACCGTTTTGCACGCCCTCTTGGACGTGGTAAGATGGAAATCAAAGCACAGTGGGAACCACACAAGACTCTATGACGATCTCGGGTCAACAGACTACTCTGTACCAGTGTCACCAGAGAACTGCCATCTGACGTGAGGTATAATACCATCTGGGAGTTCTCGGGGAGTCCGTCCAGTGTACTCAGTCTCCACTGATCGCCCGTATATCGTCTCTGATGTCAAACACCAATGGATATGGGATCATCCATCGCCCATCTGTATGGGTCGAGAAGGTATACGCTAGTCTACTCTGGTATATCGATGCCCCGTCTCGATATACCCACGACTAGGGACTTTGAAGGATGTACTTATAGACTATCTGTCCCCACTAGTATGATCTGCATCATAGTCCAGGTAGTCAAGTACACAGCCTAAGGGCTTTACCAACATGTAACAGAGAGACAATCAGTGTACACGTTAAGGTAAAGGTCAACCAGATAGCATACTATCATGTCGAGCAAGAAAGTCCTCCCTATATATGTCCCAGCATCCACTACAATATACATCCTATGTACAGTAATGGCCTCTAGGGCATTCATATAACTAACAGAATGCGGCTTAATTCTAAGCCCGCTAGTATTATCCGTCCGAACAAAATACATGTAGCTTGTACATGTATAAGATCAAAATCTCCAATGGTATAATACTAGAATGCGGCTTAACCCCAAGCCCGCTTGTATTATCCATCCAAACAAAATACATGTAGCATGTACATGTATATGATCGAAACACTGCACGTAAAACCATACGGCCTCTACATCGATTTGCCTGAACCAGGGAAATCCTCTGTGTGGGACTCTAAAGACTCGACAGTACACTTGTGGTGGGTTTAACCATAAGCACGTCAACAGCTACCCGGGTACCTGTCGAAAAGAAGGCCAACGAGCAAACTCATCCGAACTCCTACTGAGCCTATCTGTGACAATCTCCGTACAGTTCAGTCATCTGAGAGTATCGCATGCCGGGTCTAGGGGGTGGATAACTTCAGACCCCTAATAACCTGACAAGTCATGCCGATGTTGCTCAAGACCATCTGAGAATCTACTGATCTACCTATCAGTAATTCTCAATCCGCCATGGCCAGGGATTTATGGTGTTGGCCAATTGAATACAGCGCGACATCGACTCCCTATACCGGGAAAGACGAATCTGTTAGTTATATGTATGCCCTAGAGGCCATTACTATACATAGGATGTATATTGTAGTGGATGCTTGGACATATATAGGGAGGACTTTCTTGCTCGACATGATAGTATGCTATCTGGTTGCTCTTTACCTTAACGTGTACACTGATTGTCTCTCTGTTATATGTTGGTAAAGCCCTTAGGATGTGTACTTGACTATCTGGACTATGATGCAGATCATACTAGTGGGGACATGGTAGTCCATAAGTACATCCTTCAAGGTCCATAGTCGTGGGTGTATCGAGACGGGGCATCGATATACCAGAGTAGACTAGCGTATACCTTCTCGACCCATACAGATGGGCGATGGATGATCCCATATCCATTGATGTTTGACATCAGAAATGATATACGGGTGCTCATTGGAGACTGGGTACACTGGACGTACTCGCCGAGAACTCCCAGATAGTATTATACCTTACGTCAGATGGCAGTTCTCTGGTGACACTGGTACAGAGTAGTCTGTTGACCCGAGATCGTCATAGAGTCTTGTGTGATTCCCACTGTGCTTTGATTTCCACCTTACCACGTCCAAGAGGGCGTGCAAAATGGTGGTTTTTGGGTACAGTCCCGAATCACATGGAGGCAATGAGCGATAGGAGGGGATTCGTCTCTCCCGGTATAGGGAGTTGATGTTGCGCTGTGTTCGATTGGCTATAACCGAAAATCCCTGGCCAGGGTTGCTGAGATTTACTGGTAAGTGTTACCAGTAGTTTCTCGAACTGTTATAGACCTCATATCGACACGACTTATCGAGCTGTTGGGGTCTGACGTTTACCACCCCTAGGCGAGATATGCGACATATCAGACGAACAGACCGGACTGTACGGTAAGTGTTACTGGTTGGATTCATAGGAGTGTGAGCGGGCTTGCTCATTGATCTTCTGATCTCTCAATACCCGGGTGGCCGTTACGTTTAGCAGACCGCTTGCTGCTTGTGGGTGTTTGATATGATCATCACCTGTTGCCGGCGTATTGACAAGTCTTTAGAGTCCTACACAGAGGTTTCCTGGCTCAAGAGAAACGAAATAGGAGCACATATGAGATATGTGCGGGACCGAGAATAATACTAGTATGTGATACTGTATTCTATCCTCGCGATATGTGACATTGATCGGTTATATGCGATATAGCCGGGTTATCGGATCAAGTTTTGATTCGATAAGTTGTTACTATTGATATTAGTCGGTTATATGCTGTATGACCGGATCATTAAATCAAGTGTTGATTTAATGATTTAATGTATAATTATATATTTGATATATTACTTTACATTAACTAGTATTGGTTCACTTAGGATTATTTTCTCACTTGTTTGTGCACATTGTGTATATGATATATGTTTGTACACTAGTTTGTATCATGTTTGATGATGCATGCAAACTTGGGTGTGTATGTTTTAAACCATGGTTTAGGTTAATGGTTAAGGTCTTATTTTCTTTCTTTATTTATTTTTGGAAAAACAAAATGGTGGCTTTTCTTATTTTAGCTTGAAGCTTCATGAAGCTTCAAAGCATCTTTGAAAAAGTCTTGCCATTTTGTTTTGTTCCTTAACCTAACCATCAACCTAAACCCTAGTTTATTCTCTACACATGTTAACTCACCCATGGTTGCTAAATGATAGACTTCACTTGAATTTTCTAATTAGAGAATGAATTCTTTTCTTTCTTCTTCTTCTTCTTCTTCTTCTTCAAGAAGAAAGAAAAACCTTTGCTAGAAAATTCTAAGTGATGATTCCAAGTGAGAAATCCAAATCCAAAGTGAACCCACTTCCTATTTCTTCATCCTCTACCACTTGCCATATAGTAGAGTGTGTTATCTTCACAAGTTCCATGACCTAGTGAAGGTGGAGCTTGAGTTTGAGTCGCCTCGACGTAGATCATCTTCGGCATCGAAGTCAACGACCTAGTCCGTCCATTTCTCCGATGAAACCAACAATAGAGTCCGGGATTCCGATGATCGTAGCGGAGGGACGTCAACACGGAGCTAGAGAAGTGGAGGACCAGATCTACAAAGGTTGTAGTCCTTTTCACTTAGCAATAAAGTTGTTTACTTGCATGTCTCGCCTTTACCTCTAGTAACGATCTAGTTTAGGGTTCTTTGGCACACATAAATTTTTGATTTTGGCATGGTTGATCAGTTGTGGAACCTCATGGGTGTGCCTAGGAGCCCTACAGTGGTATCAGAGACAGGTTAGAGCTTTAGGCGATGTATAGACGATGTTAGAAGTCCGATCGAACCCGAAACCCTAATTTTCAACCCTCTCTGTACATTTTTTGTAACTATGGAATTTTGTGAATTAAAAATATGCAGAAAAATCAGCAGGGTTTTCTAGGAGTTACTGTGCAAAACGAACTTCTAAATCGACCAAGTCGCCGCGGAACCGCGGCACGAGCATGGCTTGTGCGGCGGTTCCGCGGCCGTACGGTCGCTTCTTCCATTAAATTTTGCACAGTAATTTCTTTATTTTATTCCTGAGTTTTCTGGGAATTTTTAATTTGCACTCAAGAGTTGAGTTTTCTGGGTTCTATTGGGGACTCGGTGTTTCGATCGGGAAGTCTAATTTCGTCTATGTGTTTTTCCGGGTATTTTAGAACATGTTAAAAAGTTTGACCGGATATAAATACCCACTTTTTCCCCAGTCGGGAAATTTCCAAGTGTTGGATTTTTCCATAGTTTAAAGACGTTCTAAGTAGTGCAAGTAAAGCGATGGACCCTCTAGAAGACAAGAAACCTTAACTCGATTATGTGACCGTCTTGAACTGCCCTTTGAACCTTAGGGTTTGGGGCAGTACGGCGTGCCACATATGAGGCGTTGGCTTGACCCTTCTACGGCTGGACCGTTGGTACTGTGGCATGAAGTGAATGTTTTTAAACTTGTTTCAAGTGTTGAGCTGTTTCGGGAAAACTTGGGTGTTTGACTGTTCGATCGGAAAGTTTAACATTTTCTATTTATCTGGAATGTGATACAATATTTGGAATCCACAAGTAGTTATGAGATAACTGAATGAATGTTATAAATCTAGCAGTTTTGTCTCACTTGATCGGTTGCCACGGAATTTTGATGCGATCAAAAGTCCGTCGCAATCACGTAGCGTACGCGGATACTCGCCGGTAAACTTAATAGATAGCCACGCCCCATAGCCCCAACCAAGTGACTGTAGGAGAACCCCGTCGTCGAAAGCATACGTTCGGGTGCTCGCGGCAGTGGTGTTTCGCCTTGGTGCACTTCGTCAACGGTATCGGGGGTGCGGCCGTCTACTGAAGTTTGCGACGAGCATTCGATCAGGATGTCGGGAATTTTGTTGAATTGCCCGACTTGGTATTGAAAAGAGTTTTCGATAATGAGACTAAAATGCGGGGTTTATAATGATTAGGCATGCAATGTCTAAGGAGGTTGCGGATTCCAACTGTTGTAGTTTTACACTTTCTTTTCTGCGACCGTAAGTGTAATATGTGATATCGCCGGTTTCGTTGCCATATGCCAACGACAATTGGGATGGACATATTTACTTACGTTGATGACATGTGATGTTATGTGTTGCTGGATATGTTATATTGGATCATCGTGTTTGAATGGCCGGGGGTTTTTTATGTGAGATGAGTGTTTTTCATTTTCATTCATGTAAAAACTTGTATGTAATATTCTTTTATTGGGGAACTTCCAAGTTGCGGATGATGTCACATTTGTATATTATTTACTTTTCCGCATTAGGATAGACCCAAGGAGGGGAGCACAAGTAACCGGGTTCTGGAGTGCAGTGGGAGACCAACTCGAGGAGTCGAGTCCGGGTCTCCTAACTCTAGAATTGGTAGGGTTGCTTGCCGCTCTCGTAGGGGTCTAGGGGTGTGGGTTTGGCCATTCATCGCGACCGTAGAATCCGTGTTTTATACTGGCTCGTACTGAAAACACGGACGTCCTAGTATATCCAATATTTCATATGATATTTTCTGCTGCGTTATCTGTGATGTGATCATTTGATATGCTGTGATGGATACTGTATATAGTATATATGATATATTATATAGACGTTACTTATGTTTTACACCCGCGCTAGCCCTGTCCCGCTCTGTCGTTAGTTACCTAACCTAACGGTGCACGAGGGGACATCGAGGCGAATGCGGATGGCATAAGTGTACGTCGTATTTATCTGTGATGTTTAGGTACTTAAATGATGGGACTTCATTAATGTGATTAATGAAAGAAAAGAAACCTAAGATGTTGTGGAATCGAATTTAAAAAAAAAAAAGAGGTAGCTACAGTTCTTGCTTTGCATCGAGGTGTTCCTTGCAGAACATCCTGCACCTTATTCGATGAGGAAAGGGCCGAGATCCCTTCACCGGGAGTGACCCCTTTAGCAATAACTGGCAGATGCTACACACTCGGTTTGTCTTTTGATTGCTTCTATAGTTTCTGCTTTGCACAGTGATATATATGATATATCCCGCACCTCATTCGACGAGGAAAGGGCCGACGATCCCTTCACCGGGAGTGACCCCTTTAGCAAAACTAGAAAAGCCTCAAAAACACTCCATTTCAAAATCATTTGATTCTACAACGATATCAAGTTCATTACGCAATAGGTTTTCAGAAAAACCTGTCGTAGCCCTCCGTCATTTCAGATAAGTAGTAGTTAGTATTCGTGCTGCGTTTGTTGGCCTTTGTCAAGGCGTAGTGTGCGGTAGCTGACTAGTACTTATCTGCTTATGCATATGATGCAGATTGGATTAGGGTAGTCGTGCGACCTTGTTGGCCTTTGTCAAGGGCCGTGCGGGTGGGTTTATTTCAATCAAGAAATGACGGGTTGAACTTGACTAGTAGCCTATGATTTGTTGGCCTTTGTCAAGGTCATAGGAGGCTTGGGGCAAAATATTATCCGGAATTTCAAGTGTTGAAATTTGCAATGAGATTGCATACCTTCTATGAGATAGTTGGATCCCGATACCCACTGCGAGTAAGAGTTACTCCTGGGAGAGTTTTACACATTACAATTAGCTGATCAAGTAGGTGTCTAGAAAGGTGTTAACGAGGTAACGCCTCTGGGAAAACGAGGTTTACATTAATTAGGTTCGTGCGAAAGCACGGGGGACCTCCCTCAAAGTACCGACACTGGCCTGGCTGAAAGATTGGCGAACTTGTAATGTGTAATTAATCCCGGCTAGTCTTTCCTTTTAGGGTTTGAAGGGAGATTTGATAAAAACAGTGGGAGCCATCCTGATTAGATAAAATAATAACCAATCTATTCTTGCAAGAGCGCACGCTGAGTGTTTTCTTCTCTCTCTCTCCAGGTAGCGACCATATCACGCCTTAATCAAAATAATAATACAGATATATTGACTGAACCCGCTTGTTATACTGAGCTGGGGAACGTTGGTCCCGCTCCAACTTATAATTGTTATAAGACAGAGCAGGAAATAGAGGAATACCTGAATTCCTATGCCGCCCAAACGAAGGAAGTGCATATGATGCATCTCCTTCGGGTGTGTTCATTACAAAGAACTGTTTCTCAGTATCCTCTGCGTCTAGTCTCTTTCATACATCGTTCCGGGGTCTCCAACCCCCTCTTTCTGGCGGGCCTTCTCTGGGTATTTGATACCGGATCAGGATCCCATATATGTAATTTACTACATGGGCTACAGTAAGGTAGGGAACTGAGAACGGGTGATAAGTTTCATGAGACAGAAAACGGTGCAAGTGTTGCAGCCAAGTCTGTTGGTCACTGTCACCCTGTATTCCAAATACATTGATTCTGAACAAATGTTATTAGATACCGAACCTGATATGCAAAATCATATCAGTCTCTTTATTAGTAAAGAAGGATATAATTTTGTATTGTTGGATAATGTTTTGAACATTTCCTATATCAAAAGTTGATCGGTTCAGGCACGTTATCTAAAAGCATAGACGTTCTAAATCAAACTACATTTCTTAGTATACGGAACACACACAAGAGGAATAGTTCAAAAATGAACGAATTCTTCTTGAGGTATTGTAGACTAGGTCATATCAATGCGACCCGACTAGCTGAAGTTACATATAGATGCATATTTAAATCAGTTTGAATTTACATCTTGTGAAACTTGCCAGTCATGTCATAAAGATAAGATGACCAAAGCTCTGTTTATTGGAAACAGAGAAAGAGTTAGTAAACTCTTGGGACTGATACATGATGATATATTGAAGGTCCCCTGTCTACACATGCCAGGACTAGTTCTTTGTACTACATTACATTCTCTGATGATCTCTCAAGGCTCAGTCATATGTTCCTGTTGAAACATAGGTCCGAAACTTTTGAGATAATCACCGAATATAAGTTAGAAGTAGAGAACCAAAAACCGGGTATAAGTATTATGTCCTATGATAAGATCAGGGAGGAGAATACTTGAGCATAGAATTCCTGGAATATTCTAAAGGAGAATGAGATTCTCTCTCAGCATTACTCCTCTGTATACACCATAGCACGATGGTATATCGGGGCGGAGCAATTACACCCTATTCGATATGGTGCGCTCTATGATGAGTACTACTGAGTTACCTGTTTCCTTTTGGGGGCTATGCACTTGAGAAGCTGCATACCTATTGAATCAGGTTCGAATCAAATCAGTGCCTACCACTTCATATGTGATATGGAAAGGGAAGAGCCCATATCTTAAGTTGGTTAAGATTTGGGGTTGTCCGGGCTATGTCTAAAAGAAAAATCCGGACAAGCTCGAGGCAAGGTCTGTTATGTAGAACTGAAAAAGTTCCATCTATACAAACTACAGCAGATGATTTGGTAGAACCAAAGGATTCAGTAGATTCCAACGAAGCTCAGCCTCTCCGCCGATCTAGTAGGGTTCCTCATCTGCCTGAGAGATACTTCGGTTTCTCGATGACAGTGGGAGCGAGGATTGCATCATGAGATGATGACCCAACTAGTTTCGAGCAGGCCATCGAGAGTAGGGACTCTGTAAGAATGGCTGGATGCTTAGCGATCTGAGATGGAATCCATGTACACCAACAAAGTATGGACTTTGGTTGCTATATCTGAAGGGTTAAATCCCCATCAGGAGCAAGTATATCTTGAGAAGATTACTTGGTGAAGATGGAAAAGTTGAGACTTTCAAAACTAGACTTGTTAAAGGTTTTTCGTCATCGACCAGGCGTGGATAATAATGAAACCTTTTCCAGTGGCTATGCTTAAGTCCATCCGGATCCTACTTGCCACGGCTACATACCATGACTACGATATCTGGTGGTTGGGTGCCATGACTGCTTTTCTAAATGATGTTTTAGAAGAGTGAGACTATAAGTACACAGCCAGAGGGCTTCGTAGACAGTGGGAGCAGCGGAAACGTGTGCAAGATGTTTTATGTGATAAAGCAGGCATCGCGGAGTTGGAACATCTGTTTTTGATGAGTTACTCAAAGAGTTTGACATCATCAAAATGGTAGATGAACCTTGTATAAACAAAAGGGTAGTAGGGAGTATGGTAGTAATCCTCGTAGAGTACGTGGATGCATACTCTTGATAAGAAAAGAGTTTCCTATGCTACGCTCGGTCAATCTCCGCTTATCACAATGATTCTCCATATAGGATCAAAGTGATACCTCCTAAATCCTGGGTTTTGGATCTATGAGATAGATCTAATTGGATGTTAGGATACTCACTAGTTGTAGTGAGATGGTATCAGTTGATCCTGGGGAGAATCACTGGAAAGGTTCCAGAGTGATAAGGACGACTGAAAGTCAGTCACAGGCATTGTCTTTACCCTCAGTAAAGGGACGGTATGTTGGAAGAGTTCCAAGCTAGATACCGTGGCAAACTAGACGATAAAGGCTGGATACATCGCTACTTAAGATGCTACCAAAGAGGAAGTCTGGGTGTATATTGGTTCATGAGATGAACTTCGTTCCTACCATTGTGAGACAATGGAGTTGTGGCTTATACCAAGGAACGCCCGTCCCATCAGTGATCCAGACATATTCTAAGGCAGTGTCACCTGATCATGGAGATGGTTGATCTCCAGGGTGATCGAGGTAAGGAGAGTAGACTCAGAGGACAACACGGCGGATCCACTCACAAAGGCCTTTTCCCAGAGAGAGACGATTATGGGATGGTTGAGTATGAGATACTACAACCACTGCTATCAGATGGCCCTAGTGCAAGTGGCAGATTGTTAGTTATATGTATGCCCTAGAGGCCATTACTATACATAGGATGTATATTGTAGTGGATGCTTGGACATATATAGGGAGGACTTTCTTGCTCGACATGATAGTATGCTATCTGGTTGCTCTTTACCTTAACGTGAACACTGATTGTCTCTCTGTTACATGTTGGTAAAGCCCTTAGGATGTGTACTTGACTATCTGGACTATGATGCAGATCATACTAGTTGGGACATGGTAGTCCATAAGTACATCCTTCAAGGTCCCTAGTCGTGGGTGTATCGAGACGGGGCATCGATATACCGGAGTAGACTAGCGTATACCTTCTCGACCCATACAGATGGGCGATGGATGATCCCATATCCATTGGTGTTTGACATCAGAGATGATATACGGGTGCTCAGTGGAGACTGGGTACACTGGACGGACTCGCCGAGAACTCCTAGATGGTATTATACCTTACGTCAGATGGCAGTTCTCTGGTGACACTGGTACAGAGTAGTCTGTTGACCCGAGATCGTCATAGAGTCTTGTGTGATTCCCACTTTGCTTTGATTTCCACCTTACCACGTCCAAGAGGGCGTGCAAAACGGTGGTTTTTGGGTACAGTCCCGAATCACATAGAGGCAATGAGCAATAGGAGGGGATTCGTCTCTCCCGGTATAGGGAGTTGATGTTGCGCTGTGTTCGATTGGCTATAACCGGAAATCCCTGGCCAGGGTTGCTGAGATTTACTGGTAAGTGTTACTAGTAGTTTCTCGAACTGTTATAGACCTCATATCGACACGACTTATCGAGCTGTTGGGGTCTGACGTTTACCACCCCTAGGCGAGATATGCGACATATCACACGAACAGACCGGACTGTACGGTAAGTGTTACTGGTTGAATTCACAGGAGTGTGAGCGGGCTTGCTCATTGATCTTCTGATCGCTCAATACCCGGGTGGCCGTTACGTTTAGCAGACCGCTTGCGGCTTGTGGGTGTTTGATATGATCATCACCTGCTGCCGGCGTATTGACGAGTCTTTAGAGTCCTACACAGAGATTTCCTGGCTCAAGCGAAACGAAATAGGAGCGCATATGAGATATGTGCGGGACCGAGAATAATACTAGTATGTGCTACTGTATTCTATTCTCATGATATGTGACATTGATCGGTTATATGCGATATAGCGGGTTATCGGATCAAGTGTTGATTCGATAAGTTGTTACTATTGATATTAGTCGGTTATATGATGTATGACCGGATCAGTAAATCAAGTGTTGATTTAATGAATTAATGTATAATTATATATTTGATATATTACTTTACATTAACTAGTATTGGTTCACTTAGGATTATTTTCTCACTTGTTTGTGCACGTTGTGTATATGATATATGTTTGTGCACTAGTTTGTATCATGTTTGATGATGCATGCAAACTTGGGTGTGTATGTTTTAAACCATGGTTTAGGTTAATGGTTAAGGTCTTATTTTCTTTCTTTATTTATTTTTGGAAAAACAAAATGGTGGCTTTTCTTATTTTGGCTTGAAGCTTCATGAAGCTTCAAAGCATCTTTGAAAAAGTCTTGCCATTTTGTTTTGTTCCTTAACCTAACCATCAACCTAAACCCTAGTTTATTCTCTACACATGTTAACTCACCCATGGTTGCTAAATGATAGACTTCATTTGAATTTTCTAATTAGAGAATGAATTCTTTTCTTTCTTCTTCTTCTTCTTCTTCTTCAAGAAGAAAGAAAAACCTTTGCTAGAAAATTCTAAGTGATGATTCCAAGTGAGAAATCCAAATCCAAAGTGAACCCACTTCCTATTTCTTCATTCTCTACCACTTGCCATGTAGTAGAGTGTGTTATCTTCACAAGTTCCATGACCTAGTGAAGGTGGAGCTTAAGTTTGAGTCGCCTCGACGTAGATCATCTTCGGCATCGAAGTCAACGACCTAGCCCGCCCATTTCTCCGATGAAACCGACGCTAGAGTCCGGGATTCCGATGATCGCAGTGGAGGGACGTCAACACGGAGCTAGAGAAGTGGAGGACCGGATCTACAAAGGTTGTAGTCCCTTTCACTTAGCAATAAAGTTGTTTACTTGTATGTCTCGCCTTTACCTCTAGTAACGATCTAGTTTAGGGTTCTTTGGCACACGTAAATTTTTGATTTTGGCATGGTTGATCAGTTGTGGAACCTCATTGGTGTGTCTAGGAACCCTACAGAATCCCAGACAATCGCTCTCTGCCTCCATGTGGCTCGGGACTGTACCCAACTAAAACCTGTTTGCACGACTTAGTAGAGCCATGGTAGGGTAGTAATCAAAGCATAGTGAGAACTCACACGAGACAAATGACGACCTCAGGTCGACAGAGTATCTGCACTCATGTCACCAGAGAACTGCTATCTGGTGATTGGTATAATACCATCTAGCCAGTTCTCGGCGTGTTTGTCCAGTGTACTCACCCCCAGTGAGCACCTGTATACGATCTTAGGTGCCAAAGACCAATGGCTGTGGGGCCAACTATCGCCCCTCATCGGGGTCTCGAAACGTATACACCAGTCTACTCCGGAGTATCGATGCCCTGTCTCTATACACCCATGACTAGGGACATTTAAGGATATGCTTATCGACTACCAAGCTCCCACAAGTATGATTGCCATCACAACACCGGTAGTTAAGCACTAATCCTACGGGCTTTATCAATATGTATAAATGATACGTAATAACAAGTAAAACATTTGCACTTGTTAATACAAAGACAAACCAAATAGCATATCATCATATCAAGCAAGATTGTCCTGTACATACATATGTCCAAGCATCCA
The DNA here is from genome assembly GCA_030015575.1 of Agapanthus africanus. Taxonomy (NCBI): domain Eukaryota; kingdom Viridiplantae; phylum Streptophyta; class Magnoliopsida; order Asparagales; family Amaryllidaceae; genus Agapanthus; species Agapanthus africanus. The sequence goes on along the minus strand of CM057346.1, from coordinate 116,477,484 downwards.
CATGTATACATATACAATAATGGCCTTTAAGGCATACAAATCCAACAGTTTTTGCTTCTCATATGTGATCCTATGATCAAATAAAACATATTTTCTAAGTAGATCTTAATCTAAAATAATATTAACGATTCTTAGTCCATATTCTCCAAGTTGATCTTAGTCCAATATACAACTAATGATCCTTAGGCCATATTTTCCAAGTCGACCTTAGTCCTATATATGACTAACGATCCTTAGATCAATATAAATACCCCTTGAACTGATCGACCTAATTTATATGAGATATAAGTCCTAAGTTCATTCCAAATCTAATATATACGGAATTAGACTAATCTGCTCCCTACGGGCGACGACAATATTAGTCTCCGTATACAATCCAAGGGCAACCCCAATATAAAAAAACAATAACACATGACACGAAGTGATATATCTGGAGTAGAGAAAGTTGTTATCGCTTGGCGATAATGTAATTAATTGTAGGGGCTTGCGCCTGCAAGAAAAAACGTCCCCACAATAAAAGAAAAACCTTATCTTTGAGGGGGAATCTAATAAGTCTGCAACAACGGTCGCATCCATCCAAACCTATGATATACAATGCTATAAATCAACTTGGTATCTTCGGAGAGGTGGATGGATATGTTCCATATAGCATCTGCCCCCATATTTAGGCTAGATGCGCTCCCCTCTCCTCAGTCCGGTTTCTGACGGTAAATAGATTGGTGGGACCTTTTTCTATTTCCACTCTAAACTTCCTGTGTCTTGTTTCGTGAATCAATCGCGGTTTATCATGTTTATGTTAGTAATATGTATACCCTAAAGGCCATTATTGATGATATAGTGGATGCTTGGGTATATATATAGAGGACTTTCTTGCTCGACATGATAGTATACTATCAGGTTACCTTTATCTTAATATGTAGACTGGTATTTATATTGTCTGTCACTTACATGTTGATAAAGCCCTTAGGATATATACTTGACTACCAGGACTATGATGAGATCATACTAGTTGTTATGACTCGAAGGTACGGAACGTGACTGGCACTTAAATTACGAACATCTAAAGGCGTAGCGTAATCTAAGTAAGCCAAAAACCCAGAAATCTAAACCATTTAAGGAAGTAGAGTGAAGGAAAAACTTAACTAAAAAGTGATTTTAGAAAACTAAAGTCACATTAAAACATTTTAAAATATCAAGTTTTCCCGAAAATTTCGGCAGAGTTTTTTTTGTAAATCTGGCCCCAAACGGGTACAACACATGAATATATACAAGTAAAGAATAAAGGCATCCCCAAGCGGGAGCTAGCTCTTCACCAAAGGCGGAATCACAACCACACGCAATATATATCATAATAGAGCCAATAAGCATAAAAAATCACGAGGAAAATAAAACGTCCCATCAGCTCAAGTGAGCATCGACACCAGAAATAGAATACATACAAATCTCACAAGCTCACCATCTAAGTCCAATGTATAACTAGTGGAAAACGGTAGATAAGATAGATGGAGTATACTAGATACAATAATAATACACAAAGTGGGAACCAAATATCCTCGCAACCCAGCCAATCAAACCGCAATTCGATGCAAATGGAGTAGTGGAAGATAACACACCCGCCGCTACTATGCTGACGATCGGACCTGCAAAAATACTGTGGCACAACGGGGGTGAGTTGCCAACTCGTGAGTAGTAAGTAACATCTAATAAGGCTATCATAAGCATGCACGCAATTACGTCACAACCTACATATATCAATATGATACGATGTACTAGCATAAATACAACATGAATGCAAAATCAAACATGAAACCTGAACATGTCTGGTATGAGAAAATCTTTATTCTTATCTTAGAAAAACCAGTGCAATAAACCGAAGTATCATCAATGAAATCAACAAAAAATCCGTGTTAAGCATCGACACAATATATGTATATCTCAATATCTCAATTCCTCAATATCTCGATATCTCAATAACTCAATATCTCAATGTCTCAATATCTCAATATCTCAATGTCTCGGGCTCCGTCGGTCCGGATCGGCCCATCTCATCAAATCTCACGACTACGGTCGGTATCCTCCGGATATCCGCCGCTCCAGACATCACCAGTAGGTAGTCTTCCCCTGCCAGGCCCATCGTCTACAACTCGAGCTTCTTGTCTCGGGGTACCATATCGGGCCCACCATGTACCCGAGACGGTTCATCCTACTCCTCGAATCGGGTCTCGAAAACCAACAGAAATCAGGAAAACTCATGGTGGATGACACATACATCATATCACGAGAAAACAGCAACTTGCATTTTTAAAAGGATAATAAGTTCATAAAATTCTTGCGGTTTTCCCCAAAATCCAGAAATCTCATAAGTACTGAAATCCTCAAGAAGAATCACAATACGTAAACATGTCGGTGATAATGGATGTCTATGATATCGATAACATGCGATGAGATGCATGACTAGAAAACTATGTATGAATGATGATGCAATGAGTTATATACATATGACTAGCAATCCTACGTACCCATCCTGATGAAATGAATATACAACTACAAGTTTACATATCATATATGATGCAAATATTTTAGATACTGATTTAAACAAGTTCTAAAGTGATCGTGGCATAGCAATTACCAAAGGCGTGTGTGTTCGCATGAATAGTGCACGTGCACCATGAACCAATGGTAATAGTGCAAGTGTCCTATGAGGTGATATCACACACATATATATAAGATGATGCAATGCAATGAGATGAATAACTAGGAAACTACGCATATAAATGCAAGTACTACAAGTAATCCTAAACTATCAGGCGTCTCGCGCCATCCAGACGATCCCCCAATAGATGTGTACATCTACTCACCGGGACGCCTCGGCTAATCTGATCCGATCCCAGCCTTGCCTTTCCGCGTCACGTCCGACGTCTCTGCACCCGATCCTAAAATCGCACACAAGTAAATAAGATGATAGATATATAAACAGTCGCGGACACAAATGATACAAGACAACCAACGTGCACTAATCTAGATGTGCACACACTAGGTGCACAAAACGCGCTCGCGACAACTCCACAAACCACAACCAGGGTCGCTATACGTGATAACTACCAAGTCTAGAACCCAATCGCGCATTCACAACACATTAAATATTTTAGGGAATATGTTATAGATCATCAAAACCTCAAACTTAATTAAAATCGATTTATTCCAAAAACCTAGTAAGCAACAACTTACCATTTTAGTGCAAATCTAGATGTTTTAGCCAAACTAGTGACCACAATGTTCATTTAATGTCTTAATTAGGCTACACAATTATTAACTAGATTTTAATCTCACCTATTTTAGATTAATCATGAAATTAGTTTGCAAGAATGTTTAGTTAGGACAATTTAAAAGTAACAATTAATAAATTAACAACTAGGTTAGATTTTCCAAGTCATGGGATGTTAAACTACACTTTGTAATCATAATCAAGTGATAAAACCCTAATTTGAACCCAAACCCTTCTCTTTACAATCACAATCTTGCAATTAGAACCAAATTAAAACCTAAATAAGTTAGATTAAAGAAATTAACCAACAAATTAACCATAGGGTTAAGATTTATGCAGGGTTCCCTAGGGTCGCCGCTGGGTTTCGGGAGGCATCGATCATACCGTTTTAAAAAAATTGGTGCTCTAAAGAACCCTAGCTAAGAATCTTAATTAGAGAATTAGACGAAACTAGAATGTAAACATCTTTACATCTAAGTGAACAAGGAATACAACCTTTATAGACCGGTCGTTCACTTCAATAGCTCCGTGTAGTAGTCCCTTCGCTCTAAGTAGTGAATTCCCGGACTCCAGAAAGGCTCCACAAGATGAACGGAACAAGTTTGCTTGAAGTCTTCGAGGCCGAATATGATCTACGTCGAGGAGACACTAACCCAAGACACCTCTTCACTAATATGGAATTAGTGAAGTAAACACCCTAAACTAAATGTCTAATCTAGTAGAGGATGATGAAGTAGGAATTTTGCTCACTTTAGAAATATTTGTCTCACTCATTTTCTTCACCTCCCAAAATGCAAGAGTGCTAGAGGAAGGAGTTGAAGAGAAGCAACCATGGAAAATGTCAAGTGTAGAATGAGAACCATGGGTGAGTTAATATCATATACTAACTTATGTAGAGACTAAACCATGACTAATCATAAAGATTGGGTTAATAAATATCTTAAGTAAAACAAAATTTGTGGACTTAGTCAATGATTCCATAAGCTTCCACAAGCATCAACCATGTGAGTAATTTCCATCCAATTTTAATTCACTTTAAATAAATAAAACCCCTCATTATGTTAAGCATGGTGTGAGTCTCATACACCTATGTAGCATGTAGCAACAAGCATGACACAATAATATATATCACATATATATTAAGTGTACACACACAAGTGAGAAAAAGAAATGCTTAAGTGAGATAATATTAGTTAATGTAAGTTAATATATCAAATATATAATTATACATTAAATTATTAAATCACCACTTGATTTAATAATCCGGCTATATCACATATAACCGACCAATATCATATGTATCAACTTATCGAATCAACACTTGATCCGATAACCCGGCTATATCATATATAACCGACCGATATGACATATCACGAGAATAGAATACAGTATCACATACACGTATTAATCTCGGTCCCGAACATATCACATATGTGCTCCTACTTCGTTTCGCCTGAGCCAGGAAACCTCTGTGTAGGACTCTAAAGACTCGTCAATACGCCGGCAGTAGGTGGTGATCATATCAGTCACCTACAATCCGCAAGCGGTCTGCTAAACGTAACGTCCACCCGGGTATTGAGCGATCAGAAGATCAACAAGCAAACATGCTCATACTCCTGCGAATCCAATAAGTAATACTACCGTACAGTCCGGTCTCTTCGTCTGATATGTCGCATATCTCAGCCTAGGGGTGGTAAACGTCAAACCCTAATAGCCTAATAAGTCATGCTGATGTGAGGCTTATAACGGTCTGATAAACTACTGATAATACTTACCAGTAGATCTCAGCAACCCTGGTCAGATATTTCTTGTTATGGCCAATCAAGCATAGCCCAATATCAACCTCCAATACCGGGAGAGACGAAATCCCCTCCTATCGCTCATTGCCTCCATGTGACTCGGGACTGTACCCAAAAACCACCATTTTTCACGATCTCTTGAACGTGTTAAGGTGGAAATCAAAGCACAGTGGGAATCACACAAGACTCTATGACGATCTTGGGTCGACAGACTAACCTATACCAGTGTCACCAGAGAACTGCTATCTGACGATAGGTATAATGTAGGGTTGCTAGGCATGCACACAAGGGTCTATGAGGCATCAACCATGCCCGATTAAAATTTTAGCCGTGCCGAACAACCCAAAGCCGGATCTTTAAACTAGGGTTTAGGCGAAAACAAGTATGTTAAACACTTTAACACTAAGTGAGAGGGATTACAACCTTTGTAGATCCGGTCCTTCACTTCTTAAGCTCTGTGTTGAGGTCCCTTCGCTGCGATCATCGTGTTCCGGACTCTCGAGAGGCTCCACGAAGAGAAAGGTGCAAGCTTGCTTCCGATCTTCGATAACAAAGATGATCTACCTTGAAGTTTCGTTAACACAAGCTCTCACTCATGAAATGATGTGAACACCCTCATCTAAATGGCAAGGGTAGATAAGGATGATGAAGTAGGATTTTTGCTCTCTTTTATTATCTTATTCTCACTCATTTTCATCACTTGGAAAAAAGCTAGAAAGCTTTTTCCATGAAAGAACTAAGGAAGAAGAAGAAGAATCAATATCATAAACCTTTTGTGATGAATAATGAAAGGATAAAGATGATCAATAATGCAACCATGGTTGACTAAACCATTGTAGAGAATTAACCAAGGCTAGGGTTTGGGTTAGGTTAAGAATGAGTCACTTGAAAATATCTTTTCCAAAACAAAAGAAAACCTTCTAGAAACATCTAGAAAGGATTAACCCAAATCAAACCCTAATCTTGTTTAATCTCTACTAAACATGTTGCATTAGTTATCATATCATGTTACAATATTATATATCACATATATAATATTTATTGTAACAAAAGAAAATAATACAATTAACATATATCGCATATATATCAATGTATTACCCGAGTGAGAAAAAGAATCTTTTAGTGAGCAAATATTAGTTAATGTAATTTAATATATCATATATATTATTATACATTAAATTATCGAATCAACACTTGATCCGACAATCCAGCTATATAGCATATAACTGACTAATATTTATCCGTACCGATTCATCGAATCAACACTTGATCCGATGACCCGGCTGATATCAAATACGCGAGAATAGAATACGGTATCTCATATCGTATTATCCTCGGTCCCGCACATATCACATATGTGCTCCTACTCCGTTCTGCCTGAGCCAATAAACCTCTGTGTAGGACTCTAAAGAATCGTCAATACGCCGGCAGTAGGTGATGATCATATCAAACACCCACAAGCTGCAAGCGGTCAGTTAAACGTAACAGCCACACAGGTATTGAGCGCTCAGAAGATCAAAAAGCAAGCCTGTACATTCTCCTGTGAATCCAATCAGTAACACTCCCGTACAGTCCGGTCTCGTCGTCTGATATGTCGCATATCTCGCCTAGGGGTGGTAAACGTCAGACCCCAGTAGCTCGATAAGTCGTGTCGATATGAGGTCTATAACAGTTCGAGAAACTACTGATAACACTTACCAGTAAATCTCAGCAACTCTGGCCAGGGATTTCCGGTTATAGCCAATCGAACACGGCACAACATCAACTCCCTATACCGAGAGAGACGAATCCCCTCTTATCGCTCATTGCCTCCATGTGATTCGGGATTATACCCAAAAGCCACCTTTTTGCACGCCCTCTTGGACGTGGTATGATGGAAATCAAAGCACAGTGGGAATCACACAAGACTCTATGACGATCTCGGGTCAACAGACTACTCTGTACCAGTGTCATCGGAGAACTGCCATCTGACGTGAGGTATAATACCATCTGGGAGTTCTCGGCGAGTCCGTCCAGTGTACCCAGTCTCTACTGAGCACCCGTACACCATCCTTGATGTCAAACACCGATGGATATGGGATCATCCATCGCCCATCATATGGGTCAAGATGCGTATACACTAGTCTACTCTGGTGTATCGATGCCCTGTCTCGATTCACCCTCGACTAGGAACAGTTATAGGATGTACTCGTCGACTACCGTGGCCCCACTAGTATGATCTCATCATAGTCCCAGTAGTTGAGTACATATCCTAAGGGCTTTATCAACATGTAACATAGAGACAATCAGTGTACATGTTAAGATAAAGTACAACCAGATAGCATACTATCATGTCGGGCAAGAAAGTCCTCCCTATATATGTCCAAGCATCCATTACAATATACATCGTATGTACAGTAATGGCCTCTAGGGCATACATATAACTAACAATCTCGCACTTGCACTAGGGCCATCTGTTGTGATATCACATACCAAACAATTAGCTGTGGTTGAAGTATCTCATACTCAACCATCCCATAAAAGTCACTACTGGGAAAAAGGCCTTTGTGAGTGGATCCACGGTGTTGTCCTCTGTGTTTACTCTCCTAACCTCGATCTCCCTGGAGATCAACCATCTCCATGATCAGGTGATACTGCCTAAGAATTATATCTGGATTGCATATGGGACTGGGGGCGTTCCTTGGCCAAAGCCACAGCTCCATTGTCACACAATGGTAGGAACGAAGTTCATCTCATGAACTTATATATATCCAGACTACCTCTTTGGTAGCATCCTTGGTAACGATGTATCTTGCCTTTAATCATCTAGTATGTCACGGTATCTAGCTTGGAACTCTTCCAACACACCGTCCCTCCACTGAGGGTAAAGACAAAGCCTGCGACTGACATTTAGTCGTCCTTATCACCCTGGAACCTTTCCAGTGATTCTCCCCAGGATCGATTGATACCATCTCACTACAACTAGTGAGAATCCTAACATCCAATTAGATTTATCTCATAGATCCAAAACCCAAGATTTAGGAGGCATCACTTTGATCCTATATGGAGAATCCTTGTGATAAGTGGAGATTGACCGATCGTAGCATAGGAAACTCCTTCCCCATCAAGAGTATGTCATCCACGTACTCTACGAGGATCACCACCATACTCTCTACTACCTTTTTGTATATACAAGGTTCATCAACCATTTTGATGAAGTCAAACTCTTTGACTACCACATCAAAACAGATGTTCCAACTCCGCGATGCCTGATTTATCACATAAATCAGCTTGCACACGTTTCCGCTGCTCTCACTATCTACGAAGCCCTCTGGCTGTGTACTTATACACGCTCTCTTCTAAAACATCATTTAGAAAAGCAGTCATGACACCCAACCACCAGATATCGTAGTCATGGAATGTAGCAGTGGCAAGTAGGATCTTGATGGACTTAAGTATAGCTTTGAAAGTCTCAACTTTTCCATGTACACCAAGTAATCTTCTCAAGATATACTTGCTCCTGATGGGGATTTAACCCTTCAGATAAAGCAACCAAAGTCCATACTTTGTTGGTGTATAAGGATTCCATCTCAGATCACTAAGCATCCAGCCATTCTTACAGAGTCCCACTCCTGATGGCCAGCTCGAAACTAGTTGGGTCATCATCTCATGATGCAATCCTCGCTCCCACTGTCATAGAGAAACCGAAGTATCCCTCAGGTGGGTGAGGAACCCTACTAGATCGGCGGAGAGGCTGAGGTTCGTCGGAAACTATTGAATCCTTTAGTTCTACCAAATCATCAGCTGCAGTTTGTATAGCTGGAACTCCTTCCAGTTCTACCTCATGACCAGTAATTTCTTCACAAGAAATTCCCTTTCATAATGGTGGCATGTTGAGAAACAAAACATCTTTTGTTCCTCGGTTTAGTAGAATATATTCCTTTGCGTATGCTTGGGATATCCAACAAACTTCCACAGATCTGACTTTGCCTCGAGCTTGTCCGGATTTTGCTTTTTAGACATAGGCCGGACAACCCCAAATCTTAACAAACTTAAGATATGGGCTCTTCCCTTTCCATATCACATATGAAGTGGTAGGCAACCGATTTGATTTGAACCCTATTCAATAGATATGCAGCTTCACAAGTGCATAACTCCCAAAAGAAATAGGATACTCAGTAGCACTCATCATAGAGCACACCATATCACATAGGGTGTTATTGCTCCGCCCCGATATACCATCGTGTTATGGTGTATACAGAGGAGTAATGCTGAGAGAGAATCTCATTCTCCTTTAGAATAGTCCAGGAATTCCGTGCTCAAGTATTCTCCTTCTTGATCTCATCAAAGGACATAATACTTTTACTCGTTTTGGTTCTCTACTTCTAACTTATATTCTGTGAATATCTCAAAAGGTTCGGACTTGTGTTTCAACAGGAACATATGTCTGAGTCTTGAGAGATAAACAGTGAATGTAATGAAGTATAAAGAACCGGTCTTGGCATGTGTAGACAGGGGACCTTCATACATCAGCATGTATCAATCCCAAGAGTTCACTAACTCTTTCTCTGTTTCCAATAAACAGAGTTGTGGTCATCTTATCTTTGTGACATGACCGGCAAGTTTCACAAGATGTAAATTCAAACAAATTTAAATATGCATCTAAATATAACTTTGCTAGTCGGGTCGCATTGATATGACCTAGTCTACAATGCCTCAAGAAGGATCCGTTCATTTCTGAACTCTTCCTCTTGTGTGTGTTCTGTATACTAAGAACTGTAGTTTGATTTAGAACGTCAATGCTTTTAGATAACATGCCTGAACCGATCAACTCTTGATATAGGAAATGTTCAAAACATTATCGAACAATACAAAATTATATCCTTTCTTTACTAATAAAGTGACTGATATGGTGTTGTATATCAGGTTCGGTATCTAATAACATTCGTTCAGAATCAATGTATTCAGGTAATACAGGGTGATAGTGACCAACATACTTGGCTGCAACACTTGCACCGTTTCTATCTTATGAAACTTATCACCCATTCTCAGTTCTCTACCTATCTGTAGCCCATGTAACAAATTACATATGTGGGATCCTGATCCGGTATCAAATTACATACCCAGGATGTAAAGGATACTGAGAAACAGTTCTCTGTAATGAACATACCCGAAGAAGATACATCAGCATGCACTTTCTTCGTTTGGGCGGCACGGGAAATCAGGTATTCCCTAATTTCCTGCTCTGTCTTATAACAATTATAAGTTGGAGCGGGACCAACGTTCTGTAAGTCCACGTTGCCCACCCCGGTGCTTAGGGGAGGCGGAAAACATAATAAAAATTGGATTTTTATGGACTTAGGCAACATGGACCAAGCTTGTGAGGATCTTTGCTAAACATAAACTTGCTAGAGCAAACTACAAAGTAGCTAAGTGATGGAAAGGTTATACCTTTGGTCTTTAGTCCTTCTCTCCTTGCTCCTAGGAATGGTAGAAAGAGGTCACCTTGCTTGTCTTCTCCCGTCAAAGAAGGATCCACCCGAAAGCCTCGACCTTTAGCTTCAACTCCAAGCTAGGAGTAACTAGAGTGCAAGAAATGCTAAGACTTGAACCCTAGAAGAGAGTAGAGAAGATCAAGTGAAGGTTTTTCTCAAGCTTTTTGTTTCTCAACACATGAGAGGGAGAGAGCTTGAGAGAGAGGATGAGCAAGAGAGAGAAATGATATGAGAGAATGAGAAAATAATAGAGCCCTTCTCACTAATATGTGTGAATTACTTTAATTGAATAATTAGCTAGATAATTATCATGGTAAATCATGACATGACCATTATCATTTCAATTTGCAAAGATCAAAAAGCATCTTCCAAAAGAAATGATGATGGTCAAAGTGTCAACCTAGGTCAACAAGTCAAATAAGTCAAATGGTCAACAACCACAACCATGGACAATTATTAAACTAATTACTAATTAACAATAACACACACATAAACATTAGGGTTAATAAAATGACAATAGCCATTAACCCTAATCAAGGTCCTCTCCCTCAATCTCAAGCAACCGTGCAAACGCACCTGCATTCGCGATCCGAGGAACACGAACACAATGAGAAAAACCAATCTCAAATCATATACTAGGATCCGGCTTAAACCAAAGCCCGCTAGTATAAACTGTCCGGACAGCAAACGTGCACAAGTGCGCGAATGTGAACGAACCCTGTCGCAAAACCATGCGACCTCTACTCATTTAGCCTAAAGGCGAATAGCTCTCTGTGTGGGACTCTAAAGACTCGACACTACGCTGGCAGTGGGTTTAACCACAGACCGCAAGCGGCACTAGCTGTACGTAACGGTCCCCAGGTAGATGTCGATAAGAAGACTGACGAGGTGAACCCCATCTGAACTCCTACTGAGCCTGTATGTGACAATCTCCGTACAGTCCGGTCTGTTCGTCTGATACATCGCATGGCGGGCCTAGGGGGCGGTAAACGTCAGTCCCCTAATAGCGGTACAAGTCGTGCCGGAGTGAAGCCCAGAACACCCTGAGATAACACTGGAAACCTACCAGTATATCTCGCTTGCCCTGGCCAGGGACTACTCGTGTAATGGCTCTCCTAGACACAGCGCGATGTCAACCCCCAATACCGGGAGAGACGAATCCTGTCTAACCGTCACTGCCTCCAAGTGCTTCGGGACTGCACCCAAAAACTACCTGTTTGCACGACTCCTTTGAGCCGTGGTAGGGTAGTAATCAAAGTGCAGTGGGAACACACTCGAGGCGAAGTGACAGTGTCAAGTCAGCGGACTAAGCTGTACTCATGTCACTTGGGAACTGATAACTGACGATAGGTATAATACCAACCAACAGTTCCCGACGAGTCCTGTCCAGTGTACTCGTAACCCAACGAGCACCCGTATACTATCTCAAGTACGACGTACTGACGGCTGTGGGACAGACCGTCTCCCACACTGGGATGAGAAGCGCATACGCTAGTCTACTCCGGAGTATCGATGCCCTGTCTCGATAGTCCAACGACTAGGGACCTGTATAAGGATGTGCTTATAGATCACCCAGCTCCTACGAGTGTGAGCGCCATCACCACGCTGGTAATCAAGCAAAGATCCTAAGGGCTCTACTAATATGTATATCAGCAATATGCTAAAAGAAACACATGCACATATTAAAGCAGAGACAAACCAAGTAGCATACTACCATTTCGAGCAAGATTGTATATACAACTGTGAATATCCCAAGCTTCCATCAAGTAATATACAAACTAGTATGATACAGTAATGGCCTCTAGGGCATATACACTAACAATCTCCCACTTGCACTAAGGCCATGTACTGGCGTATCGAAGACCTATCATCTCGATCAGCCGCTCGAACTGAGTCTGGGGCAAGGCCTTGGTGAATGGATCTGCTGTGTTATCCTCTGATGCAACTCTCCGGACCTCGATCTCCTGGCGATCCACGATCTCCCTGATCAGGTGATACCGCCTTAAGATGTGTCTGGATCTCTGATGGGATCTGGGTTCCTTTGCTAAAGCTATAGCCCCGTTGTTGTCGCAATACAGAGGTATTGGGTCAACAATGGACGGAACCACCTGAAGTTCTCTCAAGAACTTCCTCCTCCAGACAGCTTCTTTTGCGGCATCAGATGCAGCGATGTATTCCGCTTCCATCGTCGAGTCAGCAACGGTTTCCTGTTTGGAGCTCTTCCAACACACCGCCCCTCCATTGAGGGTGAAGACAAAACCCGACATGGACTTGGAATCATCCTTGTCACTCTGGAAGCTGGAGTCAGCAAAGGCCTCTATCTGCAGGTCTTTTCCGCCATACACCAAGAACATCTCCTTAGTCCTTCTCAGGTACTTGAGAATGTTCTTTACTGCTATCCAATGTTTCTCCCCTGGGTTTGACTGATACCTGCTTACCACACTCAGTGCATAAGCCACATCCGGTCTGGTACACAACATTGCATATATTATAGAGCCTACCACAGAAGCGTAGGGTATAATAGACATGCGATCCCTCTCCAAATCATTCTTGGGAGACATCTCTTTTGAGAGGGTGATCCCGTGACAAGCCGGTAAATTACCACGCTTAGAATCTTCCATACTGAATCTCTTCAGTATGGTGTCGATGTACCTGGACTGCGAAAGTCCTAATATCCTCTTGGATCTGTCACGGTAGATCCGGATACCCAGAATGTAAGAGGCATCACCCAGGTCTTTCATGGAGAACCTGTGTGACAAGAACCCCTTGACAGATTGTAGCATAGGAATGTCATTTCCTATTAAGAGAATGTCATCCACGTATAAAACGAGGAATACTACAGTTCTCGCTACAAATCTACAATAGATGCATGGTTCATCTGGATTTTTGATAAAGCCAAATTCCTTGACCGTCTCATCAAAACAGATGTTCCAACTCCGCGATGCCTGCTTTAGTCCATAAATGGACTTAAGCAACTTGCACACCTTTCCGCTGCTCCCACTCTGAATGAAACCCTCTGGCTGATCCATATAGACACACTCCTCTAAATGACCATTTAGAAAAGCTGTCTTTACGTCCATCTGCCAAATCTCATAATCGTGGAAGGCAGCAATGGCAAGAAGGATCCAAATGGATTTCAGCATAGCTACTGGAGAAAAGGTTTCGTCATAGTCCAAACCAGGTCGCTGACGAAAACCCTTTGCTACCAGTCTAGCTTTATAGGTCTCAACCTGTCCATCTACACCAATCTTCCTTTTGAAGATCCACTTGCATCCTACGGGTTTTACCCCGTCTGGAGCAATGTCCAACGTCCATACTTTGTTGGTGTACATGGACTCCATCTCGGTCCGCATTGCATCCAGCCATTTTACCGAGTCGACGCTCTGTATGGCTTGCTGGAAGCTAGTAGGCTCATCACAGTCTATGATGCAATCCTCTCTATCCCCGTCAATGAGAAAACCGTAGTATCTCTCGGGCGGATGAGACTGCCTACTACTTCTGCGGAGTGGCGTGGGAATGTCCTGATCTTTCGAACCCTCTGGATCAACCAAGCTTTCAGTAATAGCTCGTGGTTCTGGAATTTCTTCCAGTTCTATTGCGCTCCCACTTAATTCTTTTTCTATGAACTGGTGTTCTAGAAAGTAGGCATGGCGAGAAACAAGGACTTTTTGTTCCTCTTCGCAATAGAAGTAATATCCCTTGGAGTTCTTTGGATATCCCACAAACTTGCACTGTACTGAGCGTGCCTCGAGCTTGTCCGCATGCTGCTTTTTAACAAAAGCTGGACATCCCCATGTCTTAATATGATTAAGATAGGGTTTCTTCCCACACCACATCTGATATGGTGTAGTAGGCACAGTCTTAGTTGGAACCCGGTTCAAAAGGTATGCCGCTGATTCTAGCGCATATCCCCAAAACGATCGCGGCAACTCAGCATTACTCATCATGGACCGTACCATATCCAATAGGGTTCGGTTCCGTCTCTCCGATACACCATTATGTTGCGGAGTGTATGGAGGAGTAAGCTGAGAGAGAATTCCATTCTCTTTTAAGTAACACAGGAACTCGGCACTCAAGTATTCACCACCTCGATCAGATCTCAGTGTCTTTATACTTTTGCCTGTTTGTTTTTCTACTTCATTCTTATATTCCTGGAATTTTTCAAAAGCCTCGGATTTATGTTTCATTAAGAAGACATAACCGTACCTTGAAAAGTCATCCGTAAAAGTAATGAAGTAAGAATAACCGCTTCGCGCATGTGTAGACATTGGACCGCACACGTCGCTGTGTACGAGTCCCAAGAGCTCGCTCGCTCTTTCTCCGTGTCCAGCAAACGGAGTCTTTGTCATCTTTCCCTTGAGACAGGATTGACAAGTTGCATACGATTGATATTCGAACGAATCCAAATATCCTTCTGTGTGTAACTTAGTCAACCTTCTCTCATTGATGTGACCCAGTCTACAATGCCATAAGAAAGTTTTATTAATTTCTGGAGACTTTCTTTTGTGTGTATTCTGGACATTGAAAATCTGTGGTTGGTTTAATACGTATATACCGTTGTTCAATGTACCTGACCCAATCAAAGCTTGATTAAGGTGAATGTTCACTACATTACTTACAAATGCAAATTCATAACCTTCTTTAGATAATAAAGATACAGAAATGATATTACAGGTTGCATTTGGTACATAATAACAACTACGCAAAACCAAAAAATGTCCATCTGACAATCCCAGGTGATAGTCCCCCACGGCCTCAGCATCCATGCTAGCACCGTTCGCAACTCTGAGGATCATGTCACCTGCCTTCAAAACTCTACGCTTTCTCAACGCCTGTAAAGAATTACAGATATGAGATCCTGATCCGGTATCCAATACCCAGGAAGTAGAGTTTATTGATAGACAGTTTTCAATAACATACACACCTGAAGCTGAAGCTGCAACTCGCTTCAAATCCTGTGTTCTGGCTTTCCAAGCCTTGCAATCCTGTTTCCAGTGACCACTTTTGTGACAATAGAAGCATTCTTCCTTCCCCACCAGCTTCCCCGCTATCTTTGTTGCTTTACCTTTTCCCTTCGTATCCACTTTACCGACACCTCCTCTTGGTTTGGCGGGGGCTTTCTTCTTCTTACCCTTGGCTTTCGCCTTGGATCTAGAAGAGGAAGATCCTCCTACAAACAAAGCGGATGTCTCCCTACCTTTCTGTAGGGTGCCCTCAGCACTCCTCAACATGTTCAGAAGTTCGGAAAGTTCTACCTCCTTTCCTTGCATGTTGAAGTTCAGAATAAACTGGGCGTAAGTGGAAGGAAGGGACTGGAGAATCAAATCAGTATAGAGCTCATTCTCCAACGTGGTCCCAAGGTCCGCGAGCTCCTCAATGTAGCCAATCATCTTAAGCACGTGTTCCGCTACCGATGATCCGACGGCCAACCTTGCCGAAAATAGCTTCTTCGACACTTCGTATCTTGCGATACGAGACTGCTCCCCATACAGTTCTTTTGTATGAAGAAATATGGACTCTAGGTCCATATTCTCGTGCCTCCGCTGATGTTCATTGTCCATCGAGGCTAATACGAGGCATTTGGCCTTCGCGCAATCTATCTCCCATGTCTTACGGATTTCCTTATCCGCGACGCTGGAGGTAGGACCTGGGACAGGGGGTGCTTTGGTGGTAAGGACATACCCCAACTTGTCGTAAGTGATAGCCATCTTGACATTCCTGAGCCAATCTTTGTAGTTTGGCCCTGTCAATATGTTTTTATCTAGTAATAACTTAAGTCCGGTCATCTTGAATGGTCGCTGCAATTAGGAGAGAGAAAAGAAACACTTTAGCATGATGCTCTTGCAAGTTTAGAGTGGTTTTTAATTTGTCTAAACTGGATGGCTCCCACTGTCTCTCGAATCCCTTCTCAAACTGTAAAGGAAGGATTAGTCAGGATTACTCTCACCGTACAATACTTGCTTAACCGTTCAGTCAGGCCAGTGTCGGTACTTCGAGGGAGGTTTTCCAACGCTTTCGCGAAGTTCCTTAATTAAGTAATCTCTTTTCCCTGTGGGCGTAGCCCCGCTAACACCTTTCTAGACACCTACTAAGTTTATAGCATTGATCGTTAAGTGAGAGTTTTCCCGAGGAGTAGCATATACGCACAGTAGGATCGGGATCCAAATATCATCGCGTGATAAAACCGAAGGAATCCTACCAGAATCATCACACTCCAAATGGTATGCAAAGCTAGCAAGTTTCAGTACTTATGAAACTCCCGATGTGGATTTTTGCCCCATGCTCTTATGACCTTGACTTTGGCCAAAATATCATAAGTCACATGTCAAGTTCTACCCGTCATTCTCCTGGTTAATTTGGACCCACACGTACCTACCCTTGACTTTGGCCAAAAAAAATATTAACAGAAACTAGGGTTTTGCGAGTTTGGTTTTTCGATTTTCCGGCTTCGAAACTTCGTTACACTTAACTACTTAGCTAGTTTAGGTTTAGTTAGGCTCTGATACCACTATAAGTCCACGTTGCCCACCCCGGTGCTTACGGGGAGGCGGAAAACATAATAAAAATTGGATTTTTATGGACTTAGGCAACATGGACCAAGCTTGTGAGGATCTTTGCTAAACATAAACTTGCTAGAGCAAACTACAATGTAGCTAAGTGATGGAAAGGTTATACCTTTGGTCTTTAGTCCTTCTCTCCTTGCTCCTAGGAATGGTAGAAAGAGGTCACCTTGCTTGTCTTCTCCCGTCAAAGAAGGATCCACCCGAAAGCCTCGACCTTTAGCTTCAACTCCAAGCTAGGAGTAACTAGAGTGCAAGAAATGCTAAGACTTGAACCCTAGAAGAGAGTAGAGAAGATCAAGTGAAGGTTTTTCTCAAGCTTTTTGTTTCTCAACACATGAGAGGGAGAGAGCTTGAGAGAGAGGATGAGCAAGAGAGAGAAATGATATGAGAGAATGAGAAAATAATAGAGCCCTTCTCACTAATATGTGTGAATTACTTTAATTGAATAATTAGCTAGATAATTATCATGGTAAATCATGACATGACCATTATCATTTCAATTTGCAAAGATCAAAAAGCATCTTCCAAAAGAAATGATGATGGTCAAAGTGTCAACCTAGGTCAACAAGTCAAATAAGTCAAATGGTCAACAACCACAACCATGGACAATTATTAAACTAATTACTAATTAACAATAACACACACATAAACATTAGGGTTAATAAAATGACAATAGCCATTAACCCTAATCAAGGTCCTCTCCCTCAATCTCAAGCAACCGTGCATACGCACCCGCATTCGTGATCCGAGGAACACGAACACAATGAGAAAAACCAATCTCAAATCATATACTAGGATCCGGCTTAAACCAAAGCCCGCTAGTATAAACTGTCCGGACAGCAAACGTGCACAAGTGCGCGAATGTGAACGAACCCTGTCGTAAAACCATGCGACCTCTACTCATTTAGCCTAAAGGCGAATAGCTCTCTGTGTGGGACTCTAAAGACTCGACACTACGCTGGCAGTGGGTTTAACCACAGACCGCAAGCGGCACTAGCTGTACGTAACGGTCCCCAGGTAGATGTCGATAAGAAGACTGACGAGGTGAACCCCATCTGAACTCCTACTGAGCCTGTATGTGACAATCTCCGTACAGTCCGGTCTGTTCGTCTGATACATCGCATGGCGGGCCTAGGGGGCGGTAAACGTCAGTCCCCTAATAGCGGTACAAGTCGTGCCGGAGTGAAGCCCAGAACACCCTGAGATAACACTGGAAACCTACCAGTATATCTCGCTTGCCCTGGCCAGGGACTACTCGTGTAATGGCTCTCCTAGACACAGCGCGATGTCAACCCCCAATACCGGGAGAGACGAATCCTGTCTAACCGTCACTGCCTCCAAGTGCTTCGGGACTGCACCCAAAAACTACCTGTTTGCACGACTCCTTTGAGCCGTGGTAGGGTAGTAATCAAAGTGCAGTGGGAACACACTCGAGGCGAAGTGACAGTGTCAAGTCAGCGGACTAAGCTGTACTCATGTCACCTGGGAACTGATAACTGACGATAGGTATAATACCAACCAACAGTTCCCGACGAGTCCTGTCCAGTGTACTCGTAACCCAACGAGCACCCGTATACTATCTCAAGTACGACGTACTGACGGCTGTGGGACAGACCGTCTCCCACACTGGGATGAGAAGCGCATACGCTAGTCTACTCTGGAGTATCGATGCCCTGTCTCGATAGTCCAACGACTAGGGACCTGTATAAGGATGTGCTTATAGATCACCCAGCTCCCACGAGTGTGAGCGCCATCACCACGCTGGTAATCAAGCAAAGATCCTAAGGGCTCTACTAATATGTATATCAGCAATATGCTAAAAGAAACACATGCACATATTAAAGCAGAGACAAACCAAGTAGCATACTACCATTTCGAGCAAGATTGTATATACAACTGTGAATATCCCAAGCTTCCATCAAGTAATATACAAACTAGTATGATACAGTAATGGCCTCTAGGGCATATACACTAACACGTTCCCCAGCTCAGTATAACAAGCGGGTTCGGTCAATATATCCGTATTATTATCTTGATTAAGGCGTGACATGGTCGCTACCTGGAGAGAGAGAGAGAAGAAAACACTCAGCGTGCGCTTTTTACAGGATTAGATTGGTTATCAATTTATCTAATCAGGATGTCTCCCACTGTTTTAGTCAAATCTTCCTTCAAACCCTAAAAGGAAAGACTAGCCGAGATTAATTACACCCTACAAGTTGAGGGAGGTTCCCTGTGCTTTCGAACGGACCTAATTAAAGTAAATCTCATTTTCCCAGGGGCGTAACCCCATTAACACCTTTCTAGACACCTACTTGATGGCTAATTGTAATGTGTAAAACTCTCCCAGGAGTAACTCTTACTCGCAGTGGGTATCGGGATCCAACTATCTCATAGAAGGTATGCAATCTCATTGCAAATTTCAACACTTGAAATTCCCGATAATTCTTTTACCCCTAGCGTGCTATGACCTTGACGCATGCCAAACAACCCATAGTCCGCTAGTCAAGTTCAACCCGTGCATTTTCTGATTGAATTAAACCCACCCGCACGACCCTTGACGCATGCCAAACAACGCCGTATGAGTACCCAAATTCAATCGCATCGTATGCTAGCAGATAAGCACTAGTTAGCTACCGTACACTACGCCTTGACGCATGCCAAACTACCGCAGCACGAATACTGAGTAGTACTTATCTGAAATGACGAAGGGCTACGCAGGTTTTCAAGAAAACCATGATCGTAATGAACTTGATATCGTTGTAGAATTGAGTGATTTTAAATGGAGTGTTTTTTAGGCTTTTCTAGTTTTGCTAAAGGGGTCACTCCCGATGAAGGGATCGTCGGCCCTTTCCTCATCGAATAAGGTGCAGGATATTTCACAAATATCACTATGCAAAGCAAGAACTATAGAAGCAATCAAAAGAAAAACCGAGTTTGTAGCATCTGCTAGTTTCACTAAAGAGGTCACTCCCGGTGAAGGGATCTCGGCTCTTTCCTTATCGAATAAGGTGCTGGATGTTCTATAAGGAACACCGCTATGCAAAGCAAGAACTAGAGCTACCAGTTTTTAAACAAGTTTCTACAACATTTTAGGTTTCTTTTATTTCATTAATCTCATTAATGAAGTCCCATTTTAATATGCTTCACAAGCATCTCATTTGAAACGAAATCTGCAATATAACATATATCTCATATATATAATATAAACATTTGTCTCAGGAAGTAATATGATCTCATCATAGAACATTGCAGCAGAAGAAACATATATGAAATATTGGATATACTAGGACGTCCGTGTTTCAATACGAACCTGTATAAAACACGGATTCCACGGTCGCGATGAATAGCCAAACCTACATCCCTAGACCCCTACGAGATCGGCAAGCAACACTACCAATTCTAGGGTTAGGAGACCTGGTCTCGACTCCTCGAGATGGTCTCCCACTGGACCCTAGAACTCGGTTACTTGTGCTCCCTGCCTTGGGTCTACCTAATGCGGAAAAGTAAATAATATACAATGGAGACATCATCCTCGGCCCGGAAGTGCCCCAATAAAAGAATATTACATACAAATGAATTTTACATGAATGAAAAAGAAAAACTCTCTTCTCACATAAAACCCCCGGCTATTCAAAATGCGACGATCCAATATAACATATCACAGCAACACATAATATCTCATATCATCAACGTAAGTAAGTATGCGTATCCCGATTGTCGTTGATGTATAGCAACGAAGCCGGCGATACACCACATACTACGCTTACGGTCACAGAAAAGAAAGTGTAAAACTACAATAGTTGGAATCCGCAACCACCTTAGACATCACATGCCTAACCAAATGAATTCCTTAGACATCGCATGCCTAACAATTATAAACCCCGCATTTTAGTCTCATTATCGAAAACTTTTTTCAATATCAAGTCGGGCAATTCAACAGGATTCCCGACATCCTGATCGAATGCTCGTCGCAAACTTTAGTAGACGGCCGCACCCCCGGATACCGTCGACGAAGTGCACTAAGGCGGAACACCGCTGCCGCGTGCACCCGAACGGATGCTTTTAGCGACGGGGTTCTCCTACAGTCACTTGGTCGGGGCTATGGGGCGTGGCTGTCTGTTAAGTTTACCCGGCGAGTATCCGCATACGCTACGTGATTGCAACGGACTTTTGATCGCATTAAAATCCCATGGCAACCGATCATCTGAGACTGAACTGCTAGATTTATAACATTCAAATTGGTTATCTCATAACTACCTGTGGATTCCAAATATTGTATCACATTCCAGATAAAAAGACAGTGTTAAACTTTCCGATCGAATAATCAAATACCCAAGATTTCCCAAATAGCTCAACACTTGAGCGGAGTTCAAAAATATCCATCACATGCCACAGTACCGATGGTCCAGCCGTAGAAGGGTCAAGCCAACGCCTTACATGTGGCACGCCGTACTGCCACAAACCCTAAGGTTTAGAGGCAGTTCAAGACGGTCACATAATCGAGTTAAGGTTTGTTGTCTTCTAGAGGGTCCACCGCGTTACTTGCATGACTTAGAAAGTTTCAAACTCGAGAAAAAATCCATCTTTTGAAAAAATTTCCGACTGGGGAAAAGGTGAGTTATTGATATCCGTTCGAACTTTTTAACAGTTTCTAAAAATATCCGGAAAAACTAAACGAAGTTAAATTATCCAATCGAATCAACGAGTCCCCAATACAACCTTAGAAAACTCAACACTTGAGTGGAATTAAAGTATTCCCAGAAAATAATGACAAGAAAGGACCTAATAATAAATATATGAAGTTTCAGGGACTAATTCACAATTTTGGCCGCGGAACCGCCGCCAAACCCTTGGGTTGGCCGCGGTTCCGCGGAAAAATCAGCGCATTACAGGTCTGTACTTCACAGTAATTCTTAGTTTTTCCTGCTTAATTTTCTGAGCATTTTTAATTCATAAAAAATCACATTTTTGAAAAATATCCAGAGAGGGGTTCAAATTAGGGTTTCGGTGTTCGATCGGACTTTAAATTTCGTCTAGACTTCGTCTAAAGCTCTAGCTTGGCTCTGATACCACTGTAGGGTTGCTAGGCACGCGCACAAGGGTCTACGAGGCATCAACCATGCCTGATTAAAATTTTAGCCATGCCGAACAACCCAAAGCCGGATCTTTAAATTAGGGTTTAGGCGAAAACAAGTATGTTAAACACTTTAACACTAAGTGGGAGGGATTACAACCTTTGTAGATCCGGTCCTTCACTTCTTAAGCTCCGTGTTGAGGTCCCTTCGCTGCGATCATCATGTTCCGGACTCTCGAGAGGCTCCACGAAGAGAAAGGTGCAAGCTTGCTTCCGATCTTCGATAACAAAGATGATCTACCTTGAAGTTTCGTTAACACAAGCTCTCACTCATGAAATGATGTGAACACCCTCATCTAAATGGCAAGGATAGATAAGGATGATGAAGTAGGATTTTTGCTCTCTTTTATTATCTTATTCTCACTCATTTTCATCACTTGGAAAAAAGCTAGAAAGCTTTTTCCATGAAAGAACTAAGGAAGAAGAAGAAGAATCAATATCATAAACCTTTTGTGATGAATAATGAAAGGATAAAGATGATCAATAATGCAACCATGGTTGACTAAACCATTGTAGAGAATTAACCAAGGCTAGGGTTTGGGTTAGGTTAAGAATGAGTCACTTGAAAATATCTTTTCCAAAACAAAAGAAAACCTTCTAGAAACATCTAGAAAGGATTAACCCAAATCAAACCCTAATCTTGTTTAATCTCTACTAAACATGTTGCATTAGCTATCATATCATGTTACAATATTATATATCACATATATAATATTTATTGTAACAAAAGAAAATAATACAATTAACATATATCGCATATATATCAATGTATTACCCGAGTGAGAAAAAGAATCTTTTAGTGAGCAAATATTAGTTAATGTAATTTAATATATCATATATATTATTATACATTAAATTATCGAATCAACACTTGATCCGACAATCCAGCTATATAGCATATAACCGACTAATATTTATCCGTACCGATTCATCGAATCAACACTTGGTCCGATGACCCGGCTGATATCAAATATCGCGAGAATAGAATACGGTATCTCATATCGTATTATCCTCGGTCTTGCATATATCACATATGTGCTCCTACTCCGTTTTGCCTGAGCCAATAAACCTATGTGCAGGACTCTAAAGAATCGTCAATACGCCGGCAGTAGGTGATGATCATATCAAACACCCACAAGCTGCAAGCGGTCAGCTAAACGTAACAGCCACCAAGGTATTGAGCGCTCAGAAGATCAACAAGCAAGCCTGTACATTCTCCTGTGAATCCAATCAGTAACACTCCCGTACAGTCCGGTCTCGTCGTCTGATATGTCGCATATCTCGCCTAGGGGTGGTAAACGTCAGACCCCAGTAGCTCGATAAGTCGTGTCGATATGAGGTCTATAACAGTTCGAGAAACTACTGATAACACTTACCAGTAAATCTCAGCAACCCTGGCTAGGGATTTTAGGTTATAGCCAATCGAACACAGCACAACATCAACTCCCTATACCGGGAGAGACGAATCCCCTCCTATCGCTCATTGCCTCCATGTGATTCGGGACTGTACCCAAAAGCCGCCTTTTTGCACGCCCTCTTGGACGTGGTATGATGGAAATCAAAGCACAGTGGGAATCACATAAGACTCTATAACGATCTCGGGTCAACAGACTACTCTGTACCAGTGTCACCGGAGAACTGCCATCTGACGTGAGGTATAATACCATCTGGGAGTTCTCGGCGAGTCCGTCCAGTGTACCCAGTCTCTACTGAGCACCCGTACACCATCCTTGATGTCAAACACCGATGGATATGGGATCATCCATCGCCCATCATATGGGTCAAGATGCGTATACGCTAGTCTACTCTGGTGTATCGATGCCCTGTCTCGATTCACCCTCGACTAGGAATAGTTATAGGATGTACTCGTCGACTACCGTGGCCCCACTAGTATGATCTCATCATAGTCCTAGTAGTCGAGTACATATCCTAAGGGCTTTATCAACATGTAACCTAGAGACAATCAGTGTACATGTTAAGATAAAGTACAACCAGATAGCATACTATCATGTCGAGCAAGAAAGTCCTCCCTATATATATCCAAGCATCCATTATAATATACATCGTATGTACAGTAATGGCCTCTAGGGCATACATATAACTAACATATAATACAATCTAGGAGTTCTCGGCAAGTCTGTTCAGTGTACCCAGTCTCCACTGAGCACCCGTATACCATCTCTGATGTCAAACACCAATGGATATAGGATCATCCATCGCCCATCATATGGGTCGAGAAGCGTATACGTTAGTCTACTCTGGAATATCGATGCCCTATCTCGATACTCCCACGACTAGGAACAATTGAAGGATGTACTTACCGACTACCTCTGCCCCACTAGTATGATCTGCATCATAATCCTGGTAGTCAAGTACTCATCATGGGGGCTTTATCAACATGTAATAGAGAGACAATAAGTGTACATGTTAAGATAAAGAGCAACCAGATAGCATACTATCATGTCGGAAAATAAAGTCCTCCCTATATATGTCCAAGCATCCACTATAATATACATCACATGTATAATAATGGCCTATAGGGAAAACATATAACTAACAATCTCCTACTTGCACTAAGGCCATTTGTTGTAGTATCTCATACTCATCGCCCCATAAAAGTCTCTCTAGGGAAAGGCCTTTGTAAGTGGATCCGCCGTGTTATCCTTCGCGTCAACTCTCCTTACCTAAATCCCTTGGAGATCAACCATCTCCCTGATCAGGTGCTACGGTCCTCAGAATATGTCTGGATCGCTGATGGGACCGGGGTTCCTAGGCCAAAGCCATAACTCCATTGTTGTCACAATAACAGTTATTGGACGCTCAATGGTAGGAACCTTGTTCATCTCATGAACAAGAATTATCCAGACATCCACTTTGGTAGTATCGTTGGTAGCGATGTATTCAGCCTTTATCGTCTAGTTTGCCACGGTATATAGCTTGGAACTCTTCCAACATACCATCCCTCCACTGAGGGTAAAGACAAATCCCGAGACTGACTTTCAGTCGACCTTATCACTCTGGAAGCTAGAATTGGTAAAGGACTCCCACTGGAGTTCACTGTTACCAAACTCGAAGAACATTTCTTTAGTGCTTCTCAAGTACTTAAGAATGTCCTACACAGCTATCCAGTGATTCTCCCAAGATCCGATTGATTCCTAATCACTACACCTAGTGAATTAGTTACATCTGGTCTGGTACATAACATCGCATACATGATAGAGCCTACTGCCGAAGCATAGGGTATCCCTTTCATGTGAGCTCTCTCCAAATCAGTATTGGAAGACGTCTTTTTTGAGAGAGTGATTCCTGAGTAAATAGGCGAACCATCACGCTTAGAATCCTCCATACTAAACCCCTTTAGTATGGTGTTAATGTACCTGGATTTGGGACACTCCCAACAACCACTTAGATCTATCACCATAGATCATAATCCATAAGATGTAGTAGGTATCATCCAGATCTTCCAAGGATAATCCTCATGATAAGTGGAGCTTGACCGAGTGTAGCATAGGAAACCATTTCCTATCAAGAGTATATCATCTACGTACAATACGTAGAAGACAACCTTACTCTCTACTACCCTCTTGTATATTCAAGGTTCAACTACCATTTTGATAAAGTCAAACTCTTTGACTGCCATATCAAAATAGATGTTCCAACTCCGCGATGCATGCTTTAATCCTGATGGACTTAAGCATAGCCACTGGAGAAAAGGTTTCATCATAAACCACACCTGGTTATTGACGATAGCCTTTTACTACAAGTCTATCTTTGAAAGTCTCAACTTTTCCATTTACACCAAGAATCTTCTCAAGATCCATTTTCTCCCAATGGGTTTTACCCATTCAGGTGCAACATTCAAAGTCATACTTTGTTGGTGTATATGGATTCCATCTTTGATCCTATAGCATCCAGCCTTTTCACAGAGTCCCTACTCGTGATGGCCTGCCTGAACTTGGTTGGGTCATCATCTACCATGATGCAATCCTCGCTCCCACCGTCACCGAGGAAACTGTAGTATCTCTCAGGTGGATGAGGAACCCTGCCAGATTCACGGAGAGCCTGAGGTTCGTTGGATACTATTGAATCCTTTGGCTTCACCAAATCATTAGCTGTTAGTTTGTCCAGCTGGAACTCTTTCCAGTTCTACCTCATGACCACAAATTTTTTCATAAGAAATTCCTTTTCTAAAAAGGTGGCATGCTGAGAAACAAAACACCTTTTGCTCCTTAGTGTGGTAGAAGATATACCCTCGCGAATGTTCAGGATATCCAACAAACTTATACAGAACTGACCTTGTCTCGAGCTTGTCCGGATTTTTCTTTTCAACATTGGCCGGACAACCCCATATCTTAACTCGTTTAAGAGATGGTCTTTTTCCATTCCATATCTCATATGGAGTGGTAAGCACCGATTTGGATGGAACCCCATTCAATAGGTATGCAGTTTCTCAAGTGCATAACTCCAAAAGGAAATAGGTAACTCAGCAGTACTCATCATAGAGCGCGCCATATCTCATAAGGTGCGATACCTCTGCCCCGATACACTGTTGTGCTGTGGTGTACACGAAGGAGTAAGCTGAGAGAGAATCCCATTCTCCTTTTAGAAACTCCAGGAACTCTATGCGCAAGTATTCGCCTCCTCGATCACATCAAAGGACTTAATACTTCTACCCGTCTGGTTCTTAACTTCAAGCTTATATTCCTTGAATTTCTCAAAAGTTTCAGACTCGTGTTTCAACAGGAACTCATGTCCGAATCTTGAGAGATCGTCGATGAATGTGATGAAGTACAAAGAACCAACCCTGGCATTTGTAGACATAGGACCGTATACATCATCATGTATCTGTTCCTAGAGTTCAGTAACACTTTCTCTGTTTCCAGTAAACGGAGTATTGGTCATTTTACCTTTGAGACAAGACTGGCAAGTATCATAAGATGAAAATTCGAACAGATTCTTATATTCATCTTTATTTAACTTAGCTGGTCGTGTCGCATAGATATGACCTAGTCTACAAGACCACAAGAAGGATTCGTTCATTTCTGAACTACTCCTCTTATGTGTGTTCTACATACTTTGCTCTATGGTTTGATTTAGAAATTATATGTCATTTCATAACATGCCTGATCCAATCAACTCTTGATTCAGGAAAATGTTCACAACATTATCCTGCAATGCAAAATTATACCCTTCTTTGACTTAATAAAGAAACCGATGTAATGTTGTATATCAGGTTCGACATGTAGTAACATTTGTTCAGAATCAATGTATTTACCATTTGGTAATACAAAGTGATATTTGCCAACTGATTTGGCTGCAACAATTGCACCATTCTCTAACACTTAGAGACATATCACCCAATCCCAGTTCTCTACCTTTCTGTAGCCCATGTAACTCTTATATATGTGGATTCCTGTTCCGGTATCTCATACCTAAGACGTATAGGATACTGAGAAAACAGTTCTTGGTAATAAACACACCTGAAGAAGATGCATCAATATGCACATTCCTCGATTGGGTCGCATGGAATCCGGATATTCCCCTATTTCCTGCTCGGACTTATAACAGTTATAAGATAGAGCGGAACCAACGTTCCCCAGCTCGGTATAATAAGCAGGTTCGGTCAATGCATCCATATTATTATCTTGATTAAGACATGTCACGGTCGCTACTAGGAGAGAGAGAGAGAGAGAGAGAAGAAAACACTCAGCGTGTGCTCTTGCAAGATCAGATTGGTTATTATTTTATCTAATAAGGATGGCTCCCACTGTTTTTATCAAATCTTCCTTCAAACCCTAAAAGGTAAGACTAACCGGAATTAATTACACCCTACAAGTTCGCCAATCTTTCGGCCAGGCCAGTGTCGGTACTTTGAGAGAGGTTCCCCGTGCTTTCGCACGGACCTATTTAAAATAAACCTTGTTTTCCCAGGGGCGTAACCCCGTTAACATCTTTCTAGACACCTACTTGATCGGCTAATTGTAATGTGCAAAACTCTCCCAGAATTAACCCTTACTCGCAGTGGGTATCGGGATCCAACTATCTCATAGAAGGTATGCAATCTCATTGCAAATTTCAACACTTGAAATTCTCGATAATATGTTGCCCCTAGCGTCCTATGACCTTGACGAAAGCCAACAAACCATATTCCGCTAGTGAAGTTCAACCCGTACATTTTATAATTGAATTAAACCCACCCGCACGACCCTTGACGAGAGCCAACAAAGTCGCACGACTACCTTAATCCAATCGCATCACATGCTTTAGCAGATAAGCACTAGTTAGCTACCGCATATTACGCCTTGACGAAAGCCAACAAACGTAGCACGAATACTAAATACTACTTATCTGAAATGATGGGGGACTACGACAGGTTTTTAAGAAAACCCTTGACGTAATGAACTTGATGTCGTTCTAGAATCGAGTGACTTTGAAAATGAGTGTTTTTGAGGCTTTTACTAGTTTTGCTAAAGAGGTCACTCCCGGTGAAGGGATCTCGGCTCTTTCCTCATCGAATGAGGTGTTGGATATTTCAAAAATACCACTATGCAAAGCATGAACTAAAAAAGCAATCAAAAGACAAAACCGAGTGGGTTGTAGCATCTGCCAGTTTCGTTAAAAAGGTCACTCCCAGTGAAGGGATCTCGGCTCTTTCCTTATCGAATAAGGTGTTGGATATTCTACAAGGAATACCACTATGCAAAGCAAGAACTAGAGCTACCGGTTTTTAAAACAAGATTCTGCAATATTTTTAGGTTTCTTTTCTTTCATTAATCTCATTAATGAAGTCCCATCATTTATGCTTCCTAAGCATCACAGAAGGAACGAAAGCAGCAATATTTATTATATATCATATATATATAATATAAGCATTCGTCTCAGAATATCAAGTGATCACATCACAGAATATCAGCAGCAGAAGAATACATATGAAATATTGGATATACTAGGAATTCCGTGTTTTAAATTAAGCCAGTATAAAACACGGATTCCACGGTCGCGATGAATAGCCAAACCCACATCCTTAGACCCTTACGGGATCGGCAAGAAACCCAACCAATTCTAGAGTTAGGAGACCCGGTCTCGACTCCTCGAGATGGTCTCCCACTGGACTCTAGAACCCGGTTACTTGTGCTCTCCTCCTTGGGTCTATCCTAATGCGGAAAAGTAAATAATATACATCAATGGTGATATCATCCTCAACCCAGAAGTGCCCGAATAAAAGAATATTAAATACAAGTTTTTACATGAATGAAAATGAAAAACTCTCATCTCACATAAAAAAACCCGGCTATTCAAAACACGACGATCCAATATAACATATCACAGCAACACATAAGATCACATGTCATCAACGTAAATAAATATGTGTATCCCAATTGTCGTTGACATATAGCAACGAAGCCGGCAATACACCACATATTACTCTTACGGTCGTAGAAAAGAAAGTAAAAAACTACAACAATTGGAATCTGCAACCACCTTAGACATCATAAACCCAATGCATCACATACTTTGGATTTCATGCCTAACCAAATTAATTCCTTAGACATCACATGCCTAACAATTATAAACCGCACATTTTAGTCTCAATATTGAAAACACTTTTCAATAACAAGTCGGGCAATTCAACAAGATTCCCGACAATCAGATCGAATGCTCGTCGGAAACTTTAGTAGACGGCCGCACCCCCGATGCCGTCGACGAAGTGCACTTAGGCGGAACACCGCGGCCGTGAGCACCCGAACGGATGCTTTTGGCGACGCGGTTCTCCTACAGTCACTTGGTCGGGGCTATGGGGTGTGGCTATCTAGTAAGGTTACCTGGCGAGTATCCGCGTACGCTACGTGATTGCGATGGACTTTTGATCCACATCAAAATCCTGTGGCAACCGATCAAATGAGACTGAATTGGTAGATTTATAAAATTCAAATTAGTTTTCATAAAACTAAAGATTGTGGATTCCAAGTATTGTATCACAATCACAGATAGCTATACGATTTTAAACTTTTCGTTTGAATCAACAAACACCCAAAACTTCCCAAAGAGCTCAACACTTGAGCGGAGTTTAAAAAGTACACAGAACATGCCACAGCACCTATGGACCAATCGTAGAAGGGTCAACCCTTGCCTCACCTATAGCGCTACGGAACTACCACAAACCCTAGGGTTTAGTGGCGTTTCCGACGGTCACAGAATTGAGTTAGGGTTTCCTTCTTCTAGAGGGTCCATAGAAAACACCTGCATAATTTTCTGAAGATTTTAAATTTTGAAAAATCCAACTCTTGGAAAATTTCCTGCGAGGGAAAAACTTTTGTTATTGATATCCGTTCAAACTTTTTAACGTCGTCTAAATAACCCGAAACGATGTTAGAATTAAGACTACAAAACACCCCAAATTGCCTTTACAGAAATATAACATCACATGTAATATCAGTAAAAACAAGCAACACCTGAAACACCAAAACCCAGAGACTGGAACACCACAAAAATTTGAAGCAAAAATTCCACTACGAAACCGACGAGCTCGGATTTTAGCTATATGTCGCCGGCCAAATTCTGGCAAGGAGGGTTCAAATTTCTGTGGTGTTCATGTTACATCTCATATAACATTTTGCAACTGCTTAAAAAATTTGAACACCTTAAAAATTTCGACAGAAACTTGGTTTTTATTTCGAGTGTTTCGGAGTTGTTTCGGTTTCGTAATTCTACAAATATCGTATAATTCTCTAGCATGGCTCTGATACCACTGCAGGGTTCCCTAGGGTCGCCGCTGGGTTTCGGGAGGTATCGACCATGCCGTTTTAAAAAATTGGTGATCTAGAATGTAAACATCTTTACATCTAAGTGAATAAGGAATACTGTTAGTTATATGTATGCCCTAGAGGCCATTACTGTACATAGGATGTATATTGTAGTGGATGCTGGGACATATATAGGGAGGACTTTCTTGCTCGACATGATAGTATGCTATCTGGTTGAACTTTACCTTAACGTGTATACTGATTGTCTCTCTGTTACATGTTGGTAAAGCCCTTAGGATCTGTACTTGACTACCTGGACTATGATGCGGATCATACTAGTGGGGACATGGTAGTCCACAAGTACATCCTTCAAAGTCCCTAGTCGTGGGTGTATCGAGACGGGGCATCGATATACCAGAGTAGACTAGCGTGTACCTTCTCGACCCATACAGATGGGCGATGGATGATCCCATATCCATCGGTGTTTGACATCAGAGATGATATACGGGTGCTCAGTAGAGACTGGGTACACTGGACGGACTCGCCGAGAACTCCCAGATGGTATTATACCTCACGTCAGATGGCAGTTCTCTGGTGACACTGGTACAGAGTAGTCTGTTGACCCGAGATCGTCATAGAGTCTTGTGTGGTTCCCACTGTGCTTTGATTTCCATCTTACCACGTCCAAGAGGGCGTGCAAAACGGTGGTTTTTGGGTACAGTCCCGAGTCACATGGAGGCAATGAGCGATAGGAGGGGATTCGTCTCTCCCGGTATATGGGGGTTGATGTTGCGCTGTGTTCGATTGGCTATAACAGGAAATCCCTGGCCAGGGTTGCTGAGATTTACTGGTAAGTGTTACCAGTAGTTTCTCGAACAGTTATAGACCTCATATCGACACGACTTATTGAGCTATTGGGGTCTGACGTTTACCACCCCTAGGCGAGATATGCGACAGATCAGACGATCAGACCGGACTGTACGGTAGTGTTACTGGTCGGATTCACTGGAGTGTGAGCGGGCTTGCTCGTCGATCTTCAGATCGCTCAATACCCGGGTGGCCGTTACGTTTAGCAGACCGCTTGCGGCTTGTGGGTGTTTGATATGATCATCGCCTGCTGCCGGCGTATTGACGAGTCTTTAGAGTCCTACACAGAGGTTTCCTGGCTCAAGCGAAACGAAATAGGAGCGCATATGAGATATGTGCGGGACCGAGAATAATACGAGTATGTGATACTGTATTCGATTCTCGCGATGTGACATTGATCGGTTATATGCGATATAGCCGGGTTATCGGATCAAGTGTTGATTCGATAAGATGTTACTAATGATACCAGTTGGTTATGTGCGCATGACCGGATCATTGAATCAAGTGTTGATTTAATGATTTAATGTATAATTATATATTTGATATATTACTTTGCATTAACTAGTATCGGTTCACTTTAGACGGATTTTCTCACTTGGTTCGTGCGCATTGCATATGCGATATGTTTTTGTGCACTTGTATGTATCATGTTTGATGATGCATGCTAACTTGAGTTTGTGTAAAGATTAAACCATGGTTATTCAAATGGTTAGGGTTTTGTTTTTCATATTTATTTATTTATTTATTTATTTTCTTTTTGGAAAAATAAATGAGAAGAATGGTGGCTTTCTTTGGATTGTAGTTGAAGATTCATGAATCTTTGACTTTGTCCACCATTCTTATCTCATGCTTAACCTAACCATTTGATTTAACCCTAGTTCAATCTCTACACATAACCATGGTTAAGTTATGATAAAGATTGGATTATTCTTTTCTTTTTATTTAACTTTTCATAACAATTTCCTTCTTCTTCTTCCTTGCTTCAAGTGAAGAAAACCAAGGTCCATCAATGGTGATTGTTGGAAAAGAGTGAGAAATCCAATTCTAAAGTTAACCCACTTCCTATTTCTTCATCCTATACCTCTTGCCAAGTAGTAGAGTGTGTTTACTTCACAATTTTCTTGACTTGGTGAAGTCGGAGCATGATTTAGCGATGCCTCGACGTAGATCATCTTCGGCATGGACATCGACGACCTAGCTTGCCCATTCTCCGACGAAGCCGATCCTAGAGCCCGGATTTGACTTGGACAGCGGAGAGGACTTCGTTGCGGAGCTATGGAGGTGGAACACCGGATCTACAAAGGTTGTATTTCCGTTTTCTCATTAGTTAAGTGTTAACTAGTTCTTTGTTCGCCTAGAAATCTAGCAAACGATCCGTAGTTTAGGGTTTGTAGGCACCGTAAAAATTTAATATGGCATGTTCGATGCCTTGTGAGACCTCCTTGGAGTGCCTAGGAACCCTACAGTGGTATCAGAGCCTAGCTAGAGCCTTAGGCGAAGTCCAGACGGAATTTGAAACCGGAACGAAGCCGAAACCAACTCCAAAATGTGCTCTCTGTACTTTTTCTAAAAACAGTGATTTTTCAGTATTAAAAATATGTAGAAAAACCAGCAGAGAAATATAAGAATTTCGGCACAAAATTTTTTGATGAACAGTGAACATCTGCGCGGATCCGCGGCATAATAGTGGATAATGCGGCGGATGAGCGGCAGGAATGTGACGTCATCAACTAATTTTTGCACAGTAATTCATTTGTTTCTGTGCTGACTTCTCTGGTTATTTTTAATATTTATTCAAGTGTTGAATAATCTGGGATGTTTTGGAGCTTTGATGATTCGATCGGGTTTATCAAATTTTGTCTGTTTGGCTTTCCGGATAAATTTTAGAATATGTTAAAAAGTTCGACCGGATATAAATGCCCAACTTTTCCCCTGTCGGGAAATTTCCAAGTGTTGGATTTTTCCGTAGTTTAACGATGTTCTAAGTAGTGCAAGTAACGCGATGGTCCCTCTAGAAGACACAAACCTTAACTCGATTATGTGACCGTCTTGAACTGCCCTTTGAACCTTCGGGTTTGGGGCAGTACGGCGTGCCACATGTGAGGCGTTGGCTTGACCCTTCTACGGCTGGACCGTTGGTACTGAGGCACGAACGGAATGTTGTTAGACTTGTTTCATGTGTTGATCTGTATCGGGAAACCTTGGGTGTTCGATTGTTCGATCGAAAAGTTTAGCATTTTCTATTTATCTGGAATGGGATACAATAATTGGAATTCACAAGAAGTTATGAGATAACTAAATGAATGTTATAAACATAGCAGTTTAGTCTCACTTGATCGGTTGCCACGGAATTTTGATGTGATCAAAAGTCCGTCGCAATCATGTAGCGTACGCGGATACTCGCCGGGTAAACTTAATAGACAGCCTCACTCCATAGCCCAGACCAAGTGACTGTAGGAGAACCCCGTCGCCGAAAGCATCCGTCCGGGTGCTCGCGGTAGCGGTGTTCCGCCTTGGTGCACTTCGTCGACGGTATCGGGGGTGCGGCCGTCTACTGAAGTTTGCGACGAGCATTCGATCAGGATGTCGGGAATCTTGTTGAATTGCCCGACTCGATATTGAAAAGTGTTTTCGATTTTGAGACTAAAATGCGGGGTTTATAATTGTTAGGCATGCGATGTCTAAGGAATTCATTTGGTCAGGCATGCGATGTCTGAGGTGATTGCGGATTCCAACTGTTGTAGTTTTACACTTTCTTTTCTGTGACCGTAAGTGTAATATGTGATATCGCCGGTTTCGTTGCTATATGTCAACGACAATTGGGATGCGCATATTTACTTACGTTGATGACATGTGATGTTATGTGTTGCTGGATATGCTATATTGGATCGTCGTGTTTGAATAGCCGGGGGTTTTTATGTGAGATGAGTGTTTTTCATTTTCATTCATGTAAAAACTTGTATGTAATATTCTTTTATTGGGGCGCTTCCAGGTTGCGGAAGTTGTCACCTGTTGTATATTATTTACTTTTCCGCACTAGGATAGACCTAAGGAGGGGAGCACAAGTAACCGGGTTCTGGAGTCCAGTGGGAGACCAACTCGAGGAGTCGAGTCTGGGTCTCCTAACTCTAGAATTGGTAGGGTTGCTTGCCGCTCTCGTAGGGGTCTAGGGGTGTGGGTTTGGCTATTCATCACGACCGTGGAATCCGTGTTTTATACTGGCTCGTATTGAAAACACGGACGTCCTAGTATATCCAATATTTCATATGATTCTTCTGCTGCGATATCTGTGATGTGATCATGTGATGTTCTGTGATAGGTACCGTATATAGTATATATGATATATTATATAGGCGTTACTTATGTTTTACACCCGCGCTAGCCCTGCCCTGCTCTGCCGTTAGTTACCAAACCTAACGGTGCACGAGGGGACATCGAGGCGAATGCGGATGGCATAAGTGTACGTCGTATTTATCTGTGATGTTTAGGTACTTATATGATAGGACTTCATTAATGTGATTAATGAAATAAAAGAAACCTAAAGATGTTGTAGAATCGAATTTCAAAATAAAAAGGGTAGCTACAGTTCTTGTTTTGCACAGCGGTATATGTGATATATCCTGCACCTTATTCGATGAGGAAAGGACCGAGATCCCTTCACCGGGAGTGACTCCTTTAGCAATAACTGGCAGATGCTACACACTCGGTTTGTCTTTTGATTGCTTTTAAGAGTTTTTGCTTTGCACAGTGATATATACGATATATCCCGCACCTCATTCGACGAGGAAAGGACCGACGATCCCTTCACCGGGAGTGACTCCTTTAGCAAAACTAGAAAAGCCTCAAAAACACTCCATTTCAAAATTCATTCGATCCTACAACGATATCAAGTTCATTACGCAATAGGTTTTCAGAAAAACCTGTCGTAGCCCTCCGTCATTTCAGATATGTGCTGGTTAGTATTCGTGCTGCGTTTGTTGACCTCTGTCAAGGCGCAGTGTGCGGTAGCTGATTAGTGCTTATCTGCATAAGCATATGATGTGATTGATTTAGGGTAGTCGTGCGACCTTGTTGACCTCTGTCAAGGGTCGTGCGGGTGGGTTTACTTCAATCAGGAAATGACGGGTTGAACTTGACTAGCAGCCTATGGTTTGTTGACCTCTGTCAAGGTCATAGGACGCTAGGGGCAAAATATTATCGGGAATTTCAAGTGTTGAGATTTGCAATGAGATTGCATACCTTCTATGAGATAGTTGGATCCCGATACCCGCTGCGAGTAAGAGTTACTCCTGGGAGAGTTTTATACATTACAATTAGCCGATCAAGTAGGTGTCTAGAAAGGTGTTAACGAGGTTACGCCTCTGGGAAAACGAGGTTTACATTAATTAGGTCCGTGCGAAAGCACGGGGCACCTCCTTCAAAGTACCGACACTGGCCTGGCTGAAAGATTAGCGAACTTGTAGTGTGTAATTAATCCCGGCTAGTCTTTCCTTTTAGGGTTTGAAGGAAGATTTGATAAAAAGCAGTGGGAGCCATCCTGATTAGATAAAATAATAACCAATCTATTCTTGACAGAGCGCACGCTGAGTGTTTTCTTCTCTCTCTCTCCAGGTAGCGACCATATCACGCCTTAATCAAGATAATAATACGGATTATTGACCGAACCCGCTTGTTATACTGAGCTGGGGAACGTTGGTCCCGCTCCAACTTATAATTGTTATAAGACAGAGCAGGAAATTGGGGAATACCAGATTTCCCGTGCCGCCCAAACGAAGACAGTGCATGCTGATGTATCATCTTCGGGTGTGTTCATTATACAGAACTGTTTCTCAGTATCCTTTACGTCCTGGGTATGTGATACCATATCAGGATCCCAGATATGTAATCTGTTACATAGGGCTACAGAAAGGTAGAGAACTGAGAACGGGTGATAAGTTTCATGAGGCAGAAAACGGGGCAAGTGTTGCAGCCAAGTCTGTCGGTCACTGTCACCCTGTATTAACAATACATTGATTCTGAACGAATGTTGTTAGATACCGAACCTGATATACCAAATCATATCACTCTCTTTGTTAGAAAAGAAAGGATATAATTTTGTATTGTTGGATAATCTTTTGAACATTTCCTATATCAAAAGTTGATCGGTTCAGGCACGTTATCTAAAAGCATTGACGTTCTAAATCAAACTACAGTTCTTAGTATATAGAACACACACAAGAGGAAGAGTTCAGAAATGAACGAATCCTTCTTGAGGTATTGTAGACTAGGTCAGATCAATGCGACCCGACTGGCTAGAGTTACATATAGATGTATATTTAAATCGGTTTGAATTTACATCTTGTGAAACTCGCCAGTCATGTCACAAAGATAAGATGACCATAGCTCCGTTTACTAGAAACAGAGGAAGAGTTAGCGAACTCTTGGGATGATACATGATGATGTATGTAAGGTCCCCTGTCTACACATGCCAGGACTGGTTCTTTATACTTCATTACGTTCTCTGATGATCTCTTTAGATTCAGACATATGTTCTTGTTGAAACACAAGTCCGAACCTTTTGAGATATTCACAGAATATAAGTTAGAAGTAGAGAACCAAAATACGGGTATAAGTATTATGTCCTTTGATGTGATCTAGGAGGAGAATACTTGAGCACGGAAATCCTGGACTATTCGAAAGGAGAATGAGATTCTCTCTCAGAATTACTCCTCCGTATACACCATAGCACGATGGTATATCGGGGCGGAGCAATCGCACCCTATTTGATATGGTGTGCTCTATGATGAGTAATACTGAGTTACCAGTTTCCTTTTAGGTGTTATGCACTTGAGAAGTTGCATACCTATTGAATAGGATTCGAATCAAATCAGTTGCCTACCACTTCATATATGATATGGAAAGGGAAGAGCCCATGTCTTAAGATAGTTAAGATTTGGGGTTGTCCGGCCTGTGTCTAAAAGCAAAATCCGGACAAGCTCGAGGCAAAGACTGTAATGTAGAACTGGAAATGTTCCAGCTATACGAACTACAGCAGATGATTTGATAGAACCAAGGGATTCAGTAGATTCCAACGAACCTCAGCCTCTCCGCCGATCTAATAGGGTTTCTTACCCACCTGAGAGATACTTCGGTTTCTCTATGACAGTGGGAGCGAGGATTACATCATGAGATGATGACCCAACTAGTTTCGAGCTGGCCATCAGGAGTAAGACTCTGTAAGAATGGCTGGATGTTTAGCGATCTGAGATGGAATCCTTATACACCAACAAAGTATGGACTTTGGTTGCTATATCTGAAGGGTTAAATCCCCATCAGGAGCAAGTATATCTTGAGAAGATTACTTGGTGTACATGGAAAAGTTGAGACTTTCAAAGCTAGACTTGTTAAAAGTTTGCATCATTGACCAGGTACGGATAATGATGAAACCTTTTCAAGTAGCTATGCTTAAGTCCATCCAGATCCTACTTGCCACGGCTACATACCATGACTACGATATCTGGCGTTTGGGTGCCATGACTGCTTTTCTAAATGATGATTTAGAAGAGTGCGTCTGTAAGTACACAGCCAGAGGGCTTCGTAGACAGTGGGAGCAGCGGAAACGTGTGCAAGATGCTTTATAGGATAAAGCAGGCATCGCGGAGTTGGAACGTCTGTTTTGATGAAGCAGTCAAAGAGATTGACATCATCAAAATGGTAGATGAACCTTGTATATACAAAAAGGTAGTAGGGAGTATGGTGACGATCCTCGTAGAGTACGTGGATGACATACTCTTGATAAGAAAGGAGTTTCCTATGCTACGCTCGATCAATCTCCGCTTATCACTATGATTCTCCATATAGGATCAAAATGATACCTACTAAATCCTGGGTTTTGGATCTATGAGATAGATCTAAATGGATGTTAGGATACTCACTAGATGTAGTGAGATGGTGTCAATCGATCCTGAGGAGAATCACTGGAAGTGTTCCAGGGTAATAAAGACGACTGAGTGTCAGTCGCAGGCATTGTCTTTACCCTCAGTAAAGGGACGGTATGTTGGAAGAGTTCCAAGCTAGATACCGTGACATACTAGACGATAAAGGCTGGATACATCGCTACTTAAGATGCTACCAAAGAGGCAGTCTGGGTATATATTGGTTCATAAGATGAACCATGTTCCTCCCATTGTGTGACAATGGAGTTGTGGCTTATGCCAAGGAACGTCCGTCCCATCAGTGATCCAGACATGTTCTAAGGCAGTATCACTTGATCATGGAGATGGTTGATCTCCAGGGAGATCGAGGTTAGGAGAGTAGACTCAGAGGACAACACAGCGGATCCACTCACAAAGGCCTGTTCCCAGAGAGAGACTTTTATGGGATGGTTGAGTATGAGATACTGCAACCACTGCTACAGATGGCCCTAGTGCAAGTGGGAGATTGTTAGTTATATGTATGCCCTAGAGGCCATTACTGTACATAGGATGTATATTGTAGTGGATGCTGGGACATATATAGGGAGGACTTTCTTGCTCGACATGATAGTATGCTATCTGGTTGAACTTTACCTTAACGTGTATACTGATTGTCTCTCTGTTACATGTTGGTAAAGCCCTTAGGATCTGTACTTGACTACCTGGACTATGATCCGGATCATACTAGTGGGGACATGGTAGTCCACAAGTACATCCTTCAAAGTCCCTAGTCGTGGGTGTATCGAGACGGGGCATCGATATACCAGAGTAGACTAGCGTGTACCTT
The DNA here is from genome assembly GCA_030015575.1 of Agapanthus africanus. Classification (NCBI taxonomy): domain Eukaryota; kingdom Viridiplantae; phylum Streptophyta; class Magnoliopsida; order Asparagales; family Amaryllidaceae; genus Agapanthus; species Agapanthus africanus. Next base: position 116,437,898 of record CM057346.1, on the reverse strand, counting down.
CTCGACCCATACAGATGGGCGATGGATGATCCCATATCCATCGGTGTTTGACATCAGAGATGATATACGGGTGCTCAGTAGAGACTGGGTACACTGGACGGACTCGCCGAGAACTCCCAGATGGTATTATACCTCACGTCAGATGGCAGTTCTCTGGTGACACTGGTACAGAGTAGTCTGTTGACCCGAGATCGTCATAGAGTCTTGTGTGGTTCCCACTGTGCTTTGATTTCCATCTTACCACGTCCAAGAGGGCGTGCAAAATGGTGGTTTTTGGGTACAGTCCCGAGTCACATGGAGGCAATGAGCGATAGGAGGGGATTCGTCTCTCCCGGTATATGGGGGTTGATGTTGCGCTGTGTTCGATTGGCTATAACAGGAAATCCCTGGCCAGGGTTGCTGAGATTTACTGGTAAGTGTTACCAGTAGTTTCTCGAACAGTTATAGACCTCATATCGACACGACTTATTGAGCTATTGGGGTCTGACGTTTACCACCCCTAGGCGAGATATGCGACAGATCAGACGATCAGACCGGACTGTACGGTAGTGTTACTGGTCGGATTCACTGGAGTGTGAGCGGGCTTGCTCGTCGATCTTCAGATCGCTCAATACCCGGGTGGCCGTTACGTTTAGCAGACCGCTTGCGGCTTGTGGGTGTTTGATATGATCATCGCCTGCTGCCGGCGTATTGACGAGTCTTTAGAGTCCTACACAGAGGTTTCCTGGCTCAAGCGAAACGAAATAGGAGCGCATATGAGATATGTGCGGGACCGAGAATAATACGAGTATGTGATACTGTATTCGATTCTCGCGATGTGACATTGATCGGTTATATGCGATATAGCCGGGTTATCGGATCAAGTGTTGATTCGATAAGATGTTACTAATGATACCAGTTGGTTATGTGCGCATGACCGGATCATTGAATCAAGTGTTGATTTAATGATTTAATGTATAATTATATATTTGATATATTACTTTGCATTAACTAGTATCGGTTCACTTTAGACGGATTTTCTCACTTGGTTCGTGCGCATTGCATTTGCGATATGTTTTTGTGCACTTGTATGTATCATGTTTGATGATGCATGCTAACTTGAGTTTGTGTAAAGATTAAACCATGGTTATTCAAATGGTTAGGGTTTTGTTTTTCATATTTATTTATTTATTTATTTATTTTCTTTTTGGAAAAAGAAATGAGAAGAATGGTGGCTTTCTTTGGATTGTAGTTGAAGATTCATGAATCTTTGACTTTGTCCACCATTCTTATCTCATGCTTAACCTAACCATTTGATTTAACCCTAGTTCAATCTCTACACATAACCATGGTTAAGTTATGATAAAGATTGGATTATTCTTTTCTTTTTATTTAACTTTTCATAACAATTTCCTTCTTCTTCTTCCTTGCTTCAAGTGAAGAAAACCAAGGTCCATCAATGGTGATTGTTGGAAAAGAGTGAGAAATCCAATTCTAAAGTTAACCCACTTCCTATTTCTTCATCCTCTACCTCTTGCCAAGTAGTAGAGTGTGTTTACTTCACAAGTTTCTTGACTTGGTGAAGTCGGAGCTTGATTTAGCGATGCCTCGACGTAGATCATCTTCGGCATGGACATCGACGACCTAGCTTGCCCATTCTCCGACGAAGCCGATCCTAGAGCCCGGATTTGACTTGGACAGCGGAGAGGACTTCGTTGCGGAGCTATGGAGGTGGAACACCGGATCTACAAAGGTTGTATTTCCGTTTTCTCATTAGTTAAGTGTTAACTAGTTCTTTGTTCGCCTAGAAATCTAGCAAACGATCCGTAGTTTAGGGTTTGTAGGCACCGTAAAAATTTAATATGGCATGTTCGATGCCTTGTGAGACCTCCTTGGAGTGCCTAGGAACCCTACAAATACAACCTTTGTAGACCGATCCTTCACATCAATAGCTCCGTGTAGTAGTCCCTTCGCTCCAAGTAGTGAATTCTCGGACTCTAGAAAAGCTCCACAAGATGAACGGAACAAGCTTGCTTGAAGTCTTCGAGGCCGAAGATGATCTACGTCGAAGAGACACTAACCCAAGCTACATTTTCACTAATATGGAATTAGTAAAGAAAACACCCAAACTAAATGTCTAATCTAATAGAGGATGATGAAGTAGAAGTTTTGCTCACTTTAGAAATATTTTTCTCACTCATTTTCTTCACCTCCCAAAATGCAAGAGAGCTAGAGGAAGGAGATGAAGAAAAGAAACCAGGGAAATGTCAAGTGTAGAATGGGAACCATGGGTAAGTTAATATCATATACTAACTCATGTAGAGACTAAACCATGGTTAATCATAATGGTTGGGTTAATAAATATTTTAAGTAAAACAAAATTGGTGGACTTAGTCAATGATTCCACAAGCTTCAACCATGTGAGTAATTTCCAACCAATTTTAATTCAATTTAAATAAATAAAACCCCTCATTATGTTAAGCATAGTGTGAGTCTCATACACCCATGTAGCATATAGCAACAAGCATGACACAATAATATATATAACATATATAATAAGTGTACACACACAAATGAGAAAAAGAAATGCTTAAGTGAGCTAATATTAATTAATGTAAGTTAATATATCAAATATATCATTATACATTAAATTATTAAATCAACACTTGATTTAATAATCCGGCTATATCACATATAACCGACTAATATCATATGTATCAACTTATCGAATCAACACTTGATCCGATAACCCGGCTATATCACATATAACCGACCGATATGACATATCGTGAGAATAGAATACGGTATCACATACACGTATTAATCTCAGTCCCGCACATATCACATATGTGCTCGTACTTCGTTTCGCCTGAGCCAGGAAACCTCTGTGTAGGACTCTAAAGACTCGTCAATACGCCGGCAGTAGGTGGTGATCATATCAGTCACCCACAAGCCGCAAGCGGTCTGCTAAATATAACGGCCACCCGGGTATTGAGCGATTAGAAGATCAACAAGCAAGCCAGCTCATACTCCTGCGAATCCAATAAGTAACACTACCGTACAATCCGGTCTCTTCGTCTGATATGTCACATATCTCAGCCTGGGGTGGTAAAAGTCAGACCCCAATAGCCTAATAAGTCATGCCGATGTGAGGCTCATAACGGTTTGAGAAACTACTGATAACACTTACCAGTAGATCTCAGCAACCCTGGCCAGGGATTTCTTGTTATGGCCAATCAAGCATAGCGCAACATCAACCCCCAATACCGGGAGAGACGAAATCCCCTCCTATCGGTCATTGCCTCCATGTGACTCGGGACTGTACCCAAAAACCACTGTTTTGCACCATTTGTAACACCTTAGGATGTGTTTAGTGACTAATTATATGTTAATATATGTTTTTTTTAATAAAAAGTTTTCCAAATTGAATTTCAAATATTTTATCCTATTTAATGAGTATTTTATTAGAATTTTTCTAGGCTTGCACACACGTGTGCATGTAAACTAGGGTTAAAATGGGGTTGAACCATGATTAGCAACCATGGTGGTTTAAAACATGGGAATTAGGTTACTTGGGTTTTAATTAAGTTTAATTGGTTATTTTATTTAAGGGTAATTTTTTTTTAAAATTATTTGAATATGGTTGACTTGGAGGGAGAGAGAGAGAGAGAGAGAAATGGCAACATGGCAACTGCCATGCTTGCATTTAATGAAGAGAGAGAGAGAGGGGTTGACACCTTGTGTGCTATCATTTCTTTTGTTTTCTCTCATTTGTTCTCATTTTCTCTCTACTCTCACTCACACACACACACTTAACAACAGCAGCAGCACAAGCATCAGCAGCCCCAGCACAAGCAGCAGCAGCCCCAGCATTAGCAGCAGCAGCACAGGCAGCAACAGCAGCAGCTTCAGGCAGCACCCCAGCAGCAGCTCCTTCCCTTCTCCTTCTTCTCCTTCTCCTTGCTTGTAGGATTCCTAGGGGGTATAATCTCTAAACTCTTTCCTTATTCGCTTAGTTTGTGTAGTTTAGCTTCGATTAGCGATAATTATGCGTTTTTAGTGCTAAATATGGTGATTAGTGTGAACTTTGGTTAAGTGAGGTTAGTATTGGGTAGACTAACTTAATTAAGTGTTATTAGGGCCAAGTAAACCTAGGTAAACCCCAGATTGCACTAAAATACCCTAAGTTTTGAAATTGTGCAAAATTTAACCTTTTTAAGCAAAACTTAGCCTTTCTGTAATCTGCTTTAGATCTGGGTTGTTCAGGTAAAAATTGAGGATACTGGAGTATGTATACTAGGTCTAAACCACACCACCAGAGCATGAGCCCTAACCCAACACCCAGGCCGCCGGAATAATCCTTCTGGCCGCAAATTGCGGCCAGACTTGGGAGATAGGTCTTAGGGTTTGTTCTGTAGGTGTCTGCTACATTTCTAAGGTCTATGGTATATTCAATTTTGTAAGTTTTTAACCTGGATAGAATCTGGGACAGTATATCATTTTTCAAGTACGTTTAGTTCGCGCGATACGCGCGATACGTGAGTGGGTTCTGTGATCCAGCGTGTCGCGACGTGTCGGGTTAGTTTTAGACGCGTATACACACATTTCAGCGTATCGTACACACGCGCGTTAATTCGCGACGCGAGTTTCTCGTTTTGATTCGATATCACGTTTTGCGAGATATTTTCTTATATATGGAATCTTTGTGTAAATTCCAGGTTCGCAGGCAGGTACGTCGGACACCGCTAAGAAAGGGAAGCAAGTGGTCGGCTATGTGTAGCACGCGACCAGGTGAGTAGATTTAACATCTACGGGGAAATCTCCCATATGGCGTTAAGCGTAAGGGAATTATAGGATATTTTAGATTGCATGTGTTCGTATATATTCATATATATACTATAGTAACATACCATCTCCTATTGCATATAGAATTAGTAATATAGAATACTGCACTATCACTAACGGTTCAAGCTGAACGTACACTATTTTTATATTACACTCACACCGTTAGTGATTGCCATGACACTTGCACTATAGGATTGCTACGCATTATACATATCGATTTGAGTGCCGCATCATTGCTGATTGTCATGACTTGTCGCATATTGACACATATATTGATATCTTCATACCCGTGCACATGCACACTGTATATGCATACCAGTGCACACATATATTGATATCTTCATACCTGCGCACATGCACACTGTATATTCATACCAGTGCACTCATATATTGATATCTTCATACCTGCGCACATGCACACTGTATATTCATACCAGTGCACACATAAATTGATATCTTCATACCTGCGCACATGCACACTGTATATTCATACCAGTGCACACATATATTGATATCTTCATACCTGCGCACATGCACACTGTATATTCATACCAGTGCACACATATATTGATATCTTCATACCTGCGCACATGCACACTGTATATTCATACTAGTGCACACATATATTGATATCTTCATATCTGCGCACATGCACACTGTATATTCATACCAGTGCACACATATATTGATATCTTCATACGTGCGCACATGCACACTGTATATTCATACCAGTGTACACATATATTGATATCTTCATACCTGCGCACATGCACACTGTATATTCATACCAGTGCACACATATATTGATATCTTCATACCTGCGCACATGGACACTATATATTCATACCAGTGCACACAAATAGTGATATCTTCATACTTGCATGGATTAGGGCATTGAGATATGTTGTTTCCATGATATTTCTGGATTTGGGAACCGTGGATATTTCAAAAGAGAATATGTAATTGTTTTAAAAACCCGGTTACCTTTGATATGATATTTCAGTGCGTCCACCATGAGTTTTCTCGGTTCCAGAGAGCTTGTGTGAGTATACCCGATTCGAGGAGCGGTAGGCACCGATTGCGGGTACATGGTGGACCCGGTACGGTACCCCGGGGCAAGAAGACTTGTATTGTTAGACGGTGAGCCCGGCGGAAGGACTACTACCTACCTGTGATTGGTTGGACCTGGCGGTTATCCGGTGGATACTGACCAGTGATGAGAGATGGATACGGGCCGATCCGTACTGCCGGGGCCGAGGGCCGATTCCGCAGACGGAGCCCGATACTTGAGGATTTGCGTGTCGATGCTAGACATGATGATTCATGATATTTTAGTGTGCTGATGCTAGGCACCCATGATTCTATGAGACTTACAGGATTTGGGCATATGGATGGACACCGATTATTTTCCACGTTGATATTCCGTGTAGATAATATTATTCCCATGCTCAGCATTCAGTATTTTATATCTCATCCTGTATCTATTGCACTTGATAGATTTCACATGCTATGCACGATTATTGCATACCCTGCTCATTCTATATAGATGTCATTAGATTTCACATGCTATGCACGATTATTGCATACCCTGCTCATTCTATATAGATGTCATTAGATTTCACATGCTATGCCCGATTATTGCATACCCTGCTTATCATTGAGAGATGTTGTTAGATCGTACTTGATGCATGATTACTGCTCATATAGTTCATCATATAGAAGTTATCTGTTGGTATAGATTAGAGTATCGCAGCACGTGCATACTCGCGATTACCTTTATATGTTATCTACTATTCACGAGTTGGCAACTCACCCCCGTTGTGCCACAGTGTTTGCAGGTTTCCCCTCGGAGCAGTCGCGACAGGCTGCTTTCGTACATCTTTTGACACAGATACCGTTGCAGTTGGCATACTAGCCCTTTTGCTGATAGGTGGGTTTTGTGCGGTATCTGTTTATTTTCCAGTTGTATACATCATTGTATCTAGTATTCTCTATCTACTACTTATGTATGGATTTAGAGACCAGTTGTGAGGACGATGTATATTATTTGGTTTCTGGTGTCGAGCTCATTGTGAGCCGACTTAACTTATGCAGTTCTTATCTTGTGTGATGTTTTCCACTTACTGCCCTTTTCTTCGCTACGGCGTCGTATATTGTTATCTTGGTGATTGTCTACTTGAGGTTTTCTTAACAGTGTAACAAATGTTTCTATTAAATGTTTAGACACTCTATACTTTTACTGGTTTGATTTCTGTGTTTCGGCTTACTTAGTCACGTTATGCCTGTAGACGTTACGTGGTTAAGTGCCGGTCACGGGCCAAACTTTGGGTCGTGACAAAATTGGTATTAGAGCGTAGGTTTTACCTTCGGAGTGTAGGATGACCCTGGTATGATTGAGTAGGTAGCTGCAGCAGAGTGGCGTAGCGTGCGTATGTTCCGCGGCATACTCACGACACGGTACTCCGCCTAAGCGACCTTAGGACTTATTGATCGAAATTCCTTCATGATTGTATACATTCTTGTGATTCGATTTCCGTATCCTTATCGAATCCTATTTTCCGTTTTAGCCATTATGCCGCCAAAGACTACGAGGGCGCAGAGAGCGGCCGCGAGGGCCGAGATTCAAGTTGACTCGTCCGAGACGAGGACTGATCCGGGTAGTACCCATGTTGTACCAGAGCAGACTGTTCCTCTTTCGACAGACCAGATGATGGGATCCGGTTTGCAGGAGATGCGCCAGATGATGGGATCCAGTATGCAGGAGATGCGCCAGATGATAGGATCGCTAGTTGAGACGCTTCGAGCGCAGCGACCAGAGGTAGCTCTACCCGTCACAGGGACCGTGATGGTACCTACCGTACAGGCAGTTGCCCCTGCAGCCACGGAGGTGATTACAGTATCGTTATCAGAGTTCATGAGGCTGAAGCCTCCGGTCTTCATAGGCACCGATGCAGCCAAGGACCCACAGTCTTTCATTGATAGGATGGCCCGGATATGCCGTTCGCTCAGATGCTCAGATGCGAGATGGGTAGAGTTCGCGGGCTTTCGCCTGGAAGGTCTTACGCAGAAATGGTGTGAATCGGTTGAGAAGGGCAGAGCAGCCGGTCTTCCTCCTATGACATGGACCGAGTTTGTGACGGTATTTCTAGCCCGTTTCCTTCCCCAGAGTGTCAGGGATGCCCGAGCACGCAGATTCGAGTCATTGCTCCAGACGCCAGAGATGACAGTGGTAGAGTACGACGTGCTATTTACCGAGCTATCAGTTTCTGCCCCATATCTAGTGGCGACTGAGGAGATGCGAGTCAAGAGATTTGTCCGAGGCTTGCTTACACCACTATTCCTTACGATCAGCACCCAGCATTGTGAGACATATGCAGCAGCTGTAGACGTAGCCCTATTGGTCGAGGAGCGCCTTGCAGAGGCTTCGGTAGTTCGAGGGCCGAAGAGGGTTCGTACTGATACAGCAGCACAGAGACATCCATTCGGACGCCGTGATAGACGTCGCACAGGTGGCAGAGACTCAGGGCAAGGTCAGATGTTTAGCTCATATCCCCAGGAGGGTCAGCAGTCATCACATGGATGCTTCGGATGTGGTAGTCCCCATCACCGCATCAGAGATTGTACCGAGATACGCCGGAGGGAGCCAACAGTACCGCATGTCACACTTCCACCTTCACCACCTCAGAGGGCGTTGCCTGTTGTACCTACTGTTGCTCCACGTCAGACTCATGCACAGAGAGGCCGTGGTCGCGGAGGGTTTGTTCCTAGAGGGCGAGGTGGCCGAGGCAGAGGATAGCCAGCTACCGGCAGAGTGCAGCTAGTTACTAGTAGGGGAACGCCAGTCGCAGGTGGAGGAAAGGCTCGGGTTTTCGCGTTGACGCATCAGGACGCGCAGGCGTCCAATACTGTGGTCTCAGGTACCCTATCAGTATGTTATGTTGACGCACACATGTTGTTTGACCCAGGATCCACGCACTCGTACGTTTCCACACACTTCGTGCCGAGTTTGGGTAGAGAGTCCGGTTTGCTTGACCAGCCGCTTGTTGTGACCACTCCTGTAGGAGAGTCGTTTGTTGCTAGGCACGTGTTCCGATCCTGTGTTGTCCGTATTGGCGAGAGAGAGCTGCCTGTCGACTTGATCCTTCTTGAGATGTTGGACTTCGACGTTCTTTTGGGCATGGATTAGTTAGCCACGTGCTATGCGTCTGTGGACTGCCGTGAGAAGACAGTTAGATTTTGTTTTCCCGGCGAGTCGGCTTTTATTGTGCAGGGGGGCCATGGTGCCGCCCCTCACATATTGATTTCTTCTCTTCGCGCTGGACAGCTGTTGAGGAAGGGATGTCGGGGATTTTTAGCCTATGTTTGCGATACTAGAGCTACAGATGTTCTGTTGGACCAGGTTCCGACTGTTTGTGAGTTCCCTGATATTTTCCCTGACGAGCTTCCTGGGCTACCGCCTGAGTGTGATATTTCTTTCTGTATTGATTTGATTCCCGACACGGGGCCTATTTCTATACCACCTTATCGGATGGCCCCGACGGAGCTTAGTGAGTTGAAGGGTCAGTTGCAAGATTTTCTAGATAAGGGACTTATTCGACCCAGTGTTTCTCCTTGGGGTGCTCCGGTCCTATTTGTCAAGAAGAAGGACGGCAGTTTGCGTTTGTGTATTGACTACCGCCAGCTGAACAGGGTTACCGTGCAGAACAGATATCCTTTGCCACGCATCGAAGACTTGTTCGACCAGCTTCAGGGGGCAGGATATTTTTCGAGGATCGACTTGCGATCAGGCTACCATCAGCTGCGGGTTCGACAGGAGGACATTCCGAAGACAGCTTTCCGCATGCGCTACGGCCATTATGAGTTTTTGGTGATGTCGTTCGGACTCACCAATGCACCAGCAGCATTCATGAACTTGATGAACCGTATTTTTCGGCTGTTTCTTGATCTGTTCATCATCGTATTCATTGACGATATATTGGTGTATTCCCGGAGCAGTGAGGAGCACGAGCAGCACCTGCGGATCACACTACAGACCTTGAGGGAGCACCAACTTTTCGCAAAGTTCTCCAAGTGTGCATTCTGGCTTGACAGCGTAGACTTCTTGGTCCACGTGATTACACGGGATGGTATATGTGTAGACCCGAGGAAGATCGAGACCGTTCAGCGTTAGCCCAGACCCACATCAGTTACGGAGATTCGCAGCTTTCTAGGGCTGGCCGGCTACTACAGGCGATTTGTACAGGATTTCTCCCGTATTGCTGCACCTTTGATCGGATTGACCCGGAAGGGAGTTCCTTTCGATTGGACGGAGGAGTGCGAGCATAGCTTTCAGCAGCTACGGACTTGTTTGACTACGGCACCAGTGTTATCATCCTTCAGGATCAGGAGGATTTGTGGTCTATTGTGACGCTTCATAAGTGGGGCTAGGGTGCGTATTGATGCAGCATGACAGGGTGATCGCGTATGCTTCGCGGAAGTTGAAGAGACATGAACAGAACTACCCCACTCACGATTTGGAGATGGCCGCAGTGGTCTTTGCACTTAAGATCTGGTGACATTATCTATACGGCGAGTCATGCCAAATATTCACTGATCACAAGAGCTTAAAGTATATATTTCAGCAGCGAGACCTGAATCTCCGACAGCGCCGTTTGATGGAGCTAGTGAAGGACTACGATTGTGAGATCTTGTATCACCCGGGCAAGGCAAATGTAGTGGCAGATGCATTGAGCATGAGGCCCGGGGGCAGTCTATCTTGTTTGAGCACGGTGCAGAGGCAGTCGTCGGCAGATTGGCAGATATTATGCGACAGCCGAGTGCAGTTCGAGTTCATGCCGATAGGGGGATAGCTTGCGCATGTTCGTGCACACCCACAGTTTCTTGACCATATACATGAGGCACAGCACAGTGATGACCGATGTTCAGAGATCATGGCGCAGATTGGACAGGGCAGATTTTCCGAGTTCATGATCGATGATCAGGGGATACTGCGATTTGGGACTAGACTGTGCGTACCAGATGCTGAGGGACTGCAACGTGAGATTCTTGAGGAGCCGCATCGATCGGTGTACAATGTTCATCCGGGTTCTACCAAGATGTACCATAATATGAGAGATGTTTACTGGTGGGACGGAATGAAGAGGGACATCGCAGATTTCGTGTCGAGATGCCTGACTTGTCAGCAAGTTAAGGCCGAGCACCAGAGGCCAGCGGGTGAGCTACAGCCGTTACCCATTCCGGGGTGGAAATGGGAACAGATTTCGATGGATTTCGTTGTGGGTCTACCCAGGACTAGGTGAAGGTATGACTCCATTTGGGTGATCGTGGATCGTTTGATGAAAGCGGCTCACTTCCTGCCAGTGAAGACGACTTTCGGATTTGCTCAGTATGCCTAGATATACATCGATGAGATTGTACGACTGCATGGAGTCCCAACGTGTATCGTGTCCGACCGAGGCACCCAGTTTACCAGCCGACTATGGCAGAGGCTTCAGGAGGCTTTGGGCACCCGCTTGAGTTTCAGCACAGCATTTCATCCGCAGACCGACGACCAGTCGGAGCGGACTATTCAGACTCTCGAGGACATGCTCCGAGCATGCGTTTTAGATTTTGGTGGTAGCTGGGATCATCATTTACCCTTGGTGGAGTTCTCCTACAACAATAGTTTCCAAGATACTATTCAGATGGCACCTTTCAAGGCTTTGTATGGGAGGAGATGTAGATCGCCCGTCTGTTGGACAGAGCTCAGTGAGAGTAGTATTTTAGGGCCACAGATCATACAGGAGACGACCGAGAAGATACAGCTGATTCGAGACAGGATGAGGACAACTCAGAGCAGGCAGAGATCGTATGCTGACAGGCGCCGCTGCAGATTAGAGTTCGCAGTTGGAGATCACGTTTTTTTGAGGGTCTCTCCGATGAAGGGAGTGATGAGGTTTGGACGGAAGGGGAAGCTTAGCCCCAGATTCATAAGCCCCTTCGAGATCCTCGAGCGTGTGGGCGCAGTAGCATATCGCTTGGCTCTTCCACCCGACTTCCTAGATGTTCACCCCGTATTTCACGTGTCGATGCTTCGCAGATACCTACATGACCCTTCGCACATGATTCAACATCAGATCGTTCAGCTCGAGCGCGATCTTTCGTTCACCGAGCAGCCAGTCGTGATATTGGACCGGCAGGTGAAGAAACTTAGATCGAAGATCTTGCCATCAGTGAAGGTGCTTTGGTGTTAGTGTATATGCCCTAGAGGCCATTACTGTATCATACTAGTATGTATATTACTTGATGGAAGCTTGGAATATTCACAGTTGTATAGACAATCTTGCTCAATATACTAGTATGCTACTTGGTTTGTCTCTGCTTTAATATGTACATATGTGTTTCTTTTATATCACCTATACGCATTAGTAGAGCCCTTAGGATCTTTGCTTGATTTCCGGCGTTGTGATGGCGATCACACTCATGGGGGCTGGGTAATCCACAAGCACATCCTTATACACGTCCCTAGTCGTGGGATTATCAAGACAGGGCATCGATCCTCCAGAGTAGACTAGCGTATGCGCTTCTCATCCCAGCATGGGAGACGGTCTGTCCCACAGCCGTCAGCACGTTGTACTTGAGATAGTATGCGGGTGCTCGTTAGGTTACGAGTACACTGGACAGGACTCGTCGGGAACCGATGGTTGGTATTATACCTATCGTCGGTTATCAGTTCCCAGGTGACATGAGTACAGCTTAGTCCGCTGACTTGACACTGTCACTTCGCCTCGAGTGTGTTCCCACTGTTCTTTGATTACTACCCTATCACGGCTCTACTGAGTCGTGCAAATAGGTAGTAGTTGGGTGCAGTCCCGAAGCACTTGGAGGCAGTGACGGTTAGACAGGATTCGTCTCTCCCGGTATTGGGGGTTGACATCGCGCTGTGTCTAGGAGAGCCATTACACGAGTAGTCCCTGGCCAGGGCAAGCGAGATATACTGGTAGGTTTCCAGTGTTATCTCAAGGTGTAATGGGCTTCACTCCGACACGACTTGTACCGCTATTAGGGGACTGACGTTTACCGCCCCCCTAGGCCCGCCATGCGATGTATCAGACGAACAGACCGGACTGTACGGAGATTGTCACATGCAGGCTCAGTAGGAGTTCGGATGGGTTCACCTCATTGGCCTTCTTATCGACATCTACCTGGGGACCGTTACGTACAGCTAGTGCCGCTTGCGGTCTGTGGTTAAACCCACTGCCAGCGTAGTGTCGAGTCTTTAGAGTCCCACACAGAGAGTTTCCCTGCACTGAGCGAAACGTGTAGAGGCCGTATGGTTTTACGGCAGGGCTGCGATCACTTACGTACACTTGTGTGCGTGTGGTGTTCGGGCAGGCAGTACTAGTGGGCTTTGGTTTAAGCCGGATCCTAGTATTGCACGGATGGATTTGTTTTGTCTTCTGTGCATCCGCATTCTACGGAATGCGGATGCAGGTGTGTATGCACAGTTTTCCGGAGCGATGAAGGAGGAGGTGCCTCATCAGGGTTTTGGCAGTTGGTTCGACCAAAACCGTTATGTGGCAGGCTCATTAGGGTTTTGACAGTTCGTTTGGTCAAAACCATTATGAGCTGCGGACATCATTTGCTAATCCTTTGGGTGATAATTTTATGATGGCTAATTGCATTGACCATTTGACCCCGTTGACCTCTCTTGACTTTGTTGACCGGTTGACCGTGTTGACCATTGACTTTCAAGAGGGATCTACACTCTTCTTTTCTTTTTCTTTTTCTTTTGGATTATGATAATGGTCATTTCAATGTAGCCATCACCTTTATCTTGATAGGATTTGTAATGATGGTTTTAGTGCATTATTGGAACCATGGTTAATTTCTTTAGTTCACAATTTCTTTCTCATTCTCTCTCTTGCCTTTTCATATGAGAAGAAAAGGAAATGAACCATGGTTGCTAGCTCCTCTTTCTTCTTCCTCCTCTTGATTCATCTTTTGATCTCATGTGTTGAGAGATAAAGATCCCACAAAGACAAAACCATCCCTTTATCACTTCTACACAACCTAGGGCTTTTAGATTAGCAATCTCTTTGCCCTAGTTACCTCGGCTCGAGGTGGAGCTCGGTGTACATCTCTCGGGTGGATCGTCTTCGACTCAAGGAAGCCGCGGAGGTGACCAAAGTTCGGATCAACCCTCGGAGCAAGAAAGGAGAAGAACAACAACAAGAGAAGGAGATCAAGTTGAGGTATAACCCCTAACCGAGTAGATAAATCTCTAGTTAGGATGCTAGTATGTTGTTTAGTAAAGATCCGGCTTTTACGGTCCATGTTACCATGCTTAAGAAAATTTTTGTTTTACCGTTTCCGCCACCCCGAAAGTACCGGGAGAGGTAACGTGAACCTAACAGTGGTATCAGAGCTAAACTAAACACACCCTAGCATGTTAGCAAGGTATTTAGAATATCGACCGAACGAAAAAACCGAAAAACACCCCGGAAACCCTGAGTTTCTGCCGATTTTTTTTTTGCTCAAAAGATAATAAATCATGTCTTAAAAATCGGCTCAGGCTTTTCTTAGAACAGGCAAGAAAAATGATCGCACAAGTCGACCAACTCACCGCGGTTCCGCGGCAGAAGCTTGCTTCTGCCGCGGAACCGCGGCCGAGTTGACTCGGCCGTGGATCATTTTTGTTGCAGTTTGTTTCTGGTGAGTTTTTGGGGGTTTTGGTATATGACTTTTCTGCCCAGATTTTCCAGAAAGCAAAATTTGTTTTTGGGGCTCAAAAATCCGTATTTTTGGTCGATGTTCTGTAGACTTTGGCTAATGGTTATATCTGTAATGTTATATGTGTATTGAACGTCTACTAATCGCTATACGTCGATCAATGGGGGTTATACATATCTATGATCTGTAATGCTGGTGGTTTGTGTATATGAACTCGTTGGATTGTCGCGGATGAATAGCCGGGTTGGATGTGAGATGAGAGTTTCTTTTTCTTTCATTCATGTAATAAATTTGTAAATTGATGTAATATTATTTATATGGCCGCACAACCGGGTCAGGGTTGTAGCCGTCATTGTATAATTCTTTTTACTGTTTTTGCTCCTAGGATAGACCCATGGAGGGGGTGCACAAACTACCGGGTATCTCGAAGTGCCGAGTGGCCTACTCATGGCGTTGAGGGAAGTTGCTTCGCTTCGGGTACTTGGCGGGTAGTTTGCCGCACCCGTAAGGGTCTTGGGTGGGGTATTGGCTATTCATCGCGACCGTGTAATCCGCTTTTCGTTGCAGGCTCGAACGAATCGCGGGTTCCTAGTATATCCAAAGTGTTCATCTGTGATCTGGATTGGCTATCATTGCTATATATCTATATATAATAACTATTTAGGTGTTGCTTATGTTTTACAGCCGCGCTAGCCCAGCCCCCGCTCTGTCGTTAGTTAAGTAACCTAACGGGTGATGACGGGGCCTCGTGGCGAATGCGAATGGCATAAGCGTACGTCATATTTTGGTTGTTTTCTGCAATGGTAGGATTTAATTGATGGGACGCATTAAAATAACTAATGCAAGAAAATAAACCTAAAAGACGTTGTTGGAACAATTTTTCAAAAGCTGTTATTACAAGGACGTTCACTTTTTGTTTTGCATCGAGGTATTCGGTTATGAATGCCCAGCACCTCATTCGACGAGGCAAGGGCCGAGATCCCCTCATCGGGAGTGACCCCTTGGACAAAAAGTTTGCGTCAGGGTGATAACTTCACTATAGTCGATTATTCTTGCTTTGCATCGAGGTATTCAGTTTGGAATATCCTGCACCTCATTCGACGAGGAAAGAGCCGAGATCCCTTCACAGGGAGTGACCTCTTTAACAAAAGTTTTCGCCACTATATTTTCAAAAGGCAATCACGTTCCTTCAACGATATCAAGTTCATTACGTTAACGGGTTTTTCGCCAAAAATCCAGCCGTAGCCCTCCGTCGTTTCGGATTAATATTATTTAGTATTCGTGCTGCGTTTGTTGACCTAGTCAAGGCGTAGTGAACGGTAGCTGAATGATATTATTCTGTGGATTGCAAATGTGACTGGTTAGGACAGTCGTGCGGCCTTGTTGACCTAGTCAAGGGCACGTATGGGTGGGTCTAATGCAGTCAGGATAATGACGGGTAGAACTTGACTAACAGTTTGTGGCTTGTTGACCTAGTCAAGGTCATAAACCGTTAGGGGCAAAAACCACATCGGGAGTTTCAAAAGTACTGAAACTTGCTAGTGTTGCATACCATTTGGAGTGTGATGATTCTGATAGGATTCCTTCAGTTTTGTCACGTGATGATATTTGGATCCCGATCCTACTGTGAGTATATGCTACTCCTCAGGAACTTTCTCACTTAACGATCAATGCTATAAACCAAGTAGGTGTCTAGAAAGGTGTTAGCGGGGCTACGCCCATAGGGAAAAGAGGTTACTTAATTAAGGAACTTCGCGAAAGCATTGGAAAACCTCCCTCGAAGTACCGACACTGGCCTGGCCGAACGGTTAAGCAAGTATTGTACGGTGAGATTAATCCTGACTAATTCTTCCTTTATGGTTTGAGGAGGGATTCGAGAGACAGTGGGAGCCATCTTGTTTAGATAAATTAAAAACCAATCTAAACTTGCAAGAGCGCACGCTGAGTGTTTCTTTTCTCTCTCTCCAGGTAGCAACCATTTCACGCCCTAATCAAGATAATAAAATGTATCGCTTGACCGATCCGAATTCTTATTTGGGGCTGGAGAACGTTGGTTCAGCTCTAACTTGTGACAACAGTCATAAGTATGAGCAAGGGAAAGGGGATTGTATGGATTCCCAGGATACCCAGTTGAAGAAGAAGCATGGTTTTGCATCTACTTCAGGTGTTCTTGTAATTGAGAACTGTTTTACGGTCAGCCCTACCTCCTGGGTGCTTGATACCGGATCAGGATCTCATATCTGTAATTTATTGCAGGGACTGAGAAAAAGTAGGAAAGTTGCACCGGGTGATATGTCGCTCAGAGTAGCGAACGGAGCACAAGTTAATGCGGCAGCCGTCGGTGAATATCACCTAGTATTGCCAAATGGCAAGACTATGATTTTGAACGATTGCTACTATGTACCCTCCATGGTTTGCAACATCATATCAGTTTCTTTACTCGATAAAGATGGATATAACTTTGTTCTTGATAGAAATATCATGAACATTTACCTTCATAAGGTGCTGGTTGCAGAGGGTGCACTGTGTAATGGTATCTACGTTCTAAATCAGAATACAATTCTCAATATACAAAACACACGCAAGAGGAAGAATTCAGATACGAATGAATCCTACTTGTGGCATTGTAGACTTGGTCATATCGGAGAGAAAAGATTGAGTAAGTTGCATAAAGATGGACTCTTGAATGCGGTCGAGTTTTCATCTTATGAAACTTGTCAGTCCTGTCTCAAAAGGAAGATGACCAAATCTCCGTTCACCGGACATGGAGAAAGAGCAGCAGAGCTCTTGGGACTCATACACAGTGATGTATGTGGTCCGATGTCTACACATGCAAGGGGTGGGTTCTCGTACTTCATCACATTCACTGACGATCTCTCTAGATTCGGATATGTGTATCTGATGAACCACAAATCTGAAGCTTTTGAGAAATTCAAGGAATTCAGAAACGAAGTAGAGAACCAGACTGGCAAAAGTATCAAGATCCTCCGGTCTGATAGAGGAGGGGAGTACTTAAGCACGGAATTCCTAGATTACTTAAAAGAGAATGGTATTCTCTCTCAGCTTACTCCTCCTTATACACCACAGCACAACGGTGTATCGGAGAGGAGGAATCGTACCCTTCTGGATATGGTTCGTTCCATGATAAGTAATGCCGAGTTGCCTCATTCATTTTGGGGACATGCGCTATTGACAGCAGCATATCTATTGAATGATGTTCCGTCTAAATCAGTGCCTAAGACTCCATTCGAGATATGGAATGGAAAAAGGCCATATGTAACACCCGAGCCCAATACTACTATTTCTTGTTACTGTTTGAGCATTAGGTAGTACTCATTTCATTTATCTTGCTTGTTTGGGTTTTACTGTAAAATTTTATCTGGAAAAGTCATTTCTGCACATAAAAAATTTTAGCATCTAAAATGAAATTAAAAATATCTATCTTGGCCTACTCGACACCCCTAGCCTTGTGCTAGCATCCGTGCTTCGAGTTCTCGTCCCGTTCAGTGAAACGGGCGAGTTTGGACGGCTACGCGCGCGTACAGGTGTCCGTCTTGGGGGTATACTTTTTAATCATAAAACACCTCATTTTAAAATTTGGAACCCGCTTAAAATCCTATTATTTAAATTTCAAATTTTTGGACCCAACCCGGGCGCGATTTGGAAATATTTCATTTAGCGCCAAAATCCCAAATTAATATAATATTCAAAACCATATAATATTTCGTTTATATATTTATTCTTACGGTTAATTAATCTTCTAAATCCCTTAAATATTCCTCTTTTTAACCTTTGCAAATCTTTCTGGCCAATCAGCGTGGGCTTAAACCCCGTGGGCCCCTCTTCATTTTCCTTCTCTGTCTCTTTCTCTCTCTCCCTCGTATCTCTTTCTCTCTCTCTCTAGCTTTCTCTATCTCTCTCTCTCTAACTCTCTCTCTCTCTCCCCCCTATATATAAGTTTCCCCTCACCTTTATTTTTTCACGAGAACAGTAACCATCGCGAGAAACCCAGCGCACCTTGAACCCTAGCCGCCTTCACCGTCGCCGCCGCAGCCCCGACGCCGGCGTCCACGTCACCGTCGCCCTCGCCTCCGCCTCCTCTTTCCAACCTCAACATCTTCTTCCTTCTCCCCCTGTGTTCCCTGTGCAGCCGCAACCCCTGCAGAGTTCGCTGCAGCCGCCTGCTCGCCGGCGGCCCTCGTTGTCGCCATCCGCGCCATCACCGGCGCCCTCCTCATCACCTGCGCACTCCAGCACCCCGACCACCTCCTCTCCCTCTCCGTTTTCCTTTCCTGCGCCGAAGTTCCATACCCGAGCCATAACCCTAACGGCTGCAACCTCCTCGCCGGCGCCTCACCGCCGTCGACCTCATCGCCGTCACACCCTCTGCAACCCCAGTAAGCTTTCTCTCCTCTTCCTCCTTCATTTTCCCCCTCCGGTTTATCCTTGGCTGTGCATTGAATCTCTGGTTTTTGTAGTCGCTGTTCGCCGGAATCCGGCCGTGCCGGTGGCGTGTCCCGACGATCCAGCGAAGTACCCTGACCCGTGAGGTCCCTTGGTTCGTTGTTTGGGTTCAATCCGTGAACCGTGCGTCCGTCGCGTGTTTCCCCGCCGACGTTACGTTCCGTTTTTCCCGGTTCGCGACCCGTCGAGGCAAGTATCCCTTGCTACATGCTATACTATATATTTATATATGTTTTGACACATTAAACCTGCAAACCTTAACTTGGTATAGTCGTTT
The DNA here is from genome assembly GCA_030015575.1 of Agapanthus africanus. NCBI lineage: Eukaryota > Viridiplantae > Streptophyta > Magnoliopsida > Asparagales > Amaryllidaceae > Agapanthus > Agapanthus africanus. The sequence continues at coordinate 116,418,622 of CM057346.1, read as the reverse complement.
CTCATTTGGTTGCAATATGACATTATATCATTTTACCGTTAACATAAAATTTACAGTTTGCCAATTTAACCCTTATAACCAAGTTTACCTGTTAATCACATTTTACTGTTTAGTAGATGGTAGTACTTACCCATGTAGTTCTATTACATTCGGACATTCGTATTTAAAGGCTTGATATAACTGTATTGCATCAATATCTAAACTATTGCACCGCTAAAGGTGCTCAAACCTGTTAATATAGTAAAACGGCTGCACCGTATTACTGCACTCTTGAGATTGAATGAAACATGCTTATTATTTAGCTCATTGCTCATTCCATGTTGTTACATACTCTGTTCGATTGTATATCTGTTTGTGAGCACACCCACGATATTGTTACATCTTGACTTGACATTGCTACACACGTATTTATATGATACACCTGACATGGTACCGTTTGCTGTTGACTTGACCCGATGTACCATGACCCAACCTGTTACCTGATCTTGTGTCTAATGCCAACAAACATGTCCTGTAGTCCTCATGGACCGTTCCTGTTGTCTATCCAGACAAACCTGCTCTTACCTGATCCTGTGTTGGCATTAGTTCTTAATTACTGAATACCTTACTTGACTTGCACATATAACTTGGGGGTATGGGGAAATCAAAGGTGAAACCTGACTTGTAACTCGACAGTTCACTACCTGTCCTGAGTGTACACATTCCTTTTTTGTGCCTAGCGGCATGTCTCGGTTTAAGCCGAGAATATTGTGGCCGTGGTCCCGGGTATGTACGGGATACTATCGAGTGTACACATTCCTGTTTTGTGCCTAGCGGCATGTCTCGGCTGCAGCCGAGAATATAGTGGCCGTGGTCCCGGGTATGTACGGGATACTATTGAGTTACATCGACGATTCATCAATTGATTTCAAAGACTTTAGACTAGAAAACCTGATAGAACCGTTCAGTTACCCACTGCACACTACCCTGCACTGCTTGTTTCACATTATTGCTTTATCCATGTTTATTTTGCATTGCCTGTTACATTGTTCATATTATATTACTGGTTGACATGACGCGCTGACGTCTGGGTTTTGCATGGCCCAGATTCCGTACCACTGTCGCAGTCCGAGCAGGAGTACTTCAGCCAGCAGGCTGAGTTGTGAGTCCAGTAGTGGTTAGTTTTATTTCCTGCATTTATTTCCAGATGTGAGCCCGCATTATGGGACATACTTTTTAGTATTGTATTGGATCATTTGCTTCCGCATCTATTTATCATTGACTCTTGTTATTCTGGATTATGGACATGTTTTTAGATAGTTTTGTCTTGTTCTTGATATCTCTACAGCCGTAATGTGACTGTGGACGGATACTTCCAACCAACAGGTAGCATGGTTGGCTATGTCACGTGCCCATTCTAACGTACTCTGGGAAGCGGGGCGTGACACCATATCTTAAAAGATTTAAGATATGGGGTTGTCCGGCTTATGTTAAAACGCATAAACCGGATAAACTAGAGGCACGGTCAGTTTTATGTAAGTTTGTGGGATATCCAAAGAATGGTTATGGATATCTATTCTACCACACCGAGGAACATAAGGTGTTTGTTGCTCAGCATGCCGTTTTCTTAGAAACGGAGTTTCTTGCAAAAGAAATTAGTGGGAGCACGGTAGAATTGGAAGAAATTCAGCGACCACAAACTGAAACTGAAAATTTGACAGAACCTCAGGCTTCAATAACCCCAGACGAACCTCAGCCACTCCGCAGATCTGGTAGGATTTCTCGTCCGCCCGAGAGATACTACGGTTTTCTCATTGACGGGGATCGAGAGGATTGCATCTTGGAAGAAGATGACCCAACCAGTTTCAGGCAGGCCATTATTAGTAGGGACTATGATAAGTGGCAGGAAGCAATGCAATCCGAAATGGAGTCCATGTACGCCAATAAAGTGTGGACCTTGGATATTGCTCCACCTGGGGTAAAACCCATTGGATGCAAATGGATCTACAAAAGGAAACTTGGTGTAGATGGGCAGGTGGAAACCTATAAGGCTAGACTCGTTGCAAAAGGTTTTCGTCAAAGACCTGGTTTGGACTATGACGAAACTTTTTCTCCGGTGGCTATGCTCAAATCCATTCGGATCTTACTTGCCATTGCTGCCTTCCATGACTATGAAATCTGGCAGATAGATGTTAAAACGGCTTTCCTAAATGGTTGTTTGGAAGAGTGCGTTTACATGGATCAACCAGAAGGTTTCGTAGACAGTGGGAGCAGCGGGAAGGTGTGCAAGTTGCTTAAATCCATTTATGGATTAAAGCAGGCATCGCGGAGCTGGAACATCTGTTTTGATGAGGCAATCAAGGAATTTGATTTCATCAAGAACGAAGATGAACCCTGTGTTTATAAGAAGATTATAGGACGAACTGTCGTATTCCTAGTCTTGTACGTGGACGACATTCTTTTGATAGGAAATGACATTCCTATGCTACAATCGGTCAAGCTATTTTTGTCACAAAGGTTCTCCATGAAGGACCTGGGTGATGCCTCGTACATTCTGGGGATCAAGATCTATAGAGATAGATCCAAGAGACTACTGGGACTTTCGCAGTCCAGGTACATAGAGACCGTACTAAAGAGATTTAGTATGGAGGGTTCCAAGCGCGGTAACATACCCGCCTTGCACGGAATTACCCTCTCCAAGAAGATGTCTCCTAAGACTGACGAGGAGAGGGTTCGCATGAGCACTATACCCTACGCTTCGGCGGTAGGATCTATAATGTATGCGATGCTATGTACAAGACCAGATGTAGCTTACGCGCTGAGCACGGTAAGCCGGTATCAGTCAGATCCAGGTGAGGACCACTGGACAGCAGTGAAGAACATTCTCAAGTACCTGAGAAGGACTAAGGAGATGTTCCTGGTTTACGGTAATGGAGAACTTAGGGTCGAGTCCTTTACCGATTCAAGCTTCCAGAGTGACAAAGATGACAGCAAGTCTGTCTCGGGTTTTGTATTTACCCTCAACGGAGGGGCGGTATGTTGGAGGAGTTCCAAACAGGATACCGTCGCAGACTCGACGATGGAGGCTGAATACATTGCTGCAAGCGATGCCGCAAAAGAGGCGGTCTGGATGAAGAAGTTCATTAGTGAACTTCAGGTGGTTCCGTCCATTGTTGACCCAATACCTTTGTATTGCGATAACAATGGGGTTATAGCTTTAGCGAACGAACCAAGGTCCCATCAGAAATCCAGGCACATCTTAAGGCGGTATCACCTGATCAAGGAGATCATTGATCGCCAGGAGATCGAGGTGCGGAGAGTGGACACAAAAGACAACACGGCGGATCCATTCACGAAGGCCTTACCCCAGACTCAGTTCGAGCAGCTGATCGAGATGATAGGTCTTCGATACGCCAGTACATGGCCTTAGTGCAAGTGGGAGATTGTTAGTGTATATGCCCTAGAGGCCATTACTGTATCATACCAGTATGTATATTACTTGATGGAAGATTGGGATATTCACAGTTGTATAGACAATCTTGCTCAATATAGTAGTATGCTACTTGGTTTGTCTCTTCTTTAATGTGTACATGTGTGTTTCTTTTATATCACCTATACGCATTAGTAGAGCCCTTAGGATCTTTGCTTGATTACCGGCGTTGTGATGGCGATCACACTCATGGGGGCTGGGTAATCCACAAGCACATCCTTATACACATCCCTAGTTATGGGATTATCGAGACAGGGCATCGATACTCCAGAGTAGACTAGCGTATGCGCTTCTCATCCCAGCACGGGAGACGGTCTGTCCCACAGCCGTCAACACGTCGTACTTGAGATAGTATGCGGGTGCTCGTTAGGTTACGAGTACACTGGACAGGACTCGTCGGGAACCGATGGTTGGTATTATACCTATCGTCGGTTATCAGTTCCCAGGTGACATGAGTACAGCTTAGTCCGCTGACTTGACACTGTCACTTCGCCTCGAGTGTGTTCCCACTGTTCTTTGATTACTACCCTATCACGGCTCTACTGAGTCGTGCAAATAGGTAGTAGTTGGGTGCAGTCCCGAAGCACTTGGAGGCAGTGACGGTTAGACAGGATTCGTCTCTCCCGGTATTGGGGGTTGACATCGCGTTTTGTCTAGGAGAGCCATTACACGAGTAGTCCCTGACCAGGGCAAGCGAGATATACTGGTAGGTTTCCATTGTTATCTCAGGGTGTAATGGGCTTCACTCCGACACGACTTGTACCGCTATTAGGGGACTGACGTTTACCGCCCCCCTAGGCCCGCCATGCGATGTATCAGACGAACAGACCGGACTGTACGGAGATTGTCATATACAGGCTCAGTAGGAGTTCGGATGGGTTCACCTCATCGGCCTTCTTATCGACATCTACCTGGGGACCGTTACGTACAGCTAGTGCCGCTTGCGGTCTGTGGTTAAACCCACTGCTAGCATAGTGTCGAGTCTTTAGAGTCCCACACAGAGAGTTTCCCTGCACTGAGCGAAACGTGTAGAGGCCGTATGGTTTTACGGCAGGGCTGCGATCACTTACGTACACTTGTGTGCGTGTGGTGTTCGGGCAGGCAGTACTAGTGGGCTTTGGTTTAAGCCGGATCCTAGTATTGCATGGATGGATTTGTTTTGTCTTCTGTGCATCCGCATTCTACGGAATGCGGATGCAGGTGTGTATGCACAGTTTTCCGGAGCGATGAAGGAGGAGGTGCCTCATCAGGGTTTTGGCGGTTGGTTCGACCAAAACCGTTATGTGGCAGGCTCATTAGGGTTTTGACAGTTCGTTTGGTCAAAACCATTATGAGCCGCAGACATCATTTGCTAATCCTTTTGGTGATAATTTTATGATGGCTAATTGCATTGACCATTTGACCCCGTTGACCTCTCTTGACTTTGTTGACCGGTTGACCGTGTTGACCATTGACTTTCAAGAGGGATCTGCACTCTTCTTTTCTTTTTCTTTTTCTTTTGGATTATGATAATGGTCATTTCAATGTAGCCATCACCTTTATCTTGATAGGATTTGTAATGATGGTTTTAGTGCATTATTGGAACCATGGTTAATTTCTTTAGTTCACAATTTCTTTCTCATTCTCTCTCTTGCCTTTTCATGTGAGAAGAAAAGGAAATGAACCATGGTTGCTAGCTCCTCCTTCTTCTTCCTCCTCTTAATTCATCTTTTGATCTCATGTGTTGAGAGATAAAGATCCCACAAAGACAAAACCATCCCTTTATCACTTCTACACAACCTAGGGCTTCTAGATTAGCAATCTCTTTGCCCTAGTTACCTCGGCTCGAGGTGGAGCTCGGTGTACATCTCTCGGGTGGATCGTCTTCGACTCAAGGAAGCCGCGGAGGTGACCAAAGTTTGGATCAACCCTCGGAGCAAGAAAGGAGAAGAACAACAAGAAGAGAAGGAGATCAAGTTGAGGTATAACCCCTAACCAAGTAGATAAATCTCTAGTTAGGATGCTAGTATGTTGTTTAGTAAAGATCTGGCTTTTACGGTCCATGTTACCATGCTTAAGAAAATTTTTGTTTTACCGTTTCCGCCACCCCGAAAGTACCGGGAGAGGTAACGTAGACCTAACATTTGGCGCAGCCCGAATGGTGAAGAGATCACTTGGGAGGCTGAGGGAGAGATGCGGAAGAAGTTCCCTCATCTCTTTGAAGGTATGCGTAGCTTTATATTTTAAATTCGGGGACGAATTTCTTTAAGGGGGGAGATTTTAACACCTTAGGATGTGTTTGGTGGCTAATTATATGTTAATATATGTTTTTTTAATAAAAAGTTTACCAAATTGAGTTTCAAATATTTTAACCTATTTAATGAGTATTTTATTAGAATTTTTCTAGGCTTTCACACACTTGTGCATGTAAACTAGGGTTAAAATGGGGTTGAACCATGATTAGCAACCATGGTGGTTTAAAACATGAGAATTATGTTACTTGGGTTTTAATTAAGTTTAATTGGTTATTTTATTTAACGGTAGTTTTTTTTAAATTATTTGAATATGGTTGACTTGGAGGGGGAGAGAGAGAGAGAGAGAGAGAGAGAGAGAGAAATGGCATCATAGCAAGTGCCTTGCTTGCATTTAATGAAGAGAGAGAGAGAGTGGTTGACACCTTGTATGCTATCATTTCTTTTGTTTTCTCTCATTTGTTCTCATTTTCTCTCTACTCTCACTCACACACACACACACACACACACACACTTAACAACAGCAGCAGCACAAGCATCAGCAGCCACAGCACAAGCAGCAGCAGCCCCAGCATCAGTAGCAGCAGCACAGGCAGCAACAGCAGCAGCTCCAGGCAGCAACAGCAGCAGCTTCAGACAGCAGCAGCAGCACCCCAGCAGCAGCTCCTTCCCTTCTTCTTCTTCTCCTTCTCCTTGCTTGTAGGATTCCTAGGGGGTATAATCTCTAAACTCTTTCCATGTTCGCTTAGTTTGTGTAGTTTAGCTTCGATTAGCGATAATTATGCGTTTTTAGTGCTAAATATGGTGATTAGTATGAACTTTGATTAAGTGAGGTTAGTATTGGGTAGACTAACTTAATTAAGTGTTATTAGGGCCAAGTAAACCTAGGTAAACCCCAGATTGCACTAAAATACCCTAAGTTTTCAAATTGTGCAAAATTTAACCTTTTTAAGCAAAACTTAGCCTTTCTGTAATCTGCTTTAGATCTGGGTTGTTCAGGTAAAAATTGAGGAGACTGGAGTATGTATACTAGGTCTAGACCACACCACCAGAGCACAAGCATCTGACCCCACAACCAGGCCGCCGGAATAATCCTTCTGACCGCAAATTGCGGCCAGACTTGGGAGATAGGTCTTAAGGTTTGTTCTGTAGGTGTCTGCTACATTTCTAAGGTCTATGGTATATGCAATTTTGTAAGTTTTTAACCTGGATAGAATCTGGGACAGTATATCGTTTTTCAAGTACGTTTAGTTCGCGCGATACGCGCGATACGTGAGTGGGTTCTGGGATCCAGCGTGTCGCGACGTGTCGGGTTAGTTTTAGACGCGTATACACACCTTTCAGCGTATCGTACACACGCGCGTTAATTTGCGACGCGAGTTTCTCGTTTTGTTTCGATATCGCGTTTTGCGAGATATTTTCTTATATATGGAATCTTTGTGTAAATTCCAGGTTCGCAGGCAGGTACGTCGGACGCCGCCAAGAAAGGGAAGCAAGTGGTCGGCTACGTGTAGCACGCGACCAAGTGAGTAGATTTAACATCTACGGAGAAATCGCCCGTATGGCGTTAAGCGTCAGGGCGTTATAGGATATTTTAGATTGCATGTGTTCGTATATATTCATATATATACTATAGTAACATACCATCTCCTATTGCATATAGAATTGGTAATATAGAACACTGCACTATCACTAACGGTTCAAGCTACACGAGCACTATTTTTATGTTACACTCACACCGTTAGTGATTTCCATGACACTTGCACTATAGAATTGCTACGCATTATACATATCGATTTGAGTGCCGCATCATTGCTGATTGTCATGACTTGTCGCATATTGACACATATATTGATATCTTCATACCTACGTACATGCACACTGTATGTTCATACCAGTGCACACATATATTGATATCTTCATACCTGCGCACATGCACACTGTATATTCATACCAGTGCACACATATATTGATATCTTCATACCTGCGCACATGCACACAGTATATTCATACCAGTGCACACATATATTGATATCATCATACCTGCGCACATGCACACTGTATATTCATACAAGAGCACAAATATATTGATATCTTCATACCTGCGCACATGCACACTGTATATTCATACCAGTGCACACATATATTGATATCTCCATACCTGCGCACATGCACACTGTATATTCATACCAGTGCACACATATATTGATATCTCCATACATGCGCACATGCACACTGTATATTCATACCAGTGCACACATATATCGATATCTTCATACATGCGCACATGCACACTGTATATTCATACCAGTGCACACATATATTGATATCTTCATACATGCGCACATGCACACTGTATATTCATACCAGTGCACACATATATTGATATTTTCATACCTGCGCACATGCACACTGTATATTCATACCAGTGCACACATATATTGATATGTTCATACCTGCGCACATGCACACTGTATATTCATTCCAGTGCACACATATATTGATATCTTCATACCTGCGCACATGCACACTGTATATTCATACCAGTGCACACATATATTGATATCTTCATACCGGAGAACATGCACACTGTATATTCATACCAGTGCACACATATATTGATATCTTCATACCTGCGCACATGCACACTATATATTCATACCAGTGCACACATATAGTGATATCTTCATACTTGGATGGATTTACGCATTGAGATATGTTGTTTCCATGATATTTCTGGATTTGGGAACCGTGGATATTTCAAAAGAGAATATGTAATGGTTTTAAAAACCCGGATACCCTTGATATGATATTTCAGTGCGTCCACCAAGAGTTTTCTCGGTTCCAGAGAGCTTGTATGAGTATACCCGATTCGAGGAGCGGTAGGCACCGATTGCGGGTACATGGTGGACCCGGTACGGTTCCCCGGGGCAAGAAGACTCGTATTTTTAGACGGTGAGCTCGACGGAGGGACTACTACCTACCGGTGATTGGTTGGATATGGCGGTTATCCGGAGGATACTGACCAGTGATGAGAGATGGATACGGGCCAATCCGTACTGCCGGGGCCGAGGGCCGATTCCGCAGACGGAGCCCGATACTTGAGGATTTGCGTGTCGATACTAGACACGATGATTCATGATATTTTAGTGTGCCGATGCTAGGCACCCATGATTCTATGAGACTTATAGGATTTGGGCATATGGATGGACACCGATTATTTTCCACGTTGATATTCCGTGTAGATATTATTATTCCCATGCTCAACATTCAGTATTTTATATCTCATCCTGTATCTATTGCACTTGATAGATTTCACATGCTATGCACGATTATTGCATACCCTGCTCATTCTATATAGATGTCATTAGATTTCACATGCTATGCACGATTATTGCATACCCTGCTCATTCTATATAGATGTCATTAGATTTCACATGCTATGCCCGATTATTGCATACCCTGCTTATCATTTAGAGATATTGTTAGATCGTACTTGATGCATGATTACTGCTCATATAGTTCATCATATAGATGTTATCTGTTGGCATAGGTTAGAGTATCGCAACACGTGCATACTCGCGATTACCTTTATATGTTATCTACTATTCACGAGTTGGCAACTCACCCCCGTTGTGCCACAGTGTTTGCAGGTTGCCCCTCGGAGTAGTCGCAACAGGCTGCTTTCGTACATCTTTTGACACAAATACCGTTGCAGTTGGCATACTAGCCCTTTTGCTGATAGGTGGGTTTTGTGCGGTATCTGTTTATTTTCCAGTTGTATACATCATTGTATCTAGTATTCTCCATCTACTACTTATGTATGGACTTAGAGACCAGTTGTGAGGACGATGTATATTATTTGGTTTCTGGTGTCGAGCCCGTTGTGAGCCGACTTTACTTATGCAGTTCTTATCTTGTGTGATGTTTTCCACTTACTGCCCTTTTCTTCGCTACGGCATCGTATATTGTTATCTTGGTGATTGTCTACTTGAGGTTTAACAAATGTTTCTATTAAATGTTTAGACACTCTATACTTTTACTGATTTGATTTCTGGGTTTCGGCTTACTTAGTCGCGTTACACCTGTAGACGTTACGTGGTTAAGTGCCGGTCACGGCCCAAACTTTAGGCCGTGACACGATCTCTTGAACGTAGTAAGGCGGAAATCAAAGCATAGTGGGAATCACACAAGACTCTATGACAATCTCGGGTCGACAGACTAACCTGTACCAGTGTCACTAAAAAACTGCTATCTGACGATAGGTATAATACAATCTAGGAGTTCTCGGCGAGTCTGTTCAGTGTTCCCAGTCTCTACTGAGCACCCATATACCATCTCTGATCTCAAATACCAATGGATATGGGATCATCCATCACCCATCATATGGGTCAAGAAGCGTATACGCTAGTCTACTCTGGAATATCGATGCCCCGTCTCGATACTCCCACGACTAAGAACAATTGAAGGATGTACTTACCGACTACCTCTTCCCCACTATTATGATCTACATCATAATCCTGGTGGTCAAGTACTCATCCTAAGGGCTTTATCAACATGTAATAGAGAGACAATAAGTGTACATGTTAAGATAAAGAGCAACCAGATATCATACTATCATGTCGAGCAAGAAAGTCCTCCCTATATATGTCCAAGCATCCACTATAATATACATCATATGTATAATAATGGCCTTTAGGGCATACATATAACTAACAATTTATACCTCATACATTTTGAGATCTAACATTCAACTTGGCCTCCTAAAATGTCATCTTGGTTCAAGATCCAAACTAGTTTAGGCCAAGAAAACTTGGGTGAAGGTTTAACTATGAATTTGTGAGATTTTTGTGTGGATTTTTGATGGAAATATGAAGTTTTTAGAGATGAAATGAAGTGGAGAAAAGTGGGGGTTGCTGCAGGCAGAGGCTCGGCCAAGTGGGGAAGGGTGTGTGTGGGTGTGTGTAGAAAATTCCAAGTCAAGAAAATCCCCTCCTTACCTCATTAATGCACCTTACTTCTTAATTCTATTTTTATTTTATTTTCTAATTTATTTTATTTTAGAATTAACTAGAACCTTGAAGACAAGTGTAGAAAAGAGAACATATTATAAACTTGTTATTAAGTTATCATGGTTCACATTTGTGTAATTAACCTATTCTCATTTGTAATTAGCACTAATTAAATGTATAAGTGAATGTTTATAATAATATTTAAAATAATTAATTAAGGAAAAATATTTAAGTAAACTAGCAATTTATAAGTGACTAATTAAATACCAAATACTAGCAATTACATAGCTAAAATATATATAATTATGTTTATGTTGAAAAATAATTATAATTAAGTTGTACGGAAAATACGAGTTATATTACCGATTATCGGACCATCCACCTAAATGATTTTTAAAACATTACAATCTTCCCCTTTAAAGAAATTCGGTCTCCGAATTTAAAATCTAACTACGCGTACTCTCGAAGAGATGGGAATAGTTCTCTCTCATCTCGTCCTCGGCTTCCCACATGACCTCTTTGCCGTTCAGGCCACACCAAAGAATCATTACGGTCGTTATGTCCTCGGACCTCGATTTCTTCACCTGCCGGTCTAGAATGACTATCGGCTGCTCTGTGAAGGAAAGATCGCGCTCCAGCTGGATCGTCTGATACTGAATCGCATGAGAGGGGTTATGAAGGTACTTGCGGAGCATCGATACATGGAACACGGGGTGAACATCTGGGAAGCTGGGCGGAAGAGCCAAATGATAAGCAACCGTGCCAATACGCTCGAGAATCTCGAAAGAACCCACATATCTGGATCTAAGCCTTCCTTCAATCTCAACATGCCCCTTATAGGAGAAACCCTCAAGAAAACATGATCACCTTTAGCGAATTCAAGTCTGCGACAGCGTCTATCAGCAATAGATTTCTGTCTGCTCTAGGTCGCTCTCATCCTATCGCGAATCAACTGAATCCCTTCGGTCATCTCCTGCACAATCTGTGGCCCCAAAATACTGCTCTCACTGAGCTCTGTCCAACATACGGGCGATCGACATTTCTTCCCCATATAATGCCTCAAAGGGTGCCATCTGAATCTCCTCCTGAAAGTTGTTATTATAGGAAAACTTTATCAAGGGCAAATGACGATCCCTTCTACCACCGAAATCTAGAACGCAAGCTCGGAGCATGTCCTCAAGAGTTTGAATGGTCCGCTCTGATTGACCATCGGTCTATGGATAGAAAGTTGTACTGAAACTCAATCGGGTGTCCAAAGTCTCTTAAAGTTTCTTCCATAGTCGGCTGGTGAACTGGGTGCCTTTGTCGGACACAATACAAGTCGGAACGCTGTGTATTCGCATCATCTCATCAACATATATCTAAGCATACTGAACGAATCCGAAAGTGGTCTTGACTGGCTGAAAGTGAGCTGCTTTCGTCAATCGGTCTACGATCACCCAAATAGAGTCATATCCTCGACTGGTCCTACGTAGACCCACGATAAAATTCATAGAGATCTGCTCCCATTTCCACTCCAGAATGGGCAAAGATTGTAACTCTCCTGCTGGCCTCTGATGCTCAGCCTTGACTTGCTGAGCATCCCGAAACAAAATCTGTGACATCTTTCTTCATCCCTTCACACTAGTAGACTTCTCTCAAATCATAATACATCTTGGTGGAACCCAGATGAACACTATATGCTGACTGATGCGCCTCCTCTAAGATCTCGCGTCTCAGTCCCTCAGAATCTGGCACACACAATCGAGTCCCAAATCGTAGTACTCCCTGATCATCGATCACGAACTCTGAATCTCTGCCCTGTCGAACCTGCTCCAAGATTTCTGACAAACGAACGTTATCGGACTATGCCTCATGGATATGATCGAATAACTGTGGATATGAACGGACACGGACAAGTTATCCCCCGGTCGACGTAAACTCGAACTGTACTCGGCTGTCATAAAGAATCTGCTAATCTACCGTCGACTGTCTCTAAACTGTGCTCAAACAAGAAAAGCTACCTCCGGGCCTCCGACTTGAAGCATCTACCACAACATTCGCCTTTTCCGGACGATAAAGAATCTCGCAGTCATAGTCTTTCACTAGCTCCATCCATCGGTGCTGTCTCAAATTCAAATCTTGCTGCTGAAAGTTGTAGTGTTTCCAGATCTTAAGTGTAAAACCACCGCAGCCATCTCTAAGTCAAGAGTGGGATAATTCTGCTCGTGCTTCTTCAACTGCCGAGAAGCATCGCAATAAACAACGAAACCGTTTGATCCTGAAGGAAAAATAATACTGGTGCAGTCGTCAACGAATCTTCAACCGCTGAAAGCTCTTCTCGCATACCTCGGTACCAAGAGAAAGGAACTCCCTTCCGGGTCAACCCGGTCAACGGTGTAGCTATACGAGAAAAATCCTGTACAAACATCGATAGAATCCGGCCAAACCCAAAAGCTGCGGACTTCTATAACAGATACTGGTCTGAGCCAAAGCTGAACGGCCTCGATCTTCTTCGGTTCCATACGTATACCATCTCTCGTAACTACGTGACCCAAGAAGTTAACACTATCCAACCAGAAAACACACTTGGATAATTTAGCGAATAGCTGGTACTCCCTCAAAGTCTGCAACGAAATCTTCAAATGCTGCCCAGGCTCCTATCGGCTCCAAAAGTATACTAGGATGTCATCAATGAACACGATGATAAATTGATCAAGAAACGACCTGAATATGCGGTTCATCCAATCCATAAACGCTGCTGGGGCATTGGTGATTCCGAACGCCATCACCAAAAACTCATAATGCCCGTAGCGCGTGCGAAAAGCAGTCTTCGGAGTATCATCCTCTCGAACCCACAACTGATAGTAGCCTGATCGCAAGTCAATTTTCGAGAAATGCCCCGCACCCTAGAGCTAATCAAATAAATCGTCGATGCGAGGTAAGGGATATTTGTTCTGCACAGTCACTCGATTCAACTGACGATAATCGATGCACAAATACAACTGCCATCTTTCTTCTTGACGAACAGGATAGGAGCACCCCAAGGTGACACACTCGGTCGAACAAGCCCTTTTATCCAACAAATCTTGCAGCTGATCCTTTAGTTCTTTAAGCTCTTCGGGTCCATCCGATATAGCGGTATAGAAAAAGGCTCCGTGCCGGGAATCAAGTCAAAGCAGAACTCAATATCGCGCTCTGGCGACAAACCAAGCAACTTTTCAGAAAAGACATCTTGAAATTCCCTCACAATCGGGACATGGTCCAACGGGACCTCTGCGGCTCTAACATCACAAACATACGCCAAGAATCCCTGGCATCCTTTCCTCAAAAGCTGACTAGAGCGAAGAGAAGAAATCAAATTGGGAAAGGCGACGCTACGGTCTCCCCGAAAACAAGAACTGGCTCTCCCGGAAAACTAAATCTGACTGCCTTCTCACGGCAGTCCACGGACGCATAACACGTGGCTAACTAATCCATGCCCAGAATAACGTCAAGGTCTAACCTATCGAGAAGAATCAAATTGATAGAAGAATCCCTATCTCTGATACGAACAAAAAAAACACGAATGAGAAACATATCGAGCGACAAAAGATTATCCTACGGAAGAAATCACAACAAGCGGCTGATTTAGCAAGGACTACTATCGGCTAGACTTCGATACAAATTATATGGATACCATTTCAAATGACACCAGAATGAAATATGTATCGAAAGAAAACACCGAAAGAATACCTATCACAACGGTGTCTATCTAACCACCTCTGAGCTGGCAAACCTGTACGAATCCGCTTCGGTCCAGAAACGACTGAAGTCCCAGAAATGCGCTCCTCCAACAGTAAGGTTGCGTTCATAGCAGCGGCGTAAGTGTCAAAATGCCGAGCACAAATAGCAAGAAATAACTGCATGTCCAATCTCCACATGAACCTCTTTATCCATTTCTCTTCAGTATCCACCAGGTAAGGAGAATATCGGACCGCTGAGTAAACTGAATGTCGTACTCGGACACTGTCATCCCTAGAGTCTTGCGCAAAGGCTTGAAACTACGAGCTCGAGCATTTAGAACGCTCTCCGAAAGGAAACGAGCAAGAAATACAGCTGTGAACTCATCCCAAGTCATAGAAGGTAGACCTGCAACTCGGCCTCTCTCGACTGACTCGCACCACGTCTGAGTAAGACCCTCTATACGAAAACTCGCAAGCTCAACCCATATCTCGTCAGAACATCTCTGTGAACGACAAATCCTAGCCATCCTTTCAAAGATTGTCTACGGATCCTCCGCTGCATCTGTGCCGGTAAAAACTGGAGGTTTCAGCCTCAAAAACTCCTGTAAGGATACGGAAATAATCTCGGTAACAACAGAAACAGCTGCCTGAGCAACAGGTACAATCACAGTCCCCGCAGTAGGAGGGACATCATCGGCTCTCGGAGCTCGGCTAGCCTTGACTAACGATCCAACCATCTGTCGTAAGTCCTGAATACTTGACTCCATCCTAGCTATCCGGCCTGGAGAAGGCGGATCACTCTGTCCCTGAGGGGTAGGCGTACCGCCCTTATCAGCCCTCATCTCAAACGATCCTACTCTAATCTCATCCCTGGCGGCAGCCCTCTGGCTCTCGTAGTTTTCAGCGGCATAGTGGCTGGAACAAGAAACAAGGTTGATATGAACATTTCGATCGAAACAAGAGGACATATGGAATCAAGAAAGGAAATACAAGCAAATATATATCCTAAGGTCACTTAGGCAGAGTACTGTATCGTAAGTATGCCGCGGAACATACACACGCCATGTCACTCTGCTTAAGTTACCTACTCCATCTCCCAAAGGTCATCCTACACTCAGAAATGTAAAATCTAACGCTCTGATACCAACTTTGTCACGACCCGAAGGTACGGAACGTAACTGGCACTTAAATTACGAACGTCTAAAGGCGTAACGTAATCTAAGTAAGCCAAAAACCCAGAAATCTAAACCATTTAAGGAAGTAGAGTGAAGGAAAAACTTAACTAAAAAGTGATTTTAGAGAAATAAAGTCACATTAAAACATTTTAAAATATCAAGTTTTCCCGAAAATTTCGGCAGAGTTTCCTTTGTAAATACTGGCCCCAAACGGGTACAACACATGAATATATACAAGTAAAGAATAAAGGCATCCCCAATCGGGATCTAGCTCTTCGCCAAAGGCGGAATCACAACCACACGCAATATATATCATAATAGAGCCAATAAGCATATAAAAGTACGAGGAAAATAAAATGTCCCGTCGGCTCAAGTGAGCATCGACACCAGAAATAGAATACATACAAATCTTACAAGCTCACCATCTAAGTCCAATGTATAACTGGTGCAAAACGGTAGATAAGGTAGATGGAGTATACTAGATATAATAATAATACACAAAGAGGGAACCAAATATCCTCGCAACCCACCCAATCAAACCGCAAGTCGATGCAAATGGAGTAGAGGAAGATAACACACCCGTCGCTACTATGCTGACGGTCGGACCTGCAAAAATACTGTGGCACAACGGGGTGAGTTGCCAACTCGTGAGTAGTAAGTAACATCTAATAAGGCTATCGTAAGCATGCACGAAATTGCGTCACAACCTACATATATCAATACAATACGATGTACTAGCATGAATGCAACATGAATGCATAATCAAATACGAAACCTGAACATGTCCGGTATGAGAAAATCTTTATTCTTATCTTAGAAAAACCTCTGTGCAATAAACTGAAGTATCATCAATGAAATCAATAGAAAATCCGTGTCAAGCATCGACACAATATATGTATATCTCAATATCTCAATATCTCGATATCTCAATGTCTCAATATCTCGATATCTCAATATCTCAATATCTCAATGTCTCGAGCTCCGTCAGTCCGGATCGGTCCATCTCATCAAATCTCACGACTACGGTCGGTATCCTCCGGATATCCTCCAAGCCAGACATCACCGGTAGGTAGTCTACCCCTGCCAGACTCATCGTCTACAACTTGAGCTTCTTGCCTCGGGGTACCATACCGGGCCCACCATGTACCCGAGACGGTTCATCCTACTCCTCGAATCGGGTCTCGAAAACCAACAGAAATCAGGAAAACTCATGGTGGACGACACATACATCATATTACGAGAAAACCGCAACTTGCATTTTTAAAAGGATGATAAGTTCATAAAATTCTTGCGGTTTTCCCCAAAATCCAGAAATCTCATAAGTACTGAAATCCTCAAGAAGAATCACAATACGTAAACATGTCGGTGATAATGGATGTCTATGATATCGATAACATGCGATGTGATGCATAACTAGAAAACTATGTATGAATGATGATGCAATTAGTTATATACATATGACTAGCAATCCTACGTACACATCCTAATGAAATGAATATACAACTACCAGTTTACATATCATATATGATGCAAATGTTTTAGATACTAATTTAAACAAGTTCTAAAGTGATCGTGGCATAGCAATTACCAAAGGCATGTGTATTCGCATGAATAGTGCACGTGCAGCATGAACCAATGGTAATGGTGCAAGTGTCCTATGAGGTGATATCACATATATATATAAGATGATGCGATGCAATGAGATGAATAACTAGGAAACTACGCATATAAATGCAAGTAATACAAGTAATCCTAAACTATCGGGCGCCTCGCGCCATCCAGACGATCCCTCTATAGATGTGTACATCTACTCAGCGGGACGCCTCGGCTAATCTGATCTGATCTCAGCCTTGCCTTTCCGCGCCACGTCCGACGTCTCTGCTCCTGATCCTAAAATCGCACACAAGTAAATAAGATGATAGATATATAAACAGTCGTGGACACAAACGATACAAGACAACCAACGCACACTAATCTAGATGCGCACACACTAGGTGCACAAAACGCGCTCGCGACAACGCCACAAACCACAACCAGGGTCGCTATACATGACAACTACCAAGTCTAGAACCCAATCACGCATTCACAACACATTAAATATTTTAGGGAATAGGTTATAGATCATCAAAACCTCAAACTTAATTAAAATCGATTTATTCCAAAAACCTATTAAGCAACAACTTACCATTTTAGTGTAAATCTAGATGTTTTAGCCAAACTAGTGGCCACAATGTTCATTTAATATCTTAATTAGGCTACACAATTATTAACTAGATTTTAATCTCACCTATTTTAGATTAATCATAAAATTAGTTTGCAAGAATATTTAGTTAGGACAATTTAGAAGTAACAATTAATAAATTAACAACTAGGTTAGATTTTGCAAGTCTTAGGATATTAAACTACACATTGTAACCATAATCAAGTGATAAAACCTTAACTTGAACCCAAACCCTTCTCTTTACAATCACAATCTTGCAATTAGAACCAAATTAAAACCTAAATAAGTTAGATTAAAGAAATTAACCAACAAATTAACCATAGGGTTAAGATTTATACATCATACATTTTGAGATCTAACATGCAACTTGGCCTCCCAAAATGTCATCTTGCTTCAAGATCCAAACTAGTTTAGGCTAAGGAAACATTGGTGAAGGTTTAACTATGAATTTGTGAGATTTTTGTGTGGATTTTTGATAGAAATTTGAAGTTTTTAGAGATGAAATGAAGTGGAGAAAAGTGGGGGTTGCTGCAGGAAGAGGCTCGGCTAAGTGGGGAAAGGGTGTGTGTGGGTGTGTGTAGAATATTCCAAGTCTAGAAAATCCCCTCCTTATCTTATTAATTCACCTTACTTCTTAATTCTATTTTTATTTTATTTTCTAATTTATTTTATTTTAGAATTAACTAGAACCTTGAAGATAAGTGTAGAAAAGAGAACATATTATAAACTTGTTATTAAGTTGTCATGGTTCACATTTTTGTAATTAACCCATTCTCATTTGTAATTAGCACTAATTAAATGTATAAGTGAAAACTTATAATAATATTTAAAATAATTAATTAAGGAAAAATATTTAAGTAAACTAGCAATTTATAAGTGACTAATTAATTACCAAATACTAGCAATTACATTGCTAAAATAGGTATAATTAAGTCTATGTTGAAAAATAATTATAATTAAGTTGTACGGAAAACACGAGTTATATTACCGATTATCAGACCATCCACCTAAACGATTTTTAAAACGTTACACTAGTATGGCCAGGGTGGTCCGCAAGTACATCCATTAATCAGTTTCTAGTCGTGGGAATATCGAGACCAGGGCATCGATATTCCAGTCTAGACTAGTGTGTACGTTTCTTGTCCCTTAGAGGACGATGGTTGATCCTACAACCATTGGTGTGTGACATCAAAGATTGTGCACAGGTGCTCAATGGAGAATAGGTACACCGAACAGGACTCGCCGAGGACTCCTATATGGTAGTATATCTATTGTCAGATAGCAGTCCTCTGATGACACTGGTACAGGTTAGTCTGTAGACTTGAGATTGTCATAGAGTCTTGTGTGGCTCCCACTGTGCTTTGATTTCCTCCCTACCACAGCTCAAAGGAGTCGTGCAAACAGGTAGATTTTAGGTACAGTCCCGAGTCAAATGGAGTTAATGAGCGATAGGAGGGATTTCGTCTCTCCCGGTATTGGGGGTTGATGTTGCGCTATGCTCGATGGCTATAACTGGAAGTCCCTGGCCAGGGCTGCTGCCGATATTTACTGATAAGTGTTATCAGTAGTTTCTCAACCCATTATAGGACAAACATCGGCATGACTTATCACGTTACTGGAGACTGACGTTTTACCGCCCCTAGACATGATATGTGACATATCAGAAGAAGAGATCGGAATGTATGGTAGTGTTATTGATAGGCTTCATGGAGAGTATGGACGAGCTTGCTTGTTGATCTTCATATCGCTCAATACCCAGGTAGCCGTTACGTCCAGCTAGTACCGCTGACAGCTTGTGGGTGACTGATGTGATCATCACCTACTGCTAGCGTATTGACGAGTCTTTAGAGTCCCACACAGAAGTTTCCTGGTTCAAGAGAAACGAAGTAGGGAACATATATTGATATGTGCATGGGCCTGATTAAATATGAGTATGTGATACCGTATTGTAATCTGGCATTTATCTGTTATCGGTTCGGTTATATGTGATATAACCAGATTGTCGAATCAAGTGTTGATTTGATAATGTGATATACAGATGAATGATATTAGTCGGTCATATGTGATATAACAGGATTATTAAATCAAGTGTTGATTTAATAATGTGATATATATTATATATGATATAATTATATCTTAACTAATATCATTAGCTCACTAATTATTCTTCATTATATATATTAATATATATATGATATAATATATAATAATGAAGCATGGCATGATTTCTATTTTTGAGAAAAATAGAAAAGAGGTGGAAAATGAGTGCATGGTTGCAAGCATGGGCTTTATTCATAGTTCACTAGTAAAATAGGGGTTTGCCCCTACGGATGAAAATATCCGTTGGGGCAGATTTTACTTGGCCCTACGGATTAATCCGTAGGGCTAAAAGGTTGCCCCTACGGGCACAGACGTCCAAGAATAAAAATATTAATTCTTAATTTGGTGTTTGCCCCTACGGAGCCGCAAACAAAGGACCTACGGGTATATCCGTAGGGGCAAGTAAATATCTATTTAACAAAACCCCAGATCGATCGCCTACGCTCACTTTCTCTCTCTCTCAATCGCGCGCGAGAAAAAACCCCAAATCGCCTCCGTCGTCGCCACCGTCGCCTCCGTCGTCGCCACCGCCGGTTTCGTCGCCACCGTCGTCGCCAGCGCCTGTTTCGTCGCCACCGTCGCCTCCGTCGTCGCCACCGCCGGTTTCGTCGCCACCGTCGTCGCCAGCGCCTGTTTCGTCGCCACCGTCGTCGCCACCGTCGTCGCCACCGCCGGTTTCGTCGCCAAGTCGCCACCGTCGTCGCTCCAGCCCACCAGCAGCCGTTCAGGTATAAATCTCGAGGTAAATTAAAGCATTTTTGGATTATTTTGGGCTTAGGGTTCATGGCTGGGTCTGGGTTTCGCGCGCGAGAGTTGGGGTTGGGCAGGGGTCGCGGTGGCGGTCGGGGTCGGGGTCGGGGTAGGGTTAGGGTTGGGGTTCGGCTGCTGCTGGGGTGGGGCTGGGGTTAGGGTTACGGTGGGGCTGGGGTTAGGGTTACGGTAGTGGGGCTGGGGTTAGGGTTACGGTGGGGCTGGTTGAATGGCTATTCTGATTAGTTGACAAATACAATGTTAATCATAATTTACTCGACACAGATGGTAGAAAATCAGAAAAAGATCAAGAAAAAAATAATCGATTTTGATTTTAACATGCAGGGTGTTGATGCAAGATGTAATATCTAGTAGCAGATGCTAGGTATATAGACTAAAGAATAGTTGTAAATGAACCGCTAGCAAGAAAATCCTATAATTATACGTACACATCGCTTGACTCATGAAGCCTGAAGCTCTTTCTTTTGGGGGATAAAACTAGTTATATTCCTGCATTGCCTAGAAATAGCAGTGAGTTGGTTAAAACTTTTCAAACACAACCCCCCACCCCCCAAAAAAAAGAAAGAAAGAAAGGACAAGGAAAAAAAAAGAATAGCAACAAGCAATACAAGCTAGCAACCGTAAATAACTGCTGAGATTATGTCTACCTTGGCAATTTGAACAATGATGGTCTTGTCTGGATTGTTAAGATCCACTTTATGGGGGTGAGGAACACATTTTGCAACTGTATTTATGATTTTCATTCTGTCAAGTGTTGAAATAAAAATCAACACTTGACAATCAATCCAAGATGCTCAATAACTTGCTTCAAAACCATAATCTAATCTTGATGATGCTCAATATTAGCGATTTCCATGATCACGACACGTGGCAGATGACGTGTCTCATAACGCTTTATGATATAAGTATCCTATATTTGTAGTTTTAATTGTTGATTGTTATAGATGTATACCATTGCAATAATAGTTTTTGGTTGATGAATGCTATTGCAATGTAGGATGATCAGTTCTATCAATCTTGATCTCAATGGTTTAAAATCATGTTACACATACAACACGAATGCACAACAAACGCATAATTAGAGAGCGACTCGAGAAATTCAGGTTAAAACCAATATATGATACTCGATGATAATATGAAACCTTCATATTCCCATCGATACCCATATATGAAACTAAAAGCGCCACTTAGTCCCCGTCTATCGGTTAACATACATGCGATGCTCGTCGTGACCTAGAACTATACGAAGGTTGTTAAATATCGGACAGTATAGCTCGATACTAACAACCGTCGTATAGTCTACGCGACGAGAAAATTCAATCGTATGGTAACCCATAGATTTTTCCCGTGTGGACAAGTTAAGAATGTATAAAGCAAACGCCTTCATTCACTTGTGTTTTCATCCGTTTCGAGATATTTCGTCGGTATCTTTCCGCTGGTTCTCCGTGTACAAAGATAGATTAGATGTTCATTTCAACGTTGTTTCACAGCTTTGAAATGATTATCTATTCTATTACAGTGTACTCGGAGAAAAGCGGGGAGGTGCTGCCGAAATTTACTCGAAACGGTTGAAAGCACAAGTGATGGGCGTTCGCTCTATACATTCTTAATGGGATAGAAGCCTACCCCCGACAGCCGGAACACATACATACAAACGCATAACTAGAGAGCGATTCGAGATGTTCGGGTTAAAACCAATATATGATACTCGATGATAATATGAAACCTTCATATTCCCATCGATACCCATATATGAAACTAAAAGCGCCACTTAGTTCCCGTCTATCGGTTAACATACGTGCGATGCTCGTCGTGACCTAGAACTATATGAAGGTTGTTAAATATCGGACAGTATAGCTCGATACTAACAACCGTCGTATAGTCTACGTGACGAGAAAATTCAATCGTATGATAACCCATAGATTTGTCCCGTGTGGACAAGTTAAGAATGTATAAAGCAAACGCCTTCATTCACTTGTGTTTTCATCCGTTTCGAGATATTTCGTCGGTATCTTTCCGCTGGTTCTCCGTGTACAAAGATAGATTAGATGTTCATTTCAACGTTGTTTCACAGCTTTGAAATGATTATCTATTCTATTACAGTGTACTCGGAGAACAGCGGGGAGGTGCTGTCGAAATTTACTCGAAACGGTTGAAAGCACAAGTGATGGGCGTTCGCTCTATACATTCTTAATGGGATAGAAGCCTACCCCCGACAGCCGGAACACATACATACAAACGCATAATCAGAGAGCGATTCGAGATGTTCGGGTTAAAACCAATATATGATAATATGAAACCTTCATATTCCCATCAATACCCATATATGAAACTAAAAGCGCCACTTAGTCCCCGTCTATCGGTCAACATAACGTGCGATAATTTATTCTTTTCAACGACAAACGCACACACAAAGCATATACACGGATTTTCTCCTTTGTCAGTAACTATCCCGTTCTTATATTTCTCAATATAGTCAGCATAACCTACAATTTATATGTTATTCAGTCTAACATGGCCCATGAGTACGTCAGAGTTAAGGACTGGATGTATGTGGATTGGAAACAACGTATGCAACCTAAGTTTGTCGCAGGAGTTACTGCTTTCCTTGAATTTGCACGAGCACATAATAAGATCATAATAGAGAAGATTCTCTGTCCGTGCGATAGATGTGGCAATAAGTACTGGCATAAGGTAGAATTGGCAGAGCTTCATATTGTAAAACATGGGTTTACTAGACTTTATTCAACTTGGAAATATCACGGGGAAGGAGAAGAATGCAGTACTGCGGTAGAAGAAGAAGAAGAACACGATAATGCGGTAGGAGAAGAAGAAGATTTCGGTAATACGGCAGGATACGGAAATTTATTTCCATCAAAAGAAATGGAGGATATGGTAGAGGCTGCCCTAGGTGAATCTATTCGTACCGAAGATGACATTCCTTCCGGTCAAGGACCGCGTGCGGATAAATATGAAAATTTCATGAATGATGCTAGGAAACCAATTTATGAGAATGCGAAGTATTCCACCCTCTCATGGTTCGTCCAACTTTTCCAAATTAAGTGCCTAAATGGATGGAGCAACAAGTCATTCACAATGCTTCTTTCGTTCTTGAAAGATTCTATGCCTACGGGAAATAATGTGCCCGAAAGCTTGTACGAAGCCCAGAAAATGATGTCTGATTTGGGTCTAAAGTGCGAGAAGATTCAAGCATGTCCTAAAAATTGCGTGTTGTACCGGAAAGAGAATTCAGATTTGAAAGAGTGTCCAACATGCGGAGAGGCCAGGTATAAGCCGAAAGATTCTGATAAGAAGCCTGATATACCTGTGAAGATAGCACGATATTTTCCCATAACACAGAGGCTACAGAGGCTATTCAGGTTCAAGAAAACAGCCAAGGCAATGATTTGGCATCACCGTGCTCCTCCAAGCGAAAATGGAAAAATGAGCCATCCAAGAGATTCACCGGCATGGAAGGATTTCGATAGGAGGCACGTAATATTCAGTAGCGATCCTCGCAATGTCCGGCTCGGACTGGCTGCCGATGGCTTCTGCCCATTCAACTATATGGCTGGAAGTCACAGTACATGGCCCGTTGTAATGATAATTTATAATCTGTCGCCTTGGTTGGCTATGGACCAATCATACTTTATGATGCCTCTTCTTATCGACGGACCAAACTCACCGGGGAACAATATCGACGTCTATCTCCGACCTCTGATCGAGGAGCTGAAAACTTTGTTCATTGATGGTGTAGAGACATATGATTCAAACACAAATACAACCTTCATACTGCGTGCGGCTTTAATGTGGACAATTAATGACTTTCCTGCGTATGGAATGCTATCAGGTTGGTCCGTACATGGTCACAAAGCATGTCCTCATTGCCATGAACACACAACATCAAAATTTTTGAATTTTAGCAGGAAGGTTTGTTATTGCGGCCATCGACGTTTTCTGCCTCCAGACCACCCCTATAGGTTAGACACGGTTCACTTTGATGGTCATCAGGAGCTTCTTGGGCCTCCATCCCCATTGTCCGGAGAGGACGTGACTGCTAAATGGGATGGTTACAATAACGTGACATTCGGGATGGATCCGACGAGACAGGTCAAACCACAATATTGGAACAAGTTAAGCATTTTCTTCGAGCTTCCGTACTGGTCTACAAATTCAGTGCGTCATTGTCTGGACGTCATGCATATAGAGAAGGGAGTATCAGAGCACATACTTAACTTGCTTCTGTGTAAAGACGGGAAATCGAAAGACAACATGAATGCCCGGATGGATCTACAAGAGTGGGGAATAAGAAGTGAACTGCACCCTAAACCGGTAGCGGGTAAACCGGGCAAGTTTGTACTTCCCAATGCCGCTTATCATATGTCACAACCGGAGAAGAAAAGATTCCTGCAGGTGTTGCATGATTTGAAAGTCCCCACAGGTTTCTCAGGATCATTCAGCAAGAAAATAAAAATTGTGAAGGGCAAGATCGATGGGCTGAAAAGTCATGATCACCATGTTATCGTGGAGCACCTTCTTCCATTAGCCCTCAGGACTTCTTTCCCCGACTCGGTTGGTCTAGTAATCAACGACCTATGTTGTTTTTTCCGGGAGTTGTGTGCTAAAACACTGGAGGTTGCGACGCTGGATAAACTAGAAAATTCTATTGCGTTGATACTTTGCAAGTTTGAGCGTATTTTCCCACCGTCATTCTTCGATATCATAATACACTTGACGGTTCATCTTGCAACTGAGGCGAAGTTAGCCGGACCCGTACAATATCGATGGATGTATCCCATCGAGAGGTACGTGTAATTTTTCGTTTCGCGCAATTTATAATTTTATTTTTGTCCTGTATGCCTATGTTTATTTATTCAACATATTCTCATTAGGTACCTTTACACTCTTAAGAAGTATATACGCAATAAAAATCGACCAGAGGGTTCTATCATGCAAGGTTATCTTCTTGATGAAGCAACCACATTTTGTTCCCGCTATCTGGACGAGAACATTGAGACAAGGCTTAACCGACCACGAAGAATTCAAGACGGGCCATATGGTAAAGCCGAGTATAAGAGGGTAGACACTATGTTTATCAACAAGATATACCGGTTTATCTTGCTTAATTGCGCATGTCTTGAACAAATTAGAGAGTAAGTTCTTTTGGATTAATTGTTATATCTGTGTTTGTGTGTGTATGAAATGACATAATATTAATGTCACAATTATTTGTCGAAAACAGAACTCATTTTAACGAGGTACGTGAGGGGCATCCTGATTGGAACGAAGAGCGTTTGGAAAAATACCATCAGGATAATTTTTGTGATTGGGTCACAGAGCATGTAAGTTATTCGAATTACATTTTATTGCTATCAGTTTTAATCTAAACTTGTATCGTTATGTATTTATTGTAAAATTTATTTTGTTAGATCCACGATCCGAACTTGTCTGCATCATTTGAGAGTGATTCAAGATGTTTAGCTCAATTTCCTAGTATGGAGGTTGCATATTACAAAGGATTTGGTGTCCTTGGATACAAATTCGAAGTTAAGGACATAGAAACATCTAGAATCACTCAGAATAGTGGGATTGCGACGGTAGGATCGGACGGTGTGATTTACTATGGGCACTTAAATTGTGTACTCGGCATCCACTATCCCGGACGATCAGAACCCTTTTATATATTCCACTGTACTTGGTACGATCCGCGAACCGATACAGACAGGTGGAGAAGCAGTCTTGGGACTTGGAAAGATGAATATGGATTGACCAGTGTGAACACACTTCGATTTTACGGTCAGGACGATCCGTTTATCTTTCCGAACCAAGCGTTCCAAGTATACTACTCACAGTGTTTGAAGCATCCGGGGTGGAGTGTTGTATGCCGATGGAAACCTAGAGATGTCTACGATGTCTCAGAATACGAGGACAGCGATGAGGACGAAGAAGAGAGAAGGCTTAAAGTGCTCCGACCGTCTGTTTCGAAGGACGGGTTGTCTTCGACCGATCATGAAGTTACGTGGGTTAGAAATGACATCGACGATGAAATCCAAGTAGATATGTATGATGCGCCCACGAAACAAAAAAGGTTATCAGTAATGTTATATTATTACTTCACATTTTACGCTCTAGATCATATATAGTCAATACTTAAAATGATTGTCTAATGCGTCCACGAACCGTTTATCTAGATTTGATGACGATGTCGGGAGCAGCGAGGGGCGGCAGGAGCTCCAGCCGCGGCAGAGGCAGAGGCAGAGGCAGAGCGGTTCTGCCGCCCGGAGAGCTCCGTAGGGAGCTTCAAAGGGCCGGTCTTGCACCCAGATCGGAGACCCCTTCGGATGCCTCCTTCCGTGTGGATTTTGCCACACCTCCAGGTATACTGCACGCATATCCATTTTCAATGTAATATTACAGATATTCATGCATGTTTATGTCAAAATTACTTATATTGTCAATGTTTGATTGTCTAGTTGTTGGTCCTGCGTCCGCATCTGGGACAGAGGCCACCCCCGCTCCTCCAGGTATGTTTATATATCATATAGTGTATGTATATTGATTTAGAATGCTATATCATAAATATACACATTCCTTTTGCTCTTACTTAGCAATTTTTATTATTGTCTAGCTGTAGGTGGTGACACCACCGCACCTGCGGGTATGTTTATATGTCCTATAGTGCATGCATATTGATTTAGAACGTTATATTATTGATCTACACATTCTTTTTGCAATTACTTATAAAATCTATTTTTAATTGTCTAGTTGTTGGTCCTGCGTCCACATCTGGGACAGAGGCCACCCCCGCTCCTCCAGGTATGTTTATATATCATATAGTGTATGTATATTGATTTAGAATGCTATATCATAAATATACACATTCCTTTTGCTCTTACTTAGCAATTTTTATTATTGTCTAGCTGTAGGTGGTGACACCACCGCACCTGCGGGTATGTTTATATGTCCTATAGTGCATGCATATTGATTTAGAACGTTATATTATTGATCTACACATTCTTTTTGCAATTACTTATAAAATCTATTTTTAATTGTCTAATTATAGGTGGTGCGTCCACACCTTCCACAGGGGCCACTCCTGCCGCTTCCATACCCTCCGCATCGTCTGCAGGTTAGTATGAATAAATTTAAAATATTTATTTATTTTACATATGCTCTATAGAATAAATATGAACTTCATGGAGATTTAGCGTCGATGTTTATTTTATAGTTGGAGGGGATTTGTCCGGGTCCGGGACCCCGGTTGTTCCTCACCGGAGGAACTATCGTCCCGCTCGTGCTGCTGCTCGGGCCCAGGCTCGTGCGCTATTCACCGGAGGTATATATCACACTTGAATTTTTGTTTAACCTTGATTTCTTAATACAACTTTGTCTTATTATTGATTGTCTTGATATTTCGTGCAGACGCAGGGCCTCTCCATCCCCAGAGGGGGACTCGAGGCCCGAATCAGTCCCATAGGCTGAGGCCTGATAGAGCTAGGTGGGAGGCAGCATTCCCCCTATTTTTTACCCTTGGCTATCGCTATACCGGTCCTCATGCCGAGAGGTTCGGCCGGTATTTGGGGGACGAGAGCCGGATCGTGAAGAACTATCCACTTCACGTTGAGTGGGGCGAGCAGCACCAGCGCTCATTCGCCCTCTTCTTTGATCAGGCTCGGGTATGTATTAATATATATTTTCATTTGATCTATCCAATATATTTATTATTAACACTTGCAATCTAATAACAATGTTTTTTTTTTGTATTTTCAGTTGGATTACGATTTTCAACCTGTAGCCGACCCTGATCACCCGGGGAGGGTGCTCGACCTTCATGCTCTGTACAATGGCCTAATGAAGAACATGCAGGCCAAGGTCCGATACAACAGGAATGAGCTGAAGGCCGACTGCTACTCCCTGTGGATAGCGACCCCCGAGGCAGAGAGAGCGGCCCTCCTATCTACTCCGGCGTTTGCGAGAGTCGACGTAGAGACATGGCCTCTATTGTGCGCTTATTTCGACTCCGAACGCAAACAAGTATGTATTTTAAATTTAATTCATTATTTATGATATAATTTATTTCTTTGTGTTTCTTAATTAGAAAACTAAATGTTAATGCGTTGTGCAGAAACAGGCCGCTCAGAATACGGAGAACAGGAAATCGGCGAAGAGGGGTCGCCCCACTTACACAGGTGGCTCGAGGAACATTACTCGAGCCATGGAGTTATCGGTAAATTAAGAGTTATTCTCTAATATTCTGCAATATTAAGAATTATTCTCTAATATTTCTAATATTAAGAGTTACTTTCTAATATTGCAGACATCTCGGACCGTGGCGTCAGGTGGTACACCGAGCGTGCTGTCCGCATATCTTGCTGTCCACGGCACCTCGACAGATCCCGCCACGGGCGAGCTTCGATGTCCCGACGTCGCTACCCAAGAGTACTGCGTAAGTGTTAATATTTTTTCTATCCAAATTTGAAATTTTAGTTTTGGAAGGTTCAAGTTTAAATTTTATACTTATACTTTACTGCTTAATGTGGGTGTAGGAGCGGGTGGTTGAGCAGGCCCAGGCCTCGGGGATCGATTTTACCGGACAGAACGATCCGAGGCTGCTGACCCCAGTTCTGGACGCCGCACACGGAGGGCACCACGGAGGTTGGGAGAGAGGCCGGGGATTGGGCCCTAGCAGGGCCCATATGAGGTTGGACTCCACCCCGGCGGTTACTTCCTCCGTCTCCAGTGACCGGCATGTCCATCAGGAACTGGATAGCTTGAGGGCCACCGTTCAGGAGTTGAAGGAGATGCTGGTATGTATACTACTTTATAGTAAAATATCATTTCATATTATATACAAATCAACATATCCATAATTAGTACCTAGCTTGAGCTTATTTGGTTTTAGACTTAAGTTTGATTAATCATACATACATATGTAATTAAAATAAACAACGCTTTTCCAAACTAGATATCCAAACAGGGTTTCGAAATAACTTAATAATGAAACGAATTCGAATAATACACAGTTCTTACACGCTTCTTACACACGTTATGTCCAGACGCGACAGGGTAGATCGGCCGAGCCTCCACATGCATCTCCTTCGGCTGTGGCTCCGCAAGCCACTACATCGGCTGCGGTTCCGCAGACAGCTCCTGTAGCTCCACCGCCCACTCAGACTCCCGCAGCCGCGGCTCCGCAAGCGACTACCTCGACGGCGGCTGCGCAGACCACATCGCCAGCTCCACATGCCGCTCAGACTCCCTTATATGTAGCATTGCAGAGTGTATTGACCGAGGAGCAGGCGCGCGTTATTCTAACGTTATTCGGAGGTGGAGCTGGACCGAACTAGGGTAGCTTTTTGGTTCTTATTTTTTGAAACATGTATTTATATCACATTGTACTACATTTTGAAACGATATTGATATTGGTTTGTATTTATATCATATTCAGTTTTTGGGTTTCTTTTGTATATTATATATATGCGTGAGATGTGATTATGAATACTGCAATATATGATTTGATTGATGTATATAGTATTGTGCACAGGACGGGAAAAAATCTAGCAGCCTATTTTTAAAAAAAAAATACAGACAACATGTACCTACGGATTAAGCCGTAGGTATATATGTTGCCCCTACGGGCATATCCGTAGGGGCAAACTATCAGGAAACCTGATATTTTCCCACCTGATATCAGTGCAGGGTGTTGGGAGTGCCCCTACGGATATGTCCGTAGGGGCAAATGTTTATCCCCTACGAATTTATCCGTAGGGGCAAAATATCAGGTTTCCTGATATTTTCCCCCCTGATCTCAGTGCAGGGTGTTGGGAGTGCCCCTACGGACTTATCCGTAGGGGCCACCTTCTATCCCCTACGGAGTTATCCGTAGGGGTAGAATAAGGACCTACGGATTTATCCGTAGGTATATACAATATATTCAAAAAAAATACATATATGATTTGATTACCCCTACGGAGTACTCCGTAGGGGCTATAACACCTACAGATATATCCGTAGGGGCTCTAATTTGCCCGTAGGGGCAAGTTCAGGACCTCAACTTGCACCTGCGGCCTTTGCACTTACGGGGTCTTTTTTCGCCCCTACGTACATATCCGTAGGGGCAGTGGGTTGCCCCTACCGATAAATCCGTAGGGGCAACCCTTATTTGTAGTAGTGGTTTATTCATCTTGACTCACTATTTAAGCATGGTTGCAATTTTATATTGCAAAATTCCATGCTTGAATGAGTAGGGGTCAAGAGTTGCCATTCATTCTAGTCTCATTCTCAACACTTAGCCATTTTCTTGAGTTGCTCCCATGGTTGCTCTCTAGCTTCATCTTCTTCCTCAATTGCCATAGTTCAAGCTTCAACCCTTACATGAGATCTGAATCATGAAGCTTGAACACAATCTTGTGATCTTTTAACATCCCCTACTTCACCATCCCACACCAAACTAGCAATTTGGTGTGGTGTGTTTGCTACACTAAAGGAGTTTAGTGTAGAGTTAGCTTGGGCTAGAGGGATTTCGGGTGGATCGTCTTTGGCGCGAAGATCACGAAGAAGGTTCGTTCAACTCGAAGAGGAGCCTAGTAGAGTCGCGTGGACTTCAACCCGGAGCTATAGAATAGAAAGACTCGAACTACAAAGGTTGTATGCTCTTTTCTTCTCTTTAGTTAATCACATCACAAAGGAAAACCCTAATAATCTAGTAATCGTCTTGTTAGTTTAACTTATCACCTAATAAAAATTAAAATGTGGCATGCTTGATACCTCTAGAACCTCATGGTGGTGTTAAGGTCGACTTTCAGTTTATGTTGCCCTTAGATGTTGGGAAACTAAAGCTGGTGTTCACCTCCGCACAGATCAACAGGCGTTTTTTTGCAATAGCTGCAACTGCAAGAATGGTTCTAACACCACTTCATCCGGAGTGGTTTAATCGGGACAGGCCATGATGCCACTACTGATTATTCCGATGGCCCAAATCCAACAAAATTTGAATGGACTCCAATTTGGGCAGATGCCCCCACTCCTTACTATTGGTGCCTCAACGCTAAGGGAGGAATCTCCAAATAAGTGGGTCTTTGATCGGCTGGCTACCTCTGTAAGCCCTACTGACAAGTTGTCCAAACCTGAAGATTCCGTGTTTAGCAGAATAAGCACAAGCTCTGCAGGCCCCCTCTAAAATGCCTATGATTCCAAAGAAGGATGTCTTCAAGCAATTGTCCTTTAAGGTGTCAACAGCTTCCGATGCACCGAAGAATGGTTTACCCCCACACCAGTCAGTCTTTAAATGATTGGCACCCAAAGCTCATATTCCTGTTCCGCCTAAAGCATCGGTCTTTCAACGATTGTCACCTGCCGAAGGCTGAGAACGACACATGGGGATAATTCATGAGGCTAATAAGACTAAAGAAGCTCCAATTGCAAGGCATGCCCGACGTTGATAATGGCGCCGAGTGAAGAAGGTTGAGGGTAGCTCTCCATCTGGAATGAGCCCACTGCTGCCGACTGTACAGGCTATTGTTCCAACTGAGAACATTTTTGAACCGCTCAAGATGGTGAAGCGCAACTCTCCAACCGCTGTACTGGAAAAATCTCCATCTCCAATAAAGGTTTCAAGCGAAATGAAACCAGCCTACACTCTCAAGCGACTTTCCTCGACCATACATAAGGTCTGGAAAAAGGTACTGTCATCAATAAAATTTACTCTCCCCGGTATAAGAAACCAAAGAGTTATGTTAATAACTCTTCTCCTAAACTGAAGGTGTCTCCTCCCATAGTGACTCTTTCTAAGATAGCTCCTCCCAGACCGACTTCTTACGAAAGAGAGAGACTAGAGAAGATTCAAGCGTCTGAGCCGAATTCTAAGGGCCGATACTCTAAATGCCCCAAGTCTAAAGGCATGGTAGTTTACACGATATATATAATGAGTTCCAAAGATGATATTCGAGCTTCTATTTCTTATAGACCAATAACTCAGTCTATTACGAAAGACCAACAAAAACTGCAGGAGATATTGGCTCAAGCGGCGGAACTCATGAGTCCACTGCCTAATGCAAACCCCGACAACACTCCCGAAGAAAAAATGGTTCAAGAGTCTGATATCGAATACTTGAGGCACGTCCTTGAAAAGAAGGATGAGAAAGCTGCGGAAATGAACGCTAGGATGGACAAGATGGCCCTCCTATTCCAAAGCATAGTCGGGATGATAGCTCAATCGAAACCACTGGCAGATGAGCCGCCGATAGTTATTATCGATGACAAAGGATATATATCGAATCCTTTACAAGCCCCATCAGCGACGAGTGAGGAGATGATCTCCAAAGCAAAGATGGATGAATTTATCGCCCAGCAATTTAAAGCTCTTCAGGCCAGCGAGACAACAGGTAAGCTGATTAAGACCGGTCGACTGTACCCAGCATAGTATGATCAGAGGAAATACCTTCCGGGATATATGATCCCAATGTTCTAAGTATACAAGGGGACCGACAATCCTCGTCATCATATCAATCAATTCAGATCCAGGTGCGGCAACACCGGAGGAGATGATGTATTGCTTCTTTTCCAATTCATTAGCAGTCTATCAGGCACTGCTTTCGAGTTGTATTCGGAGCTTACTATGACCCCGTTAAGACTTTTATTGAAATGGAAATGCTCTTCTGCCAAAGATTTGCCAGTGCAAGTGAACACACTGCTATGATGGCTGTTAGTTATATGTATGCCCTAGAAGCTATTATTGTACATGATTGTATATTATAGTGGATGCTTGCACATATATAAAGAGGACTTTCTTGCTCGACATGATAGTATGCTATCTGGTTGCTCGTTATCTTAACATGTACACTTGTATCATTATACAGTCTCTCCGTTACATGTTGATAAAGCCCTTAAGATATGGACTTGACTACTAGGACTATGATGGAGATCATACTAGTAGGGTCAGGGTAATCCATAAGTACATCCTTTAATTGTTCCTAGTCGAGGGAGTATCGAGACAGGGCATCGATATTCCAGAGTAGACTAGTGTGTACGTTTCTTGACCCTGTATTGGGCGATGGTTGATCCCACAGCCATTGGTGTTTGACATCAAAGATTGTACACAAGTGCTCATTGGAGAATGGGTACACCGAACAGGACTCGCCGAGAACTCCTAGATGGTATTACACCTATCATCAGATAGCAGTTCTCTGGTGACACTGGTACAGGTTAGTCTGTAGACCCGAGATCGTCAAAGAGTATTGTGTGATCCCATTGTGCTTTGATTTCCTCCCTACCACGCTCAAGATAGCGTGCAAACAGGTGGATTTTGGGTACAGTCCCGAGTCACAAGGAGGCAATGAGCGATAGGAGGGGTTCCGTCTCTCCCGGTATTGGGGGTTGATGTTGCACCATGCTCGATTGGCTATAACAGGAAGTCCCTGGCCAGGGCTGATGCTGAGATTTACTGATAAGTGTTATCAATAGTTTCTCGACCCGTTATGAGCCTCACATCGGCATGACTTATCAAGTTATTAGGTCTGACGTTTACCACCCCCAGACTCGATATGCGACATATCAGACGAAGAGACCGGACTGTATGGTAGTGTTACTTACTGGATTCACGGGAGTTTGGACAAGCTTGCTTGTTGATCTTCTGATCGCTCAATGCCCGGGTAGCCGTTACATCCAGCTAGTACAGCTGACGGCTTGTGGGTAACTGATATGATCATTATCTACTGCCGGCGTATTGACGAGTCTTTAGAGTCCTACACAGATGTTTCCTAACTCAAGCAAAATGAAGTAGGGCACATATATGATATGTGCGGGACCGAGATTAATACATGTATATGATACTGTATTCTAATCTCGCGATATATGATATCAGTCGGTTATATGAGATATAGCCGGGTTATTGAATCAAGTGTTGATTCGATAAGTTGATATAAATGATATTAGTCGGTTATATGTGATTTAGCCGGATTATTAAATCAAGTGTTGATTTAATAGTTTAATATATAATTATATATTTGATATATTAATATATATTAACTAATATTAGCTCACTTAAGAATTTATTTTCTACTAATACATTTAAATATATATGTGTGTGTGTGTGTGATATATATTAATGTATTTAATTTTGTGTCATGATTGATGATACATTGGACATGGGTGTATGAGACTCATACCAAACTAAAGATAATTTGGGGATTTAATTATTAAGGGATAAATCAAAATTAGGTGGAAATTGGCATGGTTTAGGATGCTTGTGGAAACATGTAGAAACCTTGACTTAGTCCACTAATTTTGTTTTACTCTAGATATTTATTAACCCAACCATTATCTTTAGCCATGGTTAAGTCTCTACAAATATCATTTTGTGATATTTTCTCACCTATGGTTGAAAGGGTTCACACTAGATCATCTTCTTCTTCTCCTTCTTTGCTCTCTAGCTTTTGAGTAAGGTGAAGAAAGAAAGAGAGAGAAAAAATTCTAAAGTGAGCAAAACACCTACTTCATCAATCTATACCAAACTAGCCATTTAGTATAGGTTGTTTACTTCATTAATTCCTCAATTAGTGAAGAGGTAGCTTGAGTTAGAGATTCTTCGACGTAGATCATCTTCGGCCTCGAAGATCCTTGTTAGGTCCACGTTACCTCTCCCGGTTCTTTCGGGGTTTCGGAAACGGTGAAAAACAATTTTAAGGGTTTTGGTAACATGGACTAGAAAACCCAGATCTTTGCTAAACAACACACTAGCAACAACTACGAGCTTTACGTACTCGGTTAGGGGGTTATACCTAGTCTTGAACTCCTTCTCTTCTTGTTGTTCTCCTCCTTGCTTGCTCCTTGTAATAGTTTGTACGGCTCCTCCTTGTCGTCTCCTCTTTGTCGAAGATAGATCCACCCGAGGATTCGAACTTGAGCTCCTACCTCAACCTAGAGGTAACTAAGGTGCTTGGTTTGCTAAACCTAAAACCCTAGAAAGAGTAGAGAGTAGTCTTGGTGTTTTATCTCAAAGGAAAATGGTTCTCAACTCATGAGAGGGATTTTCCTTGAGCTAGAGGAAGAAGGAGAGCAATGGATGAGAGAGAAGATGCAAGTAAGAATGAATCAATTTTACAACCATGCTCTCATCTTTTAGAAAATGATAATAATAATAATAATAATAATAATTAACAATTTGTGATGGTGAGTTGATGAATGACCATTATCATTTCATTCATTAAATGCTTTGTGCAAAAAATAAGAAGCATCTTTGAAAACAAATGATGATGGTCAACAAGTCTACTTTGGCCAACCGGTCAACAAAAGTCAACAAGTCAACAAAAGTCAAGAATTCAACTTAACCATGACACAATAATTGTTAACTAATATTATTAATCATATTTCCTATTCTCATTAGGGTTTGGAAATAGAAAACAGTCAACTGTGCATACACACCCGTACCATAACCCTAATGAGAATCCTCCGTCTCAGTCAACTGTGCATACACACCCGCATCCGTGTTCCGAGGAACACAAATACAAAGAGATAAAACTAACCCTAAAACATATACTAGGATCTGGTTTAAACCAAAGCCCGCTAGTAATAACTGTCCAGACACCAAACGTGCACAAGTGCGCGGATGTGAACGAACCCCGTCGCAAAACCATGCGACCTATACTCTGTTTTGCCCAAAGGCGAATAACCGTCTGTGTGGGACTCTGAAGACTCGACACTACACTGGCAGTGGGGTTAACCACAGACCGCAAGCGGCACTAGCTATACGTAACGGTCCCCAGGTAGATGCCGATAAGAAGACAGATGAGGTGAACCCATCCGAACTCCTACTAAGCCTGTATGTGACAATCTCCGTACAGTCCGGTCTGTTCGTCTAAGAGTATCACATGGCGGGCCTAGGGGGGTGGCAAACGTCAGTCCCCTAATAGCGGTACAAGTCGTGTCGGAGTGTAGCCCAAAACACCCTGAGAAACTAATGGTAACACTACCAGCAAATCTCGCTTGCCATGGCCAGGGACGACTATGTGTAACGGCTCTCCTAGACACAGCGCGATATCAACTCCCAATACCGGGAGAGACGACTCATGTCTAACCATCACTGCCTCCAAGTGCTTCGGGACTGCTCCCAACTACTACTTGTTTGCACGACTCGGTAGAGCCGTGGTAGGGTAGTAATCAAAGAACAGTGGGAACACACTCGAGGCGAAGTGACTGTGTCAAGTCAACGGACTAAACTGTACTCATTTCACCTGGGAACTGTTAACTGACGATAGGTATTATACCAACCAACAGTTCCCGACGAGTCCTGTCCAGTGTACTCGTAACCTAACGAGCACCTGCATACTATCTCCAGTATGACGTACTGATGGCTGTGGGACAGACCATCTCCCCTGCTGGGAAGAGAAGCGTATGCACCAGTCTACTCTGGAGTATCGATGCCCTGTCTCGATAATCCTACGACTAGGGACCAGAATAAGAATGTGCTTATAGACTACCCAGCCCCCACGAGTGTGATCGCCATCACAACGCCGGTAGTCAAGCAAAGATCCTAAGGGCTCCATCAATATGTTTTAGCGATATGTTAAAAGAAACATATACACATATTAAGATAGAAACAAACCAAGTAACATACTACCATATCGAGCAAGACTGTCGTAAAACCGTATATATATCCCAAGCTTCCAAAATGTATTATACAAACTAGTACTATACAATAATGGCCTCTAGGGCATACATATCTAACAATCCTTAAGCAAGCTCGTTACTTTCGCCTAGTGGAGCCTAAGAAGAGTTCGGGGGACCACTACTTGGAGCTAAGGGAATACTACACGGAGCTTTAGAAGTGAAGGACCGGTCTACAAAAGTTGTATTCCTTGTTCACTTAGTGTAAAGTTTGTTTACATGCATATAAAACTTTAATTCTCTAGTTTGATTCTTGGATGGTGCTGATTAGCACTCTATATTTTTTAAAATTGCATACTCGATACTTCCTAAAACCCAGTGGGTGTGCTAAGTGAACCCAACGGTGGTATCAGAGCTAAGCTAGAGCATTAGGAGTGGCCTAGATGACGTTAAAGTGTTTGATCGAACATCGAAACCCAAACATTTCCCTGTAATATTTCAGAAAAATAAAATATTATTTTTGGGAATTTTTTTAATTAAATAATAAATATAATGAATATTTTAATATGGCGGTATAATTAAATACCGAAAAATTGAGAAAAAAATTTGGAAAATTATAGAAATTACTGAAATGAGGGTGTTTTATGTGATTTAAGCAAATTATGAATTTTTATGATTATTTATATGCACTTTTAACGCTAATCGCGATTAGATATCGCTAATCGCGCATTAAGCGTGTTTTGTGTACATGACATGCACATGTCACATTTTTCACACTTGTTACATTTTTCTATCATGAATTTTTCCTTATATTTATCATGCATGGCTTTGTAAATAGAAAAGAGAACAAAAAAATATAAAGTCAAAAGGGGACACAATAATGACAAGAGGGATGGGCATAAGAGAGAGAGAGAGGGTGAGGGGTCAACCAAACATGGCTCTCATTTTGTTTTCATTCATCATTCATTCCCTCCATCTTTTCCTCTCCTCCCTCACTCCCATGGCAGCACCTCCTCCCTCCCCGTCTTCAAAACCCTAAAACTTTATCAAAAACTACTCCAAAGTCCCTCCCCACTTCACAAAATTTTTGTACAAGCCTTCAAGCTACACTTTGAACCAAGAAAGTTTGCTTTTTAGCACTGTAGAGGATTCATGAGTGTCAAATGAGGTAATCCCTTCACAATTAGTATAGTATTTCATTTGCTTATGCATCTATTCAAGTTTAAAATCGATTTGGCGAAGTTTAGTGGACTTTGGATATCCCTAGAGAGGGTTAGGGTTAATTTGAGTTGTGTTAGTGTAATAAAGCCCTAGTAGTGACCTTGAACCCCCCAATTTGTCCAAAACCCAGACCTAACAAAACCTGAAAACCAAAATACGGAAAAACAATAACTTTTCATGTCGGTTTGTGAACTATTAGGGTATGCAGGGAAATCTGGGATGACCTGGGACAGTTACGAGATAAGCAAACAACCCCTGTAGACTTGAATTGACCCTAGGAACCCCCTGTAGCAAGACGAACCCTATGGGAGCACCCAGGGCCGGCGAGATCGGTTTTGCATGGGAGAAGGCTCGGCCACTTTGTTAGTTATATGTATGCCCTAGAGGCCATTACTGTACATAGGATGTATATTGTAGTGGATGCTGGGACGTATATAGGGAGGACTTTCTTGCTCGAAATGATAGTATGCTATCTGGTTGAACTTTACCTTAACGTGTATACTGATTGTCTCTCTGTTACATGTTGGTAAAGACCTTAGGATGTGTGCAAGACTACCTGGACTATGATGCGGATCATACTAGTGGGGACATGGTAGTCCATAAGTACATCCTTCACAGTCCCTAGTCGTGGGTATATCGAGACGGGGCATCGATATACCAGAGTAGACTAGCGTATACGTTCTCGACCCATACAGATGGGCGATGGATGATCCCATATCCATTGGTGTTTGACATCAGAGATGATATACGGGTGCTCAGTAGAGACTGGGTACACTGGACGGACTCGCCAAGAACTCCCAGATGGTATTATACCTCACGTCAGATGGCAGTTCTCTGGTGACACTGGTACAGAGTAGTCTGTTGACCCGAGATCGTCATAGAGTCTTGTGTGGTTCCCACTGTGCTTTGATTTCCATCTTACCACGTCCAAGAGAGCGTGCAAAACGGTGGTTTTTGGGTACAGTCCCGAGTCACATGGAGGCAATGAGCGATAGGAGGGGATTCGTCTCTCCCGGTATAGGGAGTTGATGTTGTGCTGTGTTCGATTGGCTATAACAGGAAATCCCTGGACAGGGTTGCTGAGATTTACTGGTAAGTGTTACCTGTAGTTTCTCGAATAGTTATAGACCTCATATCGACACGACTTATCGAGCTATTGGGGTCTGACATTTACCACCCCTAGGCGAGATATGCGACATATCAGACGATCAGACCGGACTGTACGGTAGTGTTACTGGTTGGATTCACTGGAGTGTGAGCGGGCTTGCTCGTCGATCTTCAGATCGCTCAATACCCGGGTGGCCGTTACGTTTAGCAGACCGCTTGCGGCTTGTGGATG
Organism: Agapanthus africanus; assembly: GCA_030015575.1. Classification (NCBI taxonomy): domain Eukaryota; kingdom Viridiplantae; phylum Streptophyta; class Magnoliopsida; order Asparagales; family Amaryllidaceae; genus Agapanthus; species Agapanthus africanus. The sequence goes on along the minus strand of CM057346.1, from coordinate 116,378,777 downwards.
CTTGATATGATCATCATCTGCTGCCGGCGTATTGACGAGTCTTTAGAGTCCTACACAGAGGTTTCCTGGCTCAAGCGAAACGAAATAGGAGCGCATATGATATATGTGCGGGACCGAGAATAATACCAGTATGTGATACTGTATTCGATTCTCGCGATGTGACATTGATCGGTTATATGCGATATAGCCGGGTTATCGGATCAAGTGTTGATTCGATAAGTTGTTACTAATGATACTAGTCGGTTATATGCGATATGACCGGATCGTTAAATCAAGTGTTGATTTAATGATTTAATGCATAATTATATATTTGATATATTACTTTGCATTAACTAGTATCGGTTCACTTTAAATGGATTTTCTCGCTCGGGTGTGCACATTGTATATTCGATATAGTTTTGTGCACTTGCTTGTATCATGTTTGATGATACATGCCTTATGGTTAAGTGTTAAGAATTAAACTATAGTTAAGTGGGTGATTAGGGTTTTTGATTTCATTTTATTCATTTATCTTTTTGGAAAAAGAAAAGGCAAAATGAGGAAAATGGTTGCTTTCTTTTGTTCATTCATGAACCTTCATGAAGACTTTGACTTAATGACCATTTTGTCTCATGTTTAACCCTAACCACTCACTTAAACCTTAGTTAACTCTCTACATCTAACCATGGTTCATTATATGATAAGGATTGATTTTTCTTTTCTATTCTAATATTCTTATCATAATATTTTAGCTTCTTCTTCTTCCTTCAAGTGAAGAAAAGCTTGACCATCAATGGCAACTTGATGAAATGAGTGAGAAATCCAATTCTAAAGTCTACCCACTTCCTATTTATTCATCCTCTACCTCTTGCCAAGTAGTAGAGTGTGTTTCCTTCACAAGTTTTCATGGCAAGGTGAAGGTGGAGCTTGATTTAGCGATGCCTCGACGTAGATCATCTTCGGCATGGACATCGATGACCTAGCCCGTCCATTCTCCGATGAAGCCGACGCTAGGGCCCGGATTCTTTTTGGATAGCAAAGGACTTCGTTGCGGAGCTATGGAGGTGGAGCACCGGATCTACAAAGGTTGTATTTCCGATAACCCATTAGTTAAGTTGTTAACTAGATTGTTTTTCGCCTAGAAATCTAGCAAACGATCCGTAGTTTAGGGTTTCTCGGCACGTTAAAATTTGAAATTGGCATGGTTGATGCCTTTCGAGACCTCACTAGAGTGCCTAGGAACCCTACAGTGGTATCAGAGCCTAGCTAGAGCCTTAGGCGAAGTCTAGACGGAATTTGAAGTCCGATCGACCCGAAACCCAAACCCTTAACATGCTCTCTGGACATTTCAGTAAATTGTGGATTTTTCGAAATTAAAAATATGTAGAAATATCAGCAGGAATATCTAAGAGTTACTGTGAAGTCGTGTGCCCTAATTCCATTAAAGCGCCGCGTTTCCGCGGCACGAGCATGGCTCGTGCGGGGGAAACGCGGCCTGTTTGTCGTATTATGAGGTGATGTTTGCACAGTAACTCCTATTTGACAGTGCTGGTTTTCCTGGGTATTTTTAATATTTTTTCAAGAGTTGAATTTTCTGGAGTTGTTTTGGGGATTCGGTGTTTCGATCGGAGTATCAAATTTTGTCTGTGTGGCTTTCCGGATAAATTTTAGAATATGTTAAAAAGTTCGACCGGATATAAATACCCAATTTTTCCCCTGTCGGGAAATTTCCAAGTGTTGGATTTTTCCGAAGTTTGACGACGTTCTAAGTAGTGCAAGTAACTCGATGGACCCTCTAGAAGACAACAAACCTTAACTCGATTATGTGACCGTCTTGAACTGCCCTTTGAACCTTCGGGTTTGGGGCAGTACGGCGTGCCACATGTGAGGCGTTGGCTTGACCCTTCTACGGCTGGACCGTTGGTACTGAGGCACGAACTGAATGTTGTTAGACTTATTTCATGTGTTGATCTGTATTGGGAAAACTTGGGTGTTTGACTGTTCGATCGAAACATTTAACATTTTCTATTTATCTGGAATGGGATACAATAATTGGAATTCACAAAGAGTTATGAGATAACGGAATGAATATTATAAACATAGCAGTTTAGTCTCACTTGATCGGTTGCCACGGAATTTTGATGTGATCAAAAGTCCGTCGCAATCACGTAGCGTACGCGGATACTCGCCGGGTAAACTTAATAGACAGCCTCACTCCATAGCCCCGACCAAGTAACTGTAGGAGAACCCCGTCGCCGAAAGCATCCGTCCGGGTGCTCGCGGTAGCGGTGTTCCGCCTTGGTGCACTTCGTCGACGGTATCGGGGGTGCGGCCGTCTACTGAAGTTTACGACGAGCATTCGATCAGGATGTGGGAATCTTGTTGAATTGCCGACTTGATATTGAAAAGTGTTTTCGATTTTGAGACTAAAATGCGGGGTTTATAATTGTTAGGCATGCGATGTCTAAGTAATTCATTTGGTCAGGCATGCGATGTCTGAGGTGGTTGCGGATTCCAACTATTGTAGTTTTACACTTTCTTTTCTGTGACCGTAAGTGTAATATGTGATATCGCCGGTTTCGTTGCTATATGCCAACGACAATTGGGATGCGCATATTTACTTACGTTGATGACATGTGATATTATGTGTTGCTGGATATGTTATATTGGATCGTCGTGTTTGAATAGCCGGGGGGTTTTCATGTGAGATGAGTGTTTTTCATTTTCATTCATGTAAAAATCTGTATGTAATATTCTTTTATTTGGGGCGCTTCCAGGTTGCGGAAGTAGTCACCGTTTGTATATTATTTACTTTTCCGCACTAGGATAGACCCAAGGAGGGGAGCACATGTAACCGGGTTCTGGAGTCCAGTGGGAGACCAACTCGAGGAGTCGAGTCCGGGTCTCCTAACTCTAGAATTGGTAGGGTTGCTTGCCGCTCTCGTAGGGGTCTAGGGGTGTAGGTTTGGCTATTCATCACGACCGTGGAATCCGTGTTTTATACTGGCTCGTATTGAAAACACAGACGTCCTAGTATATCCAATATTTCATATGATTCTTCTGCTGCGATATCTATGATGTGATCATGAGATGTTCTGTGATAGATACAGTATATAGTATATATGATATATTATATAGACGTTACTTATGTTTTACACCCGTGCTAGCCCTGCCCTGCTCTGTCGTTAGTTACCTAACCTAACGGTGCACGAGGGGACATCGAGGCGAATGCGGATGGCATAAGTGTACGTCGTATTTATCTGTGATGTTTAGGTACTTAAATGATGGGACTTCATTAATGTGATTAATGAAATAAAAGAAACCTAAGATGTTGTAGAATCGAATTTCAAAATAAAACAGGTAGCTACAGTTCTTGCTTTGCACAGCGGTGTATATGATATATCCTGCACCTTATTCGATAAGGAAAGGACCGAGATCCCTTCACCGGGAGTGACTCCTTTAGCAATAACTGGCAGATGCTACACACTCGGTTTGTCTTTTGATTGCTTTTAAGAGTTTTTGCTTTGCACAGTGATATATATGATATATCCCGCACCTCATTCGACGAGGAAAGGACCGACGATCCCTTCACCGGGAGTGACTCCTTTAGCAAAACTAGAAAAGCCTCAAAAACACTCCATTTCAAAATTCATTTGATTCTACAACGATATCAAGTTCATTACGCAATAGGTTTTCAGAAAAACCTGTCGTAGCCCTCCGTCATTTCAGATAAGTAGTAGTTAGTATTCGTGCTACGTTTGTTGGCCTGCGTCAAGGCGTAGTGTGCGGTAGCTAACTGGTGCTTATCTGCATAAGCATATGATGTGATTGGATTAGGGTAGTCGTGCGACTTTGTTGGCCTGCGTCAAGGGTCGTGCGGGTGGGTTTAATTCAATCAGGAAATGACGGGTTGAACTTGACTAGCGGACTATGGTTTGTTGGCCTGCGTCAAGGTCATAGGACGCTAGGGGCAAAATATTATCGGGAATTTCAAGTGTTGAAATTTGCAATGAGATTGCATACCTTCTATGAGATAGTTGGATCTCGATACCCGCTGCGAGTAAGAGTTACTCCTGGGAGAGTTTTATACATTACAATTAGCCGATCAAGTAGGTGTCTAGAAAGGTGTTAACGAGGTTACGCCTCTGGGAAAACGAGGTTTACAGTAATTAGGTTCGTGCGAAAGCACGGGGGACCTCCCTCAAAGTACCGACACTGGCCTGGCTGAAAGATTGGCGAACTTGTAGTGTGTAATTAATCCCGGCTAGTCTTTCCTTTTAAGGTTTGAAGGAAGATTTGATAAAAAGCAGTGGGAGCCATCCTGATTAGATAAAATAATAACCAATCTATTCTTGACAGAGCGCACGCTGAGTGTTTTCTTCTCTCTCTCTCCAGGTAGCGACCATATCACGCCTTAATCAAGATAATAATACGGATTATTGACCGAACCCGCTTGTTATACTGAGCTGGGGAACGTTGGTCCCGCTCCAACTTATAATTGTTATAAGACCGAGCAGGAAATTGGGGAATACCAGATTTCCCGTGCCGCCCAAACGAAGAGAGTGCATGCTGATGCATCATCTTTGGGTGTGTTCATTATACAGAACTGTTTCTCAGTATCCTCTGCGTCCTGGGTATTTGATACCAGATCAGGATCCCAGATATGTAATCTGTTACATAGGGCTACAGAAAGGTAGAGAACTGAGAACGGGTGATAAGTTTCATGAGGAAGAAAACGGGGCAAGTGTTGCAGCCAAGTCTGTTGGTCACTGTCACCCTGTATTACCAATACATTGATTCTGAACGAATGTTATTAGATACCGAACCTGATATACAAAATCATATCAGTCTCTTTATTAGTAAAGAAAGGATATAATTTTGTATTGTTGGATAATGTTTTGAACATTTCCTATATCAAAAGTTGATCGGTTCAGGCACGTTATCTAAAAGCATTGATGTTCTAAATCAAACTACAGTTCTTAGTATACGGAACACACACAAGAGGAAGAGTTCAGAATTGAACGAATTCTTCTTAAGGTATTGTAGACTAGGTCAGATCAATGTGACCCGACTAGCTGAAGTTACATGTAGATGCATATTTAAACCAGTTTGAATCTACATCTTGTGAAACTTGCCAGTCATGTCACAAAGATAAAATGACCATAGCTCTGTTTATTGGAAACAGAGAAAGAGTTAATGAACTCTTGGGATGATACATGTTGATGTATGTAGGTCCCCTGTCTACACATACCAGGACTGGTTCTTTATACTTCATTATATTCTCTGATGATCTTTCGAGATTCAGACCTATGTTCCTGTTGAAACACAAGTCTGAACCTTTTGTGATATTCATAGAATATAAGTTAGAAGTAGAGAACCAGAATACGGGTAAAAGTATTATTTCCTTTGATGTGATCAAGGAGGAGAATACTTGAGCACGGAAATTCCTGAACTATTCTAAAGGAGAATGAGATTCTCTCTCAGAATTACTCCTCCGTATACACCATAGCACGATGGTATGTCGGGGCAGAGCAGATACACCCTATTTGATATGGTGTGCTCTATGATGAGTACTACTGAGCTACCTTTTTCCTTAGGGGTTATGCACTTGAGAAGCTGCATACCTATTGAATAGGGTTCAAATCAAATCAGTTGCCTACCACTTCATATTTGATATGATAAGGGAAGAGCCCATCTCTTAAGATAGTTAAGATTTGGGGTTGTCCGGCCTATGTCTAAAAGCATAATCCGGACAAGCTCGAGGAAAGGTCAGTTATGTACAACTGGAAAGGTTCCAGCTATACAAACTACAGCTGATGATTTGATAGAACCAAAGGATTCAGTAGATTCCAACGAACCTCGGCCTCTCCGCCGATCTAGTAGGGTTCCTTACCCACCTGAGAGATACTTCGGTTTCTCTATGACAGTGGGAGCGAGGATTGCATTATGAGATGATGACCCAACTATTTTCGAGCTGGCCATCAGGAGTGGGACTCTGTAAGAATGGCTGGATGCTTAGCGATCTGATATGGAATCCATGTACACCAACAAAGTATGGACTTTGGTTGCTATATCTGAAGGGTTAAATCCCCATCAGGAGCAAGTATATCTTGAGAAGATTACTTGGTGTACATCGAAAAGTTGAGACTTTCAAATCTAGACTTGTTAAAGGTTTGCATCATTGATCAGGTAAGGATTATGTTGAAACCTTTTCTAAGGATCTATGCTTAAGTCCATCCAGATCCTACTTACCATGACTACGATATCTGGTGGTTGGGTGTCTTGACTGCTTTTCTAAATGATGTTTTAGAAGAGTGCGTCTATAAGTACACAGCCAGAGGGCTTCGTAGACAGTGGGAGCAGCGGAAACGTGTGCAAGATGCTTTATAGGATAAAGCAAGCATCGCGGAGTTGGAACATCTGTTTTGATGAATTAGTCAAAGAGTTTGACATCATCAAAATGGTAGATGAACCTTGTATAAACAAAAAGGTAGTAGGGAGTATGGTGACGATCCTCATAGAGTACGTGGATGACATACTCTTGATAGGGAAGAAGTTTCCTATGCTACGCTCGATCAATCTCCGCTTATCACAATGATTCTCCAAATAGGATCAAAGTGATACCTCCTAAATCCTGGATTTTGGATCTATAAGATAGATCTAAATGGATGTTAGGATACTCACTAGCTGTAGTGAGATGGTATCAATCGACCCTGGGGAGAATCACTGGAAGGGTTCCAGGGTGATAAAGACGACTGAATGTCAGTCGCAGGCATTGTCTTTACCCTCAGTAAAGGGACGGTATGTTGGAAGAGTTCCAAGCTAGATACCGTGACATACTAGACGATAAAGGCAGGATACATCGCTACTTAAAATGCTACCAAAGAGGATGTTTGGGTGTATATTGGTTCATGAGATGAACTATGTTCCTCCCATTGTGTGACAATGGAGTTGTGGCTTATGCCAAGGAACGCCGGTCCCATCAGTGATCCAGACATATTCTAAGGCGGTATCACTTGATCAAGGAGATGGTTGATCTCCAGGGAGATCGAGGTTAGGAGAGTAGACTCAGAGGACAACACAGCGGATCCACTCACAAAGGCCCGTTCCCAAAGAGAGACTTTTATGGGATGGTTGAGTATGAGATACTACAACCACTGCTACAGATGGCCCTAGTGCAAGTGGGAGATTGTTAGTTATATATATGCCCTAAAGGCCATTACTGTACATAGGATGTATATTGTAGTTGACGCTGGGACGTATATAGGGAGGACTTTCTTGCTCGACATGATAGTATGCTATCTGGTTGAACTTTACCTTAACGTGTATACTGATTGTCTCTCTGTTACATGTTGGTAAAGCCCTTAGGATGTGTGCAAGACTACCTGGACTATGATGCGGATCATACTAGTGGGGACATGGTAGTCCATAAGTACATCCTTCACAGTCCCTAGTCGTGGGTATATCGAGACGGGGCATCGATATACCAGAGTAGACTAGCGTATACCTTCTCGACCCATACAGATGGGCGATGGATGATCCCATATCCATTGGTGTTTGACATCAGAGATGATATACGGGTGCTCAGTAGAGACTGGGTACACTGCACGGACTCGCCGAGAACTCCCAGATGGTATTATACCTCACATCAGATAGCAGTTCTCTGGTGACACTGGTACAGAGTAGTCTGTTGACCCGAGATCGTCATAGAGTCTTGTGTGGTTCCCACTGTGCTTTGATTTCCATCTTACCATGTCCAAGAGGGCGTGCAAAACGGTGGTTTTTGGGTACAGTCCCGAGTCACATGGAGGCAATGAGCGATAGGAGAGGATTCGTCTCTCCCGGTATAGGGAGTTGATGTTGTGCTGTGTTCGATTGGCTATAACAGGAAATCCCTGGACAGGGTTGCTGAGATTTACTGGTAAGTGTTACCTGTAGTTTCTCGAATAGTTATAGACCTCATATCGACACGACTTATCGAGCTATTGGGGTCTGACGTTTACCACCCCTAGGCGAGATATGCGACATATCAGACGATCAGACCGGACTGTACGGTAGTGTTACTGGTTGGATTCACTGGAGTGTGAGCGGGCTTGCTCGTCGATCTTCAGATCGCTCAATACCCGGGTGGCCGTTACGTTTAGCAGACCGCTTGCGGCTTGTGGATGCTTGATATGATCATCATCTGCTGCCGGCGTATTGATGAGTCTTTAGAGTCCTACACAGAGGTTTCCTGGCTCAAGCGAAACGAAATAGGAGCGCATATGAGATATGTGCGGGACCGAGAATAATACCAGTATGTGATACTGTATTCGATTCTCGCGATGTGACATTGATCGGTTATATGCGATATAGCCGGGTTATCGGATCAAGTGTTGATTCGATAAGTTGTTACTAATGATACTAGTCGGTTATATGCGATATGACCGGATCATTAAATCAAGTGTTGATTTAATGATTTAATGCATAATTATATATTTGATATATTACTTTGCATTAACTAGTATCGGTTCACTTTAAATGGATTTTCTCGCTCGGGTGTGCACATTGTATATTCGATATAGTTTTGTGCACTTGCTTGTATCATGTTTGATGATACATGCCTTATGGTTAAGTGTTAAGAATTAAACTATAGTTAAGTGGGTGATTAGGGTTTTTGATTTCATTTTATTCATTTATCTTTTTGGAAAAAGAAAAGGCAAAATGAGGAAAATGGTTGCTTTCTTTTGTTCATTCATGAACCTTCATGAAGACTTTGACTTAATGACCATTTTGTCTCATGCTTAACCCTAACCACTCACTTAAACCTTAGTTAACTCTCTACATCTAACCATGGTTCATTATATGATAAGGATTGATTTTTCTTTTCTATTCTAATATTCTTATCATAATATTTTAGCTTCTTCTTCTTCCTTCAAGTGAAGAAAAGCTTGACCATCAATGGCAACTTGATGAAATGAGTGAGAAATCCAATTCTAAAGTCTACCCACTTCCTATTTCTTCATCCTCTACCTCTTGCCAAATAGTAGAGTGTGTTTCCTTCACAAGTTTTCATGGCAAGGTGAAGGTGGAGCTTGATTTAGCGATGCCTCGACGTAGATCATCTTCGGCATGGACATCGATGACCTAGCCCGTCCATTCTCCGATGAAGCCGACGCTAGAGCCCGGATTCTTTTTGGACAGCAAAGGACTTCGTTGCGGAGCTATGGAGGTGGAGCACCGGATCTACAAAGGTTGTATTTCCGATAACCCATTAGTTAAGTTGTTAACTAGATTGTTTTTCGCCTAGAAATCTAGCAAACGATCCGTAGTTTAGGGTTTCTCGGCACGTTAAAATTTGAAATTGGCATGGTTGATGCCTTGTGAGACCTCACTAGAGTGCCTAGGAACCCTACACACTTGGTGGGGTTAGGTGCCCAGGTTGCCTTCATAGCTCATATACACCCTATATATCACCCTAGAGTTGTTTGTGCACCTTGTTTTCACCTTATACAAAATCTGGGACCATTTCCTTGAGTTGCTGTTTTGATTCGGGTTATGGTTTTGCGTATTTTAATTTTTGGATTTTAGTGTTTGTGTTTTATCTCGATCACTTGACGTTTGTACGTCTATATCGAGTGATATCGGGTTGTTTTGCCAGAGCAAACCATAGGTTTTGACCTATGTGAGTTCCGTGCGTCGTTTTGGTTTTGAATTGGATTTTAATGCGGCATGATACGTTATGATGTGTAGGTACCCTCGCGAAGACTTCGAGATGACAAGCAAGCGCGTGGCGACGTCGGCATCGGCAAGCGAAGGTCAAGGTGAGTAGATTTATATCTACGAGGGAAGTCGGGTGGATGGCGTATAGCACCCCCGCAAAGTTATGAGAAATGATGGGATGTGATATATTTATACTTTTACGTGTTAGTGTGTGATATGAACCTTAGCAAGAAAAGCTTTAGGCGATTAGGGATTAGTGTTAGCAAGAATTGAAGAAAGGACTTTAGTCGATTTCTTAGTCACGAAAACCTAGAGTAAAGATTTGCATACCCGCACATACACATACTCGCATACACTTACTTCCTTGTGCGTGTGTGTGTGTGTATATATATATATATATATATATATATATATTGGTATTCATATGCTTGGCTGATGAGAATGTATATGATACTAGGGAATGAGTCGATATGATCGGGCATGATGCCGTGAGATATTTAATGTCTGACCAAGATATGTCATGATGTTATAGTGGATCGTTGGACGATGATACCATGTGGATGATGATGTATATATGATAGTTGACATGTGATCGAGGTATGAGATAAGATATGTTAAGATATTTATAATGGATCGCTTGGGCGATGTATACTTCTATATGATTATATGTGTTGATGACATCGGATTGTATGAAGCTGTAGATCAGTAGCCAGATCATGACTATTGTTGATGATATTAGTAGTGTACTAGATTTAGATCGGTACCCCTACTCACGATATGTGATGATGTGGATACCAAATGAATAATGAGATAAATATGATATTTGACCCGTACCCAGATTTGGGAGGCCGTACGATAGATTTACCGTACGAGATATAGTTTTGAGGATAGATCCGCACTCTTGACTCGAGGATGTCATATTAGTTATTGTATCGTACGTGAGACTATTGAGGCGAGATCACCGACTACTAGATATATATATAGATCGACTCAGACTTAGGTGGATTTCCTTACCCTTTTGACTGGGCTCGAGTCATACACTTTTTCAAAAGTGGAGAATCATGAGTATTTTAAATACCAAATGGTATGACTCGTATATTGGGTAGGTTTATTCTTCAGTGTTGCTGTTACTATGCCACTTTCTGTATATTCATGATGTTTCATCGCATTGCATGCTTGTACATATGTTATCTGTAATTATCATGAAACCCTGCTGTCAGGACACCAGCACCATTACCGATGAAGCGTATGTTCCACGTACACCTGCTTGCCGGCTCACACACATCATCATCAGTAATTGCCATGTCACGTACACTTTAGAAAATACTATTCATGGACATAGCTTGCTAGTTGATAATTGCAACATGTTATAGCTTTCTTATGCTAGCTAACTATTGCATTTATTGCATGATATCAGATGCATTAATATATTCATTAGTCATGCATTATTTTGGAGATTTATGCCGGTTTTCATTATTATTGACATGGTGACTTGATGATTTCGGATTCTTCTTGATATTTTCTGGATTTGGAAACCGCATGTGAAAGTTTTGTAAACTAATGAATTATTTTAAAGAGAAAAATGGGGTTTTCCTTGACATGTTGAGTATTGTCCACCATGGTGTTTTCTCGGTTCTGAGATGTTTTCGAGACCCGATTCGAGGAGTTGGATGAACCGCCTCGGGTACATGGTGGGCCCGGTATGGTACCCCGGGGCAAGAAGCTCGAGTTGTAGACGATGAGCCTGGCAGGGGAGCACTACCTACCGGTGATTTTTTACCTGGCGCAGCGGATATCCGGAGGATACCGTGTTGGATATAATGCCCTCAAAGTCAATTATTGGATCGCAGGTACGTGATTGCAATGATTGAGGAGGACCTATACTGGTAGCACAGTCTTACTCGTAATGACAGTATGCTATCTGGTTTGCCTTTATCAGTCGTGTACAGGTTCAGGTGACTGATCACTGTTACACGTTGATAGAGCCCTTAGGATCTTGCTTGACTACCAACAGTATGATGGCGATCATATACGTGAGAGTTGGGTAGTCTATAAGCACATCCTTAATAGTGGTCCCTAGTCGTGGGAGTTTCGAGACAGGGCATCAATACTCTGGAGTAGACTAATGTATACAGTCGAGACCCCGACGAGGGGCGGTGGCCGGTCTCATAAGCCACTGGTGTCAGTTGGATCACCTAAGATGTATACAGGTGCTCATTGGGTTATGAGTACACCGGACAGGACTCGCCGGGAACCTGCTAGTTGGTATTATAACTAGCGTCAGATAGCAGTTCCCTGGTGACATGTGTACAGGTTAGTTCATCGACCTGAGGTCTTCATTTGTGTCGTGTGAGTTCCCACTGTGCTTTGATTTCTACCCTACCACGGCTCAAAGGAGTCGTGCAAACAGGTCTTTTTTGGGTACAGTCCCGAGCCACATGGAGGCAAGTGAGCGGATCGGCAGGGGAATCGTCTCTCCCGGTATTGGGGGTGAAATCGCGCTGTGTCTAGGAGAGCCATTACACAAAACCCTCGGCCGAGGTAGGAGATTTACTGGTAGGTACTCCAGTAGTATCTTAGGGTGTTCTGGGCTACACTCCGACACGACTTATACCGCTATTGGGGGTCTGACGTTACCAGCCCCCTAGGCCCGATATGCGATACTTATAGATGAACGGACCGGAATGTATGTATATTGTCACTGTTAGGCTCAGTAGGGTTCCAGGATGAGTTCTCTCGTCGGCTTCCTTTGAGGTCAGTACATAGGCAGCCGTTACGCACTGCTAGTGCCGCTAACGTGCTTGTGGTTAAACCCACTACCGAGGTACTGATGAGTCATTAGAGTCCCCCACAGATAGTTTCCCAAGTTCGGGCGAAACGTTGTAGAGGCCGTATGGTTTTATGGCAGGGTTCGGAAAATGCACGTCCGTTTACGCACGTATCATATTTCGGGCAGATAATACTGGTGGGCTTTGGTTTAAGCCGGATCCATGTATTATACTTTGTAGATATGATATCTTTGTCTCAGTTGCATTTGTATTCGGTCGTAATACAAATGCGGGTATGTTTATACAGTTACGGGGTTATCCTGAAATTCATTTCGGGATCGCTTTTCGAAGTTGACAGTTTTCTATCACTCATCTTAAACATTCGGTTTAATAGGGATTTATCTTTTCTTGAGGGTGAATCATGAGTGTGGAAGCTTCTAGATTGGTGACTAGGATTAGTGACTCATTCATTGCATTAAACGATTGATGACTAGGTTAGTGACTCATTGTTGCTTTAATTGTTTTATGCAAGGTGTTTAGGTGACTCATTGTTATGCATTAATTCTTCCTTATGGTCACCTCTCTTTGCTCCTACACTCACTCTCTCCTCTTATGATATATTGGCCGGCCATTCTAGTGGAGGCATGATGGATTGAAAAAAAAGAAAGGGTTGTTAAAAAAAATGAGATGATAGATTTGGTTCATAAATATTTCATAGCTCATTTTTCATCAAAGTTTCAAAAGGCAACTTCATTAACCGTTCATCCATGGTTTTGGATGAAGCGAGACAAAGTGTTCTACCCATTCTCTACATCAATCTTGGTCATCTCTTTTAGTAGACTTGATGACCGAGTTGCCTCGGTTCAGAGGCGGGAGCCCGTTTAAAGATCCGTAGATGTGGTGCCACCTCGACGAGGAGCTAGGAGATCGGAGCAGCCGCAACGGAGCGTGGGATGATGGTTAAAGACCGAAGGACTCGGATCGTCCGGTATAGCCTTTCTACCCACTTTGTCGTTTGTTAGTTTAGCGTTAATGGCAGATCCGGGTTATAGTATGCGATAGCACCAGTTAAAAAGTTTTTGTTCCGCGTTTGGCGTCTGAAAGATGGCCGGGGCGCTACCGTAGACTTACAATGGTATCAGAGCCACGCCATTAAGCTTTACTAAGTTGTTCTAACGCGTTTAAAATATCGATCGAACGGAATTTCGAAAACTACAATTTTCTATGTAAAGTTGCTGTCGATTTTTAAAACAGGACTAAAAATCATTTTGAGCATCTCAGAAAATCGTGCAGGCTTCTTTTAGGACACGGAAGAAATTTGATCCCCTGATTCGACCGTACAGCCGCGGAACCGCCGCGCAAGCCAAGCTTTGGCCGCGGATCTGCGGCCGTCTTGGTGCTTCAGTGGGCCAAATTTTCTTCTGGGGCTTCTTCATGTAAAATTGTGGCTTCTGGAATATTTCTTTTGGGCCCAGATTTTGTTACTGTACAGCAGATGTACGTGAGGCCCACTTCGGGAAGTTTTGTCGATCGAAATTTTAAACTTGTTAGTTTACAGTACTTACATTATATCTCCGACCGTGAATGTCATTCGAGCGGTAAATTGCGTCTAATTGCTATAGTTCTTTTAGACGGATTTGCGAACGTGACATTCGCGTTGATGTTCTGTGTTGTGCTGTGATGTTGCGGATTTGTCGTGGTGGATAGCAGTGTGCAATGGTAGTGCAGTTTGGATTTATTTGTACATTTGATATTGCGGGGCGAGAGTCCAACATGTGGACTGTCGTCACTGCCTGTTTGTATAATATTCTTTTGGGGGCATGACCGGGCTGAGGTCTATGTACCCGTTGTACATATTTTTCATTTCTGTACTAGGTTTACCCCGCGACGGAGTGCACGGATAGCCGGGTTCTGGAGGGCAACGGGTCCGCATCTCATGGCTTTAAGAAGCAGAGGGGCCTCACTCTAGTATTGGCAGACTATTCGCCGCACTCGTAGGGGGTACAGGTTGACCCAAAGAGGGGTACCCAAGTTACCGGATTCCGTGAAGAGCAGGATGGTCCATTCATTATGCTGTAGGGGGCTGCCTCTCTTCAGGTTTTGGCGGGTAAGTTGCCGCAGCCGTAGGGGTCTAGGTTTCATTGCACAGGCTATCCACACGACCAGGGGAACGTCGGGTTTCAGCAGCAGCTCTGTGAAACCCGGGGATCCCAGATTATCTGTATTGTTCTGTGATGCTTATTACTTTTCTGTAATGTTGCATATTATCATGCCTGGAGCGATTATTGTATATTGGTATATATACTATTAGAAGTTGTATATGTTTTGCACCCGCGCTAGTCCAATCCCCGCTCTGTCATTAGTTAAGTAACCTAACGGGTGATGACGGGACCCAGTGACGAATGTGGATGGCATATACGTACATTTTATTTTCGTTCTTTTCTGGTGTGATTAATTGATGGGACTGCGTTGATTTTGATCAATGCAAAGAAAAACAAACCTGTTTGGACGTTGTTGGAACAGTTTTAAAAAGTGTTATTACAAAGACGTTTTCTTTTGTTTTGCACAGTGGTATTCGGTTGGAATATCCTGCACCTCATTCGACGAGGCAAGGGCCGAGATCCCTTCACCGGGAGTGACCCCTTGGGCAGAAGTTTATATCAGGGTAATAACTTCACTATAGTCGATTACATGTTGCTTTGCATCGCAGTATTCAGTTGGAATATCCTGCACCTCATTCCACGAGGAAAGAGCCGAGATCCCTTCACCGGGAGTGACCTCTTTAGCAAATGTTTTCGCCACTATATTTTTATAAAAAGCTATCAGGTTCCTTCAACGAGATCAAGTTCATTACGTTAAAGTTTTTTTCGCCAAAAACCAGCCGTAGCGCTCCACATTTCTTTTGGGTATTCAGTAGTATTCAAGCTATGCATTTTGGCCAAAGTCAAGGCATAGTGTTTGGTAGCTGCTGGGTATTCATTTGTTGCATAAATAGATGAGTTAGTTTGGGGCAGTCGTTCTGCCATTTGGCCAAAGTCAGGGGCATGTGCGGATGGGTTCAAATTGACAAGATAATGACGGGTAGAACTTGGCATGTGACTTATGGCATTTTGGCCAAAGTCAAGGTTATAAGAGCATGGGGCAAATCATTTCGGGAGTTTCTAAAGAAACTGAAACTTGCAAAGTATGCGCATACCTTCTGGAGTATGATAACATGAGTGGATTCCTTTACGTTATCATGCGATGAGAGTTGGATCCCGATTCCCACTGATGAGTTGGTTTACTCTTCGGGTGATCCCGATTGATTCTTCTTTCAGGTTTGGAAGAGAATTTGACAGTACAGTGGGAGGTTTCCTGATTAGATAAAGTGATAACCATTCTGATCTAAGTTAGAGTGTACGCAGAGTGTTTCTTTTCTCTCTCTCTTTGGCAGTGACCTTTGACCGACTCTAGACTATGACTCAGTGACCAAGTTGACCGAACCTTCTTAAAATACTGGCTTTTGGATTGTCTAAGTTGCATAAGTCATTACCGCTCCTTCTTTTACCCTTTGCATTTCTCAGAACACCCCGTATTACTATGGACATCCACTTCCATTGGATAGATCCATCGTATGGTTATATACGAACTCGAAGGGACTTCTTCGAGGATGGATCCAGGTTCAGGAGAAATAGAATTGGTTTATTCAGTTGTCTTTTATTATCACCTTCTCTCAGGTTGCGAGGGCTTCTTAGTTTAGGAGAGTACACCTATTACGCTTATTGGATAGTCTTCTTCCAAACCATAGGCAGGTGCCGAAAGATAGGGAATGAAGAAAACCAATTAGCCTAAGTAGGGTGTACAGAAGGTAATAACTAAAGACAAAATAAAGGGATTAGAAAGAGGGCAAAGTAAATTGCGACTGCTATCATTCACGACCAAACCGCGTACTTCATCGCCACTCCTATTTCACCTTTGCTTTTTTCCCCAGTTCGGGAGAAATAGAATAAGGTATTATTCAGTTGTCTTTTATCATCACCTTCTCTCAAGTTGCGAGTACTTCTTGGTTTAGGAGGGTACACCTATTATGCTTACTGGATAGTCTTCTTCCAAACCATAGGCTGGTGCCGAACGGTAGGGAAGGAAGAAAACCACTTAGCCTAAAGGGGTGTACAGAAGGTAACGAATAAAGACAAATAATAAAGGGATTTAGAGAGATGACAAAGAAATATACGGTTATAGTCATGAATTGGATTATGGAAGAGGCATTACTAGGAATACCAGGATACCCCTACGAAACATTTTCATGTTTCAGTTTCACTGTGCATTGTTAAAGGAAAACTGATTTCCCGATTAGATACTTACTCCTGAGTATTATTTACCAGGTATGATTCTCACATATGTATGGTTTTACAGATGATGAGTGGGAGTAAGTTATTGGGAATTAGGTGATTATCCTCATTATATCGGAATTCGTTGTAATTGGTGATATTTAAGGAAGTCGCCTGGGTTTTTGCCAGACGGCATGTATTTGGTTTCGAGTATCCGTTGTTGTGCACCAATTTCAAAATGATATATCTGTACGTTTATTTTTATAAAGTGAGATATAACTTTTTGATATTATGTCGATGACATTTACCTATATCAGTTGACGATTGGGTAAGGAGCATTGAACAACGGAGTAGTTCTTAACCATAAGTACAGTTTTCAACCTACGATGCACAGGTTTTGAGTTATTCAACTCAGCGGACTTATACAGAGTATTGTATGTTGTCCAGTGTCCATCAGGACAAAGGGGTTGGTCCTCGTACTATGTTCTGTTTACTTATGACTTCTCTAGTTTTTAGACAAGTGTTTCATAGAAATACAAGGTCTAAGTTTTGAGAAGTTGTGGGTATAAGAATAAAGTAGAGAACCAGGTATCGCAAGTATCGGGATTCTTCAAAGAGATCGAAGATGTAGATACTTGTGATTGGTATTCAGTTGATAGTAATGGTTTTGAGAAACTTGTTTCTCTTTCAGGTTACTCATAATTGGATGCATTCCTAAGTTGAGTAATGCTGATCAGGCCTCTCTCCATTAAGTTGATATGCACTGGAGACAGCTGCATGATTAGAATCTGGTTCTAATTAAATAAGTGCCAAAGTTTCTATATTGGATATAGAATGGTTCATATCTTAACGATGTTAAGGTACGGGGAGTTGTCCGGCTTATGCTTAAAACCAGACTCTGGATAACTCAGGGCACGTTTCTGTAATGGAAGTTTGTGGGTTGGCCCAGGCTATGACGAGGGTTGACTTTCTACCATCTGGAAGATCAATAGTGATATTGTTCTTGACTCACCACAGTTTTAGTAAAATGGATTTTTTCAGAAAACAGTAGAGGGAGTATGGTAGAACTGGAAGTGATTCCAGAACCGCAAACGATTACGGAAAATTTAATAGGACCTAAAGATTCAATCAGGTTTGACATTCCATTAGCCACTCCGTAGATATGGTGGGTAACCTCAGACACCCGAGAGGTACTCCGGTAGCCTCAAGGACGGTGACAGGGAGGTTCTTGTTTACCCAGACTTGACACTACGGTTGTTCCAGGCTATGAGACCCGGCAGAAAGTTAAGTATAGCGTTGTTCTAAACTAGCTTTATAAGTGCACGTATATATTATTCTGCCAGAGGGTAGTTGTGGTCAGTGGGAGTAGCGGAAGCATAGTGGGCAAGTAGCTTATGTCTATTTATAGACTTGAGCAGATATAGCGGAGATAGATCATCTAATTTTGATGTGATAATCATGGGTTTGACTTCATCAGAATAGGGGATGGATCTGTTAAGAAGGTAGTAGGCTGTGATGTCCTGGTATTTGGATGACATACACAGAGTAGGAAGTAAAATTCCTATACTACGATCGGTTATACTGTGGTTGTCACACAGTTGTTTCTCCACAAAGGATATGGATATAATATCTGATATTCTGGTTTCTAGATCTATGGTTTTAGATCTAGATTTGGGTAGTTTCCCAATGTGGGTACTTTGACAGTATTCTAAAGGTATTTAGAATAGATAACTCCTGGCATGGTGGTGTACCTGCAGGTGATGGAGTCACCCTCTCTAAAGGTGTCTTACAGACTAAAGAGGAGAGGGATGTGCATGATTGGCAGATCACTTGCTTAGGAATTGAGTCAATCGTGAGATGTCAAGTACCACACCAGATGTTGTTTTTGCATGAGATGCAATAAGTTTGTATTAATCCAATCCTGGAGAAACATAAGGAAGCAGTTTTAGAACATAAGTGAATGTTTTACGGATTTGATGACGGCAGCCTCCTTCGGAAGACGGATATCATTCCAGGCTTCAAAGGTGACATGGATGACAGAGTGATTGTCAGAGTTATAGTTTTCCCTCTCCACGAGGGACAGTATTATGGACAGGTGGTCCAAGAGGATACTGTGGGAGGCATGGTGCTGGACACTGATTAGTTTCAGTGATCGATACAGTCTAAGAAGTTTGGATTTGGAGTTCATTTATGAACTAGGTCCCGTCAGATATCCAGACATATTCTAAGACAGGTATTACTCAATTAGGGAGATGGCTTTCTCCGCAAACTTGAGATTAAGAGAGACATAGAAAGAAACATCAGGGCGGATCCACTCGTTGAGGCTATTTCTCAAACACAAAAGTTTTACAAACGGGCTTTGTGAAACTGATTAATAGAGGAGTTGGATGTTCGGTATCACACGGGCTGTGAGTATGCGACATCGCAATAATTAGCCTTAAGTGCAAGTGGGAGATTGTTGGATATAGTGCCCTCAAAGTCAATTATTGGATCGTAGGTACGTGATTGCAATGATTGAGGAGGACCTATACCGGTAGCACAGTCTTACTCGTAATGATAGTATGCTATCTGGTTTGCCTTTATCAGTCGTGTACAGGTTCAGGTGACTGATCACTGTTACACGTTGATAGAGCCCTTAGGATCTTGCTTGATTACCAACAGTATGATGGCGATCATATACGTGAGAGTTGGGTAGTCTATAAGCACATCCTTAATAGTGGTCCCTAGTCATGGGAGTTTCGAGATAGGGCATCGATACTTCGGAGTAGACTAGTGTATATAGTCGAGACCCCGACGAGGGGCGGTGGCCGGTCTCACAAGCCACTGGTGTCAGTTGGATCACCTAAGATGTATACAGGTGCTCATTGGGTTATGAGTACACCGGACAGGACTCGCCAGGAACCTGCTAGTTGGTATTATACCTAGCGTCAGATAGTAGTTCCCTGGTGACATGTGTACAGGTTAGTTCATCGACCTGAGGTCGTCATTTGTCTCATGTGAGTTCCTACTGTGCTTTGATTTCTACCCTACCACGGCTCAAAGGAGTCGTGCAAACAGGTCTTTTTTAGGTACAGTCCCGAGCCACATGTAGGCATGTGAGCGGATCGGCAGGGGATTCGTCTCTCCCGGTATTGGGGGTGAGATCGCGCTGTGTCTAGGAGAGCCATTACACAAAACCCTCGGCCGAGGTAGGAGATTTACTGGTAGGTACTCCAGTAGTATCTCAGGGTGTTCTGGGCTACACTCCAACACGAATTATACCACTATTGGGGGTCTGACGTTACCAGCCCCCTAGGCCCGATATGCGATACTCATAGACGAACGGACCGGACTGTATGTATATTGTCACTGTTAGGCTCAGTAGGGTTCCAGGATGAGTTCTCTCATCGGCTTCCCTTGAGGTCAGTACATAGGCAGCCGTTACGCACTACTAGTGTCGCTGACGTGCTTGTGGTTAAACCCACTGCCGAGGTACTGATGAGTCATTAAAGTCCCCCACAGATAGTTTCCCAAGTTCGGGCGAAACGTTGTAGAGGCCGTATGGTTTTATGGCAGGGTTCGGAAAATGCACGTGCGTTTACGCACGTATCATATTTCGGGCAGATAATACCGGTGGGCTTTGGTTTAAGCCGGATCCATGTATTATACTTTGTAGATATAATATCTTTGTCTCAGTTGCATTTGTATTCGGTCATAATACAAATGCGGGTATATTTATACAGTTACGGGGTTATCCTGAAATTCGTTTCGGGATCACTTTTCGAAGTTGCCAGTTTTCTATCACCCGTCTTAAACATTCGGTTTAATGCGGATTTATCTTTTCTTGAGGGTGAGTCATGAGTGTGGAAGCTTCTAGATTGATGACTAGGATTAGTGACTCATTCATTGCATTAAATGATTGATGACTAGGTTAGTGACTCAATGTTGCATTAATTGCTTTATGCAAGGTGTTTAGGTGACTCATTGTTATGCATTAATTCTTCCTTATGGTCACCCCTCTTTGCTCCTACACTCACTCTCTCCTCTCATGATATATTGGCCGGCCATTCTAGTGGAGGCATGATGGATTGAAAAAAAAAGAAAGGGTTGTTAAAAAAAAATGAGATGATAGATTTGATTCATAAATATTTCATAGCTCATTTTTCATCAAAGTTTCAAAAGGCAACTTCATTAACCGTTCATCCATGGTTTTGGATGAAGCGAGACAAAGTGCTCTACTCATTCTCTACATCAATCTTGGTCATCTCTTTTAGCAGACTTGATGACCGAGTTGCCTCGGTTCAGAGGCGGGAGCCCGTTTACAGATCCGTAGATGTGGTGCCACCTCGACGAGGAGCCAGGAGATCGGAGCAGCCGCAACAGAGCGTGGGATGATGGTTAAAGACCGAAGGACTCGGATCGTTTGGTATAGCCTTTCTACCCACTTTATAGTTTGTTAGTTTAGCGTTAATGGCAGATCCGGGTTATAGTATGCGATAGCGCCAGTTAAAAAGTTTTTGTTCCGCGTTTGTCGTGTGAAAGACGGCCGGGGCGCTACCGTAGACTTACATACCGTTCGTGGTCGTGTGATTGATGATGGGCCGATCCGGACTGACAGAGCCCAAGGTATTGAGATATTGAGACTTGAGACACTGAGATATTGAGATTTGATGATACAGGCCAGTCCGGATAGCCGGAGCATGAGGTATTGAGATACTGAGATTTATGTTTTGTGTCGATGCTGGACACTGTTTTATCTGTCGATTTCGTTGATGATACGCGATTTATATACATACAGAAATCTCATTAAATAAAGAAAATAGTTATCTCATTCACGCTGTATTCTGTTTCAATTATAATGCATTCATACATCATATATTTAATATGTTGCTATCTGAGGTACTGACACGAGCATGTAATATTACACTTATACATAGATAGACCAGGATATTTATTTGAGGATATTACTTGATATGACCTAGGATAGCGTCATGCATGCGATTTCTACTCGTAGATGTTTTCTACTAACGAGTTGGCAACTCACCCCCGTTGTGCCACAGTTTTTTGCAGGTTTTGCCGTACTGGTTTCGTTGCGGCTTGCTGGCACACTGTTCCTTCCGGTGGTTGCTTTGGTAGGTAGGTTCTTTTGTATCAGGACCACCATTGTATATTTGTTATTTCAGTTGTATCTAGTAAAACTCCATCAACTAAACTTGTATATTTGATAGAGATAGATGACCGGTGTTTATACTTTCGACCTTAGAGTCGTGCGCTGTATTATTATGGTTTCATTTGGTTTTCTTGATGATGTTGGATGTTTATCCTGAGTTGATCCTCGCCTTTCGACGTTGTATATTATATTGTATTGTGTGGTTTTGTCCGTTGATTGACGAAGAGCTACCTCCCGCTTGGGGATGCCTTTATTCATTACATATGCTTTATCAGTTTTGTACCTGTTTGGGGTAAGTTTTTACAAAAGAAACTCTGCCGAAATTTTCAGAAAGGACTTGAGATTTTAAAAAATGCATACTTCGGCTTTTGTTGTTAAACTTCTTGTTTTAAAATTGGTTTTTCCTTCACTCTACTGCTTTACTTGGTTTGGATTTCTGGGTTTTGGCTTACTTAGATTACGTACGCCTCGAGACGTTTCGTAATTTAAGTGCCATTTATGTTTCGTACTTTTCGGGTCGTGACAAAGTTGGCATCAGAGCGTTAGGTTTTACCTTCGGAGTGTAGGATGACCCTTGGTTGATGGAGTGGGTAGCTTGAGTAGAGTGACGTACCGTACGTATGTTCCACGGCATACTTACGATACGCTACTCCACTTAAGAAGCCTTAGGATGTACATTTCCTTGCACAGTATTATATTCCTTCCTATGATCTATCCTCATCAGTACCAGTTATGGTTTTGTTACCACGGTTGTACGGGCACAGAGAGCTACGTCTAGAGTTGCGGTCAGTACGAGCTCGTCACGGACGAGGACTGACCAGGGCGTGATTCCAGGGACATACGATTGCATAGACGTATCGTTTATTTGCGTTTTTGCGCCATTAGCGTTGATAGATCGCTGTTACGAGATTTCTCGGACGTGTAGATCAGCACCAGAGAATTGGGCTACCGCTAGAGGCCAACCAGAATGTGATGACCGTCGATGCACTAATTATTCATGATGATTAAGGCACTGTTCAGCGTGCGGGCGAATGAGCCAGTGATTTCAGCGAATGAGAAGATATCGCCCCAGATGTTTGGAGCTATTGTCGCACGAGTTATATTTCGAGATATGATAGAAGATCGCTAGTCACCAGAGATGAAAGACTAGAACATGTGATTCATTGCCTACCCCGATGTGAGGTCATCAGATTGATTGATTCCAGCTAGAGATGACTTCACGCAGGTACGTTGAGTGTCGATAGAGGCGATCGAATGTCAGGAACCCATTTTCCAAGTTTAAAGTATTCAGAAAACAATGCAAGTAATTCTACGGACCCTCTAGAAGAATGAAACCCTAACTCGACATAATGACCATGTGAAAGCCTTTGAAGCTTAGAGTTTGTGGCAGTTCCGCAGTGCCATTAGTGAGGCTTGGCTTTGCCCTTCTACGGTTGGTCCATAGGTGCTGTGGCATGTATTCGATACTATTAAACTGTACCCAAGATGTTGAGCTCTTGGGGGATTATGGAACCTTGACGAATCGATCGAAAAGTTCGACGTCATTCGGATATCATATGATGGGATATATTGCTTGGGAGACTCCAGATACGAGTATAGCCGTTGGAGCGCAGTCCATGCAGCCACGAGGAGACGAGTCTAAATCAGTCGACATTAGGGAAAAGTGGAGTAAGAGGTTCGTACGAGATCTTGATGAGATGACATTCCACTCCGCCGACATCAGAGATGTGATACGCATGCAGAGGCGTTGTACATGGATATATCTTCCAGAAGGAGTCGCGATGAGTATGCAGCCATTTCGGAACAAGAAAACAGATTTAGTGAAGGGTGAGAACTTCAGGACAGTTCGGCAAGGACGAGGTTTGGGAGAGACCTCGACAGGACCTTTCTGGAATAAATTACGAGAAGACTTAGACCCAGGAGTGGTCATTTTACACACACCAGCAGGCCAGAGTTCGGCATCGTCGATGAGACATGTTATGAGTAACCATAAGAGTTGGCCAGAGATTTTTAGAGGACGTGCTAGAGCGGACTATTTCCATTATTGTTTCCATATTGGACCGTTGAGCCGGGGAGCTAGGTACTTAGCAATTCGCAGTGAGAGACGAGAGCCTAAGAGCACCAGACGACAGGCCATGATCAGG
The DNA here is from genome assembly GCA_030015575.1 of Agapanthus africanus. NCBI lineage: Eukaryota > Viridiplantae > Streptophyta > Magnoliopsida > Asparagales > Amaryllidaceae > Agapanthus > Agapanthus africanus. The sequence goes on along the minus strand of CM057346.1, from coordinate 116,354,725 downwards.
AGGCAAGTAGATATCTTGCTCTGCTAGCATTGGATGCACCGATACCTTCTCGACCTTGAAGTAAGGACATATCGACGACAGTACTTACGATTGGTGATTTCGTGAGTTGACTATCACGTATCAGTCACATTGAATTTCGGCATTTTGGGTGATTTATTGCATGCTTGAGTTTTGATGACCGGGTTTCATGATATTTGTTTTCGTGCACCATGGTTGCACCTACTGGGTATTTATATTTTGTGTGTAGTTATTGCACTTGAGATATGCTTTATACACCGTTGTGTTGATTTATGATTTGTGCACAGTTATTGCACTTGATATCATTTTGTGCCTTGGCCACACATGCTTATGATTTCATGGATTTCATGCAGTTGGGTTGATTTGTGCATATGGTACACACCCGATTTGATTTTTGCACTCGGTATAGTTCGCATATGCTTGCAGTGCAGTGATACGTATTTTGTGCACTACAGTTGCACAGGACTTCGATTTGATGTTATTGGAGGTATTGATTTTGACTTCATGCCTAGGGCATGCATATGATTTGACTTATGCTTACGGCATAGTTTTCAAGCACTTTTAGTGTTTTGATTAGATTTTGTGCACGCTGATGCACATGGTTATGATATTTCATACCACGGTATATCTGATTTCGATTTGAGATGTGTTGTATACCGTCGATTTCGATTGTGATGCTCGATATTTGTTTTGTGCACCTTGTGCACCTGATTGGATTCTTGCACATATTTGACGCGCTTGATATTGGATTTCGTGATTTCGAGCATGTTGGATGCACAAGATTTAGATTTTTATTCGTGCATGATGGATGCACCTGATTTGGATTTTCACGTATGTTGGGCGCATGATTTGAGATGCGATTTTGGTGCATACCAGATGCACTAAATCGGGATTCTTCGTGCATATCAGATGCACCTGATATCCCTGTCAGGCACACCGTTGCCTCTGACAGGTGTTTCGTGCACACCCGTTGCACTTAGAAGTTCTTTCTGTGCACATGTATGGCACATTCATGGATTTTGATTTCCGTGCGCACCAGACGCACGCGGTATTCTTATGCACCTTTTGGGATTGATTTCTTAAGAAGCAGTACGTTTTTATGATATTTACTATTGTTTCATACTGAGCAGGACTAGTCAGAGGACAGTACCTGAGTATATTTTTGCATGCATTGATAGTTATCGAAAGGATTTCCAAATAGGGAGCTATAGTCTCAGTATTTACCTACGTGTCTGATATGACACGAAACGTTTAAAACAAGGGAACCCTTATAAATTATTTTCAAAACGGCGGGACGTAAATATTAAACAAAGGATATGTGTGTGTGTGTAGTTATTTTCTTATATTAGACGTCCGCCACTGTGCAGTGTTATGCGCATCGCACAGCGACTTAAAAGATTTGGCATGCATTTCCTTCAGATGTTTACATGTATAGATTTGATGTTTACATGTATAGTTTTGATGTATATCATATTGGGTTCATTTTGGATTTGACATTTGTGCCTTCACCATGACTCCGATGATTGCGGGATACTTGACGGAGTTTGTTTTTGAGTTATCTGCTCATTGTTCATGCGCACGCATTGCGTTACGACGTGTTTTATGTATTGATGGTTTCGGAACCCCGACGGCTTAATCTTTTACTGAAATGTTTTAGAATTGAGGGGTTTAAATTTAAATTCGGGGACCGAATTTCTTTAAGGGGGGAAGATTGTAACATTTCAGAAAAATAAAATATTATTTTTGGGAATTTTTTTAATTAAATAATAAATATAATGAATATTTTAATATGGCGATATAATTAAATACCGATAAATTGGGGGGGAATTTGGAAAATTATAGAAATTACTGAAATGAGGGTGTTTTATATGATTTAGGCGAATTATGAATTTTTATGATTATTTATATGCACTTTTAACGCTAATCGCGATTAGATATCGCTAATCACGCATTAAGCGTGTTTTGTGTACATGACATGCACATGTCACATTTTTCACACTTGTTACATTTTTCTATCATGGACTTTTCCTTATGTTTATCATGCATGGCTTTCTAAATATAAAAGAGAACAAAAAAAATATAAAGTCAAAAGGGGACACAATGATGACAAGAAGGATGAGCATGAGAGAGAGAGAGAAGGTGAGGGGTCAACCAAGCATGGCTCTCATTTTGTTTTCATTCATCATTCATTCCCTCCATCTTTTCCTCTCCTCCCTCCCTCCCCTGGCAGCACCTCCTCCCTCCCCATCTTCAAAACCCCAAAACTTCATCAAAAACTACTCCAAAGTCCCTCCCCACTTCACAAAATTTGTGCACAAGCCCTCAAGCAACAATTTGGACCAAGAAAGTTTGCTTTTCGGCATTGTAGAGGATGCATGAGTGTCAAATGGGGTAATCCCTTCACAATTAGTGTAGTATTTCATTTTCTTATGCATCTATTCAAGTTTAAAATCGATTTGGCGAAGTTTAGTGGACTTTGGATATCCCTAGAGAGGGTTAGAGTTAATTTGAATTGTGTTAGTGTAATAAAGCCCTAGTAGTGACCTTGAACCCCCCCCCAATTTGTCCAAAACCCAGACCTAACAAAACCTGAAAACCAAAATACGGAAAAACAGTAACTTTTCATGTCGGTTTGTGAATTATTAGGGTGTGCAAGGAAATCTTGGATGACCTGGGACAGATATGAGATAAGCAAACAACCCCTGTAGACTTGAATTGACCCTAGGAACCGCCTGTAGCAAGACGAACCCCATGGGAGCACCCAGGGCCGGCGAGATCAGTTTTGCATGGGAGAGGGCTCGGCCACTTAGTGGGGGTAGGTGCCCAGGTTGCCTTCATAGCTCATATACACCCTATATATCACCCTAGAGTTGTTTGTGCACCTTATTTTCACCTTATACAAAATCTGGGACCACTTCCTTGAGTTTTTGTTTTGATTCGAGTTATGGTTTTGCATATTTTAATTTCTGGATTTTAGTGTTTGTGTTTAATCTCGATCACTTGACGTTTGTACGTCTATATCGAGTGATATCGGGTTGTTTTGCTAGAGCAAACCATAGGTTTTGACCTATGTGAGTTTCATGCGTCGTTTTGGTTTTGAATTAGATTTTAATGCTGCACGATACGTTATGATGTGTAGGTACCCTCGCGAAGACTTCGAGACGACAAGCAAGCGCGTGGCGACGTCGGCATCGGCAAACGAAGGTCAAGGTGAGTAGATTTATATCTACGGGGGAAGTCGGGTGGATGGCGTATAGCACCCCCGTAAAGTTATGAGAAATGATGGGATGTGATATATTTATACTTTTACATGTTAGTATGTGATACGAACGTTAGCAAGAAAAGATTTAGGCGATTAGGGATTAGTGTTAGCAAGAATTGAAGGAAGGACTTTAGTCGATATCTTCGTCATGAAAATCTAGAGTAAAGATTTGCACATGTTGATAAAGCCCTGAGGATATTTGCTTGACTATTGTGATTATGATGGAGATCATACTAGTGGGACGTCTGTAGTTTATAAGCATATCCTGAAATGTCCCTAGTCGTAGGTGTATCAAGATGGGGCATCGATATACCAGAGTAGACTAGCATATATGATACTAGACCTATATGATAGGCGATGGATGTTCCCACATCCATTGATGTTTGACATCGAGATCGTATACGGGTGCTCAGTGGTGATTGGGTACACTGGACGGACTCGCCGAGAACTTCTATATGGTATTATATCTATCGCCGGATAGCAGTTCTTAGGTGACACTGGTACAGGTTAGTCTGTAGACCCGAGATCGTCATAGAGTCTTGTGTGTTCTCCCACTGTACTTTGATTACCACCCTACCACGGCTCTACTGAGTCTTGCAAACAGGTGGCTTTTGGGAACAGTTCCGAGACACACGAAGACGATGAGCGATAGGAGGGGTTTCGTTGTTAGTGTATATGCCCTAGGGGCCATTATTGTATCATACTAGTTTGTATATTACTTAATGGAAGCTTGGGATATTCACATGTATATAACAGTCTTGCTAAACATGGTAGTATGCTACTTGGTTTTTTCTATCTTAATATGTGAGTATACGTATTGATAGAGCTCTTAGGATCTTGCTTGACTACCAGCGTTGTGATGGCAGTCACACTAGTGGGGGCTGGGTAGTCTACAAGCACATCCTTATTCAGGTCCCTAGTCGTTGGATTATCGAGATAGGCAATCGATACTCCGGAGTAGACTAGTGTGTACGCTTCTCATCCCAGTTGGGGAGATGGTCTGTCCCACAGCCGTGAGTACGTCGTACTGGAGATAGTATGCAGGTGCTCGTTAGGTTACGGGTACACCGGACAGGACTCACAAGGAACTGTTGGTTGGTTTTATACCATTCGTCAGTGAACAGTTCCCAGGTGACATGAGTACAGCATAGTCCGCAGACTTGACACTGCTACTTCGCCTCGAGTGTGTCCCACTGTTCTTAGATTGCTACCCTACCACGGCTCAAAGGAGTCGTGCAAACAGGTAGCAGTTGGGTGCAGTCCCGAGCACTTGGAGGCAGTGGCGGTTAGACAGGATTCGTCTCTCCCGGTATTGGGGGTTGATATCGCGCTGTGTCAGAGAGCCATTACGCAAAGTCCCTGGCCAGGGCAAGCGAGATTTGCTGGTAGGTTCCAGTAGTTTCTCAGGGTGTAATGGGCTTCGCTCCGACACGACTTATACCGCTATTAGGGGACTGACGCTTGCCGCCCCTCTAGGCCCGATATGCGATAGTCTAAGACGAACGGACCGGACTGTATGGAGATTGTCACATTAGACTCAGTAGGAATTCGGATGGGTTTCCTCATCGGCCTTCTTATCGACATCTACCTGGGGACCGTTACGTACAGCTAGTGCCGCTTGCGGTCTGTGGTTAAACCCACTGCCAGCGTAGTAGTCGAGTCTCTAGAGTCCCACACAGAGAGTTTCCCTACTCCAGGCGAAACGATATAGAGGTCGTATGGTTTTACGACATGGGTTCGGACGCATACGTGTGTTTACGCACGTACGACTTTTGGACAGTTTTTACCAGTCGGCTTTGGTTTAAGCCAGTTACTGGTATCCGGTTATTGGATTTATACAGTCTAAAGTTTTTCCGTATTTTTGCGGAAAGGAGGGGCGTTCTCGTAATTGCGCGAGAAGCTTCTAGAAGGTGGTGACTAAGGAGGTTTAGGTGGCATATACAATGAATGTGATTAGTGAGTCATATGGATGATTCATCCATGTCATTAATGCATCATAAATGCTTAATGACTCATGGAGATGAATCATCACTAGATATTATCAAGCATGGTTGTTAAATGATTTATTTTCTTTTCTTGATAAAAAGAAATGCTTGATATATATTATGATAACTCATTATTCTCACTTCATTATTATCTTCACCTTCTCTCTCCTCAAGCTCTCCCTCTTCAAACCCTAATCCTCCCCTCTCATGTGTTGAGTACAAGGATTAGTTAGACTAATTAAACCATAACCCTCACTCTATATCACCTAGCTTCTTTGATTAGCACTTAAAGAAGGTTAGTTGCCTCAAGTTTAGAGGCTAAGCTTGGAGTAAAGCTCTCGTGTGGATCGTCTACTACTTCGAGAAGGCCGAGGAGGAGGAGGAGTTCGCAAAGACGAAGGACACGATTCGTTAGGTATAATCCCTAAACATAGTAGTATAGAACTTCTATGTTTCTTGTTAGTTATCGTTTAGCTTCGATTCGTGCGGTTAATCGATGTTTAAGCAAAGAACAAGATCGTTTTTCATATTTCCGCCTCCCCGCAAGTCGTGGGGTGTTGTACATCGACTTACAGTGGTATCAGAGCCTCGCTAAACAATAAATAACTTACTTGCAAATTTGTATGAATTTCGAACGGAAAAAACGAAACCGGAAAAACCCGAAATCACAAGTTTCTGTCGATTTTTAAATGAAGTCCAAAAATTTTTCAGGGAGGTTCAGAAAGCTTAAAAAGACAGTATAAGAACACCCAAGAAATTTAGGCCCCTGAATCGCCTAAAGCGCCGCGGAACCGCGGCGGATCGCACCGATCCGCCGCGCTTCCGCCGCCGAGTTGGCGATTCAGGAACCCAATTTTCCTGTGTTGCTTCTCTGTGATATTTGGTATTCTCTGGAAGTTTTTATTTTTGCTCAGGTTTCAGATTTACAGAGAAGTGTTGGAGCAAAATTAAAAGTGTTTAATCGATCGAAATTATACAGTATTTGCTTGTTGGATTATATCTGTGTTTGTATAATGTGTTCGTAAACCTCCCCTAACTGCTAGTATGTCGGTTGGCAGGGGGTTGCACATTTCTGTAATGGTTTTTACTGTTTGTGTATATGAACTGTGTTGGACTGTTGTGATGTATAGCCGGGGTTATGTGATGGGTTATTCTTTAATTCATTTGATGTAAATGTAATTTGTTGTAATATTATTTTGCGGGGCACATCCAGGTTGCGGTTGTAGCCACCGTTGTATTATTTCATTTTACTGTTTTTGCTCCTAGGACAGACCCAAGGTGGGGTGCAAAAACTGCCGGGCGGGTAGTTTGCCGTACCCGTTGGGGTCTTGGGTGCGGTAATGGCTTTTCATCACAACTGTGTAATCCGTCTTTTGTTGCAGGCTCAAAACAAACACGGATTACTTGCAAATCCAATAAAGTTCATCTGTGATCTGGAATGCCTATTATTGCGTCTGACGAATGTACAATATCTATATATGATAGCTATTTAGACGTCACTTATGTTTTACACCCGCGCTAGCCCAGCCCCCGCTCTGTCGTTAGTTAAGTAACCTAACGGGTGATGACGGGACCCCGTGGCGAATGCGGATGGCATAAGAGGACGTATTTTCGTTGTTTTCTGCAATGATAGGTTAATGATGGGACGCATTATTTATAATGCAAAGAAAATAAACCAAAAAGTTTAATCGTTGGAACAGTTTAAAAGAAACCACTCGGTTAATTTTAAAAACAGATATTTTTAAATGCGGAGATTTAACCACTCCTTTTAAAAGCTATCAGGTTCCTTCGGTTATATCAAGTTCACTACGTTCACGGTTTCGCCAAAACCATTCGTAGCCCTCCGTCATTTCATCTGGATATTCAGTAGTATTCAAGCTATGTATTTTGACCTAACGCCAAGGCATAGTGTTTGGTAGCTACTGGGTATTCATTTGTTGCATAGATAGATGAGTTAGTTTGGGACAGTCGTATTATCATTTTGGCCGAACGTCAAGGATATATACGGATGGGTTCAAATTGACAAGATAATGATGGGTAGAACTTGACATGTGACTTATGACATTTTGACCTAACGCCAAGGTCATAAGAGCATGGGGCAAAAATATATATCGGGAATTTCTAAAGAAACTGAAATTTGCAAAGAGTTGCATACCATTTGGAGTTTGATGAATGTTGGTAGGATTCCTTCAACATTATCATACAATGATATTTGGATCCCGATCCTACTGTGAGTATATGCTACTTATCAGGATATTCGTCACTTAACGATCAATGCTATAAACCAAGTAGGTGTCAAGAAAGGTGTCAGCGGGGTTACACCCCCAGAGAAAAGAGGTTATTTAATTAAGGAACTTCGCGAAAGCGTTGGAAAACCTCCCTCGAAGTATCGACACTAGCCTGGCTGAACGGTTAAGCAAGTATTGTACAGTGAGAATAGTCCTGGCTAATTCTTCTTTTATGGTTTGAGGAAGGATTCGAGAAACAGTGGGAGCCATCCAGTTTAGATAAACTAAAAACCACTCTAAACTTGCAAGAGCATCATGCTAAAGAGTTTTCTTCTCTCTCTCCTAATTGCAGCGACCCTGAAAATGACTGGACTTAAGTTACTTTTAGAGAAAAATATACTGACAGGGCCAAACTATAAAGATTGGCTGCGGAATGTCAAAATGGCTTTGACCTATGACAAATTGGGGTACGTCCTCACCGCTACGGCACCTGCTGTCCCTGGTCCCAAATCCAGCAATGCGGATAAGGAAATCCGCAAAACCTGGGATTTAGATTGCGCGAAAGCCAAGTGCATCGTGCTTGCCTCAATGAACAATGAACATCAGAGGAGGCACGAGGATATGACCCTAGATGGCATATTTCTCCATACAAAGGAACTTTATGGAGAGCAATCTCGTATAGCAAGATACGAGACATCTAAGAACTTGTTTCGAGCGAGGTTGGCTATCGGGTCATCGGTAGGAGAACATGTCCTAAAGATGATCGGCTATATTGAAGAGCTCGCAGACCTTGGGACGACTTAATGAGCTCTATACAGACCTTATTCTCCAGTCCCTTCCTCACACCCACGCCCAGTTTATCCTGAACTTCAACCTTCAAAGAAAAGAAGTTGAACTTCTGGAACTCCTGAACATGTTAAGGAGTGCAGAGGGCACCTTGCAGAAAGCAAGGGAAACACCCGCTATGTTTGTTAGCGGTGCATCTTCTTCCGGGTCCAAAGGAAGGAAGAAGAAGGCCGCCACCAAACCTAGAGGAGGTGTTAGTAAGGTGGGAGGGAAGGGAAAGAAAAAGTTTGCGGTACCGGTAGTTGGCCAGGATGAGTGCTTCCACTGTCACAGGAAAGGGCACTGGAAGAAGGATTGCAAGGCGTGGAACGCCAAGAACCAGGAACCGAAGCAAGCTGTGGCTTCGACTTCAGGTGTGTTTGTAATTGAGAATTGTCTGTCGATCAACTCTACTTCCTGGGTATTGGATATCGGATCAGGATCTCATATTTGCAATTCATTGCAGGCACTGAGAAACCGTAGAGTGCTGAAGGAAGGTGATATGACCCTAAAGGTTGCTAACGGAGCTAGCGTGGGAGCTGCGTCCGTCGGGGATTATCACCTAGGATTGACGAGTGGACACATTTTGGTTTTACATAACTGTTTTTTTGTACCAAGCTTAACGTGTAATATCATATCAGTTTCCTTATTATCAAATAAAGGTTATGATTTCACGTTTGTAAGAGATGTTGTTAACATTCACCTTAATCATGGTTTGATTAGGTCAGGTACACTAAATAACGGTATATATGTTTTAAACCAACTCCAAATTTTCAACGTCCAGAACACACTAAAAAGAAAGTCTCCAGATTTAAATAAAGCTTTCTTATGGCATTGTAGACTGGGTCACATCAATGAGAGAAGGTTGACTAAGTTGCATAGAGAAGGATATTTGGACTCGTTCGAATATCAAACTTATGACACTTGTCAATCTTGTCTCAAAGGAAAGATGACAAAGACTCCATTTACTGGACATGGAGTAAGAGCGAGCGAGCTCTTAGGACTCATACACAGCGATGTATGCGGTCCGATGTGTACACATGCAAGAGGTGGTTTTTCCTATTTCATTACTTTCACGGATGATTACTCAAGATACGGATTCATTTATCTGATGAAACATAAATCTGAGGCTTTTGAGAAATTCCGAGAGTATAAGAATGAAGTAGAAAACTAAACCGGCAAAAGTATCAAGACACTTAGATCTGATCGAGGTGGTGAATACTTGAGTGCCGAGTTCCTAGCTTACCTAAAAGAGAAAGGAATTCTCTCTCAGCTTACTCCTCCATACACTCCACAGCATAACGGTGTATCGGAGAGACGGAATCGAACCCTATTGGATATGGTACGATCCATGATGAGTAATGCTGAGTTACCGCGATCTTTCTGGGGTTATGCGCTAGAATAAGCGGCATATCTTTTGAACATGGTTCCTACCAAGACTGTGCCTACCACTCCATATCAGATGTGGAGCGGGAAGAAACCCCATCTACAGTATATAAAGATTTGGGGATGTCCAGCTTTTGTTAAAAAGCAGCATGTGGACAAGCTCGAGGCACGATCAGTAAAGTGTATGTTTGTGGGATATCCAAAGAACTCCAGGGGATATCTGTTCTATTACGCAGAGGAACAAAAGGTATTTGTTTCTCGTAATGCCCATTTTCTAGAACATCAGTTTTTAGAAAAGGAATCAAGTGGGAGCGAAGTAGAACTGGAAGAAATTCCAGAACCACAAACTAATACTGAAAGTTTGGTAGAACCGGTAGTTCAAGAAGAACAGGACATTCCCGCACCCCTCCACAGGAGTAGTAGGCCGTCTCATCCGCCTGAGAGATACTACGGTTTTCTCATAGATGGGGATAGAGAGGATTGCATCATAGATGATGATGAACCTACTGACTTCCAGCAGGCCATCCAGAGCGGCGACTCGGTACGATGGCTAGATGCAATGCGGACCGAAATGGAGTCCATGTACACCAACAAAGTATGGACTTTGGACTTTGCTCCAGATGGGGTAAAACCCATAGGATGCAAATGGATCTTCAAGAAAAAGATTGGTGTAGATGGACAGGTGGAAACCTATAAGGCTAGACTTGTTGCAAAGGGTTTTCGTCAAAGACCTGGTTTGGACTATGACGAAACTTTTTCTCCAGTGGCTATGCTCAAATCCATTCGGGTCCTTCTTGCTATTGCTGCCTTCCATGATTATGAAATCTGGCAGATAGGCGTAAAGACGGCTTTTCTAAATGGAAATTTAGAAGAGTGCGTCTATATGGATCAGCCAGAGGGTTTCAATCAGAGTGGGAGCAGCGGGAAAGTATGCAAGCTGCTTAAGTCCATTTATGGACTAAAGCAGGCATCGCGGAGTTGGAACATCTGTTTTGATGAGACAGTCAAAGAATATGACTTTATCAAAAATCCAGATGAACCGTGCATATATAGTAAAGTTGTAGCCAGAAGTGTCGTATTCCTCGTCTTGTACGTGGATGACATTCTATTGATAGGAAATGACATTCCTATGCTACAATCTGTCAAAAGATTCTTGTCACACAGGTTCTCCATGAAAGACCTGGGTGATGCCTCTTACATTCTGGGGATCCGGATCTATCGTGATAGATCCAATAGGATGTTGGGACTTTCGCAGTCCAGGTATATCGACACTGTACTGAAAAGATTCAGTATGGAAGATTCTAAGCGCGGTAATCTACCGGCTTGTCACGGAATCACCCTCTCCAAAGAGATGTCTCCCAAGACTGATTTGGAAAGGGAACGCATGTCTATTATACCCTACGCTTCTGCGGTAGGCTCTATAATGTATGCGATGTTGTGCACCAGACCAGATGTAGCTTACGCACTGAGCGTGGTAAGCCGGTATCAGTCAGACCCAGGGGAGAAGCACTGGATAGCAGTAAAGAACATTCTCAAGTACCTGAGAAGGACTAAGGAGATGTTCTTGGTTTACGGCGGAAAAGACCTCAGGTTGGAGGCCTTTGCTGATTCCGGCTTCCAGAGTGATAAGGACGATTCCAAGTCCATGTCGGGTTATGTCTTTACCCTCAATGGAGGGGCGGTGTGCTGGAAGAGCTCCAAGCAGGACACCGTTGCTGACTCGACGATGGAAGCGGAGTATATAGCTTCTTGCGATGCCGCAAAAGAAGCAGTCTGGATGAAGAAGTTCCTAACAGAACTTCAGGTGGTTCCTACCATAGTTGATCCAATACCTCTGTATTGCGACAACAATGGAGCTATAGCTTTAGCAAAGGAACCAAGGTCCCATCAGAAGTCCAGACACATCTTAAGGCGGTATCACCTGATCAGGGAGATCATTGATCGTCAGGAGATCGAGGTTCGGAGAGTTGCTTCTGAAGAGAACATTGCTGATCCATTCACAAAGGCCCTACCTCATATTCAGTTCGAGAGGCTACTCGAGATCATCGGTCTTCGATATGCCAGTACATGGCCCTAGTGCAAGTGGGAGATTGTTAGTGTATATGCCCTAGGGGCCATTATTGTATCATACTAGTTTGTATATTACTTAATGGAAGCTTGGGATATTCACATGTATATAACAGTCTTGCTAAACATGGTAGTATGCTACTTGGCTTTTTCTATCTTAATATGTGAGTATACGTATTGATAGAGCTCTTAGGATCTTGCTTGACTACCAGCGTTGTGATGGCAGTCACACTAGTGGGGGCTGGGTAGTCTACAAGCACATCCTTATTCAGGTTCCTAGTCGTTGGATTATCGAGACAGGGCATCGATACTCCGGAGTAGACTAGTGTGTACGCTTCTCATCCCAGTTGGGGAGATGGTCTGTCCCACAGCCGTCAGTACGTCGTACTGGAGATAGTATGCAGGTGCTCGTTAGGTTACGGGTACACCGAACAGGACTCACAGGGAACTGTTGGTTGGTTTTATACCAGTCGTCAGTGAACAGTTCCCAGGTGACATGAGTACAGCATAGTCCGCAGACTTGACACTGCTACTTCGCCTCGAGTGTGTCCCACTGTTCTTAGATTGCTACCCTACCACGGCTCAAAGGAGTCGTGCAAACAGGTAGCAGTTGGGTGCAGTCCCGAGCACTTGGAGGCAGTGGCGGTTAGACAGGATTCGTCTCTCCCGGTATTGGTGGTTGATATCGCGCTGTGTCAGAGAGCCATTACGCAAAGTCCCTGGCCAGGGCAAGCGAGATTTGCTGGTAGGTTCCAGTAGTTTCTCAGGGTGTAATGGGCTTCGCTCCGACACGACTTATACCGCTATTAGGGGACTGACGCTTGCCGCCCCCCTAGGCCCGATATGCTATAGTCTAAGACGAACGGACCGGATATGGAGATTGTCACATTAGACTCAGTAGGAATTCGGATGGGTTTCCTCATCGGCCTTCTTATCGACATCTACCTGGGGACCGTTACGTACAGCTAGTGCCGCTTGCGGTCTGTGGTTAAACACACTGCCAGCGTAGTAGTCGAGTCTTTAGAGTCCCACACAGAGAGTTTCCCTACTCCAGGCGAAACGATATAGAGGTCGTATGGTTTTACGACATGGGTTCGGACGCATACGTGTGTTTACGCACGTACGACTTTCGGACAGTTTTTACCAGTCGGCTTTGGTTTAAGCCAGTTACTGGTATCCGGTTATTGGATTTATACAGTCTAAAGTTTTTCCGTATTTTTGCGGAAAGGAGGGGCGTTCTCGTAATTGCGCGAGAAGCTTCTAGAAGGTGGTGACTAAGGAGGTTTAGGTGGCATATACAATGAATGTGATTAGTGAGTCATATGGATGATTCATCCATGTCATTAATGCATCATAAATGCTTAATGACTCATGGCGATGAATCATCACTAGATATTATCAAGCATGGTTGTTAAATGATTTCTTTTCTTTTCTTGATAAAAAGAAATGCTTGATATATATTATGATAGCTCATTATTCTCACTTCATTATTATCTTCACCTTCTCTCTCCTCAAGCTCTCCCTCTTCAAACCCTAATCCTCCCCTCTCATGTGTTGAGTACAAGGATTAGTTAGACTAATTAAACCATAACCCTCACTCTATATCACCTAGCTTCTTTGATTAGCACTTAAAGAAGGTTAGTTGCCTCAAGTTTAGAGGCTAAGCTTGGAGTAAAGCTCTCGGGTGGATCGTCTACTACTTCTAGAAAGCCGAGGAGGAGGAGGAGTTCGCAATGATGAAGGACACGATTCGTTAGGTATAATCCCTAAACATAGTAGTAAAGAACTTCTATGTTTCTTGTTAGTTATCGTTTAGCTTCGATTCGTGCGGTTAGTCGATGTTTAAGAAAAGAACAAGATCGTTTTTCATATTTCCGCCTCCCCGCAAGTCGTGGGGTGTTGTACATCGACTTACATTCGTCTCTCCCGGTATTAGGAGTTAATGCTGTGCTGTGCACGATTGGCTATATCAGTAAGTCCCTGGCCAGGGCTGTTGAGATTTACTGATAAGTGTTATCAGTAGTTTCTCAATCTATTATAGACCATTCATCGGCACGACTTATTGAGTTATTGGGGTCGACGTTACCATCCCTAGACTCAGTATTCAGCATATCTGACGAAGGGAACGGACTGTACGGAAGTGTTACCGGTTGGCTCGAAAGGAGCTTTTGCAGGCTTGCTTGTTTTTCTTTTGATCGTTCAATACCTAGGAGCCGTTATGCACTACTGGTGCCACTGACGGTTTGTGGGTATGTGATATGATCACCACCTACTGCTAGCGTATTGACGAGTCTTAGAGTCCCACAATGGGGTTATCTGGCTCAGGCGAAACGATGTGGAGTGCATATGGGGATATGCGCAGCTGCTTGATTAAATGCGTGTATATGATACCGCATTATAATCTGGCGTTTTCTATTGGTCGGGTCGTATGTGATATGACCGGGTTATTAAATCAAGTATTGGTTTAATTAATGACCATTAGATTTTTCATTTAAAACCTTTTCTATTTTGCATGCATGCATGAATGAGTGTATATGCACATGTTGATGTGTATGCACACATACATGTATACATACTTGTCATGGTTGTTGATATAGTGGAGATGGGAATGCAAGACTCACATGGAATCAAATATCTATATATTTTTATTTTTGAGAAAATCAAATGGGATTAAATCATGGTGAAGAGTTTCTCCACACTTCTTGTTGACTATTTGGCCTCACCTAACTTTTAACCATGATCTAATTTTTCATTTGGATTTAAACTCAAAGGTTAAATGTAGAGATATTTGTTTACCATGGTTGCTAATGAGAGAGTATAATATATGTTATCTCTTCTCATTTTTATTCATCATCTTTATCAAAAGAAAAGAGCTAGCATTCTCATCCTCCTCCTCCTTCTTCCAAAAAGCTCACTACCCTTTCAAAAGTGAGTGAAATTGACAAATAGGAAAGGTTTTTATATGAGATCCAAACCCATATCATCATTCTACTTTAGTATTGCCCACTAGATTAGAGTGTTGTTCCTCATCTTCTTCAAAGATCAAGAGGAGCTTGGAGCTTAAGAAAAGGAGCCCCGGGTGGATCATCGTTGACAAGGAAGATCTCTAGCAAGCCGGTGCAAACTCGAGTTGAACCAAGGAGTCTAGCGTAGGGAGCTACAAAGGTTGTATTCTCAAACCCTAGCTTTTACTACTTATGTTTGTGTTAAAGTTTTGTTACCATACCTTTTCTAGTATGATCCTTAGGATATTTTCTCTGGTACCCTATAAATTTTATGGCATGTGTGATACTACCAAACCCTAGTAGTGGTGCTGTAGAAAACCCTTCATGGTATCAGAGCCTAACTAGAAGCCTAGACGATGTTACGACAATACGAAAACGAAAAATTCCGCAAAAATACGGTTTTAGAAACCCTTGAAATTGCTCTATGGATTTTTTTTTAAAAAGTGTTCAAAAAATTATTTCAGCAACTGCAGAGTGGCATTCAGGATGATATAAGAACACAGGTGTAATACGAAGGGGGGCTCGGATTTGGCCGGCGACCAAAGCAAAAAATCCGGCGACGCCGACCCTTATAACTCCCCTCCTCATCGTATTTCACCAGTGCTCTGTACATTTTATTCTGGGGTTTCTGGTATTGTTTATATTGTCCAGAATTGCATGAGATGTAAGTTTGGTATTGGGCAATTTGCGGAATAGTTCGTATTCATATTTTTATAGCATCGTATTGGTAACTTTGGCGACGTTAAACAGGTCGATCGAATTATCAAACACTAGTATTTTCCAGGTTGAACGTACTTGATAACTAATGCAGGTATTCCTATGGACCCTCTAGAAGAAAGTAACCCTAACTCGAGATGTGACCACCAAACTACGACTGAACCTTAGGGTTTATCGTAGTTAGTGGCGCCACAAATGAGGCTTGGGTCTGCCCTTCTACGGTTGGTCCATTAAATACTGTGGCATAGATTTTGGGTGTTGTTTAACGGTGCTCAAGTGTTGAGCTTGCTGGGGAATATGGGTGTTCGTTAATTCGATCGAAGGGTTTAACATCGCCTAGTAGTATGTGATACTTGTTTCTGCGACCGTAAGCATAGTATGCGTATCGCCGGTTTCGTTGCTATATGTCAACGGCAATTGGGGTACGCATACTTGTTTACGTTGATGACATGAGATGTTATGTGTTGCTGTGTTGTGATGTATAGGATTGTCGTGATCGAATAGCCCGGGGGGTTTTTATGTGAGATGAGAGTTTACTTTTCATTCATGTAAAATTCATTTGTAATGTAATATTCTTTTATTTGGGGCACTTCCGGGTTGAGGATGATGTCACCATTGTTGTATATTATTTACTTTTCCGCATTAGGATAGACCCAAGGTGGAGAGCACAAGTGACCGGGTTCTAGAGTCCAGTGGGAGACCATCTCGAGGAGTCGAGACCAGGTCTCCTAACTCTAGAATTGGTAGGGTCGCTTGCCGCTCTCGTAGGGGCCTAGGGTGTGGGATTGGCTATTCATCACGACTATGGAATCCATATTTTCTATTGTTGGTTAAATACTAAATACGGACGTCCTAGTATATCCTATATTATCATATCTGTGTTTCTGCTGCCTATATTCTGTGATGTGATCGCTTAATATATCTGAGACGAATGCTATATTATATATGAGATACATAATAGACGTTGCTTATGTTTTACACCCGCGCTAGTCCCGTCCCGGTATGCCGTTAGTTAAGTAACCTAACGGTGCATAACGGAACATTGCGGCGAATACGGATGGCATAAGCATACGTTGTATTTTCGTTTCTTTTCTGTGATTGGCTTAAGGACTTAAATGATGGGACTACATTAATATGATTAATGTAAAGAAAATAAACCTAAAAAGATGTTGTAGAATCAGATTTAAAAACCACTCGGCTTTTTATGAAAAAGCTACATTTCAAAACTGCGGAGCTTAAGCCACTCCTTTTGAAAACATTTGATTCTACGACGATATCAAGTTCAAAGCGTTAAAAGTTTTCTTAAAAACCATCCGCGACCCTCCGTCATTTTAGGAAGTAGAGTACTTAGCATTCGTGCTACGTTTGTTGACTATAGTTAAGGCGTAGTGTACGGTAGCTAAGTGATGTCTTCCTACACTGCATATGATGCAGATTAATTAGGACATTCATGCGACTTTGTTGACCATAGTTAAGGGTCAAATGGGTGGGTCTAATTAATCAAGAAATGACGGGTAGAACATGATTAGTGCTTATGATTTGTTGACCATAGTTAAGGTCATGGGTACTAGGGGTAAAAACCACATCGGGAGTTTCAAGAGTTGAAATTTGCAATGAGATTGCATACCTTCCATATGATGGTTGGATCCCGATCCCACTGTGGGCAATAGTTGCTCCCAGGAGTTTTGCAGTTTACAATTAGCTAACTCATTCGGTGTCTAGAAAGGTGTTAACGGGGCTACACCTCTAGGAAGACGAGGTTTATATTAATTAGGTCCGTGCGAAAGCACGGGGAACCTCCCTCAAGTACCGACACTGGCCTGGCTGAACGGTTAGCGAAGTTGTAGACTGTAATTAATCCTGACTAGTTTTCTTTTTAAGGTTTGAAAGAAAAACATGATTAAAGCAGTGGGAGACATCGATTAGATAAGATAATAACCAATCTGATCTTTGCAAGGGCTTTCGCTGAGTGTATTCTTTTCTCTCTCTTAATGGAAGATACCAATGACAGGACTCAAGATTCTACTAGATAAAAATAAACTGAATGGGACCAATTATAAAGACTGGCTGAGGAACCTTAACATTGCCTTGACTTATGATAAGGTATCATATGTCCTCACGGCTCCAGCCCCGCCCGTCCCAGGTCCTAAATCCTCAGTTGCGGATATCGAAGTCCGCAAGACATGGGACGCTGACTGTGCCACGGCCAAATGCCTCGCGCTTGCATCGATGGATAACACACATCAAAAGCAGCACGAGAATATGGACGTCCATGCCATATTCCTCCATACAAAGGAATTGTATGGAGAGCAATCTCGCGTATTACGATACGAAGCATCCAGAAAACTGTTTCAAATGCGAATGGCCCCTGGCACACTAGTAGGAGACCATGTTCTGAAGATGATAGCTCTCATAGAAGAGCTTGAGGACCTTGGGTGGACAATGGACAATGAGCAATATACGGATATTATTCTGCAGTCTCTCCCCTCCACCTTTGCTCAATTTATAGTTAACTTCAACATGCACAACATGGAGAAGGAACTACCTGAACTCCTTAATATGTTAAGGAGTGCAGAGAGCACGCTGAAATCAATAAAAACTCCAGTTTTGAGTGTTGGGCCATCTTCCTCCTCTCGTCCAAAGGCTAAGGACAAGGGAAAGATGAAGAAGAAACCCACCCAACCTAAGGGTGGAGTCAAAAAGGTTAAGGGGAAAGACAAATCCAAAGCTGGAGAATCGGGGAAAGGGGAATATTTTCACTGCCACAAAATAGGACACTGGAAGCGCAACTGTACGGAGTACTTGGATCTCAAGAAGAAGCATGGGGATGCTTCCGCTTCAGGTGTGTTTGTGACAGAAAACTATTTTTCAATAAACTCTGCTTTCTGGGTATTAGATACCGGTTCAGGTTCTCACATTTGCAATTCTATGCAGGGGCTGAGAAATAGCAAGGTTTTGAAGACAGGTGACTATACTCTCTGCGTTGGAAATGGTTCCAATGTACATACAGTTGCAGTGGGAGAGTATCACTTGGGGTTGCCATCTGGGTGTATATTGGTTTTGAACCCATGTTATTATATACCTAGTATGCTTTGTAATATAATATCTGTTTCTTTGTTAGACAATGAAGGATATAATTTTGTATTGCAGAATAATGTTATGAACATTCACCTGAATCAAATGTTGGTTGGGTATGGTACACTTAATAACGGGATATACGTCCTAAATCAACACACAGTTTTCAGCATACAACACACTAATAAAAGAAAACTTTCAGAAATAAATGAAGCTTTTCTTTGGCACTGTAGACTTAGTCATATTAACGAAACAAGACTAAATAAGTTACACAAAGATGGATATTTAAACCCTTTTGAATATAAATCTTATGCGACTTGTCAGTCTTGTATCAAGGGTAAAATGATCAAAACTCCGTTTCCCGGACACGGAGAAAGAGCTACTGAGCTCTTAGGCCTCATACATAGTGATGTATGCGGGCCAATGTCTACACAGGCTAGAGGCGGTTTTTCTTACTTCATTACTTTCACTGATGATTTCTCAAGATTCGGTCATGTATTTTTATTAAAACACAAGTCCGAAACTTTTGAGAAATTCACTGAATATAAACTCGAAGTAGAAAAACAAACCGGCTTGAGCATCAAAATGCTTTGATCAGATCGAGGTGGGGAGTACCTCAGTACAGAGTTTGCAGACTTCCTAAAAGAGAATGGGATTCTCTCTCAGCTCACTCCTCCTTACACACCACAGCACAACGGTGTGTCAGAACGTCGGAATCGGACCCTATTAGATATGGTCCGTTCCATGATGAGGGATGCTGAGTTACCCGTCTCATTTTGGGGTCATGCATTGGAGACTGCAGCATTTCTACTGAACAGGGTCCCAACCAAAACTGTGTCTACCACGCCATATGAGATATGACATGGGAAGAGACCATCTCTTAAATGAATTAAGATTTGGGGTTGTCCGGCCTATATTAAAAAGCAGAATCCAGACAAACTCGAGACACGGTTAGTCATGTGTAATTTTGTGGGATATCCAAAGAATTCTTATGGATATCTTTTCTACCACAAGGAGGAACAAAAAGTGATTTTTCTCAATATGCCGCGTTTTTGGAAAAAGAGTTTTTTATAAATGATACAGATGGCAGTGTGGTAGATCTAGAAGAGGTTCTAGAAACACAAACTACAAATGACGACTTGGTTGAACCGGCTGTTGCAATAGAAACTGAGGAACCTCGGCCACTCCATAGGTCTGGTAGGACTTCTCGCCCACCGGAGAGGTACTACGGTTTCCTCATTGATGGTGACAGAGAAGACTGCATCATGGAGGATGATGATCCTACCAGCTTTCAGCAAGCTATCACGAGTGGAGACTCTGTGAAGTGGCTGGATGCCATGAGATCCGAAATGGAGTCTATGTACACCAACAAAGTATGGACTTTGGACGTTGTACCCCCTGAGGTAAAACCCGTAGGGTGCAAATGGATCTTTAAAAGAAAGATTGGTGTAGATGGGCAGGTAGAAACCTATAAGGCAAGACTTGTGGCGAAGGGTTTTCGTCAAAGACCAGGTTTGGACTATGACGAAACTTTTTCTCCCGTAGCCATGCTTAAATCCATTCGGATCCTACTTGTTATCGCTGCTCACTACGACTATGAAATCTGGCAGATGGACGTTAAAACGGCATTTCTAAATGGAGATTTAGAAGAATGCGTTTATATGGATCAGCCAGAAGGCTTCATTGACAGTGGGAGCAGCGGGAAAGCATGTAGATTGCTTAAATCCATTTATGGATTAAAGCGAGCATCACGGATTTGGAACATCTATTTCGATGATGTTATCAAAGAGTTTGATTTCATCAAAAATCCAAATGAACCTTGTGTTTATAAGAAGGCTGTAGGGAGAGCTGTCACATTCCTCGTATTGTACGTGGATGACATTCTTCTGATAGGAAATGATATTCTTATGCTACAGTCGGTCAAATCTTTCTTATCACTAAGGTTCTCCATGAAGGACCTGGGTGATGCCACATACATTCTGGGCATTCGGATCTATAGGGATAGATCCAAAAGGTTATTGGGATTGTCCCAAACCAGGTACATCAACACCATCCTAAAAAGGTCTAGTATGGAAGACTCCAAGCGGGGTGCCTTACCCGCTTGCCATGGAGTCACTCTCTCTAAGGACTCTTACCCAAAGATCGATGAAGAGAGAGCTCGCATGAGCATTATACCCTATGCTTCGGCAGTAGGATCTATAATATGTGCGATGTTATGTACACGCCCAGATATAGTTTATGCACTTAGTATAGTAAGTAGGTATCAATCCAACCTAGGGGAGAATCACTGGATAGCAGTGAACATTCTTAAGAACTTGCGAAGGACTAAAGAATTGTTCTTAGTGTATGGTAATGGAGATCTCCAAATGGAAGCCTTTACCGATTCGAGCTTCCAGAGTGATAAGGATGACATCAAGTCTATCTCTGGGTTTGTATTTACCCTCAATGGAGGGGCGGTAAGTTGGAAGAGTTCCAAACAGGATACCGTTGCAGACTCTACGATGGAGGTGAGTACATTGCTGCGAATGATGCCGCCAAGGAAGCCGTCTAGATGAGGAAGTTCGTCTCGAAGCTAGGAGTAGTTCCAACCATTATTGATCCAATACCATTGTATTGTGATAATAATTGGGCTATGGCGTTAGCCAAAGAGCCCAGGTCCCATCAGCGGTCCAGACACATCCTGAGGCGTTTTCATTTGATCCAGGAGATTGTAGATCGCCGCGAGATCAAGATTAGGAGAGTAGACACAAAGAATAACATTGCAGATCCACTCACCAAGGCCCTCCCTCAGCCGCAGCATGAGCGACTTTTTGAGATGTTGGGTATGCGATACGCCAATAACTGGCCTTAGTGCAAGTGGGAGATTGTTGGATATATGTATGCCCTAGAGGCCATTATATGATAGTGGATGTGTTTATACATGTATATATATATATATTCAGTGTACATTCTTGCTCGACATGATAGTATGATATCTAGTTCTTCTTTATCTAACATGTTGACTTGATCATGCTTTTATTCATTTACACATGTTGATAAACCCCTGAGGATATTTGCTTGACTACTGTGATTATGATGGAGATCATACTAGTGGTATGTCTGTAGTTTATAAGCATATCCTGAAATGTCCCTAGTCGTAGGTGTATCGAGATGGGGCATCGATATACCAGAGTAAACTAGCGTATATGATACTAGACCCATATGATGGGCGATGGATGTTCCCATATCCATTGATGTTTGACATCGAGATCGTATACGGGTGCTCAGTGGTGACTGGGTACACTGGACGGACTCGCCGAGAACTCCTATATGGTATTATATCTATCGTCGGATAGCATTTCTCAGGTGACACTGGTACAGGTTAGTCTGTAGACCCGAGATCGTCATAGAGTCTTGTGTGCTCTCCTACTGTACTTTGATTACCACCCTACCACGGCTCTATTGAATCGTACAAACAGGTGGCTTTTGGGTACAGTCCCGAGACACACGAAGACGATGAGCGATAGAAGGGGTTTCGTCTCTCCCGGTATTGGGAGTTGATACTGTGCTTTGCACGATTGGCTATATCAGTAAGTCCCTGGCTAGGGCTGTTGAGATTTACTGATAAGGGTTATTAGTAGTTTCTCGATCTGTTATAGACCATTCAACGGCACGACTTATTGAGTTATTGGGGTCGACGTTACCATCCCTAGACTCAGTAGGCAACATATTTGACGAAGAGACCGGACTGTACGTAAGTGTTACCGGTTGGCTCGACAGGAGTTTTTGCAGGCTTGCTTGTTTTTCTTCTGATCGTTCAATACCTAGGAGCCGTTATGCACTGCAGGTGCCGCTGACGGTTTCTGGGTATGCGATATGATCACCACCTACTGCTATCATATTGACGAGTCTTAGAGTCCCACAATAGGGTTACCTGGCTCAGGCGAAACGATGTGGGGGTGCATATGGGGATATGCGCAGCTGCTTGATTAAATTCGTGTATATGATACCGCATTATAATCTGGCGTTTTCTTTTGGTCGGGTCGTATGTGATATGACCGGGTTATTAAATCAAGTGTTGGTTTAATTAATGACCATTAGATTTTTCATTTAAAACCTTTTCTATTTTGCATGCATGCATGAATGAGTGTATGTGCACATGTTGATGTGTATGCACACATACATGTATACATACTTGTCATGGTTGTTGATATAGTGGAGATGGGAATGCAAGACTCACATGGAATCAAATATCTATATATTTTTATTTTTGAGAAAATCAAATGGGATTAAATCATGGTGAAGAGTTTCTACACACTTCTTGTTGACTATTTGACCTCACCTAACTTTTAACCATGATCTAATTTTTCATTTGGATTTAAACTCAAAGGTTAAATGTAGAGATATTTGTTTACCATGGTTGATAATGAGAGAGTATAATATATCTTATCTCTTCTCATTTTTATTCATCGTCTTTATCAAAAGAAAAGAGCTAGCATTCTCATCCTCCTCCTTCTTCTTTCAAAAAGCTCACTACCTTTTCAAAGTGAGTGAAATTGACAAAAAGGAAAGGTTTTTATATGAGATCCAAACCCATACCATCATTCTACTTTAGTATTGCCCACTAGATTAGAGTGTTGTTCCTTATCTTCTTCAAAGATTAAGAGGAGCTTGGAGTTTGAGAAAAGGAGCCCCGGGTGGATCATCGTTGACAAGGAAGATCTCTAGCAAGCCGGTGCAAACTCGAGTTGAACCAAGGAGTCTAGCGTTGGGAGCTACAAAGGTTGTATTCTCAAACCCTAGCTTTTACTACTTGTGTTTGAGTTAAAGTTTTGTTACCCTAGCTTTTCTATTATGATCCTTAGGATATTTTCTCTAGCACCCTATAAATTTTAAATATGGCATGTGTGATGCTACCAAACCCTAGTAGTGGTGCTGTAGAAAACCCTTCAACTTGAGACACTGAGATATTGAGATTTGATGATACAGGCAAGTCCGGATAGCCGGAGCCTGAGGTATTGAGATACTGAGATTTATGTTTTGTGTCGATGCTGGACACTATTTTATCTGTCGATTTCGTTGATGATACGCGATTTATATACATACAGAAATCTTATTAAATAAAGAAAACAGTTGTCTCATTCACGATATATTCTTTTTCAATTATAATGCATTCATACATCATATATCTGATATGTTGCTATCTGAGGTATTGATATGAGCATGTAATATTACACTTATATATAGATGGACCAGGATATTTATTTGAGGATATTACTTGATATGACCTAGGATAGCGTCATGCATGCGATTTCTACTCGTAGATGTTTTCTACTCACGAGTTGGCAACTCACCCCCGTTGTGCCACAGTTTTTTGCATGTTTTGTCGTACAAGTTTCGTTGCGGCTTGCTGGCACACTGTTCCTTCCGGTGGTTGCTTTGGTAGGTGGGTTCTTTTGTATCAGGACCACCATTATATATTTGTTATTTCAGTTGTATCTAGTAAAACTCCATCAATCAGACTTGTATATTTGATAGAGATAGATGACCAGTGTTTATTTTTTCGACCTTAGAGTCGTGCGCTGTATTATTATGGTTTCATCTGGTTTTCTTGATGATGTTGGATGTTTATCCTGAGTTGATCCTCGCCTTTTGGCGTTGTATATTATATTGTATTGTGTGGTTTTGTCCGTCGATTGACGAAGAGCTAGCTCCCGCTTGGGGATGCCTTTATACATTACATATGCTTTATCTGGTTTGTACCCGTTTGGGGTCAGTTTTTACAAAGAAAACTCTGCCGAAATTTTCAGAAAAGACTTGAGATTTTAAAAATGCATATTTCGGCTTATGTTGTTAAACTTCTTGTTTTAAAATTGGTTTTTCCTTCACTCTACTGCTTTACTTGGTTTGGATTTCTGGGTTTTGGCTTACTTAGATTACGTACGCCTCGAGACGTTTCTTAATTTAAGTGCCGGTCATGTTCCGTACTTTTCCGGTCGTGACATTCCCACTCTCTGGAAATTTTTCCAAATGTTGGATTTTTCCAAATTAAAAATATGCAGAAAATTGTGCAGGGTTTTGTATGGATACCCAAGAAAAATGAAGGCCCAACTCGACCAAATGGCCGCGCAACTGCAGCCAAACCATGGGTTTTGTCGCGGTTCCACGGCGCTATTGGTGAGGTAGGGACCGTGCTTTCTTGTGCTGATCCGTAGGTACTTGTGACACTCTCTGGGTATTTTTAAGTGTGACTCAAGTGTTGAGGTCTCTGGGAATTTTGGGTGTTTGATAAATCGATCGAAATGTTTAACATCGTCTAGATATCTGTAATTTGAGATATAATATTTGGAATCCACAATAATTAGTTTTGTGAAAACTAGTTAGTACTTTATAAATCTAGCAATTTAGTCTCTTTTGATTGGTTACATGGGGTTTTGATTCGGATCAAAACTCCGTCACAATCCCGTACAGTACGCGAACACTCGCCGGGTAACACTTCTAGATAGCCACGCCCCATCGACCCGACTAAGTGACTGTAGGAGAAACCCGTTGCCAAAAGCATCCGTACGGGTGCTCACGGCCGCAGTGTTCGGCTTAAGTGCACTTCGTCGACGGCAATGGGGGTGCGGCTGTCTACTAATGTTTCCGACGAGCAATCGATCATTTGTCGAGAATATTGTTGAATTTCCCGACTGGTTATTAAAAAGTATTTTCAATTTGAGACTAAAATGCCGGATTTATAACGTTAGGCATGAAATTCGGATTATGTGATATTCCGGGTTTATGATGTCTAAGGAATTTATACGGTTAGGCATGAAATCAAAAGTATGTGATATTTCGGGTTTATGATTTCGAAGAATGTTGCGGATTCCAATTATTGTAGTTTTCATTTCTTTTCTACGACCGTAAGTGTAATATGTGGTGTATCGTCGGTTTCGTTGCTTTACGTCAACGAAAATTGGGATACGCATATTTACTTATGTTGATCACATGTGATGTTATGTTTTGTTGTGATATGTTATATTGGATCGTCGTGTTTGAATAGCCGAGGGGTTTTGCGTGAGATGAGAGTTTTTCATTTTCATTCATGTAAAAATTTGTATGTAATATTCTTTTATTGGGACACTTCTGGGTTGAGGATGATGTCACCATTGATATATATTATTTACTTTTCCGCATTAGGATAGACCCAAGACGGGGAGCACAAGTAACCGGGTTCTAGAGTCCAGTGGGAGACCATCTCGAGGAGTCGAGACCGGGTCTCCTAACTCTAGAATTGGCAGGGTTGCTTGCCGCTCTCGTAGGGGTCGAGAGATGTGGGCTTGGCTATTCATAATGACCGTGGAATCCGTGTTTTTTACTGGCTTAATTTAAAACACGGACCTCCTAGTATATCCAATATTTCATATGTTGACTTCTACTGCCATGTTCTGTGATGAGATCATATAACTGCGTGAGATGAATGCTTTATATTATATATATATATATATATATATATATATATATATTATATAATAAACGTTGCTTATGTTTTGCATCCGTGCTAGCCCTGCCCCTGCTCTGTCGTTAGTTAAGTAACCTAACGGTGCATGACGGGACTCCATGGCGAATGCGGATGGCATAAGCGTACGTTGTATTTTCGCTTCTTTATCTGTGATGCTTAGGAAGCATAAATGATAGGACTTCATTAATGAGATTAATGAAAAGGAAATAAACCTAATGATGTTGTGGAATCAAATTTTTAAAAAGGTAGCTCTAGTTCTCGCTTTGCATAGTGGTATTCCTTGATGAATATCCAGCACTTCATTCGATGAGGAAAGAGCCGAGATCCCTTCACCGGGAATGACCACTTTAGAAAAAGCTAGTAAATGCTACAACCCACTCGGTTTGTTTTGAAAACTATTCGATTTTAAAAAGCGGAGCTTAAACCACTCCTTTTCAAATCACTCGATTCTACAACGATATCAAGTTCATTACGCAAAAGGTTTTCTTAAAAACTGTCGTAGTCCTCCGTCATTTTAGATAAGGACTATTTAGTATTCATGATGTGTTTGTTGACCATAGCCAAGGTGTAGTGTGCGGTAGCTAATTAGTGCTTATCCACAACCATATGATGCGATTGGATTAGATTAGTCGTACGGCTTTGTTGACCTTAGCCAAGAGTCGTACGGGTGGGTTTAATTCAATCAGGAAATGACGGGTTGAACTTGGCTAGCGCTTATAATTTGTTGACCATAGCCAAGGTCATAAGTTGCTAGGGGCAAAAACATTATCGGGAATTTCAAGTGTTGAAAAAGTTGCAATGAGATTGCATGCCTTCTATGAGATAGTTGAATCCTGATACCCACTGCGAGTAAGTGTTACTCCTGCGAGAGTTTTGCACTTTACAATTAGCTGATCAAGTAGGTGTCTAAGAAATGTGTTAACGGGGTTATGCCCCTGCAGAAAAGAGGTTATTTAATTAGTTCCATGCGAAAGCATGGGGAGACACCCTCGGAGTGCCAATACCTGCCTGGCTGAACGATTGGCGAACTTGTAGGGTGTAATTAATCCCGGCTAGTCTTACCTTTTAGGGTTTGAATGAAGATTTTATAAAAACAGTGGGAGCCATCGTGATTAGATAAAATAATAACCAATCTAATCTTGCAAGAGAATACGCTAAAGTGTTTTCTTCTCTCTCTCTCTAGGTAGCGATCATGACACGCCTTAATCAAGATAATAATATGGATGTATTGACCGAACCCGGTTGTTATACTGAGCTAGGGAACGTTGGTTCCGCTCTACCTTATAATTGTTATAAGTCTGAGCAGGAAATAGGGGAATATCCGGATTCCCACGCGACCCAAACGATGAATGAGCATATTGATGCGTCTTCTTCAGGTGGGTTCGTTACCGAGAACTGTTTCTCAGTACACT
This sequence comes from Agapanthus africanus, assembly GCA_030015575.1. Classification (NCBI taxonomy): domain Eukaryota; kingdom Viridiplantae; phylum Streptophyta; class Magnoliopsida; order Asparagales; family Amaryllidaceae; genus Agapanthus; species Agapanthus africanus. Next base: position 116,327,262 of record CM057346.1, on the reverse strand, counting down.
CTATGTCCTGGGTATTAAATACCGGATCAGGATCCCACATTTGTAATATGTTACATGGGCTAGGTAGAGAACTGGGAAAGGGTGATCATTCTCTAGAAGTAGAGAATGGTGCAAATGTTGCAGCCAAAGCAGTTGGTAAATATCACCTAGTATTACCTAGTGGTAATATATTGAATCTAAACGACTGTTATTACGTACCAGAAATTCTGTGCAATTTAATATCAATTTCTTTATTAGATAAAGATGGATATAATTTTGTATTGGAGGATAATTTTATGAACATTTTCCTAAATCAAGTGTTGATTGGTTTTGGCACGTTAAGTAACGGTTTATACGTTCTGAATCAAAATACAGTTCTTAACGTACAAAACACACACAAGAGGAAAAGTTCAGAAATGAACGAATCCTTCTTGTGGCATTGTAGACTAGGTCATATCAATGAGACACGACTAGCTAAGTTACATAAGGATGGATATTTGAACCAGTTCGATTTACATCTTATGAAACTTGCCAGTCATGTCTAAAAGGCAAAATGACCAAAACTCTGTTTACTGGACACGGAGGAAGAGCTACTAAACTCTTGGGACTGATACATAGTGATGTATGCGGTCCTATGTCTACACATGCCAGGAATGGTTCTTCATACTTCATTACATTCACCGATAATCTCTCAAGATTCGGACATGTGTTCCTGTTGAAATATAAGTCTAAAACTTTTGAGAAATTCAAGGAATACAAGTGCGAAGTAGATGTCACGACCTAATGTTAGGCACGTGACCGGCACTTAAACCACGTGACGTCAACAGGTGTAACGCAATTTAAGTAAGCTGAAAACCCTGAAATCTAAACCATCAAAAGAAGTAAGTGAATAAAACATTGTTAAAAACATTTAGAAATCTTAAGTAAAAATATTTAAACTTAAGTTTATTTTCTTAAAAATTTCGGCAGCACCTCCTTTGTAAAAACTAGCCCCGAAACGGGTACAAACATAAGATATAAATAAAGTATCCCCAAACGGGAGCAAATCACGCCCAAAGGCGGAAACAACCACCACAAGCATATATATACGACGCCGTAGCGGAGAAATGGACAATATAATGAAAACAACATAGCAACATAATAAAGGCCGGCTCACACGAGCACGACACATAGAGTCACAAAATAATACAATATCGATCCTCACAACTCGTCTCTAAGTCAATACATAGAAATGGTAGATGGAGAATACTAGATACAATAAGATGTATAATAGATAGAATCGGATAGCCGCAACCCACCTATACCAAACGGCCTCACAGCCAACCATACCGGTATCCGCAAAAATAGAGATAATAAGAAGCCCTGCCGCGACTTCTCTGAGGGTCAAGCCTGCAAAACACTGTGGCACAACGGGGGTGAGTTGCCAAATCGTGAATAGTAAGTAATATCATACAGATAATCGCAGGTATGCACGTACAGCTATAATCTAAAACATGCAATCTGATAGCATAAATATGTCAATATGGATATGCAGCAAATCATGATCAAGGTACTCCACCAGGGTACTACAACTACATGAAACAATGCATATCAAATAACTACCGAGTATGGGATAAAACATATCATCATTAATGAATCATCATCGTGGAAAAACCGATGTCCATCAACGACACCCTAAATCCCAATACCTTAGGCGCCGTCACCCTGATCGGCCCTCATATCTGTAAATCTCATGGAACCTGAGTGTCCAACATCGACACTCGAAACATCATGAAAACCCGTGTCCATCAACGACACGTAAATACTCATCTCTCAGGCATCGCATACCCAGATCGGCCCTCAATATATCTCATGTCATAACTCCCAAACGGTATCCTTCGGATATCCGTCGGGTTCTATACTATCACTGGTAGGTAGTGCTCTCTCTGCCAGGCTCATTTTCTACACCACAAAAATCATTTCTTGCCCTGGGGTATCATACCGGATCCACCATGTACCCGCAGACGGTGCCTATCGCTCCTCGAATCGGGTTTCTAACACAAGTCTCAGAACCGAGAAAACTCATGGTGGATGCACTGAAATATCATATCAAGAGAAACCGGGTTTTCAAAACAATGCATACTTGCTTGAAATATCCCCACGGTTCTCAAATCCATAAATCACATGAAATCTGTATCTCGATGTGTAAATCCATGAAATATGATGTATGCAACATAGAACAGTAATGTGCACACATCAAGGGAAAACCGCTCTTTTAAATGAATCCAGTTTTTAAATATATCATGTGGTTCCCAATTTCTCCAAAGTCAAATGCAACATCATGTAAAGGTGTATATGTAGCTATAGCAAAGTATGTGTATATACATGTAAGTATGTATGCATGATGCTTTTCATATGCGCAATAACACAAGAATCAACGTCTCAATGCCAATAACAATACAATACCGCATATATGTACAAGTTGTGCGTGTCATGGCAATTACCGACGGTGTGTGTGTAGCATACAATTTGGTGCTCATGCAACATGAATCGTCAGTAATGGTGCAGTGTCCAATGGGTACTAAGTCAAGGCACAACAAGTAATGGTATGCAATGATGCTCATGCACAATCAACTCATATGCATATAACATGTGACTATACTGTCATATCTAGCCCTGATGCTTAACGCCATACGGGCGATTTCCCCGTAGATGTTAAATCTACTCACCGATGATCTCGAGCTAGGTAAATCCAACCACCCGCTTCCTTTTCTTCGTAGCGTCTGAAGTCCCCGCACTCGCCCATAAAATCACACAAAACATAGCAAGTGCAACTTAGAAATCGACCAATAATATGTACAAACTACGTTTAGACCGACGCATCGACTCCAACAAACTCTCAAGTGTTCGTTTAGCCGCTAACGTGTGTCGCGACGTTCTAATTCAACCCTAAATGCAGCAAGCTACACCAAGAAAGTGAACCGTGTCGGATATCGTAACGTGTGTAGTCGAAATACTAAAATACTAGCTAAGTGTTCCAGATTTTACCTACTGTCAAAGCCTAAAAATCTAGCGGTACCAAACAACCCAAAATACTTACAGACAGCAACCCTACAAACCACAACTCTTCAGGTCCTTACACGGCCGAGCTCGCCGGAAAATACCCCAATGTCGCCGGCCAAAATAAGTGGGATTGGGTTCGGGTTTCAGGTGAACACTCAGGGACTACAACAAAACACTACTATATTGCTAGATTTTCCCTTAACAACTCGTGGTCACAGCAAATCACAGACACCCTACAATGACACTAAAAATACGATATGGGCTCAATACTACATCTTTAGTGTTCTAATTAACAACTACTAAGCCACACAACATTGTAACAACCTAATTAACAGTTTAGAAGTCATTACCTATCCACACTTGCTCAAAATCCTAGCTTTCCATGCTCCAAGTGATCTTAGTGGCTAAACTTGGCTTGTGAAGGGTTGTAGTGAGGGTTTGTGAAGATTTTGCTTGGTTTAGTGAAGATTTTGGGTAGGTTTTCAGTTTGAGGGTGTGAAGGAGATGAGATGACGAAAATATGTTGTGAATGAGGGAGTGAGGTGAGAATGAGGGTGTATGTTGAGTGAGGGATGAGGGAAATGAGGGGGTGAGTTTAGAGTGAGCCATGCCCCTCTTTTCTCTCTTCTCATTTAATGCAAGCCATGCTTGCCCCATGCTCATCATTCCCTCTCTCTCTCTTTCTCTCAAGTCAACCAATTTTAAACCCCTTTTATAATTTGAAAACTAATTAATTTAGATAATTACATAAAACAAATGGCATGACATTAAGTTAGGGTGCCATGGCAACTTAAGCATGGTTAACCCTAATTAACCCTAGGTTAACATGCACATGTGTGTGCAAGCCCAAAATAAATAATAATAAAATATTAATTAATTTTTATAAAATATTTGAAAACTATTTTGGTAAACTTTTTACTAAAAATCCGCATTATCGCTTAATTAACACTAATCGCATTCTAAGGTGTTACAATCTTCCCCCCTTAAAGAAATTCGTCCCCGAATTTAAAAATCTTACTATGCGTGCATTCGAAGAGATGAGGGAATTTCTTCCGCATCTTGCTCTCGGCCTCCCAAGTGACCTCTTCACTATTTGGGCTACGCCAAAGAACCTTCACAGATGGCAAGACCTTTGACCGAAGTTTCTTCACCTGCCGATCCAATATAACTACCGGCTGCTCGGTGAACGAAAGATCGCACTCTAGCTGAACGGTCTGGTGCCGAATCATGTGAGAAGGGTCATGAAGGTACTTGCGAAGTATCGATACATGGAATACGGGGTGACCATCCGAAAAACTGGGCGGAAGTGCCAAACGATAGGAAACGGTACCAACTCGCTCAAGGATCTCAAAAGGACCTACAAATCTAGGACTAAGTTTCCCTTTCGTCCCAAACCTCATCACGCCCTTCATCGGAGAAATCCGTAGGAATACATGATCCCTCACTGCGAACTCGAGCCTGCGACGACGACGGTCGGCATAAGACTTCTGTCTGCACTGGGCTGCTCTCATCCTATCCTGAATCAACTGGATCTTCTCCGTTGTTTCTTGAACTAGCTAGGGTCCCAAAATCTTGCTCTTGCTGAGTTCGGTCCAACAGACTGGCGATCGACACTTTCTACCATACAAAACCTCAAAAGGTGCCATCTAAATCGTCTCCTGATAACTGTTATTGTAGGAGAACTCTATCAATGGCAAGTGATGATCCCAACTGCCGTCAAAATCAAGCACGCACGCACGAAGCATATCCTCCAGAGTCTGTATAGTCCGCTCTGACTGACCATCGGTCTGCGGATGGAAAACGGTGCTAAAACTCAAACGGGTACCCAAAGCTTCCTGTAGCTTCTGCCAAAGACAGCTAGTCAACTGGGTGCCCCTTTCGGATACGATGCATGTGGGAACGTCGTGCAAACGCACAATCTCATCAATGTACAACTGAGCATACTGAGCATAACCGAAAGTGGTCTTCACTGGAAGGAAGTGAGCCGCTTTCGTCAACCGGTCAACAATCACCCAAATGGAGTCATACCCTCGACTGGACCTGGGTAGACCCACAACGAAATCCATGGAGATCCGTTCCCATTTCCACTCCGGAACGGGTAAAAGCTGCAACTCTCCTGCCGGTCTCTGATGCTCAGCCTTGACTTGCTGACAAGTCAGGCACCTCGAAACGAAATCCGAAACATCACTCTTCATCCCTGCCCACCAGTAGATATCTCTCATGTCACGATACATCTTGGTGGAACCTGGGTGAACACTATAATCTGACTGATGTGTCTGCTCTAGGATCTCGCATCTCAACTCATCGGTATTAGGTACACACAAACGAGTCCAAAACGTAGCACACCCTGGTCATCAATCAAGAACTCTGAATCTCTACCCTGCCGAACATGCTCAAGAATCTCAGACAAACGGGTATCGGCGAGCTGTGCCTCATGAATACGATCAAGTAGAAGTGGACGAGCGCGGACATGATCAAGCTGTCCCCCAGTGGAAGTGAACTCAAACTGTACTCTACTGTCGTATAAGATCTACCAATCTGCAGAAGACTGTCTCTGAACCGTGCTCAACTGGGACAAGCTACCCCCGGGCCTATGACTCAAAGCATCGGCTACCACATTCGCCTTGCCCGGGTGATAAAGGATCTCACAATCATAATCCTTCACAAGCTCTATCCAACGGCGCTGTCTCAAATTCAGATCCCGCTGCTATAAGATGTACTTTAAGCTCTGGTGGTCTATGAAAATCTGACACGACTCCCCGTATAAGTAGTGCCTCCAAATCTTAAGCGCAAAGACCACCGCAGCCATCTCAAGATCATGAGTGGGATAATTCTGCTCGTGCTTCTTCAACTGCCGGAAAGCATATGCGATAACTGTGTCATGCTGCATCAATACACAACCGATCCCCACTCGAGAAGCATCACAGTAAACGACAAAGCCGCCCGATCCAGAAGGCAAAGATAAAACTGGTGCAGTCATCAACCGAGTCTTCAACTGCTGAAAACTCAACTCGCATGCCTCAGTCCAAAGAAAAGGAACTCCCTTCCTGGTCAGTCTGTCAACGGTGCAACGATTCTCGAGAAGTCATGCACGAAACGGCGGTAATAACCGGCTAGGCCCCAAAAAGTTGCAGACCTCTGTCACTGATACAGGTTTGGGCCAAAGCTGTACGGCCTCGATCTTCCTCGGGTCCACACGAATACCATCTCCCATAACCACATGACCAAGGATGTCAATACTATCAAACCAGAAGGCACACTTCGAGAATTTAGCAAACAGCTGGTGCTCTCTCAATGTCTGCAAAGCAATCCTCAAGTGCTGCTCATACTCCTCTCGACTCTTGGAATAAACCAAAATGTCATCAATAAACACAATAATAAACTGGTCGAGGAACGGCCTGAAAATTCGGTTCATCAAATCCATGAACGCCGCTGAGGCATTGGTGAGTCCGAACGACATCACCAAAAACTCATAATGCCCGTAGCGCGTACGAAAAGCAGTCTTCGGAATGTCATCATTCCGAACCCGCAACTGATGATAACCAGATCTCAAATCAATCTTGGAAAAATGTCCCGCACCCTGGAGCTGATCAAACAAATCGTCAATGCGAGGTAAAGGATACCTATTTCGCACCGTAACTCGATTCAATTGACGATAATCCATGCACAACCTCAAACTGCCGTCCTTCTTCTTGACGAACAGAACAGGAGCTCCCCAAGGCGAAACACTCGGACATATAATTCCCCTATCAAGCAACTCTTGCAGCTGATCCTTAAGCTCCTTAAGCTCCACCGGGGCCATCCGGTAAGGCGGTATAGAAATAGGCCCCGTGCCGGGGATCAAATCAATGCAAAACTAAATCTCACGCTCTGGCGGCAATCCAGGTAACTCATCGGGAAATATGTCGGGAAACTCTCTCATGATAGGAACCCGGTCCAATGAATCTACTGTGGCTCCGGTATCACTAATGAAAGCTAAGAATCCCGACATCCTCTCCTCAAAAGCTGACTAGCGCAAAGGGCTGAAATTAAACTGTGAGGGGCGGCACCACGGTCCCCCTGCACAACAAGAACTGACTAACCGGGAAAACAAATCCTAACTGTCTTCTCACGGCAGTCCACGGACGCGTAGCAAGTAGCTAAACAGTCCATGCCCAGGAGAACGTTGAAGTCCAACATCTCAAGAAGGATCAAGTCGACGGACGAATCTCTATCTCCAATAAAAACGGCACATGACCGAAACACGTGTCGTGCAACAAAAGACTCTCCAACAGGAGTAGTCACAACAAGCGACTGATCTAGCAAACACGACTCTCGGCCCAACCTCGGCACGAAGTGTGTAGAAATATACGAGTGCGTAGATCCCGGATTAAATAAAACGTGTGCATCGAAGGAACATACTGAAAAAGTACCTGAGACCACTGCATTGGACGCCTGCGCGTCCTGATGAGTCAAAGCAAACACTCCAGCCTGCCCTCTACCGGCAACTGGCTGTCCTCCGCCTCTGCCACCCCGTCCACTCTGAACAAAACCTCCGCGACCACGACCTTTCTGAGCAAAAGTCTGACACGGAGCATCAACAATAGTAGGAGGCAATGCTCTCTGAGGTGAAGGTGGTAAGGTAACATGTGGAACCGATGCCTCTCTCTGGCGTATCACGGTACAATCCCTAACGAGGTGATGTGGACTGCCACACCCAAAACACCTAGACGACGACTGCTGACCTGCGGGTAAGAGCTAAATAACTGGCCTCGTTCGAAGCCTTTGCTACCCCCATGACCTGAACGAAATCTGTCGCGGCGTCTGTATACCGGTCCCCGGGCTGGTACATCAGTACAAATCCTCTTCGGTCCCGGAATGACCAAAGTCTCAGAAATGCGCTCCTCTACCAATAGAGTTGCGTCCACTGCGGCTGCATATGTATGGAAATGCTGGAAGAAGATAGTAAGGAACAACTGGGTAATCAGGCCTCGAACAAATCTCTTGATCCGCATCTCCTCAGTATCTACCAAATACGGAGCATATACGGATAACTGGGTAAACTGAATGTCGTACTCTGACACCGTCATCTCTAGAGTCTGGCGTAACGACTCAAAACTGCGAGCTCGAGCATCCCTGACGCTCTGTGGAAGAAAACGGGCAAGAAACACCGTCACGAACTCAGCCCGGGTCATACGAGAAGGACCTGCGGCTCTGCCCCTCTCGCACCAGGTCTGGGCAAGACCCTCCAGATGAAAACTCACGAACTCTACCCATCTCGCGTCAGAGCATCTCAGCAAACGACAGATCCTGGCCATCCGATCGATAAACGACTGTGGATCCTCAGCTGTATCGGTGCCGGTGAAGACTGGAGGCTTCAGCCTCATGAACTCAAATAATCTCCGTAGCTACAGGTACGACTGCCTGAACCGTAGGCACCATCGCGGTCCCCGTAACAAGTGGGACAACCTCCTGTCTCTGCGCTCGACTGGCCTCAACTAACGACCCCATCATCTGGCGCAAATCCTACATACCGGTCTCTAGCCTAGTAATACGTTCTGTCGAAGGTGGATCAACCTGCTCCTGTACAACGGGCGTGTAAGTCGACGTTACACACCCCACATGAAGCGAGGAGGCGGAATAAGTAAAAAACAATCATTTTAAACAAGGTAACATCGACTAAGCATTCGGATCTTTGCTAAACCATATCTAACACAACTAACTAGAGGTATTATCTACTCGGTAAGAAGATTATACCTAAAGTTCCAAGTCCTTCTTCTTTACTTGCTGTCCGCCTTGACCACTAGAGCTCCTTTGGAGTAGAAAGTATGGCACCGCCTCGTCGGCTCTTTGATGTGATAGAAGATCCACCTGAAAGTTCTTACTACAAGCTTTAACCTCTAACTTGAGGTAACTAAGTGGCTAGGATTGCTAATCCAAGTGACCTAAAGGATATAGAGATGGATTAAGGATTGATTAGTCTTTCTAACCCTTGGGATCTCAACACATGAGAAGATTAGGGTTAAAGTGAAGAAGAGAGAGAGCTTGAGGAGAGAGAATGTGTTTGTTATTGTGAAATGAAATATAACTCATTTGTGTATATTATGAAGCATAAAATATCTTGCACAAATATCTTCCATGCTTCATTTAATACAAATGGATGAATCATCTCATGAGTCATGGTTTCATTTAATGCAAATAACACATCATCTCCTCCACCTCATTAAGCTTAATTCATAAATGAATTAAAACATAATGAGTCACCTTTCTTCTAGAAGCTTCTCGACTAATTACGAGAATGCTCCTCCCATCCGTATTTACGAAAAACACGGATATACTGAGACTGCATAAATCTAATAATCCAATACTAGAATCTGGCTTAAACCAAAGCCCGCTAGTATAATCTGTCCAAACATCATACGTGCACAAGTACACGTATATGTCCGAACCCTGTCGTAAAACCATACGACCTCTATATCGTTTCGCCTGAAGCAGGGAAACTCTCTGTGTGGGACTCTAAAGACTCGACACTATGCTGGCAGTGGGTTTAACCACAGCCGCAAGCGGTACTAGTTGTACGTAACGGTCCCCAGGTAGATGTCGATAAGAAGGCCGATGAGGAAACCCATCCGAACTCCTACTGAGCCTGATGTGACAATCTCCGTACAGTCCGGTCTGTTCATCTAAGACAATCGCATATCGGGCCTACGGGGCGGCAAGCGTCAGTCCCCTAAAAGAGGTATAAGTCATGTCGGAGTGAAGCCCATTACATCTTGAGAAGCTACTGGAAATCCTACCAGTAAATCTCGCTTTCCCTAGCCAGGGACTTTGCGTAATGGCTCTCCAAACACAGTGCGATATCAACTCCCAATACCGGGAGAGACGAATCCTATCTAACCGCCACTACCTCCAAGTGCTTCGGGATTGCACCCAACTGCTACCTGTTTGCATGACTCAGTCGAGCCGTGGTAGGGTAGCAATCTAAGAACAGTGGGAACACACTCGAGGCGAAGCAGCAGTATCAAGTCTACGGACTATGCTGTACTCATGTCACCTGGAAACTGTTAACTGACGACGGGTATAATACCAACCAACAGTTCCCTGTGAGTCTTGTCCGGTGTACCCGTAACCCAACGAGCACCTGCATACTATCTCCAGTACGACGTACTGATGGCTGTGGGACAGACCATCTCCCCTGCTGGGACGAGAAGCGTATACACTAGTCTACTCCGGAGTATCGATACCCTGTCTCGATAATCCTACGACTAAGGACCTGAAAAAGGATGTGCTTGTAGACTATCCAACCCCCACTAGTGTGACTGCCATCACAATGCTGATAGTCAAGCAAGATCCTATGGGCTCTATCAATATGTATTCGCGATATGCTAAAAGAAACATATACACATATTAAGTTAGATATAAACCAAGTAACATACTACTATGTTGAGCAAGACTGTTAATACAACTATGAATATTCCAAGCTTCCATTAAGTAATATACAAACTAGTATGATACAATAATGGCCCCTAGAGCATATACACTAACAATCTCCCACTTGCACTAGGGCCATGTACTGGCGTATCGAAGACCTATTATCTCGAATAACCTCTCGAACTGTGTCTGAGGTAAGGCTTTTGTCAATGGATCTGCAGTGTTCTCCTCTGTAGCAACTCTCCGGACCTCGATCTCCCGGCGATCTATGATCTCCCTGATCAGGTGATACCGCCTTAAGATGTGTCCGAACTTTTGATGGGACCTGGTTCCTTCGCTAAAGCTATAGCCCCGTTGTTGTCACAATACAGAGGTAATGGATCAACAATGGATGGAACCACCTGAAGTTCTGTTAAGAACTTCTTTACCCAGACTACTTCTTTTGCGGCATCGGAAACTGCGATATACTCCGCTTCCAACGTCGAGTCAGCAACGGTGTCCTGCTTGGAACTCTTCCAGCACACCGCCCCTCCATTAAGGGTAAAGACATTACCTGACATGGATTTGGAGTCATCCTTGTCACTCTGGAAGCTGGAATTAGCAAAAGCCTCGATCTGGAGGTCTTTTCCGCCGTAAACCAAGAACATATCCTTAGTCCTTCTCAGGTACTTAAGAATGTTCTTTACTGCTATCCAGTGCTTCTCCCCTGGGTCTGACTGATACCGGCTTACCACGCTTAGTGCGTAAGCTACATCTGGTCTGGTGCACAACATCGCATACATTATAGAGCCTACCGCAGAAGCGTAGGGTATAACTGACATGCGATCCCTTTCCAAATCAGTCTTGGGAGACATTTCTTTAGATAGGGTGATTCTGTGACAGCCGGTAAATTATCGTGCTTAGAATCTTCCATACTGAATCTTTTCAGTATAGTGTTGATATACCTGGACTGCGAAAGTCCCAACATCCTCTTAGATCTATCACGATAGATCTGGATCCCCAGTATGTAAGAGGCATCACCTAGGTCTTTCATGGAGAACCTGTGTGAGAAGAATCCTTTGACAGATTGTAGCATAGAAATGTCATTTCCTATTAAGAGAATGGCATCAACGTACAAGACGAGGAATACGACAGTTCGTGCTACAATCTTACTATATATACATGGTTCATCTGGATTTTTGATAAAATCATATGCTTTGACCGTTTCATCATAACAGATGTTCCAACTCCGTGATGCCTGCTTTGGTCCATAAATGGACTTAAACAACTTGCACACTTTCTCGCTGCTCCCACTCTGATTGAAACCTTCTGGCTGATCCATATAGACGCACTCGTCCAAATTTCCATTTAGAAAAGCCGTCTTTACGTCCATCTGCCAGATCTCATAATCATGGAAGGCAACAATGGCAAGAAGGATCCGAATGGATTTGAGCATAGCCACTGGAGAAAAAGTTTCGTTATAGTCCAAACCAGGTCTTTGACGAAAACCCTTTGCAACAAGTCTAGCCTTATAGGTTTCTACCTGTCCATCTACACCAATCTTCTTCCTGAAGATCCACTTGCATCCTATGGGTTTTACCCCATCTGGAGCAAAGTCCAAAGTCCATACTTTGTTGGTGTACATGGACTCCATCTCGATCCGCATTGCATCCAGCCATCTTACTGAGTCGCCGCTCTAGATGGCCTGCTGGAAGCTAGTAGGTTCATCATTATCAATGACGCAATCTTCTCTATCCCTATCTATGAGAAAACCGTAGTATCTCTCAGACGGATGAGATGGCCTACTACTCCTGCGAAGGGGTGCGGGAATGTCCTGTTCTTCTGGAACTTCTGGTTCTACCAAGCTTTCAGTAGTAGCTTGTGGTTCTGGAATTTCTTCCAGTTCTATTGCGCTCCCACTTATTTCTTTTTCTAAAAACTGTTGTTCTAGAAAATGGGTATTACGAGAAACAAAAACCTTTTTTCCTCTGCGTAATAGAAAAAATACCCCTTGGAGTTCTTTGGATATCCCACAAATTTACACTGTACTGAGCGTGCCTCGAGTTTGTCCGCATGCTACTTTTTAACAAAAGCTGGACATCCTCATATCTTCAGATACTGAAGATAGGGTTTCTTCCCATTCCACATCTGATATGGTGTGGTAGGTACAGTCTTGGTAGGAACTCTGTTCAAAAGATATGCAGCTGATTCTAGTGCATAACCCCAGAAAGATCGCGGTAACTCAGCATTACTCATCATGGAACGCACCATATCCAATAGGGTTCGGTTCCGTCTCTCCGATACCGTTGTGTTGTGGAGTGTATGTAGGAGTAAGCTGAGAGAGAATTCCATTCTCTTTTAGGTAATCTAGGAACTCGGCACTTAAGTATTCACCACCTCGATCAGATCTCAGTGTTTTGATACTTTTGCCGGTTTGGTTTTTTACTTCATTCTTATATTCTCGGAATTTCTCAAAGGCCTCGGATTTATGTTTCATCAAGAAAATGAATCCATACCTAGAGAAATAATCCGTAAAAGTAATGAAATAAGAAAAATCGCTTCTTGCATGTATAGACATTGGACCACATACATCGATGTGTATGAGTCCTAAAAGCTCGCTCGCTCTTACTCCATGTCTAGTAAATGGAGTCTTTGTCATCTTTCCTTTGAGACATGATTGACAAGTGGCATAAGATTGATATTCCAGCGAGTTGAGTTAAAACGAGGCAAGTCAGTGAAGCGCAGCGGAACGGAGAGGCAATCCAAATATCCTTCTCTATGTAACTTAGTTAACCTTGTCTCATTGATGTGACCTAGTCTATAATGCCATAAGAAAGCCTGATTTATATCTGGAGACTTTCTTTTAAGTGTGTTCTGGACATTGAAAATATGCAATTGGTTTAACACGTATATACCGTTATCTAGTGTACCGGACCCAATCAAACCATGATTAAGGTGGATGTTAACAACATCGCTTACAAACGTGAAATCATAACCTTCTTTTGATAACAACGATACTGATATGATATTACACGTTAAACTAGGTATACAAAAACAGTTGCGCAAAACCAAAATATGTCCACTCGTCAATCCAAGGTGATAATCCCCTACGGACACAGCACCCACGCTCACTCCGTTAGCAACCTGGAGGGTCATATCACCAACCTTCAGTACTCTACGGCTTCTCAGTGCCTGCAATGAATTACATATATGAGATCCTGATTCGGTATCCAATACCCAGGAAGTAGAGTTGATTGACAGACAATTTTCAATTATAAACACACCTGAAGCCGAAGCCACAACTTGCCTCGGGTCCTGGTTCTTGGCAATCCAAGCTTTGCAATCCTTCTTCCAATGGCCTTTCCTACGACAGTGGAAGCACTCATCCTTTGCCACTGCCGGCACCGCAACCTTTGCCTTTCCCATGGCTTCTAACTTACCAACACCACCTCTTGGTTTGGTAGCGGCCTTCTTCTTCCTTCCTTTGGCCCTTGCCTTGGACCTGGAAGAAGATGCACCACGAACAAACATAGTGGGTGTTTCCCTTGCTTTCTGCAAGGTGCCCTCTGCACTCCTTAACATGTTTAGGAGTTCTGGAAGTTCAACTTCTTTACCTTGAATGTTGAAATTCAAGATAAACTGGACGTAGGTAGAAGGAAGGGACTGGAGAATCAAGTCTGTATACAGCTCGTTCTCTAAAGTTGTCCCGAGGTCCGCGAGCTCCTCTATGTAGCCAATCATCTTGAGGACACGTTCCCCAACAGATGATCCGATGGCCATCCTCGACTGAAATAAGTTCCTCGAGGTCTCGTATCTAGCTATACGAGATTGCTCTCCATACAGTTCCTTGGTGTGGAGAAATATGGATTCAAGATCCATATTCTCGTGCCTCCTCTGATGTTCATTATTCATAGAGGCAAGCACGATGCATTTGGCCTTCGCATAGTCAATCTCCCAGGTCTTATGGATTTCCTTATCCACGACACTAGATTCTGGACCTGGGACGGCAGGGGCCTTAGTAGTAAGGACATACCCTAATTTGTCATAGGTGATTGCCATCTTGACATTCCGGAACCAATCTTTATAGTTTGGCCCTGTCAAAATATTTTTATCTAATAATAACTTAAGGCCTGTCATGTTCTGGGTCGCTGCAATTAGGAGAGAGAGAGGAAACACTTTAGCATGATGCTCTTGCAAGTTTAGAGTGGTTTTTAGTTTATCTAAATAGGATGGCTCCCACTGTTTCTCGAATCCTTCCTCAAACCAAAAAAGAAGAACTAGTCAGGACTATTCTTACTGTACAATACTTGCTTAACCGTTCAGCCAGGCCGGTGTCAGTACTTCGAGGGAGGTTTTACGACGCTTTCACGAAGTTCCTTAATTAAATAACATCTTTTCCCTGGGGGCGTAGCCCCGCTGACACCTTTCTCGACACCTACTTGGTTTATAGCATTGATCGTTAAGTGAAAGAATCTCCTGAAGAGTAACATATACTCACAGTAGAATCGGGATCCAAATATCATCGTGTAATAAAGCTGAAGAAATCCTACCAAAATTATCACACTACAAATGGTATGCAACTCTAGCAAATTTCAGTTTCTTTAGAAATTCCCGATGTGGATTTTTGCCCCATGCTCTTAAGACCTTGGCGTTAGTCAAAATGTCATAAGTCACATGTCAAGTTCTACCCATCATTATCTTGTTAATTTGAACCCATCCGTACATACCCCTGACGTTGGCCAAATGGCAGTACGTCTGTCCCAAACCAACTCATCTATCTATGCAACAGATGAATACCCAGCAGCTACCAAACACTATGCCTTGGCGTTGGTCAAAATACATAGCTTGAATACTACTAAATTCCCAAATGAAATGACAGAGGGCTACGAATGGTTTTGGCGAAACCGTGAACGTAGTGAACTTGATATGATCGAAGGAACCTGAAAGCTTTTAAAAGGAGTGGTTTAAGCTCCGCAATTAATAAATCTTCTGTTTTAAAATAACTGAGTGGTTTCTTTTAAACGGTTCCAACGATTCAACTTTGGTTTATTTTCTTTGCATTAATATAATGCGTCCCATCAATTAACCTATCATTATAGAAAACAATGAAAATACAACGTCCTCTTATGCCATCCGCATTCGCCACTGGGCCCCGTCATTCACCCGTTAGGTTACTTAACTAACGACAATGCGGGGGCTGGGCTAGCGCGGATGCTAAACATAAGTAACGCCTACTAGATATCATGTATAGATATTGTACATTCGTCAGACGCAACAATAGGCATTCCAGATCACAGATGAACATATTGGATATTCTAGGAATCCGCATTTCCTTTGAGCCTGTAATGAAAGAAGGATTACACAGTCGTGATGAATAGCCAACCCTACCCTAGACCCCTACGGGTACGGCAAACTACCCGTCAAGTACCCGAAGTGAAGCGGTCTCCCTCAACGACGTGAGTAGGCCACTAAACACTTCAAAGTACCCGGTAGTTTGTACACCCCACCTTGGGTCTATCCTAAGAGTAGAAAACAGTAAATGAAATAATACAACGGTGGCTACAAACTCAACCCGGATGTGCCTCGCAAAAGAATATTACAACAAATTACAATTTACAGTTGAATAAAAGAAATACTCGTCTCACATCCCCGGCTAATCATCACGACAATCCAACAAGTTCATATTCACAAACCAGTAAAAACCATTACAGAAATGTGCAACCCCCTGCTAACCGACATATAGCAATTAGGGGAGGTTTACGAACACATCAAAACTGAACTTGAAACATTAAACAACTTCAAACCGCGACTTCGAAACACACAGTATTTGCCACAGTTAAGAATTTCCAGTAAAATCAAAATTTGCAAAAATAAACAACTCCAGAAACCCAAGATTAAAGTCAAAAGACCACACCAAAAAAATGAAGCAATTCCTCCATCAAAAAACCGGTGTCGCCGGAAACCCTAGGTCTGTCGCCGGCCCGTTTTTCGAGGAATTGTCTCGTTTTTGTTTGGTGTTCTTTTTACTGTTCAAATATCACTCTGTACTTGTCTAAATAATTTTCACAGCAAGTTTGAAAATCGACAGAAACTTGCATCTTGGGGTTCGTTGTTTTCGTGTCGTTTCGTTTTCGTAGTTTAACTTGTTGTTTAAACTGTTGGCTATGGTTTAGTAGGCTCTGATACCACTGTAAGTCAACGTTACACCCCCACATGAAGCGGGGAGGCAGAATAAGTAAAAAACAATCATTTTAAATAAGGTAACATCGACTAAGCATTCGGATCTTCGCTAAACCATATCTAACACAACTAACTAGAGGTATTATCTACTCGGTAAGAAAATTATACCTAAAGTTCCAAGTCCTTCTTCTTTACTTGCTGTCCTCTTTGACCACTAGAGCTCCTTTGGAGTAGAAAGGATGGCACATTCTCGTCGGCTCCTCGATGTGATAGAAGATACACCTGAAAGTTCCTACTACAAGCTTTAACCTCTAACTTGAGGTAACTAAGTGGCTAGGATTGCTAATCCAAGTGACCTAGAGGATATAGAGATGGATTAAGGATTGATTAGTCTTTCTAACCCTTGGGTTCTCAACACATGAGAGGATTAGGGTTAGAGTGAAGAAGAAAGAGAGCTTGAGGAGAGAGAATGTGTTTGTTATTGTGAAATGAAATATAACTCATTTGTATATATTATGAAGCATAAAATATCTTGCACAAATATCTTCCATGCTTCATTTAATACAAATGGATGAATCATCTCATGAGTCATGGTTTCATTTAATGCAAATAACACATCATCTCCTCCACCTCATTAAGCTTAATTCATAAATGAATTAAAACATAATGAGTCACCTTTCTTCTAGAAGCTTCTCGACTAATTACGAGAATGCTCCTCCCATCCGTATTTACGAAAAACACGGATATACTGAGACTGCATAAATCTAATAATCCAATACTAGAATCTGGCTTAAACCAAAGCCCGCTAGTATAATCTGTCCAAACATCATACGTGCACAAGTACACGTATATGTCCGAACCCTGTCGTAAAACCATACGACCTCTATATCGTTTCGCCTAAAGCAGGGAAACTCTCTGTGTGGGACTCTAAAGACTCGACACTACGCTGGCAGTGGGTTTAACCACAGCCGCAAGCGGTACTAGCTGTACGTAACGGTCCCCAGGTAGATGTCGATAAGAAGGCCGATGAGGAAACCCATCCGAACTCCTACTGAGCCTGATGTGATAATCTCCGTACAGTCCGGTCTATTCGTCTAAGACTATCGCATATCGGGCCTAGGGGGCAGCAAACGTCAGTCCCCTAAAAGCGGTATAAGTTGTGTCGGAGTGAAGCCCATTACACCTTGAGAAGCTACTGGAAATCCTACCGGTAAATCTCGCTTTCCCTGGCCAGGGACTTTGCGTAATGGCTCTCCAAACACAGTGCGATATCAACTCCCAATACCGGGAGAGATGAATCATATCTAACCGCCGCTGCCTCCAAGTGATTCGGGACTGCACCCAACTGCTACCTGTTTGCACAACTCAGTCGAACCCTGGCAGGGTAGCAATCTAAGAACAGTGGGAACACACTCGAGGCGAAGCAGCAGTATCAAGTCTACGGACTATGCTGTACTCATGTCACCTGGGAACTGTTAACTGACGACAGGTATAATACCAACCAACAGTTCCCTGCGAGTCTTGTCCGGTATACCCGTAACCCAACGAGCACCTGCATACTATCTCCAGTACGACGTACTGATGGCTGTAGGACAGACCATCTCCCCTGATGGGACGAGAAGCATATACACTAGTCAACTCTGGAGTATCGATGCCCTGTCTCGATAATCCTATGACTAGAGACCTGAAAAAGGATGTGCTTGTAGACTACCCAGCCCCCACTAGTGTGACTGCCATCACAACGCTGATAGTCAAGCAAGATCCTATGGGCTCTATCAATATGTATTCGCGATATGCTAAAAGAAACATATACACATATTAAGATAGATATAAACCAAGTAGCATACTACTATCTTGAGCAAGGCTGTTAATACAACTGTGAATATCCCAAGCTTCCATTAAGTAATATACAAACTAGTATGATACAATAATGGCCCCTAGGGCATATACACTAACAGGGCGTACCGCCCTGGTCAGTCCTCGTCTCAGACGAGCCAAATCTGACCTCGGCTCTCCCGGCCGCTCTCTGCGCCCTCGTAGTCTTCGGTGGCATAACGGCTGGAAATGAAAACAGAATTCGATAAGAACAAAGAAATCAAATCAAAAGGATGTATATAATCACGGAAGGAATTTCAACCAACAAGTCCTAAGATCACTTAAGAGGAGTACCGTGTCGTAAGTATGCGGCGGAACATACACACGCTACGTCACTCTGCTTAAACTACCTACTCCATCATACCAAGGTCATCTTACACTCCGGACGGTAAAACCTAGCACTCTGATACCAACTTTGTTATAACCCAAAGTTAGGCACGTGACCGTCACTTAAACCACGTGACGTCAACAGGCGTAACGCAATTTAAGTAAGCCGAAAAACCCAGAAATCTAAACATCAAAAGAAGTAAGTGAATAAAACATTGTTAAAAACATTTGGAAATCTTAAGTAAAAATCTTTAAACTTAAGTTTATTTTCTTAAAAATTTCGGCAGCACCTCCTTTATAAAAACTAGCCCCGAAACGAGTACAAACATAAGATATAAATAAAGCATCCCCAAATAGGAGAAAATCACGCCCAAAGGCGGAAACTACCACCACAAGCATATGTATACGACATTGCAGCGGAGAAATAGACAATATAATGAAAACAACATAAAAAAAAAAAGATAAAGCAGCATAATAAAGGCATGCTTACACGAGCAAGACACCCAGAGTCACAAAATAATACAATATCGATCCTCACAACTTGTCTCAAAGTCAATACATGGAAATGATAGATGGAGAATACTAGATACAATAAGATGTACAATAGATAGAATCGGATAGCCGCAACCCACCTATACCAAACGGCCTCACAGCCAACCGTAGCGGTATCCGCAAAAATAGAGATAATAAGAAGCCCTGCCGCGACTACTCTGAGGGTCAAGCCTGCAAAACACTGTGGCACAATGGGGGTGAGTTGCCAACTCGTGAATAGTAAGTAACATCATACAGATAATCGCAGGTATGCACGTACAACGATAATCTAAAACATGCAATCTGATAGCATAAATATGTCAATATGGATATGCAGCAAATCATGATCAAGGTACTCCACCAGGGTACTACAACTACATGAAACAATGCATATCAAATAACTACTGAGTATAGGATAAAACATATCATCATCAATGAATCATCATCGTGGGAAAACCAGTGTCTATCAACGACACCCCAAATCCCAATACCTCAGGCCCCGTCACCCTGATCGGCCTTCATATCTGTAAATCTCATGGAACCTGAGTGCCCAACATCGACACTCGAAACATTATGAAAACCCATGTCCATCAACGATACGTAAATACTCATCTCTCAAGCGCCGCATACCCAGATTGGCCCTCAATATATCTCATGTCATAACTCCCAAACGGTATCCTCCGGATATCCGTCGGGTTCTATACTATCATCGGTAGGTAGTGCTCCCTCTGCCAGGCTCATTGTCTACACCACAAAAATCATTTCTTGCCCCGGGATACCATACCGGGTCCACCATGTAACCGCAGACGGTGCCTACCGCTCCTCGAATCGGTTTTCTAACACAAGTCTCAGAACCGAGAAAACTCATGGTGGACGCACCGAAATATCATATCAAGATAACCGGGTTTTCAAAACAATGCATATTTTCTTGAAATATCCTCACGGTTCTCAAATCCATAAATCACATGAAATTCGTATCTCAATGCGTAAATCCATGAAATATGATGTATGCAACATAGAACAGTAATGTGCACACATCAAGGGAAAACCACTATTTTAAATAAATCCAGATTTTAAATATATCATGCGGTTCCCAATTTCTCCAAAGTCAAATGCAACATCATGTAAAGGTGTGTAACATTTTGGAAAATTAAGAAGATTTAATTATAAATCTTTATTATAAAATAACGAAATTGATATTTTTACGGAAGTGATATCACTTATGAAATTTAGTATCGGAATCATATCCGAAAAATGTAATTATTTGATAAATGTAAATAAAAGTGTGATATCATTTAAAAATGATATATTTAATTGTTTTAACATGATATGGGATTTTCATTAAGCTAATAATTTTTAAGTAATAGACTAACTATAATATATCTTTTACTTCTTATCAACTAAATTATGACATGAAAGGTTTCCTTTCATTTTGAAATTCTATAATGGTAGAGTTTATGATAACCCAAGTTTAAACCCTCAACCTCAACATACCCTCACCCTTTCTCACATCTCTCCACCTCCTCCTTCTTCATTTTACACCTCCTTCTTCTAATCTAACACCTCCTCCTTGCATGAATCCCTCATGCTTCATCAAGTAACACCACCTCCTTCCTCTCATGCCACCTCTATCTATCATCACACACCACATGCTTTCTCTACATATCTTCTCACTTCAATTACCCAGAACACTTAAAGAATTAAGTAGCAATTCTAACTGAAACCATACCCTCTTCAGATCCAAGCCAATAAAAATTCTAAGTGTTCATACCAAAAGAGTGAGAGCAAGGAGTTTCTTCATCAAATTGTGCACACCATCATCTTAGAAGCCATTACAACTCTAGATGATTCCACAAGCACGTCTTGAGCAGGATTTTCTTATACACAATCTCCATAGGTATAATTCCTTTCATCCTTAGAATTTTAGTAAAGGTTTAAATCTGTTTTCTGTGCAGTGTTATAAAACTGTGTATTTGTGATCACTAGCCTACAGATATTGAATCTGCTATAGTTTAGATATAAATTAGAAAACCCAAACAGTTCCATAATCTTATAGACTATACCTAGAATAACCCATAGGAAGACGGACCTATCCCCTCGGATTTTGGCCGGCGACAACAAGGCAAAATCCGAGCTCGCCGGATTTGTAGAGGAATTGGGTGTTTTGGGTTTTTGGGGTATCTCTCTGTAGGTGTTTAGGTATATTTGGTATTGTTTAAATAAGTTCGTTTTTCAGTAGGTTAAATCTGTAAGCTAATATCAGTTTAGGAGAAAAATTATATATATAACATGTAGCATGTTTAGTGTTTGTGATAATTTAACCACTGAAAGCGAATATGGAACTAATAAGTATAGTCACTAGAAAAACTAGCAAGATCAAAAGTATAATGAGAAAACTAGAAGACTACACTTAAAACCAGAGCCCAAACTCCCACAAAAATCCGGCGACCCACCTTAAAATTCCGGCAACGCCGGCCATTCCTAAGCTTTTGGTGTTGATTCTCCTTCTGTAGCTTTGAGTTGGTATTTTATAAGTCTCTGTATTGTTTGTGTTGTCTAATTAATTACACAGTAAAATCTGGGAGCGTTTTAGAAATGGTTTATCAAATTTCATATATTTACGATACGGAGTTTTCTTGTTTTGATGTTTCAGCTGAACCGTTGACGTTTATACGTTAACGACAGAGCTTTGTTGTCGTGTTTGGGTTAAGTGTGCTGTAGGTTCTAACCTACGGGCGTTTAACTTGTTGTTTTGGTTTTCGATATGATATTTACATCAATGCAATCTAAATACGAATATAGGTACGATTCGAGGATTCCGAGACGGAGTTGACGATGTGGCAGCATGGATTCAGCAAACTTTTAAGTTGGTGAGTAGATTTACATCTGCTGGGGAAATCGGGTGGATGGCGTATAGCACCCCCGCAACCTTACAAATAGTATTATGAGATCTAGTTAGTTTAGTATTTATTCAATATATTTATATAGTATCGCATCTAGTATGTCCTTCAATTTCATACAATTTCATGCATGGTTATAGATGAGACACAGTGATACGATATGGATATGGTTTGAGGGATTTGTACGAGGGATCACGCTATACTTGAGATGATACAGATACAGTGATATGAAGAGATATAATACAAGGATTTATATGTATTAGAAAATGATGAACTTTGTATGCCGAATAACGGCCAATTTATCCTTTGACTCGTGGAGTTAGATTATATTCTGTTTTAGGAAGTAATATTTGTGTGAGTTATATTCTTTTAAAAACTATGATTCGTTCTCTTTTAAATAAAAATACTAGGACGCGTGCCAGTTTCTAAAACGGATATCTATTTTAAATTTAGGGCAGCTTCCTTATTTCAAACTTAACGTTTTGATCATTTCTAAAGACAATGGTATAGCTCATAGCAAGTAATTACAATAGTTATGTTTAGATTACTTTACATATTTGCATTATATTATCTATAGTATATGTTTCTGCATTACGCACACTCTGATAGAACACTGCATAACTACCAATGAGTACTATGCTGCATCAGCACATGAATGTATGTTACACTACACCTCATTGGTACTGCCATGTCACTATAGAACCGTTATGTAAGATAATGTGTGTGTGTGTATATGTTAATATATAGGTTGTTATACCGTAGAACACTTGCACCATTACTAATGGTTTCCATGTTGCACAAGCACAGACGTGCATGCTACACTACACATCATTAGTAATGTCATGACACATTAGAATTGAAATCTATGTTTATGTGATATAATTACGTAGCCTTTTCTCATTTCAGATTGTGAATATTAGTACTGTAGGTGTTGTATTTGATTTCCTTGGATTTTCTGGGTATTTTACTCCTGATGATATATATCGGTGGTATGGGACACGGTTATATATGTATATATATAATATATCATCAATATAATCTATGCAAGTTTCTTATTCCTCACTTGATATTTTGATATGATGAATTAAAACTTTCACCATGAGTTTTGTGTTTTCTGATTCTGATTCGAACCGAGTCGGTGGGTATACGATTACGGATTTACAATTTTAGCCAGACTGAGTCGGTGGGGATACAGTTGGATACATGGTGGACCCGGTTCGGGGCCGAAGGGCAGGATAGCCGCAGTTTAGGCGGGGAGCCTAACGAGGTTAACCGATACCGGAGATAGAAATGAGCATGGCAGATATCCATGGGATACTGACCGGAGATAGAAATGAGCACGGCAGATATCCAGGGGATACTGACCGGGGTTCGATTGGGCACGGCAGATATTCAGGGGATACTGATCGTAGCCAGGGATATCGGGCGGCGATCATCTGTTGAGATGGTGTCGACGGTATTTGTATTTACGTGTCGATGATGGACACGAGAGATTTCAGATTTTGATGTCGATGCTGGACATCTATATATATATATATATATATATATATATATATATATATATATATATATATTGATATGATCATTATCATGAGGTACACAGTTAGATATTATTAGTGGATTCAACCAGGACTGGTCCGGAGGACAGTACCTGCATATATTTGTACAGACATTCATATACAAAAAGGAATTCCAACAGGAAATATAGATTCATGATTTTGACTCATATGACATGGAGATATTATATTTGGGATTGCATGAGAGATAGTATTGTACATATGCATATCATATAGTATAGTGGTACAGATTATGATAGGACTATACTTATGACCTAGGTATCGTCATGCATTTCGATTTCTACATTTAGATGTACTTTTATTCACTGAGTTGGCAACTCATCCCCGTTGTGCCACAGTTTCTTGCAGGTTTCACCGCTTGGATTATCAGCGGCTTGGGCACACACTCTTCTCGAGGATTGATTGGTAAGTGGGTTATTATTGTATCATACTCACTCTTGATTATTCATATATTCTTGTATCTAGTAGAAACTCCATCAACTTAGAAGTGGTATATTATGGACTTAGAAGCAAGACTTAGAGTTTATATGTGGTGATGTCGCACTCTTTAGAGTCGACTTCTGATATGGTTGTTTGGCTGTTCTGTCTTTTGTACGTGAAAGCTAGCTCCCGTTGGGATACTATTTTATTGTGGTAGTTGTATCGGGTTTTTATATAAAACTTTTAAAGGAGGTGTTATTAGATTTT
Organism: Agapanthus africanus; assembly: GCA_030015575.1. Lineage (NCBI taxonomy): Eukaryota > Viridiplantae > Streptophyta > Magnoliopsida > Asparagales > Amaryllidaceae > Agapanthus > Agapanthus africanus. Next base: position 116,302,775 of record CM057346.1, on the reverse strand, counting down.
CAAAAGGTCATAGATGCTTCTCAAACATACATAGTTAAATTTAAATGTTAATTAAACTGATTCCATCTGATGACTATTTTAAACTCACCTCCAATATTTTCAAAAAGGGTTTAGATTCCGGGTTTCGGCTTACTTGGATCACGTCGATGTCTTTAGATGTCACGTGATTTAAGTGCTGATCACGTGCCACATTTGGGTCGTGACAAGGTGTATATGTAGCTATAGCAAGGTATGTGTATATACATGTAAGTATGTATGCATGATGTCTTTCATATGAGCAATAACACAAGAATCAACGTCTCAATGTCAATAACAATACAATACTGCATATGTGTACAGGTTGTGTGTGTCATGGAAATTACCAACGGTGTATGTGTTGTTGGATATAGTGCCCTCAAAGTCAATTATTGGATCGCAGGTACGTGATTGCAATGATTGAGGCAGGACCTATACCGATAAAACAGTCTTACTCGAGATGATAGTATGCTATCTGGTTTGTCTTTATCATCATGATAGAGCCCATAGGATTCTTGCTTGACTGCCAGCAGTATGATGGCGATCATATATGTGGGAGCTGGGGTCTATAAGCACATCCTTAAAGTGTTCCTAGTCATGGGAGTTTCGAGACAGGGCATCGATACTCCAGAGTAGACTAGTGTATACATTCGAGACCCCGACAAGGGGCGATGGCCGGTCTCACAAGCCATTGGTGTTAGTTGATTCACCTAATATGTATACAGGTGCTCATTGGGTTATGAGTACACCGGACAGGACTCGCCGGGAACTTGCTAGTTGGTATTATACCTAGCGTCAGATAGCAGTTCTCTGGTGACATGTGTACATGCTAGTTCATCGACCTGAGGTCGTCATTTTTCTCGTGTGAGTTCCCACCGTGCTTTGATTTATACCCTACCATGGGTCAAAGGAGTCGTGCAAACAGGTATTTTTTGGGTACAGTCCCGAGCCACATGAAGGCAGTGAGCAGATCGTCGGGGATTCGTCTCTCCCGGTATTGGGGGTAAGATCGCGCTGTGTTTAGGAGAGCGATTATACAAAATCCCTGGCCAGGGTAATCGAGATTTACTGGAAGGTATTCCAGTAGTATCTCAGAGTGTTCTGGGCTGCTCTTTGACACGACTTATACAGCTATTGGGGGTCTGACGTTTACCGGCCCCCTAGGCCCTATATGCGATACTCATAGACGAATGGACCGGACTGTACAGATATTGTCACTGTCAAGCTCAGTAGGGTTTCTGGATGAGTTCGCTCGTCAGCTTCCCTTCCAATCAATACATAGGCAAATGTTACGTACAGCTTGTACCTCTGACGAGCTAGGGGCTATACCCAGTGCCAGTGTGTTGATGAGTCATTAGAGTCCCCCACACACAGTTTCCCAAGTTCGGGCGAAACGTTGTAGAGGGTGTATGGTTTTATAGCAGGGTTCGGAAAATGCACGTGCGTTTACGCACGTGTTATTTTTCGGGCAGATAATACTGGTGGGCTTTGGTTTAAACCGGATCCGAGTATTATACTGTGTAGATATAATATCTTTGTCTCTGTTGCATTTGTATTCGGTCGTAATACAAATGCGGGTATGTTTATACTGTTACGGGGTTATCCTGAAATTCGTTTCAGGATCACTTTTGGAAGTTGCCAGTTTCCTGTTTTCTATCACCCGTATTAAACATTCGGTTTAATATGGATTTATCTTTTCTTGGGTGAGTCATGGTTCTAGAAGGTTCTAGATTTGGTGACTCATGGTTAGCATTTAATGATATGATGATTCATAGTTAAGCATTAAATGAAATGGTGATGTGTTATTATGAATCGCCATTTTTGCATTTAATGTTTTTAGTGATTCATTCATTCATTAAGTGAAGAGATAAGATCTTATGCTTATGATCACCCCCTCCTCTCTCCTACACTCACCTCCATCCTATATTATTGTGGCCGGCCCCTTGTGGGAAGATAGAGGATTAATTCATTTGGCAAAAGCTTATGAAATTTGCTTCATGGAAATTTCATATGTTGATTTCTCATTTCACCCGATCCAAAAAGGCAACTTCATTAACCGTTCATCCATAGCTTTGGACGTAACGAGACAAAGTGTTCTACTCATTCTCTACATCAATCTTGGTCATCTCTTTTAGCAAACTTAATGATCGAGTTGCCTCGGTTCAGAGGCGGGAGCCCGTTTAAAGATCCGTAGATGTGGTGCCACCTGGACGATGAGACCGGAGATCGAGCGAGTTCGGATCAGCTGCAACAAAGCGTGGGATGATGGTTGAAGACCGAAGGACTCGAATCGTTCGGTATAACATTTCTACCCACTTTGTAGTTTGTTAGTTTAGCTTTAATGGCAGATTTGGGTTAAAGTACGCGATAGCGCCAGTCGTAAAAGTTTTGTTCCGCATTTTGGCGTCTGTTAGACGGTCGGGGCGCTACCGTGGACTTACATTGGTATCAGAGCCTCACCATTAAGCTTTACTAACTTGTGCTAACGCATTTAAAATATCGATCGAACGGAATTTCAGAAACTACATTTTTCTGTATAAAAGTTTCTGTCGATTTTAAATCAGGTCTAAAAATTATTTTGAGCACTTCAGAAAACAGAGCAGGCTTTTTTAGGCAAACTGTACAAATTTGGTCATGTGATCCCACATACCAGCCGTGGATCCGCGGTCAAACCTAGGGTTTGACCGCGCATCCACGGCCGTTTAGTGGGAACAGTGCTTCAAATTTGTACAGGGGCTTCTACACAGTGAATTGTGGTTACTGGAAAATTTATTTTGGGCCCAGATTTTATTACTGTACACCAGATGTACGTGGGGCCCACTTCGGGAAGTTTTGTCGATCGAAATTTTAATCTTGTTAGTTTACAGTATTTATATTATATCTCCGACCGGGAATGTCATTCGATCGGTAAACCGCGTCTGATTGCTATAGTTCTTTTAGACGGGTTTGCGAACATGACATTTGCGTTGATGTTCTGTGTTGTGCTGTGATGTTGCGGATTTGTCGTGGTGGATAGCAGGGTGCAATGATAGTGCTGTTTGGATTTATTTGTACATTTGATATTGCGGGGCGAGCGTCCAACATGTGGACTGCCGTCACTTCCTGTTTGTATATTATTCTTTTGGAGCACGACCGGACTAAGGTCGATGTACCCGTTGTATATATTTTCTTTTCTGTACTAGGATTACCCCGCGGTGGGGTGCACGGATAGCTAGGTTCTGGAGGGCAACGGGTCCGTATCTCATGGTTTTGAGATGCAAAGGGGCCTCACTCTAGAATTGGCGGGCTATTCGCCGCACTCGTAGGGGGTACAGGTTGACCCAAGGAGGGGTGCTCAAGTTACCGGATTCTGTGAAGTGCTGGGTGGTCCATTCACTTTGCTGTAAGGGGCTGCCTCGCTTCAGGTTTTGGCGGGTAACTTGCCGCACCCGTAGGGGTCTAGGTTTCATTGCACAGGCTATCCACACGACCAGGAGAACGTCAGGTTTCAGTAGCGGCTCTATGAAACCCGGGGATCCCAGATTATCTGTATTGTTCTGTGATGCTTATTACTTTTCTATAATGTTGCATATTATCACGTCTAGAGCGATTATTGTATATTAGTATATATACTAGTAGATGTTGTATATGTTTTGCACCCGCGCTAGCCCAGTCTCCGCTCTGTCGTTAGTTAAGTAACCTAACGGGTGATGACGGGACTCAGTGACGAATGCGGATGGTATATACGTACATTTTATTTTCGTTCTTTTCTGGTGTGATCATTTGATGGGACTGCATTGATTCTTATCAATGTAAGGATAAAACAAACCTATATTTGATGTTTTTGGAACAAATTTTAAAAGGAGTTATTACAAAGACGTTTCCTTTTGTTATGTATCGCGGTATTCAGTTTGAATATCCTGCACCTCATTCGATGAGGCAAGGGCCGAGATCCCTTCACCGGGAGTGACCCCTTGGGAAGAAATTTTACGTCAGGGTAATAACTTCAATATAGTCGATTACAAGTTGCTTTGAATCGCGGTATTCAGTTAGAATATCCTGCACCTCATTCCACGAGGAAAGAGCCGAGATCCCTTCACCGGGAGTGACCTCTTTAGCAAAAGGTTTTCGCCACTATATTTTTTATAAAAAGCTATCAGGTTCCTTCAACGAGATCAAGTTCATTACGTTAAAGGTTTTTCGCCAAAAAACCAGCCGTAACCCTCCGTCATTTCTTCTGGATGGTCAGTAGTATTCAAGCTATTTTTGTTGGCCTACGTCAAGGCATAGTGTTTGGTAGCTGCTGGGGTATTCATTTGTTGCATAGATAGATGCATTAGTTTAGGACAGACGTACAGCCTTGTTGGCCTACGTCAAGGGCATGTACGATGACCTAAATTAATCAGGACAACGACGGGTAGAACTTGACATGTGGCTTATGATTTGTTGGCCTACGTCAAGGTCATAAGAGCATGGGATAAAAATTACATCGGGAGTTTCAAACATACAGGAAACTTGCAAAACTTGAGCATACCTTCTGGAGTGTGATAACATAAGTGGATACCGTCACGTTATCATACGATGAGAGTTGGATCCCGATTACCACTGATGAGTTAGTTTACTCCTCGGGTGATTCCGACTAATTCTTCTTTCAGGTTTGGAGGAGAATTTGAGAATACATTGGGAAGTTTCCTAATTAGATAATGTGATAACCATTCTGATCTAGGTTAGAGTGCACGCAGAGTGTTTCTTTTCTCTCTCTCTTTGACAGCGACCTTTGACCAACCCTAGACTATGACTCAGTGACCAAGTTGACCGAACCTTCTTAAAATACTGGCTTTTGGATTGTCCGAGTTGCATAAGTCATTGCTGCTCCTTCTTTTACCCTTTGTATTTCTCAGAACACCCCGTATTACTACGGACATCCACTTCCATTGGATAGATCCATCGTATGATTATATACGAACTCGAAGGGACTTCTTCGAGGATGGATCCAGGTTCAGGAGAAATAGAATTGGTTTATTCAGTTGTCTTTTATTATCACCTTCTCTCAGGTTGCGAGGGCTCCTTAGTTAAGGAGAGCACACCTATTTACGCTTATTGGATAGTCTTATTCCAAACCATAGGCAGGCGTCGAAAGGTAGGGAATGAAGAAAACCAATTAGCCTAAGTAGGGTGTGCAGAAGGTAATATGTAAAGACAAGATAAAGGAATTAAAAAGAGGGCAAAGTAAATTGCGACTACTAACATTCACGACCAAACCACGTATTTTATTGCTACTCCTACTTCACCTTTAATTTCTCCAGAACAGCCCGTATCACTACGAACATCCAATTCCATTGGATAAATCTATCGTATGGTTATATACGAACTCGAAGGATATTTTTTCGAGGATGGATTCTGGTTCAGGAGAAATAGGAATAAGGTTTATTCAGTTGTCTTTTATCATCACCTTCTCTCAAGTTGCGAGTACTCCTAGGTTTAAGGGGGTACACCTATTATGCTTACTGGATATTCTTCTTCCAAACCATAGGCTGGTGCCGAACGGTAAGGAAGGAAGAAAACCATTTTAGCCTAACGATGGTGTACAGAAGGTAACGACTAAAGACAAATAAAGGGAATTGGAGAGATGGCAAGGAAATATACGGTTACAGTCATGAATCTGAATAATGGAAAAGGCATTACTATGAATACCCGGATACCCTTTCGAAACATATTCGTGTTTCATTTTCACTATGTATTGTTAATAGAAAACTGATTTCCCAATTAGACCCTTACTCCAAGGTATGTATTTACCAGGTATAATTCTCACATATGTATGGTTTTACAGATGATGAGTGGCAGTAAGTCATTGGGAATTAGGTGATCATCCTCATTATATCGGAATTCGTTGTAATTGGTGATATTTGAGGAAATCGTCTGGGTACAGTTTTCAACCTACGACGCACAGATTTTGAGTTATTAAACTCAGTGGACTTATACAAAGTATTGTATGTTGTCCAGTGTCCATCAGGACAAAGGGGTTGGTCCTCATACTATGTTCTATTTACTTGTGACTTCTCTAGTTTTTAGACAAGTGTTTCGTAGAATTACAATGTCTAAGTTTTGAGAAGTTGTGAGTATAGGAATAAAGTAGAGAACCAGGTGTCGCAAGTATCGGGATTCTTCAAAGAAATCGAAGATGTAGATTCTTGTGATTGGTATTCAATTGATAGTAACGTTTTTAAGAAACTTATTTCTCTTTCAGGTTACTCATAATTGGATGTATTCCTAAGTTGAGTAATGCTGATTAGCCTCTCTCCATTAAGTTGATATGCACTGGAGAGAGCTGCATGATTAGAATATGGTTCCAATTAAATTAGTGTCTCTATTTCTATATTGGATATAGAATGGTTCATATCTTAACGATATTAAGGTACAGGGAGTTGTCCAGCTTAAGCTTAAAACCAGACACTGGATAACTCAAGGCACGTTTCTGTAATGGCAGTTTGTGGGTTGACCCTGGCTTTAACGAGGGTTGATTTTCTACCATCTGGAAGATCAATAGTGATATTGTTCTAGACTCGCCACAGTTTTAGTAAAATGGATTTTTTAAAAAAACAGTAGTGGGAGTATGGTAGAACTGGAAGTGATTCCAGAACCGCAAACGATTACGGAAAATTTAATATGACCTATATATTCAATCAGGTTTGACAATCCAATAGCCACTCCGCAGACATGGTGGGTAACCTCAGACACCCGAGGTACTCCGGTAGCCTCAAGGACGGTGACAGGGAGGTTCTTGTTTACCCAGACTTGACACTACTGTTGTTCCAAACTATGAGACCCGGCAGGAGGATAAGCATAGTGTCGTTCTAAACTAGCTTTAGAAGTGTACGTATATATATTATTCTGCCAGAGGGTTGTCGTAGTCAGTGGGAGCAGCGGAAGCATAGTGGGCAAGTAGCTTATGCCTATTTATAGACTTGAGCAAATATAGCGGAAATAGATCATCTATATTTTGATGTGACAGTCATGGGTTTGACTTCATCAGAATAGGGGATGCATCTGTTAAGAAGGTAGTAGGGTGTGATGTCCTGGTATTTGGATGACATACACAGAGTAGGAAGTAAAATTCCTATACTATGATAGTTTGTACTGTGGTCGTCACACAGTTGTTTCTCCACAAAGGATATGGATATAATATCTGACATTCTGGTTACTAGATCTATGGTTTTAGATCTAGATTTGGGTAGTTTCCCAATATGGGTACTTTGACAGTATTCTAATAGTATTTTAGAATAGATGACTCCTGGCATGGTGGTGTACCTGCAGGTGATGGAGTCACCCTCTCTAAAGATGTCTTACAGACTAAAGAGGAGAGGGATGTGCATGATTGGCAGATCACTTGCTTAGGCTATTGAGTCAATCGTGAGATGTCAAGTACCACACTAGGTGTTGTTTTTGCACTAGATGTGATAAGTTTATATTAATCCAATCCTGAAGAAACATAAGGAAGCAGTTTTAGAACATAAGTGAATGTTCTACGGATTTGATGACGGCAGCCTCCTTTGGAGACGATTATCATTCCAGGCTTCAAAAGTGACATGGATGACAGAGTGATTGTCAGAGTTATAGTTTTCCATCTGACGAGGGACAGTGTTATGGACAGGTGGTCCAAGAGGATACTGTGGGAGGCATAGTGCTGGATACTGATTAAATTCAGTTGATGATACAGTCTAAGAAGTTTGCTGGACTTGGAGTTCATTTATGAACTAGGTCCCATCAGATATCCAGACATATTCTAAGACATGTATTACTCAATTCGGGAGATGGCATTCTCCGCGAACTTGAGATTAAGAGAGACATAGAAAGAAACATTAGGGCGGATCCACTCACTGAGGCTATTTCTCGAACACAATAGTTTTACAAACGAGCTTTGTGAAACTGATTAGTAGAGGAGTTGGATGTTCGGTATCGCACGAGCTATGAGTACGCGACATCGCAATAATTAGCCTTAAGTGCAAGTGGGAGATTGTTGGATATAGTGCCCTCAAAGTCAATTATTGGATCGCAGGCACGTGATTGCAATGATTAAGGCAGGACCTATACCGATAAAACAGTCTTACTCGAGATGATAGTATGCTATCTGGTTTGTCTTTATCATCATGATAGAGCCCATAGGATTCTTGCTTGACTGCCAGCAGTATGATGGCGATCATATATGTGGGAGCTGGGGTCTATAAGCATATCCTTAAAGTGTTCCTAGTCGTGTGAGTTTCGAGACAGGGCATCGATACTCCAGAGTAGACTAGTGTATACATTCGAGACCCCGACGAGGGGCGGTGGCCGGTCTCACAAGCCATTAGTGTTAGTTGATTCACCTAAGATGTATACAGGTGCTCATTGGGTTATGAGTACACCGGACAGGACTCGCCGGGAACTTGCTAGTTGGTATTATACCTAGCGTCAGATAGAAGTTCCCTGGTGACATGTGTACAGGTGTCATGTCCCGAAAGTACGGAACATGACCGGCACTTAAACTACGAAACGTCTCGAGGCGTACGGAATCTAAGTAAGCCGAAAACCAAGAAATCCAAACCAAGAAAAGTAGTAGAGTGAAGGAAAAACAACTTAAAACAAGTAGTTTTAAAAGCATAGCCGAATTATGCGTTTTTTTTATAAAAATAACATCAAGTATTTCTTGAAAATTTCAGCAGAGTCTCCTTTGTAAATACTGGCTCCCAAACGGGATACAACATGAATAGTATACGAAATCAATAAAAGGCATCCCCAAGCGGGAGCTAGCTCTTCGTCAATCGACGGTCACAACCACACAAGCAATATAATATACAACGCAAAGGGCGAGGATCAAAACTCAAAAGGAAACACAAAACAACAAGAAATCCACAGAAATACAACGCGCGACTCTAAGGTCGAAGGAATAACATCACTGGTCTCTATCTCAAAAATAAATACATGTTTGGTTGATGGAATTTACTAGATACAACTGAATAATATTATACAAGGTAATATGATGGGTACGATACTAATAAACCCACCTACTAGCAAGTTATCCGAACGAAACTGTGCCCGCAAAGCCGTAATGAAACCTGTACGGCAAACCTGTAAGAAACTGGGGCACAACGGGGGTGAGTTGCCAACTCGTGAATAGAAAAACATCTACGAACAGAAACCGCATGAACAACGCAATCCTATGTCATATGATCATAATATATCCTCAAATATAACCAGAGTCTATAACAATGACTTGGGTAAATATCTAACCTAAGTGTAATCCCATATGCCCATGTCAGTGCCTCAGGTAGCAATATATCATATGAATGATGTATGAATGCATGAAACAGAATGCATGTACTGAAGAAAACTGCTTTCATAAATTAGTGAGATTTCTGTATTTTTAAAATAAGGTATCATAATGAAATCAGCATAAAACAGTGCCTAGCATCGGCACAAAACGTAATCCCAATATCTCGATATCTCTGTATCACAGTCTCTGTACCTCAATATCTCGAAATCTCAATGTCTCAATCACAATGACTAGGGCGCCGTCAGTCCAGGCCGGCCCCTACCATCCATCTCATGACCACGACGGCATCCTTCGGATATCCGACGCGTCGGGTAATATCACCGGTCGGTCGTGCTCCCCTGCACAGGCTCAACATCAACAACACGATCTTCTTGCCCCGGGGTACCGCACCGGGCCCACCATGTACCCAAAACGGTTCATCCATCTCCTCGAATCGGGTTCGAAATCCATCAGCAAACTCATAGTGGACAACTCATACATCATGGGAAAACCGCACTTTTTATTTAAAAGAGAGGAAAGAAGCTTATACAAGTTTTACGGTTTTCCCCCAAATCAAGAAAATCTCATGGAAATCCAAATCCAAATCATCAATAGCATGTAAAACCATGAATACGGCATAACAATGAATAACAGTATGCATGAAGTGACAAGTAATAACTACAATATCTAAGCTGGCATATAAGGTAAGTACACTAATATCATGTCAAACTACTAGCTATCAAGCTAAGTTAAGCCAAAATATTTTCTAAGGTGTACGTGACATGGCAATTACCGATGAAGATGTGTGTGAGCCGGCATGTAAGTGTACGTGGTACATACGCATCATCGGTAATGGTGCTGGTGTCCTAACAGCATAATATCAACAATGCAATATGAAATAACAATGTAAATATGCGATGCTGAGCGAGCAACCATAATGAGCGGGAGCTAAATATTAAACAATGGTGCCATTTGAAATAACACGAATCGTGGGGTTTTGAAAATAAGGGCTACGGTGGTTTTAAGAAAGGATACGTCTTTTGAAATATCCGTAGATCCCTTAACCTGTCTTTTAAAATACCCACGATCCGCTAGTTTTGAAATAGGTAGGAGTCTAAACTAATCAAACAACTACACTAAACTATACGGCTGAACTAACAAGCTGAACTACAGGTAAGGAAACCGCCTATCATCTGAGTCGATACATATACATACCTGTATATGTATAGTCGGTGATCCCGCCTCAATAATATCATATCCGATACCATATCTATAATCAGACATCCCAAGTCAAGAGTGCGGATCAATCATCAATTTATAGCTCGTACGTAAATCCGTCGTACGGCATCCCAAATCTGGGTACGGGTCAATATCACATATCATACTATTCATCTGGTATCCTCTTTATCAAATATCATGATCGGGATACTGATCTACGTCTAGTACAATACTGAAACCGCCTAAGTATGCATGCACGTGTGTGAAACACTACGTCAAGGACCCGCTACAACGTCATGTCGTATCTCAAATACGAACCCTGCCATATCACCGATCTCACGGCCTCAAATCAATTTCATCGACTCACCTCAAATCCCAAACACACAACAACAACAACAACTGAGCCTTTTATCCCAAGCATTATCCTCAAATCCAGTATGTGAACACATAGTCCCATACCCTTGTGAACACATAAACACATATCCCCATATACGCATAGGTAATAACATAAATGTATGCATGTGTGTGTGTGCGTGTGTGGGTGTAACAACTAATCTAAGGTTAAATCTACTCACTGATGATCTCGAGCTAGGTAAATCCAACCACCTGCTTCTCTTTCTTCGTAGCGTCTGAATTCCACGCACTCGCCCCTAATATCACACAAAACATAGCAAGTGCAACTTAGAAATCGACCAATAATACGTACAAACTACGTTTAGACCGACGCATCGACTCCAACAAACTCTCAAGTGTTCGTTTAGCGGCTAACGTGTATAGCGACGTTCTAATTCAACCCTAAGTGTAGCAAGCTACACCAAGAACGTGAACCGTGTCGGATATCGTAACTCGCGTAGTCGAAATACTAAAATACTAGCTAAGTATTCCCAGATTTTACCTACTGTCAAAACCTAAAAAACTAGCAGTACCAAACAACCCAAAATACTTACAAACAGCCACCCTAAAAACCACAACTCCCCTGGTCCCTACACGGCCGAGCTCGCCAGAAAATACCCCAATGTCGCCGGCCAAAACAGGTGGGATTGGGTTCGGGTTTCAGGCGAACACTCAGGGAATACAACAAAACACTACTATATTGCTAGATTTTCCCTTAATAACTCGTGGTCACAGCAGATCACGGACACCCTACAATGACACTAAAAATACGATATAGGCTCAATACTACATCTTTAGTGTTCTAATTAACAACTACTAAGCCACACAACATTGTAACAACATAATTAACAGTTTAGAGGTCATTACCTGTCACGACCCAAATGTGGCATGTGACCGGCACTTAAATCACGTGACATCTAAAGATGTCTACGCGGTCCAAGTAAGCCGAAACCCGGAATCTAAACCTTTTCTTTTGAAAACATTAGAGGTGAAGTTTTAAAAATCATCAGATGGAATCATGTTTAATATAACCATTTAACTTTAACTACGTATGTTTAAAGAGCATCTATGACATTTTGAAATTCGACAGCACCTCCTTTGTAAATTTTGCATAAAACCCCGATACAGCTACAACAATAAAATAGCATCCCAACGGGAGCTAGCTTCCACGCCCAAACGACGGAGCAACCAATCAAATAATATAAAAAGTCGACCCCAATGAGTGCGACGTCACAACACCCAACTCTAAGTCTCACTTCTAAGTCCATAATATACCATTTCTAAATTGATGGAGTTTTTGCTAGATACAAGAATATATGAATAACCAAGTGTGAATACGATACAATAGTAACTCACTTACCCAAAGCAATCACCGGAAGAAGTATGTGCCCAAAGCCACTGATAATCCAAGCGGTAAAACCTGTAAGAAACTGTAGCACAACGGGGATGAGTTGCCAACTCAGTGAATACAAGTACATCACAAGGTAGAAATCGAAATGCACGACGATACCTAGGTCATAAGTAAAGTACTATCCTATCTGTACTAATATAATATATGATATGCATATGTATCATAATGCAACACTCTCTATCATGCGATCCCGAGTAGAACACATCAAATGCAAATGACCTGTATCTAGGTATAAGCCCAAAGTAGCCAAAAATATATATATATAAACCTCTTCTCTAAAATAGCCGTGGAATAGATATGTCACGGCATACAAGCAGACGTGATAGTATGAAATATAATAGATATTTTATTTAAGATATGCATCCTGCTGTTTTAATGAATAGTGTTAAAAGGTTTACAATTTAAAAGATTTCCATGTCATATCAGACACATCAAAATAATGTGGCTATAGCTCGATTTTTGAATTTCTTTTTATATGCAACTACTCGTAAACAGGTATGCAGGTACTGTCCCCCGGATCAGTCCTGGTCGACTACAATAACTATAAAATAACTGTGTACTTCATGATAGCAACATATCAATATATATATGGATGTCCAGCATCGACACCCGAAATCAGAAATCTCTCGTGTCCATCACCGACACGCAAATCCTCAAATCTCTCGTGTCCATCACCGACACGTAAATGCAGATATCGTCGACCCCTTCTCAACAGATGATCGCCACCCAATATCTCTGGCCCCGGTCAATATCCCCTGGATATCCGCCGTGCCCAATCGAACCCCGGTCAGTATCCCCTGGATATCTGTTGTGCTCATCTCTATATCCGGTATCGAGTATCCTCGCTAGGCTCCCCGCCTATAATGCGGCTATCCTACCCCTCGATCTCGACCCGGGTCTACCATGTATCCGACTATATAGCTATCCCACTCAGTCCGGATAAGTAACAAGTCTGAAACCATATAGCTACCCCCACTCGGTTCGGAATAAAACAATCAGAAAACATCAAACTCATGGTGGACGCCAACTCATCACATCCAAAAATATCAAGTAAAGAATGAGAATACTTGCATAGATTATTCTGATGATATATTACATATATACATATATAACAGCGTCCCATACCACTGATATATATCATCAAAAGTAAAACATCCAGAAAACTCATAAGAATCAAGTATAAACATCCATACTACTGGTATTCGCAATGCTTAACAGATAATAAGGTAAAGTGCGTAAATGAGTCATACAAGCAAAAAAACGTATCAATTCTACTGTGTCATGGCAATACTAATGATGTGTAGTGTAGCATACGCGTCTGTACTCGTGCAGCATGGCAATCATTAGTATTTGTGCAAGTGTTCTAAAGGTGTAATAGCCTACTCATATCAACATCTATATACGTATTACATAACATAACGGTTCTACAGTGATATGGCAGTACCAATGAGGTGTGGTGTAACATATACGTATGTGCTCATGCAACGTAATACTCATTGGTAATTGTGCAGTGTTCTATCAGAGTGTTCGTATCACAGAAACGTTTAATATCGATAATATAACGCGAACATGTAAAGTAATCTAAGCGTAACTATTGTAATTACTTGCTATGAGCTATACCATTATCTTTAGAAATGAAACGAAACGTTGGTTTTGAAATAAGAAAGCTGCTTTAAGTTAAAATATTCGTTTTGGAAATTAGTATCGCATCCTTGTCTTTTATCATTTAAAAAAGGAAACGAATCGTTATTTTTTTAAAAGAATATAGCTCATTCAAGTATTACATGCTAACACGGAATAAAATATAACGCTACGAGTCTAAAAGAAACTTGACCGTTATTCGGCATACTAATCTAGTCATTTCAAGTACGGTACGATTCTTCGTACAAAACCCACATTATCTCAAATATGGTATGATCCCTCACACAACTATACCAACCCATGAATACACTATATGCACATGGAAAACTTACTAGATGCAACATCATTCTAATATCATAAACTTAATTAACACCAAAGAACTAACTATATATCATAGTATCATATATATATAAGGTTACGGGGGTGCTATACGCCATCCACCTGACTTTCCCCGTAGATGTAAATCTACTCACCAACGTGTTGCTGCTCGCTGAAATCCACGCTGCTATATCCGCCAATCCCCGTCTCGAAAACCTTCGTGATTGTACCTATAATCGTATTTATGAAATATTGGCGTAAATATCATATCCAAGTCAAAACAACGAGATAGTCACCCATAGGTTAAAACCTACAGTATACATAACTCAAAAACGACAATATGTCACTGAAATCTATGTACGAACGTCGATGTTTCAGTCTGAGTACAAAATACGCAAAACCCGTATCGGAATATCGAAAATTTGATAAAACCTTTTCTAAAAAATCCCCAGATTTTACTGTGTAATTATTGGGAAAAATCAAACAATACAGTAACTTATAAAATACCAATATAACTCTACAGAACAAAAACCAACATCAAAACCCACCAGAAAATCGGCGAGCTCGGACATGGGGCAGATGTCACCGGCCAAAATATAGGGTTGGGGTCTCGGGCTTTTGGTGAAGTCTCCTAGTGATCTTATTATACTTTTTGTCTTGATAATTTTACTGGTGGTTTCACCTATTGGTTCCAGATTCAATTACAGTAGGTTAAATATTACAAGATACACTGTTTCTCTATACTGCACACACTCAAAATAGATATGTGAAATATACTGGAAAAGTAACATAAACTAACTATACCAAACACCCTAATATATAAACAGAGAGCTACCCTAGAAAAACCAACACCCAAATCCTACACAAAGCCGGCGAGCTCGGAATTTTGATAAATGTCGCCGGCCAAAAATCCGAGGGATGGGTCCGTGTTTCTAGTGGTTATTCTAGGTCCAAATTAAAAGATGAAGGTGTTGTTTGATTTTGCTAAAGATTTCCTAGACTATAGCAGATTCCTAAACAAAGCCTAAGTTATCAAAAATACGATATTTCTGATATTATACTTCTATACTAAAACAGAATTAAAACAAGATCTGAGATATGAGATTATACCAACTGTAGGATCCACTGAGTTAATTCATCAAGGAAAGCACATGAACAAGATAGCCTAGCTTGAGTGTTGAGGTAAAGAATCACTTGGTACTTAACTTCTCTTCTTCTCTTTTCTTTAGTGTGTTCTAGGATTCTCTTATTTTCTAATTTAGTAAATTTGTTTCTAAACTTGTTATCTCAACTGAGCTTATAAAGAAAAGATAGAATGATAAAGGATAAGTTTAGTAGGAGGTGTCATCATGAGGAAGAATGGTGCACTCATGCAATTAGGATGTGTCACCATACGTGGAGTGGTATGTTCATGCAAGGAGGAGGTGTCAAACATGAAGAAAGAGGCGTAAAGTTAAGAAGGAGGAGGTGGAGGGTGTTGAGCATGGGTGAGGATGTGTTGTATATGAGGGTTTAGATTTAGGTTAAGATATAACAACCATTTAAAAGAATCTCAACAAAAATAAAACCTCTCATGTTACCATTTAAATCCATGTAAAAATAAAAGATATGAAATGATCCATCTATCACTTAATTATCATTATCTTAATGTAAAATACAATGTCATATTGAAATAATAAAATATCATTTTTATGATATCACACACTTTATTCATATTTATCAAAATAATTACATTTTTACGGATATAATTCCGATACCAAAAGTAGTATGTGATATCACTTTTATAAACTCCTTATTTTATATTTCAAATTATAAATTAATATTTATAATTTTCTAAAATGTTACATTACCTATCCACACTTGCTCAAAATCCTAGCTTTCCATCCTCCAAGTGATCTTAGTGGCTAAACTTGGCTTGTGAAGGGTTGTAGTGAGGGTTTGTGAAGATTTTGCTTGGTTTAGTGAAGATTTTGGGTAGGGTTTCAGTTTGAGGGTGTGAGGATGATGAGATGAAGAAAATATGTTGTGAGTGAGGGAGTGAAGTGAGAATGAGGGTGTATGTGTGAGTGAGGGATGAGGGAAATGAGGGGGTGAGTTTAGAGTGAGCCATACCCCCCTCTTCTCTCTCCTCATTTAATGCAAGTCATGCTTGCCCCATGCTCATCATTCCCTCTCTCTCTCTCTCTCAAGTCAACCAATTTTAAACCCCTTTTATAATTTGAAAACTAATTAATTTAGATAATTATATAAAACAAATGGCATGACATTAAGTTAGGGTGTCATAGCTACTTAAGCATGGTTAACCCTAATTAACCCTAGGTTAACATGCACATGTATGTGCAAACCCAAAATAAATAATAATAAAATATTAATTAATTTTTATAAAATATTTGAAAACTATTTTGGTAAACTTTTTACTAAAAATCTGCATTATCGCTTAATTAACACTAATCGCATTCTAAGGTGTTACAGTAGAGAACCAAACGGGTAGAAGTATTAAAATCCTTCGATCTGATCGGGGAGGAGAATACTTGAGCACGGAGTTCTAGGATTATTTAAAAGAGAATGGGATTCTTTCTCAGCTTACTCCTCCGTATACACCACAGCACAACAGGTGTATCGGAGCGGAGAAGTCTCACCCTATTAGATATAGAGCGCTCTATGATGAGTACTACTGAGTTAGCTATTTCCTTTTGGGGTTATGCGCTTGAGACAGCCGCATACCTATTGAATAGAGTTCCAACCAAATCAGTGTCTACCACTCCATATGAGATATGGGAGGGGAAGAGACCATGTCTTAATTTCATTAGATGTGTGGTTGTCCGACCTATGTTAAAAAGCAAAATCCGGACAAGCTTGAGGCAAGATCAGTTCTGTGCAATTTTGTAGGATATCCTAAGCATTCGCGAAGGTATATCTTCTACCACACTGAGGAACAAAATGTGTTTGTTTCTCGGAGTACCACCTTTTTAGAAAAGGAAATTCTTATGAAAAAAATTAGTGGTCATGAGGTAGAACAGGAAGAAGTTCCTGCTACACAAACTACAGCTGATGATTTGGTAGAACCGGAGGATTCAATAGTCCCCAACGAACCTCAGCCACTCCGCAGATTTAGTAGGGTTCCTCATCCGCCTGAGAGATAATGCGGTTTTCTTATTGACGATAGGAACGAGGATTGCATCATGGAAGATGATGACCTTAATAGTTTCGAGCAGGCCATCACGAGTGGGGACTCTGTGAAATGGCCGGATGCAATGCGATCAGAGATGGAATACATCTACACCAACAAAGAATAGACTTTGGAAGTTGCTCCTGAAGGGGTAAAACCCATCGGGAGCAAGTGGATCTTGAGAAGATTTTTGGTGTGGATGGAAAATTTGAGACTTTCAAAGCTAGACTTGTAGCAAAAGGTTTTCGTTAATGACCAGGTGTGGATTATGATGAAACCTTTTCTCCGATGGTTATGCTTAAGTCCATCCGGATCCTACTTGCCATCGCCGCATACCATGACTACGAAATCTGGCAGATGGACGTTAAGACCGCTTTTCTAAATGGTGATTTAGAAGAGAGCGAATAAATGACACAGCCATAGGGCTTCGTAGATAGTGGAAGCAGCGGAAAGGTGTGCAAGCTACTTAAATCAATATACGGATTAAAGCAGGCATCGCAGAGTTGGAACATCTATTTTGATGTGGCAGTCAAAGAGTTTGAATTCATCAAAAATGGAGACGAACCTTGTATATACAAGAAGGTTGTAGAGAGTAAGGTTGTCTTCCTCGTATTGTACATGGGTGACATACTCTTGATAGGAAATGATGTTCCTTTGATACACTCGGTCATGCTCTACTTATCACAGTTTCTCCATGAAAGATCTGGGTGATGCCTCCTACATCCAGGGATTAAGATCTATAGAGATAGATCTAAGAGGATGTATCTTACTCACTAGGTGTAGTGAGTAGGTGTCAACCAGATCCTGGGCGGAAACACTGGACAGCTATGAAGAACATTCTTAAGTACTTGAGAAGGACTAAGGAAATGTTCTTGGTGTATGGTAACGGTGAACTCCAGGTCAAGTCCTTTACCGATTCAAGCTTCCAGAGTGATAAGGATGACTGTAAGACAGTCTCGGGTTTTGTCTTTACCCTCAGTGGAAGGACGGTATGTTGAAAGAGTTCCAAGCTAGATACCGTAGCAGACTCGACGATAAAGGCTGAATATATCGCTACCAACGATACTGCCAAAGAGGCTATCTGGATGAAAAAGTTCATGAGATGAACTTGATGAGGTTCCTACCATTAAACATCCAATATTTATGTATTGTGATAATAATGGAGTTGTGGTTTTGGCTTAGGAACCCTGGTCTCATCAGTGATCCAGACATAATCTAAAGCGGTAGCACCTGATCAGGGAGATAGTTGATCTCCGGGAGATCGAGGTCGAGAGAGTTGACACGAAGAATAACACGGCGGATCCACTCACGTAGGCCATTTGAGAGACTTTTTGGATGTTGGATATGAGATACTACAACAATTGGCCTTAGTGCAAGAAGGGGATTGTTAGTTATATGTATGCCCTAAAGGCCATTATTGTACATGATTGTATATTATAGTGGATGCTTGGACATATATAGAGAAGACTTTCTTGCTCGACATGATAGTATGCTATCTATTTGCTTTTTATCTTAACATGTACACTTGTATCATTATACAGTCTCTCCGTTACATGTTGATAAAGCCCTTAGGATGTGGACTTGACTACCAGAACTATAATGGAGATCATACTAGTAGGGCCAGGGTAGTCCATAAGTACATCCTTTAATTGTTCCTAGTCGAGGGAGTATCGAGACAAGGCATCGATATTCCAGAGTAGACTAGTGTGTATGTTTCTTGACCCTGTATGGGGCGATGGTTGATACCATAGCCATTGGAGTTTGACATCAATGATTGTACACCCGTGCTCATTGGAGAATGGGTACACCGAACAGGACTCGCCGAGAACTCCTAGATGGTATTATACCTATCATCGGATAGTAGTTCTCTGGTGAGATTGGTACAGATTAGTCTGTAGACCCGAGATCGTCATAGAGTCTTGTGTGATTCCCAATGTGCTTTGATTTCCTCCCTACCACGCTCAAGAGAGCGTGCAAACAGGTGGATTTTGGGTACAAACCCGAGTCACATGGAGGCAATGAGAGATAGGAGGGGTTTCGTCTCTTCCGGTATTGGGCGTTGATGTTGCGCTATGCTCAATTGGCTATAACAGGAAGTCCCTAGCCAGGGCTGATGCTGAGATTTACTGGTAAGTGTTATCAGTAGTTTCTCGACCCGTTATGAGCCTCACATCGGCATGACTTATCAAGTTATTGGGGTCTGACGTTTACCACCCCCAGACTCGATATGCGACATATCAGACGAAGAGACTGGACTGTACGGTGGTGTTACTTATTGGATTCACGGGAGTTTTAAAAAGCTTGCTTGTTGATCTTCTGATCGCTCAATACCTGGGTAGCCATTACGTCCAGCTAGTACCGCTGATGGCTTGTGGGTAAATGATATGATCATTATCTAATGCTGGCGTATTTACGAGTCTTTAGAGTCCTACACAAAGGTTTCCTAGCTCAAGCGAAATGAAGTAGAGCACATATGTAATATGTGCGGGACCGAGATTAATATGTGTATGTGATACCGTGTTCTAATCTCGTGATATATGATATCGGTCGGTTATATGAGATATAACCGGGTTATTGAATCAAGTGTTGATTCGATAAGTTGATATAAATGATATTAGTCGGTTATATGTGATATAGTCGGATTATTAAATCAAGTGTTAATTTAATAGTTTAATATATAATTATATATTTGATATATTAATATAAATTAACTAATATTAGCTCACTTAAGAATTTCTTTTCTATTAATACATTTAAATATATATGTGATATATATTAATGTATTTAATTTTATGTCATGAGTGATAATACATTGGACATGGGTGTATGAGACTCATACCAAACTAAAGATAATTTGGGGATTTAATTATTAAGGGATAAATCAAAATTAGGTGGAAATTGGCATGGTTTAGGATGCTTGTGGAAGCATGTATAAACCTTGACTTAGTTCACTAATTTTGTTTTACTCTTAGATATTTATTAACCCAACCATTATCTTTAGCCAAGGTTAATTCTCTACAAATATCATTTCGTGATATTTTCTCACCCATGGTTGAAAGGGTTCACACTAGATCATCTTCTTCATCTCCTTCTTTGCTCTCTAGCTTTTAAGTGAGGTGAAGATAGAAAGAGAGAAAAATAATTCTAAAGTGAGAAAAACACCTACTTCATCAATTTATACCAAATTAGCCATTTAGTATAGGTTGTTTACTTCACTAATTCCTCAATTAGTGAAGAGGTAGCTTGAGTTAGAGATTCTTCGACGTAGATCATCTTCGGCCTCGAAGATCCTTAAGTAAGCTCGTTCCTTTCGCCTAGTGGAGCCTAAGAAGTGTTCGGGGGACCACTACTTGGAGCTAAAGGACTACTACACGGAGGTTTAGAAGTGAAGGACCGGTCTACAAAGGTTGTATTCCTTGTTCACTTAGTGTAAAGTTTGTTTACATGCATATAAAACCTTAATTCTCTCGTTCGATTCTTGGATGGTGTTGCTTAGCACTCTAGATTTTTTAAAATTGCATAATCGATGCTTGCTAAAACCTAGTAGGTGTGCTAAGTGAACCCAACAGATGGCATTGGTCAATGAAAGAATCAAGCTGAATGAGACATGGGTTCAATATGCTATTCGATGGTGAAACCTGTGGTCTAAGTACGAGCAGCGCATCAGCGAAGCTCCAGTCATCGGATTGTTCATGGCAACCATCGATCGACACTCACAAGTATACCCGTTCATGACCTTCTTCAAGCCTACTACCATTCAGGAGCTTATTGATAAGTTAGCTCAGCTGGATTTGATGGGTCAAGGTCCTTCCTCTTCGGGTGGAGACTCTCGAAACTATAAGGGAAAGGCAAGGCGGCGTTTTTCACCAATGCACAACAACAGCAGAGTGGCCCTAAATCATTTGGTCGCCAAAACAATAATCATACGGGGCCGACTCTTAAGGAAAGGATGGGGCATGAATATTCGTTCCCTCGCGATAAAATAAAGAAGCTGTTTGAGCTCGCCATGAAGAATGACATGCTGACGTTGTCCAAGCCACGGCGAGCAGCCCAAGGTAATGAGGTCAAGAATCTAAATTACTTCCCCTGCCATTGGGTGGTAAGCTATCCGATCGAAGACTGTTACATCTTCAAGAACTGGGTCGAGGACTAGTATAAACAGGGTAAATTCATGCTATTAGATAAATGGAAGGTGAATCCATCCTAGAGCATACCCCTAAAGGGGATGATACGCAAAGGATATCATGTTCATTCGTAGAAGAAACCCCGTGGGAGGTGATGCTTTCTCCCAAAACAAAGAAGATGCTAAAGGACTTGCAAGTATGTTCTGCAATCAGGTGGAAAAGCCCATTTGAACCGGAGATCATAGAAGTGATGCTGAACCCACGTCCCGCACCAAAGATTGATACCAAAGGGAAAAGCCCCCAATTTAAGACTTCCAAGAAGAAGAAAAAGAAAGCAAAGGTACCCATGAAGCCTGGTGAATACATAGACTGTCGTACGGAGATATATAAGTATATAGATGCACTGGAAGAATAAAACCAGAAGGCGCGCTCATCGGTCACTCTTGAAGAGTGTCTTCGACACATACTTAAAGGTACAAGTGAGGAGGAAGGGGACTCAGAAAAGGAGATGGAAGAACATGTGGAAAGCTGTCACATGGTCTCTCGTTCTTCCATATATGATGTAGATGCTCCGGCTGCATTCAAAAGCGATTCAGAAGAACAATGGCCGAATCAATGCCAGAGGCTCCAAGCTTGCTTTATGATGACTTATTTGAAAAGTTCTTAAACTGGGTTCTTCAAACAAGTAAAGAAAACCAAAGGCGTGAAATGACCATATATGAAAAGGCTAGACAACAGCGTCTAAATAGCCAAACCACGAAGGAGGTGAGTTATGTAGCTCCCCAACCAAAGAAAAATATATTGCCAAAGAAGAAGAAAAAACGGTCAAAGCTGAGAAGCACTTCGCTAAGCACTTCGAAGGTGGAGAAGAGCACTCAAAATACTGTCTCTGCGACCGGAGAGTCTGTTACCCCGTCGACGAATGTAGAACGTTCGAGAAATGGTGGCAAAAATATATCTCCCACAAAAGGTATTTAAAAAGGGAGTAGTGGAAGGCCAAGGCTCGCCCGCTCCAGCATGATAGTTCCGAAGCAAACATCCAGGCAAGGTCAGTGGCCGAGAACTGTTGTATGACCAAGGCTCGGTTTTCAGAAGAACAGAGTTCAACAGTGCCAACTTTTGGAAGCAAATCGAAAGATGAAATCCCCATCAACCTCCCTTATGTAAGCTCCTCATCAGGAGAAGAAGAAAAGGCAAAATACTATGGCAATATCCGTCTACGGAACCGCACCCTTCCCTAGAAAAATCTTGGACCTGCAAATAAGGATCCAAAGAACCAAGATAAGGGTAAAAGGAAGATGCCCAAAGAGATTATTCTATATGAAGAGGTGGCTAAATATCTCGCCACCAAAGACCCGCCCAAGAGGAATAAGATGGACTACAATGTGTTTGCCCATCTGAAGAAGCTACTTTCCCACTTGAGTATATACAGTACTCTACTCCTGTCTAAAGAACTTCGGGAAATTCTAATCAAAGCACTGAAGGAGCCTGATCAGTTCCAGGAGTTCCTCGTAGAGAAAAAGATGACAGATGAGCTAGCGGAAGTATACACGGCCGATATTACCTTCAGCGAAGAAGATATGCTTTTGGGAACATTCAAGCATAACAGACCCCTCTATGTAGATAGATACTATGAAGATAAGAGGATAAATAAGATCCCCGTTGACAACGGCTCCTCAGATAACATGTTGAATGTGAAGTTGCTCAAGGAACTGTCTATGGAAGCTTGATACCTTGTATTGGATATGTATGCCCTAGAGGCCTATATTGTATAGAATGCTAGGGATATGAATGTATCGGACAATCTTGCTCAGTTGTATAGTATACTATTTGAGTTGTCTTTATCTGAACATGTGTATCTGTTTTTCTTGTTGCTTTATATTCTTTATACATGTTGATAAAGATTTGTTATGGTAGTATACTATTTTGGTTTGTCTTTATCTTAACATGTCCATATGTTTTACTCGATATCACATATGGCTGATACATATTTATAAAGCCTGTAGGATTTTGCTTGACTACTAGCGTTATGATGGCGATCATACTTTTGGAGGCTGGGTAGTCTATAAGCACATCCTTAAATGTCCTAAGTCGCAGGAGTATCAAGACCAGGCATCGATATTCCAGAGTAGACTTGTGTATACGTTTCTAGACCCCGACAAGGGGTGGTGGTTGGTCCCACAGCCATTGGTGTGATCACCTAAGATTGTATATAGGTGCTCACTGGGGGTAAGTACACTGGACGGACTCGCCAAGAACCTTTAGATGGTATTATACCTATCGTCAGATAAAAGTTCTCAGGTGACATAAGTACATGTTAGTCTTTAGACCTGAGATCGTCATTTGTCTCATGTGAGTTCCCACTATACTTAGATCACTACCCTACCACGGCTCTACTGAGTCATGCAAACAGATTTTAGTTGGATACAGTCCTGAGCCATATAGAGGCAGTAAGCGATTGTCAGGGATTCGTCTCTCCCGGTATTAGGATTCGATATCACACTGTGTCCGGTTGGACAGAACCATAAGACCTTGGCCAAGGAAATTGAGATTTACTGATGGTTAGATCGGTAGTTTCTTGGATCGGTCCTAAGCCACATCGACACTGTTGGATATGTATGCCGTAGAGGCCATTATTGTATATGTATACATGTGGATGCTTGGACATATGTATGTACAGGACAATCTTGCTCGATATGATAGTATGCTATTTGGTTTGTCTTTATCTTAACATGTGCATATGTTTTACTTGTTATTACGTATCATTTATACATGTTGATAAAGCATGTAGGATCATTGCTTGAATACCAGCGTTATGATGGCAATCATACTTGTAGGAGCTGGGTAGTCGATAAGCACATCCTTAAAATGTCTCTAGTCGTAGGAGTATCGAGACCGGGTATCGATATTCCGGAGTAGACTGGTGTATACGTTTCTAGACTCCGACGAGGGGCGATGGTTGGTCCCACAGCCATTAGTCTTTCACACCTAAGATCGTATACAGGTGCTCACTGGGGGTGAGTATACTGGACGGACTCGCCGAGAACTTCTAGATGGTACTATACCTATCGTCGGATAGCAGTTCTCAGGTGACATGAGTACAAGTTAGTCTTCAGACCTGAGATCTTCATTTGTCTCGTGTGAGTTCCCACTATAATTAGATTACTACCCTACCATGGCTCTACTGAGTCGTTCAAACAGGTTTTAGTTGGGTATAGTCCCGAGCCACATGGAGGCAGTGAGCGATTGTTAGGGATTCATCTCTCCTGGTATAGGGAGTCGATATCGCACTGTGTTCAATTGGACAGCACCATAAGACCTTAGCCAAGACAGTTGGGATTTACTGATAGTTGGATCAGTAGTTTCTCGGATTGGTCCTGAGCCACATCGGCGCGAATTATCGGGTTATTAGGGTCTGACGTTTACCATCCCCTAGACCCAGTATACAATACTCTTAGACGAAGAGACTGGACTATACGGAGATTGTCACAGATAAGCTCAGTAGGGATCCGGATGAGTTTGCTCGTTGGCCTTCCTTTTCGACAGGTACCCGAGCAGCAGTTACGTACAGCTAGTGCCGCTGACATGCTTGTGGTTATAGATTTATCCAGTAACTCACTACAAGCGTACTGTCGAGTCTTTAGAGTCCCACAAAGAGGGTTTCCTTGGTTCAGGTGAAATGATGTAGTAGTCGTATTTTGATACGTGCAGGGTTCCGATCGAATGATTGTACTAGTTATCCGGACTTTCGATCGGACGGTTGATAATACTAGCCGGCTTGGGATTGAGCCGGTTATTAAATCAAGTACTGATTTGATAATTTACGTATATATATTTCGATATGTATATTCTAGTATTATGTTCTTTGTGTTAATTCTTTCTCTTTAGGTATTCGTATTTTGATACGAATACGAGTATATATATACGGTTGAGTGTATTCCGTATTTATACGGAAAAAATTCTAGAAAGATGACACCTCATTTTAGTTTTATCCATTTATTTTTAAATGGAAAATGAGATGTAAAGGAAGTGAGGTGAGTATGGTGAGAACCATTCTTCAATAGTGTTGACAAATGAATTGAATATTCATTTGTGCAAACTATTCAAGCATGCTTGTGTTTTAATATTGAAAAAATGTTTTATACAAAATCATAGTTCATGTTTTTTCTCTCACTTAGGTGAAATCATTTCTCACCATTTTCATATCTCTCCTCAGTAGCCTTTTTTGAGCTCCTCCCCCTTCTTCTTCATCTTCCTCCCTGCAATCTCATGTGTTGAGAATCAATGGTGGAAGAGAGATAGATATATGCTAAGAACAACTCACTACATCCTAGACACTTTAGATTAGCAACCTAGAGTCTCTAGTTGCTCCACTAAATTTTTAGTGTGGAGCTAGAGCCATGAACTACATCCCTCGGGTGGATCATCTTCGACGGAGGAAGACCGGCGGTCAAGCTCGATCAAGGAGATCTCAAGGAGCAAAGGAAGCGGATAGAAGACCGAAGGACTTGAATCTTTTGGTAAAACAACTCTATCACAGTAGTTAACCTCTTTGTAGTTTGCTAGTTTCATGTTTGGTTTCAATTCTAGATAGTTGTTTATGGCGCCATGTTTTAAACACCAAATTTTTTTGTTCCGCAACTGCTGCAGTTAGTGGCTAGGGCGTTAGGAACCCCAACAGACTCGACTTATCGGGTCAGCAAGGGTCTGACGTTTACCACCCCCTTAGACCCGGTATGCGATACTCTTAGACGAAGAGACCAGACTGTATGGAGATTGTCATGGATAAGCTCGGTAGGGGTTCAGATGAACTTGCTCGTCGGCCTTCTTTTCGACAGGTACCTGTATAGCTGTTACGTACAGCTAGTGCCACTAGCGCGCTTGTGATTAAACCCACTGTCGGCGTACTGTCGAGTCTTTAGAGTCCCACACAGAGGGTTTTCCTGGTTCAGGCAAAACGATGTTGAGGTCGTATGTTTATACGTGCAGGGTTCCAATTAATTACGTATACTAGTTGCGCAAAATTTAATCGGACAGATTATAATACTAGCGGGCTTAAGATTAAGCCGGTTCGTTAAATCAGATATTGATTTAATGCTAGTATTATATTAGTAGTGTTATTTTATCTCTAGGGTATTCGTATTTTGGTACGAATACGGGTATATATATACGGTAGAAAGTATTTTGTATTTATACAAAATACTTTCTAGAAGATGACACCTCATTATGTATTTTTCTATTTATTAGAAATAGAAAATGAGGTGGAGGGGTGAGGTGGCTTCAAGCACGGTGAGAAGCATGGCTATTGGTTTTATTTATTCAATTAGGAAAACTATTCAACCATGGTTTGCATTTTTTATTGGAAAATGATATGCTTGATATTTTTTCCTTAGTCATTTTCTTCCTTGATTCTAAGTTGGCCATTCTCTCTCCTCTCTTGAGTTCTTCTTCTTCCTAAAACTCTAACCCTCTCATGAGTTGAGAAACATAGAGTTTTAGAGATAGAAAAACTCTACTAAACATCTTTACATCACCTAAGCTAACTAGATTAGCAAACTAGTTTATTTAGTTGCTTCTTTTTAAGGTGTATGCTTGAGCCATATACCGTCGGGTGGATCATCTAAGTCCGAGAAGGTTTTCCGAGCAAGCTTGATCATGGAATTCAAAGAATCTTAAGAAGAGGATCAAGAAGACCCGAAGTACACAAATCATTTGGGTATAAACTTCTATCATAGAAGATAAACTACTAGTAGTTGCTAGTTTAGGGTTATGGTTTGATCACTTGGGGTGTACTTGGTTGTGCTTGCTCAAAATATGATTTTTGTGCATTCCGCCTCTCTACTTCCATTGTAGAGTGAGCACAACTAACCAACACCTTGCCCGAAAAAAGATTACCATCTCAGGGTTCGACTCGCAGTCTTCGCGATTACTTGGCTCCGTGGTGTTGACGCTTCGCTTCGGGCAGCTCGTCACGGATTTCAAGTTCCACGTCATTGAAGGCAGCATATTATAAATCTTTACTCGGTAGACCTTGGCTGCACGAGTACAATATTATTCCTTCTACGCAACACCAGTGTATGAAATATTTCAAGGATGGCCAAGAGCACACCATCATAACAAGGCTCAACCTATTTTCCATGAATGAAGTACGAAAATATGAAGATGCCAAGTACTTCCTGTCCGACTTCGTAGATACTGAGAGGTGCGACAAGTCGAAGAACAAACAAGTGTTGGATATTTGTGCCTTCAAGGCAATTATCGTAATTGAGGGAATGCAATTACTGAATTCGAGGAGGGCCTATACCAAGAACAGTCTTGCTCGAGATGATAGTGAGCTATCTGGTTTGTCTTTATCTGTCATGTGAATGTGAGATACTAGTTATCACGTACCGCAAATACATAAGATAAAGACCATGGGATCTTTTCTTGACTATCAGGATTATGATAAGGATCATACTAGTGGGGTATGGTAGTTTATAAGCACATCCTCAAATATCCCTAGTCGTAGGAGTATCGAGACATGGCATCGATACTCCAGTTTAGACTAGTGTATACGTTTCATGACCCTGTACAAGGCAATGGATGATCCCATAGCCATTGGTGTTTGACACTGATGATTGTATACAGGTGCTCATTGGATGAGTTACACTAGACGGACTCGCCGAGAACTCCTAGTTGGTATTATACGAATGTCAGATAGTAGTTCTCTGGTGACATGAGTACATGGTAGTCCCTAGACCTGAAATCGCCACAGTGTCTCGTGTGTGTTCCCACTGTACTTTGATTACTACCCTACCATGGCTCTGCTGAGTCGTGCAAATAGGTTTTAATTGGGTACAGTCCCGAAGCACATGGAGGCAGTGAGCGGTCGAGGGAATTCGTCACTGCCGGTATTGGGAGTCGATATCGCACAGTGCAGGACACGACTATAGCCAGAAGTCCGTGGCTACGACAGTAGAGATAAACTGGTATGTGTTACCAGTTGTATCTCTTTGGTTATCAGTCCTCTGTCAGCACGACTTATCGGGTTATTAGGGGTCTGAAATATTCTACTCCCCAGACGCGGTATGTGATACTCCTTGATGAAGAGACCGGACTGTACGGTGACTGTCACTTATAGACTTTGTTGGGTTCGGATGAGTTCGCTCATCGACCTGCCTTTATCTTGCTCATACCTGGGTAGCCGTTACCTACAGCTAGTGCCACTGACGAGCTTGTGGATTAACCCGAAAGTGGGTTGAATCTGAAAGTGTTTCAGATTCAATCGGATGCAATCCTGTATAACCTACTACCAGCGTATTGACAGGTTTTTAGAGTCCCTCAACGAAAATACCTGCCTGGGCAAAACGCGATGTGACGTACGTATTGGGATACGTACATAAGTTCGATAAAACATGTATATTTGATATACGTGTTCAATTGGACGACTGTTATACTAACCGGTTTCACAGCCGGAATACCAAGTCAAGTGTTGACTTGATAACCGTATTAATAGTACGATTTCTAGTATAGTGTATATGATACATGCACTCTCTATAGTATATGATATTGGGAAGATATTGATGGCATTTCGTGTATGTGATACATGATGTGTACGTGTATAGGATACATGTACTAATACTTATTTAATATATATATATATATATATATATATATATTTGATATTTATATATATATTAAATCCCACCATTATTAATTTAGTATAAATAAATATACAAATATATATATATATGTAAATGTGTATATATCTTTATATATATATATATGTGTGTGTGTGTGTGTTAATATATATATATATATATATATATATATATATATATATATATATAATTTTATATTTAATATATTAAATTTGGTGGTAGGGCCCATCCTCTCTCTTATGTGTTGACACACACATGAGAGAGAGTGGAGGGTGAAGGCATGTGTCGTGGTTAAATACATGACATTGGTGAGAAAATTACACATGACACAATTCATTTCATTTTCCATGCCATCACAAAATAGAAAACATCTTCTTCCTCTCAAAGAAAAAAGAGCTTGAGCTCACTAGTTAATGGCAAGTGTTGCCATGGTGAGTTTTTGCAAAATGTAGAGAGTACCCATTGCTCGCATCATCTTCCTCTATGCCCAGCAAGTCTATGGAGGAAGTTCCTCCGACCGGTGACGGAGTTGGAGCTTGGGAAACCCACTTTCAACACGGATCATCTACAACGAGTCAGTCGATGTGCAGATGCATTCAGGAGTTCACGGAGTTTAGACGGGGTCTTCCGGGATGAGTCGGACACGCTGCAAAGGTTGTAGCACAACTGAACTCTTACTTTATGCTCTTTAGTTTAGCTAGAAACTATTGTTTGGACGATCTTGGCGTATGGTCGATTGCGCCCCCACGGAATTTTTGTTCTCCATTCGTTCCCGCTTCCGCTGCACGCACGCGCGGGGCGCGCCCCTCCTTACAACAAGTACAAGCAGCTACCATCCCAAGCTTTGGAAGCGATTCTGAAGAAGAAGAAGAAGAGATAGTGTTAACGGGTCAACCTCTGAGGGAAACCAATAAATATAGCTCATCAACCTTCATTCCAGTCTTTGGCAGTGACTTAGAAGAAGAAGCCGATGCAGTGTTCTCTACCCACCTACAGGTGAAGATTCCTGATGAAACAGACTGAGCTCTACATATTACGATGGTTTTGTCTTGCCACTACAAAGAACTCGATACACTCAGCACCTGCAGCGTACAGGAAATGGTCACCTTTCACGTACCTCATAGTTATAGGGGCGAAAAGGCGATTCTCTTCTATAAGTCGGAAGAGACCAGAGTGGAGAAAGATATCTGGTATGGACTTGATCCGAATCTCGATAGGTCACAATCAATCCCTATGCCGAGATACTGTTTGAAGAATTTAAAAAAACTCCTTAATCGGCAGGGAATACCATTCCAACAAACTGTCCGTCTGGCTTAATATTACAGGAGGATCTGGGAAGTGCCGGGGACCTTCCAAGTCATGCCTCATAGAAAGTTTGATACCACTGGTTTGGGATACGTTCGTCCCAAGAAGAAAGGGTGGATTCATAGATGCTATGCCTTAAGCAAAGGAAAAGACACTTGGCTGGTAAACAACGCGGCCGAGCAAGAGGGAGATACCCCACAAAGTGCTTCAACCCAACCATCAGAAGTGCCGATTGAGATGCTTATGAAAGAATCTATTCAAGAAGTTGATGAACTCGAAGAAGGTATAATGGCCCTATAAGAAAAGGTCATGCGGTTGCCCTTAACCGATCAATATAATGGAGCAAGCAGTTATGTTAGTCCGGCTTCGCAACTGCTACCTTTGCCTTCCTTTATAAGAGAGGAGATTCGAAGTGGTGACAATGAAAATGGGATGGCACCTACGTACAACTCTCAACCAGTACAAGATGATCGCATAATACAACGTCGACAAGAGAAGTGTTGTCCAGGCCCAACCCTCATAAAGAAGATGGGACAGGGATATTCTTTCCCCCGTGATAATACAAGGAAGATATTCACCCTTGTTATGAAGAACCAAATGCTAACACTGCCCGAGTCTAAGCGTCCCCATCAAGCAAATTCCTTTATCACTGCCCGAGTCTAACCTGGTGAACCGGGTCGTATACTAAACATCATCTGGATTACTGTCTCTATCATCAGGTCATTGGTCATCCTATCAAAGATTGCTTCGTCTTCAAGAATTGGACGGAAGAGCAATATAGGCAAGGCATGTTCACACTAAGTGATAGCTGGAGAGTGGAGCCCCCGCAAAAAGCATGTACCGATACGAGACTACTCTACCAAATCAGAGCGCGGCCAGCCCAAGAAACGAAAGCTCACCCATGTATGATATATGACAAGGCTTTTTAATGATAAGGGAGAAGAAGAAATGCTTGAGCTCTTCGATTACCTCACCAATGCAGAAGAGGATATCTTAAAATTGTCGCCATCTTGGAAGATGGAATCCACACTACGGTAGATGAGTTGAAGAATGTCATGCCCTGCTTCCCAGTAGATGGAAACGGTGACGTGGTAAGCCCGCGGCATATTTATCCAGAGAAGGTCATTCCCTAAATAAATATACTAAGCGTATTGAAACAATAATACACAATTCAAGAATAAATAGAGACCGTAAAATTTTTCAACAAACATCTTTATTTACATTCAACTTCCAATATTTACTAGTACATGAGTTTCGGCTGGAAAGTAAATACAATAAAAGAAAAAGCCTAAACATGTGGCATACATAAACTGAAGGAAAATGAAGCTGAGATAGTCCTAAGTAGCGATCCGGTTGTAGTCCTCCTCTGTAGCTTCAACCTCCTCCGTCCGACCGTATCTGACAAACATTCCAAGAGAAGAAAAGTGAGTGGAATGCCCGTCAGCGAACTAGAACTTGGTAAGTTCCAAAGATATGGTAAGAGTAAAGAAAATGACAAATATAGAATCTATAGATGACGAATAGGAGTATATGTTCATGGGTGAAATATATGCAATAGGTCTCTATATGGTCACTATGTTAACGTTAAATTCCAAGTGTGAATGTCAACGCAGCCGTAGAAGTATTCACGAGCTCAAGAGTGGGGCCCCAGGAGTAAGGAAACATGGGCCCATTTCATGTGTTAGCATCGGGACTCTAGGCTGTGGATGAGTCAACCCGACTGATATTCAAGTAAAATAAAAAAAGAGGTTAATACGGGACTCCTGAAGCTTCGTTGGATTCACACAAGAAACTATTCCAAACACCCCGAGTATAATATATATTATAATTGTAAGATAGTCTTAGTTGATTTGATTAGTTGATTATGACATGTCTTGTTCAAAACCATAGATTGCAAAAGGTGTAAAATGAAGTCAAGTGAATCGAGTAATATGCAAGTCATGACAATTGCAATATTGGTTTGAGTCAAGTTAGTTCGAGTAGATTGGGTTCGAGTTCATGTTCAGGTTTAGATTCGAGTTGGGTTAGTGTCACGACCCGAAATTAGCTCGTGACCGGCACTTAAATCACGCAACGTCTAAAGGCGTAACGGAATTTAAGTAAGCCAAAGCCCAGAAATCTAAACCCTTTTTAAGAAAATAAAAGAGATGAAGTTTTGAATTAAAGGTAGGGTGAAATCAATGTTTTCTAAATGCATAAGGAACATGAAAAATGCAAGTGAAATTTATTAGTTGAAAAACATGTTTCGTCTTTTAAAAATTTGGGCAGCACCTCCTTCGTATTTTTTGATCCAAAACCACAATACAAGATAATATAAAAGGAATCCCCAAGCGAGAGCTAGCTCTTCGCCAATCGGTGGATCCACAACCACGCAAAACATAAATATAAGTATACGACACCCAACGGCGAAGATCACCACAAAAGATAAAGAAATAAGTAAGACATCAAAACCACAAGTAGCGGAATACCCCTGGCTCTAAGTCTTGCAACCACAAGTCTCACTAAGTCTCATTACTTATACAATTACTAATTTTGATTGATAGAGTGACTAGATACAATAGAAATAATAATAAAAGAGGGGTACGATCCAACATGTACCACCAACCAAAGCAAACACCCGAATGCAGCTGTATGCCAGCGATGCCGCTACCGATCCATGCGGTCAACCTGCAAGAACTATGGCACAAGGAGGTGAGTTGCCAACTCGTGAGTAGAAAATATCTACAAGTAGAAATCGAATAAACAACGATTCCTAAGTCAACTATATCATAAAGGTAACACTATGATATTTAGGGTGACCGTAACGGCATATGTGCCAACACTATACTCAATGCCTATATGCATGCGGATATCATCCAACCATATAATCAATGCCAGTATGCATGTGGATCTCGTCCACGTGTCAACCAATGACACAACAACTTCATGCATGTAAATATCATAAAAGCATATGCATGAAGGTATGAGGATATAAATCAACGTGTGTCCCTCGCGACACATCAAAATCATGGAACCTGAGTGTCCAGCATCGACACTCGAAACATCATGAAACCCGTGTCCAGCATCGACACGTAAATCCTCATATCTCTCGGTCTCCGTCAGTCCGGATGCCCACGAGCTCCGTCAGTCCGGATCGACCCATATCATCTCTCGAGCCCGGTCGGTATCCTCCGGATATCCGCCGAGCCCAAATACTATCACCGGTAGGTAGTGCTCCCCTGCCAGGCTCACCGTCTAACAATACAAGTCTTCTCGCCCCGGGGTACCTCACCGGATCCACCATGTACCC
The DNA here is from genome assembly GCA_030015575.1 of Agapanthus africanus. NCBI lineage: Eukaryota > Viridiplantae > Streptophyta > Magnoliopsida > Asparagales > Amaryllidaceae > Agapanthus > Agapanthus africanus. The sequence goes on along the minus strand of CM057346.1, from coordinate 116,268,984 downwards.
GCAAACGATGCCTACCGCTCCTCGAATCGGGTTTCACATGCCACTCTCAGAACCGAGAAAACACATGGTAGACGCACTGAAATATCATATCAAGAGAAACCGGGTTTTTAAAACAATACACACTTTCTTTTGAAATCACCACGGTTCTCAAATCCAGAAATCTCATGAAAACAGCATATCTCAATGCGTATAATCATAAAGCATGATGTATGTGACATATAACAGAAATGTAAGCATATCCGTATATCATGCAACATGGAATAGTAATATGCACATATCGAGGGAAAAAACGCTCTTTTAAATGAATTCAGTTTTAAAATATATCATGCGGTTCCCAATTTCTCCAAAGTCAAATGCAACATCGTATAAAGGTGCATATGTAACTATAGCAGGTAAATTATGCAAGGAGTCATATCATGATGCAGCAATTCTACTGTGTAGTGACATGGCAATTATCGATGATGAAGTGTGTGAGCTGGCCAATCTGTGTAAGTGTAGCATACGCATCATCGATAATGGTGTAGGTGTACTAGCACGGATATATGAAATGCAATGAGAATGACATGAACGTAGCATAAAGTAAATCATATGTGAATGCTGACAGGTATACATATCCAACATGACCGAGTCGGTGAATCTATCAATCGGCATCCAGCCTCACAACGTCACGTACAGTATAATCCATCATACGGCATCCTCTAGTCAAGGGTATGGATCACTCATCATAAAACTCATCACGTACGGTAAATCATCGTACAGCGGCATTAAACCATTAAGGATCCTATCAACCTATACGACAATGAGGGTATGGACCTAACGTCACGTACGTCCTATCATTCATGATTCACCACATTACATATATCTATATACCTGTATCCCAGGTCGCATCCATAACAATCTCATATCGGGGGACCGGCAAAGGTATCAATCGTCTCAGTCGACTCGCATCCGTATACCGACATATCAATCAAGTCATCATATCACATCGAATAACCTTTTCATCGCATTAAGTCATCTTACAACAAGTCAGTTTTATATATACATTCTACCTTATACATCAAATGTCATACTACTCTAAAACTCATACCTATTCTAGCGCAACTACATATCTATAAGTCGTGATTCACATTCACTTTTCTTATCCTTATTGCTTTCACCTCATATCTCAATACACATATTCTATCATCTCTAACTATTTTTTTAACCATTTCCCTAGTTTTCACTCTATGTTTCTACGACTGTATCCTATAGATCGGTTTCCATCAAAAACTAGCGGGGGTGCTATACGACATCCACCCGACTTCCCCCATAGATATAGATCTAGTTACCTTGATCCTTACTTGCCGAAGTTGATGAAGCCATGATCCGTCGTTTCGGAATCCACGCGAAGGTACCTACAATAATACACAATCGCAATCGCTATTAACATCAAGTCTGGAAAACCAAAAAGGCACACGGATCGCCTATAGGTTAGAACCTATAACCCACGCATGCAAAACTAACCAATTATCCCTTTTTGTTGATGTACAAACACCCAACAACCAAATAAAAATCCAAATACCAAAACCTAGCATTCAAAATACGGAAAACATAATCAAAAATCACACCAACATGCTCCCAGATTTTGACTCAGGTCAATAGGAGAAAAACTAGCAAGTATAGGGGGTTGTATATGGAATATGTGACCTACTGGACCAACCATGGCACTAGACCCCTCAACTTGGCCGGCCACTCTACCACGAAATCCGGCCTGCTCGGCCATTTCATCTCTGTTGGTGCTCGTCCGGTCAGGGTGGTCTCATAGTGTCTTAAATAGGTCCCTGGTGTTGTTTGGTTTTCTAAAAAACGTTCCAGGTCATCCCAGATTCCCCGTAGGCATGCTAAATGACACAAAACCGATACGGGAAATTCCGAAATCCGTTTTTTGGTTTCTATACTCAATCCCAGGTTTTGTAATAGCCACTAAAGTTCACCAAAACCACACTTTCACTCAACCCTTCTCTAGGAATTTCTAACTTCACAACAACCAAACCAAATCAACTTCTAAACTAACTAGAATACAACAAAAACTCAAAACTAACTAATTGGAAGAAGATATACCTCACTTGGGCAACTCAAGAAAATCCTAGCTTCCCAAAGTCATCAAAATCCAACTTTTCTTGGTCCAAATTGTTGAGGAGGAGGTGGGGATCATTTTTTGTGAAGGGGGTATAGGGTTTTGACAAGGTTTTGAGATGGATTTTGGGGTTGAAGGTGGAAGGAGATGAGGAGAAAGAAGATAAAGAAAGAAAATAATAGGGGAAATGAAATAGGTGTGGCTGCCCTCTCTCTCTTTCCTCTCTTATTCTCACCCCCATTCACTCATTTCTCACTCTCTCTCTCTCTCCAATCATTCTCTCTTTTCTCTTTTCTTTTTAAAACCCAAACCACATAATACCCCAAAATAACACAAGAAACAACATGTAATCAAAATGCAACATGACATGGTGCACTATCCATAGAAAACTGTAGAAACACGGATTTGGCCTAATCGCGATTAGCAGTGCACTAATCGGGTTTTCATTTAAACTGCGTATAATTGATTTTAAAAATCCCAAATCCTTTAAATATATTTTTAAATGAATAAATCATTTTAATTTTCAATTATTTCACAATTATTGGTATATATTTATACCCTTTTTCGAAAACCCCAATTTCGCAAATCGGGCAGTTTTCGGGAAATATATTATTTTAATATTAAATTCCAAAAATAATATTTTATATTTTCTGAAATGTTACAGTTAGAGTTCGAGTTTGTATTTGAGTTCGAGTTCAAGTTTAGATTCGAGTTCAGGTCTTTTTCATATGGATTGTTCTAAACTGTTAAAAATCTTATGTTTGGGAGAAATCGGCAACTGCTCCGCATGGACGGCAGGATTTGTATTTTTTTCCAAGACAATTGACATTTGATAACTCCGTTAAATTGTCTAACCTGAATAGGCAAGCACTCACTTTCTCCGGCTTCCCGAGGCTCAAGAGAAATGAAACCGCTTAAACATATATTAATCTAGAATCCTTAATATTGTTTGTTTACATTGTTTTATTCCTCGAGAGGGTTTTATGAAAAATATATTAATATTGTTTAAAAATAATCTTGAGGGTGATTTATAATATTTAGGATTTTCATGAACATGTATTTTAATTGTTATGGTGTTTTGGTGATAAAACCTAGCTTTTTTGAAAGTTTATGGTATTTTTATGAAAACTACTAATTTTGGAAACTTGGTGGTATTTTATTAAAAATTGAAATCTTTCATTAAAAATATAGTTTCATAATATGTTTTTATTGAAAATACGAATTCATATTTTTATATAATTTTTCCAAAATTTAGGTTTTTATTTAGAAAAGTCGTATTTCTTAAAAACCGTATATTTTATTTCCTTTCGAAATCGAATACTCCGCGCTCTACTATCCTAAAGATGTGCAATAATTTGCACCATCCATTAGCGGGTCCCCTGACGAGAGTTATAGAGGCGTAATTGCCAAGGATTACAAAAATACCGATTAAAAGAAACCCGTTTTGAAAATGTGTGGTATTTTAATGAAAAAGTTATTCTTTAAATGAACCATATATCTAGAATACCATGCTATGAAACCATAATGTGCGTGTGGAGTAGGTCGTTACCCCGTGAAGTTTTCCTAAATGTAGATAAACTAGTTATCGAGAAAGCTATACTAAAGTTCATGGTATTTTAATGTAAAAGTTCATTATATATTGATTCACATGAAAAAAAATTGTTAAACTAAAAACTAAATGATTGTAAACAAAGTTACAAGTAGTGTGAGAAAGTTAATTTGACCTATTTTGCTTTAAAGAGGGGAGTACAAAGGTTAAAATCACACATATCGGAGTTAACTTCACTTTACCGATATATTTTTAGAAGATGGTTTGAGATGAAAGTAGAAGAGAGAAGATGGACTTACTAGTTTAAAGCGTTAACAAGGATGAGGGGAAGCTTTTGGGTGTCGTGGTGTCGTCGGAAAAGCTTCGGTCGTCGAGTTTGGCTTGCTACTCCACTTAGGTTCCTAACTCCACTTGGTCCTTAGAGAGTTTGAGAGAAGTTTTGATAGAATTTTCAGAATGGTGAAGAGCTAGGAGATGGGGTGCTATTTATAGTGAAGAATTAGGGTTTGGGAATTAAAAATTTGGATTAAAAGAATTAAAATTGTGTTAAATGATGAATTTAAAGGTCACTATTTAATTGCAGGGAAATCAAACAGTGCAGGGGAGTTGAGGGGAGTCGAAGGGGTGTGTGTGCAAAGCACGGAGTCATTTGGACTCATCTCAACCGTCGGCGCCGGTCCAAAGAGGGAAACGGGTGGTCGGATCTTGGGCAATTGCCTCGAGATTCGTGCCACGTGCATTAATCTGTGTTTACTCCATTTTGCGCATGTTTGATTTTTTTGAAAATTTTCGTTTCTCTGTGAATTGCACGTGCAACTCTTAAGCTTCCGAAAAATTAAAAAGAAAAAAGAAAAAATAATTGGGTCTGATAGGATTCGAACACACGGGCTATGGTTTTACCAATGAGCTACAAGTTTCTTCTTGCTTTTATTGAACAAAATTAGATTATAACTCCTATACAGGCTGAAATACGCCTTTCTATACATTTAAACAAATAATTATGTATAGGGGTTTCAAAGTCATTACATTCTACCCTTCTTATAAAAATTTCGTCCTCAAAATTTACATAAAGGACTAATCTTTGAATAGCAGAGGGTATCATGCACGCATATCGTCTTCTCGCTCCTATGTCGATTCTCCTGGCGAATCTTTTCTCCTCATTACCCGACCAAGTTCACTTCCTTATTCCGTAAGGTCTTCACCTTTCGGTCCAGGATCTCAACTGGTTGTTGCTCGCAGGTTAGGTCAGTCTGTACCGTAAGCTCTGGGTGATCAAGTATATAGCTGGGGTCGCTCACATATCTTCTTAGCTAGGATATGTGGAATACGTTGTACACCCCTTCCAATGAGGGTGGTAGTGCCAAGCGGTATGCCACGTCGCCCACTCGTTCCAGTATGTCGAACGGTCTTATGTACCTTAGAGTTGCCACGATCAACTCTGGTCCAAGGAATTCACGATCTCTAACGTCGTCCCTACTCAACGGGGAACGACATTTCCGTCCGTAGAGTGCTGCAAGTGGTGTGATTAATCCAAAAATTTGTAGTTTACCGTAATCAGAAACGGCGTCGCTTTGCAGCTAGCCGGTGAATACGGGTCGATCCGCAGGGATGTGTTAGTTTCTGTTTTTGTGTTATAACGAGTTGATTCAAATTGTTGTTTGGTTTTTGTCGGTTGAATTAAAGATGGACTTATGTGATATGAAAGGACTCGTTAGGGTTAGGTCGAAGGTGGGGGTGTTGAGATCAAGGTTTTCACCTCTTTCAATGCCGTGATTTAAGCTTTTTAGAAAAATCACAACAATCATTAGAAAAAGGGATTAGGATGATCGGGAAGAAACAAAGTTTCTTCCTCTAGATCCTTGTCCGTCCTTTCCTATTAATTGATGTGATCTTCATGGACGTCATATATGTCTGGCCTTTTATACTACGGTTCACCGTTACCTTGTAGGTAGGGTGCCGTAGGGGGCGGATCGTATATGCGTGCATGAAGATTTCGTTTTAAAAAATAAGTTGGCATTGAAGGAGGTGAGAGACATCCATCTCTCACTTACTCCCTTGTTCCTAACCCTAACGAGCGAGGATTTTACTCGCTCATTAGGGAATTATTACAACGAGACATTTTTATGTTTATATTTTAAAGAGTTACCTTACGACAGATTAAAATAGCTAACTAGTGAACTAAAGCAAACAATGGATTACTAGGGCAAGTAGAATAATTATACTAAGGCAGGAATTAAATAAAACTAAATACTTACAAGAAAAGATGATGCTCTGAATTCTCCAACAAATCTCACTTTTATTGAATGAAAAGAGGCATACATTTTTACAGATCTAGATTACAATTTATAAGTAAACAGAAGAGTTAGGGTTTCAGAGTCTCGTGCATGTTAAATTACAGATTTGACCCCTGAGAATCCTAACATCTGCACCGACACAACAGCACAGAAGAAATCCACCGACACGGGCTCCATATGGCCGCGGAACCGCGGCTCCAGGCTGGGTTTGGCCGCGGTTCCGCGGCCAAACTAGGGAAGTGGGCTATGTGTTTTTGTGGGCTTTCCTCTGGGCTTCTTGGCTTTCTGTTTCTATGTGTATTTTCTCTGTTGGGCTTCTAGGTCTTCTCCAGATCTTCAGTGAAAACTTGTTCGTATCTTTTGACCGTTCACTTGACATGTTTGGACCTTGCACTGTTCTTCGTCTAGGTTTGACTAGGATCCGTCTAATTGTTGGTCAAAAGTCCCTTTTTCTGTTGTTTTGTGTCTTTTTCACTGTATTTGCTCCAGAAACCTGTATCCTGCAACATGCAACAAACGATCGTCAAAAGCATCTGTTTACTTATAAAATGCACGAAAGTGGGGCGTATGAATTGCAATATTATGATGTGAACAAATACCCCCAAACTTACCTTTTGCTCGTCCTCGAGCAAACTTATTAGTTTATTCTAACCTAGCCACACTTTCGCAGGGAAACGCGATTGTACTGAGCACGTGCAACAAGCCGTTAAACCTCTAGGTGTCCCTAGTAGGAGGAGTGTTGTCTCCTAAGGGTTTTCAGCGGATTACACCCACAAAATCCTATCAATTTGGTTTTTCGATTTTTGTTCTCCAATCAGGTTTTCTAATAAGGAATTCTATTATCATCGCCTCACAAATTATCCGCCCGTATTCTTCACACTTCCTTATTATGCAACTTAAGATTATACATGTTCCATAAAATTACTTAGAATTCAGCATTTCTTAAGTTTTCCTTCTAGAGTTACATCTCCACTTAGGAATTTCTATCAGCTCTATTAAAGACACAAGTTTTATTCTTCATTCCTTTCTCTTATCTAAACTCTAATCACATGTCCCCACGTGTGTGTAATTTTCACCCCTACACTTAGAAATTCAAATCAAGCAATCGTACTCTCGTCCATTGTCCAAAGCACTTAACTTTCGCTTACACGTCCTTCATGCGACCGTTAATACTTCTTGAGGTACCAACAGCCGATTACAAGATACGTTAGGCCTTTAAAGCGTATTTCCTAGTTTTGCAACACCCAAGACTTTTAGCAGTGACTCCCAAACCAGTTGGTCTAAGGCACTAGGTGATGAAGCACCCTCGCTAATTAATTTTCTAGCCCTAAGTAATCACAAAAACCAGTGTCCATTTTTTTATTCACACTTTTTTTTTCTTTTTATTTTCATTGTGCTAAGGACTTTAGACAAGAGTAATTCAAGGTCTCTTCTACTAATCCAAGTTTCAAGGTGCGTGATTGTGCATTTTGTAGGGTACATGTTTTCAGAATCTAAACTCAAGTTAGGAACTATCTTTCGAACTTATATTTTAATAAGAGCATTAATACTCTTCCCTCGTTTTGGCTTAACCCACGAAGTGAACCCAAAATTTGCCTATTTCTAAATAACCTACAAAGACATATACTCTCTCTCGCTAAACTTTAAGGAATGTTATTTTTAGGGTTTTAATTTGCTAAGTCTAGGATCTAGTTTTTCCTACTCAGTTAACCTTTTATCAAACTCAAATTAATTAACCAAAATTGAATACAATAATTTTTATAACTTTTCAAATTTTTCAAATTTTTATGAGTTTTTCGTTTTCTAATTTTTTTGTATTTTTCAAATTTTTATGATTTTTATATAAAGATGCAATGCAGAAATCAAATATGCAAAAGGAAAACAAAAATATATACAATATGCAATGCGAAGGATAACTATATACATCACCCTCTAATACCCCCAAACTTGAGCAAAGCAGTGCCCTCACTGCCCGGCCCTACGTCGCGCTCGTGAGCGTGAACGTGATCTCTCCCCCCTAGCCAACAGTGTTTGGATCCCCCTCTCAATCTCCGTCAACCGACGGTCGTGCTCTCGTGCCGTTGCCCTAAACTCATCCCGCAAAGAGTCTATTCTTCTCACTGTTCTTCGCATTAATCGCGCATGCTCCTGGGGAGTTAGCTCTTCCCCGCTCGAAGTCGAGCTCGAGCTGGGGGTGTGTGCAGGTATGTTTTCTCCCGGCTCTGTCCGTGTCCAAATATCCATCAGTCTAGAGTAGGACGACGAGACGCCCTCTAAAAGTGGTCGAACTGGGGCACCGTCTATCAAATATGAGTTAAATTCCTCGGCCGGGAGGAAATAACGGCAGAGTTGGGTAACGAGCATGGGACATGGATATACACTACCTCGTTTACCCGTACCTATGGATTGCATCAAAACCGTGCACATGTCGAACCTAGGATTTTTTGTCATTAAAGTGTGGACGACATGTAGCGAAGGGGTGAAAAAGGTCGTGTTATGAGAACTTCCAAAAATATTGTTTTGTGCCCACCGGCACACAGTTAAAACGTTTGCAAAAAGGGTCCGTGCTTGGATCCCTTTACACGGTTCTCGTGCACAGTCATTACCCATTAACGGCATATAATCTTCAAAGCGAAGTGGGTGTTCATGTGCAGGTACACGTGGTATGAGTGTAACCTCGTGTATCATGTCCCTATCGATGCGAATTTCATTATTTCCCCAAATCAGTTTAATGTAACCTAAGTTGTCTAGGCTATTATCTTCCATTGACTCGTAAAATTGGGCAACTAGGTTAGGGAGAGCAAATGCAGATCCATGATTATAGAGGAGGAAATTCCAACCCCTTTGTGCGATTTCGTGTGGGAAATATGAACCATAGATCTCGTGTGCGAACACAGGGGAAAAATCCCTCTCATACTGCATTTTATGTGCCATCACGATTTTACAGAGAAAAGTATATGCAGAAACAGAGAGTATGGGTTCAGGTTTACCTCCCCTGAAAATTTCAGGGGGTGAAGAGGCAAGGTGGCGGCGGATCAGCGGCAGGAGGTGGAAGATGCGGCGGTTCCGCGGTCTTCTGGTGGCGGCGCGGCGACAATTTTCTGCAGGAGCTTGGTGGTGGCGGCTAGGGTTTGATGAGAAGAAAATGTTTTAGGGTGAACAACAGAGGGGGCTCGGTTCCTTTAAATAGGGGTTGAGAGGGTTATTTACACAAAACACCCTTTAAGACGAGGGTTTTATTCGTAAAAACAGCTTGTAATCTGCAATTTTGCAATTAGGTCCAAAAAATTGTTTATTTTTTTATTTTTTTATTTTTATATATTTTTATGGTATTTTGGAAATATACATACGAATGATATACACACCCCCAAACTTATTTGAAATAGTGTCATTGGGAAACGAAGTTTGGGGGTGAAAGCGGATGAAGATCAATCAGTGTAAATCGGCTCCTGCAAAAACAGGAGCTCCTCCGAAGGATCCGCTGTGAAGAACGGTTTTAGTCGATGCCCATTTACCTTAAATAAGGTACCGTCTTCAGAGTTCTCAAGATCAACCGTACCGTGCGGATAAACGGTGCGGACAACAAAAGGTCCTCTCCATCTGGACCTGAGCTTACCAGGATGAAAATGTAACCGAGTGTCATAAAGTAGAACCTGTTGACCAGGTTCAAAAGTTTTTCGTAAAAGGTGTTTATCGTGGAACACCTTGGCTCGGTTCTTAGCAGTTATGGCATTATCATATGCCTCATCCCTTAGCTCCTCCAACTCATTCAATTGCAGCTTTCTATTGCTGCCCGCATCTCCTAAAGACAAATTTAGCTCTTTGAGAGCCCAGAAAGCTTTGTGCTCGATCTCCACTGGGAGGTGGCAAGCCTTCCCATACACAAGCTGATATGGAGACATACCAAGGTCGGTCTTATATGCAGTACGGAAAGCCCATAGTGCATCTATCAGTTTTTGTGACCAATCCTTACGGTTTTTGGAAACCGTTTTCTCCAAAATTTGCTTTATCTGCCGATTTGAAACCTCGGCTTGCCCACATGTTTGGGGGTGATACGGCGTCGACAATTTGTGGGTGATAGAGTATTTACGCATCAAGGACTCAAAAGTCCTATTGCAGAAGTGAGAACCATTATCACTTATAATCGCCCGAGGGTGCCCGAATCGAGAAAATATGTGTTCTTTAAGGAATCGAACGACAACTTTATTATCGTTCGTTCGGCTGGACACAGCCTCGACCCACTTAGAAACGTAGTCAACCGCCAACAGAATATACACATTTCCAAAAGAGTTAGGAAATGGTCCCATAAAATCTATACCCCAAACATCAAAAATATCCACTACTAAAATGGGTTAGAGTGGCATTTCGTTTCTCCGCGAAATCCGGCCCAAATGTTGGCACCGGGAGCAGGTTTTGCAGTATTCAAATGCATCTTTGAAGAGTCGTGGCCAATAGAAACCACACTGCAAAACTTTTTCGGCTGTCATCTTTGGGCCAAAGTGCCCGCCACATGCTTGATCGTGGCAGAAAGACAGCACGCTCTTGACCTCACTCTCGGGCATACACCGACGAATGATTTGGTCGGAACAGTATTTAAAAAGGTAGGGTTCATCCCAGTAAAAATGCTTTACTTGGGACAAAAATCGAAGCTTATCCTGTTTCGACCAATCATTAGGAATCAGGCCGGTGGCTAAATAATTTACAATATCAGCGAACCATGGTTCGCAAGAAACGGTCAAGAGCTGCTCGTCGGGAAAAACGTCAGTGATTGGAAGATCGAGCGTGGGCGAAGAAGGAAGTCGTGATAGGTGATCAGCTACTACGTTTTCACATCCCTTTTTGTCCTTAATGACAAGGTCAAATTCTTGCAATAAAAGGATCCAACGTATTAACCTAGACTTAGCATCCTTCTTCACAAAGAGGTGGCGAAGAGCCGAATGATCAGTATAAACAACGACTGGAGAGCCGATTAAATAAGGCCGAAATTTTTCGAGTGCGAACACAACAGCTAAAAATTCTTTCTCTGTTGTTGTGTAATTAAGTTGGGCCTCATTTAGTGTTCGGCTAGCATAATAAATCACGTGCGGCATCTTATTAATGTGCTGTCCAAGAACAGTGCCAATAGCAAAATCAGATGCGTCGCACATGATTTCAAAAGGGTGCGTCCAGTCGGGAGATGAGAGGATGGGCGCAGTGATGAGTGAATGTTTTAAGGACTCGAATGCTTCAGTGCACGTGGAGTCGAAAGCGAAGGTCGTGTCCTTGGCCAGTAAGAGAGTCAAGGGTCTAGCAATCTTGCTAAAGTCCTTGATAAACCTTCTGTAAAAACCGGCGTGGCCAAGGAAGGCTCTGATATCTTTGACGCATTTTGGGGGAGGTAGATTAGAAATCACTTCGATTTTGGCCCTGTCTACCTCGATGCCGTTTTGCGAAATGACATGTCCTAAGACAATGCCCTCTCGCACCATGAAATGGCACTTCTCCCAATTTAATGTTAGGTTCTTATCCCTGCAGCGGGTAAGAACAGCGTCAAGATGGCGTAAACACTCGTCGAAGGAGTCGCCAAAGATGGAGAAATTGTCCATAAAGATCTCCAAGAACTTTTCAACCATGTCTGAAAAGATCCCCATCATACACCGCTGAAATGTCGCGGGTGCATTGCATAACCCGAAGGGCATGCGACGATAAGCAAAGGTGCCAAAGGGACAAGTGAATGTTGTCTTGTCTTGGTCCTCTTTGGCGATGGGGACTTAATTATAACCGGAATAGCCATCGAGAAAACAATAGAACTCGTGCCCTGCCAATCGCTCGAGCATTTGGTCAATAAAAGGTAAAGGAAAGTGGTCTTTCCTTGTTGCGGCATTGAGTTTCCTATAGTCTATGCAGACTCGCCATCCAGTTTGGGTGCGAGTGGGAATCAACTCATTTGCCTCGTTTGTAATGACCGTAATGCCCGATTTCTTTAGCACGGCGTGGATTGGGCTAACCCATTGGCTATCCAAGATAGGGTAAATGATACCGCTATCCAGACATTTGACAATTTCCTTCTTAACAGCCTCTTTCATGATGGGGTTGAGGCGCCTTTGTGGATCTCGTGCTGGCTTGGCATCATCCATTAAGTGTATATGATGTTCGACTATGAGGGGACTAATCCCCTTAATGTCCGCCATAGACCAGCCGAAAGCTTGCCGATTGTTATGTAAGACCATCAAGAGAGCCTTCTCTTGCTCAAGAGCTAGAGAGGCTGATATAATGACGGGTAAGGTCTCATTATCACCTAGATATGCATATTTTAGGTGTGTCGGCAAAAGCTTTAATTCGAGTTTAGGAAGTGAAACAATAGATGGTAGCAAAGGGGTAGTTGTTTCAAACTCGAATGATTCCATCAAAGGTTCGAACCGAGTGTACGCAACAGTGTCGGATGGTTCAACTAACTCATCAGCAAAAGCAAAAGACTCCAAATCAGGTGATGAGTCTTCGAAGTCATCAACGAAGGTAAAGCACTCAAAATCATTATCCGTGGTGAAAGCTGCGTCGGATTCTAGGAGGAACGCACTAGTGGCATTAACATTGTTGTGGTCGAATAAAAAATTCTCGAACTCACAGTCCTCCTCCGCGATCTCATTGATCGAGCAAACATCGAGTACGCTAGCATTGGGCTCAGCAGGCTGACTTCCCAACTTGAAAATATTTAGCTCAATTGTCATATTGCCGAAAGATAGGTTCATTGAACCATTACGACAATTGATCACTGCGTTGGAAGTAGCCAAAAATGGTCGACCAAGTATTACCGGAATTTGGTTCCGGGGGTTAGCAACAGGTTGTGTATCCATCACTATAAAGTCAACGGGGAAAATGAAATCCCCTACTCTAATTAACACATCCTCCAGCTCTCCCCTAGGATGGGTTATTGACCGGTCGGCCATTTGGAGAGTACAGTGAGTGGGCTTAAGCTCTCCAACGCCCAATTGCTCGTACACAGAATAGGGTAGCAAATTGACACTAGCACCAAGATCTAATAGTGCTATATTGATGTTCTTGTCCCCAATTGTTATTGAAATGGTAGGACACTCGGGGTCCTTTTGCTTTGGGGGTAAGGAATTTACAAGAGCATCGCTAATAGCACTAGCCACAAAAACTTTCTTTGGCACTTGCGACTTCCTCTTTTTGGTGCACAAGTCCTTTAAAATTTTGGCATATGAAGGAACTTGCTGAATTGCATCCAAAAGAGGGATGTTTATGCTAACATGTTTGAATAACTCGACAATCTTTTCCATTTGAGGAGTTGGTTTATTGGATCTCAGCCGATTAGGAAAAGGAACATTTTGAAAGGTGGTTGAGTCCAATTTTTGTGGATCCGATTGTCGAGTTGGAACGGCACCTCGTGTAGATGTGTTCGTGTTGTGAGGAATAGGTCCGTTCAAGCTAGAAGAGGTAGAGCCATGTGGAGGGTGGAGAATAGGCTCTAAAAAAGAAGAAGATGATGAAGAAGAAGAAGAAGAAGAAGAAGAAGAACCACCGGCAGGGGTGTCAGTGTTAATGCCCACATTGTTCCGCAACACTTTTCCCGATCTCAACGTGGTCACCGCATTTACGTTATGATTTTGCTGATTGTGTGCAGCATGTGCGTGACCGGGGTTGGGCAATGGTTGAGACGGGAGTTTTCCTTTTTCGCGCTCGCTCAAAGATGCATTGAGTTGTGCAATTTGTGCCTCAATAGATTTGATACTTTGATCGTGTGAGGTACTATTTTGCACTAAGGTTTGAATAGAAGTCTCAAGTCTTGCTGTAGACTGTGTAGATTGCTTAAGGAACGCCTCTAGACTTCTTTCGAGCGAGCTAACCTTATCATTATTAGGTTGAACATAATTGTTTGGCTGGTAAGCGTTGTTCGGCACAAAATTGTTCACCTGATTAGGGTAAGGTTGTTGACATTGTTGCGGTTGATATTGAGTTTGCGAGGGTGCTTGTTGTTGTTGTGGAGGAGGAGGTCTTTGAAAATTATTATTATTTCCTTGGAATTGTTGATTTTGGTTCCAAGCGAAATTTGGGTGACTCCTCCACCCCGGATTATATGTCGAAGAGTACGGATCATTCCTTTGTCGTTGCTGAAATGCAGCATTGACTTGATCCTGTCCTTGAGTGGATGCATTATAAGGACACTCTTCAGTTAAGTGCGATGGATCCGCACAACAAGCACAGACAGTTCGTGGGGGCATAGCAGGGGCAGGAGAAGGCGATGAGATTTTGGTCTCAATCGCTTCTAGTTTTTTCGTAAGAGCGGCCATCTCGGCCTTCATGGCAATCGACATCTCGACTTGATGTATGCCTCCCCTAGATTGACCACTAGAAGATGATGTGGTCTTGGTAATCTCCCACTGTATTGTCTGCTCACTAAGATCCTTGAGAAACTGCCACGCTTCATCACTAGACTTAGAGAGAAAATGACCTTGACAGATGGTTTCTAGCAACTGCTTCGTTGCCGAGTTCAATCCCTCGTATAATGTTTGGCAAAGTTGCCAACTTTCTATCCCATGATGAGGGCATTGAACTAGTAGGTCCTTGAATCTCTCGAAGCACTTCCAAAATGGTTCAGACGGAAGTTGTGAGAATTGAATTATTTCATTGCGGATTCTGGCAGTTTTATGGTGAGAATAAAATTTTTTTAGAAAAGCTTTCACAAACTCATCCCAATTCCTAATAGAATGTGATGCGGTGCTATATAGCCACTTCTCGGCTAGTTACATAAGGTGAAAGGAATGACCCTTAGCCTTATAGCGTCATCACTCAATTGGGTCGTTTTCATCATAGCACACACATTTTGGAATTTATTAATAAAGATATATGCGTCTTCAGTTTCCAAACCGTGAAATTTCGGCAGCATATTGATGAAATGTGGTTTAATCTCAAAATTGTCCCCATTTGCCGGTGGGGGTGAAAGACAGGTGGGTAAAGAGGTGCGGATGGGGTAAAAGAGGTCCTGGAGCGCGACTCGTGCGGGCGCTTCAACAGGTGGCTGGTTCGGATTATTCGCACCTGGTGGAGGTGGAATCCTTCCCGTCGGTAAGGTATTGTTGGGGTTGAATCCCGACATACCTTCGGTGAAAGAAGTTGAAGTTGAGGGTAAAGAAGTGGACGGAGTGTCGACTTTAGTGTCGAACGGTTCGTTGGTCGGTACCAGCGAAACACGGACTAATCGGGCGTCTGTATCCCTAGTCCAAAGTGACATACACTAAAAGGGATAGTGTAGTCAGAAAAAAGAGAAAAACAGAATGTGGGGGTAAGATAACGTCAGTGAGGGAAAGTGGTGTGGTGAATTTGCAGGTTTTCTTTTTGTGACAAGTTGCAAGTTTTGAAAAATTTTATTTGCTTTTTTTTTTATGTGGGAGTTTTGCAAAGAGATTTTTGAAAAAAATGACTCGTGACACAACTGTATCAACCACACATGCACAATCAGGCCTAGATCTAGGGTCGCCTAGGTCTACTAGACAGCTCCTAACTAGGGCTAGAAATAAACCTCAAACCGCCTCTTCACGGACAAGTACGGCCAGGTAAGTGGGAAGGAACCACCACTACAGTGGGCCTAATTAATAACCACTAGCCTAGACACCGCAATGTCGGTTAGGATAAACGGCCGATGCCTACCCTAGTCCTTTTCCTATTGAGCTCGATGTCCTTAGGTCTGAGTCTAATCTTTTTTAGTTAATTGTGGTCGATGCAAAATGCTTTAGGTGGTTTCTGGGGTCCTGGGAAGGGTGATGAAATCCCCACCCAATCTGAGTTTGGTCAAATAGCCCCTTAAGTCCAATTAAAATATGCAAAACAAAAATTCACTTGCAATCAATTTTAGCGCGGCGCAAAGAAACCTGCAGCAAATCTGTTATTTAGAAGGGGGAAGAAGAATTTTTTAGCGCAAAGAAACCTGCAGAAAATTTTACAGTGGAGATATGGAGGTTGCAGAGGGGAGAAAGAGAGAACAAACCAAAAAAAATTTCAGGTGCTGACGTGGCAAGAGTGCGGCGGATCCGCGGTCTTGGGCCCACCTTTACCGCGGAAACGCGGTGGAAGAAGGAGATCAGTCTCTGAAAAACTTCTGTGGTTCTGGGTTATCAACTCCTCTCTGTTTTTATGTTCTCTTTTCTATTCTGAACTTCTGTAAAACTCCAGATCCAAAAGTTTTGCTGTTCCTGCAAGATTCAAACGAGAAACCCTTCAAACAGATAAAGATAATGAAAAGAATATTTTTGTATTTTGTATTTTCTGATTTTTATAATTTTTCAAAATTTTATATCAACCCGAAATCATACAAAAACGAGAAAATTACGCCATCCCCGGCAACGGCGCCATTTGATTAATCCAAAAATTTGTAGTTTACCGTAATCAGAAACGGCGTCGCTTTGCAGCTAGCCGGTGAATACGGGTCGATCCGCAGGAATGTGTTAGTTTCTGCTTTTGTGTTATAACGAGTTGATTCAAATTGTTGTTTGGTTTTTGTCGGTTGAATTAAAGATGGACTTACGTGATATGAAAGGACTCGTTAGGGTTAGGTCGAAGGTAGGGGTGTTGAGATCAAAGTGTTCACCTCTTTCAATGCCGTGATTTAAGCTTTTTAGAAAAATCACAACAATCATTAGAAAAAGGGATTAGGATGATCGGGAAGAAACAAAGTTTCTTCCTCTAGATCCTTGTCCGTCCTTTCCTATTAATTGATGTGATCTTCATGGACGTCATATATGTCCGGCCTTTTATACTACGGTTCACCGTTACCTTGTACGTAGGGTGCCATAGGGGGCGGATCGTATATGCGTGCATGAAGATTTCGTTCTAAAAAATAAGTTGGCATTGAAGGAGGTGAGAGACATCCATCTCTCACTTACTCCCTTGTTCCTAACCCTAACGAGCGAGGATTTTACTCGCTCATTAGGGAATTATTACAACGAGACATTTTTATGTTTATATTTTAAAGAGTTACCTTACGACAGATTAAAATAGCTAACTAGTGAACTAAAGCAAACAATGGATTACTAGGGCAAGTAGAATAATTATACTAAGGCAGGAATTAAATAAAACTAAATACTTACAAGAAAAGATGATGCTCTGAATTCTCCAACAAATCTCACTTTTATTGAATGAAAAGAGGCATACATTTTTACAGATCTAGATTACAATTTATAAGTAAACAGAAGAGTTAGGGTTTCAGAGTCTCGCGCATGTTAAATTACAGATTTGACCCCTGAGAATCCTAACATCTGCACCGACACAACAGCACAGAAGAAATCCACCGACACGGGCTCCATATGGCCGCGGAACCGCGGCTCCAGGCTGGGTTTGGCCGCGGTTCCGCGGCCAAACTAGGGAAGTGGGCTATGTGTTTTTGTGGGCTTTCCTCTGGGCTTCTTGGCTTTCTGTTTCTATGTGTATTTTCTCTGTTGGGCTTCTAGGTCTTCTCCGGATCTTCAGTGAAAACTTGTTCGTATCTTTTGACCGTTCACTTGACATGTTTGGACCTTGCACTGTTCTTCGTCTAGGTTTGACTAGGATCCGTCTAATTGTTGGTCAAAAGTCCCTTTTTCTGTTGTTTTGTGTCTTTTTCACTGTATTTGCTCCAGAAACCTGTATCCTGCAACATGCAACAAACGATCGTCAAAAGCATCTGTTTACTTATAAAATGCACGAAAGTGGGGCGTATGAATTGCAATATTATGATGTGAACATGGTGCCATCCCAATACTTGCCTGGTAGCTGATATTATATGAGAACTCTACAAGGTGTAGGTGATCTTCCCATGAACCTCCGAAGTCTAACATACAGGCTCTCAGCATGTCTTCCAGAATCTGAATTGTTCACTCGGACTGTCTGTCCGTTTGTGGATGAAACGCCGTGCTGAAATTCAGACTCGTTCCCAGGCTAGCTTGCAGACACTGCCAAAACTGCGATTGGATCTTGTATCACGATTGGAGACGATGCAAACAGGTACCCTATTTAATCTCACGATCTCCTGCATGAGTTTATGGGTATCAAGACAAGTAGGGTACATCTTGAAGGTATAAATCTTACTTTATATTTTTACTCACCTCTATGTACTTCCTTGCCAACGTCTCAGTTAACTAGCCAACTCTAAATGGAATAAAGTGAGCCAACTTGGTGAGTCGGTCCACAATAACCCAAATTGCGTCGTTACCTTTCGTGCTGCGAGGGAGTGCAGTCACGATGTCCATGGTAATGTGCTGCCATTTCCATTCCGGGATTAGTAACGGCTGAAGTAGACCAGCAGTTCTATGATGTTCAGCTTTCACTTGCTGACACACCAAACACTTGGCTATGCTCCTTGCTACTTCGTACTTCATTCCATACCACCAGTAGTGTTGCCGTAGATCCTTGTACATCTTCGTGCCACCAGGGTGTACAGATAAGGAGAGCTGTGAGCTTCTTTCATCAACTCTTCTCGAACAGGGCCGACTGGCACACATAAACGGCTTCCATATCGCAAGGATCTATCTTCATGGATGATGAAGTCGGTTCGTAATCCACTTTCTACTTGTTGTCGGATCTTTTGTAGCTTAGCATCATTTGCTTGAGCTGTCTTGATCTGATTGACAAGAGTGGACTGGACTTGTAAGTTCATCAAAGATGAAGCGTTACCTGGCACAACTACTTTAATCCCCAATCCATGTAGTTCTTGCTGTAGCTTCCACTGAGTGGTGAGGTTCATTGCTAATGGCTGGCGCTAAGTGCATCAGGAACTATGTTCACCTTCCTAGGATGATACTGTGGGTTGATGTTGAAGTCCGCCATTAGTTCTAGCTATCTTCTTTACCGCATATTGAGTTCTTTCTGAGTAAATACATACTTTATACTTTTATGGTCAGTGTATATATCTACTCGTTCTCCCAAAAATTAGTGGCGCCAAATTTTGAGTGCGAAGACCACTGCTGCAAGTTCCAGATCATGTGTTGGATAGTTGCGCTCATGGACCTTTAACTGTCTTGATGCAAAAGCCACAACCTTTCCATACTGGTGTAGAACACATCCTAATCCTTTACTGGACGCATCACAATGCACATCGAATCTGCCAGATTGATCTGGTATTACGAGGATAGGAGCAGAGGTTAATCTCGAATTGAGTGCTACAAAAGCCTTCTCACATGCTTCTGACCACACGAATGCTTCGTCTTTACGTGTGAGCTTGGTCATGGGTGTTGAGATCTTTAAGAATCCTTTGATGAAGCGTCGGTAGTATCCTGCTAAGCCCAAGAAATTTCTTATATCTTTCACCGTCTTTGGTGTCGGCCACTCACTGAAAACTGACACCTTAGCTAGATCCACAAAGATTCCTTCGCCTGAAACGGTATGTCCGAGAAATCCGACTTGATTTAGCCAAAATTCACACTTGCTGTACTTGGCGTAGAGCTGATGTTGTCGTTATGTCTCCAGGACAAATCGTAAGTGCTCGGCGTGCTCTTTCTGATTCTTTGAATACACCAGAATGTCGTCGATGAATATAACAACAAACCTGTCTAAGTGCTCTCGAAAAACTTGGTTCATCAGGTTCATAAAGATGGCAGGTGCATTCGTCACTCCAAATGGAATTACGAGATATTCATAATGGCCATAACGATTCCTAAACGTCGTCTTTGGAATGTCGGACTCATTGACCTTCACTTGGTGGTAACCCGAAAGAAGATCTAGCTTTGAAAAGACACAAGATCCACTTAACTGATCGAAAAGATCATTGATGCAAGGTAGTGTATACTTTTTCTTAATTGTCACTTCGTTCAAAGCTCGATAATCCACACACATCCTGTAGGAACCTTTCTTCTTCTCCATTAGTAACACCAGAGATCCCCAACTTGAAGTACTGGGTCGGATCCAACCTTTTTTCAGTAGTTCTTCCAACTGAATACGGATCTCCTTCAATCCCTCTGGACTTAATCGGTACGGAGCTTTTATTACTGGTTGTGCGCCGGGTTGTAAATCGATTCGGAATTCAAAAGCTCGATCAGGAGGCAAACCTGATATATCTTCCAGGAATACATCCTCGAACTATCGAACTACTTCTGGCTTCGATTCTTCCGCTTGCAACGCTGAAACCTCTGCCTTCTTTGGTTTTGCTTTGAAGACGCTAAGTTCCAAGGTTTGGTCTCCACTTTTGAAGTAGAACAGTGGATGATCTGGTATTTCGAACAGTACCTTCCTTTGGCGACAGTCGATGGTAGCAAAGAAAGTTCCCAGCCAGTCCATTCCTAAGACTACGTCAAAGTTCAGTATGTCCAGCACCTTGAAGTCTGCATAAAATTCTCGACTGCAGATGACCACTGGACACAGATCGTATCCCAAAATTGCTTTTAGAACATGATTCCCTAAACTAAGGTTCCAGATGGATACGAGCGATTTAACTGGGATCGCATGAGTTCGAATGAACCATTGCGACATAAAGAAATGTGATGCCCCAGTGTCGAACAGCACGAGTGCAGGTAGGGAGGCTACTAAAATTTTACCTAAGTCGCGTGGGATATGTTTAGGTATAACAAATATAAGATGACTATGAATTGAAAGGGCTTGAAAGAGAATAGGGAAGAGATTTACCAGTGATAACCTGACCCGTAGCTTCGGCCTCTTCGACCGACATAGTGAATGCTTGGCGTCTCGGCACTTTCCTCTGTGCCTGGTTAAACACTTGGCATTGGGGTTGAGTGGTCTGGGTGCGGGGAGATGGAGATGGTAGAGCTAACCGGGTAGGAGGAGCTTGGATTGCCGGTCTAGCTGGAGGGTTGTTAGGTACTCAGTTCTGGGGGTATGCTCTAATGGCGTGAGTAGAAGAACCACAGATCAGGCACAAGTTGTTCGCCCTACAACAGTTCTTCACAAGGTGCCCTGTTCTCTTACAGTAGATGCAAAATTCTGGTCTTTTGTTGGTGAACGAACCTACTGGCCTCCGAGATGGTCCGTTAAAAGCTGGCCTGGAAGAGGCCCCTCTATGATCTGGTGCATAGGGCGTTTCACGCCGAAAGTCTACGGCCTACCCTTCTTCTTTACAACTGCCTCATAGCGTCGGAAAGCCTTCGAAGCAAGCTCATAGGTTGGAACCTGTAGCGAGTGCAACTTGGATTTCAGGGTCCAACCTTTGTTGAAATCGCCGTACCCGGATCTCAGTAGTAGGAATAAGGTGTGCGGCAAACCTGTTACAACCTTGTGTTAGCAATGTTGTGAGTAAGAGCAGAAAACTGAATTTGAGACAATATCTTACCTGCTGAGCATGGTAAACTCAGCATCATATTCATCCACCGACTTGACCCACATCAAGTCTTGCTGTAAACGGATGAATTGCTACTCCATGTCAAAGAGGGCAGTCTCTGGGAAGTACTTGGCGTCGAAGAGGTCTAGGAATGTTTTCTATTCTATCGGTTGCGTGAGACGGCTCTCCTCAGCCTTCCACCATACCCTGGCGTTATCGGTCAGTTGCAACTTAGCAACTCTCACCCAGGCAATATCTGACACTTGAGCTACTGCCAGGTCATCCTCGATCGCTTGAGCCCATTCTTCTTCCTTAATTGGGCTCTCCTTACCTGAGAAGTTCTTTAGGTGCAGTGCCCGAAACTGCTTAACTTCGGGTGTCTTGATTTCGGGGCGGTGCATAAGGATAGCAGTCTGTTGCTGCTGACCCTCCAATAAGCTCTTGATAGCCTCCAGAAGTACCATTTGCTCATTGATAGGAGCTGCAACGGTAGGTGGTGGTAGTGGTGGTGTAGGCGGGGGAGTATTGCGGTTGACGTTTGTACTGGTATTGTTCGGAGATTCCATCACCTTGATATAAAAGATAAGTTAGGATAGATTCAAGGAATTTGAAATGCAAAAAATGTAAATGTTTGTTGAATTCATTAATTCTTGTGGTATATTGTTTATGACTTCATGCAGAACTGACCTTCATAGGCCACCAACAAAAACATGTCACACCCCGCTCTCCAGTAGACGGAAATAGTGACGTGGCAAGCCCGCGGCATATTTATCCAAAGAAGGCCATTCCCTAAATAAATATACTAAGCGTATTGAAAAAATAATACACAATGCAAGAATAAATGGAGACTGTAAAATTTTTCAACAAATATCTTTATTTACACTCAACTTCCAATATTTACAAGTACATGAGTTTCAGCTGGAAATAAATACAATAAAAGAAAATGCCTAAATATGTGGTATACATAAAATGAAGGAAAGTGAAGCTGAGCTAGTCCTGGGTAGAAATCTGGTTGTAGTCCTCCTCTGTCGCTTCCACCTCTTCCGTCTCGACCGTATCTGACGAACATTCCAAGAGAAGAAAAGTGGGTGGAATGCCCGTCAGCGAACTAGCGCTCGGTAAGTCCCAAGGATATGGTAAGAGTAAAGAAAATGACAAATATAGAATATATAGATGATGAATAAGAGATACGTTCATGGGTGAAATATATACTATAGGTCTCTATATAGTGACCATGTTAAGGTTAAGTTCCATGTGTGAATGTCAACGCAGCCGTAGAAGTATTCACGAGCTAAAGAGTGGGGCCCCAGGAGCAAGAAAATACGGGCCCATTTCATGTGTTAGCATCGGGGCTTTAGGCTGTGGATGAGTCAACCCGACTGATATTCGAGTAAAATAAAAATAAAGATTAATACGGGACTCCTGAAGCTTCGTTGGATTCACACAAGAACTATCCCAAACACCCCGAGTATAATATATATTATAATTGTAAGATAGCCTTAGTTGATTTGATTGGTTGATTATGACATATTTTGTTCGAAACCATAGATTGCAAAAGGTGTAAAATGAAGTCGAGTGAATCGAGTAATATGCAAGTCATGACAATTGCAATCTTAGTTCGAGTCAAGTTAGTTTGAGTAGATTGGGTTTGAGTTCATGTTCAGGTTTAGATTCGAGTTGGGTTAGAGTTTGAGTTTGTATTTGAGTTCGAGTTCAAATTTAGATTCGAGTTCAGGTCTTTTTCATATGGATTGTTCAAAACTGTTAAAAATCTTATGTTTGGAAGAAATTGGCAACTGTTGCACATAGACGGCAGGATTTGTGTTTTTTCCAAGACAATTGCCATTTGATAACTCCGTTAAATTGTCTAATCTAAATAGGCAAGCACTCACTTTCTCCGGCTCCCCGAGACTCAAGAGAAATGATACCGCTTAAACCTATATTAATCTAGAGTCTTTAATATTGTTTGTTTACATTGTTTTATTTCTCGAGGGGGTTTTATGAAAAATATATTAATATTGTTTAAAAATAACCTCGAGGGTGATTTATAATATTTTGGGTTTTCATGAAAAGTACTACATTTGGAAACTTAGCTTTTTTGAAAGTTTATGGTATTTTTATTATAATTGTTTTTTTGAAAAGTACTACATTTGTATTATAATTGTTGTGGTGTTTTGGTGATAAAACCTAGCTTTTTTGAAAGTTTATGGTATTTTTATGAAAAGTACTACATTTGGAAACTTGGTGGTATTTTATTAAAAATTCTAATCTTTCATTAAAAATATAGTTTCATAATATGTTTTTATTGAAAATACAAATTTATAGTTTTATATAATTTTTCCAAATTTTAGGTTTTTATTTAGAAAAGTCGTATTTCTTAAAAACCGTATTTTTTATTTCTTTTCGAGACCAAATACTCCGTGAGAAGTTCTGCATCTTGCTCTACTGTTCTAAGAATGTGCGATAATCCACACCATCCATTAGCGGGTCCCCTGACGAGGGTTGTAGGGACGTAATTGCCAAGGATTACAAAAATACCGATTAAAAGAAACCTGTTTCGAAAAGGTGTGGTATTTTAATGAAAAAGTTATTCTTTAAATGAACCATAAATCTAGAATACCGTGCTATGAAACCATAATTTGCGTGTGGGGTAGGTCGTTACCCCGTGAATTTTTCCTAAATGTAGCTAATACTAGTTATCGAGAAAGGTTATACTAAAGTTCATGGTATTTTAATGTAAAAGTTCATTATATGTTGATTCACATGAAATTTTTTTTGTTAAACTAAAAACTAAATGATTGTAAACAAACTTACAAGTAGTGTGAGAAAGTTAGTTTGACCTATTTTGCTTTAAAGAGGGGAGTACAAAGGTTAAAATCACATATATCGGAGTTAACTCCACTTTACCGATATGTATTTAGAAGATAGTTTGGGATGAAAGTAGAAGATAGAAGAGGGACATACTAGTTTAAAGTATTAACAAGGATGAGGGGAAGCCTTCGGGTGTCGTGGTGTCATCGGAAAGGCTTCAGTCGTCGAGTTTTGCTTGCTACTCCACTTGGGTTCCTAACTCCACTTGGTCCTTAGAGAGTTTGAGAGATTTGATAGAATTTTCAGAATGGGGAAGAGCTAGGAGATGAGGTGCTATTTATAGTGAAGAATTAGGGTTTAGGAATTAAAAATTTGAATTAAAAGAATTAAAATTGTGTTAAATGATGAATTTAAAGGTCACTGTTTAATTGCAGGGAAATCGAACAGTGCAGGAGAGTTAATGGGGGTCGAAGGGGTGTGTGTCCAAAGCACGGAGTCGTTTGGACTCATCTCAACCATCGGCGCCGGACCAAAGAGGGAAATGGGCGGTCGGACCTTAAGCAATTGCCGAGATTCATGCCACATGCATTAATCTGTATTTACTCCTTTTTGCACATGTTTGATTTTTCAGAAACTTTTCGTTTCTCCGTGAATTGCACGTGCAACTCTTAGGCTTCCGAAAAATTAAAAAGAAAAATCTAAAAATAATTGGGTCTGATGGGATTCGAACACACAGGCTATGTCACAGCAGTGTAGGGGTTTTACCAGTGAGCTACAAGTTGCTTCTTGTTTTTATTGAACAAAAATAACTTATAACTCCTATACAGGCTGAAATGCCTTTTTCTATACATTTAAACAAATAATTCTGTACATGGGTTTCAGAGTCGTTACAAAGAAGATCAACTTGGGAACAAAAGATGATCCGAGACCAACATTCGTTAGTGAGCTGCTGTCTGATGAACAAGTAGCCAACTTAAAAGACGTGCTCATGGAATATAGAGATTGCTTCACTTGGAATTAATCCAAGATGCCAGATCTTGATCTGGATATAGCGGTTCACAAGATGGACATAACCCCCGAGATAAAGCCAGTTAAACAAGCACCACGAAGGATGCGGCTCGAACTCGAGATGAGCATCAACACCGAATTCAAGAATCTCATCGACTCTGGTTTCATCCATAAAGTGTAATACCCGGATTGGATAGCCAATATCGTCTCTGTAATGAAGAAGAATGGGATGGTCTAGATTTGTATGGACTTTCGAGATCTTAATAAGGTGTGCCCGAAAGATGACTTCCCCGTACCGGTGACGGAGCTTATGATCTCATGAAGTCTTCTCTTTCATGGACGGATCTTCAAGGTACAATCAGATAAAGATGGATCCCGCAGACTAGAAGCATACGGCCTTCCGCACACCATTAGGAGTCTACTGTTATAAAGTGATGCCTTTTGGACAAAAATATTCGACGACCTTATACATGATATCTTCAAATGTTGCATCGACAATTTGGTGGTCAAGAGCAAATGCTACGAAGAACACTGGGAGCACTTAAGGATAGTCTTCAAGCGCCTTCGGAAATTCAACCTAAGATGAACCAAATGAAATGTGCATTCGGAGTCTCTTCCTGGGTTTTATAATCCTTCACCAAGGGATCGAGATCGACCCCTCTAAGATTAAGGCGATTACTGAAATGCCCCTGCTAAGAAACCTTAAGCAACTGCGATCTCTCCAAGGAAATCTCGCCTATATTCGAAGTTTCATCGCCAACCTCTCTGGAAAGTGTCGTCCATACAGCCATCTAATGAAGAAAAGGACCTCTTTTATATGGGACCAGAAATGTCAGAGAGCACTGGAAGATATCAAGTAGTATTTGAAGAATCCGCATGTTTTGGCTGCTCCAGTTAATGGAAAGCCCCTTATCCTATATACAACTGCCCTTGATGATTCTCTACGCATGCTATGGGCACAGGAGAATAACCATGGAAAGAAAAGGGCCCTGTACTATCTATGTCAAGTTCTACTGGGAGCAGAAACCAACTACTCCCCTATTGAGAAGCACTGTTTGGCACTGATATTCACGATAACGAAGCTCAGACATTATGCCTTGGCCTATGAAGTACACCTTATATCAAAGGTGGATCCAGTCAAATATCTTATGACGAAATCTACACTAACAGGAAGACTTGCCAAATGGGCCCTGCTGTTGATAGAGTTCATGATTATATATCGCCCCCTCAAAGTGGTAAAAGAGCAGGCTATCGCTGATTTCCTCGCCGAACACCCAATCTCCGCCGATTCTCCATTGAACTATGAATTGCTGGATGAATATGCGTTCAACGCGGTCGAAGAGAAAGAAAAATCATAGAAGCCTCATTGGGAAATATATTTTGATGGAGCCTCCTCGATGAAAGGGCGAAAGAAGAATGTCCTGATAATCAGGGCTAGGATAGGCCCTATCTTCATAACCCCCAATGAGGAATAACCCGCTATGCCATCTCGTTGACAGAGCCCAGGACCAATAATGAAGCTGAGTATGAAGTGCTTATAGCTGGTCTCGAGATCGCGATCGACATGGGAATTAAGGATCTCCACATATACGGGAGTTCTCAGTTGATCGTCATGCAATTCAATGGAGACTATAAAACATGCAAGCCGGAACTAATAAAGTATGGCGAAAAGGTGTTGCAACTGCTGACGCAACTTCCTTCATATACACTGAAAAATGTGTCGTGAGCGGAAAACAGCAAGGCGGATGCATTAGCTAAACTGGCCAAAGAATTGGGCAATGAATGTTAGCGTCCCGGCCATCAATCCGTGGCCAAATGCGGAACAAAAACTTTTAGAAACCGATGCTAACGGAACCCTAATCTACGGATCGTACCATTAACCCTACACTAGCCAAACGATCCATGTCCTTCGGTCTTCCACCTCTGTCCCAAGCTCCTCGTGGCTTCCTTGATCATGTTTGATCTCTGGTCTCCCCACATCAAAGAAGATCCACGTCGAGGGTTAGTAATACGGGCTCCCGCCTCAAAACCGAGGCAACTTGAGTATCTAGTTTGCTAGCCTAGATAGCCAAGATGAAGTAGAGAGTGTGTGTGATTACTTTATCTCAATACACCATAGGTTTCTCAACACATGAGACATGTAGGGTGGAGGTTGAAGAAGATGTCAGGGGTGAAGAGTGTGAGCTCAAGAAAGGACCAAGTGAAGAAAATGGCATAAGTGTTGTGAGAGGTGTGTGAGCTCAACTAAAGAAAATCCTCACCAAAAATATCTGCTGCCCCCACACAAATATCTCACAACCCAAACATTGAACCTAGCATGTCACTACATGACTCATGCCATGAATCACAAAGTGCACATGCTACAATCAATGCAAACCATGACTCACACTTTCCCACAATAAACATTTAAAACCTTAAATGTTTAATACAAAATGGAAATGGCATCTACTAAAGTAAACTTGTAATGTAATTACAAGAATACCTCTCATCTGTATATACATACCCGCATCCGTATTCCGACTGAATACGAATACAACGAGACGAAAATAATCCAACAATATAATACTAGGATCCAGCTTAAACCAAAGCCCACTAGTATTAACCGTCTGGAACATGATCGGTGCACAAGTGCACGTATATGGTCGAACCCTGCCATAAAACCATACGGCCTCTACAACGTTTCGCCCGAAGCAAGGAAATCCTCTGTGTAGGACTCTAAAAACTCGTCAATACGCTGGCAGTGGGTTTAACCACAAGCACGTCAGTGGCACTAGCTGTACGTAACGGCTACCCAGGTATTGAGCGAAAAGGAGGCCGGCGAGAAAACTCATCCAGAAACCCTACTGAGCCTGACAGTGACAATATCCGCACGGTCCGGTCCATCCGTCTATGAGTATCGCATATCGAGTCTACAGGGTGGATAAAATTAGACCCCTAATAACTTGATATTTAGTGTCAGTATGAAGCCCATCACTACCTGAGAAACTACTGAACCGAATCAGTAATTCTCGACTACCTTGGCCAAGGATTTCTGGTGATGGCCACCCATGCACACCGCGACATTAACCTCCAATACCGGGAGAGACGAATCCCCTGACGATGCGCTCACTGCCTCCATGTAGCTCGGGACTGTACCCAACTAAAACATGTTTACACGACTCCTTTGAGCCATGGTAGGGCAATAATCAAAGCACAGTGGGAACTCACACGAGACAAATGATGATCTCAGGTCGATAGACTAACCTGTACACATGTCACCAGGGAACTGCTATCTGACAATAGGTATAATACCAACTAGTGTGTTCCCGACGAGTTCGTCCGGTATACTCATAACCCAATGAGTACCTGTATACATCTTAGGTGAACCAACTGACACCAATAGCTTGTGAGACCGGCCAACGCCCCTCGTCGGGGTCTCGATCGGTATACACTAGTCTACTCTTGGAGTATCGATGCCCAGTCTCGAAACTCCCACGACTAGGGACATTTTAAGGATGTGCTTATAGACCACCCAGCTCTCATGTATATGATCGCCATCATACTGCTGGTAGTCAAGAAAGAATCCTATGGGCTCTATCAACGTCTAATAGTGATCTGTAATGTCACCTGAAGCATGTACACGATGATAAAGACAAACCAGATAGCATACTATCATCTCGAGTAAGACTGTTCTACCGGTATAGGTCCTTCCTCAATCATTGCACTCACGTGCCTGCGATCCAATAATTGACTTGAGGGCATTATAGCCAACAATCTCCCACTTGCACTTAAGGCTAATTATTGCGGTGTCACATACTCACAACCCGTGTGATACCGAACACCCAATTTCCCTACTAATCAGTTTCACAAAGCTCGTTTGTAAAACTATTGCGTTCGAGAAATAGCCTCAGTGAGTGGATCCGCTCCAATGTTTCTTTCTATGTCTCTCTTTATCTCAAGTTTTCGGAAAAAGCCATCTCCCAAAATGAGCAATACCTGTCTTAGAATATGTCTGGATATCTGATAGGACCAAGTCCACAAATGAACTCCAAATCCAGCAAAACTTCTTAGACTGTATCGTCCACTGAATTTAATCAGTATCCTGCGCCATGCCTCCCTCAGTATCCGCTTGGACCACCTGTCCAAACTACTGCCCCTCGTCAAGAGGGAAAACTATAACTCTGACAGTCACTCTGTCATCCAGGTCACCTTGGAAGCCTGGAATGATAACCGTCTCCCGAAGGAGGCCGCCGTTATCAAGTCCCTAGAACACATACTTATGTTCATAAATTGCTTCCGAGCGTTTCTCTAGGATTGGATTAATATATAAATTTATTGCAGCTAGTGCAAAAACAATATCTGGTGTGGTACTTGACCTCTCATAATTGACTCAATTGCGTAAACAAGTGATATTCCAATCGTGCACATCCCTCTCCCCTTTAGTCTGTAAGACACCTTTAGAGAGGGTGACTCCATCACCAGCAGGTACACCACCATGCCAGGAGTCGTCCATTCTAAAACACCTTTAGAACAGTGTCAAAGTACCCAGATTGGGAAACTACCCAAATCTAGATCTAAAACCATAGATCTAGTAACCAGAATGCCTGATATAATATCCATATCCTATGTAGAGAAACCACTGTGTGACAACCACAGTATAACCGATCATAGTATAGGAATTTCACTTCCTATAAAGTGTATGTCATCCAAATACCAGGACATCACACCCTACTACCTTCTTAACAGATCCATCTCCTATTCTGATGAAGTCAAAACCTATGACTGTCACATCAAAAATAGATGATCTATCTCCGCTATACTTGCTTTAGTCTATAAATAGACATAAGCTACTTGTCCACTATACTTCCGCTGCTCCCACTGACTACAACAACCCTCTGGCAGAGTCATATACACGTGCACTTCTAAAGCTAGTTTAGAACGACGCTATACCTATCCTCCTACCGGGTCTCATAGTCTGGAACAACAGTAGTGTCAAGTTTGGGTAAACAAGAACCTCTCTGTCACCGCCTTTGAGGATACCGAAGTACCTCTCGGGTGCCTGAGATTACCTACCATATCTGCGGAGTGGCTAATGGAATGTCAAACCCAATTGAATTTTTAGGTTCTACTAAATTTTCAGTAATCGTTTTTTGTTCTGGAATCACTTCCAATTCTACCATACTCCCACTATTGTTTTCTGAAAAAGTCCATTTTACTTAAACTGTGGCGAGTCAAGAACAATATCACTATTGATCTTTCAGATGGTAGAAAGTTAACCCTCGTCATAGCCCGGGATAACCCATAAACTGCCATTACAGAAATTTGCCTTGAGTTATCCAAAGTCTGGTTTTAAGCATAAGCCTGACAACTCCATATACCTTAACATCGTTAAGATATGAACCATTCTCTATATAATATAGAAATAGAGGCACTGATTTAATTGGAACCAGATTCAAATCACGCAGCTGTCTCCAGTGCATGTCAACTAAATAGAGAGAGGCGGATCAGCATTACTCAACTTAAGAGTGCATCCAGATATGAGTAACCTGAAAGATAAGAAAGTTCTCAAAACCATTACTATCAACTGAATACCAATCACAAGTATCCACACCTTCGATCACACATGGTTCTCTACTTTATTCATGTACCTATAACTTCTCAAAACTTAGACCTTGTATTTCTACGAAATACTTGTCTAAAACTGGAGAAGTCACAAGTAAACAAAATATAGTACGAGTACCTACCCTCTGTCCTAATAGACACTGGACAACATACAATATTTTTTATAAGTCCCCTGAGTTGAATAACTCAAACCCTGTGCGTCGTAGGTTGAAAACTGTACTAAGGTTCAGAAGAATTACACCGCTGTTTAATGCTCCTTACCTAATCATCAACTGATATAGGTAAATGTCATGGACATAATTTCAAAGAGTTATATCTCACTTTATAAAATAAATGTACAGATATATCAGTTTGAAATTGGTGCATAATAACGGATATTCAAAACTAAATATTTGCCGTCAGGCAAAACCCCAGGTGATTTCCTCAAATATCACCAATTACAACGAATTCTGATATAAAGAGAATATAATCACCTAATTCTAAATAACTTACTCCCACTCATCATCTGTAAAACCATACAGATGTGAGAATCAAACCTGGTAAATACATACCCTAGAGTAAGGATCTTATTGGGAAATCAGTTTTCAATTAACAACGCATGGTGAAACTGAAATATGAAAATGTTTCGAAGGGGTAGCTGGATATTCCTAATAATGCCTCTTCCAATATCCATATTCATGACTGTAACCGTATATTTCCTTGACATCTCTCCAAATCCCTTTATTTGTTTTTACTCATTACCTTCTGTACACCACCCTTAGGCTAATTGGTTTTCTTCCTTCCCTACTATTCGGCACCAGCCTATGATTCAGAAGACTATCTAATAAGCGTAATAGGTGTACTCTCATAATCGTATTAGCCCTCGCAACCTGAGAGAAGGTAAAGATAAAAGACAACTGAATAATCCTTATTCTATTTCTCCGGAACCAGAATCCATCCTCGAACTGGAACAAGTTCCTTCGAGTTCGTATATAACTATACGATGGATTATCCAATAAATGTGGATCTTCGTAGTGATACGGGGTGTTCTGGAGAAATTCAAAGGTGAAGTAGAAGTGGCGATGATGTACGCGGTTTCGTCATGAATGATAGTAGTCGCAATTTACTTTGCCCTCTTTCTAATCCCTTTATTTGTCTTTACTTATTACCTTCTGTACACCCACTTAGGCTAATTGGTTTTCTTCATTCCCCATCTTTCGGCACCTGCTTATGGTTTGGAAGAAGACTATCCAATAAGCGCAATAGGTGTACCCTCTCGTAATCCTAGGAGCCCTCATAACCTGAGAGAAGGTAAAAGGAAAAGACAACTGAATGGTCATATTCAATTTCTCCAGAACCGGAAACCATTCTCGAATCTGAAACAAGTTTCTTCGAGTTCGTATGTAACTATACGATGGTCATATCCAATAAATGTGGATCTTCGTAGTGATACGGAATATTCCGGAGAAAAGTAAAGGGTAAAAGAAGGAGTGGCAATGAAGTATGCAACTCTGACAATCCAAAAGCCAGGGTGTTTTAAGAAGGTTCGGTTAACTTGGTTTATGAGTTCTAGTCTAGGGTCGGGCCATGGTCACTGCCAAAGAGAGAGAAAAAAGAAATACTCAGCGTGCACTCTAATCTAGATCAGAATGATTAATCATTTTATCTAATCAGGATGTCTCCCACTGTATCCTCAAATTCTCCTCCAAACCCTGAAAGAAGAATTAGTCGAGATCATTTAAAATCATCCGAGGAGTAAACCAACTCATCAGTAGGAATTGGGATCCAATTATCATCGCATAATAACATGATGGAATCCACTGAAGTTATCATACTCCAGAAGGTATGCGCATGCCTGGCAAGTTTAATGTATGTTTGAAACTCCCGATGTGATTTTTACTCCATGCTCTTATGACCTTGACGAATGTCAACAAATCATAAGTCACATGTCAAGTTCTACCCGTCATTCTCCAGGTTAATTTGAATCCACCCGTACATGCCCTTGACGAAAGCCAACAAAGTAGTACGACTGTCCCAAACCAACGCATCTATCTATGCAACAGAAAAGTAACAAGCACCTACCATACACTATGCCTTGACGAAGGTCAACAAACATAGCATGAATACTAAGTGCTACCCGTCTGAAATGATGGAGGGCTACGAATGGTTTTTGGCGAAAAACCTTTAACGTAATGAACATGATATCGTTGAAGGAACCGGATAGCTTTTTACAAATATATAGTGGTGAAAACCTTTGCTAAAGAGGTCATTCCCGGTGAAGGGATCTCGGCTCTTTCCTCGTGGAATGAGCTGCAGGATATTCCAACTGAATACCACGATACAAAGCAAAAAAGTAATCGGCTATACTGAAGTTATTACCCTGACGCAAACTTCTGCCCAAGAGGTCACCCCCGGTGAAAGGATCTCGGCTCTTGCCTCGTCGAATGAAGTGCTGGATATTCATAACTGAATATCTCTGTGCAAAACAAAAGAAAACACCCTTGTAATAACAGCTTGTTGAAAATTGTTCCAACAACATCGTATAGGTCTGTTTTCCTTGCATTGATCTGAATCAACGCAGTCCCATCAATTAATCACACCAGAAAAGAACAAAAATATGATGTATGTATATGCCATCCGCATTCTCCACTGGGCCCGTCATCACCCGTTAGGTTACTTAACTAACGACGGAGCGGGGGCTAGACTAGCGCGAGTGCAAAACATATACAACATCTACTAGTATATATATAACAATATATATAATAATTGCTCCAGGCATGATAAATGCAACATCATAGATAAGAGATAAGCATCACAGAACAATACTGATAATCTGGGAGCCCGGGTTTCCTTTGAGCCAAAAGTGAAACCCGACATTTCCCGGGTCGTGTGGATAGCCTGTGCAATGAACACATAGACCCCTACGAGTGCAACAAGTTACCCGCCAAAACCAGAAGTGAGGCAACCCCCTTCATCAAATTGAATGGGCCACCCGGCACTTCACAGAATCCGGTAACTTGAGCACTCCTCCTTGGGTCAACCTGTACCCCCTACGAGTGCGGCGAATAGCCCGCCAATTCTAGAGTGAGGCCCCCTCCTTCTCAATGCCATAAGGTGCGGACCCGTTGCCCTCTAGAACCCGGCTATCCGTGCACTCCATCACATGGTAATCCTAGTACAGAAAAGAAAATATGTACAATGGTGACATCGACCTCAACCCGGTCATAACCCAAACGAATAATATACAAACAGGCAATGACGGCAGTCCACATGTCGGATGCTCGCCCCGCGATATCAAATGTATAAATAAAACTAAACTGTAGTAACATTTCACTCAATCTATCCACTACGACGATTCAGCCACAACACAGCACAACACAGAACATCAACGTGAATGTCACGTTCACGAACCCGTCTAAAAAACTATATCAATTAGACAAGTTGTACCGCTCTAATGACATTTATGGTCGCAGATAGTAATGCATGTACTGTAAAACTTTAAACAGTGTTAGAAATATCGACTTCGAAACACCCCAAATAGCCCCCAAACCAAAAGATAAATCCATATCCAAACTGGGTTAAACAAGCAATACCACTGAACTAATATTCCAGAGACCAAAAAACACCAAAAATTCCAAGTCCAAATACCTTAACAAAACAGGCCACACCCGGGAATTTGCAAGTTTCACCGGGCCAATTTTGGTGTTTTGGGCCCGTCTAAAGGCTCAGTTGTTGTTGTCTAG
Source organism: Agapanthus africanus (assembly GCA_030015575.1). Taxonomy (NCBI): domain Eukaryota; kingdom Viridiplantae; phylum Streptophyta; class Magnoliopsida; order Asparagales; family Amaryllidaceae; genus Agapanthus; species Agapanthus africanus. The sequence goes on along the minus strand of CM057346.1, from coordinate 116,234,648 downwards.
TTGTCACCAAAATAGCCTTCTGCAGTTGCTTAAATATTTTTAGAAGACTAAATAAAATTTGACAGAAACTAGAATACTAGTTGGTATTATTTCGGAGTTGTTTCGGTTTCGATACTTTAACATCGTCTAAATCAACTAGTATGCGGTTAATTGGTTGGCTCTGATACCATGTTGGGTTACGGCAGTGCCCCGGCCATCAATCCGTGGCCAAATGCGGAACAAAAACTTTTAGAAACCGGCGCTAACGGAACCCTAATCTACGGATCGTACCATTAACCCTACACTAGCTATATGAAAGGAGTTTAGAGAGGTTATACCAAACGATCCGTGTCCTTCGGTCTTCAACCTCTGTCCCAAGCTCCTCGCGGCTTCCTTGATTATGTTTGATCTCCAGTCTCCTCACATCGAAGAAGATCCACGTCGAGGGTTAGTAATACGGGCTCCCGCGTCAAAACCGAGGCAACTCGAGTATCTAGTTTGCTAGCCTAGATAGCCAAGATGAAGTAGAGAGTGTATGTGATTATTTTGTCTCAATACACCCTAGGTTTCTCAACACATGAGACATGTAGGGTGGAGGTTGAAGAAGATGCCATAGGTGAAGAGTGTGAGCTCAAGAAAGGACCAAGTGAAGAAAATGGCATAAATGTTGTGAGAATTGTGTGTGAGCTCAACTAAAGAAAATCCTCACCAAAAAAATCTGCTGCTCCCATACAAATATCTCACAACCCAAACATTGAACCTAGCATGTTACTACATGACTCATGCCATGAGTCACCAAGTGCACATGCTACAATCAATGCAAACCATGACTCACACTTTCCCACAATAAACATTTAAAACCCTAAATGTTTAATACAAAATGGAAATGGCATCTACTAAAGTAAACTTGTAACGGAATTACAAGAATACCCCTCATCTGTATATACATACCCGCATCTGTATTCCGACTGAATACTAATACAACGAGACGAAAATAATCCAACAATATAATACTAGGTTCCTGCTTAAGCCAAAGCCCACTAGTATTAACCGTCCGAAACATGATCCGTGCACAAGTGCATGTATATGTTCGAACCCTGCCATAAAACCATACGGCCTCTACAACGTTTCGTCCGAAGCAGGGAAACCATCTATGTAGGACTCTAAAGACTCGTCAATACACTGGCAGTGGGTTTAACCACAAGCACGTCGGTGGAACTAGCTGTACGTAACGGCTACCCAGGTATTGACCGAAATGGAGGCCGACAAGAAAACTCATCCAGAAACCCTACTGAGCCTGACAGTGACAATATCCGCACAGTCCGATACGTCCGTCTATGAGTATCGCATATCGAGTCTAGGGGGTGGATAAAGTCAGACCCCTAATAACTTGATATTTAGTGTCGGTATGAAGCCCATCACCACCTGAGAAACTACTGATCCGAATCAGTAATTCTCGACTAGCTTGGCCAAGGATTTCTGGTGATGGCCACCCGTGCACACCTCGACATCAACCCCCAATACTGGGAGAGACGAATCCCCTGACGATGCGCTCACTGCCTACATGTGGCTCGGGACTATACCCAACTAAAACCTGTTTGCACGATTCCTTTGAGCCGTGGTAGGATAGTAATCAAAGCACAGTGGGAACTCACACAAGACAAATGACGATCTCAGGTCGATAAACTAACCTGTACACATGTTACCAAGGTACTGCTATCTGACAATAGGTATAATACCAACTAGCATGTTCCCAGGGAGTCCGTCCGGTGTATTCATAACCCAATGAGCACCTGTATACATCTTAGGTGAATCAACTGACACCAATGGCTTGTGAGACCAGCCACCGCCCCTCGTCGGGGTCTCGATCAGTATAACACTAGTCTACTCTTAGAGTATCGATGCCCAGTCTCGAAACTCCCACGACTAGGGACATTTTAAGGATGTACTTATAGACCACCCAGCTCTCATGTATATGATCGCCATCATACTGCTGGTAGTCAAGCAAGAATCCTATGGGCTCTATCAACATGTAATAGTGATCCGTAATGTCACCTGAAGCATGTACACGATGATAAAGATAAACCAGATAGCATACTATCATCTCGAGTAAGACTGTTCTGCCGGTATAGGTCTTCCCTCAATCATTGCAATCACGTGCCTGCGATCCAATAATTGACTTGAGAGCACTATATCCAACAATGAAAACCTCGACGATGTAAGGATCATCGTCCAAAACCACAAGATCTTGGATCCGGCAGAAATATCTTTAAAACCTATAGCCGAAGCAGTAGATGAAAATGTCCTTCAAGCGGAAGAAGCCGAAGAAGAAAAAGATGATCGGCGAGAAGTCTTTATAGACTACTTCAAGTCCCGACAAATGCCTGAAGATGAATCGCAAAGGAATCAGCTCATGAAACGAGCCTTATCTTTCGCCCTAATCGATGAAACTATATTTAAAAGTTCCTTCGACCATATATAGCTAAGGTGCTCAGGACCGAAGGAAGCCAAAAAGGTCGTCTAAGAAATTCACTGTTAGTGAGTTGTGCTCACTCTACATTGAAGTAGAGAGACGGAATGCACAAAAATTAAATTTTTAAGCAAGCACAACCAACTTAACCCAAGTGATCAAACCATAACCCTAACTAGCAAGCTACAAGAGATTTATCTACTATGAAAGAAGGTTATACCGATAGACACGTGTCCTTCGGGTCTTCACTTCTCTTCTTAAGCTACTCGAGGTCTTCTACATCAAGCTTGCTTGATGGCCTTCTTGATCCTAGATGATCCACCCGAGAGTTTATAATCCAAGCTTAGCTTCATTAATGAAGCAACTTAGTAACCTAGTCTGCTAATCTAGGTTACCAAGAAGATGTAGTGAGTGTTTAGTAGTAGTTTTCTATCTCAAATCCTTTGGTTCTCAACACATGAGAATGATAAGGATTTGCAAGAGAATGAACTTAAGAAGATGAAGAGAAGAGAGTAAGTGAGGAAACCATCACATGAAGAATGGCTAAGTAAAGAATGGCTAAATGAAGAATGAAGTATTTCCTTTTCTTTCAAAATCACAACCATTCTCCAATAGTATTTGCAATAAATACAAATCCATGCTTCATCCATGCTTCATGTCATCTCATCCTTTCCAACTTATTTTCTATTTTCAACAAAATAGAAAAATGCAAGATGAGGTGTCATCTTCTAGAAGGTATTTTGTATAAATAAAAAATTCTTTCTACCGTATATACATACCCGTATTCATACCAAAATACGAATATCCAAGAGATAGAATACTACTACTAATATAATGCTAGAATTAAATTAATATCCGATTTAACAAACCGGCTTAATCCTAAGCCCGGTAGTATTATCAACCGTCCGATCGAAAACCTGGATAACACTAGAATATACATATCGAAATATGTATATGTAAATTATTAAATCAATACCTGATTTAATAATCCGGCTTAATCCTAAGCCAGCTAGAATTATCATTCAATCGTAACCCTGCTCGATCGAAAATCTGGATGACACTAGAATATACATATCGAAATATGTATATGTATATTAGTAAATCAATACCTGATTTAATAATCTGGCTTAATCATAAACCGGCTAGTATTATCATTTGATCGAAACCCTGCACGTATAAACATACGGCCACCACATCGTTTCGCCTGAACCAGAGAAACCCTCTGTGTGGGACTAAAGACTCGATAGTACGCTGGCAGTGAGTTTAACCACAAGCACGTCAGCGGTACTAGCTGTATGTAACGGCTACCCAGGTACCTGTCGAAAAGGAAGGCCGACGAGCAAATTCATCCGGACCCCTACTAAGCCTATCAGTGACAATCTCCGCACAGTCCGGTCTCTTCGTCTAAGAGTATCGCATACCAGATTTAGGGGATGGTAAACGTCAGATCCCTACTGACCCGATAAGTCATGTCGATTTGACTCAGGACCAATCCGAGAAACTACTGATATAACCATCAGTAAATCTCAACTGCCTTCGCCAAGGTCTTATGGTTCTAGCCAACCGGACACAGTGCTATATCGACTCCCAATACCAGGATAGACGAATCCCTAACAATCACTTATTGCTTTCATGTGGCTCAGGACTGTGCCCAACCAAAACCTGTTTGAACGACTCAGTAGAGCCGTGGTAGGGTAGTGATCAAAGCACAGTGGGAACTCATATGAGACAAATGATGATCTCAGATCTAAAGACTAAGATGTACTCATGTCACCTGAGAACCGCTATCTAACGATAGGTATAATACCATCTAGAGGTTCTCGGCGAGTCCGTCCAGTGTACTCACCCCCAGTGAGCACCTGTATACAATCTTAGGTGATTACACCAATAGCTATAGGACCAACCACCACCCCTCGTCGGGGTCTAGAAATGTATACACAAGTCTACTCTGGAATATCGATGTCTGGTCTCGATATTTCTACAACTTGGGACCTTTAAGGATGTGCTTATGGACTACCCATCTCCCATAAGTATGATCGCCATCATAACGCTGGTAGTCAAGCAAAATCCTACGGGCTTTATCAACATGTATCTGACATATGTGATATCGTGTATAATATATGCACATGTTAAGATAAATACAAACCAAAATAGTATACTGCTGTATCGAGTCTTTATCAATATGTGTAAATAATATAAAACAGCAAGAGAAAGAAATACACATATTAAGACAAACATAACTCAGATAATATACTATATACAACTGAGCAAGATTGTCCTGTACACACATATCTCTAGCATCCTATACAATACAGGCCTATAGGGCATACATATCCAACATTCACGATGAACTTTGTGGATCCATTCAAGTCGGTCCAAAGGTGAAGCTGAAGATCAAAAGGATGGGCTGCTACTGGTCCACGATGATTCAAGATTGCATCGAATATGCAAAACAATGTCACTCATACCAAATACATGGGGACTTCATACATCAATAGCCCAATCCACTACATCTGACCATAGCCAGTTAGCCATTCAAGATGTGGGGAACAGATATAATAGGACCTATCGAACCAGCGTCATCTAAAGGACACCGCTTCATCTTGGCGACGGCCGATTATTTCTCTAAATGGGCAGAGGCGATACCGCTGAGAGAGGTAAAGATGGAGAATATTCTCCATTTCTTCAAAATCCATGTCATATACCGGTTCGGAGTTCCACGGTGGATAGTCTCAGAAAACAGACCAGCATATAGAAGCCACAAGATAAGTCGCTTCACTCAATAACACAAGATAGACTAGAGATATTCCTCTGTCTATAATCCTCGAGCTAATGGTCTAGCAAAAGCTTTCAATAAGACACTAACCAGGCTCATACAGAAGATGGTGTCCAAAAATAAAAAGGACTGGCATGAAAGGATACATGAAGCTCTTTTGGCGTACTGAACGACTTTCAAGAAGGCCAAGAAGACGACACCTTATGCGTTGGTGTTTGGCGCCGAAGTAGTGCTCCCATTGGAAATTGAACTCCCTTCACTACGGATAGTGGTTCAATATGAACTTACAGACGAAGAGAATACGTATCTCCGGCTTGAAGAACTTGATGCTCTCAACAACACTCGTCTCGCGGCTCAGCAAAGCCTGGAAGACCATGTTAGTGATATATGCCCTAAAGGCCATTATTGTATCATACTGGTTTGTATATTACTTAATGGAAGCTTGGGATATACACGGATATAGAAACAGTCTTTCTCGAAATGGTGGTATGCTACCTGGTTTGTTTCTACCTCAATATGTGCATGTGTTTCTTTTAGCATATCGCTTATACATATTGGTAGAGCCCTTAGGATCTTTTCTTAATTACCAGCGTTGTGATGGTAGTCACACTAGTGGGGGCTGGGTAGTCAACAAGCACATCCTATACAGGTCCCTAGTCATAGGATTATCGAGACGGGGTATCGATACTCCAGAGTAGACTAGTGTATACGCTTCTCATCCCAGCAGGGGAGATGGTCTGTCCCACAGCCATTAGTATGTCGTACTGGAGATAGTATGCAGGTGCTCATTAGGTTATGAGTACACAGGACAGGACTCTTCGGGAACTGTTGGTGGGTATTATACCTATCGTCGGCTAGTAGTTCCCAGGTGACATGAGTACAACTTAATCCGTAGACTTGACACTGCTAATTCTCCTCGAGTGTGTTCCTACTGTACTTTGATTACTACCCTACCACGGCTCAAAAGAGTCATGCAAATAGGTAGTAGTTGGGTGCAGTCCCGAAACACTTGGAGGCAGTGGCGGTTAGATAGGATTCGTCTCTCCCGGTGTTGGAGGTTGATATCGCGCTGTGTTCGAAAGGCCATTACACAAAGTCCTTGGCCAAGGCAAGCGAGATTTACTGATAGGTATTCCAGTAGTTTCTCAGGGTGTTTTGGGCTACACTCCGACACGACTTATTGCGCTATTAGGGGTCTAACGATTACCGCCCCCTAGGCCCGATATGCGATACTCTTAGACGAACAGATCGGACTGTACGGAGATTGTCACAAATATGCTCAGTAAGAGTTCGGATGAGTTAGCTCATCGGCCTTCTTATCGACACATACCTGGGTAGCCGTTGCGTGCAGCTAGTACCGCATACGGCTGTGGTTAAACCCACTGCCAGCTTAGTGTCAAGTCTTTAGAGTCTCATATAGAGAGTTTCCCTGCACCGCGCAAAAGATATAGAGGCCATATGGTTTTACGGCAGGGCTTCGAACGCTTACGTGTACTTGTGCACATACGATATTCGGGCGGATAATACTGGTGGGTTTTGGTTTAAGCCGGATCCTAGTATTATATTGATAGATTATTTTCGTCTCTTTGTATTCGTATTCTTCGGAATGCAGATGCGGGTATGTATATACAGATGAGGGGTGTTCTCGTAATTCTTATGGGAAAGCTTCTAGAAGAGACACCTAATTTGGGTTTTAATTGTTTATGGATTAAACAAAATGTCACGACCCAAAATTTGCCCGTGACGGCCCTAATACTACGCAACGCCTAAAGACGCAACGTAGTAAAAGAAAGCCAAACCCAGAAATCTAAACCATAAAAATACGGAAAAGATAATATAAGTTTTGAAACATTTTAAATCGCAACCCAAATTCTTTAAAAGTCTTACTTTCCTTCTTTAAAATTTGGCAACACCCCTTTTTGTAAAAATCAGCCAAGATGAATACAATACAAATATACGACGCCGTAGCGAAGAAATAAAGATAATAGAGAGAAAGCTGTATATAAAAGCCAACCAATCCACAATAATATACAAATACGTCCTCTCCAAGTCTCTAAGTCCACAATACAATAGTAGATGGAGAGTACAAATACAACGAAGGTACAATAGGAAATACAGATAATCATCTAACCCACCTAAGCAAAATGGTACTGTGAGCTGATGCGGTATCTGTAGCAAAAGGTGATAGCTGGATAGCGGAATAGAAGAATAGCCTGCCTCGACTACTCTGGGGAACAACCTGAAAAACCTGTGGCACAACGGGGGTGAGTTGCCAACTCGTGAATAGTAGATAACATATGCAGGTAATCGCAGGAATGCACGTACAGCATGAATCTAAGATATGCGATCACAGTAATAATATGTCATGCAAATGCTGAAATAAGGAAAGTACAGTAATGTGCAATAACTATGCCATAAGGATATGAAAATGCAGCTATGCAACTATCATAAGGGTACACTAACAGGTACTACCAATATATGAATCTGTGCCTAAGGTAGATAAGGGTGAGGTATAGGGGGAATATGTCATTTTCCACGGAAACCTGACATCGTGGTAGGACCACAATCCATCATGACACTCACATCCCAAATCGTCAAATCGGCCCCCAAACTGGGCTCTCATATCACATAGATCTCACATCACCTTAAGTACAATATCGAATAGCTCTCCTATATCTCGAATGTACAAATCATCCATCTCTTTCATATCCAATATCCAATCTCAATGAATCACCTACTATCCCAAGTCAAATCTCAAGTAAAACCTAACATCCTACAGGTATATATGTATATGCAGAAATAAATATGATGGGGGCAATACACATATATTAGCGTCCCATTCCACTAATATTGGTGTAAAGGTATATATAACAACGGCTAAATCCCCTGTTATATATACAAAGGTATTAAAAGAAATATCATGAAAACAGTGTGCCAAGCATCGACACAGAAATCCTCGTATATCGGGCTCCGTCAGTCCGGATCGGCCCACGGGGTCCGTCTGCGGTGTCGGCCCTCGGCCCCGGCAGTACAGATCATCCCGCATCCATCTCTCGACTCTGGCCAGTATCCCCCGGACACTGCCAGGTCCAACCAATCACCGGTAGGTACTCGCCACCTCCAGGCTCAATCGGCAAACCCATCGATCTTCTTGCCGAGGGGAACCATACCGGGCCCACCATGTACTCTCATACGGCAACCACACCTCGTATGGAGTATATAATCAGCAGCGATAAAACTCATGGTGGACGCGCAAATATCACATCAAGGAAACCGGGTTTTTCAATGTATGCATAATTTCATGAACTCCCGCGGTTCCCAAATCCAGAAAACATCATGTAAAATCCAAATAATAATGCGCAATCCAGGAATAAACATATGCGATATATCTGAAATGCGAGCATATAAATGAGAATATGTAGCTGAAACCAGATGTATGCGAAACCAAAAAGGTACAGCTGGGTAACATCAATAAAGGTAAATATGTAACTGCAACTGAATATGTGCGTAACATACAGGTGTAGCAATGTATAGGTATCTACCTATAAGAACTGATGTCGTATACCCCCCTGGGTATAAGAAAATATGAGTAAGGTATACCTGTAGATGTATCGTAAAGGGTAAGTGTACCTATCACTAATGGTACGATACTCTATAGGTATACAGGTATGGTAATGTCATCTGTGATAAGCAATATAATGTCTAAAATGGTTGTGTGTGACATAGCAATTATTGACGGTGTGTGTGTAGCATACAATCCGTGCCCGTGCAACATGAACCGTCAATAATCGGTGCAGTGTCCTACGGCTGCTAGTCACAGTATAACTATATCTGACTAAAAAGGTAAAGGCACAATTCTAACAATGACGTAGAATATGCGACAAGTATTAGAATCCTAGCCCAGACGCATAACGCCATGCGGGCGATTCCCCTGTAGATGTTAAATCTACTCACCTACACTCCACGCTAGGTGAATCCTACCATCTGATCCCTCTGTAGCCGTGTCCGTAGTCTCTGTCTACAAACCTGCAAATAAGACATGGAAATCACATATAAGCCAAATATCCCGCGAAACGCGATATCGAACCAAAATGAGAAACTCGCGTCGCGAACTAAACGCGCGTGTGCACGATACGCTGAATCGTGTGTGTGTACGCGTCTAAACCATCGCGACACGCCGCGATACGCTGGATCACAGAACCCACTCACGTATCGCGTGTATCGCGCAAACACAACGGACATGAAAAACGGTATTTGATCCCAGATTTTCTTACAGGTAAGACATTACAAAACTAGACATACCAAAACACTACAAAACACTGCAGACTACCCTCCACAAAACCCCAACACCCAGAACCCTTTCCTGGCCGCAAATTGCGGCCAGATGGGATTAATTGGCGGCCAGAAAATGGGGGTAGGGGCTCGTGTTCATGTGGTGTACTCTAGACCTAGGTAGCATGTTCCAGTCTTCTCAATTTTAACCTGAAGGCATCGGGTCACAAGCAGATCTCAGAAACCCAATATATCGCTTAAAAACGACAATTTGCACTAAAAGGGAAACCCTATGGTATTTTAGTGTAATCTGGGGATTTCTTAGTTGAAGTGACCCTATTAACACTAAAATAGGCTGGGTTAACTAACACAATCATCAATTATCCAAAAGTCCACACAAAACATCATAATTAGCACTAAACTAGCTAATTAACACTAATCGAAGCTAATCGATGCACAACTAAGCAAACCATGAAATGGGGTTCAAGAAGTATACCCTAATGAACCCTAGAAGGCAGGTGAAGAAGTGGATGGAGCTGCTGCAAGTTGCTGGAGCCCCTGTTGCTGTTGTTGCTGTCTGCTGTTGCTGCTGGTGATGATGGTGGTGGTGTCTGCTGCTGCTGCTGCTGGTGATGATGATGATGATGCTGATGGCTGCTGCTGCTGGGTTCAGGTGAGTGTGTGTGTGTGTGTGAGTGAGGGAATGAGAGTGAGAGTGAGAAATGAGAGAAACAAACAACCCCCCCTTCTCACTCTCTCTCACTTCACTAAAGAGGCATGGCTCACCATGAAGCCCATGCTCGTTCTCTCTCTCAAAAGTCAACATTTCAATCAAATAAAATAAAACCCCTTTTTAAATTCATTTTCATTTTAAAATAACAACCATGCATACTATTAAACCCAAAAGCACTTAAACAATAATTAAAACTAGATTAGGGAGAAATGGTTAGTTAACCATGGTTGCTAATCATGTTTAACCCCAAAAACAACCCTAGTTAACATGCACAAGTGTATGCAAGCCTGACAAAATTCTAATAAAATACACAATAAATAGGATAAAATATTTAAAACTTAATTTGGTAAACTTTTATTAAAAACCATACTTAAAAAAAATATAATTAGCTACAAACACATTCTAAGGTGTTACACAAAATTGGTTGGAGGGATGAGGTGGAGTTTTACATTGAATCTAGCACCCGGAGATGAGTTCAGAGTTGCTACCTGGCTACTTGGTGACTCATGGTCATGACTCATCACTAGATATTTATGAGGAATACTTGATATTTTTTTATGAAATTTATCTCATAAATTATTCATATGCTTCATATTTATCAAGAGAGGGCAGCCAAGCTTTATCCAAGTTCTCACTTCACTCTCACTTCATCAAGTGTTCTTCTTCTTCATCATCAAAACCCTAATCCTCTCATGTGTTGAAAATCTTAGGGTTCTAAGAGACAAATCAATTCATCTTCTCACTCTACACCACCTAGGACTTCTAGTTTAGCGAACTAAATGCCGTAGTTATCTCAGATTCGAGGTAGGAGCTCGGACTATATACTCTCGGGTGGATCGTCTTTGACTCAAGGAGGCCGTCGAGGTTGCCCGATCCGTTTCGATCCTTGGAGCTGACGACAAGGTAGAGGACAGCGAAGATGACCCGAAGGACTTGGTATCGTGAGGTATAACTTTCATTCGAGTAGTTAAACCTCATTGCAAGTTAGATAGTTAGGGTTTAGCAACGATCCTGGAGTTCAAGTCGGTGTTGCGAGCTTTGAAAAATCAATTTTTGCATATTCCACCTCCCTGCGAACACGCGGGGTGTGCGAAATCGACTTACAGTGGTATCAAAGCCTAACTAAACCTTTACTAGCTTGTTATCAACTTATTAGAAGTTCGATCGTTGGAAAACTCGAAAACCATACACCCAATCCCTCAAGTTTCTGTCGAATTTTAAAACTATGCTAAAAAATATTTCAGAGGCATGAAAAATAAAAGCAGGGAATTATAAGAACTCTGAAGAAAAACGAGACCCTAACTCGTCATAACCACCACGGAACCACGGCGAATCGGTCGAGTTGCCGTCGTTCCACGGCCGCGTCGTGGCCGAGTTGGCTCGTTCTTCCTCTGTGTGTCTTATTTGGGTATATAGTTCTCTGGGATATTTGGTTTTTACCTATAAGTTTCTAAGTGTTGGTTTGCATTTGGGGTAGACACGGAAAATAGTTTTCGATCGAAATTCTAAGTTATTTGCTAATCGGGTTTTATCTGTGTTGTGATATATGTACTGAACGTCTACTAATCTCTATAAGTCGATTAGTGGGGGTTGTACATATCTGTGATCTGTGATGTTGGATTGTGTATATGAACTTATTGGATCATCGTGGATGAATAGCCAGGGGATGTGAGATGAGGGTTTTTCATTATTTCATTCGATGTAAATTGTAAAGTGATGTAATATTCTTTTACGGGGCATATCTGGGTTGAGGTTGTAACCCCCGTTGTATTATTTTCTTTTACTGTTTTCTGCTCCTAGGATAGACCCAAGGTGGGGTGCACAAACTACCGGGTACTTTGAAGTGCCGAGTGGTCTACTCACTTTGATGAGGGAGGTTGCTTCACTTCGGGTATTTGGTGGGTAGTTTTCCGCACCCGTAGGGGTCTGGGGTGGGGCTTGGCTATTCATCACGACCGTGGAATCCGTCTTTCGTTACAGGCTTAAACGAAACGCGAAATTCCTAGTATATCCAATATGTTCATATATGATCTGGAATGCCTATTATTGCGTCAGACGAATGTTTTATATATATATGCTATATATTAGACGTTGCTTATGTTTTGCGTCCGCGCTAGTCCAGCCCCCGCTCTGGCGTTAGTTAAGTAACCTAACGGTGTTAGATGGGGGCCAGTGGCGAATGCGGATGGCATAAGTGGACGTAGTATTTTTGTCTTTTTCTGTGATGATAGGTGTAAATGATAGGACTTCATTACATCAATGCAAAGCAAATAAACCAAAGTTGAATCGTTGGAACAAATTTTAAAAACACTCGGTTTTTTAAAACAGGAGACTTTTAAATGCGGAGCTTAAACCACTCCTTTTAAAAGCAATCAGATTCCTTCGATTATATTAAGTTCACTACGTTCACGGTTTTGCCAAAACCATTCGTAGCCCTCCGTCATTTCAGTTGAATATTCAGTAGTATTCAAGCGATCTATTTTGACCTTCGCCAAGGCATAGTGTTTGGTAACTGCTGGATATTCATCTGTAGTATAGATAGATGCGTTGGTTTGGGACAGTCATACTACTATTTTGGCCTTCGTCAAGGGTATGTACGGGTGGGTTAAAATTAACCTGGACAATGACGGATAGAACTTAACATGTGACTTATGATATGTTGGCCTTCATCATGGTCATAAGAGCATGGGGCAAAAATCCACATCGGGAGTTTCTAAAGAAACTGAAACTTGCTAGTACTGCATACCATTTGGAGTGTGATAATATTGGTAGGATTCCTTCAGGATTATCACACAATGATATTTGGATCCCGATCCTACTGTGAGTATCCTCTACTCCTCGGGAGATTTTCACTTAACGATCAATGCTATAAACCAAGTAGGTATCTAGAACGGTGTTAGCAGGGCTACGCCTCCAGGGAAAAGAGGTTATTTAATTAAGGAACTTCGCGAAAGCGTCGTAAAACCTCCCTCGAAGTATCGACACTAGCATGGCTGAACGGTTAAGCAAGTATTGTACGGTGAGATTAATCCTGACTAATTCTTCTTTTATGGTTTGAGGAAGGATTCGAGAAACAGTGGGAGCCATCCTGTTTAGATAAATTAAAAACTAATCTAAACTTACAAGAGCATCATGCTGAGTGTTTTCTTCTCTCTCCTAATTGCAGTGACCAGGTGACCAGATTTAGGTTACAGATAGACAATAAAATGACTGAGTTATACTATATTGACTGACAAAGGTTTGTCCAGATGTCCATTACCTATGACAAGCTGAACCACCTCATTACTACTTAAGCCCTTGCTATCCCATGTCCAGTTTCCACTGTCACGGATGTTGATATCCATAAGACAAGGGAAAAAGGACTATGCGAATGCCAAGTGCTTCGTGTTAGTCTCAGTTGATGGTGTAAACCAGAGGCAGCACGAGAAGATGGACTTAGTTTCTATCTTCCTCCATAACAATGATTTATATGGAGATCAATCTCGTATCGCAAGATATGAGACCTCAAACGAAATGCTTCAAGCAAGGTTGGCTATTAGGTCATCTATAGGGGACCACGTCCCTACAATGATTAGCTATACTAAAAAGCTCACAGGACCTGAAGACCACGTTGGAGAATCAGTCATGTACTGAATTGATTCTACAATCCCTACCTTCTACTTATGCCTAGGGGAAGAAAGTTATACTTCCATTTGAGGGCACCCTAAAGGAAACCAGGGTGACACCTGTTCTGCTTATTGGGGAATCTTCCTCTTCTGGATCCAAGCCGAAAGCCAAGGGTGCGAAGAAGAAGACCTCTACAAAGCCAATAGGCAATGTCAGTAAGGTAGAAGGAAAGGGCAGGGCAAAAGTTTCGGGGCTAACAATAGGGAAGGAGGGATGTTCTTATTGCCATGGGAAAGCACATTGGCAGAAGGGATGCATAGCTTGGAAAGCCAGAATCCAGGATCCGAAGCATGTTGTGGCTTCGACTTCGGGTGTGTTTGTGATTGAAAATTGTATGTCAATTAACTCTACTTCTTGGGTACTAGATACCGGATCAGGATCTCATATCTGTAATTTATTACAGACTTTGAGAAACCGTAGACAGGGCAGGTGATATGACTCTCAGGGTTACTAACGGAATGAGCGTGGACGCTGTATCCATAGAGAATATCACCTACGATTGACAAGTGGGCAGATATTGATTCTACGTAACTGTTTGTGTGTACCTAGTCTGGTATGTAAGCGATGTGGTCCACATCCACCTTAATCAAGTATGATTGGGTCAGGTACACTATAGGACGGTATATATGTGTTAAATCAAGCTCAGGTTTTCAATGTCCAGAACACACTTAAAAGAAAGTCTCCAGAATTAAATAAGGCTTTCTTAAGGCATTGTAAACAGGGTCACATCAATGATACACGGTTGTCAAAGTTACATAGAGAGGGATATTTGGATCCGTTCGAATATCACTCTTATGCAACTTGTCAATCTTGTCTCATAGGAAAGATGACAAAGACTCCATTCACTGGACATGGAGCAAGAGCGAGCGAGCTCTTGGAACTCATACACAGCGACGTGTGTGGTCCAATATCTACAGATGCACAAAGTGGTTATTCCTATTTCATTACTTTTACGGATAATTTCTCAAGGTAAGGACATGTCTTCTTGATGAAACATAAATCCGAGACCCTTTGAAAAATTCCGAGAATATAAGAATGAAGTGGAAAAACAAACAGGCAAAGGTATTAAGACACTGAGATCTGATCGATATGGTGAATACTTAATTGCCGAGTTCCTGGATTACATAAAAGGGAATGGAATTCTCTCTCAGCTTACTCTTCCATACACACCAAAACACAACGGTGTATAGGAAAGGAGGAACAGAACCCTATTGGATAGGATACGTTCCATTATGAGTAATGCTGAGTTACCGCGATCCTTCTGAGGTTATGGACTAGAATCAGTTGCATATCTTTTGAATAAGATTCCTACCAAGACTGTGCCTACCACACCATATCAGATGTGGAGTGGGAAGAAACTCTATCTTCAATATCTGAAGATATAGGATGTCCAGCTTTTTGTCAAAAAGCAGTATACAGACAAGCTCGAGGCACGCTCAGTACTGTGTAGTTTTGTGGGATACCCAAAGAACTCTAAGGGGTATATTTTCTATTACGCAGAGGAACAAATAGTTTTTTGTTCCTTGTCATGCCCACTCTTTAGAAAATCAATTTTTTTGAAAAAGGACTAACGGGAGCGCAATAGAACTGGAAGAAATTTCAGAACCACAAAATATTACTGAAAGTATGGTAGAACCAGAGGTTTCAAAAGAACAGGACATCCCTACGCCAATCAGCATGACTAGTAGGCAGTCTCATCCGTCCGAAAGATATTACAGTTTTCTCATAGACGGGGATAGAAAGGATTGCACCATTGACAATGATGAGCCAACTAGCTTCCAGCAAGCCATTCAGAGCGGCGACTCGGTAAAATGGCTGGATGCAATGCGGACCGAGATGGAGTCCATATACACCAACAAAGTATGCACTTTGAACATTGCTCCAGAAGGGGTAAAACCCATTGGCTACAAATGGATCTTCAGAAAGAAGATTGGTGTAGATGGACAGGTTTAAACCTATAAGGCTAGACTTGTTGCAAAAGGTTTTTCGTCAAAGACCTGATTTGGACTATGATGAAACCTTATCTCCAGTGGCTATTCTCAAATCCATTCGGATCCTTCTTGTCACTGCTGCCTTCCAAGATTTTGAGATCCGGCAGATGGACGTAGAGACAGCTTTTCTAAATGGTAATTTGGAAGAGTGCGTCTATATAGATCAGCCAGAGGGTATCGATCAGAGTGGGAGCAGCGGGAAAGTGTGCAAGATGCTTAAGTCCATTTATAGACTAAAGAAGGCATCGCGGAGTTGGAACATCTGTTTTAATGAGACAGTCAGAAGAATTCGACTTTATTAAAGATTCAGATGAACCATGCATTTATAGTAAGATTGTAGCGAGAACTGTGGGATTTCTCGTCTAGTATGTGGATGACATTCTCTTGTTAGGAAATGACATTCCTATACTACAATCATTCAAAGGATTCTTGTCACTAAGGTTCTCCATGAAAGACCTGGGTGATACTAACTACATTCTAGGGATCCAGATCTATCGTGATAGATCAAAGAGGATGGTGGGACTTTCATAATCAAGGTACATCAACACCATACTGAAATTATTTAGTATGGACGATTCAAAGCGCGGTAGTCTACCGGCTTGTCACGGAATCACCCTCTCTAAAGAGATGTCTTCCAAGACTGATTTGGAAATGGCTCTCATCACATCTATACCCTACGCTTCTGCGGTAGGCTCTATAATGTATGCGATGTTGTGTACCAGACCAGATGTTGCTTACGCACTCAGGGTGGTAAGCAAGTATCAGTCAAACCCAGGGGAGAAGCACTGGATAGCAGTAAAGAACGTTCTCAAAGTACCTGAGAAGGACTAAGGAGATGTTCTTGGTGTATGGCGGAAAAGACCTCCAGATCGAGGCCTTTGCTGACTCTAGCTTCCAAAGTGATAAGAATGACTCCAAATCCATGTCGGGTTATGTCTTTACCCTCAGTGGAGGGGTGGTCTGTTGGAAGAGCTCCAAACAGGACACCGTTACAGACTTGATGATGGAAACGGAGTAGTTCGCTGCATGAGACGCCGCAAAAGAGACAGTCTGGATGAGGAAGTTCTTAACTGAACTTCAGGTGGTTCCTTCCATTGTTGATCCAATACTTTAGGACTGTGACAACATACGGCGCTATGGATTTAGGGAAGGAACCCAGGTCCCATCAGAGATCCAGACATATCTTGAGTCGGTACCACCGGATCAGGGAGATCGAGGTGAGGAGAATAGATATGGAGAAAAACACTGTAGATCCACTCATGGAGGCCATCCCTCAGATAGAGTTCGAGAGGCTATTCGAGATCTTTAGTCTGCGATATGCCAGTATATGGCCTTAATGCAAGTGGGAGATTGTTGGTGATATATGTCCTAGATACCATTATTGTATCATACTGGTTTGTATATTACTTAATGGAAGCTTGAGATATACACGGATATACTAACAGTCTTTCTCGAAATGGTAGTATGGTACCTGGTTTGTTTCTACCTCAATATGTGCATGTGTTTCTTTTAGCATATCGCTTATACATATTGGTAGAGCCCTTAAGATCTTTACTTGATTACCAGCGTTGTGATGGCAGTCACACTAGTGGGGACTGGGTAGTCTATAAGCACATCCTATACAGGTCCCTAGTCATAGGATTATCGAGACGGAGTATCAATACTCCAGAGTAGACTAGTGTATACGCTTCTCATCCCAGCAGGGGAGATGGTCTGTCCCACAGCCATTAGTACGTCATACTGGAGATAGTATGCAGGTGCTCATTAGGTTATGAATACACTGGACAGGACTCATCGGGAACTGTTGGTGGGTATTATACCTATTGTCGGGTAGCAGTTCCCAGATGACATGAGTACAGCTTAGTCCGTCGACTTGACACTGCTACTTCGCCTCGAGTGTGTTCCCACTGTACTTTGATTACTACCTTACCATGGGTCAAAGGAGTCGTGCAACAGGTAGTAGTTGGGTGCAGCCTCGAAGCACTTGGAGGCAGTGGCGGTTAAATAGGATTCATCTCTCCCAGTGTTGGGGGTTGATATCACGCTGTGTTCGGAAGACTATTACACAAAGTTCTTGGCCAAGGAAAGAGAGATTTACTGGTAGGTATTCCATTAGTTTCTCAGGGTGTTTTGGGCTACACTCCGACTTGACTTATTGCGCTATTAGGGGTCTGACGATTACCGCCCTCCTAGACCCGATATGCGATACTCTTAGACGAACAGACCGGACTGTACGGAGATTGTCACAGATAGGCTCAGTAGAAGTTCGGATGAGTTAGCTCATCGGCCTTCTTATCGACACATACCTGGGTAGCCATTACGTGCAGCTAGTACCGCTTGCGGCTTGTGGTTAAACTCACTGTCAGCGTAGTGTCGAGTCTTTAGAGTCCCACATAGAGAGTTTCCCTGCATCGGGCAAAAGTTGTAGAGGCCGTATGGTTTTACGGTAGGGCTTCGAATGCTTACGTGTACTTGTGCACGTACGATGTTCGGGCGGATAATACTAGTGAGCTTTGGTTTAAACCGGATACTAGTATTATATTGATGGATTATTTTCGTCTCTTTGTATTCGTATTCTTCGGAATGCAGATGCGGGTATGTATATACGGATGAGGGGTGTTCTCGTAATTCTTGCAGGAAAGCTTCTAAAAGAGACACCTAATTAGGGTTTTAATTCTTTATGGATTAAACAAAATTGGATGGAGGAATGATGTGGAGTTTTACATTGAATCTAGCATGGCTACTTGGTGACTCATGGTCATGACTCATCACTAGATATTTATGAGGCATAGTTGATATTTTGTTGTGATATTCATCTCATAAATTATTCATATGCTTCATATTTATCAAGAGAGGGCAGCCAAGCTTTATACAAGTTCTCACTTCACTCTCACTTCTTCAAGTGTTCTTCTTCTTCTTCATCAAAACCCTAATCCTCTCATGTGTTGAGAATCCTAGGGTTCCAAGAGACAAATCAATTCATATTCTCACTCTAAACCACCTAGGACTTCTATTTTAGCGAACTAGAAGCCATAGTTATCTCAGATTCTAGGTAGGAGCTCGGACTAAAGACTCTCGGGTGGATCGTCTTCTACTCGAGGAGGCCGTCGAGGTTGCCCGGTCCGTTTCGATCCTTGGAGCTGACGATGAGGTAAAGGATAGCGAAGAAGACCCAAAGGACTTGGTATCGTGAGGTATAATTTTCATCCGAGTAGTTAAACCTCATTGCAAGTTAGCTAGTTAGGGTTTATCAACAATCCTGGAGTTCAAGTCGGTGTTGCGAGCTTTGAAAAATTGTTTTTTGCATATTCCGCCTCCCCGCGAACATGCGGGGTGCGCGACATCGACTTACAGCCCATCGGGCGAGGATGACCCAAGCATATGAAAGGCTAACCAGACCGAGAACATTCCGCCAAGGCGAACTCATACTGGTTGTCAAAAGACCGATGATCCCCAACTGCGCGAAATGTGGAAAGTTCGAGCCGAACTATGAAGGCCCGTACATTATGGAAAAAATCTACTAAGGCGGATCTTATCTCTTGATTGATATGCATGGAGAAATGCCCTTTTTCCCCATAAATGGTCGGTTCCTTAAAAAGTAATATGCTTGAAGAGTTGTGACTTGGGTTAATGATAGATGACGATGCCTATGTCCACTCGCTATCTTCCTGGGTCAAAGCTTTGAAAGTCCCACCGAATGATATGCACCCCATTATATTGAAGATGGACCGTAATGTCCCTAAACTAATATGTTGCCCTACGACTGGTCTCCATATTGACTACCGTATACTATTCATAGGCTATTCATAGCAAAGATTGCACCTCTAAGTACCAGAAAGATGGACCGTGAAGTCCCTAAATTAGCATGCTGCCCTACGGTATGGATCATATAACCAGCCGTATACAATCTACGGGCACAAACGATCTATGTCCCACATATGTTCTTCATGGCTCCCTTGGACTGCAATGTCCCTAAACTAACATGATGCCCTACGGTTTTTCTCTATATTGACTACCATATATGATCCATGGGCACGAACGATATGTATCGCTACCATGTTTTTCCAAATATATGTTGCCCTATGGGCTCCTTAAGATCCACGTTGCACCTGAAGTCCAACCGGCGAAAATTGCAACTTAAGTCCCACCGGCGAAGCTGCACCTGAAGTCCCATTGGTTATGAAGCTCCCCCAATGATGCAACCCTCCAAATGATGTTATACCCTATGGCTAGTTTCTATATTGACTACCATATACAATCCACAGGCATAACGATCCATATCTCTCCCAAGTCGTACCGGCAGGCGATGTTGGGGCACTGACAAGCGATATATCCATAAGCAAAGCTACGTTCGAGAGTAAAAAATGGTATATGGGGCACCCGCAGCAAAGTTATGTTCGAGAGTAAAAAAAACGGTATATCTATAAGCAAAATAGGCACGGATGAAAACCCGAAAAAGCTCCGTGAGTAAAAAACAGCAGGACTGCCGACGAGTTTGTGAAAACCGGAAAAGTCGTAAACTCGTAAAAAAATCTTGTAAAGTCCTCTCGATTTTATAAAGAGAAAATACCTGTGTGAGATCCTTACGACTCACAAAAGTGCAACACACTTAGGAATCCTCATGATCCCTAAAGAGAAAATGCACTTACGAGATCCTCTCGACTCGTAAGGAGAAGTACTTCTATAAGATCCTCATGACTTATAGAATTCAAAATCCTTAAGTTACAGGGATCCAAGCCTATTTCATAAGCCTTAATACCCCCCTCCCAAAAAAAAAAATTTATGCCCTACAAGTAGTCCCATATCAACTTTTGTATACAATCCATAGGCGTAAATAAATATGTTTCAACCAAATTCCACCAAAGGAGAACGATAATTCCCGAATGGTAAACGACACTTATAAGTCCTCTCGACTTGTAAGGAGAAAATACTCTTATAAAATCCTTACGACTTGCAAGAGAAAACACCGCTTAGGAGTCATCACAACCCCTGAGAAAAAAATACATCTACGAGATCCTCTCAACTTATAGGGAGAAATACCTTCATGAGACATTTATAGCTTATAAAAATGGAAAAAACCTTAGTTGACAGGGAGCTAAATATGTTTTCTAAGCCATCTTTGTCCAAATAAACAATGGAAAATAATAAGTCGCTCATGGTATTACGCTTCAGTGTTAGCGATACTGATGCCAAACGACGCACAAAATTCCATGTTCCAAACTCTCGACCCCTAAGTCGTTAAATTGGGAAATAAAAAAATAATATATATGAAATAACCGAAATGATTGGGCAACTTGCAATAAAAAAAACCAGTGAGTAAAAATGATAAAATAAATAGCCGAAATGATTGGACACCACGAATGAATAGACGAAATGATTGGGCAATCACGACTTTTGCGATATGAAAAGCTGAAAGGATAGAGCATTGCGGAGAATAAAAAATATAAAGTAAAATTTTTCTGCCCTACAGGTATGTCAGTATCGACTCCTGTAGACAATCCACAGGCATAAATGTATGAAGAAAAGCAACACGTTTTGCCATGTTTTGCTAATGGAAGAGATAGGTCTCAACGGCGATGTGTATGTGTGTGAGCCCAAGGACCATTGGATGTTATCCCGTCTCAAACGTATGCGGTTATGACTTCCCTGGGACTCAAAAAATGGATTCTGATATCAAGTTAAAGCTCCACAGTGACGCCTAATGCTGAATCTTTTGACAACAATATGAATATACCAGCTTAAGAGGATTACTTGAGACGTTGTATCCTGCAGCAGAAGGGTTGGGTGATATAGCAAGTACGTAGCTACTCAAACCAACGACCCGAGTGGATGTGGATCGAGAAGAAATCGGCTGACGTAACGGCCGAGTTTATCTGTACCTAAGGGAGAGATGAATTGAACGCTCTGGGAGGAGTAAATAAGCTAAGCTAAACCATTTCAGCACAAAAAGAAGAAGCAGCATGGATATAAAAGAAAAAGACTGCATTCCATTAACACATCAAAGGATGGATTACAAGCTACTAGTCAGATACAAGATTCACAAAATAAAAGGAAAGTATGATTCATAAAAGTTCAAATGCTAGTTCATTCAATGTTTACAACAGAGGCAAGAGACTGTCACTAGAACATTGGCTATGGAAATCAAAAAACAAGGTTTTGCAAGGTATCCCAAGCAGCATTCTCCCTTTCCTTGCGCCTCCGTTCACGAACGCAAGCACCAAGATTGTTACCAACATCTTCAGCTCTAGAATGGGAGAATATGATCGCCTTTTTCTTGTAGATCTGGCGCAAGATATCTATCGAACGGTCCCTCCGGTTCTTAGAAATTAAGCTCATCAGATATGCCGAATGCACTTTATCCTTGGCCTGATCCAGTGAATGTTGTGGTATCGTCCTAAAAAGCCCGGGTATAGCGCGTTAAAGAGCAGCTGAAGAAGAGAAGACCGACATAGGAGCAATCGCCCTTAGTGATCCACCAAACGACGGAGTACGGCCTCACATTGAGTATCAGAATAGCCGGGCTCATACCAACAAGCATCTGAAAGTGTGTCTTAGCACCACTAATAGGTTTCCACATGCATCAAGTATGCAATTTTAAAAAATATAGAGGTATAAGCTACATTAATCTAGAATCGAACTAGAGAATTAGGGTTTAACAAATGATAAAGCAAGTTCTATGCTAAGTGAAGAAAGTTACAACCTTTGTAGACCAAGTCTTTCACTTGAAAAGCTCCAAGTAGTAGTCCTTAAGCTCTAAGTAGTAGTCCCTACAACTCTTCTTGGCTCCACTTGAAGAAAGGAACGAACTTGCTATGCGATCTTCGAAGCCGAAGATGATCCACCTTGAAGCCTCTCTAAGTCAAGCTAACTCTTGACTAATCAAGATATTAGTGAAGCAAACAACCTATACTAAAGTGCTAGGATAATGTAGGTTGATGAAGTAAGAGTTATGCTCACTTTAGAAATATTTCCCTCTCTCTTTTTCTTCAACTCAAGAAAACCCCTAGAGCTTAGAGCTCAAGAATAAGAAGAAAATGAACTTGGGTGAGTTTGTGATGAATAATGAGAGAATTAACCATGGGCTCAAGATAAATATGAGATGAATAAATATCTAAGGTAAAAACAAAAGAGAGAGATGAGTCATGGCTTCTCAATGCTTCTACAAGCATCCAAGCCATGACTCATTTTCTCCTCTTTTTAATTTTCCTTTAAAATAAATCATCACATAATATCTTTTGCCCTAGGTGTTAGTCTCATACACCCATGTTCTATGTATCATCAACCATGATACAAAAACATTTTATATATAAATAAATATATATATATCAAACATATATATATATATATACAATTATATATAACAAGAGAAGAAAATCATAAGTGAGCAATATTATTAGTTAATATATAAATATATCAAATATAAATATATATCAAATTATTAAATCAACACTTGATTCAATAATCCGGTTATATCATATATAACCGACTAATATCATATATATATGTATATTAAATTATCAAATCAACACTTGATTCAATAATATGGTTATATCACATATAACCTACAATATTCAATATTCAATATCAAATCAATACTTGATTCAATAATCCAGTCATATCATATATAACCGGCCAATATCAAATATATATATATATATATAACAAATCATTGAATCAACTCTTGATTCAATAATCCGGTTATATCTCATATAACCTAACTGATATCAAATATCGCGAGATTAGAATACAGTATCACATACTCGTATTTAATCAAGCTTCCGCACATATCACCATATGTGCCCTACTTCGTTTCGCTCGAGCTAGGAAACCTCTGTATGGGACTCTAAAGACTCGTCAATACGCCAGCAATAGGTAATGATCACATCAGATACCCACAAGCCGTCAGCGGTACTAGCTGAACGTACAGCTACCTAGGTATTGAACGAATAGAAGATCAACAAGCAAGCTTGTCCAAACTCTTGTAAAGCTTATAAGTAACACTTACCGTACAGTCCGGTCTCTTCGTCTGATATGTCGCATATCGAGTCTAGGGGTGGAATCGTCAGACCCCAGTAACTTGATAAGTCATGCCGATGTATGGCCTATAACCTTTCGAGAAACTACTGATAACACTTACCAGTAAATCTCATCAGCCCTGGCCAGGGACTTGCTGTTATAGCTAATCGAGCATAACGCAACATCAACTCCTTATACCGGGAGAGACAAAACCCTTCCTATCGCTCACTGCCTCCATGTAACTCGGGGTTGTACCCAAAATCCACCTGTTTGCACGACTCCTTTGAGCCGTGGTAGGGAGGAAATCAAAGCACAGTGGGAACCATACAAGACACTATGACGATCTTGGGTCTACAGACTAACCTGTACAAGTTTCACCAGAGAACTGCTATCTGACGATAGGTATGGTACCATTTAGGAGTTCTCGGCGAGTCCTATTCGGTGTACCCATTCTCTAATGAGCACCTGCGTGCCCATGCGCGCGTTTAAGGATTAATCCTTAATCCTGCGCGCGCGAGAAGGGGACTTGACTCGCTTTGATCTTCTGAGTTAGGAAGAGGTCCTAAGGTGTAATCTTTGATGTCAAACACCAATGATTATGGGATCAACCATCACCCCATACAGAATCAAGAAACGTACACACTAGTCTACTCTGGAATATCGATGCCCTGTCTCGATATTCCCTCGACTATGAACTGTTAAAGGATGTGCTTGCGGACTACATAAGTCCAACTAGTATGATCTGTATCATAGTCATGGTAGTCAAGCCAGCTCCTAAGGGCTTTATCAACATGTATTAGAGAAACAGTATAAAAATAATAGTGTACATGTTAAAATAAAAAGCAACTAGATAGCATACTATCATGTCGAGTAAGAAAGTCCTCTATATATATGTCCAAGCATCCACTATATGATACAATAATGGCCTCTAGGATATACATATTCCTAACAGCATCATCATAAGAAATAATATCCCTGAAATCATACAAATGACCGGACATAGTACCTGAAAAGCAAAAAGCTGAAAGGACGTCAAGTCACAAGCATGGAAGTTCCTATAAGTGATGAAGAGTGGAATTTTTAACTATGAAGTTAAGAAACTCCACAGAAGGATTTTTGGCAAAAGTGTTTATGTTTTTTTAAGTACTTAAAAAAAAGCTTAAGCCTTGTTACCCATAGGTGCACATCAAAATAAGTGTGCAACCTATAAGATGATAGCAAGTGCGCAACCCATAAGATGCGTATTAAGCAAATGTAAGTAAAGACTTTGCTTCAAGGGCAGAGGTGCGCATCGCAGTTACCAGATCATATTTAAAGAAGCAAAAGATTCTGCAGGAAGCGAAAGCTTCAATAAGTGTGCAAGCACTAGGGAAAACAAGTGTGCAAGCACTAGGGAAAACAAGTGCGCAAGCACTGAGAAGAAAATTCGAAGGAAAAGAAAATAAATGGCGCAACTCAGCAAAAGGGTGGGCCCATTTATAGAGGCCAAATATCGGGTTCACATCCCACGAATCTCAAGACAAACCTGATGACTCACAGCTTGACACTGATCACATCCACATGCAAGTCACGTGCGCACAATCAGTGGAGGACATTTGTTCGCACCTATTTAAGTGCGCATTAATATCAAGTGCGCACTTATAATAAAATGGCTAAAGTCACTTGCGCAAGTGTCAAGTGCGCACATGGCAGAAAGCAACTTTGATGACGTGTGCATCTATATACATGAGCATATGAAAGTTAATACATGGGATAGGCAGCGACACATGCGCGGCACGTGTGCACATTCTTGCCGTGCGCACTTGCAGCCAATGAAGCATGCGCTTCTATTTAAAATTGTTACAAAAATCAAAATTTTCTGTTAATTGACAATTTAACAAACTAAATCAAATCATCTTAGATAAAGATCCAACGGTATGCAGGGCCTCTAAATTGATATGAATCAATTTAAAATCATATAAATCCCTAATAAATTGTAATAAACTCTAATGGACTCTCTACTACAAATAGAGATCTAAAAAGGGAGATAAAAATTCTAATCACATTGATAATTCTTGAAAAACGGCCAGCAATCAAGTGCGCACCTCTCAAATAAAAAAAGGCTTCATCTTTTTCGATTCTTTTCATCAACAATGTAAAAAAAGAGAAAAAGAAAAATTCTGTTCTTGAAAAAATTAAAGCTTTGGTTTTATCATAAAATCGTTTGCTTTTTGTTGAATCTTTTAATCCATTATATGAAAGATCGAAAGATTTTAGGGCTGATCTCTCTCATATAAAAGTTCATACTTTTATGAAAGATTAATCCTAAGATTTAAGACTTTTATCAATAGATGTTTTAATACATATAATAAAAACATAAGTTTTTGCTTCTTGAACAGTTTTGACCCAGATAAAATAGGTCATACTTTCATAAGAATGGGATACATCATGAAAGTACTCCATTAAATAAAAGATCAGAGACCATATTCTTTGAAAGCCATGGCTTTCTGATGAACAATGAGTACTTGACCTTAAGTCGCACATTAAAAGAAGTTTGCCCCATACAGAAGTGCACACATAAGCACTTAGATGAAAATAATGCCTCCGGAAAAGGTGTGCATCACGTGATACTGACGTGTGCGCATGGGAAAAATAATGTCCCTAGAGATGTGCGCATTACATGATATGCATATGTGCGCAAATGAAAAATATAGACTTTTGAACACATGCGCATATATATATGTGCAGATGAAAATTGGGCTTGATGAAGAAGTGCGGGACCACGTGATATGCACGTGCGCAACCCCTCATGACAGCAAACAAGTGCTCATCATATACACTGCAAACAAGTGTGCATCATATACAAAGCATGTGTGCATGTCCGCACTTGGACCAGCAAGCTTTTGCTTGATCACTTAGTTAAAATAAACTAACTATAGCAGTTTTTGCTTCTCATATATGACCCTATAATCAAATAAAACATATTTTCTAAGTAGATCTTAATCTAAAATAAGATTAACCATTCTTAGTCCATATTCTTTAAGTTGATTTTAGTCCCATATACAACTAACGATCCTTAGGCCATATTTTCCAAGTCGACCTTAGTCCCATATACGACTAACGATCCTTAAATCAATATAAATACCCATTGAATTAATGGACCTCATTTATATGAGATATACATCCTAAGTTCATCCCAAATCTAACATATACGGATTTGGACTAATCCGCGCCTTACGGGCGACGATAATATTAGTCTTCGTATACAATCCAAGGGCAACCCCAATATAAACAAACTATAACACACGATACGAAGTGATATATCTGGAGTAGAGAAAGTTGTTATCGCTTGGCAAGAACATAATTAACTGCAGGGGCTTGCGCCTACATGAAAAACGTCCACACAATCAAAAACACCTCATTATTGAAGGGGAATCTGATAAGCCCGCTACAACAGTCGCATCCATCCAAACCTCTGATATACAGTGCCATAAATCAACTTGGTATCTTCAGAGAGGTGGATGGATATGTTTCATATAGCATCTTCCTTCGTATTCAGGTTAGACGTGCTCCCCGCACCTCAATCCAGTTTTCGGCGGTAAACAACAGTCCCGTAGCACATAGAGACAGTGAGCAATCGAAGGGATTCGTCTCTACCGATATAAGGAGTTGATGTTGTGTTGTGCTTGATTGAATGTAACCATAAGTTCTTGACCAAGGAGGTTGAGATAAAATGATAAGTGTTATCAGTTGTAGCTCAGATGTTTATGAGTTTGACATCAGCATGACTTATTGGGTTATTAGGTGTATATGCCCTAGAGGCCATTATTGTATCATACCGGTTTGTATATTACTTAATGGAAGCTTGGGATATTCACAGTTGTATTAACTGTCTTGCTCAAAATAGTAGTATGCTACCTGGTTTGTTTCTACTTCAATATGTGCATGTGTTTCTTTTAGCATATCGCTTATACATATTAGTAGAGCCCTTAGGATCTTTGCTTGATTACCAGCGTTGTGATGGCAGTCACACTAGTGGGGGCTGGGCA
Organism: Agapanthus africanus; assembly: GCA_030015575.1. Taxonomy (NCBI): domain Eukaryota; kingdom Viridiplantae; phylum Streptophyta; class Magnoliopsida; order Asparagales; family Amaryllidaceae; genus Agapanthus; species Agapanthus africanus. The sequence goes on along the minus strand of CM057346.1, from coordinate 116,206,717 downwards.
ATCTATAAGCACATCCTTATACAGGTCCCTAGTCGTAGGATTATCGAGACGAGACATCAATACTCCGGAGTAGACTGGTGTATACGCTTCTCATCCCAGCAGGGGAGATGGTTTGTCCTACAGCCATTAGTACGTCGTACTGGAGATAGTATGTAGATGCTCATTGGGTTATGAGTACACCGGACAGGACTCGTCGGGAACTGTTGGTGGGTATTATACCTATCGTCGGGTAGCAGTTCCCAGGTGACATGAGTACAGCTTAGTCCGTCGACTTGACACTGCTGCTTCGCCTCGGGTGTGTTCCCACTGGTACTTTGATTATTACCCTACCATGCTCAAAGGAGTTGTGCAAACAGGCAATAGTTGGGTGCAGTCCCAAAGCACTTGGAGGCAGTAGCGGTTAGAAAGGATTCGTCTCTCCCGGTATTGGGGGTTGATATCGCACTGTGTTTGGAAAGCCATTACACAAAGTCCGTGGCCAGAGCAAGCGAGATTTACTGGTAGGTACTCCAGTAGTTTCTCGGGGTGTAATGGGCTACACTCCGACATGACTTATTGCACTATTAGGGGTCTGACGCTTGCCGCCCCCCTAGGACCGATATGCGATACTCTTAGATGAACAGACCGGACTGTACGGAGATTGTCACAGACAGGCTCAGTTGGAGTTCGGATGAGTTATTCACATCGGCCATCTCATCGTCATATACCTGGGGGTCGTTACGTACAGCTAGTGCCGCTTGCGACCTGTGGTTAAACCCACTGCCAGCGTAATGTCGAGTCTTTAGAGTCCCACACAGAAGGTTTCCCTGCATCGGGAAAAAGATGTAGAGGTCGTATGGTTTTACGACAAGGGTTCGATTGCGTACGTGTACTTGTGCACGGATGATGATTCGGACGGACAATACTGGTGGGCTTTGGTTTAAGCCGGATCCTAGTATTGTGTTGATGGATACTTTTTCGTCTCGTTTGTATTCGTATTTTTCAGAATACGGATACGAGTATGTATATACAGACGAGGGGCATTTTTGTAATTTATTCAGAGATGCTTCTGGAAGATGATATGTCATATTTGTATTTTTCATTTTAGATTAAATGATAAATTAAATATGACATGGAGGAAATGAGGTGGATATTGCATGAAAATGAGCATGGCTTCATGAGACACTTGTTGGATTTTAATGCCATGACTCATTTGTTGTAACTTGAACCTATTTTAATTATTCATTAGTGATTTATTGGTGAAATAATGGATATGGTTCAGTTTGCAACAAAAGAGAACACAACTGCATTTCATGCTTGACTTCACTAGCTTTTCCAAAACCTATCATCTTCTTCCTCATACCCTAGAACACTCATGTGTAGAGTAACCTAGGATGAAAAGAGACATCCCAATCCATCTTCATACTCTACATCGTCTACGACATCTTGTATAGCGAACATGATGCCCTAGTAGCTTCGGTTGAGGTAGGAGCTTGATGCACATTCTTTCGGGTGGATCATCATCAATTTGAGAAGGCCGACGATGAGGCGACGATCCGATACGATCCATGGAGGTTATGACGAGGTGGAGGACAGCGAGGAATGAAGACCCGAAGGGCATGAACGTGAGGTATAACTTCTGTACATGTAGTTAGATCTCATGATCTTGTAGTCAGTAAAGGTTTAGCAACGATCTTGGCGTATGGTCTATGTCACAAAGCTTTTGAAAACGGTTTTTTGAAAATTCCGCCTCCCCGCGATCCCGTGGGGTGTGTGGCATGGACTTACAATACTAACTCAAACTCCTTGTGTTGTAAAATGAGAAATGTATTTTGGTTAAGAATGTCGATACCGTTATTCAATGCACCTTATCTTATCCTCAACTGATAAAGGTAAATATCTAAAACACAATTTTCAAAAAATATATCCCACTTTATAAAATAAAGATACGGATATATCATTTTAAAAATTGGTGTATAACAATGGTTATTCAAAACCAAATATTTATCGTTAGGCTAAACTAGGTGATTTAATCCAATATCACTAATTGCTATGAATTCCGATATTGAGAATCAAATCACTCATTTCCCAATATTTTACTCCTTCTTAGCATCTGTAATGACATACATGTGAGATTCAAATCCGGTATATATATACCCTGGAGTCAGAATTAATTGGGAAAATAGTTTTCAATAACGACTTTACAGGAAAATTGAAACATTAAATGTTTCAAGGGGTGGCCGGGTATTCCTAGTAATGCCTTTTCCAATGCCGAGATTCATGATACTAGTTGCAATTTCCTTTACCCTCACTTCAATCCCTTTATATGTCTCTACACTTTACCTTCTGTACACCACAATTATGCTTGTTGGTTTTCTACATTCCCTACCTTTCGACACCAGCCTAAGGTTTGAAAGAAGACTATCCAACAAGCGTAACAAGTGTAAAAGGAGTGGAGAAAACTGAATTATACAATTGAATTTCTCCATAACCCGTGGCCATTCTCGACTAAAGCAACTTCTTCGAGTTCATATGTAACTATACGAGATGGCCATTCCAAACAATATGGATCCATAGTGATACGGAGTGTTCTGGAGAAGGCAAAGGGTAAAATAGGAGTGGCAGTGATATATGCAACTTTGTCGTGAATCATGACAATCCAAAATCAGATGTAAAAAGGTTCGGTTAACTTGGTTTACAAGTTTTGGTTTAAGGTCATACATGGTCGCTGCCAAAGAAAGAGAAAAGAAACACTCGACGTGCACTCTATCAAAATTAGATTGGTTAATCAATTTATCTAATCAGGATGGCTCCTACTGTTTTCTTGAATTCTCCTTCAAATCCTAAAAGGAGAACTAGTCGGAATTATGTATACCTTACAAGTTCACTAACCGTTCAGCCAGGCTAGTGTTGGTACTCCGAGGGAGGCTCCCCGTACTTTCGCACGGACCTAATTAAATAACCCCATTTTCGCAGAGGTATAACCCCGTTAACACCTTTCTAAGCACCTAATGGATTAGCTAGTTGTGAAGTGAAATCTCACAGGAGTACTACCTGCTCGTCAGGGAAAATCGGGATCCAACTATCATCGTGTGATAACCTTGATGGAAACCAACCAAAGTCACCACACTCCAGAATGTATGCGCAAACTTGACAAGTTTCCCTTATATTTGAAACTCCCGATTTGGGTTTTACCCCAAACGTCTTATGACCTTGACGAAGGCCAAAATATCATAAGTCGCTAGTCAAGTTCAATCCGTCATTGTCCTGGCTAATCCAGACCCACCTGTACTAACTCTTGACGAAGGCCAAAATAGTTGTACGTTTGTCCTAAATTAATGCATCTCTATGCTGCAAAAAAGTAACACATAACTACCATACACTATGCCTTGACGAAGGCCAACATACATAGCATGAATACTAGGCGCTACCCGTCTGAAATGACGGAGGGCTACGACTGGTTTTTGACGAAAAAAACCTTTTATGTAATGAACTTGATATCGTTAAAAGAACTTGAGTGGTTTTGAAAAGGAGTGGTTTAGGCTCCGCTTTTAAAACGAGTGGTTTTGAAGAAAACCGAGTAGTTTTAAAAATTGGTTCTGACAACTTCATTAAAGTTTGTTTTCCTTTGCATTAAATATATAATGTGATCCCATCATTCTATGTTTCTAAGGCACAACAGAAACAATCAAAACAGCATGCTTTATATGTCATCCGCATTAGCCATGGGGTCCCGGGTCTTCACCGTAAAGTTACTTAACTTATGGCAAGGCGGGGACAGGGCTAGCACTGATGCAAAACACATACACACACACACACACACACATATCACAGGCAAGTAATAAACATCACAGGCATGCGAGAAACAACAAACAAGATGGAATAGTGGATAAATTAGGAGCCCCGTATTTCGTTTGAGCCGCAAACGAAAACCAACGTTCTCCAGTCGTGTAGATAGCCCATACAATATCGAACCATGAGCCCTACGAGTGGGGCAACTTACCCGCCAATTCTGGAAGTGTGGCGACCCGCACTCAATTTCATGAGTGAGCCACCCGGAACTTCTAGGAATCCGATAACTTAAGCACTCCTCCATGGGTCAACCTAAAACCCTTACAAGTGCGATGGGCAACCCGCCAATTCTAGAGCGAGGCGGCTTGAACTCATCACCATGAGACGACCACCTTCCGCACTCTAGAACCCGGCTACTCAAGCACTTCTCCACGGGTTAATCCTAGTATAGAAAAGAAATATATATAATGGCAACAACAATCTCAACCCGGATGTGTCCCAAAAAAAATATATCAAGCGGCAACAACGACCACAATCCGACCGCTCGTCCCGAATAAATGAATACAAATATAAAAATTGTACAAGAAAGTCACACGAGGAGCTATCCGTTTCGACAATCCGGCTAAACCATCACAAGATAAATATCCAAACCAACGTAACAAGTAACCAGTGTACAACCTCGTTTAATCAAACATATAGCAGTTAGGTTGGGTTGCCGAGTGATGGGGGTGATGAGTGGAGACGATGTTGTCCAACACACAAATAAAGATACGGATCATAAACGATATTAGTTTCGACCGAAAAGTTTCCCGAACTTGCCCGAATACAAAGATAACATAAACTGAAATTTGGACAAAAACAAATATCACCAAAAAACAAGTTTCCTAACAACCAAGCCCCCATAAAAACCGAGGGACCTAAATCAAATTTTGGGACGTAAATAGCGGCCAAAACGAATATTCCGGTGATCAAATATTTGACTCAAGTCCTCGGGTTTCATGCCATGTTTTCATATTTCAAAACTTGCTCCCTGAAATACTTTAAAAAAATTTCAGAGGCCGTTTTAAAAAATGGAGAGAAATTTGATTTACGAAACTTGGTTAAACTTTCGGTTTCGAAACGTAAATATCGTCGTCTACAACTAGTTAAAGTGTTTTGCATGACTCTAATACCACTGTTAGGTCCATAGTGCTCGCACCGCAAGACACACGGTAAAGACGGAAGCGAAAACAAAAATTTTATAGCAAGCGCTAGTGACCAAACCCTAGAATTGAATCCAAACACTAAACTAAAAAGCAAACAAACAAGGTTAAAGGGGTTTAGCTACCTTTGTAGCGTGTACGCCCAAATGCGGAAGACCCCTACACAGTGACCATAAACTTCCGCAAATTACCATCTTCTCAAATCAGCCACAACATTTCGATGCTTTAGCATTTGCCGAAAGAAAAAATAACTACCAGCAATTTTCCTCTAAAAAAAATTATGAAGAGTTATCAAGCCCACTTCCATATGTCATTGAACATCAAAGTTTTGCAATGTGTGAAGAAATTAATCCAGCTTATATTCTTAGGTATTTGGCTGGAACACTAAGAATTCCATGTGTACCAAAAAAAGAACCAATTTTTAAAATATTCTACCAATGAGCAGTTAGCTTAGTTGGTATATACACTTTCCCTCTTGGAAGAGTGCGGAATTTCCAAAAGAGGAAGTGGCCGCAAATTAATGTTTTCAGGGCAAATTCGTGGACCCCCTTGATGCTTGTGTGATTTGTATTGTGCGTCTAGGTTAGGGTTTACGGGTCAGTGCTAAGAAAAATGATAATAATAAAAAATTCTGTATAAATATCGAAGAAGAGTCCACAGCTTGAAACAGAATTTTCAGCTCAAGAAATTCTACAGACTTGAATTATATTATGCTACGTCAATCTTTTAAGAAAAACAAAGGGAGACTACCAGTCATCACTTGTACAACAAAATTTAAATAGCAACTAGTTCAATGAGAAACTATTAACATCCGTTTCCTTTCTTCAATTCTGGATCCTTCTTAAATTCCAGATCCCTGAAAAAGTATAAAACAGTCGGCAAGGATTAGATAAGCTGTGAAATGAAATTAATTTGTTTATGTCATAATAGATAGTTCGGCCACCTATGAATGTGATCAAGAATGAGAAGCCTTGGCCCAGGCGGAATCTTGACATCTCTCAGAGCACTGAAAAACATATAAACAAAAGTTAGCTGCCTGAGTTAGCTAATTTATTTAGTGTGATGCAAGTGTTTCTTTCTTCTTGCTTTATGCTCATTTGACAAAGTAATATGAGATGCAATAATATTCTGACAGAAAAAAGAAATAAAGCAAAGTTATGCACAAGTACTTACCTATCAGTAAGAAGAGGCAGGGTGCTATCAGTGAGCAGCCCCTTCTTAAAATTATTCTCATAGTTTTGAAGGCCAAGGCTTGACAGCATGCTTCTCGTTCCATTGTAGGACAAGTCCTCAGCTGGTGGCTGTGAGAATTTCTGGCCCAGCTGCACAAAGGGGGTCGTTGTCAACTCTCTGACAATATAATAAATCAAGTCTTTTTACCACTTACAACACTAGCTAGAGTATGGAATTTATGATTCTCCAATACAGGAGCTCCAAAGGTTTCCAACTAAAAGCAACAAACCAAATGGACCTTTGCGAGTAGTTTGGTCAGTTTAATGATGAACCATGCAAAGCATCACTTCCTCATTTGAGGCGCCAGATACATAGTATAGTAAATGAGAATAATGGGGAAAAGAGGTCATAGGAGGGAATTTCCTCCTATGACGTCAATAAAAATCAATTCTCCATCATTTTATTCGACGATCGGCACCCATGATCTTCATCTTTATCATCTAAGATGTGGATTCATCAAATTTAATGTGATTCTACCACTTTTTCACCGTTATTTAGTGGATGCAAAATTAACGGTTTACCAACAATAGAACTTTTGACATTGCTAAATCAACGGTGAAAAGGTATTAGAATCAAATGAAATTTGGTGTATCGACGTATTAGATGTATTAGATGATGTAGATCAAGATGGACGGTGCCGATTGTCAGAAAAAATGGTGGAGGGTGTATTTTTCAACGTCATAGGAGGGTTTTCCTCCTATGGCCTCTTTACTCGATTATTCTCAAATGAGTCAAGGTTGCAGCTTGCAAGAATTCAAAAATCAATTCACGAAACAAAATGGTTTCCGGCTGTTGTGGACATTTTTACATTATCAGTAATTTATTGATTATTTTTCCTAATTTTACTCCGAAAAGTAGGTTAAATTGGCTGTTCACAATTATTCGTCATTTCAGGATAAATAAAGAAATCTAATAGAATTGTGCTGTGAAGAAACAATACAAAATGCATGTTATTTATACAGTTATACCTTGAATAGACCACCTTGTACAAGAGCAAAGAATAGTCCTGATGTAACTGCATTGGTAACCTGATTTGGGCCTCCCATTCCACTGACTAAAGAAAACATCGCGCCAGAACCAAAAGCTGCCACCATGCTGAAACAATAATCTCACGTTGAAGGTTCGAGAACAGTATTACCAAATTAAATAAGACAGCTAAACAAAGTAAAACGTTTTCTTTATCATAATCGTTTATTTCCCATCTATATGTCAACATATCAGTGACTTTCATTTCAACTTCATCTACTATTGTATTGCCGCTACACAGATAGAATACACAAAAGGATCACAATCAGCATTCTTAGTATTCTCTCGATTTTGAACTTTATTATCGAATGTAACCTGATGGATCAATTGCAATTGAAGCACTGACAATTGCAAAATATAATTAGATTGTGAGAAAACAACAAAGCATATAATTTATGGGAAGTGAAAATATTGCACATTCAGAAAAGGTTAACGATTCTGTCATAAAAAAGAGAGCAATCGAAAGGTTTTCAGAATAAAATACACGGTAATCAAATGTGATTCTAAATAATTTGTGATGCCACCAGTGAAAGACCTCTCAGGGAAACCTAGTGAGTGGGAGATGCCATATATAGCTTGTAGGCGGTTGCCTGTCACTACCAGTTCTTCCACCCTTTTAGAACTTAAGCTAGGCAACATCAACATAAACTGCATGGGCAAACCCTCATATAATATAATCTCACAATTTTACATGTTGAAGGTTCTGAAACCTCGTTAAAGGCTGACTGCTGACAAGCCTCAACGAAGGTCCACAATACACATCAAACCTATTTAGGAGTTTTGGCTACTTTTTCGATGATTTCAAGATTGATGTCTTTGGTCTGATTCGCACTATCGATGTGTTTCAAGGTAATATTTCTATTATTTTTGCTATGCTTTTGAAGTGATTGGGATCTGGAAGGTCGTGTTAAGGATTTGTTGATGTGATCAATGTGATCAAACTCGATCGCTTTTGGGTTTGTGATTGGATCTTGAAAAGCCTATGACAATATTAAGATAAATGACAATGTTGTTTTGGGTAAAAACTTAGTTTTTTTCAATATAAGTCCCTCAAAAACTGATGAATTCTATTAGTCCATCCATTCTTTATATTTATCGTAGGGTCCCTCAAATCATTTAAGTTACTCTAGATTAGTACACAATGTTAGCTTTCATCTATGCTTAAAGGAATATTGCATTAATTTCGGTTTGGACAGTTATACCCTCATCTTTCTCTTCTTCATTACTTATTTCTCTACTCACCTTTCAAATTTAAACCTAATTTTTTATTTTCCCTCCAAAAAATTTCCCAATTCTCCATCTTCATTAAGATTCGACCGCCCGTGCAAAGTTACTTTTCTTCAGCATGTTGGTGAGGGGTGCCACAATCTTGCCGTAGTCACGAATAAATTTACGCTAATAACCGGTTAGGTCGTGAAAGCCTCGAAGTGCTATAATTGTTTGCGGCAACGGCCATTTCTACATGTACGCAATCTTGATGTGGTCCATTGAAATACCTTTATATGAGATGGCATGGCCCAAATAGTCTACCTCCGTGAATGCAAACCTACATTTTGAGACTTTGGCATGTAGATGATGTTGCTACAAGGGTAATGCATATGCTCGTCCAATCCATGACTGTGTACGAGTATATCATCAAAAAATACAAGCATAAACTTCTCAAATATGGACGAAAGACATAATTCATTAAAGATTGAATTGTCGATGAGGCGTAAGTTCAAAATATGCCATTTTAAGGACATCTTCCTTTGCAGCTCGGATTTGGTGGTAATCTGAATGAAGGTCCAACTTTTAAAATATAGGCACCATGCAACTCATCAAATAAATCACTAACCACCGGAATTGGAAATCGATCCTGGATGATAGTGACGGAGTTGAAAGCATGATAGTCAACACATGTATGCTCCAGTTTGAGGGCGAGGGTAAGTTTGTATTGCTTTGATAATTATACCGTGTTAGAAAATCACTGGTTATTAATTTGTTTATTAAATATTTTTTTGACTCAGGTTTATCCATGGAGCAAATTTGTATTTATAGATTCTCATCATATGCTAATACAAACAAGAGATGGAGAAAGATCTTCCACTTATCTTCTCCATTCCGTAAGATTATCTCTTTTTTTCTACTCTCTTAAAAGTAATATTGTATCATAAGTTATCTAAATAAATGACTAATGTTATGAATATAATTAGTTATTATCTATTTAGCTATTAGTTTTAGTCTCACATCGGTTATAATAGAAGAGGTGGTCTATTATCCTTCCAATGTATATCTAGTATGTACTCATGAATTATTATGCCAATAAATTATTATCTTCAGTTCTTTCATGGTATTGGAGCTTTGAAAAGAATAGAGAGAAAACTCAAATTTCCCAAAACCAAAACCCTAATGCTCTTTTCCAAACCCTAACCGCCACTCAAAACCCTAACCCTAACCTTCCTCCATCGCCACCCACCTCCAGCCGCCGTCTCCTCCACCCATGCCTCCTCCACCTCACTCGCCACGTTCAACCGCGGCCACAAACATCGCCGACTCCTTCAGCCGCGGCCACCACCGATGCCGCCTTCACTCATAGCCGCCACCAACTCCTCCATGCCCTCGCCTCCTCTATGAACCTCCTGCCCGAGCCCTTGAGCCGCCAACAGCCTTAGATCTGATTGCCTCTAAGCTCTGTCATCCGCAGCTCTCTCATCTCCATGCGCTCTGATCGCCTCCAGCCCTAGAATTGATCGGCTCCATGCTACGACCACCCTCTCGTCTCTGCTCTTCTTCGCTCCTCTTGGTTACTGACAATGATCTCTTAGATTGTCTTGCTATTTTTTGTTCTTGCTTGTGGGTTAGACAATCTTTATTTTCTCTTGGGATCTATTTTTGCGCCGTTTATCATGGATTCTGATTCGGTCTCTAATCGTCGTGGGGCGTTGCGTGGTCGTCCCCCTAATGCTGCTCGTGGTCATGATGCTCGTGCTCGTGGTCATGGTGCTCGAGCTCCTGCTCGTGGATGTGTCGACCTTTATTGTTCTTATTGCGGCGGCACTAACCATCGTAAAAACTGGTGTTAAGAGAAGCATGACTACCCTGATGATACACCTACAGCTCGCCAGACATCCGCACCTATTGCAACTGCCCGATCTTCCTCTTCTGCCGGCAATTTACCTTTCTCCAGTGCTGAGTGGGACCAATTGCGTCGTCTCATCTCTTCTGTATCTCCGGCCAACCTTTCTACTCCATCAGTTATATCGTTCATTTCTCATTCTAATTCGTGTATCGCTGATTTCGGCGTCTCATATCACATGTCTCGTAATGGACCGTCTAATCTTGCTTCTAGTCTTCATAAGTTTATTTCCATGGCTGATGGTAATACCACACATGTCTCGGGCTTTGCTGATTTATCACTTCTTTACACCTGAAAATGTTTTAATTATTCCATCTTTAAAACAAAACTTGTTTTCTATTCGTCGGCTTACAATTGATTCCGACTGCTCTGTAACATTTTATCTATCTCACTTTGTGATACAGGACCTTCTGACAAAGCAGCGGATTGGTGGGGATATGAACAGAATGGACTGTACTAGGTTGATCACCTTCCCAATATATCTGCAGCTGTTTCTACTATTCAGTGGTATCCTTGGTTATCCTCCTTTCTTCTTTACGTACTATACTGTCTTCTCTTGACTTATCAGAGTTCAGTTATGAATCATGTATTCTTGGTAAATACTATCGCTCCTCTTTCCCTCCAGTTAATAAAATATATGATTTACCTTTTGCGTTAATTCATTCTGATATTTGGGGTCCTTTTAAGTTTCCTAGTGTGTTTAATTATAAATATTTTGTGACTTTTATCGATGACCATTTACGTATTACTTGGTTGTATTTTCTGCGTAATAGGTCTGAACTTTTGTCAACCCTTAAAATCTTCGTAGCTGAGATTGCTAATTAATTTGGTGTTAACGTAATGATTCTTGGTTCAGATAATACTAAGGAGTATATTAGTAGGGAGTTTACTACCTTTTGTCAAACTCATGGTATATTGCATCAAAATTCATGTTCTTATACTTCTCAGCAAAATGGGACTACTGAACGAAAGAACCGACATTTGCTTGAGGTAGTTCGTTCTCATGCATGTCCCTAAACGATTGTGGAATTTTGTGGTCTTAACTGCCTGTTTTTATATCAATCGCATACATTCTCCGGTCCTAGGCAATCGCTCCACTTTCTCTATTTTATTTCCACAGGGCAAGCCTTTTCCTGTTCCTCCTAAGATGTTTGGTTGTTTATGCTATCCTCATATTCTAGGTCCTCAGGTAGACAAACTTGATTCTCGAGCTACTCGTATAGTGTTTGCAGGTTGCTCACGATCCCGAAAAAGATATGTTTGCTTTTACCCTGCCACATCTAAAGTTTGTATTTCATGTGATGTGATCTTCTTAGAAAATCAAGCATATTTTCCATCACCTGTCACAGACCCCATGTCTACTATCTCTGTTCCTCACATACCTTTCTCGAAGCTTGACTTGTTTGTTCTACCAGTGCGTCCTAGTTTTAAGCATGTGCCCCTATATCCACAGGTGTATCACCGTCGTGACCCAAAAGCCCCACCCCTCCCACAGTTTCTCCTCCTAACGATTCTTCTGCAGGTACTCCGATACAATCCATTGTTCCTGATTCTCCACCACCGTATCCTTCAAAAAAAAATCTCTTCCTATTACATTACGCAAGGGTAAGCATTCCCGTACCACATCACATCCGATTTCTAACTTTGTTTCTTATCATAACCTGACATTATCTGTTCGTTAGTTTGTTTCTTTCTTGTCTGCTATCACTCTTCCTTTCTCTGTTTAGGAAGCACTTCAACACCCAGGTTGGCATGCAGCTATGTTAGAGAAGCTTACCACACTGCGCTCTAATCAGACTTGGATATTGATACCGCCGCCTTCAGACAAGAAACTTGTTGGTTGTCGATGAGTCTTTACTATCAAGCAAAATCCAGATGAGACGATTAACCGTCTCAAAACTCAATTGGTAGTCAAAGGCTTTACTCAACAGTATGGTTTGGATTATGTTGAAATATTTTCGCCAGTTACCAAATTGACCTCGGTTTGTGTTCTAATATCCTTAGCTATTTCTAAGGCATTGCCGCTTCATCAGCTTGATGTGAAAAATGTCTTTCTTAATAGCGATCTTTTGAATGCTATTTACATGCAGCAGCCTTCTGATTTTGAGCGACCGGAGGAGTGTATGGTTTGTCTCCTACATAAATTTTTATATGGATTGAAGCAGCCACTGCGTGCCTGATTTGAAAAGTTTAGTACGGTTCTACGACATATTGGCTTCAAACACAGTCGCACTGACGCATCTCTTTTTACACAGCCATTCTCAAGGCATGGGAATTATGCTGGTGTATGTTGATAATATTATCATTACTGGAGATGATTCTGTCGGCATCTCCAAGATGAAAGAACATTTGGTTTCACCCTTCTATACTAAGGACCTTGGGCCACTTAGATACTTTCTTGGAATTGAAGTGTTACGGAATTATGGTAGATTACAGCTTTCTCAGTGCAAGTATGCACTCGATCTTCTATCTGAAACGGGTTTTCTGGGATATAGACCAACAGACACTCCTAATGGATTCCACGGTCAAGTTATCTCAATTGAGCTCTCCCTCAGATCCTCTAATGCCTGACCCTGGACGATACCGACGTCTAGTTGGAAAGCTTATTTACCTCACTATCACTCGTCCTGATATTGCCTTTGCCGGTAGCAAAGTGAGTCAGTATATGCAGAATCCTTTAATCACTCATCTTAAGGCAATTGAGCATATTCCGATACAGCAAAAGTTCTCTAGGACAGGGTCTTCTCTACAAACCGTCGTCTGCATTGTCGCTCATAGCCTTTGCAGATACTGACTTTGCTGAATCTGTTGATGATCATCGTTCCACTAGTGGCTGCTGTGTATTTTTTGGAAGAAACTTGGTTATATAGAGGCGCAAGAAGCAGAATGTACTGGCTCGTTCTTCTGCTGAGGCTGAGTATAGATCCATTGCGCATGCAGTTGCTGAGTTGGTATGGCTCATCTCCCTTCTGCCAGATCTTGGGGTTCCCTCTTCTCTTCCGACTACACTTTTCTATGATAAAAAGGCCGCAATCCATATTGCTGAGAATCCAGTTTTTCATAAACGGACCAAGCATATCGAAATAGATTAGCACTTCATTCATGACAAGGTGACAGATAAGATGATTGCACTCCAACATGATTCCTCTTCGGCTCAACTAACAGATATCGTTACCAAATCTCTTTCTCGACCAGTTTTCACTAGTCTTTTGTCCAAACTTGACATGATTGACACCTACGCTCCACTTTGTGGGGAATGTTATGAATATAATTAATTGTTAACTATTAGTTATTAGTTTTAGTCCTACATCGGCTATAATAAGAGAGATGGTCTATTATCCTCGCTATATATATCTAGTATGTACTCATGAATTATTATGCCAATAAATTATTTTTTTCTCAGTTCTTTTCAACTAGTATTTTGCAAGTGCGATGCACATGGAATGTGGATTTCAACTATACAGATCTATTATTTTTATATAGAAATATATATCTAAAATTTAGAAAAACAAAGGTGGAAAAGATGTTTTATTTGAGGGGGCTGAGATTATTTGGAGAGAGTAGGCCGTTCTTGAGAAGATAGAATATTATGTAAAATTTCAAAATATGGAAAAGTTGTCGTGAGTTCCTAAAATTGCTATAAACTATTAAAAATCTTTCTTGTTTTTTATAACTTTTTCTCAAAAAAAGAGGCCATCATCTTAGCCACACAATTTATTGTCAATTTGATGGGGCCCAAATGAGTAAGAATTATAATAGTAGATATATAATTTAGTGTTATACCCAACTCAGCCTACTCAAACTCGGCGGAAGATTTGGTAGTAATTTCTTTATGTAGAAGCTCTAGACCAGGATCAATTGCGAATTGATAGTGTCAGGTCTAAATATTGGTCCTCGGATGTTCATGTCTAGGGTGCAGGTCTACCAGTTTGTTCCATCTTTGGTGCATAGGTGAAATGGCAGTTAAATTACGCAAATGTAAACGTACTAAAGACTTTATGATATTGTTTATAAGTGACTGCCTTTTAGAAGCTTTGCTTTCCACAAAAAAAAGAGTTTGGGTCCAGGTCTGTTGGTACTTTGACTCACAAAAACATGATAGCAGTGCTGCCAACAAACAGAGGGATCTCCTAACTGGCATACCATATCACAAGCACACAAACCCGTGTATTGGCTATGCTGTGAAGGTAAATAGTTAACTCCCAGATGGCTGAAAATGAATAATCTATTCTAGTTTATCTACAATTTCCCATAGCAATTGTATTGTCAACACACAGAATTTAGCATGATGTTATGCACGAAATAAGCTAGCAAGTCTTGCACTAATGTTCTCGATCTCATGTCTACTATAGGTTATATTTCATATAAGCCTTTCGATATCCAATATGTTGTATTATTAGAATTCTATCAAGTCTCTCTCCAGTTGAGATAGTAACCACTCCGTAATTGAGAAATGTAGTATCTGTTTCCCATTTCACTATTTTAATGGAATAGGAAACAACAGTCTATTACGATGTGTAAGGTTACTTTGTTTGTTAAACGCTTAAGTTGCTTGGTGGAAGCAATTTAATCAAACTATTATGTTAAAAATGGAGGAGGACATGAACTTAGACAATCGAAGGGATTAAAATTGACTTGCCTACTTTGGACATCTTCCACTCCTCTTATTCTCTTCATGACGCAAGATATACCTGCATTTACACCAGTCATGACTGCAAAATTACGAGCTTGAACCAAAGGGCCACCTGCAAAAGCCTGCATTTATACAAATTAAGTAATTCATATTTGTGCATGGGCAGGAAAAAAGAGAAGAAAAAAGTGGGAAAAGGAAAAACGAAAGATAAAATTGAAAGGAATGAAAATGAAAGAATTAACACATGAAGGCGGTCCGCAATGGGAGGAAGTAGATTCTTTTTTTTATTTAAATTTTATAGGTTATACCATTCTACACAAGCAATATAAAGGACAGCCACTTTAGAGTTTGTTTGCACTTCATAGAGCAGCAGCATATAGCTCCAAGCAGTTCTATTTCTCATAAAAATGTTGAAGTCATCAACTTAAATCAATGACAAGATAAACACATCTAAATATCTAATACCAGATGTTTAAAGCAATTAGCATCCTGTAGTTGTACCCATTAATAATAATGTAGTTGAATGCTAAAATTTTCGAACAGAAATGTTTAAAGGTTAGCCATCAAATCAGAGTTAATACAATGTTGGTGGACATGTTTATATACACACAACAGGACAGGAAAAAATGGTGAAGTTCACGGGAACTACAGGAATCTTGAAATCTGTTGTGCTGAAGGACTTAGCCCCTCACTTCAAACACACCAGAGGCGGGGGGGGAAGCTTTGTATTTGCCGCGACTTTAATTAGCTGGTTAAGCCTATGGTACAATCAAATTCTTGCTTGCTTTTATCTTCTTCCACCAGTAGCTACAGCACTTCAACAGTTTCCATTGTCGCACTTATCTCAAACGGAATGTATCGTCTAAAATGCAGACTGATGGTCCCAAAAAAATTTATAATGGTCAATATAACTCATCTTGTGTCATGTATTTTTACTCATTGCATGAAAACCATGCGTGCCAAGAATAGGAAAAATATGATCATGTGCTAAAATACAGCTCAAGATGTTAAAATCATGTGTAATCTGTAAACATCATAGCTCCGACTAACAACATTAAATTGCACTTGCTGGTGATCTATCCAATTCTCCGGTAGTGGCATCCTTTCAATACAAAAGAAATTCAAGTATAAAAAATATCTTTACCAACAAAACTGCTGAGCATGCCATAGTGACCCCAAAAAAACAGATTTAGCAGACTGATAGAAACAGTCGAACATGCCGTCTACCTAGTTCAGCGCCGATTATTGTGCTCCGTCAAAAGTGCTGGGCCACCCAAGCTAGTTTGTACGGGGATTTATGTATAAAAGCAAGACTATCGTGAGCGTAATCTGCCTATGCAGGCACCTAAGGATGTTCTAAAGAATATTGTTTCAAATGTTGGTGGCTATGTCATTCTGTAATAAGTGAAGAGATCCTCTGACTGAAACTTTCCTGAAACACAAACAGCCAAAAAGGTGCCTCTTTTATGATACCAAAGTCTCAATTTTTTCTTTCACGCATTATCAAAATAAAGGATGAAATTTAGAAATCCTTAGTTAACATTCAACAAAGATAACTTTAGTATCTTCCATAATTTACATTCCAAATGGAGGTATCCTTCACGAAGATTGACCTCAAAATATATCCAAAATTAATGTTAAATTGTCAACAAAACAACTGAGAGAGAGAGAGAGAGAGAGAGAGAGAGAGAGAGAGAGACCTGTGCTTGCTTGAGAGAGGCCATGGCATGTGGATTGAACCCGGCGGCGGCGTCAAGGGGAGGAGCGGGAGCGGGCAAGGATTCGGGGGTTAGGGTTCCCATGATCCCGCCGATGGCGGCGCCCTGGGCGGCGCTGGTGACGGTGACGACGGCGGCCTCCACCGCCAGCGGCTGCTTCGAGAGCCACAGCCTGAAGCCGCTCTCCAGCTCCTTGAACCGCGCCTGGAGCTGGGAGATTGGGTTCGTCGGCGACGGCGGTGGGCTCACCACCAGAGCTCCCTGCTTCGCTTCCATGAGTCTCTCTCTCTCTCTCTTCTCTCTCTCTCTGTGAAATTTGAGAAGTAAAAAAAATGGGGGTTTTGAGAGAGAAAATAGAGTGGAAGATCAGGGATAAAGCATGAGCCGGAGGATATGGAGAGGTTTACCTGCGTGTGCAGGTTTTCTGCATTTTTGATAAACTAAATTATCTTTAAAAATAACAGAATATCCTATAGTCATAAGTCTATTCTGTCGGATTTTCGGAGCATATAAATTATCTTGCAGGACTCGCTTGCTACTACGGCTAGCAGAAAGCTTGTACGTGCCAATGCCCAAGACATCCACATACAACTTGATCCCTATATAGATTCTTTGCTCCCAGCCGGAATCTTGTGGAAATCTACGTAGTCTTCTCAGTCTCACAAGATATGGTCGGTGGCCCCTGAGTCAACAATCCAAGATGATAAAGAGTCAGCTAACAGCACACTACAAGCAATATATACCAGCGCAGACTGAAAATCCGTACGTCCCTTTTTTGGCTCGCCGCAATCTCACGCGAAATGCCCAACCTTGCCGCAATTGAAGCAACCATCCTTGGTCTTCTTTTTACTATGCCTGTTTCTTTTCAGTTTAGGATTCGCAACATTACCTTCTTGCATAGGAATGTCTTGCGCTTAGACCTTTGGGTCTCACGCTTAGGAGTCTCAGCGACTAATGCGTTTGAGCTCGCACCTTTCGCCTTTCTTTCAAGCTCAAGTTCAATTTTTGTCATGGTATCCGAAAGGTTTTCACCACTTCTGTCACGACCCAATTTAGGAACGCGACCGACACTTAAATCACGCAACGTCTAAAGTCGTAACGTAATTCAAATAAGCCGACAAACCCATAAATCTAAACCATAAAAAAAGATAGAATGGTAAAACATTTAAAATATTTGTTAAAACATGTAAAAATCTCAAGTTATAAAATCTCAATTTAATTTGTTTTCTTAAAAATTTCGGCAGTATCTCCTTTGTAAAAACTAGCCCCCAACAGGTACAAGCATAGAATATAAATAGAACATCCCCAAACGGAAGCAACTAACGCCAAAAGGCGGAACACAACCACAACAAGTATATATACGACACCGTAGAGAAGGAATAAGCGATAAGAAGTGAAAACAGTATAGTAAAAGGTAAAACAACATAAATAAAAGCCGGCTCACACGAGCTCGACACCCAAAGTCACCAATAGTACAATATCGATCCTCACAAATCTCGTCTCTAAGTCGAATACATGAAAGTGGTAGATGGAGGGTACTAGATACAATAAGATATGCAATGAAGCCATACGGATAACCGCGAACCACCCACCTATCCAAAATCATGACCAACGGTAGCGGTATCCGCAGAAATGGATGCAATGAGAAGCCCTGTCGCAACTACACTGAGAGTCAAGCCTGCAAAACACTGAGGCGCAACGGGGGTGAGTTACCAACTCGTGAATAGTAAATAACATCATACAGATAATCGCAAGCATGCACGAAAGCGATAGTCTGAAATATGTAATCCAATGACATAATATAACAGTACGGATATGCAGTAAAATCATGATCAATGTACACCACCAGGGTACAACAACTACATGAAACAGTACATGTCAAAAAAATCCTGAGTATGGGATAACACATAAAATCTCATGTATGAATAATCATCATGGAAAATCGGTGTCCATCAACGACACCCCATATCGCAATATCTCAGGCGCCATCACTCTGATCGGCCCTCATATCCGTCACATCATGAAACCTGAGTGCTCAACATCGAAACTCGAAAAATCATGAAACTTTTGTCCAGCATCGACACGTAAATACACATATCTCAGGCACCGTCACTCTGATCAGCCGTCATATTTATCTCATATCATAACTCCCAAAACGGTATTCTCTGGATATCCGCCGAGTTCTATACAATCACCGGTAGGTAGTATGTAACAACTCCATTTTTAATGTACAAAGAATTGATTTAAATTCAATGTATACTTGGAGTATTTAATGTTACTGATATCTCTTTAAATATTTATTTCACTCCATAATTACAAGCAGGAGCTTGTAGCTCATTGGTAATACCCTGCACTGTTGAACCAAGCCACCAGAGTTCAAATCTCATGCCCCGCATTATTTTTAATATTATTATTTTTTTTTTTTTTAGAATACCAACAGTTACACGTGCGTTTCTCACAAATTTTCTACTACACATGAAAATGTAAATGCACCAGTAAGCACCCCAAGAGACTCCCCACCCACCGACCCTCCGACTCGGCCTGACTCGGGCCGGCGCCGCTGGTTGGACTCGGCCGGACGGCCGAGCCTCCAACATCGAAGTTGGGTATCTTTTTATTCTCAACCCCCCTGCATACTTTAAATAGCCATATCGGTTACAGAGA
Source organism: Agapanthus africanus (assembly GCA_030015575.1). Classification (NCBI taxonomy): domain Eukaryota; kingdom Viridiplantae; phylum Streptophyta; class Magnoliopsida; order Asparagales; family Amaryllidaceae; genus Agapanthus; species Agapanthus africanus. The sequence continues at coordinate 116,187,355 of CM057346.1, read as the reverse complement.
GCCCATTAACCCCCATTTACTCCATTTTTTAATGATTTTTTAATATGTTTTTACATTTTTTAATTAAAAACCCTACACCTACCCTAACCCTAGCCTAACCCTATAAATACACCCCCTACCCTCTACCCTCTCATCCCAAATTTCTCCCACTCTCTCAAAATTCCAAGAGATCTTATGTACTTTGAAAACGAGCGAAAGGCGAAGCTCCGACGAAATCTACGGCGAACTTCCAGTGATCGTGCTAGGAACTCGCGGCGACGAATCGACGTACCGGCGAACCCTCTTCTTCCTTATCACTCTCGTGTTGTCCAAACCCATAAGTCACATGCTAACCTCTCTCTCTTTTTCTAAAAAAAATACGAAATTACAAAACCCGACGGAATCGGAACAAATCCGATTTCCGACTCGGTTTTCTATAAAATTTCTCTTCTCAACAATACATTCATGCTTAAACATCTTTATGTTGACTATTAAACATTTAACAAACTATTTGAACAAGTTTCGTCACATGAAATGATAGCGTTCCCAAATTATCGTATTTTTTTACTTAAATACCACAATGTTTCGATTTCACATTTAATCCTATTAACTTGCTATACTTTTAAAGTAGAGCACGAGATAATGACCTACCTCCACACACATGCATATACAATCTAAAACGATATCATCCAAAAACTTAGAATACGATAAAACAATACTTTCATTTAAATACCATATTCTTAATAAAACCATTTCTAAAAGTTTTAGGTTTGATATACTTTTAAAAGATCTCTTATTAGGAAAATACGATAAGTTGTGGACATCGGTCGTTTATCTAAACCTGACTTTGTGGTGTCTAGGCTAGGCAAGTGAGAAAGGTAATTTTAAAAGGCCTGTCGCATGATGATTCGTGAGCGGATCTCTCCTTTCTTCATTTGTACTTACCTGGCCACAATTGGCGGTGAAGAGGCAATTTGAGGCATCTAACAACTTGTTGTTTAGACCATTTAGAAATAGTCTAGTTGAATTAGAAAACCCTAGAATCTAAAATACGGAAAATCGACATCTTTACAAATAAATACCTTTTACTTTATAAAAACTGTTTTCTAAAGGATTTAGTATTTTACAATCTTTGCAAAGCGCCGCTACAACCCACTTTGGGAAACCCGTTCGGGATAGTACGGTTTATCGTGCACCTTCGGGCTTAGTAGTGGGAGATTCAGATCTCCGCAAGGAGCATTCGGTCTCGAAAGGTTTAAAATACGACATCTTAAGAAAAATGAGATTTTTAGAATATAAAATATTTATCGAAATTATTTTTGTATAAATATATGTATATTTATCATTAAAACATCTATTTTGTTATAATATAAATATTCTACTTTTTCTAAAAAAATCACAAGAATAAATTTTACATTAAAATACCATGAACTTCAAATAAATCAATATTACAGATAAATACCTTTATTTATAAAACTAGGATATTCTCACTAGAAATGTCACAATATAAAATCCACCATCATTACAACTCTAAAGACGAGTAATAAATACTTGAGGTGTATTTTGAAAAATATATGAAAGCGTTTTTACATAAAACCCCCTCAAGTTTTATAAATTACCCTAAGGACCCTAGTAAATATAGGACTTCGGTTTACATTCTAATTGTCTGACTCGGGTTTGAGTCTGATTATATCTGACTTGAATATGATTCAAGTCAATCTACAACCTATAATATTCCAATTCAATATGAACACATGAATCCATGAATCCAGTTATCAATCTATACAATTGACTGAATCAAACCATGGATATACATCCATTATCCAGTTATTCCGTCTACATGATTATGCAGTTACAATCTGTTTACTGATATCATAGTTTTGGTCAGTCATCCAACTTATACAATACAATACAACAATACAATCAAAACACTACGGGGTTTAAGGGGTAGATTGGTGCGGAAGGTGTTAGAAGTGGCACGAGACGGTAAGATTAAGACACCTAACCTATATTCCGTTGCTGTTGTACCGTGGCTTAACGGTTCCTTGTACATTCCGTTTGCCCTGGTCTCTAGCATACTGAGACCCCTCTCGTATACACTGGCATCCTTCCGTACCAAGCTACAAACAACAGCGTAAACACAATATTCTACAATATTATACAACTTTAGAAGATACCACTTATTCTGTCTTTTCTAATTCTCCCTTATCTTTGGGACTTACCGAGCGACATGTTCGCTGACGACATTATATTTCTTCCTTCTTTGAATGTCGTCAGGTAATCTGGACACAGCAGAGATCGAGCCCGCCAGTGAAGACTTGGATCAGTTCCTCGAAGACCCCGAGCTCTAGACATTGTACCTTTTTCTATTCAGTATTTTTTCATTTCCTGTTATGCTATTGTTTAGGCTCCGCTTTTATTCCAGATGTATTTATTTTTCATGCATTGTACAAAAGAATGTTAAGAAATAAAGTTGCTGTTATTTTTATATCTCTTGTCTCTTGTGATTTACCTTTATATTGCTTAGATACGCTTAGCGTATTTACTTCACAGTAAATATGTAGCGGACCGGTCCCGTCCCCTTCGCCGTATACCGGGAAGCGGGGCGTGACATAGTACATCCCCTGCCAGGCTTATCGTCATCCCCACAAAATCTCTCTCTTGCCCCAGGATACCGCACCGGGCCAACCATGTACCCGCAGACGGTTCCTCCACTCCTCGAATCGGGTCTCGAAAACCAAACTCAGAACCGAGAAAACTCATGATGGACGCCTCAAAATATCATATCAAGAGAAACCGTGTTTTTAAAACAACATATAATTTCCTTTTAGAATATAATCGCGGTTCTCAAATCCAGAAATCGTATGAAATCAGTAGATCAATGCATATATCCATGAAATACGAGGTATGCAAACATGGAGTAGTAATGTGAGCATATCAAGGGAAAACTGCTCTTTTAAATATATCAAGTTTTCAAAGGTATCTTGCGGTTTCTCAATTTTTCACGAAATCGAAGCGCAACATCATATGAAAGTAAATATGCGACTATAGCAATGTATGTATGTATGTATGCATGTATGTATATAAGTATGATGCAATTCATATGCGCAATAGAACAAGAATTAATATCTAACTAATACCATGTCAACGTACAACAGGTAATGGGATGTGTAACATGGTGTTCATGCATAATCAATATATATACGTAAAAGCATATGGTTATATCACTGAATCTAACCCTCGACGCATAACGTCATATGGGAGATTCCCTCGTAGATATTAAATCTACTCACCGATGATCTCGAGCTAGGTGAATCCAACCGCCTCCTTCCCTTTCCTAGTAGCGCCCGAAGTCCCCGCAATCGATCCTAATATCACAAAAAACATAACAAGTAAGATTACCAAACTAACGATAACACATGAATACAACGCTTAAATCAACACATCTACTCCTCGAAGCTCTCAAGTGTTAGCTTAGTGGCTAACGTGTGTAACGACACTCTAAACCAAACCCAAGTGCTGCAAGCTACACGAAGCACAAAAATCGTGTCGGATATCCGTATCGCGCGTTGCCGAAACACTAAAAACTAGCTAAGTAGTTTTAGATTTTGCCTACAGACAATATAGGAAAATCAAATAGAACCAAACACCATAATTAACTCCCAGACAGCTACCCTAAAAAATTCAACAACTCACGTCCCCAAAAATCCCATGGCGCCGGCCATTTTCCTATATCTCACCGGGCCAACAAGGAAGGATAGGGTTTGGGTTTCAGGTGCACACTCAGGGCTTCTAACACGATACTACTGCTACATTGTTAAATTTTACTGTAGACCAACGTAGTAGTAGCAGATCACAGAGACACCAAAACTATACACAAAATACGATATTTGCACAAAAACTAAAACTTTAAGGTTTAAAACTGAAACTACAAAGCAACACAACATCCTTAGAGCATATTTAACAGTTAGAGATCACTAACTCACCAAACTTGCTTGAAAACCCTAGCTTTCCAAGCTCCAAGTCATCTCAAGAGGTTTAACTTGACTTTGTGAGGGGTTTTTGTGAGGGTTGATGGAGATTTAGGCTAGGATTTGTGATGAAAATATTTCAAGTGAAGGGTTTTAGTGAGGGAGATGAGGAACAAGAGAAAGAGAGAGTGAGGTGAGAATGAGAAAGTGAGATAAGATTGAGAGAGTGAGAGGGTGAGGGTGAGAGTAAGCTATGGCCCTCTCTCTCTCCTCCATTAATGCATCCCATGCTTTGTCCCACATGTCCACTTCTCATAATTCCCTCTCTTTTCTCAATTCTTTTATTTTTCAAAAACAAAAACCTTGTACTAATTAAAACAACACATATAAATATACATTAAGGTGTCATGTTACAAAAATATGGTTAACATGCACAAGTTGTGTGCAAGTTCTGAAAATAATTATAAAATAATAAAATATATTAAAATAGTTATTGGTTAAATTTCATTAAAAACTCGCATTATCGCTTAATTAACACTAACCGCGTTCTAAAGTGTTACAATCTTCCCCCTTAAAGAAATTCGGTCCCCGAATTTAAAAATCTTACTATGCGTACCTTCAAAGAGATGAGGGAATTTCTTCAGCATCTCGCTCTCGGCTTCCCATGTGACCTCTTCGTTGTTCAGGCCATGCCAAAGAACTTTCACAGAAGGTAAGACCTTTGACCGAAGTTTCTTCATCTGCCGATCCAATATAACTACCGGCTGCTCGGTGAACGAAACATCGCGCTCCAGCTGAATAGCCTAGTGCTGAATCATGTGTGAAGGGTCATGAAGGTACTTGCGAAGTATCGATACATGAAATACGGGGTGAACATCCGGAAAACTGGACGGAAGTGCCAAACGATAGGCAACGACACCAACTCGCTCAAGGATCTCAAAAGGACCTACATCTGGGACTAAGCTTTCCCTTCTTCCCAAATCTCATCACACCCTTCATCGGAGAAATCTGTAGGAATACTGATCACCCACTGCGAACTTAAGTCTGCGACGACGACAGTCTGCATAAGACTTCTGCCTGCACTGGGCTGCTCTCATCCTGTCCTAAATCAACTAGATCTTCTCTGTAGTCTCCTGGACTACAAGCGGTCCCAAAATCCTACTCTCGCTGAGTTCGATCCAACAGACAGGTGATCGACACTTTCTACCATACAAGGCCTCAAAATGTGCCATCTGAATGGTCTCCTGGAAACTGTTATTGTAGGAAAACTCTATCAACGGCAAGTGACGATCCCAACTGCCACTAAAATCAAGCACGCACGCACAAAGAATATCCTCAAGTGTTTGTATAGTCCGCTCTGACTGACCATCGGTTTGCGGATGGAAAGCGGTGCTAAAACTCAACCGGGTACCCAAAACTTCCTGAAGTTTCTACCAAAGACGGCTGGTAAACTGGGTGCCCCTGTCGGATACGATGCATGTAGGAACGCCGTGCAAACGCACAATCTCATCAATGTACAGCTGGGTATACTGAGCATATCCAAAAGTGGTCTTCACTGGAAGGAAGTGAGCCGCTTTTGTCAATCGGTCAACGATCATCCAAATGGAGTCATACCCTCGACTAGACCTGGGTAGACCCACAACGAAATCCATGGAGATCTGCTCCCATTTCCACTCTGTAACGGGTAAAGATTGCAACTCTCCTGCCGGTCTCTGATGCTCAGCCTAGACTTGCTGACAAGTCAGGCACCTCGAAATGAAGTCTGAAATATCACCCCTCATCCCTTCCCACCAGTAGATGTCTCTTAAGTCATGATACATCTTGGCGGAACCTGGATGAACACTATAAGCTGATTGTTGTGCCTATTCTAGGACGTCACGTCTCAGCCCCTCGGTATCTGGTACGCACAGGCGAGTCCCAAAATGTAGTACACCCTGGTCATCAATCAAGAACTCCGACTCTCTACCCTGCCGAACATGCTCTAAGATCTCAGACAAACGGGTATCGTCGGGCTGCGCCTCACGGATACGATCAAGTAGAAGTGGATGGGCACGGACATGAGCAAGCTGTCCATCAGTGGAAGTGAACTCGAACTGCACTCTACTGTCGCACAAGATCTACCAATCTGCAGAAGACTGTCTCTGAACTGCGCTCAACTGGAACAAGCTACCTCCGGGCCTATGACTCAAAGCATCAGCTACCACATTCGCCTTTCCCGGGTGATAAAGGCTCTCACAGTCATAATCCTTCACAAGCTCCATCCAACGACGCTTTCTCAAATTCAGATCCCGCTGCTGGAAGATGTACTTCTCTTGTGGTCCGTGAAGATTTGACACGACTCCCTATACAAGTAGTGTCTTTAAATCTTAAGCGCAAAGACCACCGTGGCCATCTCAAGATCATGAGTGGGATAATTCCGCTCATGCTTCTTCAGCTGCCGAGAAGCATAAGTGATAACTCTATCATGCTGCATCAATACATAACCGAGCCCCACTCGAGAAGCATCACAGTAAACGACATAGCCGCCCGATCCAGAAGGCAAAGATAAAACTGGTGCAATCGTCAACCGAGTCTTCAACTGCTGATAATTCTGCTTGCATGCCTCAGTCCAAAGAAAAGGAACCCCCTTCCGGGTCAGTCCGGTCAGCGGTGCAGTGATATTCGAGAAATTCTGCACGAAACAGCGGTAATAACCGGCTAAGCCCAAAAAGCTGCAGACCTCTGACACTGATACAGGCCTGGGCCAAAGCTGTACGACCTCAATCTTCTTCAGGTCTACACGAATACCGTCTCCCGTAACCACATGACCCAAGAAGTCAACACTATCAAGTCAGAATGCACACTTCGAGAATTTAGTAAACAGCTGGTGCTCTCTCAATGTCTGCAAAGCAATCCTCAAGTGCCGCTCATGCTCCTCTCGACTTCTGGAGTAGGCCAGAATGTTATCAATAAACACAATAATGAACTGGTCGAGGAACGACCTAAAAATCCGGTTCATCAAATCCATGAACGTTGTTGGGGCATTGGTGAGTCCGAACGACATCACCAAAAACTCATAATGCCCATAGCGTGTATGAAAAGCAGTTCTCGGAATGTCATCATTCCGAACCCGCAACTGATGATAACCCGACCTCAAATCAATATTGGAAAGATGTCCCGCACCCTGGAGCTGATCAAACAAATCATCAATGCGAGGTAATGGATACCTATTCCGTACCGTAACTCGGTTCAATTGACGATAATCAATGCATAACCTCAAACTGCCGTCCTTCTTCTTGATGAACAGAACATGAGCTCCCCAAGGTAAAACACTCGGACGCACAAGTCCCCTATCAAGCAACTGATCCTTAAGCTCTATAAGCTCCACCAAGGCCATCCGATAAGGCGGTATAGAAATAGGCCCCGTGCCGGTGATCAAATCAATGCAAAACTCGATATCGTGCTCTGGCGGCAACCCAGGTAACTCATCGGGAAATACGTCGGGAAACTTTCTCACAATAGGAACCTGGTCCAACGAATCTACTGTGGCTCCAGTATCACGAATAAAGGCTAAGAATCCCCGACATCCTCTCTTCAAGAACCGACTAGTGCAAAGGGCAGAAATCAAACTGTGAGGGGCGATACTACGGTCCCCCTGCACAACAAGAACTGACTCTCCCGGAAAACAAAACCTGACTGCCTTCTTACGGCAGTCCACATACACATAGCAAGTAACTAACCAGTCCATGCCAAGGAGAACGTCAAAGTCCAACGTATCTAGAAGGATCAAATCGACGGACGAATCTCTATCTCCAATACGAACGGCACACAGCCGAAACACATGTCGCGCAACAAAAGACTCTCCAACAGGAGTAGTCACGACAAGCGACTGATCTAGCAAAGACGACTCTCAGCCCAACCTCGGCACGAAGTGTGTGGAAACATACGAGTGCGTAGATCCCATATCAAATAAAACGTGCGCATCGAAAGAACATACTAAAAGAGTACCTGTCATGACTGCATTCGACGCCTGCACGTACTGATGAGTCAAAGCAAATACACGAGCCTGCTCTCTACCGTCAACTGGCTGTCCTCCGTCTCTGCTACCCCATCCTCTCTGAATAAGACCGCCACGACCACGACCTCTCTGAGCATCTGCCTGGCGTGGAGTAATAATGGGCGTAGGAGGCAATGCCCTCTGAGGTGGTGCAGGAGGTAAGGTGATATAAGGAACCGTTGTCCCGTCTTGGCGTGCTTCAGTTCAATCTCTGATGCGGTGATACAGACTCCCACACCGAAAACATCCCCACGATGGCTGCTGACCCTATGGGTAGGTTCTATATAACTGACCTCGTCTCAAACCTCTTCTATCATCACGGCCTGGAGGGGGTCTGCCGCGGCGCCTACCCATCTTCCTCTCGGCTGATACATCAGTACAAATCCTCTTCGGTCCCGAAATGACCGAAGTCTCAGAAATACGCTCCTCTACCAGTAAGGCTGCGTCCACTACGGCTGCATATGTATCAAAATGATGGGTGCCAATAGAGAGGAATAACTGGGTAACCAGGCCTCGTACAAATCTCTTGACCCGCCTTTCTTCAGTATCCACCAAATACGGAGCATACACGGATAGCTGGGTAAACTGAATGTCATACTCCGCCATTGTCATATCCGAAGTCTAGCGCAACGACTCAAATCTGCGAGCTCGAGCATCTCTAACGCTCTGTGGAAGAAAAAGAGCAAGAAACACTGTTGTAAACTCAACCCAGATCATAGGAGGAAGACCTGCGGCTCGACCTCTCTCTAAAGACTCGCAGCAAGTCTGGGCAAGACCCTCCAGAAGAAAACTAACGAACCTACCCATTTCGCATCGGAGCATCTCAACGAACGACAAATCCCGGCCATCCGATCGATGAACGACTGTAGATCCTTAGCTGCGTCGGTACCGGTGAAAACCGGAGGCTTCAACCTCATGAACTAAGATAAGGATACGGTGATAACCTCCGTAGCGGTAGATACGGCTGTCTGAATAGTAGGTATCATCACGGTCCCCGTAACAGGTAGAACAACCTCCGATCTCTGCGCTCGACTAACCTCAACCAACGATCCTATCATCTGACGCAAATCCTGCATACTGGCCTCTAGCCTAGTAATACGATCTGGCGAAGGTGGATTAATCTGCTACTGTAGAATAGGTGTACCGCCCTGGTCAGTCCTCGTCTCTGACGAGCCTGCCCTGACCTCGGCTCTAGCGGCATCCCTATGTGCCCTCGTAGTCTTCGGGAACATAGTGGCTGAAATAAGGAAACATGATTTGATCAGAACATAGAAATCAAATCATAAGGATACATAGAATCAAGGAAGGAATTACAAGTAATATATCCTAAGGTCACTTAGACGGAATACTGTATCGTAAGTATGCCGCGGAACATACACACGCTACGTCACTCTGCTTAAGCTACCTACTCCATCATACCAAGGTCATCCTACACTCCGAAAGGTAAAACCTAGCGCTCTAATTCCAACTTTGTCACGACCCAATTTAGGAACGCGACCGGCACTTAAATTACGTAACGTCTAAAGGCGTAATGTAATTCAAGTAAGCCAAGAAACCCAGAAATCTAAACTATAAAAAAAGATAGAATGGTAAAACATTTAAAATATTTGTTAAAACATGTAAAAATCTCAAGTTATAAAATCTCAATTTAATTTATTTTCTTAAAAATTTTGGCAGCATCTTCTTTGTAAAAACTAGCCCCAAACGGGTACAAGTATAGAATATAAATAAAACATCCCCAAAAGGGAGCAACTCACGCCAAAAGGAGGAACACAACCACAACAAGTATATATACGACGCCGTAGCGAAGGAATAAGTGATTAGAAGTGAAAACAGTATAGTAAAAGGTAAAAACAACATAAATAAAAGCCGGCTCACACGAGATCGACACCCAGAGTCACCAATAGTACAATATCGATCCTCACAAATCTCTTCTCTAAGCCGAATACATCAAAGTGGTAGATGGAGAGTACTAGATACAATAAGAAATACAATGAAGTCATACGGATAACCGCGAACCACCCACCTATCCAAAATCACGACCAACAGTAGCGGTATCCGTAGAAATAGATGCAATGAGAAGCCCTGCCGCAACTACACTGAGGGTCAAGCCTGCAAAACACTGTGGCACAACGGGGGTGAGTTGCCAACTCGTGAATAGTAAATAACATCATATAGATAATCGCAAGTATGCACGAAAGCGATAGTCTGAAATATATAATCCGATGTCATAATATAACAGTACGGATATGCAGTAAAATCATGATCAATGTACACCACTAGGGTACAACAACTACATGAAACAATACATGTCAAATAAATTTTGAGTATGGGATAACACATAAAATCTCATGTATGAATAATCATCATGGAAAACCGGTGTCCATTAACGACACCCTAAATCTAAATATCTCAGGCGTCGTCATTCTGATCGGCCCTTATATCCGTCACATCATGAAACCTGAGTTCCCAACATCTACACTCGAAACATCATGAAACCCGTGTCCAGCATCGACACGTAAATACTCATATCTCAGGCACCGTCACTCTAATCGGCCCTCATATCTATCACATATCATAACTCTCAAAACGGTATCCTCCGGATAATCGCCGAGTTCTATACAATCACCGGTAGGTAGTACATCCCCTGCCAGGCTCATCGTCATCCCCACAAAATCTCTCTCTTACCTTGGGGTACCGTACCGGGCCCACCATGTACCCACAGACGGTTCCTCCACTCCTCGAATCGGGTCTCGAAAAACAAACTCAGAACCGAGAAAACTCATGATGGACGTCTCGAAATATCATATCAAGAGAAACCGCGTTTTTAAACAACATATAATTTCCTTTTAGAATATAATCGCGGTTCTCAAATCCAGAAATCGCATGAAATCAGTAGATCAATGCATTTATCCATGAAAAATGAGGTATGCAAACATGAAGCAGTAATGTGAGCATATCAAGGGAAAACGGCTATTTTAAATATATCAAGTTTTCAAAGGTATCTTGCGGTTTCCCAATTTTTCACGAAATCGAAGTGCAACATCATATGAGAGTAAATATGTGACTATAGCAATATATGTATGTATGCATGTATGTATATAAGCATGATGCAGTTCATATGCGCAATAGAACAAGAATTAATATCTAGCTGTTAATAATAAAGAAAGAGGTGCAATATATTATTCATGGTAATTTCTATAGTGTGCATATCATGGCAATTACTAACGGTGTGTGTATGGCATACAATTTGGTGCTCGTGCAACCTGAACCGTTAGTAATAGTGCAGTGTCCGATTAATACTATGTCAACGTACAACAGGTAATGGGATGTGTAAAAAGGTGTTCATGCATAATCAATATATATACGTATAAGCATATGGTTATATCACTGAATCTAACCCTCGATGCATAACGCCATACGGGCGGTTCCTCCGTAGATATTAAATCTACTCACCGATGATCTCGAGCTAGGTGAATCCAACCACCTCCTTCCTTTTCCTAGCAGCGCCCGAAGTCCCCGCAATCGATCTTAATATCATACAAAACATAACAAGTGAGATTAGCAAACTAACGATAACACATGAATATAACGCTTAAATCAACACATCTACTCTCCGAAGCTCTCAAGTGTTAGCTTAGTGGCTAACGTGTGTAACGACACCCTAAACCAAACCCAAGTGCTGCAAGCTACATGAAGCACAAAAAACGTTTCAGATATCTGTATCGCGCATTGCCGAAATACTAAAAACTAGCTAAGTAGTTCCAGATTTTGCCTACAGACAATATAGGAAAATCAAATAGAACCAAACACCATAATTAACTCCCAGACAGCTACTCTAAAAAATTCAACAACCCAGGTCCCCAAAAATCTGGCGGCGCCGGCCATTTTCCTATATCTCGCCGGGCCAACAAGGAGGGATTGGGTTCAGGTTTCAGGTGCATACTCAAGGCTTCTAACACGACACTACTACATTTTTAGATTTTACTGTAGACCAACGTAGTAATAGCAGATCACAGAGACACCAAAACTATATACAAAACATGATATTTGCACAAAAACTAAAACTTTAAGGTTTAAAACTGAAACTACAAAGCAACACAACATCCTTAGAGCCTATTTAACAGTTAGAGATCACTACCTCAACAAACTTGTATGAAAATCCTAGCTTTCCAAGCTCCAAGTCATCTCAAGAGGCTTAACTTGACTTTGTGAGTGGTTTTTGTGAGGGTTGATGGAGATTTAGGCTAGGATTTGTGATGAAAATATTTCAAGCGAAGGGTTTTAGTGAGGGAGATGAGGAACAAGAGAAAGAGAGAGTGAGGTGAGAATGAGAAAGTGAGATAAGATTGAGAGAGTGATAGGGTGAGGGTGAGAGTAAGCCATGGCCCTCTCCCTCTCTCTTCCATTAATGCATCCCATGCTTTGTCCCCCCATGTCCCCTTCTTATCATTCCCTCTCTTTTCTCAATTCTTTTATTTTTCAAAAACAAAAACCTTTTACTAATTAAAACAACACATATAAATGTACATTAAGGTGCCATGTTACAAAAATATGGTTAACATGCACAAGTTGTGTACAAGTTCTCAAAATAATAATAAAATATTAATTTAAAATAATAAAATATATTAAAATAGTTATTGGTTAAATTTCATTAAAAACCCGCACTATCGCTTAATTAACACTAACCGTATTCTAAAGTGTTACAACTTCAGCATCTTGTGTCAATAGGAACTTCATATGATCCCAAGAGTCAGGTAGTGTGTTAATCAACGCATGGATTTGCTGGTTATCAGAGATGGGAAAGCCAGCGATATCAAAATTTCTGAACATAGACTCCATCATCCTGAGATGAAGTATAATGTCCAGAGGATTACCGGTCATTCGGTAATTAAACAGACGAATTTTGTTGGGTTCCTTAGCACTCTCACTAGGTTTTATAAGGCATCGGGTATGCAATTTTAAAAAATCTAGAGAGCAAAGCAACCAAACCAAGGATCTAACTAGAGAATTAGGGTTTAACTAAACAAGTAAACAACTTTACTCTAAGTGAACAAGGAATACAACCTTTTTAGACCGGTCATTTACTTCTAAAGCTCCGTGTAGTAGTCCCTTAGCTCCAAGTGGTGGCCTCTCAGACTCTTGTTAGGCTTCATTAGATGAAAGGAACAAGCTTGCTCAATGATCTTCGAGGCCGAAGATGATCTACGTCAAAAAATCTCTAAATCAAGCTACCTCTTCATTAACTGAGAATTAGTGAAGCAAACAAGCTATACTAAATGGCTAGTTTGGTATAGATTGGTGAAGTGGGAATTTTGCTCACTTTAAAAATGTTTTTCTCTTTTATTTTTCTTCTCACAAGAAAGCTAGAAAGCAAGTAAGGAGATGAAGAAAAGATCAAGTGATGAACCATGGGTGAGAAAATAACTTATATATTCATTGTAGAGACTTAACCATGGCTAAAGATAATTGTTGGGTTAATAAATATTTAAAGTAAAACAAAATTAGTGGACTTAAGTCAAAACTTCTCCATGCTTCCACAAGCATCTTAGTCATGCTAATTTCCATATAATTTTGATTTTCCCCTTAATATTTAAATACCAAAATTATCTTTACTTTGGTATGAGTCTCTTACACCCAAGTCCATTGTATCATCTAGCATGACACATAAACAAATATATTAATATATATCACATATATATTTGAATGTATTTAGAGAAAACAATTTCTTAAGTGAGCTAATATTAGTTAATGTATACTAATATATCAAATATATAATTATACATTAAATTATTAAATCAACACTTGATTTAATAATCCGGCTATATCATATATAACCGACTAATATCAATTATATCATCTTATCGAATCAACACTTGATTCAATAACCCGGCTATATCTTATATAACCAACCGATATCATATATCGCGAGATTAGAATATGGTATCACATACACATATTAATCTCAGTCCCGCACATATCACATATGTTCTTTATTTCGTTTCGTTTGAGCCAGGAAACATCTGTGTAGGACTCTAAAGAATCTTCAATATGCCGGCAGTAGGTAACGATCATATCAGTTACCCATAAGCCGTCAGCGGTACTAGCTGGACGTAACGGTTACCCCGGTATTGAGCGATCAGAAGATCAACAAGCAAGCTTGTCTATACTCCCGTGAATCCAATAAGTAACACTACCGTACAGTCTGGTCTCTTCTTCTGATATGTCGCGTATCTAGTCTGGGGGTGGTAAACGTCAAACCCCAATAGCTTGATAAGTCATGCCGATGTGAGGATCATAACGGTTCGAGAAACTACTGATAATACTTACCAGTAAATCTCAGCAGCCCTGGCCAGGGATTTCCTGTTATGGCCAATCGAGCACAGCGCAACATCAACCCCCGATATCGGGAGAGACGAAATCCCTCCTATCGCTCATTGCCTCCATGTGACTCGGGACTGTACCCAAAAAACACCTGTTTGCACGCTTTTTTGAACGTGGTAGGGTGGAAATCAAAGCATAGTGGGAATCACACAAGACTCTATGACGATCTCGGGTTTACAGACTAACCTATACCAGTGTCACCAGAGAACTGCTATCTGACGATAGATATAATACCATCTAGGAGTTCTCGGCGAGCCCTGTTCGGTGTACCCAGTTTCCACTGAGCATCCGTATACAATCTTTGATGTCAAACACCAATGGATGTGGGATCAACCATCGCCCATCAAATGGGTCAAGAAACGTATACGCTAGTCTACTCTGGAATATCGCTGCCTTGTCTCGATACTTCCACGACTAGGAACAATTAAAGGATGGACTTATGGACTACTCTGGCCCCACTAGTATGATCTCCATCATAGTCCTAGTAGTCAAGTATACATCTTAAGGGCTTTATCAACATGTAAGAGAGAGACATTATAAAGATACAAGTATGCATGTTAAGATAAAAAGCAACTAGATAGCATACTATCATGTCGAGCAAGAAATTCCTCTCTATATATGTCCAAGCATCCACTATAATATACAATCATGTACAATAATGGCCTCTAGGGCATACATACAACTAACAATCTCCCACTTTTACTAAGGCCAGTTGTTGTAGTATCTCATACCCAACATCCCGAAGAGTCTCTCAAACTGTATCTGGGGTATGGCCTTCATGAGTGGATCCGCCGTGTTATTCTTCGTGTCAACTCTCCTGACCTCGATCTCCCGGCGATCAACTATCTCCCGGATTAGGTGATACCGCCTAAGAATATGTCTGGATCGCTGATGGGACCTGGGTTCCTTGGCCAAAGCCACTGCTCCATTGTTATCACAATACAAAGGTATTAGATGTTCGATAGAAGGAACCACACCAAGTTAGGTTATGAACTTCTTCATCCAGACGGCCTTTTTGGCGGCATCGTTGGCAGTGATGTATTCAGCCTCCATCGTCGAGTATGCCACGGTATCTTGCTTGGAACTCTTCCAACATACTGCCCCTCTATTAAGGGTGAAGAAAAAACCCGAGACCGACCTAGAGTCGTCCTTATCACTCTGAAAGCTCGAATCGGTAAAGGACTCCACTTGGAGTTCACCGTTACCATACACCAAGAACATTTCTTTAGCCCTTCTCAAATACTTAAGAATGTTCTTCACAGCTGTCCAGTGATTCTCTCCAGGATCCGATTGATACCTTCTTACAACACTAAGTGTGTACGCTACATCCGGTCGGGTACATAACATCGCATACATGATAGACCCGACTGCCGAAACATAGGGTATCTCTTGCATGCGAGCCCTCTCCAAATCAGTCTTGGGGGGACATCTCTTTGGAGAGAGTGATTCCTGAGATCGTGGGTAAATTCCCACGCTTGGAATCCTCCATACTAAACTTCTTTAGTATGGTGTCAATGTACTTGGATTGGGGCAATCCCAACATCCGTTTAGATCTTAATCCCCAGTATATAGGAGGCATCACCCAGATCCTTCATGGAGAATCTTTGTGATAAGAAGAGCTTGACCGAGTGCAGCATAGGAACATCATTTCCTATCAAGAGTATGTCATCCACATACAATACGAGGAAGACGACCTTACACTCTGCAACCTTTTTGTATATACACGGCTCATCTACGTTTTTGATGAAGTCAAACTCTTTGACTGCCACATCAAAACAGATGTTCCAATTCCGCGATACCTGCTTTAATCCTTAGATTGATTTAAGCAGCTTGCATACCTTTCCGCTACTCCCACTATCTACGAAGCCTTCTGGCTGTGTCATATACACGCTCTCTTCTAAATCACCATTTAGAAAAGCGGTCTTGACATCCATCTGCCAGATTTCGTAGTCATGGTATGCAGCGATGGAAAGTAAGATCCGGATGGACTTAAACATAGACACTGGAGAAAAGGTTTCATCATAATCCACACCTGGTCGTTGACGAAAACCTTTTGCTACAAGTCTAGCTTTGAAAGTCTCAACTTTTCTATCTACACCAAGTTTCTTCTTAATGATCCACTTGCTCCCAATGGGTTTTACCCCTTTAGGAGTAACTTCCAAAGTCCATACTTTATTGGTGTACATGGATTCCATCTCAGATCGCATTGCATCCAGCCATTTCATAGTGTCCCCATTCGTGATGGCCTGCTTGAAACTAGTTGGGTCATCATCTTCCATGATGCAATTCTCGCTCCCACCGTCAATGAGAAAACCATAGTATCTCTTAGGTGGATGAGGAACCTTACTAGATCTGCGGAGTGGCTGGGGTTCATTGGGTACTATTGGATCCTCTGGTTCTATCAAATCATCAGTTGTTGTTTGTGTGGCTGGAACTTCTTCCAGTTCTACCTCTTTGCCACTAATTTTTTTTACAAGAAATTCCTTTTCTAAAAAGGTGGCATATTAAAAAACAAACACCTTTTGTTCCTCAGCGTGGTAGAAAATATATCCTTGTGAATTCTTTGGATATCCTACAAATTTGCAAAGAACTGACCTTACCTCGAGCTTTTCCGGATTTTGCTTTTTGACATAGGCCGGACAACCTCATATCTTAACTCGTTTAAGATATGGTCTCTGTCCACTTCATATCTCATATGGTATTTTAGGCACTGATTTTGATGGAACTTGATTCAATAGGTGTGCGGTTGTCTCAAGTGCATAACCCCAAAAGGAAATAGGTAACTCATCATAGAGCGCACCATATCTAATAGGGTGCGATTCCTCCGCTCCGATACACCGTTGTGCTGTGGCATATACGGAGGAGTAAGTTGAGAGAGAATCCCATTCTCTTTTAGATACTCCAGGAACTCCATGCTTAAGTATTCTCCTCCCCGATCGGATCGAAGGATTTTAATACTTTTACTCGTTTGGTTCTCTACTTCGCATTTATATTCTTTGAATTTCTCAAAAACTTCAGACTTGTGTTTCAGTAGGGACACATGTCTGAATCTTGAGAGATCATCAGTGAATGTAATGAAGTATGATGAACCATTACTGGCATGTGTAGACATGCGACTGCATACATCACTATGTATCAGTCCTAAGAGTTCAGTAGCTCTTTCTCCGTGTCCAGTAAATGGAGTTTTGGTCATTTTTCCTTTGAGACATGACTGGCAAGTTTCATAAGATGTAAATTCAAACGTGTTTAAATATCCATCCTTATGTAACTTATCTAGTCGTGTCGCATTGATATGACATAGTCTACAATGACACAATAAGGTCTCGTTCATTTCTGAACTTTTCCTCTTGTATGTATTCTGTACGTTAAGAACTGTGGTTTGATTTAGAACATATATGCCATTACTTAACGAGCCTGATCCAATCAACGTTTGATTTAGGAAAATGTTCATAACATTATCCTGTAATACAATGTTATATCCTTCTTTTCTTAATAAAGAAACTGATATAATATTGCATATCAGGTTCGGTATGTCATAACATTCGTTCAGATTCAATGTGTTACCAGTAGGTAATACAAGGTGATATTCGCCAACTGCTTTGGCAGCAATATTTGCACCATTCCCTACTCTTACAGAATGATCACCTATTCCCAGTTCTCTACCTTTCTTTAGCCCATGTAAGATATTACATATATGGGATCCCGATCTGGTATCTAATACCCAGGATGTAGATTGTACTGAGAAACAGTTCTCGGTGACAAACACACCTGAAGAAGATACATCAATACGCTCATTCCTCATTTGGGTGGCGTGGGAATCCGGATATTCTCCTATTTCCTGCTCGGACTTATAACAATTTTAAGATAGAGCGGAACCAACGTTCCCCAGCCCAGTATAACAAGCGGGTTCGGTTAATACATCCATATTATTATCTTGATTAAGGCATGTCACGGTCGCTACCTGGAGAGAGAGAGAAGAAAACACTTTAGCTTATGCTCTTGCAAGATTAGATTGATTATTATTTTATCTAATCAGGATGACTCCCACTGTTTTTATCAAATCTTTCTTCAAACCCAAAAATGTAAGAATAGCCGGGATTAATTACACCCTACAAGTTCGCTAACCGATCAGCCAGACCAGTGTCGGTACTTTGAGGAGGTTCCCTGTGCTTTCGCACATACCTAATTAAAATAAACCTCATTTTCCCAGAGGCATAACCCCATTGACACCTTTCTAGACACCTAATGGGTTAGCTAATTGTAAAGTGCAAAACTCTTTCAGGAGTAACACTTACTCGCAGTGGGTATTGGGATCCAACTATCTCATAGAAGGTATGCTACCTCATTGCAAATTTCAATACTTGAAATTCCCAATAATATTTTGCCCCTAGCAACTTATGAACTTAACATAGTCAACAAATCATAAGCTCTAGCCAGGTTCAACCCGTCATTTCCTGATTGAATTAAACCCACCCGTACGACCCTTAACATAGTCAACAAAGTTGTATGATTACCTTAATCCAATCGCATCATATGGTTGCAGATAAGCACTAATTAGCTACCGCACACTACGCTTTAACATAGTCAACAAACGTAGCACGAATACTAAGTAGCACTTATCTGAAATGATGGAGGGCTATGACAGGTTTTTAAGAAAACTTTTTGCGTAATGAACTTGATATCGTTGTAGAATCGAGTGGTTTGAAAAGGAGTGGTTTAAGCTCCGCTTTTAAAATCATGTGTTTTTCCAAAATAAACCGAGTGGGTTAGCATCTGCTAGCTTTTGCTAAAGAGGTCATTCTCAGTGAAGGGATCTCGGCTCTTTCCTCATCGAATGAGATGCTGGATATTCATCAAGGAATACCGCTATGCAAAGCAAGAACTAGAGCTACCTTTTTGAAAATTTGATTTTACAACATCTTTAGGTTTCTTTCCTTTCATTAATCTCATTAATGAAGTCCCATCATTTATGCTTCCTAAGCATTACAGAAGAAACGAAAATATAACGTACGCTTATGCCATCCGCATTCGCCTTGGGGTCCCGTCATGCACCGTTGGGTTAGTTAACTAACGGCAGAGCGGGGGCAGGACAAGTGCGGATGCAAAACATAAGCAACATTTATTATATATCATATATATAATATTAAGCATTCGTCTCACGCAGTTATATGATCTCATCACAGAATATTGCAGCAGAAGTCAACATATGAAATATTGGATATATTAGGAGGTCCGTGTTTTAAATCAAGCCAGTAAAAAACATGGATTCCACGGTCGTGATAAATAGCCAAACCCACATCCCTAGACCCCTACAAGAGCGGCAAGCAACCCTACCAATTCTAGAGTTAGGAGACCTGGTCTCGACTCCTCGAGATGGTCTCCCACTGGACTCTAGAACCCGGTTACTTGTGCTCCCCGCCTTGGGTTTATCCTAATGCGGAAAAGTAAATAATATACATCAATGGTGATATCATCCTCAACCCGGAAGTGTCCCCATAAAAGAATATTACATACAAGTTTTTACATGAATGAAAATGAAAAACTCTCATCTCACGCAAAAAACCCTGGCTATTCATAACACGACGATCCAATATAACATATTACAGCAACATATAACATCACATGTCATCAACGTAAGTAAATATGCGTATCCTAATTGTTGTTGACGTATAGCAACGAAACCGGTGATACACCACATATTACACTTACGGTCGCAGAAAGAAAGTGAAAACTACAACAATTGGAATCCGCAACGTCCTTAGACATCATAAACCCGAAATATCACATACTTCGGATTTCATGCCTAACCATATGAATTTCTTAGACATCATAAACCCGGAATATCTCATATTCCGAATTTCATGCCTAACCTTATAAATCCCGCATTTTAGTCTCAATATTGAAAACACTTTTCAATAACCAGTCGGGTAATTCAACAAGATTCCTGATAACCTAATCGAATGCTTGTCGGAAACTTTAGTAGACAACCGCACCCCCTATGCCGTCGACGAAGTGCACTTAGGCGGAACACCGCGGCCGTGAGCACTCGGGGGATGCTTTTGGCAACGGGTTTCTCCTACAGTTACTTGGTCGGGGCTATAGGGCGTGGCTATCTAGTAATATTACCCGGCGAGTATCCGCGTACACTACGTGATTGTGACGGAGTTTTGATCCATATCAAAATCTCGTGGCAACCGATCAAATGAGACTAAATTGCTAGATTTATAAAATTCAAACTAGTTTTCATAAAACTAATTATTGTGGATTCCAAGTATTGTATCACAAATCACAGATATCTAGACAATGTTAAACATTTCGATCGAATCAACAAACTCCCAAAATTCCCAGAGACCTCAACACTTGAGTCACGGTTAAAAATACCCAGACAGTGCCCCAAGCACTTACGGACCTACACAAGAAACCATGCTCCCTGCCTCACCAATGGCGCCGTGGAACCGCCGCCAAAGGCATGCTTTGGCCGCGCTTCTGCGGTCATTTGGTCGAGTTGGGCCGTCGTTTTTCTTGTGGGTCTATAGAAAACCCTGCACAATTTTCTGAATATTTTTAATTTGGAAAAATCCAACTTTTGGAAAAATTTCCAGAGAGTGGGTAATTCCGGGTTTTCGAAGTTCAATCGAACACTTTAGCTTCGTCTAGACAACTCCTAATGCTCTAGCCTGGCTCTGATACCACTGTTGGGTTCCTTAGCACTCTCACTAGGTTTTATAAGGCATCGGGTATGTAACTTTATAAAATCTAGAGAGCAAAGCAACCCGAACTAAGGATCTAACTAGAGAATTAGGGTTTAACTAAGCAAGTAAACAACTTTACTCTAAGTGAACAAGGACTACAACCTTTGTAGACCGGTCTTTCACTTCTAAACCTCCATGTAGTAGTCCCTTAGCTCAAGTGGTGGTCTCCCGGACACTTGTTAGGCTCCACTAGACAAAAGGAACAAGCTTGCTTAAGGATCTTCGAGGCCGAAGATGATCAACGTCGAAGAATCTCTAACTCAAGCTACCTCTTCACTAACTGAGAATTAGTGAAGCAAACAACCTATACTAAATGGTTAGTTTGGTATAGATTGGTGAAGTAGGAATTTTGCTCACTTTAGAAATGTTTCTCTCTCTTTTATTGTTCTTCTCACAAGAAAGCTAGAGAGAAAGCAAGAAGATGAAGAAAAGATCAAGTGATGAACCATGGGTGAGAAAATATCTCATATATCCATTGTAGAGACTTAACCAGGGTTAAAGATAATGGTTGGGTTAATAAATATCTAGAGTAAAACAAAATTAGTGGACTTAAGTCAAATCTTCTCCATGTTTCCACAAGCATCTTAGCCATACTAATTTCCACCTAATTTTGATTTTCCCCTTAATATTTAAATACCCAAATTATCTTTACTTTGGTATGAGTCTTATACACCCAAGTCCATTGTATCATCTAGCATGACACATAAACAAATACATTAATATATATCACATATATATTTAAATGTATTTAGAGAAAACAATTTCTTAAGTGAGCTAATATTAGTTAATGTATATTAATATATCAAATATATAATTATACATTAAATTATTACATCAACACTTGATTTAATAATCCGGCTATATCATATATAACCGACTAATATCAATTATATTATCTTATCGAATCAACACTTGATTCAATAACCCGGCTATATCTCATATAACCGACCGATATCATATATCGCAAGATTAGAATACGGTATCACATACACATATTAATCTCGGTCCCGTACATATCACATATATGCCCTACTTCGTTTCGCTTGAGCCAGGAAACCTCTGTGTAGGACTCTACAGGCTCGTCAATACGCCGGCAGTAGGTAACGATCATATCAGTTACCTACAAGCCGTCAGCGGTACTAGCTGGACGTAACGGCTACCCGGATATTGAGCGATCAGAAGATCAACAAGCAATCTTGTCCATACTCCCGTGAATCCAATAAGTAACACTACCGTACAGTCCGGTCTCTTCGTCTGATATGTCGCGTATCTCGCCTGGTGGTGGTAAACGTCAGACCCTAATAGCTTGATAAGTCATGCCGATGTGAGGCTCATAACTGTTCGAGAAACTACTGATAACACTTACCAGTAAATCTCAGCAACCATGGCCAGGGATTTCCTGTTATGGCCAATCGAGAACAGCGTAACATCAACCCCCAATACCGGGAGAGACGAAACCCCTCCTATCGCTCATTGCCTCCATGTGACTCGGGACTGTACCCAAAAACCACCTGTTTGCACGCTCTTTTGAACGTGGTAGGGTGGAAATCAAAGCATAGTGGGAATCACACAAGACTCTATGACGATCTCGAGTTTAAAGACTAACCTGTACCAGTGTCACCAGAGAACTGCTATCTGACGATAGGTATAATACCATCTAGGAGTTCTCGGCGAGTACTGTTCGGTGTACCCAGTCTCCACTGAGCACCCGTATACAATCTTTGATGTTAAACACCAATGGATGTGGGATCATCCATCGCCCATCAAATGGGTCAAGAAACGTATACGCTAGTCTACTCTAGAATATCGATGCCCTGTCTCGATACTCCCACGACTTGGAACAATTAAAGGCTGGACTTATGGACTACCCTGGCCCCACTAGTATGATCTCCATCATAGTCCTGATAGTCAAGTACACATCCTAAGGGCTTTATCAACATGTAAGAGAGAGACAGTATAAAGATACAAGTATACATGTTAAGATAAAGAGCAACCAGATTGCATACTGTCATGTCGAGAAAGAAAGTCCTCTCTATATATGTCCAAGCATCCACTATAATATACAATCATGTACAATAATGGCTTCTAGGGCATACATACAAATAACAAATTTAAGATATCGGATCTTAACTGGTGACGGCTTACCGAACCTCTTATCTAGTGCCTCCCAGAGTCACGCCCCGCTTTCCAAATGAACGGTAACAGGTACGTGACGAGGCCCACAACTTATTTATTTCGAGAAGTTTCTTTCTCGCAACAAATACGCTAAGCGTTTATAAGCAATATAAATACAAAAAGAATAAACAAGTGATTAAGAATCCAACAATTAATTTATTACATTCAAATCCACAGATTTTAACAATTGACAAGTGTAACATTTCAGAAAATATAAAATACTATTTTTGGAATTTAATATTAAAACAATATTTTTCCCGAAAACCGCCCGATTTGCGAAATTGGGGTTTTCGAAAAAGGGTATAAATATATACCAATAATTGTGAAATAAATAAAAATTAAAATGATTTATTCATTTAATAATATATTTAACGGATTTGGCAATTTTAAAATTTATTATACGCAGTTTCGATAAAAACCCGATTAGTGCACTGCTAATCGCGATTAAGCCAAATCCGCATTTCTACAGCTTTTCATGGTTAGTGCACCATGACATGTTTCATTTGGTTGCATGTTATTTCATTTATGGTTTTATATGGGTGTATGTGCTCATTTTGGTGAGAAAAAGAAATGAGAAAAGAAAAGGTCAAAGGGAAGACATAATGAGTGGTTAGGTGTACTTTGGAGAGAGAAGAGAGAGTGAGTATTAGTGAGAGAGAGGGGGGAGGGGGGCTGCTGCCCAAATTCAAATCCCCCACCATTTCCATCACGCTCTTCATCTTCCTCAACTCCTCCACCCTCCACTTAAACTCTAGATCTATCTCCAACCATTCCCCAAAACCCTACACTCCCTTCACAAAACATAATCCCCATATCCTCCTCTACACGACGGACCGAGCAAAATGGGATTTTGACGACGTTGGGAAGTTAGTGCTGCCTTGAGTGGACTAGATGAGGTATAATTTCTTCACTTTAGATTAGTTGTGTGTGATATCGTGTTTTAGTGTCGTTTTAAGATGTTGCTGACCTGCTGTGACCCCGAGCATTCACTGGGAAAACAAACAGTGTGTTAGTTTTGTGCACAAGACCTGAAGTGTTCACCTGCAACCCTAACCCTTTCCCACCGGTTTTGTCCGGTGTCCATTGGACCAATTCCGGTGACCCCGGGTGAATAGGAGAGCTAGGGCTTGGGTTTTGTAGGGTAGTTACCTGAAGGTGTTTAGGGGTATTTGGTTCTACTTGATTTTTCTGTAATGACAATAGGTGAATTCTGGGGACTTTGGTGAGGGTTTGCTTGACCATGGTAACACGATTCATGACCTGAGCCATAGAGCTGAGCCATTGCACGAACTCAGGAATTGACCCATATCATTTTTATGACTTTGAGTGTGCCTATGGGAAATCTGGAGCAACCCGGAGGATTTTTGAGAGTAGCAAACAACTCTAGGGACCAAATTAGGGTACTAAAAGACTACCTTGACGAGACGAACCCCATTGGAACCTAGGGACCTGAGGAGGCCGGTTTTCTTGATGAAGTGCTCGGCTACTTGGTGGCATGTGGTGTCGGGGTTGGTTCAGTAGCTCAAATACATAATATACATCACCCTAGACTTGTTTGCTTGGCTTAATTTGACCTGAGTCAAAATCTGGGAGAAGTTTAGTGTGATTTTAGCTATGTTTTCCGTATTTTGAAATGCTAATTCTTGATATTTGGTTTTTTATTTGGTTGTTGAATGTTTGTACATCAACGACTAGCTGTAATTTGTTGGTTTTGCATACGTGGGCTATAGGTTCTAACCTATGAGAAACACGCGTGCCGTTTTGGATCTCAGAACTTGATTTTAATATCGTTACGATATGTGTTGTTATTATAGGTACCTTCGCGTGGATTCCGAGTCGACGGAGCGTGGCGTCATCGACTTCGGCAAGCGAAGACCAAGGTGAGTAGATCTATATCTACCGGGGAAGTCGGATGGATGACGTATACCACCCCCGCAAACTTTTGATGGAAAACTGATTTATAGAATATGGTTAGGAAACCTAGATTAGGAAACTAGGGTTAGAATGAGATAGTTATGAAACCATATTAGAAACTAGAGAATAGTTAGAAATGATATGTTAGTACTATCGTAGGATGACGTTAGCGATATTACCATTTAGGATACTGTAGGACTAGATAGTCGATGTAGACGCGTCATCCGAACCATACCTTTTTCTAAACCAAAGAATCGTATGTATCTTTTAAATGTATACCTTGAGGGATGTTACGGATTTTCAAATGATATCTTTTCCTTAAAAACACCGTAACCCCTATTTTCAAAACTACGATTCACTTATTTAAAAATCTGATTGTATGGTTTGGGTGTGTTTGTTAGGTTAGATACTTATACCTAGTATAGATAGCATGTTTATGTAAACTCGACATGATAAGAAACATAAAGGCGATGAAAGAATAGAAGACGAATTTGATGATATGATGATATGATGGTATACGGATGCGAGTCGATCGAGATGATTTATACCCTGCCGGTCCCTGATATGAGATTATTGTGGATGTGACCTGAGACATAGGTATATAGGGTTATGTATATATAGAATGTTGTGAATCATGGATGATAGGCCGTATGTGATATCAAGCCGTACCCTCATTTGTCGTATAGGATGATATGATCCCTTTTAGTATAATGCCGCCGCACGATGATATTCCGTGCGTGATGAGTTTGACTTGATGATTGATCCTTACCCTTGACTAGAGGTTGCCGTACGATGGATTATACCATACGCGATGTTATTGGGCTAGATGCCGATTGATAGATTCACCGACTCGGACATATGATAGTTATATATACCTTATAGCTGTTAGCTGATGATTTACTTGTGCTGCATTCATGATATTATTATTGCATCGCATATACCTGTGATAGTACACCTGCACCATTATCGATAATGCGTATGTTACACGTACACATATTTGCCGGCTCACACACTTCATCATCGATAATTGCCATGTCACTACACAGTAGGGTTGCTGCATTATGACATATACATTGATACATTCATACTTGCGCATATACATATTGTACCTACATAGATAACTGGCTTTATTGTAAAATTTGGGAACCACATGTTATATTTAAAAAACTGGAATCATTTTAAAAGAGCGGTTTTCCCTTAATATGTCATATCACTATTCCGCGTTGCATGATACACGATATGCTTACATTTCTATTATATGTCGCACACACATCATGCTCTTTTATTGTACGCATTGAGATATGCTGTTTTCATGAGATTTCTGGATTTGAGAACCGTAGGCATTTTAAAAGAGATTATGTGTTGTTTCAAAAACCCGGTTTCTCTGGATATGATATTTCAGTGCGTCCACCATGTGTTTTCTCGGTTCTGAGAGTGGCATGTGAAACCCGATTCGAGGAGTAAACGAGGCCTATTGCGGGTACATGGTGGACCCGGTATGGTTCCCCGGGGCGAGAAATGTTTTTCGTGGAGTAGACGATGAGCCTGGCAGGGTGGCGAGTACCTACTGGTGATAGTTTTTGGGCTCGGCGGATATCCGGAGGATACCGACCGGAGTCGAGAGATGCTATAGGCCGATCCGGATTGACGGATCCCGTGGGCCGATTCGGACTGACGGAGCTCGATATATGAGGATTTACGTGCCGATGCTGGGCACGGTTTTCATGATGTTTTCGATTGTCGATGCTAGGCACTCAGGTTCCATGATTTTGATGTGTCGGGAGGGACACCGTTGATATATATCCTCATACTTTCATGCACACTCCTTTATGATATTTACTTGCATACAAACATTGATTATGGATGGAATGGATCCCCATGCATACATAACTTGATTATATGGTTGGTTGATATCCACATGATGATTGACACATAGGTAGTGACTACCTTGTTGGTACATATACGACCCGGTCATCCTAGATATCATAGTATTAACTTTTGATATAGTTGACCTAGGAGTCGTTGTTTATTCGATTTCTACTTGTAGATATATTTCTATTCACGAGTTGGCAACTCACCCCCGTTGTGCCACGTTCTTGCAGATTGACCGCGTGGATCAGTAGCGGCATCACTGGAACACAGTTTCCTTTGGGTGTTTTGCAGTGGTAGGTGGGACATTTGTATCGTACCCACTCTTGTATTACATTTCATTTTGTATCTAGTTAACTCCATCAATCAATCAAAATTAGAATTTGTATAAGTAATGAGACTTAGTGGGTTTGTGGTTGCGAGACTTAGAGCGAGGGGTTTTTCGCTACTTATGATATTTATGTCTTGCTTCCTTTTCTCTTTGTGGTGATCTTCGCTGTTGGGCGTCGTATACTTATTTATGTTATATTGCGTGGTTGTGATCCGCCGTTTGGCGAAGAGCTAGCTCCCGCTTGGGGATGCCATTATTCTTATTATGTATTTGTGGTTTTGGATCAAAATATACAAAGGAGGTGCTGCCAAAATTTCTAAAAGACGAAACATGTTTTCAACTAGTAACTTCTCTTGCATCATTCATGTTCTTTTCTATGCATTAAGAAAACTTGATTTCATTATACCTTTGTTTCAAAACTTCACCTCCTTTATTTTTCTAAAAGGTTTAGATTTCTGGGTTTCAGCTTACTTGAATTCCGTTACGCCTTTAGACATTGCGTGATTCAAGTGCTGGTCACGAGCTAATATTTCGGGTCGTGACAAAGTTGGTATCAGAGCGTTGGGTTTAACCTTTGTTCGAGTCTATGTTTGACTATGCGGAGTCTAGGGCGGGTATGTATTTCGGAACCTAGGCTTGACCTTACGGAACTTAGACTTGAACGGGGGAGGGGGGTATTAGACCCGAAATTTCGTTTCATAGGCTGACCCAGATTGATGGAGTAGGTAGCTTGAGTAGAGTGACGTACCGTACGTATGTTCCGCGACATATTTACGATAGGATACTCCACTTAAGAAACCTTAGGATGTACATATTTTTGAGACCAGTGATTCTCTTCGTATCCATGATTATACATCCATTGGAGATCTTTGATTCTATTAGTTTCGTGATCATACTTTCATTGATGCTGTTCCTTCTTATGATCATGTATCCATTCTGGATTTGCCGTTTCCTCTCATGCCGTTGATCTGCTTTTTTCGATACTCGATTGAGGTTCCTGTCACCATAGTTTGAGAGCAGTTGAGCTGCTGCTAGTGTTGCGGTCGGGGCGAGCTCGTCTGGTATGAGGGCCGACCATTGTGTTTTCTGGTGCTATGGGAACGTCTCGATGTAGTGTTGTGTTGTGGCCTCTTGTGGAGGCGAGTGCTTGGTTTTACACCGGATGGTCGGTCTATTATTAGAGCTGCCAGTTGCGAGAGGACTATTGATGTACAGCATACCTCAGAGATTATGATGTCGCCTACCGTGCAGACAGATGACCCAGCTGTTGCTGAGATTGATAGGATGTCGCTTCCGGAGCTTACGAGCTATGATCGCCGGAGCTTCTAGGAAGATATGAGACAGATGATAGCTAGTCTACCCCGATTTGAGAGACGAAGGTGATTCGTCGGATTTAGGCGCTGGAGCAGGCCCAGTTGAGTTGAAGATTTCCAGTGTGGAGAGTCTTACTCAGATCTAGAGCAGACCGATTCAGAGATGACCGCTGATGTATCGCCTTTCCTGGAGGATTGAGGCATTGTTTAGCGTGCGGACGAAGGGTATTCGCATGTCGCCTAGGCGAAGTTAAAAAAAAAAGTTCGAACGAGTGTCAGAAACCCATCTTTCCCAAGTTTAAAGTGTTCGGAGGAACATGCAGGTAATTCTGTGGACCCTCTAGAAGAATGAAACCCTAACTCGACATGATGACCATGGAACCGCCTTGAACCTTAGGGTTTGCAGCAGTTTAGCGGTGCCATCAGCGAGGCTTGGGTTTTCCATTCTACGGCTGGTCCAGAGATGTTGTGGAATGTACCGGATATTTTTAGACTGCGCTCAGGTGTTGAGCCTTCTGGAAATTTTGGGACCTCGATGTCTCGATCGAAAAGTTTGACGTCGTCCAGATATCATGTGGTAAGAGATCAGCAAGCTGACCAGTTTCGGATAGAGGACCTCACCCAGATGCGTTGTGAGTGGATCGAGAATGGACGAGTATTGAGTATTCCTCCGATGGTTAGGACGAGTTCCCGAGGACGTGTTCGGCCAGATATCTTCTACCGAGTGATGAAGATACCGAGTTCGTGACTTCGAGTCCGTATGAGAGACTCCGGATTGACAGAGGCCGAGAACAGTTGCAGTGTGCAGATAGCATGGCGTGACGTCATAGTGAGAGATGATACGACGAGTGGAACCAGAATTTCGCGCGAGACGCTGACGAGCTGTTATGACTCCCCGTCGAGATCAGAGACCTGATATACTTACAGAGGCGTGATGGCCAGTTTCCGAGGGAAGGTGTGCAGAATACGCAGATGTCCATAAAATGAGAGAAGATTATGCCCGAGTACCAGCCTCCGTACAGTTCGGCATAGGCAAGATCGGAAGAGACCTTGAGCAGGATTCCTTCCAGGACACTGCTGCAATGAGATTTGCACCAGGATCAGATGGGTCAAGTGTATTCTGAGAACCAGAGGCCGACGCCAGTGACGTGCTACCTTACGAGTGGTCGTGATGAATGACCGGGAGATGACCAGAGAAGTGCCAGAACGAAATCGTCCCCGTTAGCACACCTGATAGGGCCGATGAGCCGATAGATTGCGAGATTGGTAATCCACAGAGAAAAAGAACACCCAGAGACAGAAGACGCCAGACCGTGAGCAGGAGGCGAGCGGATATTCTTGTTCTGCCAGTTTTAGGCTCACCGATTCATTTTTCGACATTGTAGGAGGTGTACCTCAATGTCCTTTGTTGCGATTTGCGTTTGTGATCTGAGTATCACGCTTATATCGCTTGGATTTGAGTTTTGATGACGAGTTTCCTGATATTGATTTCGTGCACCATGGCTGCACCTACTGGGTATTTACATTTTGTGCATAGTTATTGCACTTGAGATATGTTTTTATACACCATTGTATTGGTTTTTGATTTGTGCATATTTATCGCACTTGATATCGGTTTTGTGCCTTGGTTGCACATGTCTATGATTTAGTGGATTTCATACGATGATTTGATTTTGTGCGTGTAGTACGCACTCGAGTTGATTTTGCACTCGGTATAGCTTATATGTGCTTGTAGTGCATTGATATGCGTTTTGTGCACGTAGTTGCACACGTTTACGATTTATACACCTTGGTGTACTCGGTGTTGCTGTTTATTCATTTGAGTTATTGATCGGTATTTCGTGCACTGGATGCACTGTATTTGTATTTCGTGCAATGGATGCACTGTATTTGTATTTTGTGCGTTTGCTGCACTAGATTGCATTCTTGCATTTGTTGCACAGGACGGGTACTTATGCGTTGTCGCACTGGATTTATACCCCGTACCTTGGTTGCACCCGATTTATATCCTTGAGCATTCGTTTTACCAGATTTGTATTTTTCGTACGCGTTGGCACTTGCCGTTCGTTTTCGTGCATGTTACTGAACTATATGCTTTTACGGACCCGACGCGTTTTGGTTGGATTTTTGCGCATATTAGACGCTTGATTTTGGATTTTGTGCGCATCGGATGCACTTGAGTGAGATTTTACTCGTGCATGTTGGATGCTCTTGATTTAGATTTCTTCCATGCATATTGGATGCGATTTCATTCATGCGGGACATATGCACTGATTTGGATTTTCGCGCATGTTGGGCGCATAATATGAGATGCGATTTTGGTGCACACCAGATGCACTAAATTGGGATTCTTGTGCATATCAAATGCACCCGATATTGTTGTCATGCACACCGTTGCAGTGGACAGATGCTTTTGTGCACACCCGTTGCACATTAGTTTTGTTTTGTGCGTATTGTAGCACCTGTATTTGGATTTGATTTCCATGCGCACCAGACGCATGTGATTATTGGATACGCCTTTTGAGGCTGGTTTTGCTTTTGAGCACTTTGTTTTCATATTGGGCACTATATTGTATAGTAGCCAAACATGACTGATCTGAGGACAGTACCTAAGTACATTGCATGCATTAAAAAATTACCAAAAGGGTTTTCAAGAGGAGTTATAGTCTCGCTATTTCTTACGTGTCCGTGAGCGACACGAATATTTTTAAAGGAAGACCTTTTGGGATATTATGAAAACGACGGAACGTGTATTTAAGAAAACATAATGGACATATATTATTATTTTAAAATGAGCGTCCGTCAATTATGCCGTGAGTTACGCATTCCCGCGGCGATTTAGAAAAGATTTTGGATGTATTTTATTCAGATTTTGGAGTTTTCAAAGATGCGTACTATCCACGTATTATAGGATTTGACTAGGGTATATTGGATTTCAGTAGTGGATTGCGATGTCTGCATCTCTATTGTAACTCCGAGGATATGCGTGCAAATCCGATGATTTGCATGACGCTTGACGGAGTTCGGTTTTGAGTTTTATACTCGTTTTCATGCGCACTTGGCGCGTTGTGTTATTTCTGCGTTTTCCATGATTTCAGAGCCCCGTTGATTTGAGCCGATTATTGAAATGTTTTAGATTTTGGGGGTTTAAATTTAAATTAGGGGACCGAATTTATTTAAGGGGGGAAGATTGTAACATTTCAGAAAATATAAAATATTATTTTTGGAATTTAATATTAAAACAATATTTTTCCCGAAAACCGCACGATTTGCGAAATTGGGGTTTTCAAAAAAGGGTATAAATATATACCAATAATTGTGAAATATATAAAAAGTAAAATGATTTATTCTTTTAATAATATATTTAACGGATTTGGCAATTTTAAAATTTATTATACGCAGTTTCGATAAAAACCCGATTAGTGCACTGCTAATCGCGATTAAGCCAAATCCGCATTTCTACAGCTTTTCATGGTTAGTGCACCATGACATGTTTCATTTGGTTGCATGTTATTTTATTTATGGTTTTATATGGGTGTATGTGCTTATTTTGGTGAGAAAAAGAAATGAGAAAAGAAAAGGTCAAAGGGAAGACATAATGAGTGGTTAGGTGTACTTTGGAGAGAGAAGAGAGAGTGAGTATTAGTGAGAGAGAGAGGGGGGTTGTTGCCCAAATTCAAATCCCCCACCATTTCCATCACCCTCTTCATCTTCCTCAACTCCTCCACCCTCCACTTAAACCCTAGATCTATCTCCAACCATTCCCCAAAACCCTATACTTCCTTCACAAAACTTAATCCCCATCTCCTCCTCTATACGATGGACCAAGCAAAATGGAATTTTGACGACGTTGGGAAGTCAGTGCTGTCTTGAGTGGACTAGATGAGGTATAATTTCTTCCCTTTAGATTAGTTGTGTGTGATATCGTGTTTTAGTGTCGTTTTAAGATGTTGCTGACCTGCTGTGACCCCGAGCATTCACTGGGAAAACAAACAGTGTGTGTGTGTGTTGTGCTCAAGACCTGAAGTGTTCACCTGCAACCCTAACCCCTTCCCACCAGTTTTGTTCGGTGACCATTGGACCAATTCCGGCAACCCCGGGTGAATAGGAGAGCTAGGGCTTGGGTTTTGTAGGGTAGTTACCTAAAGGTGTTTAGGGGTATTTGGTTCTACTTGATTTTTCTGTAATGACAATAGGTGAATTCTGGGGACTTTGGTGAGGGTTTGCTTGACCATGGTAACATGATTCATGACCTGAGCCATAGAGCTGAGCCGTTGCACGAACTCAGGAATGGACCCATATCAGTTTTGTGACTTTGAGTGTGCTTATGGGAAATCTGGAGCAACCCGGAGGATTTTTGAGAGTAGAAAACAACTCTAGGGACCAAATTAGGGTACTAGGAGACTACCTTGACGAGACAAACCCCATTGGAGCCTAGGGACCTAAGGAGGCCGGTTTTCTTGATGAAGTGCTCGGCCACTTGGTGGCATGTGGTGTCGGGTTGGTCCAGTAGCTCAAATACATGATATACATCACCCTGGACTTGTTTGCTTGGCTTAATTTGACCTGAGTCAAAATCTGGGAGCAGTTTAGTGTGATTTTAGCTATGTTTTCCGTATTTTGAAATGCTAATTCTTGATATTTGGTTTTGTATTTAGTTGTTGAATGTTTTTACATCAACGACTAGGTGTAATTTGTTGGTTTTGCATATGTGGGCTATAGGTTCTAACCTATGAGCAACACGCGTGCCGTTTTGGATCTCAGAACTTGATTTTAATATCGTTACGATATGTGTTGTTATTGTAGGTACCTTCGTGTGGATTCCGAGGCGACAGAGCGTGGCGTCATCTACTTCGGCAAGCGGAGACCAAGGTGAGTAGATCTATATCTACCGAGGAAGTCGGGTGGATGGCGTATAGCACCCCCGCAAACTTTTGATGGAAAACCGATTTATAGAATATGGTTAGGAAACCTAGATTAGGAAACTAGGGTTAGAATGAGATAGCTATGAAACCATATTAGAAACTAGAGTATAGTTAGAAGTGATATGTTACCACTATCGTAGGATGACGTTAGCAATATTACCGTTTAGGGTACTGTAGGACTAGATAGTCGATGTAGATGCGTCATCCGAACCATACCTTTTTCTAAACCAAAGAATCGTATGTATCTTTTAAATGTATACCTTGAGGGATGTTACGTATTTTCAAATGATATCTTTTCCTTAAAAACACCGTAACCCCTTATTTTCAAAATTACAATTCACTTCTTTAAAAATCTGATTGTATTGGTCGGGCGTGTTTGTTAGGTTAGATACTTATACCTAGTAGAAATAGCATGTTTATGTAAACTCGACATGATAAGAGACATAAAGGCGATGAAAGAATACAAGACGAATTTGATGATATGATGAGATGATGATATGATGATATAATGGTATACGGATGCGAGTTGATCGAGATGATTTATACCCTGCCGGTCCCTGATATGAGATTATTGTGGATGTGACCTGGGACATAGGTATATAGGGTTATATATATAGAATGTTGTGAATCATGAATGATAGGCCGTATGTGATATCAGGTTGTATCCTCATTTGTTGTATAGGATGATATGATCCCTTTTAGTATAATGCCGCCGCACGATGATATTCCGTGCATGATGAGTTTGACTTGATGATTGATCCTTACCCTTGACTAGAGTTTGTCATACGATTGATTATACCGTACGCGATGTTATTGGGCTAGATGCCGATTGATAGATTCACCGACTCGGACATATGATAGTTACGTATACCTTATAGTTGTTAGCTGATGATTTACTTTTGCTGCATTCATGATATTATTATTGCATCGCATATACCTGTGATAGTACACCTGCACCATTATCGATGATGCGTATGTTACACGTACACATATTTGCCGGCTCACACACTTCATCATCGATAATTGCCATGTCACTACACAGTAGGGTTGCTGCATCATGACATATACATTGATACATTCATACTTGCGCATATACATATTGTACCTACATAGATAACTGGCTTTATTGTAAAATTTAGGAACCGCATGTTATATTTAAAAAACTGGAATCATTTTAAAAGAGCGGTTTTCCCTTAATATGTCATATCACTATTCCGCGTTGCATGATACACGATATGCTTACATTTCTATTATATATCGCACACACATCATGCTCTTTTATTGTACGCATTGAGATATGCTGTTTTCATGAGATTTCTGGATTTGAGAACCATGGGCATTTTAAAAGAGATTATGTGTTATTTCAAAAACCCGGTTTCTCTTGATATGATATTTCAGTGCGTCCTCCATGTGTTTTCTCGGTTCTGAGAGTGGCATGTGAAACCCGATTCGAGGAGTGGACGAGGCCAATTGCGGGTACATGGTGAACCCGGTATGGTTCTCCCGGGTGAGAAATGTTTTTCGTGGAGTAGACGATGAGCATAGCAGGGTGGCGAATACCTACCGGTGATAGTTTTTAGGCTCGGCGGATATCCGGAGGATACCGACCGGAGTCGAGAGATGCTATGGGCCGATCCGGACTGACGGAGCCCATGGGCCGATCCGGACTGACGGAGCCCGATATATGAGGATTTACGTGCCGATGCTGGGCACGGTTTTCGTGATGTTTTCGAGTGTCGATGCTAGGCACTCAGGTTCCATGATTTTGATGTGTCGGGAGGGACACCGTTGATATATATCCTCATACTTTCATGCACACTCCTTTATGATATTTACGTGCATACAAACATTGATTATGGGTGGAATGGATCCCTATGCATACATACCTTGATTATATGGTTGGTTGATATCCACATGATGATTGACACATAGGTAGTGACTATCTTGTTGGCACATATACGACCCGGTCACCCTAAATATCATTGTATTACCTTTTGATATAGTTGACCTAGGAGTCGTTCTTTATTCGATTTCTACTTGTAGATATATTTCAATTCACGAGTTGGCTACTCACCCCCGTTGTGCCACAGTTCTTGCAGGTTGACCGCGTGGATCAGTAGCGGCATCACTGGCACACAGTTTCCTTTGGGTGTTTTCCAGTGGTAGGTGGGACATTTGTATCGTACCCACTCATGTATTACATTTCATATTGTATCTAGTTAACTCCATCAATCAATCAAAATTAGAATTTGTATAAGTGATGAGACTTAGTGGGTTTGTGGTTGCGAGACTTAGAGCGAGGGGTTTTTTACTACTTGTGATATTTATTGTTAGTGTATATGCCCTAGAGGCCATTACTGTATCATACTGGATTGTATATTACTTGATGGAAGCTTGGGATATTCACCTTGTATTGACATTCTTGCTCAAAATGGTAGTATGCTACTTGGTTTGTTTCTGCTTTAATGTGTGCATGTGTTTCTTTTAGCATATCGCCTTTACACATTAGTGGAGCCCTTAGGATCTTTTCTTGATTACCAGCGTTGTGATGGCAGTCACACTCGTGGGGGCTGGGTAATCTATAAGCACATCCTTATGCAGGTCCCTAGTCGCAGGACTATCGAGACAGGGCATCGATACTCCGGAGTAGACTAGCGTATGCGCTTCTCATCCCAGCTTGGGAGACGGCCTGTCCCACAGCCGTCAATACGTCGTACTTGGGATAGTATGCGGGTGCTCGTTAGGTTACGAGTACACTGGACAGGACTCGTCGGGAACTGTTGGTTGGTATTATACCTATCGTTAGTTATCAGTTCCCAGGTGACATGAGTACAGCTTAGTCCGTTGACTTGACACTGTCACTTCGCCTCTAGTGTGTTCCCATTGTACTTTGATTACTACCCTACCACGGCTTAAAGGAGTCGTGCAAACAGGTAGTTTTTGGATGCAGTCCCGAAGCACTTGTTGCACATCGACTAACATGCAATGCGGACTAAAATGGAGTCCATGTACACCAAAAAAGTATGGACGTTAGACATTGCTCCAGATGGGGTAAAACCCGTAGGATGCAAGTGGATCTTCAAAAGGAAGATTGGTGTAGATGGACAGGTTAAAACCTATAAAGCTAGACTTATTGCAAAGGGTTTCCGTCAAAGACCTGGCTTGGACTATGACGAAACCTTTTCTCCAGTGGCTATGCTGAAATCCATTCGGATCCTTCTTGCCATTGCTGCCTTCCACGATTATGAGATCTAGCAGATGGACTTAAAGACCGCTTTTCTAAATGGAAATTTAGAGGAGCGTGTCTATATGGACCAGCCAGAGGGTTTCATTCAGAGTGGGAGCAGCGGAAAGGTGTGCAAGTTGCTTAAGTCCATCTATGGACTAAAGCATGCATCGCGGAGTTGGAACATCTGTTTTGATGAGACGGTCAAAGAATTTGGCTTTATCAAAAATCCAGATGAACCATGCATCTATAGTAGATTTGTAGCGAGAAATGTAGTATTCCTCGTTTTATACGTGGATGACATTCTCTTGATAGGAAATGACATTCCTATGCTACAATCTGTCAAAGGGTTCTTGTCACACAGGTTCTCCATGAAAGACCTGGGTGATGCCTCATACATTCTGGGGATCCGGATCTACCGTGACAGATCCAAGAGGATATTAGGACTCTCACAGTCCAGGTACATCGACACTATACTGAAAAGATTCAGTATGGAAGATTCCAAGCGCGGTAATCTACCGGCTTGTCACGGGATCACCCACTCCAAAGAGATGTCTCCTAAGACTGATTTGGAAAGGGATCGCATGTCTATTACACCCTACGCTTCTGCGGTAGGCTCTATAATGTATGCGATGTTGTGTACCGGACCAGATGTAGCTTATGCACTGAGTGTGGTAAGCTGGTATCAGTCAAACCCTGGGGAGAAGCACTGGATAGCGGTAAAGAACATTCTCAAGTACCTGAGAAGGACTAAGGAGATGTTCT
Organism: Agapanthus africanus; assembly: GCA_030015575.1. Classification (NCBI taxonomy): domain Eukaryota; kingdom Viridiplantae; phylum Streptophyta; class Magnoliopsida; order Asparagales; family Amaryllidaceae; genus Agapanthus; species Agapanthus africanus. The sequence continues at coordinate 116,149,715 of CM057346.1, read as the reverse complement.
TGGTGTATGGCGGAAAAGACCTCCAGATCGAGGCCTTTGCTGACTCCAGCTTCTAGAGTGACAAGGATGATTCCAAGTCCATGTCGGGTTATGTCTTTACCCTCTATGGAGGGGCGGTGTGTTGGAAGAGTTCCAAACAGGAAACCGTTGCCGACTTGACGATGGAAGCGGAATATATCGCTGCTGCAGATGCCGCAAAAAAAGCTGTCTGGATAAAGAAGTTCCTCACGGAGCTTCAGGTGGTTCCTACCATTGTTGATCCAATACCGCTGTATTGCGACAACAACGGAGCTATAGCTTTAGCGAAGGAACCCAGGTCCCATCAGAAGTCCAGGCACATCTTGAGGCGGTATCACCTGATCAGGGAGATCGTGGGTTGCCAGGAGATCGAGGTTCGGAGAGTTGCTACGGAAGATAACACTGCTGATCCATTCACGAAGGCCTTACCCCAGACCCAGTTCGAGCGGCTGATCGAGATGATAGGTCTTCGATACGCCAGTACATGGCCTTAGTGCAAGTGGGAGATTGCTAGTGTATATGCCCTAGAGGCCATTACTGTATCATACTGGATTGTATATTACTTGATGGAAGCTTGGGATATTCACCTTGTATTGACATTCTTGCTCAAAATGGTAGTATGCTACTTGGTTTGTTTCTGCTTTAATGTGTGCATGTGTTTCTTTTAGCATATCGCCTTTACACATTAGTGGAGCCCTTAGGATCTTTGCTTGATTACCAACGTTGTGATGGCAGTCACACTCGTGGGGGCTGGGTAATCTATAAGCACATCCTTATGCAGGTACCTAGTCGCAGGACTATCGAGACATGGCATCGATACTCCGGAGTAGACTAGCGTATGCGCTTCTCATCCCAGCTTGGGAGACGGCCTGTCCCACAGCCGTCAGTACGTCGTACTTGGGATAGTATGTGGGTGCTCGTTAGGTTACGAGTACACTGGACAGGACTCGTCGGGAACTGTTGGTTGGTATTATACCTATCGTCAGTTATCAGTTCCCAGGTGACATGCGTACAGCTTAGTCCGTTGACTTGACACTGTCACTTCGCCTCGAGTGTGTTCCCACTGTACATTGATTACTACCCTACCACGGCTCAAAGGAGTCGTGCAAACAGGTAGTTTTTGGGTGCAGTCCCGAAGCACTTGGAGGCAGTGACGGTTAGACATGATTCGTCTCTCCCGGTATTAGGGGTTGATATCGCGCTGTGTCTAGGAGAGCTATTACACAAAGTCCCTGGCCAGGGCAAGCGAGATAGACTGGTAGGTTCCCAGTGTTATCTCAAGTGTTCTGGGCTACACTCCGGCACGACTTGTACCGCTAGTAGGGGACTGACGCTTACCGCCCCTAGGCCCGCCATGCGATGTTCTTAGACGAACAGACCGGACTGTACGGAGACTGTCACATTCAGGCTCAGTAGGAGTTCAGATGGGGTTTACCTCGTCAGTCTTCTTATCGGCATCTACCTGGGGACCGTTACGTACAGTTAGTGCCGCTTGTGGTCTGTGGTTAAACCCACTGCCAGCATAGTGTCGAGTCTTTAGAGTCCCATACAGAGGGTTATTCGCCTTTAGGCAAAATGAGTAGAGGTCGCATGGTATTGCGACAGGGTTCGTTCACATCCGCGTACTTGTGCACGTTTGGTGTCCGGACAGCTTATACTAGCGGGCTTTGGTTTAAGCCGGATCCTAGTATATGATTTGGGATTGGTTTTATCTCATTGTATTCGTGTTCCTCGGTACACGGATACGGGTGTGTATGCATAGTTGACTGAGACAGAGGCAGAGGACTTTGATTAGGGTTGATGACTATTGTCAGTTTCTTAACCCTAATGTTTATGTGTGAATTATGATTTATTAATAATTAGTTAATTATAATTGTGCATGGTTAGGGTTGTTGACCATTTGACTATACTTGACTTGTTGACCTAGGTTGACAAGTTGACCATCATCATTCCATATGAAAGATGATCTTTGATCCTTGCAAAAGCATTTAATGTGAAATGATAATGGTCATCTCTTGATTAACCATGACAATTATCTTGACTAATTATCTATTATTCATAAATCACATATATGTGAGAAGGGTTGTAATATTCTTCTCACTTTATCATTTTCCATTCTCTCTCCTCCTCTTCCTCTATCTCTAGCTCTCCCCTCTCATGTGTTGAGAACCATTTGAGCTTGAGATAATCCCTCCAAAAACACTCTCTACTCTTTCTAAGGTCCTAGGTCTAGCACACCAAGCACCTTAATTACTTCTAGTTTGAGGTTGGAGCCAAAGGTTGAGGCCCGCGGGTGGATCTTTCTTCGGCAAGAGAAGCGACAAGGAGAACCCTTTCTTTCACTCCAAGGAGCAAGGAGAGAAGGACTTGAAGCCCTAGGTATAACCCACTTTCCGAGTAGCTAAACTCTTTAGCTTTGTTAGTTAGTTTTGTTTAGCAAAGATCCCTCCTTTACATAGTCCATGTTGCTTAGAGTTGTAAAAATCGAATTTTTTCATAACATTTCCGCCTCCCCGCAAGCACCGGGGTGGGCAGCGTGGACTTACAGTGGTATCAGAGCCTAGCTAAACACAAACTAACTAGTTAGCAAAGTATATAGAACTTCGATCGCAAAAAACCGCAAAACATTTTTCGAAAACCCTAACATTCTGCCGATTTTTAAACCTGCTTTAAAATTAATAAATCATATCTTAAAAATCGGCTCAGGCTTTTCTAAGTACAGGCAAGAAAAACGACCCACTGAACCGACCAACTCACCGCGGTTCCGCGGCCGAGTTGACTCGGTCGTGGATCGTTTTTCCTGCAGTTTACTTCTGGGGGTGTTTTGTGATTTTTGAGATAGTTTGTTTCCACCCAGATTTTCCAGAGAACAAGTTGGTTTTGGGGGTGGTCACAAATCCGTATTTTTGATCGAACTTCTTTACACTTTGGCTAATGGGTTATATCTGTAGTGTATTATATGTATTGAACGTCCGCTAATCGCTATACGTCGATTAGTAGGGGTTATACATATCTGTGATCTGTAATGTTGATGGTTTGTGTATATGAATTCGTTGGATTGTCGTGGATGAATAGCCGGGGGGTTGTGAGATGAGAGTTTTCTTATTCTTTCAATTCTTGTAATATGTAAATTGATGTAATAATTATTTGTATGGCCGCACAATCGGGTCGGGGTTGTAGCCGTCATTGTATAATTTCTTTTTACTGTTTTTGCTCCTAGGATAGACCCAAGGTGGGGTGCACAAACTACCGGGTATCTGGAAGTGCCGAGTGGCCTACTCACGGTGTTGAGGGAGGTTACTTCGCTTCGGGTACTTGGCGGGTAGTTTGCCGCACCCGTAGGGGTCTAGGGTGGGGTTTGGCTATTCATCGCGACCGTGTAATCCGTTCTTCGTTACAGGCTCGTACGAATTGCTGATTCCTAGTATATCCAATGTATTCATCTGTGATCTGGAATGGCTATCATTGCATGTGATGAATGTTTATATATATCTGTATGATATCTATTTAGGCGTTGCTTATGTTTTGCATCCGCGCTAGTCCAGCTCCCGCTCTGTCGTTAGTTAAGTAACCTAACGGGTGATGACGGGACCCCGTGGCGAATGCGGATGGCATAAGCGTACGTCATATTTTCGTTTTTTTCTGCAATGGTAGGATTAAATGATGGGACGCATTAGAATTAATGCAAGATAAAATAAACCAAGTAAAAGTCGTTGGAACACTTTCAAAACCACTCGGTTCTTTTCAAAACCAAACTTTTAAATGCGGAGCTTGAACCACTCCTTTTGAAAGCTATCTCGTTCCTTCGATTATATCAAGTTCATTACGTTCACGGTTTCGCCAAAACCATTCGTAGCCCTCCGTCATTTCACATGAATGGTCAATAAGTATTCAAGCTATGTATGTTGGCCAAAGTCAAGGCATAGTGATTGGTAGCTATTGGGTATTCATGTGCAGCATAGATAGATGTTTTGGTTTGGGGCAGTCGTTCTACCATTTTGGCCAAAGTCAAGGGTATGTGCGGGTGGGCTCAAATTAACCTAGAGAATGACGGGTAGAACTTGACATGTGACTTATGATATTTTGGCCAAAGTCAAGGTCATAAGAGCATGGGGCAAAAATCCACATCGGGAGTTTCAAAAGAACTAAAACTTGCTAGCGTTGCATACCATTTGGAGTGTGATGATTCTGGTAGGATTCCTTCAGTTTTGTCACGCGATGATATTTGGATCCCGATCCTACTGTGAGTATATGCTACTCCTCCGGAACTTTCTCACTTAACGATCAATGCTATAAACCAAGTAGGTGTCTAGAAAGGTGTTAGCGGGGCTACGCCCACAGGGAAAAGAGGTTACTTAATTAAGGAACTTCGCGAAAGCGTTGGAAAACCTCCCTCGAAGTACCGACACTGGCCTGGCTGAACGGTTAAGCAAGTATTGTACAGTGAGATTGATCCCGACTAATTCTTCCTTTATGGTTTGAGGAGGGATTCGAGAGACAGTGGGAGCCATCCTGTTTAGACAAATTAAAAACCACTCTAAACTTGCAAGAGCATCATGCTAAAGTGTTTCTTCTCTCTCTCCTAATTGCAGCGACCATTTATCATGACTGGACTTAAGTTACTTCTAAATAAAAACATACTGACAGGGCCAAACTACAAAGATTGGCTCAGGAATGTCAAAATGGCAATCACTTATGACAAGTTGGGGTATCTTCTTACCACCAAAGCTCCCCCTGTCCCAGGTCCCACCTCCAGCGTCGCGGATAAGGAAATCCGTAAGACTTGGGAGATCGACTGCGCGAAGGCCAAGTGCCTCGTGCTTGCCTCTATGGACAACGAACATCAGAGGAGGCACGAGAATATGGACCTCGAATCCATATTTCTCCATACAAAAGAACTGTATGGAGAGCAATCTCGTATCGCAAGATACGAAGTGTCTAAGAAGTTATTTTCGGCAAGATTGGCCGTCGGATCATCGGTAGCGGAACACGTGCTTAAGATGATTGGCTACATAGAGGAGCTCGCGGACCTTGGGACCATGTTGGAGAATGAGCTCTATACAGACTTGATTCTTCAGTCCCTTCCTTCCACTTACGCCCAGTTCATCCTGAATTTCAACTTGCAAGAAAAGGAAGTTGAACTTTCAGAGATTCTCAACTTGCTGAGGAGTGCAGAGGGCACCCTATAGAAAGGTAGGGAAACATCCACTTTGTTTGTAGGAGGATCTTCCTCTTCTAGGTTCAGGGCGAAAGCCAACGGAAAGAAGAAGAAAACCCCCGCCAAACTAAGGGGCGGTGTTAGTAAGGTGGATATGAAGGGAAAGGGAAAAGCAACAAAGGTAGCGGGAAAGCTTGTGGATAAGGAAGAATGCTTTTACTGTCACAAGAGTGGACACTGAAAGAAAGATTGCAGGGTTTGGAAAGCCAGAACACAGGATTTGAAGCAGGTTGCGGCTTCAGCTTCAGGTGTGTATGAAAACTGTCTATCAATAAACTCTACGTCCTGGGTATTGGATACCGGATCAGGATCTCATATCTGTAATTCTTTGCAGGCATTGAGAACGCGTAGGTTTTTGAAAGCAGGTGATATGACCCTCAAAGTTGCAAACGGAGCTAGCATGGATGCTGAGGCCGTGGGGGACTATCACCTGGGAATGTCAGATGGACATGTTTTGGTTCTACGTAATTGCTTTTTTGTACCCAACGCAACTTGTAATATCATTTCTGTATCTTTGATTTCTAAAGAAGGTTATGAATTTGCGTTTGTAAGTAATGTTGTAAACATTCACCTTAATCAAGTTCTGATTGGGTCAGGTACATTGAGCAATGGTATATACGTATTAAACCAACCACAGATTTTCAATGTCCAGAATACACACAAAAGAAAGTCTCCGGAAATAAATCAGACTTTCTTATGGCATTGTAGACTGGGTCACATCAATGAGAGAAGGTTGACGAAGTTACATACAGAAGGATATTTGGATCCGTTCGAATATCAATCATATGCAACTTGTCAATCTTGTCTCAAAGGAAAGATGACAAAGACTCCGTTCACTGGACACGGAGTGAGAGTGAGCGAGCTCTTGGGACTCGTACACAGTGACGTATGCGGTCCAATGTCTACGCATGCACGAAATGGTTATTCTTACTTCATTACTTTTACGGATGATTTTTCAAAGTACGGTTATGTCTTCTTAATGAAACATAAATCCGAAGCCTTTGGAAAATTCCAGGAATACAAGAATGAAGTAGAAAAACAAACCGGCAAAAGTATCAAGACACTGAGATCTGATCGAAGTGGTGAATACTTGAGTGCCGAGTTCCTGGATTACTTAAAAGAGAATGGGATTCTCTCTCAGCTTATTCCTCCATACACTCCGCAACATAACGGTGTATCGGAGAGACGGAACCGAACCCTATTTGATATGGTACGGTCCATGATGAGTAACGCTGAGTTACCGCGATCATTCTGGGGATATGCGCTAGAATCAGCTGCATACCTTTTGAACCGAGTTCCAACTAAGACTGTGCCTACTACACCATATCATATGTGGTGTGGGAAGAGACCCTATCTTAATCACATTAAGACATGGGGATGTCCAGCTTTTGTCAAAAAGCAGCATGCGGACAAGCTCGAGGCACGCTCAGTACAGTGCAAGTTTGTGGGATATCCAAAGAACTCCAAGGGATATTTCTTCTATTGCGAAGAGGAACAAAAGGTATTTTTTTCTCGTCATGCCCACTTCTTGGAAACTCAGTTTTTGGAAAAACAGATAAGTGGGAGCGCAATAGAACTGGAAGAAATTCCAGAACCACGAGCTATTACTGAAAGCTTAGTAGAACCAGAGGGTTCGAAAGATCAGGACATTCCTACGCCGCTCCGCAGAAGTAGTAGGCAGTCTCATCCGCCCGAAAGATACTACGGTTTTCTCATAGACGGGGATAGAGAGGATTGCATCATTGATAGTGATGAGCCTACTAGCTTCCAGCAGGCCATTCAGAGCATTGACTCGGTAAAATGGCTGGATGCATTGTTGGATATATATGCCCTAGAGGCCTTCATTGTATAGGATACTGGGATATGTATGTACATAACAGTCTTGCTTAATATGATAGTACGCTATTTGGTTTGTCTTTATCTTAACGTATGATATATTTTGCGTAGTATTCATATATATATGCATGTTGATAAAGCCCTTAGGATGTTTGCCTGACTTCCGGCGTTATGATGGCAGTCATATTAGTGGGAGCTGGATAGTCAATAGGCACATCCTTAGATGTCCCTGGTCGCAGGAGTATCGAGACTGGGCATTGATACTCCAGAGTAGACTGGTGTATACATATCTAGACCTTGAGGAGGGGCGATGGATTGGTCCCGCAGCCATTGGTGAAGTGCACCTAAGATTGTATACAGATGCTCACTGGGTGTGAGTACACCGGATAGGACTCGCCGAGAACTGACTGGATGGTATTTATACCTAACGTCGGATAACAGTTCTCAGGTGACATGTGTGCAGATAGTCCGTTGACTTAAAGTCGTCATTTGTCTCGTGTGAGTTCCCACTGTGCTTTGATTACTACCCTACCACGGTTCAAAGGAGTCGTGCAAACAGATTTTAGTTGGGCACAGTCCCGAGCCACGTGGAGGCAGTGAGTGACTGTTAGGGATTCGTCTCTCCCGGTATAGGGAGTTGATATCGCACAGTGATCGGTTGGTCATTACCATAAGTCCCTGGCCAGGGCTGATTGGGAATTACTGATAGATTGATCAGTAGATTCTCGGATGGTGATAGAGCCATACCGACACGACTTGTACAGTTATTAGGGGTCTGACGTTCACTACCTTCCTAGACCATACATGCGATACTCTTAGACGAACAGACCCGACTGCACGGATATTGTCACACACAGGCTTGGTAGGAGTTCGGATGGGTATCCTCACCGGCCTTCTTATCGACATCTACCTGGGGACCGTTACGTACAGCTAGTGCCGCTTGCGGTCTATGGTTAAACCCACTGCCAGCGTAGTAGTTGAGTCTTTAGAGTCCCACACAGAGTTTTCCCAACTCCAGGCGAAATGATATAGAGGTCGTACGGTTTTACGACAAGGGTTCGGACGAATACGTGTTTAAACGCACATACGACATTCAGACAGTTTTTACTAGACGGCTTTGGTTTAAGCCAGATTCTAGTATCGGGTTATTAGATTTATACAGTCTTTAGTTTTTCCGTGTTTTCACGGATGCGAAGGGCGTTCTCGTAATTATCCGAGAAGCTTCTAGAAGGTGGGTGACTAAGGAGGTTAAGGTGGCATTTTCATTAATTGCTTTTGTGACTCATTTATATGATTCATCATATCATTAATACTTCATTAATGATCTAATGACTCACATAATGAATCACTCTTCTTGAATAAATGAAGCATGGTGAATAATCATTTAATTGATATTATTTGATAATTCATTATGTTTGATATATTCAAGTGAGAAGCTTTTTCTCTTCTCATTATCATCTCTACCTTCTCTCTCCTCAAGCTCTCTCTCCTTCTCCAAACCCTAATCCTACCACTCATGAGTTGAGTACAAGGATTAGTAAAGACTAAACACTCCATAACCTAACTCTACATCATCTTAGTTACTTTGGTTAGCAACTAGAGAAACAAAGTTACCTCAAGTCTTGAGGTGTAGCTTGGATTAGGGTACTCGGGTAGATCATATATCACGGATAGGAGGCCGAGGAGGACATAGAGATCACAAAGACGAAGGACTAGAATCGTTTGGTATAATCTCTTCACATAGTAGCTTAGAACTCTATGCTTATTGTTAAGTATTGTTTAGAAAAGATCTTCGGTTAGTCGATGTATGCTACAAAACAAAATCGTTTTTCATATTTCCGCCTCCCCGCTACTCGTGGGTTGTTGCACATCGACTAACATGCAATGCGGACTGAAATGGAGTCCATGTACACCAAAAAAGTATGGACGTTAGACATTGCTCCAGATGGGGTAAAACCCGCAGGATGCAAGTGGATCTTCAAAAGGAAGATTGGTGTAGATGGACAGGTTAAGACCTATAAAGCTAGACTTATTGCAAAGGGTTTCCGTCAAAGACCTGGCTTGGACTATGACGAAACCTTTTCTCCAGTGGCTATGCTGAAATCCATTCGGATCCTTCTTGCCATTGCTGCCTTCCACGATTATGAGATCTGGCAGATGGACTTAAAGACCGCTTTTCTAAATGGAAATTTAGAGGAGCGTGTCTATATAGACCAGCCAGAGGGTTTCATTCAGAGTGGGAGCAGCGGAAAGGTGTGCAAGTTGCTTAAGTCCATCTATGGACTAAAGCATGCATCGCGGAGTTGGAACATCTGTTTTGATGAGACGGTCAAAGAATTTGGCTTTATCAAAAATCCAGATGAACCATGCATCTATAGTAGATTTGTAGCGAGAACTGTAGTATTCCTCGTTTTATACGTGGATGACATTCTCTTGATAGGAAATGACATTCCTATGCTACAATCTGTCAAAGGGTTCTTGTCACACAGGTTCTCCATGAAAGACCTGGGTGATGCCTCATACATTCTGGGGATCCGGATCTACCGTGACAGATCCAAGAGAATATTAGGACTCTCACAGTCCAGGTACATCGACACTATACTGAAAAGATTCAGTATGGAAGATTCCAAGAGCGGTAATCTACCGGCTTGTCACGGGATCACCCACTCCAAAGAGATGTCTCCTAAGACTGATTTGGAAAGGGATTGCATGTCTATTACACCCTACGCTTCTGCGGTAGGCTCTATAATGTATGCGATGTTGTGTACCGGACCAGATGTAGCTTATGCACTGAGTGTGGTAAGCCGGTATCAGTCAAACCCTGGGGAGAAGCACTGGATAGCGGTAAAGAACATTCTCAAGTACCTGAGAAGGACTAAGGAGATGTTCTTGGTGTATGGCGGAAAAGACCTCCAGATCGAGGCCTTTGCTGACTCCAGCTTCTAGAGTGACAAGGATGATTCCAAGTCCATGTCGGGTTATGTCTTTACCCTCTATGGAGGGGCGGTGTGTTGGAAGAGTTCCAAACAGGAAACCGTTGCCGACTTGACGATAGAAGCGGAATATATCGCTGCTGCAGATACCGCAAAAGAAGCTGTCTGGATAAAGAAGTTCCTCACGGAGCTTCAGGTGGTTCCTACCATTGTTGATCCAATACCGCTGTATTGCGACAACAACGGAGCTATAGCTTTAGCGAAGGAACCCAGGTCCCATCAGAAGTCCAGGCACATCTTGAGGCGGTATCACCTGATCAGGGAGATCGTGGGTTGCCAGGAGATCGAGGTTCGGAGAGTTGCTACGGAAGATAACACTGCTGATCCATTCACGAAGGCCTTACCCCAGACCCAGTTGGAGCGGCTGATCGAGATGATAGGTCTTTGATACGCCAGTACATGGCCTTAGTGCAAGTGGGAGATTGCTAGTGTATATGCCCTAGAGGCCATTACTGTATCATACTGGATTGTATATTACTTGATGGAAGCTTGGGATATTCAACTTGTATTGACATTCTTGCTCAAAATGGTAGTATGCTACTTGGTTTGTTTCTGCTTTAATGTGTGCATGTGTTTCTTTTAGCATATCGCCTTTACACATTAGTGGAGCCCTTAGGATCTTTGCTTGATTACCAGCTTTGTGATGGCAGTCACACTCGTGGGGGCTGGGTAATCTATAAGCACATCCTTATGCAGGTCCCTAGTCGCAGGACTATCGAGACAGGGCATCGATACTCTGGAGTAGACTAGCGTATGCGCTTCTCATCCCAGCTTGGGAGACGGCCTGTCCCACAGCCATCAGTACGTCGTACTTGGGATGGTATGCGGGTGCTCGTTAGGTTACGAGTACACTGGACAGGACTCGTCGGGAACTGTTGGTTGGTATTATACCTATCGTCAGTTATCAGTTCCCAGGTGACATGAGTACAGCTTAGTCCGTTGACTTGACACTGTCACTTCGCCTCGAGTGTGTTCCCACTGTACATTGATTACTACCCTACCACGGCTCAAAGGAGTCGTGCAAACATGTAGTTTTTGGGTGCAGTCCCGAAGCACTTGGAGGCAGTGACGGTTAGACAGGATTCGTCTCTCCCGGTATTGGGGGTTGATATCGCGCTGTGTCTAGGAGAGCCATTACACAAAGTCCCTGGCCAGGGCAAGCGAGATAGACTGGTAGGTTCCCAGTGTTATCTCAGGTGTTCTGGGCTACACTCCGGCACGACTTGTACCGCTAGTAGGGGACTGACGCTTACCGCCCCTAGGCCCGCCATGCGATGTTCTTAGACGAACAGACCGGACTGTACGGAGACTGTCACATTCAGGCTCAGTAGGAGTTCAGATGGGGTTTACCTCGTCAGTCTTCTTATCGGCATCTACCTGGGGACCGTTAGGTACAGTTAGTGCCGCTTGCGGTCTGTGGTTAAACCCACTGCCAGCGTAGTGTCGAGTCTTTAGAGTCCCACACAGAGGGTTATTTGCCTTTAGGCAAAATGAGTAGAGGTCGCATGGTATTGCGACAGGGTTCGTTCACATCCGCGCACTTGTGCACGTTTGGTGTCCGGACAGCTTATACTAGCGGGCTTTGGTTTAAGCCGGATCCTAGTATATGATTTGGGATTGGTTTTATCTCATTGTATTCGTGTTCCTCGGTACACGGATACGGGTGTGTATGCACAGTTGACTGAGACAGAGGCAGAGGACTTTGATTAGGGTTGATGACTATTGTCATTTTCTTAACCCTAATGTTTATGTGTGAATTATGATTTATTAATAATTAGTTAATTATAATTGTGCATGGTTAGGGTTGTTGACCATTTGACTATACTTGACTTGTTGACCTAGGTTGACAAGTTGACCATCATCATTCCATATGAAAGATGATCTTTGATCCTTGCAAAAGCATTTAATGTGAAATGATAATGGTCATCTCTTGATTAACCATGACAATTATCTTGACTAATTATCTATTATTCATAAATCACATATATGTGAGAAGGGTTGTAATATTCTTCTCACTTTATCATTTTCCATTCTCTCTCCTCCTCTTCCTCTATCTCTATCTCTCCCCTCTCATGTGTTGAGAACCATTTGAGCTTGAGATAATCCCTCCAAAAATACTCTCTACTCTTTCTAAGGTCCTAGTTCTAGCACACCAAGCACCTTAGTTACTTCTAGTTTGAGGTTGGAGCCAAAGGTTGAGGCCCTCGGGTGGATCTTTCTTCGGCAAGAGAAGCGACAAGGAGAACCCTTTCTTTCACTCCAAGGAGTAAGGAGAGAAGGACTTGAAGCCCTAGGTATAACCCACTTTCCGAGTAGCTAAACTCTTTAGCTTTGTTAGTTAGTTTTGTTTAGCAAAGATCCCTCCTTTACATAGTCCATGTTGCCTAGAGTTGTAAAAATCGAATTTTTTCATAACATTTCCGCCTCCCCGCAAGCACCAGGTGGGCAGCGTGGACTTACATTTATGTTTTGCTTCCTTTTCTCTTTGTGGTGATATTCGCCGTTGGGCGTCGTATACTTATTTATGCTATATTGCGTGGTTGTGATCCGCCGTTTGGCGAAGAGCTAGCTCCCGCTTGAGGATGCCATTATTTTTATTATGTATTTGTGGTTTTGGATCAAAATATACAAAGGAGGTGCTGCCAAAATTTTTAAAAGACGAAACATGTTTTCAACTAGTAACTTCATTTGCATCATTCATGTTCTTTTCTATGCATTAAGAAAACTTGATTTCATTGCACCTTTATTTCAAAACTTCACCTCCTTTATTTTTCTAAAAGGTTTAGATTTCTGGGTTTCAGCTTACTTGAATTCCGTTACGCTTTTAGACGTTGCGTGATTCAAATGCTGGTCACAAGCTAATATTTCGGGTTGTGACAACAAGATGTCTAAAATACAAAGTGAAATAATATAAGAGGCCTTAACAACTGAAAAGAAAAGCTGAATTGAAAATCTAGTAGTTGGCCTGTGACGACAGCTAAGAGTACTCTTCTTCTGTTGGCTCGATTTCCTCTGTCCCTAAGTCACCTGACGAACATTTCTAAGAAAGAAAAAAATAAGGTAAAATGTCCTGTCAGCGGATTTGCGCTCGGTGAGTCCCAAATAAGGTAGGATTATAAGTGTCACGACCCATAATTTAGCACGTGACCGGCACTTAAATCATGCCACGTCTAAAGGCGTAACGTAATTCAAGTAAGCCGAAGCCCAGTAAATCTAAACCTTTTTGCGGAAAATAGTGGGGGGAGGGGGTGCAGTTTTGAAACACCATCATTAGAAATTCAAGCCTTCATTTTTAAAAGTATAAGTCATATAATATAAAAAGGCAATGAATGTATACTATCTTTGAAAACATTTTCGTCCTTGAAATTTTGGGCAGCACCTCCCTTGTATATTTTGATCCAAAACCATATACATAACAATATATAGCCATCCCCAAGTGGGAGCTAGCTCTTCTCCAACTGGCGGAATCACAACCACAAAATAAACATATATACGACGCCCTACGATGAAGATCAAACACAGAAAGAATAAATAAATCAAGACATCATCATCTCAAAGAAGCAAACATACACCCATTACTCTAAGTCTCGCAAATACACAAGTCTGTCACCAATATACAATTTCTAGTTTCTGATTGATGGAGTTTAACTAGATACAATAGGAATAAAAGATACTAGAGTGGTCACAATCCAACGTGTGTCCCATCTACCAAAGCAAAACACCCTGAAGAAACTGTGTGCCAGCGATACCGCTACTGATCCAGAAGGTCAAACTTGCAAGAAACTGTGGCACAACGAGGGTGAGTTTCCAACTCGTGAGTAGAAAACATCAGCAGGTAGAAAGTGGATAAACAACGATTCCTAGGTCATACTGAATCATGAAGGTAATACTATGGTATCTAAGGTGACCATGTACGCACATATGTCAACAATAGAGTTAGTGCAAATGACATATACAAATAAACATTTGAAATCATATGCCTGTATGCAGGTGGATATCATCCACGTGTGTCCATCAACGACACAATCAATATCATGGAACCTGAGTGTCCAACATCGACACTTGAATCATCATGAAAACATATGCCTGCATGTATGAGGATATCAACCAACGTGTGTCCATCAACGACACATCAATATCATGGAACACTCAATATCATGGAACCTGAGTGTCCAACACCGACACTCGAAACATCATAAAAACCCGTGTCCAGTATCGACACGTAAATCCTTATATCTTAGGCGCCGCATCCTCTGATCGGCCCTCAGGCGCCACATCCTCTGATCGGCCCTCATATTCATCTCACGACTTCGGTCAGTTTCGTTCGGATAACCGCCGGATCTAAACTATCACCGGTAGGTAGTGCTCCCTCCTGCCAGGCTCATCGTCTACATCTTGAGCTTCTTGTCCCGGGGTATCTTACCGGGTCCACCATGTACCCGCAGACGGCTCATCCAACTCCTCGAATCGGGTCTCGAAAACAAGCTCAGAACCGAGAAAACTCATGGTGGACGTCTCGAAATCACATCACGAGAAACCGCGTTTTAAAAAAAATTATAATTTCCTTTGAAATATATCCGCGATTCTCAAATCCAGAAATCTCATAAAAACAGCATCTCAATGCATATAACCATAAAGTACGATGTATGCAAACATAGAATAGTAATGTGAGCACATCAAGTATATTATGCAAACGTGTCATATGATAGTACTGAACAATGAATGTACTTTACAAATAAGAATAATATCATGATATAGCAATTCTACTGTGTACGTAGCATAGCAATTACCAATGATGAATGTGTGAGCCGGAAAATCTGTGTAAGTGTAACATGCGCATCATCGGTAATAATGCAGGTGTACTAGAAGACGAAGTCATGTAAACAAAAGGGTATGAAACTTCGTATATATATCATAATGAAAGAAATGCGAGCGTATACAGAAATAAGAAATCATAACGCAAGCGTAAACAGAAATAAGAAATCGCAATACGAGCGTAAACAGAAATAAGAAATCGTAAGCACGAACAGTATAAAAAAATACGCAACTACGTATGAGTCATACAGTTATAGTTTAAAATAGTATGAATCGTTGTTTTAGAAAATAATGGAGTATGATATTGTTTGGAAAAGATACCATTTGAAAAGTTTATAGCGTCTCCATGAAATCATCATTTAAAAGTGCGTAACGATTCGTTAGTTAAAAAATAGGTATGAATCTAAACATATCACAATATCCACTTCATAATATATAATAAAAAGTTCTCAAGTCGAAATAAATATCGACGATTCATCCTTATTATCTCACGTACGGAATATCCATCGTACGATATCATCAAGTCCATAGTACGGATCTATAGTCACGTACATCATCTCATCTCATATCATCATAAATCATCTCATGTCATATCGTATTCATATCATATCATATCATATCATATCACATCACCTTATATCATTATATCGTATCATAACAACTCGTATCATCATATCATAATTTTCTTTTTCCCATATATGTGTATATATAGCTCAAAGGTTAAGGAAATGGAACTAGAGATATATCTTTCTACCATGTCTACTACTATCGCATATAGTATTCTAATAACCCTATAGACTATATATATATCCTTAGCACTACGGTTGCGGGGGTGCTATACGTCATCCACCCGACTTCCCTCGTAGATATAAATCTACTCGCCTGCTAAACTCCTTGTTTATCCGAAGTCGATGTGCTTTGTCGTCTCGGAAGTCCACATAAAGGTACATACAATCAAAACACATTGAAATGCAATTAAAACCAAGTCCGGAAAACCGATACGGCATACGGTGTGCTCATAGGTTAGAACCTATAGCCTACGCATGAAAAAACGACGAAATAACCCTCGTCGTTGATGTACAAACGTCCAACGATGAAATACAATATAAATACCAAAACCCAAGTTCAGAAATCGGAAAACATGAAATCAACAACTAAGGAAATCGCTCACAGATTCTACCCTCAGTCAAACTAGGAGATTTTGCATATAGGGTTGCTCTAGATATCGCATAAGGGACCCACTCACCAAAATTAACCCAATTTCACCCTGACCAGGTTGCAAATTGCGGCCTGAGGGAATTAATCTGCGGCCAAGATTGAAGGGGAGGGGCTCGGGTTTCTAGGGAAAACTCTAGATGGCCTGCACGTCTCTCTGTCATAGGAACTTAATTTATGGGTCTCTCGGATCATCCCAGATTTTAAAATACCATCACAATCTGTCGAATAATCGATGCTGGGAAATTCTAAGTCCGTGGTTTGGTTTCTAGTCCCTGGTCTTGGCCAGTAAAATCATCACTAAGGGTTTGTAAATACTCACTACACCTCAATAGCCCTTTACAAGTTAAATCTCCCACTAAACATCAACTTGGAAAAATTCTAAGATCACAAAGTACACTAAAACGAGTTCTAAACTAAACTAGAAGGTTAAGAAACTAATTACAAGATGAGAAGTGGAATTTATACCTCTTGAAGCAACTGAAGAAATTTTCAAGATGGTGCAAGTTGTCAAAAATCCAAACTTGGTTCCATTATGGGGTGTAGGATGAGGTGGGGATCATTTATAATGAAGGGAGTGTAGGGTTTTGATGATGATTTGGGGATGATTCATGGAGGTAGAGGAGGTGGAGGAAGGAGGTGAAGTAGATGAAGATGGAGGAGTTGAGGAAATAAAATGATGTGGGAAAGGAATAAAGAAAGGGTCAAGGGTGTAGCATGCCATCCTCTCTCTCTCTCTCTCGCCCATGCCTCACTTGTCATAACTTGTCCCCCTCTCTCTCATCAATCATGTGTTCTCATTTCTTTTCTTTTCTCTTTTTCTCTTTAGCCCTCACTTATTTAAAACCAACATAAATACAAATGAAACCAATATGTAATCAAAATGCAACATGTCATGGTGCACTAACCATGGTTATTAAAAAAATACGGATTTGGCTTAATCGTGATTAGTAGTGCACTAATCAAGTTTAATTTAAACCTGCATATAATAAATTATAAAATGCCCAAATCCAATAATACCTTTTTAATAAATAATACAATATAAATCTCCAATTATTTTTCCAAATATTGGTATTTAATTATACCATTTTACGAAAACCCCAATTCGCAAATCGAATAGTTTTTGTGAAATATATTATTTTAATATTTAAATTCCAAAAATAATATTTTATCTTTCTGAACTACTACAATCTTTCCCCTTTAAATAAATCCGGTCCCCGAATTTAAATTTAAACCCCCAAATACTAAAACATTTCAATAATCAGTTTAAATTACGAGGCTCCGAAATCATGTAATACTCAAATACATCTCAACGCATCGTGCGCGTATGAAAATGAGTGCAAAACTCAAAATCGAAACTTCATCAAGCATCACGCAATCATAGGAGTTATAAAGGAGATGCAAATATCGAAATCCAATGCCAGTCTCAAATATACTATAATCAAAAGCATAATACTTATATAGTACGCATCCTCGTAAAATCCTCTAAAAACTGAGTAAAACACATGCAAAATCTTTTCCGAATCTCCGTGCAATGCGTAACTCACGGTACAAATGGCAGACGATCATTTGTAAAGTAGTAATTATATTTTCATAGATGTTTTGCTCAAAATATACGTTCCGCCCTTTTGAAATATCCCAAAAGGTTCTCCTTGTAAAATTTCGTGTCACTTGCGGACATGTAGGAAATAACGAGACTATAGATCCTTTTTGAAAACCTCTTGGTAAACTTTTATGCATGCAAAAGTACTCAGGAACTGTCCTCAGACCAGTCCTGCTCGGCTGCTACATAATATAGTACCCATCATGAAAATATGATGCTCAGAAATAAATCAGTCTCAAAAGGCGTATCCAATATCAAGTGCGTCTGGTGCACATGGAAATCCAAGTCCAATACAAGTTCCATGAATGTGCACAAAAGCAAAAACTAAGTGCAGCGGGTGTGCACGAAATTATCTGTCAAGTGCAACGAGTGTGCACGACAACAACATCAAGTGCATCTAGAGTGCACGAAGATCTAAATCAAGCGCAACAATCATGCACGAATAAAATCTCAATCGAGTGCACATGGTGTGCATAAAACCACATCTCATGCGCCCAGTGTGCGCAAAAATCTAAATCAAATGCGTCAGGTCTGTATAAAACATCTAGTGCAGTAGCGTGCACGATAACGAACGTCAAGTGCAGTCGTGCACGAAAATATAAATCTTGTGCAACAAATGCACGAAGTATAAATCTGGTGCAACAAATGCACGAAGTATAACTCTGGTGCAACAAATGCACGGAGTATAAATCTGGTGCACTAGGTGCTCGAAAACCCATCAATATCTCAAATACGCACAGAAAAAACACACCGAACGTACCAAGGTGTATAAAATCACAAACGTGTGCAATTGCATGCATAAAACACGTAAAAATACACTGCAAGCACATGTGAGCTATACCGAGTGCATAAATCAAGTCAAGTGTGTACAACAAGCATAAAATCAAATCGACAGTATCGAAATCCACGGAATCATAAATACGTGCAGCCAAGGTACAAAATAAATATCAAGTGCAACAGATATGCACAAATCGCAAACCGATGTAACGGTGTATAAAACATAAATTAAGTGCAATAACTGTGCATAAATGAAAATATCCAGTAGGTGCAGCTATGGTGCACGAAAGCAAATATCAGGAAACCTAATCATCGAAACTCAAAGTCCAAGTGACAAAAGTGTGATACTCGGATCACGAAACACAAATCGCAATAAATGATATTGAGGTACATCTCTTTCAATGTCGAAAAATGCCGATGTGCCCAAAGCTGGCAGAGCAAGAACATCTACTTGCCTCCTGCTTACGGTCTGGCATCCTCAGTCTCTGGGTCATTCTTTTCTCTCTGGGTTACCAATCTCACAATCCTTCCGCCCGTCGGCATGGTCGGGTGTGATAACGGAACAGTTTCGCTCTGGCACTGCACTGATCCTCTCTTGGCCAATTAACATGACTACTCGTAAAGCAGCACGTCATTGGTGACGACATCTGGCCCTCTGAATACGCGTGATAAAACTGATCCTAGTGCAAT